>CM067331.1:75105000-76411666 GCA_034376525.1 Nicotiana benthamiana
TGCTTCTAGCTAGGCAGCAAATCCACTGGATTTCAGCATTCCATCGACCTATTGATCTGTTATAGCCCAGCCAACAACATATTCTATGCCACAGTCTACTAGTAACTGGACAAGTGAAATATAGATGGCAAAAGTCTTCTACTTGTTGATGACAGAAAATACATTTCTCCTCCACATTCACTCCAATCTTCAGAAATCTATCGACAGTAGGGAGTCGACCTTGAGCAGCAAGCCAAGTAGTGAATTTATGTCTAGGTAGGAAATTGGTTGTCACCATAAGATTCTTCCATTCCGCACTAGGGAAGATTGGAAGCATAGTATGATATAGTGACTGTATTTGGAATTTGCCTAACCTGCACGTCCAGCCAGTCTATGCATAAGATCCCCTTGCATTCTATGATCAGCCAGAAGAGGAGTTCTGCATTCTATAATTTTCCTAACTACCCAAGAAGCAGTCTTGGGAATGGCCATTATAGCAATGTCACAGCTCTTTATATAATAGTAGTGTATCCACTTGATCCATAAACAATCCTTCTTCCTTGCCAAATCCCACAGTAGCTTAGTGATAGCAGCTTTATTCCATACCTGTATATCTATAATATTGAGGCCTCCAGCAGTGATAGGTCTACATATTCTTTCTCATGCTACCAGTGATCTTCTAGATACTGTTGCAATACCAGTCCAAAGATAAGATCTACAAACAACTTCTATGACTTTCACCACTTTCTTTGGCAAGATGAATATTTGTGCCCAATAAGTTTGGATCCCAAATATCACAGTTTTGATCAATTGACTCCTACCTGCATAAGACAGTAGCTTGGCAGACCAACAGGTAATTTTGTCAGTTATCCTCTCGATCAGTGGCAGGTAATGGTGAATAGTAAGCTTCTTAGAATGGAGAGGAATGCCTAAATATTTGAAAGGTAGTTGTCCCTCACTGAATCCCAGAGACTCAAGGATAGCCTCTTTGTCATTCTGGTGTACCCCAACCAGATAAACAGCACTCTTAGTGTTGTTAGCAGATAGCCCAGAAGCTGCAGAGAATGTAAGGAAAGCATCATGCAATATCTGAATAGATATAATATCAGCTCGACAAAATAGGAGAAGATCATTTGCAAAGCAAATATGGGCACAGTTCAGCTTCCTGCATCTAGGATGGAAGTTGAAATCACCATTCCTATGCAACTGAGCCAATATCCTGTTTAAGTATTCCATAGCAAGGACAAATAAGTAAGGTGACATAGGATCTCCTTGTCGAATACCCCTTCTAGCAGGAAAAGGCTTAGTGAGACCACCATTCATCACTAGTGAGTAAGTTACAGTAGAGACACAAGCCATTGTCCAATCAACAAACTTGGCAGGGAATCCTAGATCAATAAGCAGTTGTTTGAGGAACCTCCATTCAAGAGTGTCATATGCCTTCCTCAAATCCACCTTTAAAACACACCTAGGAGATATACCTTTTCTGGAGTATCCCTTGAATATTTTATGACTGAGCAAGATATTATCAATTATGCTTCTCCCTTCAATGAATGCTGACTGGGCTTTATGAACAATGTCATCAATAACAGCTTTCAACCTCCTAGTAATGACCTTAGATATGATTTTATAGATAGTGGTACATCATGCAATAGGCCTATAATCTTTCACTGTTTTAGGAACTTTAACCTTGGGAACAAGGGCAATGGCAGTGGTATTGACCATGTAAGGAAGCTTACAAGTAGTAAAGAAATCCTTTGTAGCAGCATATACATCCTCCTTGACAATCTCCCAGTTGCTGGTAAAGAACTCCACAGGGAATCCATCTACACATGGAGCTTTATCTTTAGGCATATCTTTGATAGCATCAGTGGTTTCATCCAGTGTAACATCCTTAATAAGTGATCTTTGCTGGGATAAAGTAAGACATTGTCCTTCCTTAACAATAGAAGTGTTAATACAAGGCAATTCAACAGCACTTTTACCCATTAATGACTTGAATACCTCAATAAATTCCTGCTCCACAGCCACTGGTTCTGTTAGCTTCATACCTCCTTCAGTGTATATAGAAGTAATGACTGGTTCTTATCCTCCACTGAGCATGAAAATATTTAGTGTTGGCATCTCCACAGTCAATACAGCATGCCTTTGATTTCTGCCTCATGATTTGTTCTTCTACATTGCTCCATTTCTCAATGTCATTAAGAGCTTCTTTCTCCTCTTTAAACAGTTGTTCAGAGAATGGATTATGCAGTAGCTGGTTCTGTATAATATCCAATGATTCTCTAGCATGGATTAGCTTCTGTTTATAGGAAGCCATATGCATGTTCATTTCTTTTAAGTGCTGCTTCAAGTTCTTCATTTTGTACCAAATCTGTTGTAAAGGTAAACCTCCACAATTGTGAGACCATACATGCTGCAATATAGAAGAGAACTGAGGATCCTCCATAATAGCATAATATAATCTGAAAGATTTAGGATGCAATAACTTTTGACTCCCAAACTGTATGAGGATAGGGGAGTGGTCAGAGACTGAGGGATTCATAAAGTCTGCTTCTAGATGGCCAAACTGCTGAATCCACTGGAAATTACCAAGTGCCCAATCAATCTTGCTATAAACCTGCTTATTAGTGCATGAATACTTCCACCCTTTAGACCTGAGGGGGGTCAATTGAAGATCAGAAATAAGCTCCTTGAACTCTATAACTTCAGCATCTGTAACAGGAGATCCAATCCTATCATCAAAATGTAAGACAGAATTGAAATCACCACTGATCAACCATACATCTTGACTTGGAACATTTACTACTCTCAGGTCATCCCATAGCTGCTTCCTCAGAATTGCAGAATTATGAGCATAAATGACACTCAATTGTAATCTGATTTTATTAACAAGATCCTCTACCAGACAATGGATAAACTGATCAGTCACACAGGATATATGAAATTGAATGTGTGATCTCCAGATTAGCCATATTCTCCCATTGACAGCATTGGTGTAGTTGTGTTGGACCTTCCATTCTTTAGCAATCTTATCAACAATCCTATGTGCTTTGTATTCTTTGACTCTAGTTTCAAGGCATCCCAGAACATCAACTTTATTCCTAACCAGAAAGTTTTTCAGTTCTCCCTATAGTATAATGATTTTTCATAATGGTCTGTAATAATGTAATAATCCTTGAAAAAACATATATGAGGTTATTTGTAATAGCTAGGGAGGGATTTTTATATCTTTGTTGGGTTCGAGTAGAAATCATACCTATAGGCTATTGTGGTGATTCTTTATGCCATTATAAACCATGCCTATAAGACTTATCTCGTTATTTGTAATTTTGAATTTTCACTTTGCATCCTAGAAATCCTACTTGTAGTCAGTTTTATCAATTCTGCATATTTTTTCAACTCCATGTGTGCATTAGAGATCATGTCTCGAGGATATTCTTTATTGAACTCGCTTGGCAACTAGTTAACACCTTTACCTGCTTGGATATCATGCTTATAGGAAATACATACAAGATCAGTCTTGACACTTATATTATGCCTATAGGAAATAAACAAAAAAATGGTTTCAACACTTAGATATCATGCCTATAGGAAATACATATAAAGTCAGTCTTGACACTTAGACATCATGACTATAGGAAGTAAGTGTAAAAACTCAGTTTCTGTGTTTATATATCATGTCTATAGGAAATAATGCTTGTAACCCGTTTCAGCACTTAGAAAGCATGCGCATAGGATTTAAAGATAAAATCTGCCAGTTAAAATTAGTAACCCGCTTACAACTTAGATACCATGTCTACAGGGTTCTGCCTGACTATCACTTAGGCAAGCCTGTAAGTTAATTAAGAATTCTGGGCCCTAAAAGAAAACTGTGATTTCTTGCTGCTTGAAACACACACAAATTTTGACTATTAACAAAAATCAGTAGGCAAACTTATAGGTATTGCCGCTCGCTTTACTAAAGTTGCTGGATATTCTGTTCAAGCTCACCTATATATCTTGTCTATATGATCCTAAACTATAAAACTTTGTTTGTTTGAATTGCGTGCATTGATTGGTTATTTGTGGAGGTTAAGAGTCCCTTCATTTTCTCCTTACATGACAATCCTATCTGAATTTTGTTTGTCGCTTAGTTTTCTCATTTTTAAGCAACATAGGTGAGTCTAGATCCATCCTAAAAAGAATTCCTAAACACCTCCATGACTATAGGTAAGGGATGGGTAGTGCACGCATAAGGTACGCACTAGAAGCTATTATAATGCTCAGGTAATAATTGAAAGATAGTAATTGGGTAGTAAAAGAGATGATGACATGTGCGCCAATGTTATGCGTAACACCCCAATTTGGGGAAAGTTACCAAGTATTGCATGAAATGATCCTATAGGCTAAAAACATAAGACCAATAATTCTAGTTTTAAAATAATTATCTACTCGTTTTAAATTGTTCAACTTTCCTTTATGGACTAATTTGCTTAATTCAGTTTGGTGGGGACCCACCGTTATGGACCTCGAAGAGTGCCTAACACTTCCCCTCGAGGTAATTTCAAGCCCTTACCTAGTATCTGGTAATGTAAGCTGGTTTTATGAGTTAATTGTTTAAGGTCCCCTAACACACCTTAATCCGTTAGGTGGTGACTCTTTAAATCTCTTACCCAATTCCAAAAGAAAAGGAGTTGTCCTAAAAATATCGAAACCCAGACTCTGCAAGAAAAAAAGGGGGTGCGACAGCATGGGGACTCTGCTAGGGAAAATTAGGCTCTTATCAAATTTGCTTTTTGTGAATTAGTCTTAAGCATGCTTTATTCTATTTATAAGTGCGCACCCTTTCCCTTTCCTCTTTGTCTGGATTTAATTACCTATTTTAAAGCATTTATGATTTGCTTTACTACAGAAACTGACTCGCCTCCGGGTTTTGTTTCTTGAACGCCTTTTAATTATTAAATACCGCATTTATCATTTGTAACATGCGAATACATGACAACATGTTATTATTGTTGCATAAATCATGCTCAACATCATATTCCTCTCGTACGTAATCAATCCTATAGCGACGCTTGATGAGTGTTTGCGCCCTTCCTATATATCACCCTTTAAATTTGGAAAGGCTTATTTGCGGTAAAACTAGTCGATCAACGGTTCAGTTGATGGTTCGGTGCCTTTCCCCCTCAAGTTTTTCACTTGAGGGTACCCGCCTAGACCTCTATAGAAACCTTAGTCTTATTAATTGTACATGTATCATGGTCAAACCTAGCCAAGTTAATTTGTTGTCCACATAATAAACTTTTAAGACAAGCCTCGTCCAAAAAGTCCACGGGGTTTTCCATAATTAGAACTGACGCAACCATGATTTTGTGTATTAATTTTGGAGAAATAAGTGCCAATATGCTAATCATTGATGTAGAAATAGTTGAATCTGGATGTGGAAAGGGCCAAACTATATTTGTTTTGCGGATAATGAGGCAGAAGTCCCCAGGTTCGGCATGGTTCGTAACATACCACCACTGCTGCTAGATTGGTGGGGGGATCTTCCCTCAAGTGATAAAAATCACGTGAAAAGAGTCTTGGTAAATTTGCCTTCTCTATTGGACCTCCAATCAAACAACAGGTTGATCGAAGCTACTATAATGTTCTGGGACAAAGCAAGAGCTAAGTTTCACTTAGAAAACATAGAAATGATCCCTCTCTTGGAAGAAATAAGGGGATTCCCTTGGCTACCTTAGGACAGTACTGGTTTATTGGTGCCAGAGAATCGCACAGCTGGAAGGTATCTGAAAATGATGGGATAAAGGAAGAATGATGACTTGGAGTTCCTGAAGAATTCCTACATATCCTTCAACTTCCTCTATGAATGATAAAGTTCACAACAGATCTTATTGTAATTTTCATGACAAATTCTCCATCACTTCCTTGGGTTTGATTCACCGCTGGGTTTTTGTGTTCATCGTTTGCGTCTTGGGTATGATTGTGTTTCTGATCCAAAGGGATAGAATCTCCACCAGACTGGCCATGGTAACTAAAACCTTGATGGATGGGATTTAGGAGCAGACATATACCATTGTCCCTATGATCATAGCATACATATGTAGGGCCTTAGAGCGTTGTCAGAAGGGGTACAAATACTTCAAAGGTTGTAATATGCTGCTATAAGTTTGGTTGTTAGAGCACCTCCAACGAGGTCAATACCATCAATATCTTGCCCGAAGGCCGTGGAATGATCACATAGCTTTCCATCATCCTAAGAGAATGACCTATATCCCAGACATGTTCCCTTAACCCGAGAATGCCATAGGTTGGGTGCGGGTTTTCAGCAATTTGACCGAGGATCATGTTCAATGGATGTTAGAATGGTTCCCTACCTGTAAGATCCCGTAAAAACTTCTACTCAAAAACTCGAGGTTTGCAGGGCCAAATTAGGAATATGTGTAAGAAATGTGCAAAGCTCGTTGCAGTTTGGACCCTTTAGACTGATCTATGCATTAAGAAGTCAAGGAATAATGTTTTCCAGAAAAGTGCAATTCTGCAGTCCAGTATACGATCGCATAACAGCTCTGCAGACCGTATAGTCGTCGCAGAGTGAATCAGTGTGTTGGTCAATCTTGAGGTCAACTATGCCACTTATGCGATCACATAATCAAAATACGAGCCGCATAATCATCGCATAATCCTCTTGGGATTTTTAAGGGGAAGTTCTGCTGTGGATTACGCGACCACAGAATAGGTATGCGGACTGTATTTCTATTGCATATCCATGCAATGTGTTCAGGTTTTGGAACTATTTTTACGGTCCATTTGGCAGGCCACATGTCAAGTATGCTATCACAGATTTTTTCGAGGATCCTATTCTCTAACTTTTAAAACCCGACCCCATTCTATTAATAATACTCCGTTAGACTATTTTCTATTATTTCACTACGTATAAAGTGAGAGGGGAGGTTCTAGAGAGAGTGAGTGATCTTCATCAAGTCCCCACTCAACCCTTGCCCCAAAATCCTTGAAGATTGTCAAGTGAAATTTCTAGGTTCACCCTAAGAGGTAAGAACTTGTACCCTCACCTATTATTTCGAAATTTCTATTAAAATGAGTGATTAGCAAGTGGGTTCATGGGTATGCGGGCTGATAATCTTGCACACATAAAAGATAGTGCGGTATGTGGAGGTTGTGAACTAAAAGGATAGCAATTGTGGTATAGGATAATGAAAACCCCTCACAAAAGGGTCCTATAATCACTCTGCACACTTAGTGCTTGGTAATATGCTCAAATGAGCTAGAATCCTAATCATTCTCTAATTCTTGGTTCAATTTGTAATTCTTATAAAATAGATTGAAGTGCTAAGAGTCCCGAAATTTATTATAAAGGTTTAATGAAAACTCCATTGAGGTATATATGGCTAAACCCCCATCCTCTTAGAAATTGAGCTTGCATGGTTCCCCTATAAATGTTATAAGTTCATAACGTGATTGATCTGGTACCTGTTATGTTAAGTGAATTAATGTTGTGAAAATGTATGTATTAGGTACTTCTTCACGTGTTTAATGTTTTATTCTTTGTAAATTGAAGATATGTATAGAACATGATTTATGTGCTAAATGCCTAGATGTCATGCCAAGGTTACTTTGGGACTAATATGCCAAACTTGGTGAATTCCTCTCTATGCTTATGACTTAAAATTGCTTTTGTATGTGCCTATGATTTTAAGTGGCAAAGTAAATGTTGAAAAATGGGAACAATGTGAAACGTGAGTTATGAAATATGTAAATTGTGGCCCCAAGTACCAGTTAACCAATACATGTGTAACCATAGATTGGAGTGAAATCAATAATGGAAAATGGTAACATCTTGAGGAGACACCTTAACCGATCGGGCCGTGATCGGATGCCATGATATATGCACATGGTGGTAATGTCTTGATGATTGAAACTGGAAAGTGTGAATGAAATAATGGTAACATCTCGGGGAGACGGCTTAGCCGATCGTGTCATGATCGGACTCCGCTAATGGAAGTGGTGGTAATGTGGATAGTGATGCAACATTGTAGGATGCTCCAATCAAAAATTTCAGAAACTATGTGAAAATCATGTGAACCTCCTTATGTTTTTGACATGGTGCTTATTTGAAACTTTGTTGTCCTTACAATTTCCTCTTTACTCTTGTATGGTTGTTTTTTTCTAACAGGGTGGAATTTAGTTATACATACTAGTACTGTTCCATGGTACTAACGTCCCTTTTGCCGGGGGCGCTACATTTTTAAATAAATGTAGGTGGCTCCATAGCGGATAGTGATGATCACGCATAGCGGAGCATCCTCCTTACGAAGTCATAGTAAGACCCTTTCTCCTTCAAGGGGTTATTTTGTGCATCTTTTGTCATGGATACTCACATTTGAGGTATAGCAAGGGCCTTGTTGCCGGCATGGTCATTATTGTCTTTTATATCCTTAGAGGCTCCGCCGACGTTGGTGTGGGTAATGTACGGGCATTGGATAGGTCAATGAACCATGTTGTAACTTTTTACTCTAGCTCTTCTAAACTATAACTATATGAATTATTGAAAGCTTAACCATGGTTTAAGGGTTGTGGCATGAAAATGGTTTAGCAATGTGAATGTTCAAATTTTACTATTGCCTAAATAAATGATAGCGTGGTTCCCTTAACCGTATTGATTTGGGGGTAGAAAGGTATTAATAAGGCTTGCTCAATTGGGGTTCACTCAATTAAGCGTCGGTCGCGCCTCCCGAGATTGGGGCGTGACAAACTTGGTATCAGAGCCTAAGGTTTTAAAGTGTCCTAGGACATCTCGAAGCTGTATCTAGTAGAGTCATTCTTATCGGTGTGAAGTCTACCACATCTATTAGTTGGAGGCTATTTAGGCATTAGGAATGACACCCTTCTTTGATATTCTGGATCGTGCGGTAATTTGAAACTATTCCCCCCTCTAACTAGTATATAGTTGATCCAGGAATGGTTGAGGGAATAGAGTCATAAGCGAAGTTGGCGAAGGACAAGTGAAATAGAACGAACTGTGCAAAAGAGTCCACGAATCTGAGGACGAACATCTAGAGTGACACAAGACCGATACGAAACTAATTAATGAATGGAGGGAGATGGTTGTTAGATCAAGTGAAAGGTTGGAATATCTGGAGTACAGTATGATGGAATTGGAGGGAAAAATAAGGAAGAGTGTCACAGATTGCCAGATCGCTGAAGGAAGCAAAGAAGGACATTTAGCAAAAGGCATACCTATTGCTGAACACGCACGAACTGGGGAATTTGATCGACGAAGCCAAAACCATCAAGCCTAGAAAAGGCCCTTCTTGGAACAAGTAGATTAGGTTTATTTACTTTTTCAAATGTAATAAGGCCAAGTGCCATTAGTGACTTATCTTATTTAATGTCATTTTGGATTCATTTAATTCTACATTAATGAAATGAGGCAATTATTGGCACGAAACATTCTCCAAATCAATGTGTCGCTAGGCCTACCTTGAGTACAACGAGGCTAAAAAATTAGGAAGGGAATTTACTTTCTCGCAATATGTGTTTAATTACTGCAAACATTTTCAGAATCCTTACTCATTTGTTTACCTTTTGTTCTTCTTTATTTTTATTATTGCCATCCCGTATGGTTGGTTCACACATACTAGCATCATCAACATATCAGACTAGATTTAGAGGCCCTCCACCTCCTCCTCATTCGAGTAACCCGAAAAGTAGGGGAAAGGCTAAGAAGGATAATTTAAGTGGTATCAGAAAAGAAAATGCTGAGAATATTGAAACTTTGTGTCACTCCCCAAATCCTTGGGCATGACTGGAACTCAACTGGGTATCCCCAGTCGAGTGGACCTGGGTGCCTTTCCTATTCCTTATGCGTTACCCCACATTATTCAATGATATTTAACCAAAATATAACAAATTTCAACTCAAAGAACGTAGATTGCTCTTTTATAACCACACATTATGATTAACAGGGGACACCTTTTACAAAACATATATTTTTGATTAGCAATGAACGTGGTACACAAGTTTACAACACCCAAACATACACTTTTATACATAAGTCCTGGCCCACATACCACTGTCTACGGATCCTCTACGAGAATGGTAGTACAACACTTGCTGGTGACAAGGCCCCGACTATACCTTTACTAAAAGATACAAATTCCAAAATACAACAATAGGAGTGGCGTAGGCCACACATGGCCCTAGAAGGAAAGGGGCTCACCAAACAAGAATACTGCCGATAGAGAGGAGGAGGAGGAGCTACAAACAGTGGACTGGAGTTCTTGCCACGGATCCACCTACAATCATAATAGGAATGTAGCGCCACCGGAAAAAGGGACTTCAGTACACTTGAATTGAACTGGCATGCATGAACTAACTCTGTCCCAAGTAAACTCAAGCCAAATTACATGAACAAGTATAGAACTGAACAACAATACAAGTACAACCATGAAGCAACAACCAAACATTTCACAACAATTATTCATGTAGTCATACAAAGGGGCAATCAGTGCCCCACTGCCCATCCCAGAATCTTTGAACTCCACAAATGACCTTGGCCACACCCAACACAACACTCTCATCTACGTAGAGACGTTCCACACTCCACCCAGCCCATCTCAAGCACACCCGAATCCTATGATAAGGACTTGCTCATAAGAAATCTGGCCGAAGAACTTAAGAAGTTGACCACCAGAATTCAAGGCATTGAAGGAAGTAAGGGAATTGAGGGGCTAAACTATGAAGATCTGTGCATATAGCCCGATGTCAAACGTCCTGAGGGGTGAAAACCTCCTAAGTTCGAAATGTTTGATAGTAATGGGGATCCCAGGGTTCACTTGAGGACATATTGCGACAAGCTAGTCGGAGTAGGAATAGATTAGAAGATCTGCATGAAGCTTTTCATGAGGAGACTGAAAGGAGGTGCTCTGTCCTGGTACATTAGCCAAGACCCAAAGAAGTGGTCGAACTGGGTAAGTATGGCGTCCGACTTCATGGACAAATTCAGGTTCAACATGGAAAATGCACCGGATGTGTTTTACATTCATAATTTAAAGAAGAAACCCACAAAAACATTCCACGAGTATGCCACTCATTGGAGATCAGAGGCTGCTAAGGTTCGACCTGCTTTAAGGGAGGAACAAATGAACAAGTTTTTCGTCCGAGCTAAGGATCTGCAATACTATGAAAGACTGATGTTGATCAAAAACTACAAATTCTCTGACATCATCAAGCTAGGAGAAAGGATTGAGGAAGTTATCAAAAGTGGTTAGGTTACGAACTTTGAAGCTTTGCAAGCCACAAACAAGGCTCTACAATTTGGTGGTACGTCCAAGAAGAGGGATGTATGTGCCGTAATGGTTTCACAAAGAACCAAATCACCTGTCAAATACTAAACTTACACAATACCTCCACTTACATATCAACACACTCTAGATCTCTAAAAACCCGCACCTTCCTACTATACCCCACCGCTGCCACCTCCTACATACCAACCTGATTCACCCCGATATTCCTAGCCCACACACGTCTACCAAGCCTAAAATACTCAATAATCCCACTATCAGTCACCTCCCCGTCATCAAATCTTTCCTAGACCCTGACCAAATTTTGACCGCAGACCTCCCACACAATATACTGCCATTGCTAAACCAATCGACGAGCTGTATGAAAGAATCAAAATTTCTGGTTATATCACTCCTACCCCTGCTATAATCCCTGAAAACCCTACCCAATAGGTCAACCCAAATAATACATGTCATACCATTCTGGCATGAAAGGGCATATCATTGATGAATGCCGCTCCTTGAAGGATAAGATCCAGGCTTTGATTGACAACAAGATCATCGTGGCAAAGGAGCCATCCCCGAATGTCTGCAATAACCCTCTACTAGAACAGAAGGGTGGAGGTGTTCATATGATTGAAATAGAGGTTGATTGGGATCCCAAAGGATCAATCGGTTTGATCACAGAAGGCGACGATCCAAAGAAACCAATAGTCACCCGTAATCCGATTGTAGTCCAGATTCAGCCATCTGAAGATGCCGAGGTGAACATGTCCATATCACTTGAGTTTGAAACATCAACCTCTATAAAGACACCACCAATTGAGGTTGAGTTTGGGTCCCCAAAGGCGCCTATACCATTTGAAGTGGTTGCATTACCTTCTAATGTATGGGTGCCCATTTGGATATCAATGACAGCCGTAGCATCATTCCACACAAACCCGTACAATGGGACTACATAGCCGAGACAAGAAGGAAAGGGAAAGGCAAGTTCGGGGAAATAGTTGCAGCACAGGGTATGATAAGAAGCGGCAGGGTTTACACTCCAGAACACTTGGATGAGTCAAGTAAGCAGACCTTTGGTCGACAAACCATAACCCCAAAACTGGGATCGATGATCTCTGGATAAAGATACAAGCGAAGGAATACTCAGTCATTGATCAGCTGAACAAAACACCGACGCATATTTCTATCCTTGCTTTGCTACAGAGTTCTGATGCACATAAGGATGCCTTGTAAGAGTGTTGAGTGAGATATATGTACCAAGCAACATCACTGGAGGAGAAATAACAAACATGGTAGGTCAGGTATTGGAGAGTCGCAAAATCACTTTCCACGAAAATGAGTTGCCACTGGAAGGATTGAGTCACAACAAGGCATTACACATCACCGTGCAGTGCAAAGATTATTTTATCACCCGGATCCTGGTCGATTGGGGATTCAGTCTCAATATTTATCTGCTAGTGACACTCAGGACATTGGGGAAAGGGCTGCACGAAATCAAGGATGGGGCCATCAACATTAAGGCTTTAGACTGGTCTCAAAGGTCTACTATTGTGGAAATTAGCTTGTGTTTGCAAATGGGCCTACTCTGTTTGATGTTGATTTTCAAGTGATGACGTGCCAACAACTTACAATATGTTGTTGGGACGACTATGGATTCATGCCGCTAGGGCCATGGCATCTACACTAGATCAGGTAGTGAAGTTTGAATGGAATCACCACGAGGTAATCATTCATGGCGAAGGTAGCAATCCCATATAGAGTCGAGACCATCCCAGCGATTTGAGGAAGAATAATGATAGGCGGGGAAACTTACCACCACATCGAATGAGTCAACGTCGTTGATAAAGATAAGTGGTGGGATAACAAAATTGAAAGAATATTAAACTAGAGCGGGTATGAACCTGGCAAATGTCTTGGCAAGAATCTCCACGGAATCACTAAGCCCGTCAAGCTCAAGAAGAAGAACACCACTTTTGGATTGGCATATGAGTATACCTGGAAAGAATTCAACAAATGGTCGCCACCCTAGCGTGGTCCTTTCTATCCATTGGAGCAGACGATATCCAGTTTGGAGCAGTCCTTCCAACCGGTTGAGGTCATATGTGGGTCAGTAGAAGAAGAAACTCTAGCAGCAATGAGGAATTTGTTCCTGGAAGACGATGATATGGACTGCTGTGTCATTTTTTAGGAGGAGGGGAGGAAGGCCCTTCCATACAGGCTGTAAACAGAGAAGCACGCCTCAATAAATGGACTGTCAGAACCACCAGAGCCTGGTGTGCCTCGGGCATTACTATTACTTATCTAGAAGAATCAATGACTGTGACATGTAGCGAGACAACACAACAAAGGAAGATGATATACCCGAAGAGATTTCTAAGGAAGTCAAGAATTTCGAGAATAGGCCCAAGTCCAACTTGGATGAAACTTGGATTGTTAAATTGGAAGATGCAGAAAATGTCAAAGAAACACGAACCAACATTCATCTGTCACCATTAGAAAAGAAAGAATATACAGAGTTTCTAAGAGAGTATGAGGACATATTTGCCTGGTCGTACGATGGCATGACGGGTCTGAGCAGATCCATTTGGCTCACAAATTTCCAATTGAGCCGGCATGTCCACTTAAGATAGAAACTCAGAAAATTCAAGCCATATATGAGTTTTAAAATCAAGGAAGAGGTCACTAAGCAGGTCAAAGCTAAGGTTATCAGGGCAGTAGAGTATCCGACATGGTTAGCCAATATTGTGCTAGTACCAAAGAAGATGGGAAGGTTAGAGTCTGTGTAGACTACTAGGATCTCAACCAGGCCAGTCCAAAAGATGACTTCCCCTTGCTGAATATACATATCTTGATTGATAAGTGCGCCAAGCACGAGTTCCAGTCATTTGTTCAATTTTTTGCAGGGTACCATCAGATATGGATGGATGAAGAAGATAATAGCAATTTGTGGCATACAATTGGTGCTAATGAAGAGTCTGCAAAACCGATGTGAAGTGATTGGCATAATCCTCCCTGCTTCGCGAATATACGAGGATGTCGTCAATGAACAGAATCACGAAGGAGTCTAAGAATGACTTGAAGACCCGATTCATAAGATCCGTAAAAGCTGCCGGGGCATTGTTTAGCCCAAAAGACATGACAAAAAATTCAAAGTGGCTATAACGAGTTCTGAAGGTGGTCTTAGGAATATCCTACTCCTTGATCTTCAATTGGTGGTACCCGGACCGCAAATCAATTTTTGAGAAGAACCTTGCACCTTACAATTGATCGAACAAATCATCTATCCGAGGCAAATGGTACTTATTCTTAATGGTGACTTTATTAAGCTGCCGATAATCAATATACATCCGAAGCGATCCATCCTTCTTTCTGATGAAAAGAACCGGAGCACCCCATTGCCGGATAAACGCCTTCTCCAATAGATTCTTCAACTGCTCTTTTAACTCTCGCAACTCTGCCGGCGCCATTCTGTACGGGAGAATTCTTATTGGCTGGATAGCTGGCAATACATCAATCCCTAAATCGATCTCCCTATCTGGTGGGATCCTTTGCTCATCTGGAAATACCTCAAGGAACTCTTTCACAACTGGCACAGACTCGGGGGAAGGAACCTCTGGAGTAGTGTCCTCCACCCGGACTAAATAATAAATACACCCTTTTCTGATCATCTTCGAAGCCTTGAGGTAGGAAATAAACTTATCCCTTGGCACAATACCATTTCCCTTCCATTGAACAACCGGCACATTAGGGAACTCGAGTCTCATGACTCTCGTCTGACAATCAAGCTTAGCGAAGCACGAATAGATCCAATCCATCCTCATGATTTCATAAAATCCCACCATCCCAAGCTCAATAAGGTCGGCCGTGGTAACACGACCACCTACCATAACAACACAATTCCTATAGACCCACATGGATGAAATGGATTCGCCCACCGGAGTCGATACAGATAACGTCTCAAGAAGTTGTTCGGGTTCAATCCCAAAACTCGAAGCAACAAATGGAGTGACATAGGACAAAGAAAACCCCGGTCAATAAAAGCATAGCAATCAACTGTTTGAACAGATAAGATACCTGTGACAACATCTGGGGAAGCCTCGGCACTCTGACGGCCACTCAATGCATATAACCTGCTGGGTCCTCACCTACCACGAGCTCCACCTCAGCCTGCACCATGCCCTGCTTGGGCTGGAGGGCGCACTGATGACGTAGCAACTGATGAACTAGAGGGCTAAGCATGGCCCCCACCCGCGCCCTGCCTGGGTGCACGGCAGTCTTGCTGCATATGACCTCTCACTCCATAATTGTAGCACACCGGAGCATCCAAGTAACAAGCCTCTATATGAAATCTCCCACACTTGGGGGATAAACCCCCTGCTGTCGAGGGTCTCATCCCCGAATGACTGAATTGGCGGGACCTCCTGCTGACTGAACCTGGCCCCGAAGGGCCACTCTGCTAGGAACAGTGCACGGATGGCGGTGAGGGCTGGGCATAAGACTGAGACGGTCCTGATAACCCTCTCCCTGGAGCTGACCTCCCTGAGTGACCCATAGACTGGGCCTTGCTGCTACTCTCCCTGTCGGCCCGAATCTTCAACTTTCTGGCCTCTGTTGCCTAAGCAAAACCCACAATCTCTCCATTATTCATGTCTGAATGTAAAGCCGTTGCTGAAGCTTTATTTACCACCAAAGGGGTGAGACCCTGAACGAATCGCTGAACTTTGGCCTCCATAGTTGATACCAACTGAGGAGCATACTTGGACAACCTCACGAACTCCATATGATATTCCCAAACACTCATGCTACCCTACTTAAGAACTTCAAACTCGGTGCACGGGCTGCCATGGTCTCGGCAGGCGAGAAGTGGTCCATGAAGGCATCTACGAACTCATCCCATCTAGCTGGAGGGCTCCCCTCCTCATGGGAATCCTTCCACATCTCAAACCATGAACGCGCAGCTCCCTTTAACCTGTACGAAGCCAATTCTACCCCTTCTATCTCTGTAGCTTTCATTACCCGACGGGTCTTATACATCTCATCAAGGAATTCTTGCGGATCGGCCTCTGGGTCTGTACCTGAGAACTCTGGAGGGGACAACCGCAGAAATTGATGAACTCTGGAGCTGGAGGAATCTCCATGTCCACTGGAGGACACAGGGGCATCATGAGATCGTTGAGCATGAGTGGCCACTAACAAGGTTAACATACGGATAGCTTCCCTTAGGTCCCCATTAGAGAGGCCGAGATCGGAAGCCGAAGCAACATCAAGATTAGGGGCATTGGCAGGAGGGATAGTGGCCCCCTCGACCGCCGCAGGAATAGGATCGCATAGGCTAGGAACAGATGGAGCAGGTAAGTTCAGAACATGGGGATCATTCTCCCCCACAGCAGTCGGCACATGATCCACAGCCGCACTTGAAGAGGCATTGGCCCCTAGACCGAGTCTAGCTTTCTTTTTAGGTGCCATAACTGAAAATTTGAAATAGAGCAAGAATTAGACATAACATCACTTCACCGCACGAACTTGAGATATCAAAGAAGAGGATAGTTTTTCCTAAATGCCCGTGTAGCCCCCAACTTATAGATGTGGTCGAAAACACACCAATAAGAAAGGATCTACTCGGCACGGCTCCGAGACATCCTAGGACTCTTTCAAAACCTATGGCTCTGAAACCAAGTTTGTCACGCCCCAAATCTGTGGGCATGACACTCAATCGGGTATCCCCACTCGAGTGGACCTGGGTGCCTTTCTATTCCTCACGTGTTACCCCACATTATTCGATGATAGCTAACCAAAAGATAGCAAATTTCAATTCAAAGAATGTAGGATTTCTCTTTTATAACCACACATTATGATTAACACGGGACACTTTTTACAAAACATATATTTGATTAGCGAGGAACATGGTACACAAGTTTAGAGCGCCCAAACATACACTTATATAAATAAGTCCTGACCCACATACCACTGTCTATGGAGCCTCTACGAGAATGGTAGTACAACACTTGCCGGTGACAAGGCCCCGGCTATACCTTTACCAAAAGATACAAACTCCAAAATACAACAACAGGAGTGGCGTATGCCACACATGGCCCCAGAAGGAAAGGAGCTCACCAAACACGAATACTGCCGATAGAGAGGAGGAGGACGAGCTATGAATAGTGACTGGAGTGCCTGCCACATATCCACGTACAATCATAACACGAATTTAGCGCCCCCGAAAAAAGGGACTTCAGTACACTTGAATGTACTGGCATGTATGAACTAACTCTATCCCAAGTAAACTCATGCCAAATTACATGAACAAGTATAGAACTGAACAACAATAGTACAAGTACAACCAGGAAGCAACAACCAAACATTTCACAGCAATTATTCACGTAGTCATACAAAGGGGCAATAAGTGCCCCACGGGTTAAAAACTCTCATGCTGTCTCCTTTCACATTTCCACGTTTATCATTTCATGATTCATTTCATATCAATAGTGATATTGGATCACATTTCCACCCTTATTGCCTCGTCGACCCTTATTACCTCGGCCACCCTTATCACCCCAACCCACACCTTATTTTACCGTGTTGCGGCACGCAACCCGACCCCGCCTGACAGTTTTCAATTCACAACAACAAACAACACAACAACAACAAGTACAATAAATCAACCATGGAACTTTGTTAAAATAATTCCACAACAAGGGTATTAACATCCCACAACTAGCAACAACATTTTTCCTCATGTTCATCAAAGTTGATACACAATTTATATTATCACAACAATTATTCACAACTAACCACATTCATTATTCCACAATATTTCCATTTCAAGTGTTCCACATTGTTTCCATTTCCGCTATTCCACATTATTTCCGTTTCCGTTGTTCCAATTACAAGTTCCACAATATTCACCACAAGGTAATACCACACAATTTGTACAACACCAAAGCTTCAAACAATGATTTTCACATGAATATCAACTATCAACAATTTCACAACTAGCATAGGCGATTTCACGAGGATCACAGTTAGCTATACATACCTGACATTGAATTTCCTCTTTAACCTCTACTCCAATTTATCAAGCAATCAACAAGGATCAATCTAGTTCATGATTAATACATAGACCTTTAGAATAGGAATTCACAATATACTACCCAGTTCCCTTTTTACAAGATTTTTGGGTTTTGAAGACATGCATGTGGATTTCAAACAAGAATTTTCAGAATCAAAGTATGAAACTCCCCCCCCCCCCAAACCTGAGTTCGAAAAATAGGGGAAAAGGGTTAGGGATTTTACCTTGAAATCAGAGGGGAAGGCCGATGCTCAAGATTTTCTAGGCTTTGATGATTTTTGGAAGATCAATTGATGAATAAATAGCTTTCTCTCTCTAGAACCCTCTCTTTCTCTCTCTTATTTTGTTTAGAAAATGGGTTAAAAATGAGAGATGGGGTGTTTTACTAAAAGAGGGCTCGGGCTTAGAATTTTAGAAAATAACTAAGCGAACAAGATCTGCGACGCCTATCTGCGATCGCAGAACTGACATGCGGTCCGCATAATGGACAGTAGAAATGGCTCAAGTTTCAAACCTCTCGGGTTGGGAATGCGGTGACTATGCGGTCCGCATTTGCATTCTGCGGTGCAGAATGCACCGCAGAACTGACCTTTGAATTTCTTCAGGGACAATATGCGATCACTCTGTGGTCCGTGTATTGATTATGCGATCGCATATTTGACCGAATTTTCAACATCAAAATTTGGTTTCTCTCTGATTCATTCTGCGGTAAAAATGCGGTCCGCATTGCCGATCTGCGGTAGCACTCTGGACCGCATTTTGACACTTTTCTAGGAACGTTAATTCTTTCAATTTTTAAAGGCTTAAATCGCTACCAAGGGTCCGAACCGCGGCGATCAACCTCGCCGCGAAGAACTCTACACATTCATAACACATAATCAGAGTAGACACCACGGTTTACTAAGTTCTGATACAAAATTATTTATGGGACCTTGCACTCAGATGGTCGGAGTACTCCAGCCCAGAATGATTTGGTCCTACAATAGGAGCAGAAAATACTGGAGCTACAAGGAAAATTTGAGCAGGTCCACTACTTGTCATACCTATCCCTCACCATAAACATCCAGACGTCAAGCAAAAAAATGCTCAAAACCCAGTACCTCCTCAAAATACTCCAAACAACCATCCACAAAATCGTCTCACACCCCAACAATATGCCACACCGCCTCAAAATCCCAATCCTCTACCGGTACCAACTCCTTCCCAACACCATCATCAACTAACCCAGTACCCACAAACCACTGCCTATCACACTCCTCAGAACACACCACAACCTATTCCTGATCCTCAAAACTCGACCAACGACCACCACTACACCCAAATTCCTTGTCCCCACCAAAACAATCCCATATATGTGGAAATCCTACCTCACTCCACTCAACCAATCTTCTATATCACAAAATCTACTGAGAATGACCTGCTCATCAAGAACATGGCTGAGGAACTCAAGAAGTTGATAAGTCGAGTTCAGGGTGTTGAAGGAGGCAAAGGGATAGAGGGTATAAACTATGAGGATTTGTGCATACAACTAGGTGTGGAACTATCGGAAGGTTACAAGCCTCTCAATTTTGAAATGTTTGACCGAACAGGTGATCTCAAGGTTCATTTGAAAATATATTGTTACAAGCTCGTGGGGGTCGAAATAGATGAAAGGATTCGGAAGCTCTTTATGAGAAGTCTTATCATTGATGCCTTATCCTAGTACATAAGCCAGAATTCTAAGAACTGGGCCAATTGGGTGATCATGGCATCAGATTTTATAAACAGATTCAGGTTTAATACAGAGAATGCACTAGATGTCTTTTATATCCAAAACCTAAAGAAGAAGCCAATTGAGACTTTCCATGAGTATGCTACTCAGTGGAGGTCGGAAGCAGCCAAGGTCAGACTAGCATTAGACAAGGAACAAATGAACAAGTTCTTTGTCTGGGCACAAGACTCACAGTACTATAAAAGGCTAAGGGCTATTAAGAATCATAAATTCTCTAATATCATCAAACTCGGAGAAAGGATTGAAGAAGGTATTAAAAGCGGGATAGTGACAAATTTTGAGGCACTGCAAGCCACCAACAAAGCATTGCAATCAGGTGGCATATCAAAGAAGAAAGAGGTGAGAACAGTAATGGTTGCCCAAGGACCCAAAACTCCTTGCCTATACCAGACACCTCCACCTACATACCAACCCTCACCTCCTAGATATTCCCAACATGTCGCTGCTTACCATACATATAATTCCCAACCATCCTACTTTCAGTCACCTCCAACTCATCCAAATTACCCGAAACCCCGACCAAATTTTGATCGTAACCACCCAGACAGTACACCACCATTGCTGAACCCATCAACCAGCTGTATGAAAGGTTGACGGCTACTGGCTATGTCACCCATATTCCCGTTGTGGCAATGGATAATTCATCTCAATGGGTCAAGCCAAATAAAACCTATGCATATCATTCCGATATGAAAACGCACACTATGAAGAGTGTTAAACATTGAAAGATAAGATCCAAACATTGATAATAAGGTCATACAGGTGAAGGAATCTACACCCAACATCCAGAATATTCCTCTTTTAGATCATATGGGCGAAGGGATCAATGTGATAAAAACTGACGAGGTGTGGGATCCCGAGGGATCAATTAGACTTATCAAAGAGGGTGATGATCCTGAGAATCCCACAATCATGCTCAATTCTTTTATAATACAGGTATAACCGCCAATTGAGGTTGAGGTGACCGCATCAGTTCTATTTGAGATAGAGGTAGCACCACCTACAGCCACACCTGTTCCATTTGCAGTAGAAGTGGCCACACGTTTCACAGTGACAGTAGCAACCACACATCTTTTCAAGTCCAATGCCATACCTTGGGAATACGTTGCCAAAGCTAGGCGAAAGGGAAAAGCAAAGATGGAAGAATCTGGTGTTGCACACGGATGACCAAAACTGGAAGGATCTATACACCCAATAATTTGGGAGGACCAAGCAAGGAGGTTGCTACCAAACAACCTGTCATCGAAATAGGACCGGACGATCTTTCAAGGAAAGTACATGCGAGAGAATACTCCATTGTCGATCATTTAAATAAGATTCCCACCTAGATATCCATCATGTTGCTATTCCAATATTCTAAAGCACATAGGAGTGCTCTGATGAAGGTGTTGAATGAAGCTTATGTGCCCAACAAAATCACCAGTGGAGAGATGGCCAACATGGTAGGGCAAGTACTGGAGAGTCACAAGATCACCTTCCACGAGGATGAACTACCGCCTGAAAGGTTAAGTGACAACAGTGTGTTACATATGACATTACAGTTCAAGGACAAATTCATCACCGGGGTCTTAATAGATGGGGGTTCAAGCCTCAATATTTGTCCATTGATTACTCTAAAAAGGTTGGGCGAAGATTCCATGAGATACAAGTAGGGAGTATGAACGTGAAAGCATTTAATGGATCTCAAAGGGTTGCGATTTGAAAGGTTAACCTTTGTATGCAGATGAGGCCAACTTGGTTCGATGTTCAGTTCCAAGTACTAGACATATCAGCAATATACAATCTTCTGTTGGGACGACCTTGGATATATGCCATTGAGGTTGTGGCTTTTGCACTACACAAAGCCGTGAAGTTCGAATAGAACCATCAAGAGGTAATCATTCACGGAGATCGGAGTAATCCCATTTATACCCAGCCAAAGCTTCTTCTTATACAGATCCCTATATTATATCAGCCTGGTGGAAAGTTTGACTCAGATATGGCATTGGCTGCTCGAGAGGGTAATAAGGACCATGCCATGGTAGCGACCAATCATTATATTCTTGCCAAGTGTATTGATATCCCTGCCCGAAAGTTGTGCTGTGACGTTTCAACTGTATCGATTTGATAATGCCTTGGAGTTTCTCTCCAAGCCCTTTGCCGATTTCATACCCGGACCATGCCAGTATGCTTTCTATTTGTTACTCCACCACTTGTCCTTCTTAATTGCATTGACATGTTCAATATGGTGATAAATCTCTCCACCCGGCCTTCTTCTATTCTCGATAATCGGGATAGTTTGACGGGTATAAGAAACCTGTTCCTAGAAGAAGAGAATATAGATTGCAGTGTGATAGTTTAGAAGGAGAAGGAAGAATGCCTCACCATTTAGATTGTGGAGAAGGGAGTTGTTCTCAAGAGTTGGACTGCCACACCATCACGGGCCCACCGAGTTCCTGGGTAACTTTGAAATTAACTTGACTTGTTTAATAGCCATGCTAGGCATTTAAGATGTTTTTAGTAATTTGGTTTTTAAAAAAAATGCATGGTAATATGATGACATGACCGGTCTGAGCGTATCCAAGTGGCTCATAAGCTGTCCACCAATCCAATGTGTCCGCCAGTGAAGCAGAAACTCAGAAAATTCAAACCAGGCATGAGCTTAAAGATCAAGGAAGAAGTCACTAAGAAGATCAAAGCCAAAGTCCTCAGGGTGGTTGAATGCCTAACTTGGTTAGCCAACATTGTACTGGTTCCAAAGAAAGATGGGAAAGTGAGGGTGTGTTTTGATTATCGAGATTTAAATAGAGCAAGTTCCAAGGATGATTTCCCACTGCCAAATATACACATCCTAATAAAAAAATTGCACTATGAACTCGAATCCTTTGTAGATTGCTTTGCGGGTTATTAGCAGATCTGGATGGACAAAGAAGACAGAGATAAAACAACCTTCATGATACCATAGGGAGTGTACTGCTACAAAATGCCATTCGGTCTAAAGAATGTTAGGGCTACCTACATGAGAGCCATGTCGACCATCTTCCATTGTATGGTACATAAGGAAATAGAGGTGTATGTTGATGATGTTATCATCAAATCAAAGAGGGTCGCAGATCACACAGCATACTTGAGAAAGTTCTTTGGCAGGCTAAGGAGGTACAATCTAAAACTGAATGCCGCAAAATATGCATTCGGGGTTCCGTAGGAAAGCTATTGGCATTCACTGTTATCGGCCGAGGAATCGAGTTGGACCCATCCAAAGTTAAGGCAATCCAAGAGTTACCACTACCAAAGAGCAAAAAAGACGTGATGAGATTCTTGGGACGGATCAACTACATCAGTTGCTTCATAGCACAGTGCACAACAATATGTGAACCCATCTTCAAAATGTTGAGTAAAGATGCTGAAACCAATTGGACTGAGGATTATCATAAGGCTTTTGAAAAATCAAAAAATACCTGGCTACACCACCAGTCGTAGTCCTGCCAGAACCTGGGAGACTTTTGCTACTTTATCTGTCCGTATTAGATGGGCTTTTCAGATATGTTTTGGGACAACATGATGAGACAGGAATAAAGGAGCAAGCCATATACTACTTGAGTAAGAAGTTTACACCTTATGAAGCACGATACTCTTTACTAGAACGCACTTGTTGTGCTTTGACATAGACAACCTAGAAATTCACGCATTACTTCTATGCCTATACCACATACCTCATATCCAGGATGGACCCTCTGAAATATTTCTTTCATAAGCCCATGCCAACCGGGAAGTTAGCCAAGTGGCAGATATTGTTACGTGAGTTCGATATTATCTATGTAACTTAGAAGGAATCAAAGGACAAACATTGGCAAACCATCTTACTGAAAATCCTGTGAGAGGAGAACACGAAACACTAAACACGTATTTTCCTAATGAAGAAGTATCATTCATAGGAGAGGACGTTGAAGCCTACGATGGATGGAGAATGTTCTTCGATGCGGCTGCAAACTTCAAAGGCGTAGGAATTGGAGTCGTTTTTGTATCAGAAACAAGTCAACATTACCCGATATCCGCAAAGCTTAGGTTTATGTGCACTAACAATTTGGCAGAATATGAGGCTTGCATTATGGGGCTCAATTTGTCCATCGATATAAATACACAAGAGCTACTGGTAATTGATGATTGGGATCTTCTGGTACATCAGGTTTAAGGAGAATGGGATACAAAAGACACCAAGATAGTACCATACTTGTATCATGTGCAAGAATTAATGAAAAAGTTCACAAAGATAGAATTCATACATGTTCTAGGAGTCCAGAACAAATTCACAGATGCACAGGCCCCCTTGTCATCAATGATGCAATATCCAGACAAGAATTTCATCTATCCCATCTCGGTGAAAATCCATAACCAACCAGCTTACTGTGCATATGTTGAAGAAGAAATAGTTGGAAAAAGCTTGGTTGCACCACATCAACAAATATTTGGCGAAAGGAGAATATTCAGAACAGGAAAACCATACTCAAAAACACACTCTGTGGAGGCTGTCCAATCACTTATTCCAAAACAGAGGGACCTTGGATAGAAGAACTCTTGATCTGGGGTTGCTAAGGTGCGTTGACGTAAATGAGCCTCCAGATTGCTTGAGGAGATACATACTGGAACTTGAGGACCACATATGAATGGTTTTGTTCTATCCAAAAAGATACTTAAAGCTGGATATTTTTGGATGACGTTGGAAAGGGGTTGAATCCGGTACGTCAAGAAATGCCGCCAATTCCATGTACATTCAGGCATGATAAAGGTACCACCAAATGAGCTTAATACAATAAGTGCACCTTGGCCTTTTGCTTTCTGGGGAAGGGATTTCATCCGTCCAATCGAACCTACCACTTCTAACGAGCATCAATTCATTTTAGTGGCCATCGACTATTTCACAAAATGGGTAGAGGTTGCATCTTAAAAAGCTGTAACCAAGAAAATCATCGCAAATTTTATCAGCGATCATATTATTTGTCAATTCAGGGTCCGCGAGTCCGTTATCACTAATAATGCTACCAATCTCAGTAGTGATCTGATGAAAGCAATGTGCGAAAGGTTCAAAATCAAGCACAAAAACTCTACGACATACATGCCTGAAATGAACGGAGCTGTGGAAGCTGCCAACAAGAACATCAAGAGGATACCTAGGAAGATGGTAGAAAATCACAAATAGTGGCACAAGAAGTTACCCTTTTTCCTATTGGGGTATCGTACCACAGTCCGCACATCAACTAGGGCAACTTTTTATTTACTAGTTTATGGTACCGAAGTTGTCATTCCGGCTGAGGTAGAAATTCCTTCTTTAAGGATCATACAAGAAGCTGAACTCAGTAGTGCAGAATGATAAGGAGCGGTTAAGAACAACTAGCCCTCATAGATAGAAAAAGAATAAATGCAGTGTGTCACGGTCATCTTTATTAGAATAGAATGTCCGGAGCTTTTAACAAAAGGGTTAGACCAAGACAATTCACGCCCAGACATCTGGTGCTAAAGAAGATCTCCATGCATCAAGATGAAGCCAAAGAGAAATTCTCACCCAAGTAGCAAGATCCTTACATGGTTCACCGGTTGCTAACAGGAGGAGCACTTATACTTACAGAAATGGACAAAGAAGTTTTGCCAAAGCCTATCAATTTAGATGCCGTTAAGAGATACTATATTTAAGACTGTTTATATTTATTCATCTGATGTAATTGAACTATGCTTGATCTGATTCCCGTTTAAGAGGGGATACGTAGGCAACCATGTTTTCATTTCTTAGTAACATTTCCCACAGACCAGAAACTGGGGTAGAATATTGAGGAGACCCTCAAAATTCTGAAAAAAGTCCAGCTGATGTTGTCATATGCCAGACAGTCAAAAATCGATTAAGTAACTGGGTTAGAATTTTGAGAAGGATTCTCAAAATTCTGGAGAAGATCTAGCAAACTTCGTTGCACGCAGAATGACCGAAGTATCATTCACCAAATTGGGGCAGAGTTTTGAGGAGGACCCTGAGAATTCTAGCGCAAGGAAGTCGCAATGTCTCTAAAAGTGTTACAGTCATTAGTTCATCTATTTACTTGATACTATATACCGCTATGGTTTCCAAAATTATTCTATTTCATCAATAAGTGCATATTTTTTTGAAAACTTTATTTTCCAGGTGTTACCTAGAGTATCTCAAACAGAATCTCCAGAGCAAAGAAAAGTGAAACAAGTTGACAAAGGCACAAACCAACCTCCCCCTTACCTTCCCCCAAAACTCAGAAATTTTCTTTAGATGCAGGAATATATCATCGCGATAAGCATCGTCATAACAGTACAACCGCTATGCACGAAGCACATTGTCATCTAAGAATACTCCTCTCTTACTCTTACATTTTCATAAGGCTAAGCACTGCTTTCTCCTTGCATGAGGCTAAGCCCTTCCTCCCTATTTGCATAAGGCTAAGCATTGCCTTCTCTTTGCATGAGACTAAGACATGTCTTAAATCTTGCACTAGGCTAAGCCCTGCCTTAATGTTTTATATAAGGCTAAGCATTGCCTTCTCTTTTCATGAGATTAAGCCATGTCTCGAATCTTGCATGAGGCTAAACTCTGCCTCCATATTTGCTAAGACTAAGCATTGCCTACCCTTGCATGAGACTAACCCTGTCTCAAATCTTGCATGAGGCTAAGCCTTGTCTCTATATATACATAAGGCTAAGCATTGGCTTCTCTTTGCATGAAGCTAAGCCCTGTCTCAAATCTTGCATGAGGCTAAGACCTGCCTCCATATATGCATAAGGCTAAGTATTGCCTTATTTCTGCATGAGACTAAGCCCTATCTCAAATCTTGCATGAGGCTAAGCCCTTCCTCTCTATTTGCATGAGTCTAAGCACTGCCTTCCCTTGCATGAGACTAAGCCTTGCCTCCATATTTTTATAAGGCTAAACATTGCCTTCTCTCTGCATGAAACTAAGACCTTTCTAAAATCTTGCATGAGGCTAAGACATACCTCCCTATTTGCATAAGGCAAAGCACTACCTTCTCGTGAGACTAAGTATTGTCTCTTCTCTACATAAGTGTTGCTCTATTTTCAATTTGAATTATCTTCTTCTCTCGGGGATAAGATCTGCCCTCAAACTCTATACAAGGCTAAGGTTTTCCTTGTTATTACCTTTGGTACCATATCTCTGCACTTCATGGTCTAATGTATAGCCAACTTGTCCAGAGGCATCATAGTCCGAAGGTATCATCTTCATAGCCTGAAGACAGCATGTCATGGCCTGAGAATCTCTCAATACTGCCCATGATTATTCAAAAGTGTCATGGTTCATAGGCACCATTTTCATGGCCTGCGAATCTCTTATCTCATGATTCATGACCCGGGACATCATGGTCTAAGGGCATCATCTTCACTGTCCAAAGACAACCTTTCATAAACCAAAGGAATTTGCGTCATGTTTAAATTCTGGAAATAATCTATATAATTGCATGCATCATGTTTTGAAGTTTTTTAGGTAATCCTAGAGGTAACTGTTTACAAACAAGAGCAACCCTCGCTCTGATTTCCACTCGATCCACTTATACCTTGCCATTATTTCGAACGTGGTCGACTCCCATCAACTACCCACCTTTACTCTGTGACAGCTAAAATATCTGCCATATGATACATTTTCTACGCTTCAGACTCATATTCATAACTCCGCATAGGCCCATCTGATACTATCCTCCCCAAAAAGGAACCTTTTCTGAAACATACTACCATTCTTATAACAATTCCATCGGCTTCATTCACCATTGGATGAAGAACTACACGTGGCATGATTCATGTAAAACCATGGATATGTAGGCAACTCAAAGACTAGGGTGCATCCTATATTTTTTCAAACACCCTATTCGGTCAAAATCGGTCTTTACCCGACAACTCTTTCATCCTTCCCAGGTAAAGAGGTACAACTATTGATACTCAATTTTTTTCTATTTTATTTTTAAAATGCATATATATCCTCAAAACAATGCATGATCATCATTTAATATTATTGCATTTTTAAAAGTTAGTTAATTTATCCCAGTATTTTTATTATATAAATAATTACTAATTACATCACTTATGGTTTTATGGTAATTTTATTTCTTAATTTTATCATTTATATTTATGCTAAGCTTTAACTATTTCATCAATTGCCATATGTACATGTTAGGATTATAATTGCAATAACTTTGCAATAATATCTCATGTGTGCATAATTACCTTATTTCGCAAGAAAATAACTTTTTGTATTTTTTATAATATTAAGTAATTATTTTAAATAATTTGATGCATAAAAATTATTTTTATCATTTATTAACTGTCTTTACAAACTATTTTATCAATTAATTGGGTATTTAAAAAAATAGCCTCTTTTAATTTAGTTTAATTTTGGACCTTAACCCAAAGTATTACCACCGCCCCCCCCCCCAAATCCCCAATTAAAATCATAGTCTAATACCCTGACCCAATTTTTAAACTCGCCCAACCCCTCAGATCAAACCATGGCCGTTGATCTCAAAAGATAAACAGTCCATGATCATTTTCCTTTTTAATTAACCCCTAACCCCCCCCCCCCCCCAAACCCAACTCACTTCCCATAACCCGCCGTTCATGTTTCCTTTCCCTTCTCGCTTCTTTATCAAACTCTCCCCTAACCCTAGCCTTCGTCACCTGATCCATTCAAACCATGGGGTTTTCCATAAATCTTAGGCCCCATCCAGCCTCTTACCTCTACTGGTTGTTCTATTTCTTTATTGTTTGATAGAACCTCAAGGAGATTCGAACAAGACTCAGTCCAAACCTTTTGTATTCTCGATGAACCTGCCTGTGTTCATCTCTATAATTGTGAGTACTGTTATCTTCATGTATATGTCTTAAGCCTCTGGTTCCAAACCAAATTTTTTCTCACCTCTGTCATTTTTTAAAAATCTAGTCACTTTCTACTCGAGTCTGTTCAGATATCAATAGATCTTAGATGATTTTGAGTTTATCTGATATTTCTCTTTAAAAAGCTTATGTTTTTCTTGTTATTAACTGATTTTATCTTTTCTCTAAAGCTAGGATTTCATCTTTATGTTTCTGCAAAAAAAATTCTAATAAGTTTGAGTGTTTTAACTCCGGTTCTCTTTGTTAGCTCGAGTGGTTTTCATATCTATGCTCTAATCCTTGGGGTTTCTAATTTTTCACTATTTGTTCTGATATTTGCTTGTTATTTTTTGGCCCTGTCAATTAAAAGAGATTAACTGATTTTATTTGCTTAATTAGGGTTCGAAATTATATTTTGTTGAAATTGGTATTTCTCGGAGATATTACTTATTTTTCTTATTTGTGACTCGTAATTGGTATTACTTGCCTTAATTAGGTTACTAGCCTGATTTCAGGGATTTGATTATTTTAAACGGCCTATAAATGGTCTTTGATTTATTTGGTTACCTTATTAAACATCAAACTTGACGGTTAATTGGTTATCCCTAATTTAAAGGGTCTTTCTAGGATCCTAATATGTTAATTGATAGGGTCTAGACCTAATTAACTGGTTAATTTATTTGCATGCCTTATTCGTGAACTCTTAACTTTCTTTCCCTATTACACCCCACATTTTCATACGTGAGAGTACTTCGTAAGCCATTGATGTAAGCTCGGAAATGAAATTATATTTGGAAGCAAATAAAGTAAGTTAATCATGTCACCTCGGAGGTTACAAATATTTAATATTATGAATAACTAATACCAAGAGGGTTGAAAAGCTTAGAAGCTAAACCAATTAAACAAAATAAGTTTCGTCAACAGTCGACAAGTTTGGAATGTTATAACATGTACTTTGGAGTGGAGACTAGAGTTCTTAATATGATAAGGAGGTTATGCTATAATTTAATTTAGTCTTATGATAGTCATTTGCTACGTTTTGAAGGCAAGCAAGTTGTGGAACAAGAGTTGACAAAAGTCATCACAAGTTGCATTCTCCAATTTGCTGAAAATTAGGTCAAATGTAGCTGCGCATTTCTCCGGATATACTTGTAATTATGGGGTTGTATACCTACCAAATTGAATATCTACAAGTCTAGTTTCTAACTTATTAAACCCTTTGTCAATATGGCATCGTAGTAGAGAGATATTCGTATTCGTGCGACTCTGTGCAAGCAGCTCCCAATAGGTCCCTCTTAGGCGGTGGTCGACCTACTTCACTATATAAACGATTTGGACACCTATTTTTAATTCATTTTCAACTCAACTTCGTCTTCAAACATCTCCTAACCCTTCTAAACAGATACCACAAGGATTTGAAGTGATTACACTATATTTCAATATCAAAACTTAGTTCTGGTGAAGAACAACACCTCTTTGAGGTTGTGTTGTCATTGAGAATTGTTGTGGGTTGTTTTTGGTTGAAATTCCAAGTTTTTGCTATTATCTAATTTGAGTATGACAACCTACTAACTGTTCTTAAGCTTGCTTGTGTGACGATCTGACCTGTCGTCTTAAGAATTAATGCCCTAATCTCCTACTAACTGCTTTCCCCGTGTTTTTTTTTTCTATTTTGATTTATTGGGATGTTCAGTTTTATGTTTCGGAGAGTTTTGGGATACTTAGTCCCTAAATGAGTACTTAAGTATTAGAAAATTTGACCGTAGTCAGAGCAGTATGAAGATGGCCTCGGAATGGAAATCTGATAGTTCTGTTAGCTCCGTTGGGTGAGTTCGTCCTTAGGGGCGTGTTCGGATTGTGTTTTGGATGTCCGTAGCTAATTTAGGCTTGAAATGCCGAAAGGTTAAATTTTGAAGTTTCCCATTCGATAGTGAGATTTTTTATCCGAGAGTCGAAATGGAATCTGGTAGTTATAGTAGCTCCATACTGTTGAATGTGATGTGTGCACAAAATTTTAGGTCATTCAGGCGAGGGTCGATAGACCTTTTGATCGAAAGCATATTTCTAGAGTTTTGGAGTTCTTAGGCTTGAATCTGATGTTAAATTGGTATTTTGATATTTTTTTAGCGTTCCGAATAATGGAACAAGTTTGAATGATATATTAGGATTGGTTGGCGTATTCGGTTGAGGTCCAGGGGGCCTCGGGTGAGTTTCGGGTGCTTAACGGAAGTTGAATTTGGACATAGGAAGATTTTTCATTGCTAGTATCTATCATAATAGCACATGATGTTTGGGTTCACTTATGGTACCCAAACCGCAGGAGTCGCAGAAGCGGCTGTTATATCGCAGAAGAAAAAAAGGGAGGGCCAACATTGACAGCAAAAGCGAACGCTTCATTGCAGAAGCATGTCTGCAAAAGGGAACACTTCATCCGCAAATGCTGAAATAGCTATAGAAGTAAGATCCATTCTTGCACCTGCGGGACCGCAGCTGCAGCTAAACTGGACGAGATGCGAAAGTGCTGGACAGAAGGTTTTAAGTTCTGAAAATGGGATTTTTTTACCAATTTGGAGATCGGTGAGAGGTGATTTTCGAGATACTTATAGAGGGAACAACGAGGTAAGTGTTCTTAACTTAATTTTTGTTTGATTACCTGAATCTATTACTAGTTTTCGCATTAAATCTATGAATTTGGTTGGAAAAGTTCGAAAACCCTCTAAGATAAATTTGAGGATCTGAGGGTCTAAATGTTATGGAATATGGATAATTTTCATATGAATGAATTTGTTAGATTGTGAGAAATCTAGAAATGTAAATTTTGCCCGATTCTAAGACGTGAGCCCGAGGGGTGTTTTGGTCATTTTTCCTAATTCTGCGTCTTATCTTAGAATTTAATTATATAATCAGTTACTTGAAGTGTTATTTACATTATGCAATTTAATTAAATAGATTTGCACCATTTAGAGTTGGATACTCGTGGCAAGAATATGGTTTCAGGTTGATTATTGAGTTGGTTCGAGGTAAGTGGCTTGTTTAACCTTGTGTGGTGGACTCTCCCCTTAGGAATTGTATTGCGATATGTGAGATGCCTCGTACATGAGGTGACGAGCGCGTACTTGTGCTAATTGCTGAAAAATCCATTTTTATTAAGTAACTAAAATAGTGTTTTCTTTTCCCTATCATTACTACTTGAAATTTAAACTTATTTCTAGCTTTGGGAAGCATGTCTAAAAATACTTAATTTCTTATTTGCTCAGACTACCTTATTTGAATTATGTGGAGAATGCTAGGTTAGAAATACCTGTTTCGCCTTGATATGAAGTTGAAAAGTTATGACTATTCTTTGTGTTGTTGTTGCGTGTTTACATTGTGACTGTGGATGTGGGATTCTGGTAGATCCCCCTTGTCTGTTTATTTGGGACTACAGATGCGGGATTCCGGTTGATCCCCTTTGTTTGTTTATTTGGGACTACTGATGTGGGATTCTGGTGGATCCCCTGTATAGTTATATTGAACTACGGGAATGCACCTGGTAGATTCCCCAAGTGCTGGATATTTTTATTTGGGACTACGGATCAGAATTTCCGATAGATCCCCTCTCACTATGAGATGGACTATGGGACGACACTCGGGATATCCACTAGATATTTACATTTGGGGGCTATAAGAAGGGATCCTGACAGATTCGCGGTTGTTATCTTTGTGTTGGAACTGCCTTTCCTTTCCGTGACTATTTGGTCAATGTAGTTGCTATTGTTGTTGTTTTTTCTACCTTGCTTCACTTCTTAATATCGTAGTTCATTATACTCCCTTATTCTATACTGTTATGCCTTGTATTTCATTTGACCTCAGTAGGGCTTTGACTTTCCTCGTCACTACTTAACCGAGGTTAGGCTTAGCACTTACTGAGTACCAGTGTGGTGTACTATGCCCTTTCTGTGCATGTCTTTCATGTGCAGATCCATGTATTTTGATTCAACCCTACTACACTTGAGGCAAGGTTCTTTGTAGATACTTCGAGGTATATCTGCGTGTCTGGAGACCGAGGAGTCCATTTCTACTCTCTGTACTAGTTTAACCCTTCTGTATTTTTCCTTGTTGATAGACATTTCTGAAGTTATAACTTTTATGTATCTCTTAGCTTGTGATTCATGGGTTTTCGAGTTTGGCAAAACTGTATTAATTTTGAGGTTTTATGTTGTGTATGTCGGGCGACATTTTAAATCTTGTCTCATCCTGTTAGTTTGGTTTTTAATTATTTCTTCCGCAAGATTTGGTTATTTCCGCATTGTTAGTCATCGAGACTAGGTGCCATCACAATAGTTCATAGAGGGCGAACTATGGTCATGACTAGTTGGTATCAGAGCTCTAGGTTCATAGGGGTCATGAATAACAAGCCGGTTTATTAGAATCTCGCTGATCGGTACAGAGATGTATGTACTTATCTACGAGAGGCCATGTAACCGTTAGGAAATTTTCATTTTATTTGATTTCCTTGTCGTGCGAGATATGTACATCACAATTCTAAACTTGTCTTCTTTTCTCTCACAAATGGTGAGGACACGTGCTACTTGAGATGATTGGGCACTCGTGCCCATTAATGCATCTATCAGAGGCCGGGGCCAGGGTAGAGACTGAGGATGCACATGTGGTGCAGCCAGGACACCCGAGCGAGCTGCCATCGAGGTACTACCAGCAGTTCCAGCCGTAGCCCAAACACCTGATACGCCTACTACTACTACCACGCCAGCACTTCAGGAGACTCTGGCACAGTTCATGAGCATGTACACCATTTTAGATCAGGTAGGGTTGCTTCCCCTTGCTCTAGCTATATCCCAGGCCGGGGGGAGGAGCACAGACTCCCACTGCATGCACTCCTAAGCAGCGAGTGCATGTTGAGCAGGTTCCAGATATTATTCCAAAACAACCCATAGTTCCAAATCAGCCCCAGGACACGGCATCGGCTTCCGAGGATGAGCAGTGGAGGCTTGAGAGGTTCAAGAAGTATAAGCCTCCTATTTTCAGTGGTTTAGCATCAGATAATGCTCTAGTGGTGGCGCACTTATGAGTTGGACAGTCCGGATGACGTAGCTTCACTAACTTGGGCTTAGTTTTCAGACCTGTTCCTAGGAGAGTATGTTCTTCAGAGCCTCAAGGACGCGTGGCGCACAGAGTTTAAGCACTTGCGCTAGGGTGCTTGACAGTTTCGGAGTATGCTGTCCGTTAGACTAGTTTGGCTAGACATGCACCAGCTTTGGTTTTTACTGTTCACGAGAGGGCTCACCAGTTCATTGAGGACCTTATTCCCAGCATCAAGTCTAGCATTGCTCAGGAGTCGGATATGGATATTCATTATCAACAGGTGGTGAGCATTTCTAGATGGATTGAGGGTATACATGTTAGGGGGAGAGAGGAGAGGGAGCCCAAGAGGTCTCGAGAGTGGGGCTATTATTCTGGTGCCCGTGCCGCAGCTGTAAGTAGTCATGGTAGAGATTATACGAGTCTCCCGATTCATTCAGCTCTTCTAGCAGTCAGTGGTATTCCAGCTCCTCCGAGGGCTCATGAGCCTTATTATGCAACTCCGGTTTCTAGCATGCCTCCTGCACGGGGTGCTTTCAGAGGTTAGTCTAGCATAACTAGCCAGAGACAGTCATAGCCGCCACGTCCTCCCAGATCTTGTTTTGAGTATGGTAACACACGCCATATGGTGAGGGATTTCCCTAGACTTGGGAGGGGTGCACCTACACAGACTTCTCAGCCACAGCATGCCCCGCAGAGTTCTCAGGCTATGGTTACAACTGTAGTTGCTACCACACCTACTCAGCCAGCTAGAGGTCGAGGTCGTGGAGGTAGAGGTCTCCCTAGAGGGGGAGGCCAGGCCAAATACTATGGCCTTCCCGGCCGTACCGAGGTTGTTGCCTCCGATTCTATCATCACAGGTACTATACTGGTTTGTCAGAGAGATGCATCTGTTCTATTTGATCTAGGCTCCACTTATTATTATGCGTCTTCTTATATTGCTCCGCATTTGGGTGTATTTTGGGATTCTTTGAGTTCCTTTGAATATGTTTCTTCTCCGATGAGAGATTCTCTTGTTGTGGACCGTATTTATCGATTATGTTTGGTTGATATTAGTGGTTTTGAGACCAGAGCCGATTTATTGTTGCTCAGCATGGTACATTTTGATATTATCTTGGGCATGGATTGGTTGTCTACCCATTATGCTATTCTTAATTGTCACGCCAATACTGTGACGGTGGTTATACCAGGTATACCACGTTTTGAGTGGATTGGTGCTTTAGATAACACTCATAGTAGAGTTATTTCTTTCCTTATGGCTCAGTGTATGGTTGATAAGGGGTGTGATGTGTATTTAGATTATGTGAGAGATGTCAGTATCGATTCCCCTTCCGTTGATTCAGTCCCAATAGTATGAGATTTTTCTGATTTGTTTCCAGCTGACCTTCCGGGCATGCCGCCCGATAGAGATATTGATTTTGGCATTGATCTATTGTCGGGCACTCAACCCGTTTCTATTCCTCCAGTATCGTATGGCTCCTCTCGAGTTGAAGGATCGGTTACAGGTATTGCTTGATTAGGGTTTTATTCGGCCAAGTGTATCACCTTGGGGTGCTCCTGTCTCGTTTGTGAAGAAAAATGATTGTTCCATGTGTATGTGTATTTATCGCCAGTTGAAAAAAGTTACAGTAAAGAACCATTATCCTTTGCCTTGTATTGATGATCTGTTTGACCAGCTTCAAGGCGCACTGGTGTTTTCTAAAATTGACTTACGCTCAGGTTACCATCAGTTGAAGATTCAGGAGCTAGAATCCCGAAGACTACTTTCAAGACTCGATATAATCATTACAAGTTCCTTGTCATGTCATTTGGGTTGACTAATTCCCTAACAGCTTTTATGCATTTGATGCACAGTGTATTCCGACCATATCTTGACTTATTTATCATTGTATTTATTGATGATATTCCGGTGTATTCCCGGATTCGGGGAGATCATGAGCAGCATCTAAGGACTGTGCCTCAGACTTTGAGAGAGAAGAAGCTATATGCTATGTTCTCAAAATGTGAGCTTTGGTTGAATTCAATGGCATTTCTAGGACACGTGGTATCGAATGAGGGTATTCAGGTGGATCCGAAGAAAATAGAGGCCGTGCAGAGTTGGCCGAGACCATCTTCAGCTACAGAGATTCGTAATTTCCTTAGCTTGGGGGGTTACTACCATCGTTTTGTGGAGGGGTTTTCATCGATTGCAGCCTTGATGACCAGACCTTTCCAATAGATGGAAGAGTGTGAGGCGAGCTTTTAGAAGCTCAAGACAGCTTTGACTACAACCCCATTTTTCTATATTCCCTACAGGTTCGGGGTCTTATACTATCTATTGTGATGTCTCGAGGATTGGCCTTGGAGCGCTATTGATGCAAGACGGTAGGGTGATTGCCTACGCGTATAGACAGTTGAAGGTAAATGAGAAGAATTATCCTATCCATCATCTTGAGTTAGCCACTATTGTTCACGCCTTAAAGATCTGGCGTCATTATTTGTAAGGTGTGCCTTATGAGATTTATTCTAATCACTGGAGTTTGCAGCATCTGTTCAAGTAGAAGGATCTTAATTTGCGCCAAAAGAGGTGGTTAGAGTTGCTGAAGGACCATGATATCAATATTTTGTATCACCCGGGTAAGACCAATGTGGTGGCCGATGCTTTGAGCCATAGGGTAGAGAGTTTGGGGAGTTTGGGTTATTTACCAGTAACAGAGAGGCCTTTGGCGATGGATGTTTAGGCTTTAGCCAATCAGTTTGTGAGATTAAATATTTCGGAGCCCAGTCGGGTTCTGGCTTGTGTGGTTTCTCGGTTTTCCTTATTTGATTGTATTAGGGAGTGTCAGTATGATGACCCTCATTTGCTTGTCCTCAAGGACAACGTTCAGCATGGTGATGCTAGAGATGTGACCATTGGCGAGGATGAGTATTGAGTATGCAGGGTTGGGTCTGTGTACCCAATGTTGATGGGCTTCGGGAGTTGATTCTAGAGGAGGCCCACTATTTGTGGTATTCCATTCATCCGAGTGTCGCGAAGATGCATCAGGATTTGAGGCAACACTACTGGTGGAGGCGGATGAAGAAAGATATAGTTGGGTTTATAGTTTGGTGCCTCAATTGTTAGCAGGTGAAGTATGAGTACCAGAGAGCGGGTGGGTTGCTTTAGTAAATGGAGATTCTGGAGTGGAAGTGGGAGCAGTTCACCATGGACTTTGTAGTTGGTATCCCGCGAACTTTGAAAAAGTTCGATGCTATAGGGGTGATTATGGATCAAGTGACCAAGTTCGTTCTCTTTATTCCTATGTGTACTACTTATTCTACGGAGTAGTTGGCGGAGATTTATATTCGGGAGATTGTTTGTCTGCATGGTATTTGGTTTCCATTATTTAGGATAGAGGTACTCAGTTCACATCATGGTTATGGAGGGTCTTTTAGCATGAATTCGGTACTCAGGTAGAGTTGAGTACAACATTTCACCCTCGGACGGAGAGACAATCCGAGCGCACTATTCAGATTCTTGAGGATATGCTCCATGCATTATAATCGAGTTTGGAGGATCTTGGAATCAGTTCTTTCCATTGGTGGGGTTTGCATACAATAACAGTTATCAGTCCAACATTCAGATTGCGCCGTATAAGGCTTAATATGGTAGGCGGTGCAGATCTCCGGTGGGTTTGTTTAACCCGGGTGAAGCTAGATTATTGGGCACAAACTAAGTTCAGGATGTTTTGTAGAAGATTAAGGTGATTCAGGATAGACTCTGTATAGCCCATTCTAGACAGAAAAGCTATGCGGACCACAAGGTTCGTGATGTTCTATATGGTTGGAGAGTGGGTTATGCATCGGGTTTCGCCTATGAAGGGCATTATGAGATTTGGGAAGAAAGGGAAGTTGAGTCCGAGGTTTATTGGCCCTTTTGAGATATTGAGGTGTGTTGGGAAGGTTGCTTAGGAGCTTTCCTTACCTCTCAGCTTGATAAGAGTTCTATTGGTATTTCATGTTTCGATGCTTCAGAGGTATCATGGTGATTCGACACACGTGTTGGATTTCTGTTCAGTCAGTTGGACAAGGATCTTTCCTATGTTGAGGAGCCAGTGGCAATATTGGATAGTCAGGTTAGGAAGCTGTGGACAAAGAACATTACTTTGGTAAAGGTTCAGTGGTGGGGTCAGCCGGTCGAGGAGGTGACCTGGGAGACCGAGCAGGATATGTGTAGCCATTACCCTCTTCTTTCCACTACTTCTGGTATGTCTTTCTGCTGGTTCAAGGAAGAACGAATGTTTTAGTATAGGAGGATGTGGCGATCCGACTGGTGTTCTTAAGAATTAACACCCCGATCCCCTACTAACTACTTTTCCCATGTTTATTTATTCTATTTTGATTTGCCAGGTTGTTCGATTTTGAGTTTCGGAGAGTTTTGGGGACACTTAGTCCCTAAATGAGAGCTTAAATGTTGGAAAATTTGACCGTAGTTTGAGACGTATGAATACGTTCTCAGAATAAAAATCTAATGGTTCTGTTAGCTCCATTGGGTGATTTCGGGCTTAGGGGCGTGTTCAGATTGTGTTTTGGAAGTCCGTAGCTAATTTAGGCTTGAAAATACAAAAGGTCGAATTTTAAAGTTTCCATTTTGATAGTGAGAATATTGATCCGAGAGTCGAAATGGAATTTCGACAGTTGGAGTACTCAGCAGTGTTGAATGTGACGTGAGCGTAAAATTTCAGGTCATTCCGGCGAAGGTTGATAGACTTTTTGATCGAAAGTGTATTTCTAATGTTTTGGAGTTCTTAGGCTTGAATCCGAGGTTAAATTGTTGGTTTGATGTTGTTTTGAGCGTTCCGAAGGCTGAAATAAGTGTGAGTGATGTTTTATGATTGGTCGGCATATTTGGTTGAGGTTCCGGAGGCTCGGGTGAGTTTCGGGTGCTTAACAAAGTTGAATTTGGACTTAGGAAAATTTTTCATTACTGGTATCTGTCATAACCGCACTGACGGTTTGGATTCCACAGGTGCGGAGCCGCAGAAGAGGAAAAATGGAGGGCCAATATAGACTGCAGAAGCAAACGCTTCATCACAGAAGTGGACACTTCGTCCGCAGATATGGAAACAGCCACAGAAGCGAGATCCATTCTCGAACCTGCGGGACCACAGGTGCGGCTAATCTAGTCGCAAATGCGAAAGTGGTGGACAAAAGGTTTTAAGTTAAGAAAATGGGGCTTCGTCCTATTTTCCATATTTACCAATTTGGAGCTTGGGGAGAGGCGATTTTCGGGAGATTTTTAGTGGGAACAGCGGGGTAGGTGTTCTTAACTTAATTTTAGTTAGATTACCCAAATCAATTACTAGTTTTGGCATTAAATCTGTGAGTTTAGTCGGTAAAGTTTGGAAAACCCTCTAGGATAGATATATGGATTTGAGGGTCGAAATGTTATAGGATTTGGATAATTTTATATGAATGAACTCGTGAGAGTGTGAGGATTCTAGAAATATAAATTTTGCCTGATTCTGAGATGTCGGCTCGAGGGTGTTTGGGTATTTTTCCTAATTTCTCGTCTTAGCTTAGAATTGAATTGTAGAATCAGTTACGTGAAGTGTTATTTACATTATGCAATTTTATTATATATATTTGGTACATTTGGAGTCGGATACTCATGGCAAGAACGTGGTATAGGGTTAATTATTGAGCCAATTCGAGGTAAGTGGCTTGTCTTACCTTGTGTGGGGGACTCTCCCCTTAGGTTTTTTATTTTGATATTGGATATGCCTTGTATGTGAGGTGACGAGTGCGTACTTGTCCTAATTTCTGAAAAATCCATTTTTATTAAGTAACTAAAGCTGTGTTTTCTTTTCCCTGTCATTACTACTTTAAATTTAAACTTGTTGTTAGCTTAGGAAAGTATGTCTGAATGACTTAATCGCTTATTTTCTCAGACTACCTTTTTTGAATTATGTGAGCATGCTAGGTTAGAAATACATGTTTCGCCTTGATATGAAATTGACAAGTTATGACTATTCTTCGTGTTGTTGTTGCGTGTTTACATTGGGACTACGGATGTGAGATTCAGGTAGATCGCCCTTGTTTGTTTATTTGGGACTACGGATGTGGGATTCCGGTAGGACCCCCTGCACAGTTATATGGAACAACGGGAATGCACCCGGTAGATTCCCCCAATACTGGGTATTTACATTTGGGAATACGGATCGGGATTTTTGGTAGATCGTCGTGCTCTATAAGATGGACTACGAGACGACAATCGGGAGATCCACTGGATATTTATATTTGGGGGCTACCGGACGGGATCCTGGTAGATCCCTGGTTGTTATCTTTATGTTGGAATTGTATTTACTTTTCGTGACTATTTGGTCAATGTGGTAGTTGTTGTTGTTGTTCTTTCTACCTTGTGTTACTTCTTCCTATCGTAATTAATTGTATTGTCTTATTATATACTGTTATACCTTGTGTTTCATTTGACCTCAATAGGGCTCTGACTTTCCTCATCACTACTCAACCAAGGTTAGGCTTAGCACTTATCGAGTACCGTAGAGGTGTACTCATGCCCTTTCTGCGCATGTTTTTCATGTACAGATCTAGGTAATTCGACTCGGCCCTACTACACTTGAGGTAAGGCGCTTTTTAAAGACTTCAGGGTATATCTGCCATTTCCGCAGAATGAGGAGTCCCTTTATACCCTCTGTACTAGTTTAGCCCTTATGTATTTTTCCTTGTTGATAGACATTTCTAGAGTTAGAGCTTTTATGTAGCTTTTAGCTTGTGATTCATGGGTTTTTGCGTTTTGGGCAAAATGTATTGGTTTCGAGGTTTTATATTGTATATGTTTGGCGGGATTTTAAATATTGTCTCATCCTATTAGTTTGGTTTTTAATTATTTCTTCCGCAAGATTTAATTATTTCTGCACTGTTAGGCTTACCTATTCGTAGAGACTAGGCCACATCACGATAGTTCATAGAGGTCTAACTAGGGTTAATGACAACTTTTATGTTAGTCTAAGATAATAAACTACAAGATAATACTTGGATTAGCTTAAGTCAATTCTTTGGTGTTATTGCCATTGAGGGTTGTTGTAAGCTGAATACAACTTGGATTTTGACTTGAAGTTACTATAGGAGGTATGCGTATTGTGTTCTTGCATTTGCTTAAGGTTATCTTTATGTTGATTAAGTCAAATAGATGGAGTAGACATGAACTAGTGAAAATGTTACTAGTTGAAGATAGTTGGAGTTTAGGATTGCTTCCCTTGTTATAAATATATGGTATATGGATGGAATAATTGATGAATGACTTTATTATCATGTTAATGATACTATTAAGTTAATGTAAGAAGTCTATAATGGGTGATATGGGTAATAAGAATTCAAATCGGAGCTTGCCGATCGTTGTGAACTAGTTGTGACTTGTTATTGTTATATGATGTCTTGTTATTGATATTTATATGTTGATGGATTTTTTTGGTTGTTGTTGTTGGTATATGGTGTTGGAGGAGGCCCTTATTTCAAGGGATATGCTGCCTGAATTTACGTAAATGAGCTACTAGCTTAAGTTACAGACTTAGCATTTGCTCAACACTGATTTTGAATCTCCTTATACTATGATAGATTAAGTTGACTTATTTGAAGAGTTGCTTGGAAGGTATTAAGGACTCAACAGGTTTAAGGTATGTTAATACACTTCCTTCTTTCTTTTGGCATGATATAAAGTGAAATGAATACGCTATTTCATAACGGATATACTCCTAGCAACTAAGGTTGTCCATGTTGTTCTTTCCTTATAAAATTATTCTAAGCAAGTGTATATGATCCTTGAATCCTACTGAGGTTCATATTGAGGGTATGGACGTCCATAATAATAATCGAAGGTGCAACGACCTTAAGTCATTCCGAAAGGTTTAGAACATGATTCCATGAGTCTAGCATGCATTTAGTATAGTATCTATTTTACTCTATCGAGTTGCGCTATAGTCGGACGGGTATTGCACGTATTTTGCAACAACAGGTCAGTTTGGTTTACCGAGCTCTACGTGGTTTGGTACGATTCTATCGAGCCTTATGATGGCCGAGTACATTTTTACCAAGTCCTCTTTGAGGTCGGGTACGATATGATGATGATGATGCCCACAAAGGTGTATGTTTTTAAAAGTTTATGCATATATATGTATTATGCATTTCATTTCAATATCCCCCAGTGGCACTCATATGTTACAGGTTGTACCTCCTCTATCTCTCTTTACATTATTGTTCTTAGTTTTGATTTCCAACTTACATATTCGGTACTTTATTTGTACTGACGTCATTTTTGCTTGGGGATGTTGCGTTTCATGCCCGCAGGTCCCGATAGATTGGTTGACCTTCCTCCTAGTAGGCTATCAGCTCAACGGAAGGTATTGGTATACTCCACTTGCTCTGAAGTTGCCTATTTTGTCAATATGATTTGGATATTTATTGATTGGTCTGTAGGGCCATGTTCCCACCTTTGTGATGTGTATGTACTCTTAGAGTCTTGTAGACAAATGTCATGTATATGAAATATTGTATTGCCTTGTAGGCCTATGTTTAGTGTACGAGTGCTCACTTTGGTTTTATAGGACTGTCTGTCACATATTTAAGTTTGTGTTACGTTTTGGGTCGTCCTATGTAAACTGTTCCCTTATGTTTTGTTCTGGTTATATCATGAAGGCCTTTCCAGCTCATTTATCCATGATGGTATATTAGAAAGATACATTACGTTGGTACTCAGTTGGGTAAGGCATCGGGTGCCCGTTGCGGCCCTCCGATTGGGTCGTGACAAAAGTGGTATCAGAGCATTTCTGTCCTATAGAGTCTACAAGCCGTGTCTAGTAGAGTCTTGTTTATGGGTGTGTTGTGCACCACACTTATAAGCAAGAGGCTATAGGGCTTTTAGGTCTGCCACTCTTTCTTCTTACTCTAGATCGTGTGGTAGAGGTCAGTTGTAAGGATTCAAGCTCCTAAATTCTATTTTATTCATAATACAAGGATACCTACATCCACAAAGATAATTGGTAAGATATTAAAGGTGGTTGTTGAAGAGTTGATCAGAGGAAACTCGATTTTGTATCATGCTTATAATGCGTAAACGTTAGGCCTTTAGCAGATCATGTGTGTACTATATGTGTGAGATTATTGATAAGGAGACCCAAGGACTGAATATCTATTCACCGATATGGTAAAGAGCGACGAGAGAATCAGGAGGTGGATACAAGTTTCAGTTAAGCAAAAAAAGCAACTTTAAAAAAGAGTATGAGGTACCCAGCTAATGAAGATAGGTATTTGCAATTCAGGAAGAGAAACATAAGCATTTTGACTTACTTTCAACAGTAACAGAGGTATGTACAATTGGCCACGCCCATCTCAGTTATGTCCTATGGGAGTTGACAAATATAGTTTAAGAGAAAAAGGGGATAGCAAGATCCAATTGGGGCTAGAGTAACCCAAAATGGTGATGGATTATTATCATTAGCTAACATTTCCGAAGGATACTGTAAATGTGGTAATAGTTCTCCTTGTGGGACACTCTGATGGTGCAATCTAGAATAGTACATTTAGATATGCATACCAGAATGTCCGAAAAAATTTGGAAGATTGGCGCAGGAATCCTAGAAGGGATAAATATTTACCTTAGTATGATTCCAGTCCCTAATAAAAAAAAGAAGTAGAGAGAATCTTAGGTGTCTCGAAGAGCCAATGAGGCGAAGCAAGGAGAGCGAAAAGTGAAAGAACGTTTTGTTGAAGTTTTTAGAGAAAAGAGATAGACAAAAATAATAGCCGGCGAATAAGAAGAGAGTAAATGAGATAATATGAGTATGATGTGATAAATATGTGATAGCAGTAAATCAAAATATGACACGATGATAGAGTATCGTCAAGTAAAGGAAAAAATAAGCGGTGATATGCCTTGAGACAATAATAGATTATAGGACAAAGGTCACATCCTCAATTCGAGAAATGAGTTGGTGAATCCAACGTTATTACCAGAAGGCAAAGTTAGATCCCTTGTAGTAACAGAAATTAGTATGGTATAGTAAACAAGAAAAACTGAACATGAATTAGGGACAAAGGGATTTGATTGTAGTCGACATCGTGATAATTTCAGTGATCGCATTCCGAAAATAATAGAATGGACAACAAAAGAATAACATTTAAAGGTCATTTAGGAAATTCTTCCCTAAAGCAAGCACTGTGAGTAGAGTTAAGCTTAAGGGACTAAGTGTGCCATTTACACAAGGTGTCACCTTCCTGCGTAAGAAATTCAATTATCGCTTGTACAGAAAGGTTACCCCAAGGCAAGTTAAAGTCTGTGGAAATGTGAAAAGACGCCAAAGATGAAGAGGAAAAATATTAATTAGTAAATCTTCATAGAATTAAGTATTAATGCTCACCTTGGGCAAGATGGTGTGATATGGTATTAAGCCGGAGATATATGGTTTAGGTAACTATGGAAGAAATAATGTGGTATAAGAAACAAAAGGGATGAGGTTGCATTTATTAGATCCTACAGATAGAAATCCAGAACATTCTACAAGCAGCACGTCGGGGAGAGGCAGTAAGGTTTCCCACCCAAGATGTTATTAATAAATAAGTGCGAATGAACACTTGACACATAAAGTGACTATACAAGAAGTAAGTTGAGACAAAGGACATAACCCATGAAATATTACGTAAAATATAGATATGAGAATGAACCAACGTGTAGTTAATATTGATGGAGGAAGAGCCTAGTTATGTCTAGACAAGAGGATACAAACAAATTAGTAGATCAAGCAAGATAAACGTAGTGAACCCCAGCATAGTGAATTCAGTCTCGCAGATAGGGCATCATGATCCTTGAGAAATATTCAGACAAGAGTTGGGGTAAGTAAAGGTACCATATAAGTGTTACAAAAACAAAATAAAGTGGCACTAGGTAGGCATGCAAAAATTTCAGTTCATAAGCAATCTTACGAGCACAAGGACGCGGAGGTAAGTAACTAAAGATAATTATAGGCGAGTGAGAACACCAAAAATTTCTTCGGGTACGGTGTAATAAGCTTGTATCTTTACAGGAGTCAGAGGATTTTCCCTAAGTACTACCACGAAAGACTAGCTGAGGAAACAAAAGAGAAGCCTTCAACCTAAGCATAGTTCCTTGAAGAAGAAATGATCTTGTAACAACAATGTCAGTATAATATTGATTACACTCCATAAGAAAGCAGCACCTATCATGGCTAATGAACGGGAAATGAAACTCAAAAGTGATATCTGAGATCATGTCAGTTACAGGAACTTCCAGTATTCACGGGCACTAAGATAAGCCAAGAATTCATAAAGTAAGTGGCAGAATGACCAAGAAAAGTAATTGCTTACATTTAAAGACAGTTGAGAAGGCCCGAAAGGAAATCTATGGTGTTAGCAAATTAAAGGAAGATTACGAGTAGTATATATAGACATGTGTAGGTTGCAAGCTAAATTATGGCAGAGCGACAAGGTTTTAGGTAGATAAGAGTACGAATAAGAAAAGGTGAGTGAGAAGGTGAAAAGAATAGGTAATGCCTCGTAATTAAGCCCATTAAAACAAGAGAGATGATGGTTTCCATTATTTATAGAAAGCTCTCTATATAGCTTGAATAAACTTAAAATAATTGAAAACTATGAGCATTTATAAGAGATGGAATGCTGCCCTGGTGGTAGAATAAGGGTGTAATTCTGATATATAATAGGATGAAACTTAGGCCTTTGATTGGGTAATGATTTAACAAGAAAGGGATTTCATGAATTCCACGGGATTAGAATACCCCTTATAAGATAAAACCGCGTTGGGATACTATGTAATACGGTTGTTGAAGTATAGTATTGTCCCTAGGTAGATCAAAAAAATCACTTAATATGTTCCCCGGTGAGATATGAGCCCTAATGATAGTGTATTACATAAGAGGTTATAAGTTATCAGTGATGGATTATAGATCAACATGAAGGTGAATCAACAATAGAATGTATAAAAGTTCCAAAGTATGTGATGAGATTAGGTTGTCATTTTAATACGAACATTAATGAGGAAGCATTAAAGGACTTAGATTTATGCATGTAAGATAAGCAACGAGAGAATAACATGGAATTGGGTAACAGACCTCGATAATAATAAAATAAAAGTAAGAGTTATGGCATAGTTTGACCTGGCTAGTGTAGCAAAGCAATACGGATAGATATATGAGGCTACGAAACAAGATATATCAGTAGTCGTAAGTGCAACAAAGTATCAAGCGAAGAACTTCAGTACACCTATAGCTGCATAGAGAGACATCTTGTCATAGTTATGTATATGTTCATAAACTGAGCCTTAGATATTGGCTAAATGATGGAGGAAAAGGGGGAGAAGAGTCAATAGGCGCTCATAAAAGGACACAATCATACATACTGCATGATATAAGGTGGCAACAGTTATGAGATTGGAAGAATTACGACCATATATCATGGTGTGAGAAATAGGCCTAAAGGGAGAACTGCCCAACATTTAGATTTATTCATAAAATAGTTGCCTGGATCGAGAGGAGAGCATTAAAGTATTTATAAGAGCTATAGTTTATGAAACCGATGAGAGCATCAGTCAACATTCGAGGATGAATGTTCCAAAAGGGGGAATGATGTTACACCCCATGTTTTCATACCTGAGAGTATGTTGTAAGCCATTGTTGTAAGCTCAGAAATGAGATTATATTTGGAAGCAAATAAAGCAAGTTAATCATGTTACCTTGGAGGTTACAAATATTTAATATCATGAATAACGAGTACCAAGAGGGTTGGAAAGTTTAGAAGCTAAACCAATTGAAGAAAATAAGTTTCATCGAAAAGCAACAAGTTTGGAATGTTATAATATGTAACTTGGGAGAGACTAGAGTTATTGACATGATAAGGAGGTTATGCTATAAGTTATTTTAGTCATATGATAGTCATTTGCTACATTTTGAAGGTAGGCAAGTTGTGGAACAAGAGTTGACAAAGGTAATCAGAAGTTACATTCTCCAATTTGCTGAAAATTAGGTCAAATATAGCAGTGCTTTTCTCCAAATATACTTGCAATTATGGGGTGTTCTACCTACCAAATTGAATATATATAAGTCTAGTTTTTAACTCATTAAACCGTTCATCGATATAACATCAGAGTAGATTGATACTCGTATTTTTGCGAGACCGCGCAAGCAGCTCCCAATAGGACCCACTTAGGCGGTGGTCGACCTACTTCACTTTATAAACGATTTGGACACATATTTTTAGCTAACTTTCAACTCACCTTTATCTCCAAACCTCTCCTAACGCTTCTAAACAAATACCACAATGGTTTGAAGTGATTACACCATATTTCAATATGAAAACTTAGTTTTAGTAAAGAACACCAGTTCTAGTAAAGAACAACACCTCTTTGAGGTTGTGTTGTCATTGAGGATTGTTGTGGGTTTTGTTTGGATGAAATTACAATTTTTTGCTACTGTATAAGGTGAGTACAACCTACTAATTGTGCTTAACCTTGCTTGTTTGTTGGCTATGTTTCTAGGATGATAAACTACAAGATAATACTTGGGTTAGCTTAAGTTACTTCTATGGTGTTGTATTGCCATTGAGGGTTGTGGTAAGCTGAATATAACTTGGATTTAGACTTGAAGTTAATGTAGGAGGTATGTGTATTGTGTTCTTGCATGTTATTAAGTTTATCTTGGTGTTGATTAAGTTAAATGGATGGAGTAGACATGAACTAGTAAATAAAGTTACTAGATGAAAATAGTTTGTTTCCTTTGTTATAAATATATTGTATAAGGATGGAATCATTGATGAATTACTTCATTATCATGTTAGTGATACAGTTAAGTTAATATATGAAGTATATAAGGGGTGATATGGTTTGTACGGATTCCAATTGGAGCTTGCCGCTCATCGTGAAGTAGTTGTGACTTGTTATTATTATATGTTGTCTTGTTATTGATATTTATATATTAACGGATTTATCTAGTTGTTGTTGTTGGTATATGGTATTGGAGAAGTTCCTTGTCATAGGGAATATGCTGCCCAAATATACGTAAATGAGCTACTAGCTTAAGTTACAGACTTAGCATTTGCTCAACACTGATTTTGAGTCTCCTTATACTATGATAGATTGAGTTGACTTGTTTGAAGAGGTGCTTGGAAGGTATTAAGGACTCAACATGTTTAAGGTATGTTAAGGCACTTCCTTCTTTCTTTTGGCATTATCTAAAGTGAAATGAATATGCTATTTTATAACGAATCTACTCCTAGCAACTAAGGTTATCCATGTTGTTCTTTCCTTATAAAATTGTTCGAAGCAAGCGTGTATGATCCTTGAATCCTACTAAGGTTCATATTGAGGGTATGGACGTCCATAATAATAATCGAAGGTGCAACGACCTTAAGTCATTCCGAAAGGTTTAGAACGTGATTCCATGAGTCTAGCATGCATTAAATATAGTATCTATTCTACTCTATCGAGCCGCGCTATAGTCGGACGGGTATTGCACGTATTGTGCAACAACAAGTCAGTTTGGTTTACCGAGCTCTATGTGGTTGGGTACGATTCTATCGAGCGTTATGATGGCCGAGTACGTTTTTACCGAGTCCTCTTTGAGGTCGGGTACGATATGATGATGATGATGCCCACAGAGGTGTATGTTTTTAAAAGTATATGCATATATATGTATTATGCATTTCATATCAGTATCCCGCAGTGGCACTCATATGTTACAGGTTGTACCTCCTCTATCTCTCTTTACATTATTGTTCTTATTTATGCTTTCCAACCTTACATACTCGGTATTTTAAGAATATATGGTCGCTTGAATATGTGCTTGGTAGTTTATGCGTTATATTTATGAAAAAACCGACAAATAACTGAAAAACTGACAAAAATTGACATAAACTGAATCGAGGAAAAATCGACTTAATTGGTTTGGTTTGGTTTTAATATTTTAAAAACCATCTTACTCGGTTTGGTTTCTTTTTAGGAAAAACCCGATCTAAATCGAACCATGAACACCCCTAAGTCGCTGCTTATGCAAAGACCATTTTTTGGCTGAACCTTTTCTTTAAGTGACTTATGAAATGAAAATCGAATGAAGCTTTTTAGAGTAAAACGTTACTGATGTTAGGAAAGGTTTGTTTGTTTTTCATAAAATCTTATAGTGTTATCTTCCTTCTTATGGTGGCCTGCATAATTAATATTTGGTGTCACTTTTCTTTCAAAGCATGATACCTTGCTTTTCTATTAGTTAGTCATTACACGAAAGGGGGTTGCTTGCCACGTTGGGGGGAGGGGGAGGGGATTAAATGTTATCCCCTTTTTTAATTAATTACCCAATAATTAATTAATTATCCATATAATTAAGAATTATCCCACTTACTTAAAATACTACTCACTTTTGATACATTTTACATATCCTACTATGGTGATCGTGGGGTACCTTGTATGGTATTAGTCCATAAATGTCGGGTATTCTAGCTCGAACCATACTTTTATCCCAAATCGACAACCTTTAATGAAACTCGTTTTCTTTGATTTGTATACCCTTTATCCTTCACGGAACTGCTTATCGCTAATTATAAATGGCATAAATATGTATAACCTCTAGATAATCTCTTCCCCGAGCTTACGTCGACTAACTTACGATGAAACTTTAATGTATGAAAATGTGAGATGTAACATCCTTCCCCCTTAGAAACATTCGTCCTCGAATGTTTAATTCCCTGGGATCTATATAACTTTGGTAGAGTCGCCTTGTAACAATACTACTACCAACTCTTTCTGTAGAAACTCAACAATTCAACACCACATAGGGCCACAATCATCAATAACAACAATGGCATCACACGACCAATGACAATAATTAACACAAGAATCCCTACACATACCTTAAGGTTGTGATGTCTGAGTTGGACCCTTCTCTGGAGGAGGAAATAAGTAGGGATATCTATACTTCATGTTTTCTTCGGCCTCCCAAGTCATTTCTTCCATATTGTTGTTTCTCCAAAGTACGTTTATCGAAGTTGCGTCTTTAGTTCCCAATCTATGAATCTGTCTATCTAATATAGAAATGGGAGTTTCTTCCTATGATTGCTGCTCTGTGACCTAAACTTCGTCAACTAAAACGATTCTGGAAGGATCTCCAATACATTTATGGAACGTATACACATGAAAGACTAGATGTACAGACTCCAAGTCCGAAGACAAGTCTAACTCATATTCTACCTTGGCTACCTTGCGTATGATCCTATTTGGTCCAATATACCGATATCTAAGGTTTCCTTTCCCACGAACCCCACGACACTTTTCATTGGTGATATCTTTAGGAATACCAAGTCATCAACCTGAAACTCCAAGTCTCGCTGTCGATTATCCGCATAAGACGAGTTGCTAATAGCCTTTCCTATATAAGCTTAATTTTCTCGATTGCCTACTATACCAATTCTGGTCCTACTAAGGTAGCTTCACAAATATTAAACCACCCTATAGGCGACCTACACTTCCGCTCATAAAGAACTTTCTATGGAGCCATTTGAGTACTACAATGGTAGTTATTATTATATGCGAACTCAATAAGCGGTGGATGATCATCCTAGCTACCTTTGAAGTCTATCACACAAGCTCGTAACACATCCTCAAGTATCTAAATAGTACGCTCAACCTGTCCGTCTATTTGGGGATGAAATGATGTACTAAGACTTACCTGAGTCCCTAATCCTTTTTGGAAGGACCTCTAGAAGTTAGCTGTAAATTGAGCTCCTCTATCCGAGATAATAGATACAGGGACACCATGCTCGTACTATCTCCTTAATACAAAGCCTGTCATAATCGTCTGTGGAATATGTAGTCCTAATGAGGAGAAAATGGGCTGACTTTTTAATCCTATCAACAATTACCCACATCGAGTCAAACTTACGCTGGGTACGCGGTAAGCCTACGATGAAATCCATATTGATTACTTCCTACTTCCAAGTTGAAATCTCTGGAGCCTGCAATAATCCACCAGGTTATTGGTGCTCAATCTTGACCTACTGATAATTAGATCACTGAGCAACAAACTCTACTATATCCTTTTTCATTCTGTCCCGCCAATATATATCCATCATATCATGATACATCTTGGTTGCTCCTGGATGAATATAATAACGAGAATAGTGAGTTTCTCCCATAACCTACATCCTACCGATGTAGCCTTGCAACATTAGGGACACAGAATTGCCCTCGATATCTATGGACCATATCTTCTGTAATTTCAAACGATGTCTTCTCCTTCTGAGGGGTGGTATCCCTATAATGAACTAACACAGGATCCTCATACTGACATTCATTTACTTCAGTTACTAAAAAGGATGTTGTCTTACCCTAAATAGTAAATCCAATATCATCTGAGTCCAGTAACCGAACTCCAAGACTAGCTAGCTGATGAATCTCACGGGCTATTCCCCTCTTTTCTGGTTGTTAATATGACAGGCTACCCACAGATCTACGGCTGAGGGTGTTGGCTACTATGTTCACCTTCCCCCAATGGTATAAAATATCAACATTATAGTCTTTAAGTAGCTCCAACCATCTTCTTTGACATAAATTCAATTCCTTTTGCTTGACGATACGTTGGAGGCTCTTATGATTCGTATAAATATCAACATAAATGCCATACAAGTAGTGCATCCATATCTTTAGTGCATGAATCACCCGGCTAACTCTAAATTATGGGTCAGGTAGTTTTTCTCATGCTTTCTCAATTGTCTAAAAGCATAAGCTACAACCTTACCGTGCTACATCAGTACACAACCCAACGCCGGAGGCGTTATATAGATAATATAACCATCGGTCCTTTTCTGGAGCATTAGAATCGTGCTAAAGTTAGTCTGTCCTTCAATGCTTGGAAACTCCATTCGCAAGCGTCAGTCTATTAAAACTTTGCTCCTTCCGAGTCAACTTTGTCAAAGGTGTTGAAAGGGAAGAAAACCCCTCAACAAATCTCCTGTAATAGCCTTCCAAACCAATAAAGCTATGAACCTCCGTCAGTGTTGTGGTCTAGGACAAGTCTTTACTGCCTCAATAATTTGTGTATCCACCCGGATGCCTTCACCTAAAATAATATGCCTAAGGAAAGCTACAGAGTTCAACCAGAATTCACATTGAGAGAATTTTTCATACAACTTTCCTTATTGGAGAACTTTGAGTACAATACGATAATGATCTGAATGCTCAGACTGTTAATGGGAACACACCAATATATTGTTGATAAATACAATTACGAATAGATATAAAAAGGACATGAACAAGGGTTATCAAATACATGAATATTGTTGGGGCATTGGTCAAACCGAATGACATAACACAAAACTCAAAGTGCCCTTATCTGGTCCTGAATGTTGTCTTCGGAATATCTTTCTCCTTAACCCTTACATGATGTCACTCAGACCTAAACTATATTTTTGAAAAACACTTCGTACATTGTAACTGATCAAATAAATCATCAATCCTTGAAAGCGGGTACTTATTCTTAATCATCACCTTATTCAACTATCTGTAATCAATACACATCTATAAGGAACCATATTTCTTCTTCACAAAAAACACAGGTGCTCCCCACGGTGATGTACTAGGTCTAATAAAGCCTTTTTCAAGCAAGTCTTTTAGTTGTTCCAACAACTTCTGCAGCTCTACGGGGGTCATTCTAAAGGGTAGTAGATATATTGGATGAGTATATGGTAGTAGGTCAATAGCAAACTCAATTTCTTGCTCTGGCAGAAGACCGTACGTTCATCGGAAAAGGCATCGGGAAACTCATTAACCACAGGGATGGACTGAATGGTTGGTGACTCTACTTCTACATCCTGAACCCGAACAAAGTGATAAATATAGCCCTTTATGATCATCGTCCTTTCCTTGAGATAGGAAATAAATATACCTCTCCGTGATGCCATATTACCTTTCTACTCCAAAATGGGCTTCCTGAGAAATTGAAACTAGACTATCTTTGACCTATAATCAATGCTGGCATGACAAGAAGCCAACCAATCTATACCCATTATAACATCAAATTCTACCATATTTAACCCGATTAGGTCCACTACGTTAGATCGACTATGAACTACTATTATACAACCCCTAAATACTATATCGCATGATCTAAGATAAAAAGAGAGTATAACATCGTATATGTCCTTTAGCCTCCTGCCTATAAGTGTGGTGCATAACATACCCATAAACAAGACTCTACTAGACACGGTCTGTAAACAATCTTAGGACAGAACTACTTTGATACCACTTTTGTTACGATCCAAATCGATAGGTCATGACGGGTGCCCGAGTCCTACCTGTCTAACACCCTTAAGCATATGTTTAAGATATCAACATGAATAACATATGCGAGGGAAACTTGTCCAAAAGACATATGTACATATACATACGAAAATGCAGTGGGGCGAGTTGGCAAGGCTACTTACTATCCATCTATACATAACTGTCTACAGAACTCTAATAGAAATACCACTGTACAAAAATGGGACTAAGCCACGTCATATGCATATATCTATATACAAGCATATCGTACCAAAGTCAAAGGAAGCTCCGGATCAAGTAGAGCATGCCAACTCTCGGTGATCAAGGACCCTACGAAGGGGGACCGTCGACTTGCCTACCTGCACTTGCAGGCATGAAACACTAGCCCCGAGAAATGGGGCATCAGTACGAATAATCTATTTCTTTTTTGTACAAATTTTCATGCCTTACATATTGAGTATGTAAGGCATGAAAATTTGTACAAAAAAGAAATAGACGAAACATGGAATAAGAAATTTTGCTTGTAAATCTAAATACATTGCAATTATAACATCATGCACGTGAGTGTAAATGCCGTGTCATGCATAGGTATAAGTGTACATAACATCACCAAGCCTCTAAGAGTATCCCATCAAATCATCTCGGCCACTATGGGAAAAATTATCAACATATACCAACTGATCATGTGGTGTTGCGTATAGAACGCCGCAACTTTTTCCTATATCCTATATACATATATTTACATATATATACATAAGCAGCCTCCCTGCCCTTTCGGGTAGGGGTAAGGCTGTCTACATATTACCCTCCCCAGACCCCACCTGGTGGGAGTATACTGGGTAGTTGTTGTTGTTGTTGTTGTTGTACATATATATACATATATAACGCCAACTGTTCATGGGTCAGTGTAAATAAATGCTGTGCATAAAATGTATAAGAAAATACGTTAATAAGCTTTTCTCGGAATGCTATAAAAATCAATATACATTTCGGAAAACTTTATCAAATACGTAGTTTTCTGAGACCCATGAGTAGAAGATACAATAATAATTTACATGGGGAATCGAGAATATAGACAACCTAGTATTTCTATGAATAGAGTCATTTATAAAAGCTGTGTATTTTGCTGGTTTCATTTGTATTATTTGGATCATGCTAAAAAGAAAGAAGGGATAGTCTTAACATACCTGAGATGATTCTTTTAACAATCCTCCAATACGCATTAGTTGCGACAAAACACGGAACAAGTTATCTGAAAAGCCTGAAGCAATGACGCTGCTTATGCAAAGACCATTTTTTGGCTGAACATTTTCTTTAAGTGACTTACGAAATTAAAAGCTTGAATGAAGCTTTTTAGAACAAAACGTTACTGATGTTAGGAAATGTTTGTTAGAATGTTTTTCATAAAATCTTATAGTGTTATCTTCATTCTTTTGGTGGCCTACATAATTAATGCTTGGTGTCATTTTTCTTTCAAAGTGTGACACCTTGCTTTTTATTAGTTAGTCATTACAAGGAAGAGGGTTGCTTGTCACGCTGGGGGAGGGGGGTTTAAATCTTATCCCTTTTTTTAATTAATTATTCAATAATTAATCAATTACCCACATAATTAGGAATCATCTCACTTATTAAAATAATACTCACTTTTAATGCACTTTACGTATCCTACTATCGTGATCATGGGGTACCTAGTATGGCATTAATCCATAAATATCGGGTATTGTAGCTCGGAGCATAATTTTATCCCAAATCAACTTCCTTCAATGAAACTCATTTTCTGTGATTCGTTTACCCTTTATCCTTCACAGAACTTGCTTATCGCTCGTTATAACTGCCATAAATACATATAACCTCAAGATAATCTCATCCTCGAGCTTACGTTGATTAACTTATGACGAAACTTTAATGTATCAAAATACGAGATGCAATATCTTAGTTAATTTTTTAGTTTCCTTTAGATCTACAGCTAACGTGAGTCACTAACCTTACAACCCGCAAGATCTTTATCTTTCTTTGCACCTACAAAAATCTACGTGGCAGGTAATCAAGGAGAAAGGACAAAAGTAACAGGTGATCTCCCTAGCAACCTCATGAATGCTATCAACGAGAAATGTGAAACACTAGACAGGGATGTGACACTCAATGCCTCCCCTGGGGGGGGGGGGGGAAGGTCACCTTCTCCCCATTGTAGCATAAAAAACCCACTAATAGGGGGCCTCCACGTCTACCGAAAAAAGGATGCTACCAATCATGAAAAATCTCCTCAAGGCATGGCTGACTGATATGCTAGTAAGAGTGCTAAACAATCCCGCTCAGTGCACGAGTACAGAGATCATAATAGCCTTCACAGCATAACGAGTAGACGAATAGAGTGATCCACTAGACACTCCAACACCAGGTATAACTCATAATGTTACTAACAGTGCATGTGACAACACCCTTGTTGCTATTCTAAAAAGGATGGGAGGAAATATATAATGAAAATAAAGAACTCAAAAATCCACTAAGAACGTGTCGATAAGATACCAGGGTCCATTAAGCTATTGCCGAAGATGGACGATGGCAGGTTCGTAAAGCAGTCGTATAATGAAGGAGCAACCCTGCATGCATTACAAAGACCTTCAGAATACCGTCATATCTCAAAATATATGACGGAACGACTAATCGCAAAGACCACATGACCCATTATGTCACCATCATTAAAGGTAACAACCTCATCAAGGAACTAGTGTCTTCTATTTTACTGAAGATATTTGGCAAAACTCTTATGAGAGGGAATTGACATGGTACTCACAGAGACCAGCCCTCTCCATAGAAATATTCAAAGAAATGGGCGATAAATTCATAACGGAACACGCCAGAGCCAAGAAAGCCGAGACAAGAGTAAGTAACATATTCACCATCAAGCAGTCCTTGGGAGAGGGACTAAGGGACTTTCTTTCCCTATTCAACAGAGTAAGGATGACCCTGTCAAATGTGTCTGGGGGAATGGCGGTCGCAACTTTTCAAAATGGGTTGAGTCGAGATGGTTCGAGAGCGACCAAAAAACTACTAAGCCAATTAATAAAATACCATCCAACCACTTGGAACAAGATCCATAATGCTTACTGTGCTGAAGTCCGAGCAGATGAGGACAACCTCAGCAGACCAACTCATCGGCTCATCTCGGTGCAAGTCGAGTATAGGAAATAACGAAGAGAAAACATCATGAGAGATCACTCGGTCTCACGACCCATCACGGAATGACACCATCTATACATTAGAGTCCCCGCCCCACCTTCGCTCCACCATGAGGAAGGCCCGTCCGGGCAGAGAACATGGGCTCACCGGAATTAGAGAGGTACGCCCCCTTATTATCTACTCACAACTTTTGTGTACACCTACAGAAATATTCTATTCCATGGAGAAACTCTGAACGAAGGTGAAGTGGCCGTCAAAGATGAAGTCTGATCCAAGCACGAGAAAATCCGATGCCCTATGTGATTTCTATTAGGAGTGAACATAAAACGGAAGATTGCATCTCCCTCAGGCAAACTTATAAACATGTTGCAGAAGGGACACCATAAAGAGCTACTGAGCGACAAGGGGTAAAACAATTTCGCTAGGGGACGAGAACACCAAGGCTCGCCGAAGCCGTCATCACTAGCTCGTACTATCAACTTGATCATCAACGACAATGACAATTCCTCCATCAATGGTGTTAAATTCACTACCACTCATAAGCTCTAATGATCTATCATTCGTGAACACTATGTTGGACTTGAAAAAAGTATCATCTTCGATGAGTGAGATGCCAATGTTTTGAATTTCCCTCATATTGATGCTCGGCATTACTTTATGAATTTTAGATACTAATGTTAAATGTATCATGCTAGATGATGGAAGTGGAGCGTGCATTATCCATCCCTGAGTTATCGCCCAAATAAGACTTGAGGACAATGTAGTATCATATTTCATCACACTAACCGATTTTAATAATCCAATTGAACAGACATCGGGAGAAATTACACTCACTATCTTAGCTGGTGGCGTAATGCTAGAGACGATATTCACATCATGGACCAGGCCACTGAGTACAATGCCATAATAGGATGATCATGGATACATCCCATGAGAGTCATCCCCTCCAGCCTATACCAAGCAATTAAATTCCCAACACCTTAGGGGATATTCAGCATATGAGGAGAACAAGGCACCTCCTAAGAGTGCTACCATATTGCCTTAGATAGCACGACAACCCAACATAAAAAAAGATAAAGAAAAAGAGTCATAACAATCAATAGGGATAAAGTAAACACAAGAAGAGACCATGGACATCATCATGGATCCCGAAATAGTCGAAGCCACGGGCTCGACCGTGGAAGACCTTGACCTCTTTCACTTAGATCCCAATTATTGTAGCAAAAAGGCCTACATTGGTTGAAAACTCCAAAAACCAGGTAAATTAATCAATTCTTAATAACTAATGCAGAGTTGTTTGCCTTCACCTATGCAGATATGTTGCGGATCCCTAAGGAGATCCCCAAACTCAAATTAAAAGTCGACTCGTTCTGCCCCCCGGTAAAGCAGATCAGACGTAAGGTAAATCCCGCAATTAATGATGTCATCCATGAGAAAGTGGAGAAACTATTGGAAAATGGCTTCATCAAGGAATCCAAGTATCACAAATTGATCGCTAACGTAATTATGGTCAAAAAGAAAAATGGGAAATAACGGATGTGCGTGGATTTCACGGACTTGAATAAAGCATGCCCGAAGGATTCGTTCCCGTTACCACATATCGATCAACTCATCGATGCAATGGTCGGGCACGAGTTGTTGAGTTTTTTATATGTGTACTCAGGATATAACCAGATACTCATGGAATAAGAGGACGAGGAGAAAACCACACTCATCACACACTAAGGAACATATTGTTATAGTGTTATGCCATTTGGGCTGAAGAATGCTAGGGCTACATATCAAAGATTAGTCAGAAAAATATTTAAGGATCAGCTCGGTAAGACCATGGAAGTATGTATCGAAGACATGCTGGTCAAATTCATAAAGGCAAATGTTACATCTCGCGTTTTTCATACGTTAAAGTTTCATCTTCAGTTAATTGACATAGAATTGGGATGAGATTTTCTTGAGATTATACGTATTATGCTATTTCAAACACGTGATAAGAAAATTCGTAAAGGAGAGAAGGTAAGCAATAGAAGAAAATAAGTTTCTTCGAAGTTTGGCAAATAGGGAATAAAATACGGTCCAAGTAATAATACCTCGTATTTATGGACTAGTGCCATACAAAGTACTACATGACCATGATAGTGAGGAGTACAAGGTATGTTAAAAGTGAGTAGTATTCTAAGTAAGTTGAGATAATTCTTAATTATATGGGTAATTGGTTAATTATTGGGTAATAGGATATTACCTAATTAATTTGGGATATATTGGATAAGAATTAAAATGGCATTATATGAAAGCCCCCCTCCTATTCAAATTAACTGACTCATAATCTAGATTGAAGGTGGCCAACTAAAACTTATACACATGACTCTAACATGTAAAGACATAATGAGAAGTTTGGCATTTTGACTTCATATCGCCTGAAGATAATCATGTAAGTAATCTTATCATTTTCTTCCTATTTCGAACTTTGCAAAACAGACGTTAGCAATTCCTGCAAGAATTCATAACATCTTCAAAGAGAATTCATAACATATTTAACCATTTCCTACAAAAATTCCAAAGAGATTTCTTAGCACCTTAGCAACATGAGATTTTGCGATTCGAAAGGAGTACGGTGCAACCTTTTCCCGGAATATCTATGGATTTTTCCTACTCTAGGTATGTTAAGGCTAATCCCTTCCTTCATTTTGGCATGTATCTCGTAATCACATGTGTTTGATAACAAGACAAAAACAGAAATTCATATTCCAAAAGTTATGTGTATTTTCCTGGTCTCGGAAGTTACAATATTCTCCTTATCGGGATTTCATATTCAATTGAGTATTTTATTCTTCAAGTCAAAAGAGCAGAGAGTCTATCTATAAGGTATTACAATATTTTCACTACCATCAAGCTATAATCAATAGGTAGGCCCCTATTGGGAGACCTTTGATAAGATGATAAGTTATATACCAAGCTTACTTTGGCCGAGCACCTATGAGCAAGCCCAGTTGTATGTATATATATATATATATATATATATATATATATATATATATAATAGCTATTTACTTACTGTATTAAGAGAGTTGAGTAAGTATCAGCAGGTAAGCATATCTTTAAAAATTATCTTAGACTCCCAGTTACTTCAATTATTATATTATCAGTTCAGTTTCAACTATTTTATTGCCTTGTATACTCGGTACATTATTTCGTACCGATGTCCCTTTTTTGGGGGATGTTGCATTTCATGCATGCAGGTTCAGACAGACAGACTGGTATACCTCATCGGTATGTGTTTCCCGAGTTCAGCTTTATCGGTAAGCTCCATATCCTTCAGAGTTGTTGGGTCTCGAAGTTTTGTATACATCTTGTGTATATAATGTGTATAGGGTATGGGTAGGTCGAGGCCTTGTTCGGATCACAATACATCCATCAATAGAGGCTTGTAGACATATCCTGTCAGTTAATGCAGTATTTGGGCTTGTAGGCCTTGTATGTATATTTTGTTGGTTTGCCAGCTGTAGCAGTTATGACGGTTTTGTTGGCCCAGCATTATATCGATGTTTAGTCTGCATTTACAATTGTCTTGTAATGTGGCACATGGCCAAAGTATGACATTATATGTTCAGAGTCCCTTAGTTGCAAGTTGGTATGCAAGGATGGGTGACGCACCAGGTGCTGGTCTCGCCCCCTAGGATTGGGGCGTGACAAGAGTGGTACCAGAGCAGTTCTATCCTAGGGAGTCTACAAGGCATGTCTACTATGGTCTTATTTATAGATGTGTAGTGCACCACAATATATAAGCAGGGTGTTAGATAATACGTTTAACGCTAGAGGGGGGGTGAATAGCGTTATAATAAAAATTAGCGTAAACTTGCGGAATTTAAAAACTTGCAGGAAAAATAAGTGCGGAAATTAAATGCAATAAAGAACAAATGCACCGATGTATTCTGGTTCACCACAACAAGTGGCTAGTCTAGTCCCCGAGAGACTCTCTCGAGATTTTCCACTAACTTGTCAAGCTTACGGGTACTCAACAAACCTTTACAACTTAAGGACACAAGCCTTAACACCTTTGCTCGGAGATACAACACTCCAAAACTTCACTGTTAAGCTTACGGGTGCCTAACCAACCTTTACAACTTAAGGACACAAGCCTTAACACCTTTGCTCGGAGATACAACACTCCAAGACTTCACTGTTAAGCATACGGGTGCCTAACCAACCTTTACAATCTGAGGACACAAGCCTCAACAATCTTGCTCGGAGATACAACACTCCAAGACTTCGACCAAGGAAACACAAGTTCCTTACAACAAGAGAATCAGAATTCTCTTCAAGTGTACAAAACACTAAACACTCAAACAAAACACTCCTTAATGAGTAGATATGAGTAAAAGAAGTAAGCTCAAGATCACAACAACTATGGACAAGACTTTGGCTCTCAAAAGCTTTATGAAATGAATATAAAATGATAAACAATAGTATGCAAGCTTATAGCAATAGTATGATCAGTTGTTGTCTTTAAAACACTGAAATGAAGCTGTATTTATAGTTGAAAAACTTGGCATTACCGTTGCCTAATTGCCAATTAAGAGTTGCTGATTTTACTGAGTGACAATCAATTGTCAAAGAGCCACAATCGATTGTCTGCCAGTCATTCCAAAATTCAATCCCATATTTTACGCTTGACAATCGATTATTTAGAATTCATAATCGATCACTGGCAACGTTCAAAAAATCCTTTCCAGATTTTACCAAAAACAATCGATTATACAAAATCAATAATCGATTACCTGACGGTATTTGAAAACTTTACGACAACGGTCAGCTTCACAATCGATTGTACAAAGTTAACAATCGATTATTTATTAGTTTTTAAAAAACATTTTAGACACTGCCTCTTGACAATCGATTGCACAAAGATAACAATCGATTATTTAATAACTTTGAAAAGTCTGGAAGACAGTCTCAACACAATCGATTGTCATATGTTCACAATCGATTATTTTGTGACTTTGAAAAATCTGATGGACACTGTCTCTTCACAATCGATTGTCATTAACTTCACAATCGATTATTTTGAGCATTGAAAAACTTTGATGGACACTGCCTCATCACAATCGATTGTCATAAGGTTCACAATCGATTGTCATGCAGGTTTTGAAAAACCTGATGCTCACTGCCTTAACACAATCGATTGTCATTAGTTCACAATCGATTGTCATGCAGTCTTGGCTTAACATAATCGACTATCATAAGTACATAATCGATTATATTAGTCCAGATTTTAGAGGCATGTTTAAAAATCATTTTGACTAAAGTAAATATTCATGATTTAAAATCATTTAGCATTAAATTAAATATGCATGATTTTGTAAAAATAATTTTACGAGAGAAGCCATGTCATGAGTCAAGTTGTCGGATCAAGATCACAATTAAGAACAACTCATGTAAAACTATAAAACTTGATCTCGTGCTTGAATCTCGTTATATATATATATATATCAATTGTGCGCTTGTACTTGAGCTTCGTCATATGTCAATTTGCGCTTGTTTGTCATTCATCAAAACCTACACATATGAACACACGTTTTAGTATAATGCTTTGAGAACGTGTTTCCAACACAGGGGACTACATGGTATTTTGGAGTTGATTACCCTTCTTTCAAATCTAAATCATGCTATTGAGCTAAGTTATAGGTAATTTGAGTTAAACTTACGTGTTGGCATTTGCATGCACATACGACAGTAACTAGGAAGATTATGGCTAGCTAGAGGAGAGATACAACAATATGTGAGGGGACTAGCAAGATACCCAGTAGATGGGGCCCAATCACAGGCCTAGGGAGAGACCCCTACTCGGCCATTACTGAATCCTCATCCATCTGAGGAGATTCCTAGGGAGACTGCACATCTAGTTCCCCATCTACTTCTATCGGGTCAGGAATTTAGGAGTGCGATGCATTTGTTGACATAGTTGGTAGCTACCCAGCAACAAGATAGAACATCCACTAGTGCAGGATCTTCTGAGGGGTCTAAGAGTACAATGATCCGGGAGTTTGTTGCTTTGAGTCTCCTAGAGTTCACAAGGATAGATTATAGGGAGGACCCCTAGGATTTCATAGATTAGCTTCACAGGATCTTTTGGGTTATGCATGCCACGGAGAAAGAGGAAGTTGAGTTAGCAGCTTTTCGACTCTGAGATGTAGCCATCCTTTGGTACAAAGGATGGGAAAGGTATAGGGGACGTGATGCCCCCCCCCCCCAGCTATTTGGGAGGATTTTTCGGATGCCTTTATTGACCAGTACTTACCCATGGGAGATCCGACAGGCTTGAGTCGATTAGTTTCAAGCCCTCAAGAGGGACAATACGAGTGTTCGAAAGTATATTCTCCATTTGACTTATTGGCTGATATGCACCATCCATAGTTGCTACTATGCGGGATAGGATTCAGAGGTTTATAGCAGGGTTGGCCCTAGAGTTAACCGAGGCATGTGACATCGCTGCATTGTAGGATAATATGGATATCTCCAGGATTTAGGTGTTTGCCTAAAAATAGAAAGGGGTAGGCATCGGTAGTAGGGTACAGAGAGGACCAAGTTAGGACATCATAAGAGGATGAGATTTGCCAAGTCTCAAAAGCAGTCTTAGAGTAGTTATAGGCATTGGTACTTCTAACGTCCACCTAGGCCTCTGCCACCTCAGTTACAAGGTTACAGGTATGACCGTTATACTCAGTTAGGACCAAGTGAGAGCTCAGGGGCATCGATTTTGGAGCGACAATGAGGTTCAGGGCAGACATGGTCATTTCCTCAACGATGTATATCCTTGGTAGAGGACACTTGGGCTAATGCCGAGCCGGTTCTGATGCTTGTTATACATGTGGCCGTCCGGGGCATATGGTGCGAGATTGCTGAAATAGAAATTCTGGGGGTATGGCACAACAAGTGAATTCAGTAACAGGATCATTTATGTCTGTGCATCCTTCAAGGCACGAGTCTCAATCTTCGGTTGGTAGGGGTCGAGGAAAAGGTAGAGGTTCGGGTTCAGGCAGTAACCCGAATCATACCTATGCATTAGCGGGTAGAAAGTACTAAGGAATCTTCAATAGACGTTGTGATAGATATGATGACCATTTGCTCTCACGATGCGTATGAATTGATAGACCCATGATCTACTTTATCGTGTATTACCCCATTTATCCTAGGGAAGTTTTGTATAGTGCCTTAAATACAAAGTGATCCTTTTGCGGTATCTACACCGGTTGGAGAATCTATTATTGCTAGAAGGGTTTACCGAGGTTGTATGGTGTTAGTGTGTGGTTATCAGACCTCAGCCGACCTAATTGAGCTAGAGATGTTGGAGTTTGATGGTATCATGGGCATGGACTGGTTGGCAGCTTGCTATGCCATAGTTGATTGTCTAGCAAAGACAGCCAGAATTCATTTTCTTGTGAGCCAGTCTTTAAACGAGTAGGTAATACAGCGACACACAAAGGTAGGTTTATTTCTTATCTGAAAGCTAGGAATATGATCGTAAAAGGGTGCATTTATCATATTTTGCGAGTTAGGGATGTATATGCTGAGATACCTACACTTCAGTCCATTCCAGTAGTAAAAGAGTACATAGATGTATTTCCACATGAAATTCCAGGTGTTCCGCCAGAGCAAGAGATTGATTTTGGCATCGATTTGCTTCCGAGAACTCGACCAATATCCATCCTTTCAAATAGGATTCCACCTTCCAAATTGAAGGAGTTGAAAGAGCAATTAAAAGATTTGCTGGAGAAAGGTTTTATCAGGCCTAGTACCTCACCTTGGGGTGCACCGGTACTTTTTGTACAAAAGAAAAACGGCTCATTGAGGATGTGTATTGATTATAGGAAGCTAAACAAGGTAATTATTAAGAATAAGTATCCACTTCCAATGATAAATGACTTGTTTGATCAGTTGCAGGGAGCTAGATGCTTTTCAAAGATAGATTTGAGGTCGAGATACCACCAGGTCAGAGTTTGGGAGAAACATATTCCCAAGATAGCCTCAGAACTCGGTATGGACACTTCAGGTTCTTTGTTATGTCCTTCGGGTTGACGAATGCACCTACCATATTTATGGACTTGATGAATAGCCTATTCCGGCCATTTTTAGATCTATTCCTAATAGTATTTATTGATGACATTTTGGTTTATTCACGTTTAGAGGAAGAGCATGCGGACCACCTATGAGCGGTACTCCAAGCCCTTTGCGATAGTAAATTGTATGCTAAGTTTTCTAAATGCGAGTTCTGGTTGAAGTCTGTAGCATTCTTGGGGCACATAGTATCTGATGGAAGTAAAAAGGTAGACACTCAGAAGATTGAGGCTATGAAATCTTGACTTAGACCTACCACTCCGACATAGGTTCGTAGCTTTCTAGGTTTAGTAGGATACTACTGGAGGTTTTAAAGTGTTTTCTTCCCTTTTGGTACCATTAACGAAGTTGGCACAGAAAGCAACTAAGTTTCAATTGACGGAGGCTTGCGACCAGAGTTTCCAGGAGCTTAAGAACATGTTGACCTCAACGCTAGTTCTTAGCATTTCTAGAGGGTCCAGATGGTTATGCCATGTATTGGAGATGCCTCAGGTGTCGAGTTAGGATGTGTACTGATGCAATATGGGAAATTAATTGCATATTCTTCAAGTCAGTTAAGGAAGTACGAGCGAAATTATCCGACCTACGACCTCGAGTTATCTGCGGTTTTCCTCACACTTAAGGTATAGCGGTATTATTTATGTGGTGTTTATGTTGATGTATTTATAGATCATAAAATCTTCTAATATATCTTTAAGCGAAAAGAGTTGAATTTGCGACAGAGGTGATAGATTGAGTTATTGAACGTTTACGATGTTAACATTCTCTACTATCCAGGAAAAACTAATGTGGTAGCAGATGTCTTAAGTCGACGATCTATGGTTAGCTTAGCACATGTAGAGGCCAAAAAAGGACAATTAACTAAAGAGATTCATCAATTAGTTTGTTTAGGGGTTCGGTTAGTAGATTCTAGATATAGTGGATTTGTACTCTAAAATACTGCAAAATCATCTCTCATAGATGAAGTAGAGGAGATGCAGTATGAGGACCCAGAGTTGGCCGAGTTTAGAGATCAAATTTTGAAGTAGAAGAAGTCGTTGTTAGAACTCAAGGGAGACGGAGTTCTCGGATAGGGGCGTTTGTGCGTTCCAGATGTAGCAGGGCTAGGATACAGGATTATGTCAAAGGCACATTATTCGTGGTACTCCATTCATCCTGGGTCGTGTACTGGTGGAATAATATGAAGAAGGACATTGCTGAGTTTGTCGCTCAGTGTCCTAGTTGCCAGCAGGTGAAGGTAGAGTACCAGAAGCCTGGAGGGATAATGTAGACTATAAAGATCCTAACACAAGATGGGAGGCGATAAAAATGGAATTTATCATGGGTTTACCTCGTTCTCATCGTAAGCTCGATTCTATGGGTGATAGTCGATAGGCTCATGAAATCAGCTCATTTCTTCCCTGTCAGATCTGCATATACAACAGAAGATTAAGCAAATCTATATATTAAGGAGATAGTATGGCTAAACGGAGTAATAGTATCTAATATGCCTGATTGTGGGGCCTAGTGTTTACATCACATTTTTGGAGGTCATTTCAGAAAGGTCTAGGGAGTTAGGTGAATCATAGCAGGAATCCCTTTCAGATTTTTTCTTGGTTGGTTAGGGATTTTAGTTCCCCCTTTCTTTATCGATTTTTTCAACCTAATAGGTGCATTTAACATAAGTGTAGTTGTCATAGGGGTTCTAATTTGTTATTTATTGGAGTTAGGGTTTTCAGAGTTATTCTTGGTTGGTTAGGATTTTCACGTCTCCCTTTCTTTGTCGATAATTTCAAGCTAGTAGGTGTGTGTGTGTTTTGCTTTTGTATTTACTTGCATATGATTTTACAAATTAAACCCTAACTTTGTTCTTTATGTTTGCATGTGACTCATATCTGGTTTATGCTTCTTGGTATTCAAAAGTCCTTTGGTGGTTTATGATTTCAATAATGGTCCCAACTTCCTGAGGTTTTTCTATAGAAAATAACTGAATACGATTTTTTGAATTAGCTTTCATTTGTTCCTTTCAGCATTGTTTATTGGAGGGTGGGGTTGGGGACACTATATTTGTTACTTTATTATTTTAATTTATGGTCCCCCATATCCATAGCTGCATATATTAGTTTATTGAGGTTGACTAACTTCTTCAATGTGTGGCTGATTCTATTTTATTCTGCCTTTATTCCTTTATATGCCTATATCTCTATACCTTCTATTATTCTATTTTATTCTGCCTTCTATTAGTCTTTTTTTGTTTATGTTGGATGGTTTTAGTGTGTATGTTATACTGTTAATACTTTTTTTTATCTTATGTGATTTTAGTTATCTTAAATATGTATATTCTTTATTTTGCAGTTTACTAACAATGGTCCTGGTGGATTTGGTCTTTCATCATGGTAGAGAGTGGGTCAAGAAACCACTCGTAGCATACTAAAGAAAATTTCTGCACACCAAGAAAGGTTTTGACTTGGACTTGCTGTCCTATAGTGATTTAGTGTTTGAATATGTTTCTAACCTGGGTATATAGGAGTCCAACAACTGATAGTTAACGTTCCTTCTGGTACACACTATGAAATAGAAGGTGGTTGTGGCATTAGGACTATATTGGACTTTGTGAACAACCATTTAATATTATTAACATATTTGCTATAGAGAAATGCGAGCCAAGTATTAATGTACCTAATATAATCCATCTCAATGAGCATGATGAACCTGTTGAACTTGAAGCTGCCATTGATTGTGATGGAAGTGATAATTGTGATGATAATGAATATGTTATTTCTTTAGACTATGATTCTGATACACTAGAGGAACTTTTTATACAAAAGAAGAGAGACATTGATGATAAATTGACTAACTATAAAGAGTTGGATAAGTCTATGACATTCAAAGATATTGATGTAGCTAGGAAAGTGATAAATATGTATGCACTTGCAAATAGTTATGGGTTAGAGCAACTTAAAATTGACCCAACTAGACTTAGGTACATTTGTGAAGTTGGCTGCCGTATTGTATGTCACATATCTAGGAATTCTTTACATGGTGGAGCTGAGTTCAAGACCTTAAATTCTTAGCACACTTGAAAACTTGCATATAAGAATCATAGAGTTAATGCCAAGACCATTGCTGCATAATTCAACAGAGGGTTTCAAGATGATCCAAAAATTAAGGTAAGATAGATGAGGGCAAGCTTGAAGGCGCATTTAATGTAAATGTTAATGAGCCAAAGTATAAGAGGTATCTGGAATGGAGTTTTATTGATGAATATATAAGTTGGTGACATATGTTAATGAATTTAGGTTTAGTCATCTTGGAAGTGATGTGGTAGTTAATTTATCAAAGGATGCTCTTATTTAAGGCAAGAGAAGGCTCCTAAGGATGTACATATATTTTTATGCAATGAAGATGGGGTTTAAGAGTGCATTGAGGCCCTTGATAGGGTTAGATGGAACGTTTTTGAAAGGGAAAGTTAAGGTTCAACTTTTGGTGGCAGTTGGTCAAGACTCTGCAAACCATTTTTATCCATTAGCTTGGGCTATTGTGGATAAAGAAACAAAAGTCACATGGAACTAGTTTTTAAGTCATCTAATAATGTCACTAGACCTTAAGATGAGTGAAGGAATCACTTTTATCTTAGATGTGCAGAAGGTAGGAACAATTTATTTTATTATTTTACCAATATGTATATATAGATTGTAATTCTTATTTTTCATTTATATGCAGGAGCTGATTGATTCAATCTCAGAAGTTTTTCCTGAGGCACACCACAGATTTTGTGTAAGACACATGGAAGCAAACTGGTGCAAGATATGGAGGTCTAAGGAGTAGAAGAAATATCTTTGGTGGCACTTGGAATACCTATGAAGAGGACTTCCAAGACCAGTTAAAGAGTATGAGACAAGTGGATGACAATGGTAAAGCTGTTGTTGAAGATCTGTTAAAGTATCCACCTACCTACTGGAGTAAGGCATTCTTTGATACTACCTACAAGAATCGGCCAGTGGATGTTGGTCTAAGTGAAGATTAGTTTTGAAGAATGACAAAGGAAGCTCAGGTATGAACCAAGTCCATCCTTTAGGTGCGTAGAAACAGGCAGATTCAAGTATGTGATATGTACGTGAAGGAGATAAATTTAACTTGGTATATTTGGTATCTCCTGATTGAAAAGGTTGCATAATTGATAAGGAGAAGAACTCCTTACTCAAAGAGAATATTATCCAAGATAGGAAAAAAATTAGAAGTTGAGATCAACTAGGACTCTTCCACCAAGAAAGAGTAGCATTAGAACTCTAGTTATTTCTTCATCTACTAACTCCATATATTGTAGGATGTTCTCATTTTATAGGTATGCGCTAATGCAGAAGTTAAACAAGAACTGAGAGCAAAATAGCAAGACATTTACAAAGTAGCTCATATGAGATTCAAGTGTGCAAACCCGAATCTACATGAACTAGATAGAAGAACCAGTTCCTAGTGTCTGTCTTTTATTCTAGTACAATTATAGTAGGTGTTTTCATATTTTACCTTTCAACTTTATCTAGAGGCAATTGTAATAGGTACTTAGAGCATTCAAGTTAGAGTTAACTTGAAGTTGTTGCAACAATTAGAGGTTGTTTGTAACAACGAGATTAGAGTTAGTCTTAGGTTTACAAAAGAGTTTTTGTAAGTGTAGTTTTTGGCTTAGTGATTCAGTGGAGAGCTTAGGAAAATCCTACTCGGAAGTAGGTCGTGATTTTTTCTCCTTTCGAGCCAGGTGTTTTTCATGTAAAACACTTGTGTTCTTTACTTTCCGCATTTACTATTTCTGCAATAGTAGGTTAAGGAACACTTAGAAGAACCAAGTCATTCCATAAGCAGTTTACACAAAAAAATTGGACACCATAAAAATCACTCCCCTCTTGTGTGGTATTGAAGTTAAAACATCAATTGGTATCGGAGCAGGTTATTCTTGAAGAGGCTAACACTTTAGGAACAGATCAAGATGAGTGCACCACGTGGAAACTAGGAAGAGCAATCAACTAGTAGGCCTCCACTCTTTAATGACCAGTACTACTCCTGGTGGAAAAATAGGATAAGAGACTATATCATCGGAGAAGATTATGAGCTATGGGACATTGTCACTAATGGTCCTCTAGATACCACGAAGAAGAATGCTGACGGAGTAGATGTGCCAAAACAAGAGCTAACTACAATGCTGAGGACTTGAGTAAATGGGAGAAAAATGCTAAGGCCAAGAAATGACTTGTGTGTGGACTTTGTCCAGATGAGTACAATAGAATTCATAGTTGTACCACTGCTAAGGAAATCTGGGACACTTTGCAAGTGGCTCATGAAGTAGCACCTTAAGTGAAGAGGTACAGAAGAACACGACTATATTCTAAATATAAGACTTTCACCATGAAGGAAGGGGAAACCATCCAGGAGATGTATACAAGGTTCACCATACTAATAAATGAACTTAAGCCTCTTGGAAGGGTTATTCTTGAAGAAGACAAAGTTGAAAAGATTTTGACAAGGGTTTTTCTAGTCTCTTGGGAGAACAAAATCAATGTCATTCAGGAATCAAAGAACATTGCCACTATTAAGTTGGATGAGCTAATTGGAAATCTCACTATTTATGAAATTAGAAGGCAAACTATAAAGATGGATGCACCCAAGAAGGAAAGGAGCCTGGCACTTAGAATCATTGAAGGTGACAATATAGAAGAGGATGAAACGACTATGATCATAAAGAACTTCAAGAAGTACCTAATGAGAGGAAAGGGTTCCTCAGGAGGTGGAAGATACAACAAACCAAGGGTTCCCAAAAAATAGACCAACAAGGGCTGCTAAAAGTGTGGGAAGACTGGTCACCACATCAAAAACTATCCGCAATGGGAAATTTAATGGAAGGAGGAAAGAGTTGAACGAAGAAACAGGAGGAAGGAATAGGTTCATCCCAAAGAAGAACAAAGGATAAACAAAGGCTATGGTTGCTTCATGGGGAGAAAGTTCAGATGAGGACTCAAAGGATGAAAATGGAGATGAGAAAGCACTTATGGCAATTGGAGAATCCGATGAGGAATCTGAGGTAGTATAATTCATCTCAAAAACAAGATTAAGTTTTTGTCTAAATAGAAGCTATCTGAGTTACTTCTAGATTTCATTGATAAATCTGAGGTTATAAATAATGAAAAGGAACAACTATCTAAGGAATATGTAATTTTAAAAGCTAAGTGCAAAAATCTAGAACTTAGGGCTAGTGAAAGTGATAGTAAAAATGGTGAGTTATTGAACTTGACACCACTGTCCTAGAGCTTAGATCTGAAATCTAAAACTAAAATTAGGAACAGGTAAAAAGAAATCTAACCACACACACAACTCACTTTAGAAGAAAAACAAGGAAAAATGAAATATTAGTTGTACAAAAGAGATGAGCAAATAAGAGTCCTAAAGGAGGATCTAAGAAAGGTCAAGCACGAGCTAGACAGAACCTGTAAATGGAATAGGTCCTCCAATGCACTTTCATGGCTATAAATACCATAGTAGCAATAAGAGAGGACTTGGCTACGGGACCCCTGCACCTAAGTGGGATCCCAAAAGCAAGTACCTCACACTTCCTGAGAACAAAATCTGCACATACTCTGGTAAGACTAGTCACTACAAAAATGAATATACTGCAAAAGAAAAGGCTAGTTAAGAGAATAAAATATTTGTTCAGGGGAAAAATAGGCTGCCAAGATGGGCCAAAAAGAATCTCATATACCCTTTTGCCTATAGAAAGGAACTCAAACTAGTTTGGGTTCCTAAGACTAACTCTTAATTTCCTTTTGTAGGTCCAAGTGAAAGGGAGCACCCAATATAATACATGGATATTGGCTTCTTAAAGCACATGACAGGAAGCAAGAACCGATTCCTTTCACTTGAGGACCTCAATGGTGGTAATATTTCATTTGAAAATGGAAAGAAAGGTGAGATAATTGGGGTTGGAAAGGTAGGTAAGATAAAATCTCACTCTATTGAGAATATATACTTGATAAACGGCTTGAAATATAGTCTAATCAGTGTATCACAACTGTGTGACAGAGGTAACTTGGTAGCATTCACCTCTACTAGATGTTTTGTGATAAATCTTACCTTTGACAAGATTGTTTTGCAGGGAAAAGAGTAAACAATATTTACAATGTAGATCTGTCCACACTCTCAGAAAATAAACTCACTTGCTTAAGTGTGTTGGACAATGACCCCCTCTTGCATCATATGAGACTTGGACATGCAAGTCTGAGTCAGCTCAATAAATTAGTCTCTAAGGACCTAGTGATAGGACTACCTAATATCAAGTTTGAGGAAGACAAAGCTTGTGAGGCTTGTGCAAGGGGGAAGCATGTAAGATCCTCTTTTAAATGCAAAAAAGTGGGAAGCACAACCAGAATGATAGAACTGGTCCATATGGATCATTGTGGTCCAATGCGAACATTAAGTAGAAGTGGTAAAAGATATGTGATGATTCGTGTTGATGATTACTCTAGGTTTACCTGTACATTATTTTTAATATCTAAATATGAAAAATTTTACTTGTTTACTTCTTTTGTTAGAAAAACTCATAAACAACTAGGTAATCAATTTGCATCCCTTAGGTCTGATCATGGAACTGAAGTTGAAAATGTTAAGTTTGCTGAATTTTGTGATGTGCATGATATGAATAATAATTTTTCTGCACCTAGGACTCCACAACAAAATGGAGTAGTTGAAATAAATAATATGACACTTGAAGATATGGCAATGATTATGTTTCTTTCTAGTAAACTGCCCCATGTCTTCTGAGTAGAAGTTATAAATACTACATGTTACATCATCAATAGGTGCATGACTAGACCTCTTGTAGAGAAGACTCACCATGAGCTACTTAAAGGGAGAAAACCAAATATATCCCATTTAGGGCATTTGGATGCAAGTGCTTTATGCACAACAATGGTAAAGACTCCTTAGGTATAGGGGAATGATTAGTTCTCTTTTATATCTCACTGCTACCAGACCTTACATTATTTTCAGTGTAGGTCTTTGTGCTCGATTTTAGGCAAATCCATAGGAGTCCTACTTGACTAATGTCAAGAGAATATTGAGATAATTGAAAAGCATAACTGAGCTTTGTTTTTGGTATCCAAAAGGTAGTAATTTTAACCTAGTGGGATATGCTGAGGCTGTCTATGCATGTTTGTTACTATTGAAGCTGAGTATGTCGTTGCTACTTCATGGTATGCTCAATTGATGTGGATCAAGCAGAAATTATTGGATTATGGAATTGATGTTGGTTGCATTTTCATATTTTGTGATAACACTAATGCTATTAGTATGACCAAGAACCTGGTTCATCATAAGAGAACTAAACACATAGCTGTTATGCACTATTTTTTTAGGGACAACTATGAGAAATGCTTGATCATTGCGGAGTTTTGTGCTACTGACAACCAAATTGTTGACATCTTCACAAAAGTCTTATGTAGAGATTACTTTAAGAGAAACATATTGGAATAGGGATGATTAAGATCACCTAAAAGGTCCAGTTCAAGGTTAAACAAAAAAAATTAAAAAATGAAAACAAAATTATTAAAAAATCTTTAAAAAGTGTATACAATTAGACTAATGTTTATAGAATGCTTCTAGCTTGTTTGTTCAGGCTGCTCGTTATGTGGAAGAGTAACAGAAAGCCATGATCATCTTTTCTTTAAGTGCAATTATCCAATAATAATATAGAGGAAGCTACTACAATGGCTGGGAATAACAAGAGATGTGCTGGAGTGGAATGCAGAGATTCAATGGGCTGTAAGGCATGCAATAGGGAAGAAGAAAATATGTGCAATTTATAGAGTGCTACTAGCTTGTACTGTGTACTACATTTGGCAGGGAAGAAATTGGAGAACATTTCGAGGAACACAAAGGAGATGCGAGGAGTTTATCAGAGTGATAATTCAAGAGGTGCACTGTCGAGGAAGTTTGAATTCTAAGATAGTTAGGAAACTGCAAGATTTCAATTTATATCAATATATATTGGAGTTGAGTAGTCATGTAGGCACTGGATTTGGGGCTGCATGTTCTAATCTAAGTGAGTATTGATAGGCTATTTGCTATACTTGTAAATATTTTCCTGGTATAATAAAATTAATTACCAAATTGGACTAATGGTTGCTCAGTCTCATACTTTCAATAATATACTCTTCTTCCATGTGTTAAAATGACTCATTAATCTCTAATGATATTTTCTCTATTTTGGCAAATCTAGACTTACACAAGAGCATTATCAGTGAAGAACCTGGTTAATCAAGATAACGAGGTATGTTTTCTACACTCTACATAATTTGAAATAATAATATTTGAATCTTGAGCAGAGTCCTACCTAAGTCTAAATTTCTCTTAACCTTATCCAATTAATTTGAACCAGTTCCATTCAAAAGAATCCTAACCAAATTAAATCACCTAGATTCTAGGGACGACTCCACCATCTATTCAAAACTGAAATTTCAGTTCGATTAGATTTCAAAAATACTAATGAGCCTACCGTTACCCATTAATTACCCACTCCATTTAAATTTATCATCATCATCTCTGCTCTCTCTCTTCATAATTCTCAAACCATCAAAAACAATTTTCATCTTCTCTCATCTTCCGAATTTCAATCTACCCTTTTGCTTTCTTCTAAGAACCAAGCGCACAATAACTAATAACCCCTATGATAATCTTGGTACTCCCCCATCATGCTCCTAAGCTTCAACCACTCCTCAACCTATGAAAAGAAGAGTAAATATGCTTGCTCGTAAGAAAGTAGTTGGGAGTGAATTATCAAAGAAATTAACAATTGAAAGCTAGCCAAGCCCAAGAACCCCATAATTCTGACGAATCCTTCAAGTCTTTCACTGAGGGGGAGGAAACTGGGTCTTCTAATACTAAATAGGTAACTTCTGGCCCAAATACTACTACTGAGGTCATTTTTTATTTGGCTGAAAATCTAGAGAATGTTTTTATTTTGGTTGCATCTATGGTGGATGTAGAAATTTTTGAGTCCAGAAAGAGATGTGGTAAAAATAAAAAGAGCGTGGGATATGTTCGAAGTGACGAGAGAGGAATGGAAAGAGAGTGGATGATTCTTCACCCACTTCTGATAAATCTAGAATAGATATTTGTGGAGCAGAATCAGATAAAGTGGAGGAGGGTGTCAAGAAAATAGGGAGAAGTGGGTTTGGCGAAACCGCTAAAGTGCTGGTTAACGTTAGGCATAAAGTTGATGAACATGGTTCATCAGTTGAAGAAACCCTCGCAGACCTATTGAAAAAAGTAGGTGATAGCTACAACCCCAAGAAGAAGAGAACTTCCAATGCTAATATCCCTGGCACTGCTAGGGCTAACAAGAAAAGGAAGGATTCCCCTTCTGACACTATTAAAATTTCTCCAATAAGAGGAAGAGCCACAAGAAGTCAGCTAAAGTAGAATGAGGTAGAGTCTAAGAGAGATGCCCTAACAATTGAACTGATAAAGGAAAAGGAGAAGAATGATAGAATACATTAAGACATGCTGAAACTTCTCAAAGCCAAAAACCAAGCCCCTAGTTCTTCCAAGCCTTAATCCTCCTAACCTAGTGTAGTTTCTTCACTGATCCACTTTGGGATATTTTTTTGTTTGCTCATGTTTTTAGTATTTTATTTCCTTTTATGCTTTGTGGAAGAATCATACCAACTATCAATCAAATCTGCTTGTTATTACTCTAATTGTTTATTTATATTTCTCTTTTGGTTAAAATTCTTAGCTTGATAGATGATGATTAATCCACGGTTGTATTTGGGATAGCCTAGTGTCCATGAGTAAGTTCTAAAATCTGGTTATCTCACCTTTTTTATGCAACTTTTCGATGATGGCAAAAGCGGAAAAAAGGTTGTGCTTTATACTATGAATAGTGATGTTTATAACCTAATGAACCTAGTCCTTAATGATAAGTGATAAAAAAGAAAAAAAAATTCTAACATTGTATTGATGTTAAGTTAAGTTGAAACATGGCCTAAACTTATGAAAAGCACAGAGTTTGTCATCATCAAAAAGGGGGAATTTGTTGTCTCAAGTGAAGGTTAGTTTTGAAGATTGACAAAGAAAGCTCAGGCATGAACCATATCCATCTCTTAGGTGCGTAAAAAAGAATAGATTCGAGCATGCGGGATGCACGTGAAGGAGATAAACTTAACTTGGTATATTTTATATATCCTGATCGAAAATGTTGCATAATTGATAAGGAGAAGGCTCCTTACTCAAAGAGAACATTATCCAAGATAGGGAAAGGGTTAGAAGTTGAGACCAACTAGAACTCTTTCACCAAGGAAGATTAGCATTAGAACTCTAGTTATTTTTTCATCTACTAACTTTATATATTATAGGATGTTCTCATTTTACAAGCGTGCACATGCATATATGTTAAACATGAAGTGAGAGCAAAATAGCAAGGCATTTTACAAGCAGTTCGTGTGAGATTCAAGTTTGCAAACTTGAAGCTACATGAACCAGATAGAAGAACCAATTTCAAGTGTCTATCTTTTATTCTATTTCAATTGTAGTATGTGATTTCATATTGTACCTTTCAGCTTTATCTAGAGGCAATTGTAATAGGTACACAAGTTAGAGTTAAATTGAAGTTGTCGCAACAGTTAGAGGTTGTTTGCTACAACGTGATTAGAGTTAGTCCTAGGTTTACAAAAGTATTGTTGTAACTACAGTTTTTGGCTTAGTGATTTAGTGGAGAGTTTAGGAAAATCCTACTGGAAAGTAGGTAGTGGTTTTTTAACCTTTTGAGACAAGTGTTTTTCATGTAAAATACTTGTGTTCTTTACTTTCTGCATTTAATATTTCTATAATAGTAGGTTAAGGAAAACTTAGAAGAACCATGTCCTTTCATAATCAGTTTAAGCAAAAAATTGAACACTACACAAATCAACCCCCTCTTGTGTGGTATTGAAGTCAAAACATCAGTAGATAATAACCCCACTGAGTCCTTCAATGCATGTATATTTCAAGCCAGACACAAGCCAATTATAAAGATGGTAGAGGAGATCAAAATTAAGGTTATGAATATATTGACTGATAATGGAACTGACGTGGTAGCCGTGGGGAAGTGAATACAGTGCCAAGACTCTAAATTTGTATAACTAATTCATGAGGATTGCACAAAATTTTCATGTGAATGGTGGTGCTGACCAATGTTATGAAGTGACAGAAGGTAATGATAGGTACATCGGACGTCTTGTTCTCTTGGAACCATTGAGTGGCAAAACAAGGGGAAAACAGAAAAAAAAAAACAAAGAAATTTGGTTAATAAACCTGATTATGAATAGCCTATATCTCCAGCCGCTACAGATATCCCAACTGAAGATGACTTCCATTTATCAACACCCCAACCAAGTCAAAACAATCAATCCAGCGACTTTGCATTTATGCCAACCCCTGCAGTTCAAAGGCAGCTTCCAACTAGCAATGAATGTCCAGATTTTGAGATCCCTAACTTTGAACCTGATCCTGACATAACTATAAGACCAAAAAATATCTCAGAAGCAAGGACAAGACTCCAACTAAGGCAACAAAGTGTACTAACTGCAACCAGAAAATTGAATTTGTTGGTGATTCAAGCGGTGTAAGTCAGCCATCGAAGCTTACTTTATCAGAAAAAGATAACAGGGTTGGAAAATTCTGCCATCACTGAAAATCAGTTAAACAAATAAAGGTTGACCAAGTTGCAAGCAAGAAAGAGTAGTAGTAGAGAGTAGAAGTGATGAAAATTTGCTTATACTGAAATTTTATGATGTAAATTTTTGGAAGTGTTGTAATTACTTCCATGACAGTAAACTTTATATTTTGGTTGTGGTTCTTTTGTTGTGACAGTTAGATCCCATGTTATAACTAGGTGTTGACATCTTTTTGGGGTTATAATACGGTATTCAATTGTCTTATTAAACGCACTTTATGAATGTTGATAGCTAGTGAATGTTCAGTTAATTGTTGTCCATTTTATTCCCTTTTCAATTTCAGTTTTTCAGTTATCTAGTTATCCATTTTTACGACTGGAATGTAAGGTTTTCAGTATTACACTTGCTACAGTCTTTTATGTCAAATGAATTAGATTGGAAGCAATTAAATGACTTAGTTATTCAACATGCCATTTAGTATAATCAAATATGCATAATATATACTAGCAAGGAAAAGAAACAAATACTACTACACTAACATCATCATACACTAAGGAAAAAACTGACCAACAAATACTACTACAATATCAAATATGCAGAACGTGGCTAGAAAGCAACAAATAATACTACATCATGGCTTAATTGACCTAAAAGTCAACTACACATATATAACTCAAAATCAGCAACCTTAACTTTGCAAAAAATCACTTCATCATCGAGGCTGCAAAAAAACAAGAAACAATCCCCAAGAAATTATAAGCAGCATCCTTGTCATTGTAATTTTATCTTCCAACTTGATGACTTTATTCACTTCATATTGGTGTATAGATTTCATGGCAATTACTTCTTCCTTCAATTTGTCCATTTGCATCTTAATCTCATCCATCGATGATTTTACATCTTTAATATTAGTCCAATTACTTTACGGGAAGATTTTATCTTCCCATTCCCAAAACCCATATGAACTAGGTTGTCAAACATAATTCAAAAAGAATATTTAGCTAATAATTACAAAACTTTAAACTTGTAGATTTCATAATTACAGTAAACTTTAAAAAGAAGAAGAGAAAACTGAAATTAAACAACCTTAGGCCTCAATCATTTGTAGAATCTTCTTTCAGGGTTATATGTAATAGGCGAAGTGAATTGGTTGGCTATAATTCCACAACAACACCTAACATGTGATGAACAAGTACCTTGAGACATTTATCAATCAAATCTATGACGAGAATAAAGAAAAGAGAAATTAAGAAATGTTTTAGTCGAACCCTAAGTTCTCAGCATTGGAGTGTCTTTTGGAGGAGAAGAATAAGACGTCGGGTTAGGGTCAAAATTTTGGGAGTGAAATTGGGTCAATCTAATTTGGGAGAAGAAGAAGCCGTTGGGTTTTGGGGCTCTCAACTTAATGGAAAGTTGACTTGGAAAAAATAGAGTGGTTCAGCTGCCATATCGATCATCCGTTAGGGTTAGGGGCAATTATATTAATTTAATAACGGTAGAATAGATATTGAACGTAAAGTGAAACGAGAGACAAACGTGTATTATTTCCAATGGTAAAGGGGCATAAAAGGCCTTTTTCCATTATTCTAACTGCTAAAGTTTGTTAAATATTTTATGGAGTTAAAAAACAGTTCAATTTAGCAAATTTAAAGGATCAAAACTATTCAAAAGTATACTTAAAAGGACTGTTTTAAACCTACCACTAAACATAAGGAACCCATTTTTATCATTTTGTTGACAAAATGGCATAATCATGGGACAACAAGAGCTGGCCTTGGAATAAGGCTGTATCCGGTTTCGGTTCTGGGTCTATTTGGGTCTGGCGTTCCGGTTCTGGCGGTTTCGGGTCTGGCGGTTCTGAAGCTGGAACCGGCCCGTGACGGTTCCAGGTACCATGCGGTTCCGGTTCTGGCGGGTCTGGCAGTTCTGATTTTTTTTTTTAATTCAATATCTTGTATAGTAGTCATTAGTATATTGTAGAATATATTTTATATGGTGTACTATGTTATTAGTATAGTATATATTGTGTTTGGTAATTAGTATATATTGTGTATAAGTAGTGTATATTTTGTATATAAGTAGTATATATTGTATGTAAGTAGTATATATTGTATATAAGTAGTGTATATTGTGTTGTAGTTAGTAATTAGTATAAATTGTATATAAGTAGTATATATTGATAAAAGAATGTTATCATTAGTATATTGTGTTGTATGTTATATATTGTGTGTTATATAAATATTCAAGGATTGATATCAAAGTAAAGACAAAGAAATATTGAGACAAAAGATATTCAAGGATATGATAAAGAGCATATTTATTGACCAAAATGGCATATCTTTCTTAGTCTTCCTTCCCCCAATGGAATCAGCACAACATGGTACTAATACCACCATTAAAAGGAAAAAAACTAAAAGAAGACGTGCCAATGTACAAGTTACATCATAATTTATGTTGTATTTCTAACAAATCTCATAAAACCGTCAAGGTTGGGAGGTGGTTGTATTAGCGGTGGTGGAAATGAAGCTTGTTCATCATCACTTCCGGGTGAAGTTGCTTCCTCAGCAAGTTCTGCTATCATTTTGTGATTCTGCTATGCCAAAGTTCCTTCTTTCTGCGGGGATCCAATCTCGAAAAAGCACTGATTTTTCCATGCTCTCCCGCATCGGCGCTCTGTGATCACCTATTTGTAGTCTTGCTTGACTAAAAGCGCTCACCGATGCAACAATTGACGCTTGAATTGACAGAACATCCCGAGCCATCCTTGCAAGAACGGGAAAATGCTTTTCCCTTGTCTTCCACCATTCCAAAAGGTCGAAAGAGCCGTCTGGATTCTCCTTTTCTAGTCCCTGTGACAAGTAAACTTGAAGCTAATTTAGATGGGAAATTTCATCAAAATTATTACCTTGAGTACCCTGAACTCCGTCCACGATTTAAGAGCTGTTAAGCCAGCATCTCTTTTAGACGATTGTGATGTAGACGAAGTAGGGGTTGGAATATTTGGCCTAGCATGATCTAACGCCTGTCTATATGCATTATAAACAGTCTGAGCATTAACTTTAATTGATGCTTTTGCATCAGCTAGTGTAGCAATTTCGTCTTTTGAAAGATCTAAAGATCGATAAATATTAGAATACCAAAAGTGAGGACCTCCTAATTTCATTGTTGGATTTAACATAGCAGCTACACCAATAATAGGAGGGATTGGAAAAAATATTTTTTAAACATTTTTTTCATTTCATTTATTGCAAGTTCATAAATGTCCCCTCCCTCGCTAAAATCAACTAACAAATCAGCAAGTGCGGCAATATAAACTAAACAGTTAGACATAATCGGATAATATTGTCTAGAAAAGCATTTGTAGCCACATGAAAATGTTCTAAAAAATCTAAAAGAATTTTAACATTACTCCAATCTTGGGTAGTTAGCATTTCATTATCATCCTCACCACCTACCCGAGAATTAAACGTAGCATTAATTGTGTTTCTATATTCATACGCTACTACTAAACTTTCGTACATGTAATTCCACCTAGTCGGGCAAGGTTTAGAATTAAACTTTCGTTCATATTCATGCTTGAATTTATAAATATCGGCCTTAACTGTTGCGCGAGGCCAACCTTTATAAGTAGGATTAAATACTCTTCTAATATAATGAATCCATTTAGGATTAGAAGCAAAAGTATAAGGCAAACACATAACAGTAATCATTTTCGCTAATTCTTCACGTTCCTTATTTGGATCGTAATATAAAATACCTCCGGTGTCAGTGTTTATTCCTGGTTGAACTAGATTTGAACCAGTACTTGGGTTAACTTGAGAATCAACACTTGTCCTCCCCTCTTGTTGCGCTTTCAATTGCAAATATCTAGCCTTATCTCTAGGGTGTAATTTTATCTGCTTGACTAAATTACCCGTGCCGTTACGATCTCCAGTATACCTATGAACAAGTAATTTCCCACAAGATTTACACTTAGCCTTATTTTATTCTCTTAGTTGAGTAAAAAATTGCCAAACTAATGATGTTTCTGTACGTTTAGGAGGTTGTCTACTAAAAGTGAGAGTTTGTACAGGTGGGTGTGCCGGTTCATCACCTAAGTTATGAGCAGTACTAGTAGGTGTATCATCTAAATCTGGTGCTTGGGTTTCATCATCATCATCATCCTCATTTCCCTCTAAGATAGGTTCATTAGGATAAAGAGCATTCATAATATCATCGTCTAATCTATCACCTAATGCTACATCATGTAGAAATTCAATATCGCTAAATTGAAAACAAGGGTGATCACTATCAAGGATTACGAAGGTTTCATTAGGACATCTAGGTTGGCTACTACTTTCAACTTGCTTATCTTTTTTAGGTCGGGGAACCGGGGGAGGGGTAGTATTTTGGCCACTACTTTCACAGGTTTTAGCTTTTCCTTTACCGAACATTTTTTTCAACGAAAATGGCATACTAATTAGAATGAAGCAAACTAAAAACACAAAAATACAATTAGCACGTAAGAGTTGAAACGAGTTTACCGGATTGACGAACAATTTCTTGAAAATTGAAAATCGTTGAACTTGAACACTTGAAAACTTCAATTCAACAACTTCACAATTTTTCACGAATTTGCAACAATAAATTAAACACTTGCACTAGAAAGATTGAAAGAGAGCTTGAGAGAGATTGAGAGATATTGATGAATTGCTGAATAAAAATGAAAGAATGAGGGGGTATTTATAGTTGAGAAATGAGAAATAGTGTAATTATATAAAGTTTGGGGTTAAATTAAAGTTTGGGGGCCAAATGACTATTTTTTAAACTTTCAAATGGCTACTTTTTGCAAAGAGCCGCTACTGAAATTATTTAAATTTTTTTTTTAATTTTAAAAATGTCCGTTGGAACCGCCACAACCGGACCGGAACCGCCAGAACCGGTCCAGAACCGCCAGCCGGTTCCGGATCTGGCGGGTTCGGTTCTAGCGGTTCCAACAGGTAGAACCGGCCCATAACGGTTCCGTGAAACCGGTAAAACCGGAACCGGACCGCCGAAACCGACAGAACCGGCAGGGGCACAATTTCGGTTCGAAACCGCGACAACCTAACAGCCAGCCTTACCTTGGAATTCCCACATTCGGCTGTGGCTCTAACTATTGTCTCTTATTATTATTGTGGCTGATCTCACTGCGTGTTCTTCACTGCCCAATCTGGTTCTGTAGTTCCTATTCAGAAAATTCTCAGCTTTCTTTTAATCTCACTTCGAACTGTTGTTTCTTATAACAAAGACCCATTTGACAAAACAAAGTTAAAATTCTCAGATGGCTTCAATCGTAGCTAAGTTAAATCCTCCTCCGCTAGCCATCAGTGGAAGACAGACCCTTTTTGGAACTGTTCAGACATCTACTCTTACTATCCCCAGGAGTAAGTTTCTTCAATATATAGCCGCAACTAGAATTCTTTTTTCTCATTTTGTTATTGACACTACATGATTTTGATTTTGGACAATAAGATGTATTGGGCTTAATAACTAGAGTTCATTTTTAGTCTTATTGAAGTAGTATAATGTTGAGGTTATGTTGCATTTAGTAGGAGAAATTTCAGTAGTATTAACTTTTGGTCTTGTGCTGATTTTCTTACCATATTTATTTTTTCTATTTCTCGAAGGAAGAGCTACATATTTATCATATTTAGATTTTCTTTTTTCTGTAATAAAATTATAATTCTCCCATATTTGACTAGTCCTTTTATTTGGAAGTAATTTTTTTGGACTTTTATAAATTTTGAGAATCCTTCCTTCTTATAGTAGCCTCCACAATATAGCCATGTGGGATTTGATAGTTTTGTTTAGGGAAAAAAATCTCGGGACAAGTATTAGCCTACTATTTGTATTTGCCTCTTTGTGAGGTTGTTCTTTCGAGATGTTATACTCTCTTTTATATAGTGTATTGCTCGTCTCCGCCTGTGGTCGTAGGTCAATTAGGAACCACGTTAAATATTTGTGCCTCTTTTAGTATGTTTCTCTTTTATTGTCTGATTTATCGTCGTTCTGCTTTACTAGCTTGGCGCATGACACCTGATTATTTCGGCCCTAAAAAAGGAGAAACTGACCCCTTTTATGAGGGTAGACGTAGACCATTGACCTTGATGTCACTTGACACTTTTCACATAGTTGTAGTTGGAGAACATGAATTCTGGTCATTTGGTTACTTAGTACACTTAAAATGGAGGAAAAAACATGTGATGATGCTCCATTTCACTAGAATTTAAAGACCAGTATGAATGTTTGTCATTTATATAGGTGTTATTACTGTATTTGATGCGTAGAGAAGACTTAACAAGCAGAGCTAGAGATTAATCAATTAACTAACATCATTTATATGCAAAAGAAATATTGCTATTCCACATTTGCTATAGATAGAAGTAAATGAGCCGGTGAGATGAGGCTATCCTGCAGTCGTCGTGTGAGCCTGTAAATAGAACATTCGTGAAGCTTTATGTGATTCAGGATATATAGTTCTCAATTTAGAGTTATAGAACTATTGATACCGCTAAACCAGGTAAGATTGACCTTGAAAGCTTATTGAAGATGCCAAGACATATTTAGGTACTGATTTTGGATTCTATGGATCACCATGGGAGTAATGAAATTTCTCCAATTTAATTTGTGCCTGGACTCCTCCTCGGTTGGTTTTCATGCTTTCATATTTAATTGTACTCCTATTTTACAGACTCCTTCTGACTTTTACTCTTTTATTGTAGGACAAAGTCATCTGGCCATCACAACAGCAAAGGCTACGAGTGATAGTTCTGAATCATCAAGTGTTGTTCAATCAGTAAAGAATATTGTGAGTGCCCCTTCTCTCCTTTTCTTCCATCATATGTTGATTCCTACAGTTCATTGTTGTGACATTCATTACGAGAATCAGAATCAATCCAATGCTCATTTCTCTTGGGAAAAAGATCTCAAAATGAAGCTGTCAATAAATCTTAAGTTGTTTTGTTAATCGTTTGCATTTTTGCATCAGTGTAATTCTTGTTGATTGCACAAGGGCAAAAATTCCGTTCGACGCTCCCCCCTCACCCCCCTCTCCCAAGAAAGAAAAAAGAAAAAAATTCTGGAATTATAAAGCAACATAGATCTTATTACCTTACTATATGTTATGCTTCGATCGTTGAATTGTGGCTTGTTTGATTGTTGAAACAGTGGGACAAGCCTGAAGACCGTGTTGCTGTAATTGGGTTGGGAATTGCTGCTATTGTTGGATTCTGGGCTTCTTCAAATCTTATTGCGGTAATTGTTGTTGCTTTATATACAGATGGTGGAGTTATATTATGCCCATATCACATTGAGAAGTCTACAATATCACCTCTTTGGTGATTGACAAAATCTTTATGACATTTACAATCAGCGATACCTATCCAAGAAATATATTGAGTTTCAACACCCTCTGCTGGAAACACCACTAGTTCAACGTCTGACCTCAAACTAGAATTTTTACATCAGTGTTAGGCCTATCACTGTTGTTTTAGCATATACTAGTGAGAGATTCATAGATTCTTATTTATTGAGAATTGTGAATGTACTGATGTTTTTAAGTTTTGTACAGGCAATCGACCGCCTGCCCCTCATTCCAAGTGTGTTTGAATTCGTTGGGATATTGTTTTCTTCTGTAAGTACTGAAGCACACTTATTTTCTCCTCTGTTATTGACGAACAATAGATAAATTTAGTTCTCTTTTATCGTTTCAGTTGTCAAATGGTGAGTTTAGCATGTTCGGATTCTGATTTCCTCCGTAATCATTAACCTAATGCATTTCCTGTTTTTTCTCTTTTGCAGTGGTTCGTATACAGATACCTGTTATTCAAGCCCGACAGGTAAAGTACTCTACCAGAGATACTTTGTTCTTACCTAGTGTCTCCAATCTTACTCCCTCCTTCCCTTAGCTGTTTAAATCTGTTTTGTACATGTAACTAGTGAAAGACACCACCAAACCTTGTGCTTTTCTTATGTCTAGTAGCCATTTTTGTTTTCAAGCGTCTCCAAATTCTTCATTCTATGCTATATTGCGTGGTTGCCTCAGTCTGTTTATAGTTTTTATACTGGTGTCCAACCATACACATTTAGTTGTCTGGTTCACTTCATTCATAGTTGATACTATGCGCTCCACCTCACGTGTTCTTTATATTACAGGAAAGAATTGTTTCAAGCGATCAGTAAATCAATATCAGATATCTTGGGCCAGTGATCTGAAGATAACATGATGATATAATTCATTTTGTACGTTATGTATCCAAACATTATTAAAATGTTGAATCATTTTACGGGTGAAATGATATGCTCAAATGAGCAACTTGCACTTGAAAAAAGCAGCAGGCAAGTCGGAATCAGTCTCACTGATCAAATTATGTGATTGCAGCTCAATAAGCAGCCTTTTTTATTTAGTTGACTGCGACATCTTACATCTATAATTTGTTAATATACGTTTTGCCAACTGAAAGTATAGTGTTTCCACCTTTCGCCTTTCAACATCGTTTGGTTTTTTTACTGCGGCCATATTCAGTTTGATCTATCAATGGAATAGGAACATCAAAATATGTAAGGTGCTGAGGGCCTAATTGCGAGGTTATTGATATTATAGCACGTGAGTTGTCCGTGGGATTCTGATATTGATACTATAGCATGTGAGTTCATGCGGATTCTGATATTAATACTATAGCAGGTGAGTTGTCCGTGCAAAACGTGAGTTGTCCATTTCTTTCCGTTATATTTTTCTTCGTAGTCGTCGTCTAAATTTTTTGTGACAGTTAATATTATAAGATAAGGCTCCAAAAATTTGATCTTGTCTTTACCATATTTTTTCTTAGTTTGGTTAATGTATGCCAGTGTCATGATCAATGGGAGATCTAAAAGTTTCTAGTTTTAGAAAACTTTGTATGAACGAAACAGGCCAAATACAACTGACTAAGACATAATTCATAAATTCATTCTAAAAGAATTAAAAAGAAGTCTTTGTACCAATATAAAAGAAAAGGTAGTCTTTGCATGGATCATCTTTTATTATGGAGCGTTAGAAAAAGGATGGATCGCACCTTAAGGGTGTAAAGTATCAATAACTAATTTTACGATGCAAACTCGTGGCCTATATGTAATACGAAGATATTTTCCGACGCTAATATTAATAGTTAATTATATAATTCCAATCCGTGGCCGATAGGTTGAATCCGTTGGCCTATACGTTACGTTCTTTGTACGAATACAAAAGTTCTCAAAATAATTTAACGGTCAAGATATAATACTCCAATAAGCCTATTCGAGTGAAAAAAATAAAAATAAAAATAAAAATACCGAGATTTCCAATATGTACGCCGTTAACGTTTATTTAAAAGTAGAAAAGAAAAAAGAAAAAAGAAAAAGAAAAAGAAAAAAGAGGGTGACGGTCGACGCTGAAGTTCACCGTTCCCAGATCGATTTCTTTTACGCCCTGCCCAAATCTTTTCTATCTCCACTTCCCAGAGGAGGTTTCTTCAAATCCAGCTTCTTCAATCTATTCATTTTCACAAGGTCCAATCTTAAAAAAATTCTCAATACCTTTTTTCGCGTTTCGTCCCTTGATTTCGTTGCAAATATCTGAATTTGCAATTATTGAATGATGGGATCTGAATTACACCTTCTTAGAAACAAATTTTGTCTCGGTAGTCGTTTTAATTGGATTCCTATAATTTTGACAATGTGCGATTTAATTTGATAGGATGAAGGAGGTGGCCATATGATTTGAGCTTCGGATCGCGTGTGAAAAGGAAATGGCGTGGTTTAGTGGGAAACTTGATTTGGGGAACTTGGATCTTGCCGGTGCGGTCAATAAGCTCAGTGAGAGTGTCAAAAACATCGAAAAGAATTTCGACACGGCACTTGGTCTCGAGGAGAAATCTGATGAATCTACTAGCACTGAAGGTATCTCTTTTCGATCGTTATATGATTATTATACTTTTCATCATTTTATCACATACGCTTATATTGGTTTAAACTTCCTAAATACATCATACCTATTAATTAGCTAGGCCTAATCCTACACATAGTTGGGTTCAGCTATATAGATGTATGTCAATTCCACTCTATTCAGGAAAATTAGGATTCTTTAGAACTAGAGTTTCTTTAAATCTCACACTTATCACTATACTAATTTAAAGTGCTGAACCAGACTAAAAGAGTCATCCGGCGTAAGTGTAATACCAAACAGATCATAGATTCTACAAAGAATTGCATAGTACTGATAGTCTCTATAGATAGTCCATGCATTCAGTTAAGCCTACTTAAGTATATTATATTGGTGCATTTTTAGGAATAGTCAAATTTCAGGGCTGACTGATTTATTTCAATTCTTCCTTTTTTTCTTGTGATTGCATGCAGCTTCAGGATTATGGCCTTCCAGTACGGATAGGAAGGCCTTGTTTGATCCTGTCATGGCTTTTATGGGACAAAAAGGTGGGGAGACTGCTGTAGAATCTATAGAGAAGGCTGAATCATCAAAGCCCACCTTGCTCACAGAGGAGGTAGTTAAAGATTCAGCTGAATCTACAGTTCGACATGATGTAGTTCCTAAAGAACCAAAGGAAGAAACAAGGGACGTAATTGAGCAAAATAATTCTGCTGAAGAAGCGAATGAAGAAGCACAACATGTTGATGAGAAACCAAACCAAAAGATATCTGCTGAAGAAGAAAATGAGGAAGCAAGAGCTGCTGATGTAAAACTAGACTCGGCTATGGAAACAAAGGTTGAGAGGGAAGAGCAAAGAAGTGCTATCAGGCCAGATGAAAGAAAAGCTGAAATTGATTCAGTGGCTGAAGCATCGGAAGTCAATTTAGGTCATGCTCAGGAAAAATCTCCAGAAATTCCCCAAAAGAATATTCCAGAGGAAAAATCATCTGAAAACCTGGAGTTGGTTGTCTCCCAAACATCAAATGCTTTATCTCAAACTGAAGTTGGTATCCCGCTGCTTGGTGATTCACAGGAAAATACCGATGATGACAGGGAACAGAAGAAAGACGTCACTGATGAATCTCCTCTAGTTCAATCACAGGATGCATCAAGTGACCGAGCAGAAAGTGGAAGACCTTCTGTTTCCGATTCTGTAACTGCCAGTGAAGATGGCAGTGTTGAAGAGCATTCTAACAGGAGCTTTCTTGGTGATCAGCACACAGATGAAGTTCAGAAGAGGGTATCTGAATCGTTTATGCATGAAAATGAGTCAGTTAGTAGACCTGTTGGGAATACCCAGCGAGGAAATGATCATGAGACTGACGTGAAAGAACAACGGTTGAGCTCAGGAAGCAAATCTTCAGATGTTACAGACACAGTGGTTGAACTGGAGAAGCTGAAGAAGGAAATGAAAATGATGGAAACTGCATTACAAGGAGCTGCTAGACAAGCACAGGTATGTCCTCATGCTCCTTTAACAGAAATTTATGCAGCTGGTGATCCTCAGCATCAGCAAATAACGCAGGATAACATGCTGAATAAAACAGGGAAATGTCAAGATTCTGAATCTATTGATATTTCTTGAGAATATGAACTTTTTTGGTGTCTGCACCTGAAGTAAGAGTGTCCAATTTATCTAAAGATTAGCTCAATCCATTCGTTTTCAATCATCCTCCCAACTTGTGAGGTCGTAGATAAAAGTTGCTTCAGTGAGTTGAATTTTAACTAAAGCCAGCTTCAGTTCAAAAAGTCTTGATTTGAATCTTCTGTGTGCGTCATTGACGCATTCCATTTGACATCTTCTTGCACTTGTCTTATGTAACATAGTTTCCCATAAGCATGGATATTTCCAGTTGTTTGAGTCTGTGGATCTTTTGAAAAGTTGCAACATCCACTGGCAGGGGATGTTGGTACACGCCGAAAGACAAGACTTAGAGGGAAGCTAAAAATGTGTTGCATTTAGCCCTTTCTTATTATGCAGCAAGATTATTCCAAAGGCAATGAATAAATATTAGGTTTTGGGAGATTGGGACTAATTCTTCCTTTTATGTGCTTAACTTCTCATTATCCAAACTAACTGTTATGCGGCATACTTGAAAAAAGAATTCACTTGGTGTGCTAGACCTGAATTTCAGTTCTTGTTTATAAATATGAACATTCAATGAGATGACATATTACTGTTTTTCCTTAGGCGAAAGCTGATGAAATTGCGAAGTTGATGAATGAGAACGAGCAACTGAAGTCTGCTATTGAGGATCTGAGAGTAAGTTCCCATCATTTTAAAGTTCCTTTCGAGGCCATAACTCATTTTGTTGCTGTCTACTATTTTTTCAAATGGCACGAGTCAAAGACATACTATAGTTTCAGGATGGATCATCCTTTTCATTTGTTCAAATTTATATTCTTTGATTTTTCTAGTTCTATTTTTCTGCTTGTTATATAATGATATTTCTTTCACTTTGGCCCCTTGCTTGCATTTTTTCTTTTGGATAGGTAAATCTCACGTGGGCCAGTATTGCATAAGCTCTCTGCTTAACTGATCAAGTCATCTTAATTACCAGCTAACTTGTTAAGCACTTTTAATAAATATTGTCAATATGATCGGACTTCTCTGGACTAGATCTGTGGAGGGATGGAAGAATTATAGCTGTGGCATAGTGTTACATCATTGGTGACTTTGACATCAATACACGTTGCATGTTCTCTTAGACAATCGTATCTTCTCATATGTTTGTCAGATGACTTGTACTTATTATGTTCTTTCATTCTCTCACTGCTTGTTTCATATACCAATTTAGGTACAGAATACTTTGTGTGACAATCATCCTTGCAAGCAATTCTTCTATAGTTCATTTTATCTTTCCTTTAGTATTAATATCATTTTGTGCGATTGGGTCTGTAATTGCTACTGGGAATTAGCATACAACGCGCCAATATCCATGTGTTTGTAATGAATAAATATGGGTATAGTTGATCCAAACTTTAATTAGTATTTTTTTTTAATTTTTTTGATAACCGTGGTGTCCGGGCTAGCTTGCGCTCACCTCAGCTAATTCCACGGGGTACCTGCTACCTCCCACATCATTGACCACTAGGTTACACCCGTGGGTGCTTATTTAAACTGATGTTTTCAGTTTTAAAAACTTTCTAGTTCCCCATTCTGTAGCTTTCCTCTTACGTTGACTTTAGGTTCATCTTTCAGCCCTCAAAACTCCCTTCTACTTTTATCTTTCTTTGCTTACTCACACTAATTTTATACAGAGGAAGTCCAACGATGCAGAAGTTGAATCTCTGCGAGAAGAGTACCATCAAAAAGTGTCTGCTCTTGAGAGAAAGGTATGTATGTGCTCAAAGGACGTTTCAGCTTGAACTTCAACTGCTGTAGTATGTACGTGCATTATGACTTAATCATCAGCTGTTTCTCACAGCAACAGTAATATGAATTTCTTGAAAGACAGTTTGATTGAGCTTACACGTTGTTGCTTAGTTTTGCTGCTTCATTTAGGCATCACTGAATTGCTCCGCTTCATCTTTTATGCGTTTAACTTCTTCCTATTTTATGCTCGGAGATTCTGTACACTGTTTGTGTGGTCCTTACTTTTTTAGTTTTTCAATGGTTTTTTCAATGGTTCTAGTAGACTCTAATAGTGCAGGAATGTCTTGCTGATGGGTGAATAATGTTTTGCTTGTTGTGTTAAAAATGATAGAAATCAAAAGTAGAAGCAGCTTCTTTTATGCTGCACAGACATGATATTTGGAGAATGAAAGAGAAAGGTTTTGTTGGCTGGCAAATTTTCAAGCTTTCTAAGTTAATTGATAATTTTGAAGAAATTTTACCATCCTTTCCTAATATATGTATTTTCTGCTGAAACCTCATATGTACTTTTTTCTAGAATTACAGTTCCCCGGTTAATTTTTCTAAAGCAAATCCTCTTACCTTTAATTTAATCTTTGTCTGTGTCATGTTCGAGAGCATCATTGTTATTTGTTTCTTCAATACGAAAGTGTGAATAAGCATATCATATTGTTTTGTTACTGATCAAAATTTTACTTCAAAGGCCCTAGGGCTTTGTTCTAGTGGTAAGAGTGCAATACGTGATGTGCAGGTTAGACACACTTAATAAGTTGTACCCTGCCGCAGACAAAAGTCTAGTACTTGAGTAGAGAAAGTGGGGGGAGGGGGATAATCCACCTAAGTTCGAATTGTGTGCTAGCGGACTTTTGGGGATTTCTTGGCGATAAAAAAAATGTATTAGAAAGTTCTGAAATAACGGGAAGTCAAAGAAACTGAAAAAAAATGAAAAAAATAAGATAATTTATGGGTGGAGTAGCACGAGACCTTTAAAAACCCTTTAGATTCCTTATTTACCCGATGTAAGATTTCAACACACACTTCCACATGTGTTACCTGATTTCTGGGCTCACATATGGACTTGAATATGGACTAATGAGTGTGAGGACATGCTTGCTAAGGTTTTGATTTTTGATACCATGTGATGGAATCTGAACATTTAAAACAAACCCTTAAGACAATTGGTGGAGTAGTGCAAGATCGTAATAAACTCCTCCGGATGTCCTTATAAACTCGATGTAGGATGTAATGTAACTCGGGGACAAATTTGCTTCTTTGTAGATTTTTCTTCTTTTTCCTTAATTTAGAAGAGCCGAGGGTCTATCGAAAATATCCTCTCTATCTTTATAAGGTATAGGTAAGGTCCGCGTACACACTACCCTCCCTAGACCTCATCTATGGGATTACACTGAGTTTGTTGTTGTTGTCTTTCATTTTTTCTTGATAAGGTAAATTTTATTAACAAAAGGGAGAAAAACTCCCGTATGCAAGAAGTATACCAAAAAGTAGAGAATTTGCATCACAGTATGATTCTCTACAAAAGACGCCTAATTTTCTATACAAGTAAGAGCTACATGAGTGCATCAAAAAGCGATCAAAGATAAATGATTATTCTTAAGGTGGAAAAAATAAGACTCAATCCCCTCAAACGCTCTCCTATTTCTCTCTCCCTAACCTATCCACATGAGAGCTAATGGGGCAAACTTCCACGCCTTTTGCCTTCTTCTCCTATGGAAGCTCGCCCAACTATGTAACAAGTCCCTTACTGTGCGTGGCATCGCCCAATGAACACCAAACTGATTCAGGATAACCCTCCACAAACCCAAAGACACGGGGCATTGTATCAAAAGATGATTACCTTCTTCCCCCGAGCTTTTACATATATAGCACCAACTAACGAGTATAATACCTCCCTTACACATATTTTCAGCAGTCAATATCACTCTTCTCGCTGCTAGCCATGCAAAAAAGCACACCTCCATAGACGCCCTAGGAAACCAGATCGAAGAGTATGGGAAAAAGGGCCTCCTCCTTCACCAGCATACTCTGGTAGAAGGACTTTACGGTGAACAAACCATCTCCCCTCAGCCCCCATCTCTAAGAATCACAAGAAGAGACTCTCAGAGTATCCTCTCCACACCACTCCTTCCATCTCCAACCCTGTAAGTGATGTTGCCACTCAAGGCTTCCCAATTCTTCATGATGCTCATCCACGTGCCACACCCGAATAGTGTTGTGATTGCCTTGGTCCTCTAACCCCCTCCCATGGAATCATGCTTTTCTGCCCCGAATCTCCACAAACACTTCCCTAACAAAGCTCTGTTGAACACCCTAAAATCTTTTACTCCAAGTCCACCCAACTTTTTTTAAGGAAGTAACAGTTTGCCAATTCACCAAATGAAATTTTCTAGTTCCATCCGCCGCATCCCAAAGGAATTCCTTTGAAGCGGCTTCAGTTTTTCTATGATGCTCACAGGTGCTTGTAACCGGGACAAGTAATAGGTGGGCATACTCGATAATGTGCAATAAGCACTTCCTTTTCGCCTTTTGACAAGTACTGTTTCTGCCAGCCTTATAATCTTCTTTCAACCATTTCGATCACTGGATTCCAAACCGTAGTATCCTTATTAGAAGCACCCAATGGAAGCCAAGGTAAGTAGTGGAAAGAGAGCCCACCTTACATTTAAGAATATCAAACAAAGCACCAATGTTAGCAACCTCACCCACCGGAAATATCTCACACTTGCTGAGATTGATTTTGAGTCCTGATACTATTTGAAACCACACCACACCAAAACCTGCTTCAGGTAGGACAACTGATTCATATCAGCGTCACAAAAAATTAGGGTGTCGTCCGCAAAAAGCAAATGAGACACTCTTCAGGCATTGTGCATCCCAATCGAAGCTGAGAAGCCTCTCAAGAAACCTCCACCCGTGACTCGATCTATCATTTTACTCAGAGCATCCATCACTAGAATGAATAGCACGGGCCACGAGGAATAGGGGATCACCTTGCCTGACACTCTTGGAGCTGCCAAAGAAACTACACGGGCTACCATTGACCAGGACCGAGAATCTGACCGAGGAAATGCAAAACTTGATCCATCCGCTCCATCTTTTCCCAAACCCCATCCGCTACATAAGGAAATCCAGGAACTCTTAATTGACATGGTCGAAAGCCTTCACGAGGTCCAACTTGTAGAGGATGCCGGGTTCTCTATTTTTCCTTCTTGAATCCAGAAGTTCATTAGCCATCGGAGCAGCATCCAGGATCTGCCTACCTTTCACAAGTGCATTCTGGGAGGACGAAACCGACTCGTCAAGAACCTCCTTGAGTCTGTTGGACAGCACTTTAGATATAATCTTGTAAATGCTCCCCATGAGACTAATAAGCCTGTAGTCTCTGATGCAATACGCTCCTTCCTTCTTAGGCACAATAGTAATGAAAGAAGCATTAAAGCTCCTCTCAAAAACACCATTCGCGTGAAAGTATTCAATGGCTTCCATCAACTTCCCCTTAATGGCGTCCCAACAGTACTGGAAAAAAGTCCAAAGAGAATCCATCAGACCCGGGGGCTTTATCACCAGCACAAGTCCGCACAGCCTCGTGCACCTCCTACTCCCCTAATGCCCTCTCCAGCCACTCACTGTCCCACTCCCCTATCTGATGGAACTCACTCCCCCTAAAAGTCGGCCTCCAATTCACTCCCTCTTTGTATAAGTTCTCATAAAACTCCACTATCACCCTTTTTACCTCCTCTTCTCCCTTAATCCTCACCCCATCCACTACTAAGGACTCTATGAGATTTCTCCTTCGGTTTGTAATCGCAACTTGTGGAAGAACTTAGTGTTCGAATCCCCCTCCTTTGACAAGAGCATCCTTGATTTTTGTCTCCAACTAGTCTCCTGAGCTATTGCTAACTCAACTATTTCCTTCTTCACCTCCCCCAATCTCACTTTCTCAGATTCATCTAGCTCCCTCACCCCTTCCCCTCTCTCCAAATCCCCCAATTCATGCATAAGCTCCCTCGTTTCCTCCCTAATGCCTCCTTATTCCACCGAATAATATCCCCCTCGAGCAATTTAAGTTTCTTTAGAAGACGGAATGAATGTGTCGCTGATACATCAGAGCTTGTCCACCATTCTTTCACTGTGTAACCAAATCCGGGAACTCTCAACCACATGTTCTCAAACCAGAAAGGAGCACGCACCACCCTCCCGTTGCATCCATCTAGCAAGATAGGCAAATGATCAAAAGTCAGTTAGGCAAAGGAATCTGTAGCACATTCGACACCAACTCATCCATGGAAGGAGATACCAAAAATTTATCAAGTCTAGACCTTGAATTTGAATCCTCCGCCTTGGCCCAAGTAAACCTTTCCCCGATAGAGAAAGGTCAATGAGAAAATGATCATTGATGAATTGGTGTCGAATGTGCTTGGCCAATGCCCCATGCCCTCGAAATCAGACTACACCTTGGATGTCCCATGCCCCCATAGCATTGGCCAATTCCTCCAGAAAGACACCTTGGACCCTTTTCCTACCGGTTCGTACACTCCCCCAAATCTCCACTCAACCCCGCTCACTCTATCTTTAACAAGAGCTGCTAAAGAGAATGCTCTCTTCTTAATCTCCTTTACCTCCAAGCTCATATCATCCCACATAAGAAGAATGCTCCCGACACTTCCCACTGCTGAGACCCAATCATATTTATGGCAGTTACTGTCTGATATTATTGCATGCTATTTTATTTATTGTTCTTATGTTTAAATAATTATTTACGTTATTTCTGCTGGAGTTACTAATGCTCTATTGTTTTTATTTTTGTTTTTCCCTTCCTTCACTAAGCCGAGGGTCGATTGGAAACAGCCTCTCTGCCCTTTCGGGTAGGGGTAAGGCCCGTCTACATATTACCCTCCCCAGACCCCACTTTGTGGGACTATACTGGGTAGTTGTTGTTACCACCCCAAACACTATTGAAAAACTTCCATTATGGTCTCCTGAAAACAAACTAAGTTGACACCCACTCTCTAACTCCTACTTTGATGATGACCCTTTTGTTTGGGTCATTCGTCCTCATCACATTCCATGAAAGAATCTTAACTTCTACAAGCAACAATTTCCCCCTTCCCCCACCCCCCGGTCGAGCTCCCTTCCTCCCTGTCACATACCCGGCCCTTCTCTTGGTACACCACTACATTCCCTAAATTGTTCTTTTATGTTTTTTTTAAAAATCTATGCCAATCCTCAAATATTTCTCGTCCTTTTCCCTCTTTGGTCAGAGAAATCTTTTATAATTTTACTGTATAAAGCTTATAAAAGTCCGTATATTTCAGAAGGAAGTGTTGTTAATGCTTCACATTTGGCAATACATTCATATTATAGCCAGGTGATCAAATAATCAGAGACATTAGAGGCGCTGGTGGGAACTTCTAAATGAAGGAAAAGAAGAAAAAGTTTGAGCTGTCGGGTTTGCAAGGATGCAGCCGTCTACTTCTCCTTTACTTAAGATCATATTTCCTGTGGAATGTGTCTTAGGATTACTGTTTGCTATTAAAAGGCGAACGTGCGATGTGTCTTTATGTTGTTAAATGTGCTATTACTCTCCTTTTTAAAAAAGGTGTTACTAATGAAAATTTTGACATTCATTTATTTCAGGTTTATGCTCTAACCCGGGAGAGGGATACACTTCGCAGGGAACAGAATAAGAAAAGTGATGCTGCTGCTCTTCTCAAAGAGAAGGATGAGATAATTACTCAAGTAATGGCTGAAGGTATGATAAACTCCAACTGTCTCTAACAAGTGGTTTTAATGCATTATACCATCATTTGGCCTTTGTTTCGCATGAAGCTCTCCTACTATATGTGGCATATAGGACAATTGTACAGTTAAGAACAAGGTAAACTTACATTACTTTTAGGTGGTGTCTTAGATTTATTATAGACTATGAATCTTAGATACCATACTTATGCTAGTGTGTGTGTCATATATACTGTAAATCTTTTGTGGAGAACCATATTTTGGTGTAGGATCTCTACTTTTTTGGTATACGGCTTGTAACCAACCCTCACTTACAACCGAGAGGTTGTGAGTTCGAGTCTCCCCAGGAGCAAATTCTGGGGATTTATGCCGGGGGTCTATTTGGAAACAGCCTCTCTACCCTAGGGTAGGGGTAAGGCTGCGCACACACTACCCTCCCCAGACACCACTGAGTGGTATTGTACTGGGTCGTACTTTTTTTGTATAATCATTTACCTTATCAAAAAATATATGTGTGGATCATGCTTGTTGCTAATATGTAGGTAGTGTCAAAACAAAAATTTGAAACAGAAAGAAGGCTCCATGGTGATGCTGTAAGAAGTAATGCAGTGTGTTAGGATTTAGGATTGAGAAATTTTCATTTCACATAATCTTGAGCTCAATTTGCACATTTACATTGCGTAATTGGCTTAATATTTTTTGTTGGTATTTGAATGGTTTGAATTATATTATGTTGTCTGATGATGAAGTTACAGTTCACTATGTGTTTTTACGTTTCTTTCTGAAAGTTATGATCCATAGATGCTTCTTGCTTTTCTGTTTTGTTATTTAGGCTTGTAGGTGGCATCTTAAAAGAACAGAGGACAACGAGCCACCTTAGGCAGTCTAGTGAACTAAATTAAGGTTACTTCGAGAGGATAGGACACAGGTCAAAATTAGACCTCAGATACACCGGTCGAAGGGGTGCAACCATGAGACTTGAAGGGGTTAAAAGAGAGACGTGTTAGACCTAAATTACATGGAAATAAATTATTTCAAAAGACGTAGTATCTTGGAACTTATCCAGACTTACAGAAAAATAAAACCCAATAGAAAGAAAACGATCAATACAGGTGATACCAACTAGGTGGGGTTAAGGGTTAGTCATGTTGGTAATATTATGTTAGGTTCTGTGTTCAATAATCTTTATAGAAGTTTGTATGTTTTAGTAGAGGGGATTTTAGTACTCGAGAACCTAAAGTATTGAATATTTGAAAGAAACGGGCTCAAATGGATAGCGAGGATTCATATAGACAACTACTTCTAGCTTGGGATTGAGGAGTAGTTATAATAGCTTAATTATTGTTCCACTTACAGGTTGTATGAAAGATACAAATATATGTATTTTAAAGATAAATTCCATGTCTTCATCTCATACTTGTATCTTACATGATACTGGTATCTGTATCAATGCTACTTACATGGTAGCTATGGTACATTTATTAGCGTCTGGAAGTAACTTGATAGCTAGATGTTTGTGGGGGCTGGAAATGACTGATAGAGTAAGTACTCAACTGTTCTACATTAACAAATTGGGTTTAGACATATATTATGAGTCCAAAATCTGATTAGCAATGGGCAGTGATCATTTTAGGACACGGACCGTAAATGGGTCTCAAAATAATGAAATATACACCTACAACTGCACCAAGCATTATAAAGCTTTTCAAGTTACAGGGTGTGTTTAGGCTCACTAGGATTCTATCTCTTCTCTAATTTTAATTTCATTAGAGAAAGTTGAAATTCTAGATTGGTCGAATAGGCTGTTTGGGTGTTATTGGAGAATCTGATAGGTAGTCATGTCTTAAAACACGAGTTCCTTGGAACATGTCTGAAGTTTGTGCATGCTGTAAGTTACATCATATCCAGCCCTTTGTGAGGAACTTTATGTCACGACCCGTATTTCCCACCTTCGGGAGTCGTGATGGCGCCTCCTCGTGAAAGCTAAGCAAGTCGAGTGTTATAGATTTTATTACCCTTATCCTCAACTTTTAACATTTACCCGTTAACATATGATCAACAGCGGAATAATAATAATAAAGAGAAATGCGGAAGACGAAATTTAATAGTTTAACGTATAGCATGTTTGGCCAAGCTTATTTTGGCTAGAAGTGCTTTTTTTGGGCCAAAAATTGAGGTGTTTGGCCAAACTTCCGGAAGGAAAAAAGTGCTTTTGAGAAGCAGAAGCAGTTTTGGAGGAGCAGGAAAAAGTAGCTTCTCTCCAAAAGCACTTTTTTGAGAAGCACTTTTGAGAAAAATACACTTAGAAGCAGTTTTTTAAAGCTTGGCCAAACACTAATTGCTGCTCAGAAGTGCTTTTCAAACTAATTAGCCAAACACAAACTGCTTCTCACCAAAAGTACTTTTGAGAAAAACACTTTTGAAAAAAACTACAACAACAACAACAACTACCCAGTATATTCCCACCAAGTGGGGTCTGGGAAAAAGGGGCGCTGCCCATCAGACCAGGCGAGCTAGTTTAGCTTTTGAAAAAAACTATTTCTAAAAAATAACCAGATTTTTGCAGCTTGGCCAAACGGGCTATTAATACCAATACGATTCCATAATAATAATCCACCTATAACTGGTGTCACAATCTCACGGACTATCTAAGATTACTACAAATAAGATCTAAACAAAGAAAATACATGTCTGTCTCCTACATAAGTAGGAACAGAAAGAAAGTAGGATAGAAGGGGTCGCCAAGGCTTGTGGGCGTCTACAGGACTATCTCGAGTCTCCGCTGGACTGAAGGCAGCAACCTCACTGTGGTCCAAATGTTCCAGCATCGGATCTGCACACAGTGCAAAGTGTAGTATCAGCACAACCGACCCCATGTCCTGGTAAGTGTCGAGCCTAACCTCGGTGAAGTAGTGACGAGGCTAGGACAAGACTACCAAATAAACCTGTGCAGTTAAATCATATACGGAATAACAAAAACTAGCAGTTAAAGATGGGGGAAGGGGGAACATGCTGCGGAAAATATCAAGTACTAACAGAATTTCAGTGAAAAGCATAAGGAACACCATAATTTCATATCAACAAGAATAAGGAAAACAGTAACGAATCAATGTTTACTATTTATTCTTTCTTGTTGCGGCGTGCAACCCGATCTCAATCATATAATGCTGTTGCACCCAATCATATAATAGTGTTGCAGTGTGCCACTCGATCCCAATCATATAATACTGTTGCGGCGTGCAACCCGATCCCAATCATATCATATTGTTGCGGCGTGCAACTCGATCCCAAATCATATAATGATGTTGTGGCGTGCAACCCGACCCCGCATGTCCTCCCTTATTACTCCTTGTTGCGGCGTGCAACCCGATCCCCATGTACAGATCAACACCAATAACAAAAGAATTACGACAAGGGAACAATAGTATAATAACAATATCCCTGCAAGGAAAATAATATCATAAGCAATAACATCCCAGCAAGGGAAACAATATCATACACGACATCTCGGGAAGGGAAATAATATCATAAACAATTACATCCCGGCAAGGAAATCAACAATATATCTCATCTCGTTTCCACAATCATTTCACTACCTAAGTCTCAACTTGAGCCAATGCTCCACAATGGTCAATTACCAAGAATACTTTCATAAGTCTTGTTCAATATTTAAAACCATCATATTAGGCATGGACAATAAATAACATAGCATAGTATAAGACTCACGGGCATGCTTGACACCAACATATAGATACTCGTCACCGCACCTATACGTCGTACTCAACACTTAATGCATAACAAATAAGACCACAACTCCTATTCCCTCAAGCTAAGGTTAGACCAAACACTTACCTCAATGTCACAAACACAATCAAGCTTCAATTACCGCTTTATCTCTCGATTCCACTTCCAATTCACTTGTATCTAGTCACAATTTACTTAACGATGTCAATAAATACTAAAATAAACCAATTCTAATGCATGAAAATAGGTTTCTTAATGATTTTCCAAAAAGTCAAAAATTGACCACGAGCCCGCTTGGTCAAAACCTGAAGTTCGAACTAAAACCTGATTACCCATTCCCCCACAAACTCAAATATATTATTTGTTTTATAATCGGACCTCAAATTGAGGTTCAAATCCCCAAAATTTGAAAATCCTAAGTTCTACCCAAAATCACCCAATTTCCCATGAAAAACCCTTGATTTTGAAATGAAATCATGTAAAAAGATAATATAGATGGAAGAAAATAAGTTAGAAATTAGATTTGGAGGAGTTTGTGGATGTTTTAGGGCTTGAAAAGTTGTAAAAATAAGAACCCCGTCTGAAATCCCACTTATCAGGTGCAGATGTCGCAATTGCGACCACATCTTCGCAATTGCGAACCCTTCAAAAGTCTGCTACCTTCGCATTTGCGACTCCTGAGGATTCTTGCCATCTTCACAATTGCTAAGGGAATGTCGCATTTGCGACTACTGGATTTTTTGAGGGCTTTGCATTTGCGAAGAAATGCTCACAAATGCGAGCAATGCTGGCCACGACTTACTTCGCAATTGCGATCACCCCCTCGCAATTCCCAAGCTATCAGACTTCGCAATTGCGATTCCTGATCTCGCTATTGCGAGATCAGAGGCCAACACTAGACCTGCAATTTGCAACAATTTTTCCAATTCCAAATATACTCCATGGCCTATCCAAAACTCACCCGAGCCCTCGGGGCTCCAAACCAAACATGCACGTAAGTCCAAAAACATTATACAGACTTGCTCTTGCGATCAAATCATCAAAATATCAACAACTATGAATTAAACCTCAAATTCTTGAAATCACTCGAGAACATTGAAATTCCTATTTTCTCAACTACAGGTCCGTTTTATACCAAACGAACTCCGATTCCACAGATTCAACCAAATTATTATTTTAAACTTGTACCAGGCTCCGGAACCAAGGCACGGGCCCGATACCATCAAGAAATCGCATCAATTCACTTCTAAAAGCCTTTGTATTTTCCAGCAAACAATTTTCCTTAAAAATTCTATTCTCTTGCTTGGGACCTCGGAATTCGATTCCGGCCATAAGCCCAAGTCCCATATTTTAGTGCGAACCTACGAGACCGTCGGATCATAGGTCCGGGTCCGTTTACCAAGAATGTTGACCAAAGTCAACTTTAATCAAATTTTAAATGTCAATTTCCTTATTTTACTTAGATTTCACATAAATGCATTCCGTAAATGCGTCCGGATTGCACAACCGAGGTGAGACAAAAAAAGAGTTTTAAGGTCTCAGAACACATAATTTACTTTCAAAACGAGTGATGACCTTTTGGGTTATCACACTTTATCTATTGTCGAACCTTTGGCTAGTGTCTCCTCCTTTTTTATTTGATTAGTATGTTTGTGTTTGACAAGAGGGGCTTGCTCTGATGGTAAGCAACCCCCACTTCCAACCGAGAGGTTGTGAGTTCGAGTCTCCCAAGAGCAAAGGTGGGTAGTTCTTGGAGGGAAGGATGCTGGGGGTCTATTTGGAAACAGCCTCTCTACCCTCCCCAGACCTCACTAAGTGGGATTATACTGGGTTGCACTTTTTATGTTTGTGTAGAGTCTCCTGCTGACACAGTTCAATCTTTTACCCGGCTGACACTTGTATCAGATTATTTGGAGAAATATCTTCATTCCTTTAAATTTTGTATAAGCCCTATAATATTGTGGACTCGTATTATGCTATTTCAACTTTTCAATTGTCTAAAACATATTGTTTCTTCCAGGTGAGCAGCTTTCTAAAAAGCAAGCTGCCCAAGAAGCTCAGATGAGAAAATTAAGGGCACAGGTGTGGAATCAGGCATACTCATTATTCCATCTCAGAAAGCTTATTTATAAATTTTAACAAATCGTCCATTTGTTTTGAAAGTTAGATCAGAGAGCTTGAAGAAGAGAAGAAAGGATTACTTACCAAGCTTGAGGTCAGTCATTTTTATTTGATGTAGTGACCTCATTATAGATATTGTGAAGAGTCTGAATTTTTCATTGTTTAATAACAAAAGGTGCCTGGATTACTTTCAGCTCTCTCCTATTGTGGTTATGTGTTCTTTTTATGTTCAAATGTTGAGTTCCTTGTTTTCATTTCCAGACAATGCTTTCTCTGAGTTTTCAGCTAAATAGAGTTTTTTGTTGTAACATGCCTATTATAATTATTGGAGGGTAGAAAATTTTCTAAGACTAATACTAGCTGCAGCGGAACTTCATCTAAAAAAGTGGGAAGTGTTCCAGATATGTTTGGCACGAAGGAAAATATTTTTTTGGAGAATGTTTTCCACAAAATAGGTCACCTTTTGGATAAAATATTTTCCACTAGAAGGTGGAAGAGAAAATGTCTTACCTTACCTATGGGTGGAAGTCGTTTTCCTTCACAGTTATCCCAACTTATTACTTCATATCACTGCTCGACTAACACGTTGGACATTATTATAATTCTTTATACTTAAAAGTTTCATCGAAACGCTATCCGATTTGCTAACATTATTATTAACTGTTTGATTAAAAATCGGAAAATATTTTCTGCTCACCAACCAAACACCCGGAAACATTTTTCCGGAAGATATTTTTCAGAAAATGACAGTTTCCGGAACACATGATTTAGAAGTTGCCTTTTGCTAACCTCTTGATTAGCATCTTGCAAGTGTGCATCGAGCATTTTAAAGAGTACTTCAGGATGTTTCTTGGTACCTCGCAATTCAAAAGTCTCTCCACGGCTGAAGAGTGAAACATCCATAGTGAAATTTGATTTTTTTTTTGTACTTCTGCTTCAATTTTCCCTCATTGGGTTCTTGAGTTGTTAGCTGAACTTTGGAGCTGTTCCGAGATAGTTTTTAAAATCGTCACCCAACAAGTGTTAGTTGTGGGCTGATTTCTTATGTTTAGTATTTTACTTTACGTGGGATTATGGTAGAAGTTGTGATTTCAAGTTACATGCTTATGCCTTTCCTAGGTTGAAGAGAATAAAGTAGAGAGTATAAAGAGAGATAAGGCAGCAACGGAAAAGTTGCTTCATGAAACAGTAGAAAAACATCAAGCAGAACTGGGAACGCAAAAAGATTACTATACTAATGCGCTAAATGCCGCAAGAGAAGCTGAAGCTTTAGCTGAGGCACGGGCTAACAATGAAGCCAGAACTCAACTAGAGGGTCGCCTAAGAGAGGCTGAAGACCGTGAAGCCATGCTTGTTCAGGCACTTGAAGAATTAAGGCAAACACTAAGCAGAACGGAGCAGCAGGTTTATATTCTTGAATAGTGTTCTATCGGGGTTTGTTCATCTAATTTCCAGTGCCTAATGTTTTCTTCACCTGCAGGCAGTTTTTAGGGAAGATATGTTGCGCAGAGACATTGAGGATCTCCAGAAAAGATACCAAGTATAACTGCATTTTACTTTTTTGTTTTGCATTTTTTCCTGCTTTACTGCTTAATTATGTTTGCTTACATATATTTGTTCTTCTATGTTTAGGCCAGTGAGCGTAGATGTGAGGAATTGATAACACAAGTTCCTGAATCTACCAGACCTCTTCTCAGGCAGATAGAAGCCATGCAGGTTGCTGCTGAGATGTTATTTTTCATATCATATAAATATTCATGGACCTCATGGTATATGGACCGCTTTTCTAATGTCTATGTTTCTATGCATCTTCTTTGATTACAGGAAACAAACGCCAGAAAGACTGAAGCTTGGGCTGCTGTCGAGAGAACCTTGAATTCACGTCTTCAGGTTTTAAGAGAAACATATACAAACGTTATCTATAGTTGAAACTCGAAGAGATTCTTAATTTTATTCTGCAGGAAGCTGAGGCAAAAGCTGCAACTGCAGAGGAGAAGGAGCGATCTATTAGTGAACGCCTTTCTCAAACCCTGTCTCGAATCAATGTGCTTGAGGCTCAGGTTCTTTACCTATTGCTATGATGCTGCTCCCATAGAGCTTCTTCCATGGAATTTGCTTACAAATTTAATATTGCAGATATCTTGTCTAAGAGCTGAACAGACACAGCTAACAAGGTCCCTTGACAAAGAGAGACAGAGGGCCGGGGAGAATAGGCAAGAATATCTTGCTCTAAAGGAGGAAGCTGAGACTAACGAAGGTCGTGTGAATCAGCTTGAAGAAGAAATTAAAGAAGTCAGAAGGAAGCACAAACAGGAACTACAAGAAGCATTAACTCACCAGGAACTCCTGCGGCAGGTAACCACATTATGTTTTAGCTGTGTCAATGCCTTTTTGCACCGATGATGCTTGTGGTTTACATGCTGCATAATATAAATATGATCAAGATGCTTCAACCGAAGAATATGTTTACTTGTTCTTTTTTGTACCAGCTATGGGTTGACCTGCTAGACATTTGATAAGTTTATTCTCTTTTAAGTTCTGAGACCTACTTAAATGGTAGATGGCATTTAGCATTTATGTAATCTGTGGCAGTAAATGCTCTATCATCTGAGCTTTGCCACTTGCGTAATGACAATTGTTCGCCATTCTGTTGTCTTCAAAAGCATCAAAATGACCAGAGAACGAAATTTCTTAATATATAAGCACATGATGCAAGTTTTGTAATGGTATCACTTAGAGTAATCTACACTGGAAGCTACAGGTGAAGCAATTCATGTTGTGATAACTTTTTATATGATTTAACACTATGCATCTCCTATTCTGAAATCCGTAACTGCTAAACCTTTATCACATATTTATTGGTGGAATTTATTTAGACTGGATTAATACCTGGAAACAACCTGGTATTTCATGCTAGTTATTCTTGGTGTTTATTTTTATTAATGAGAAATATGTTTGAGTCAATTGTCCCCAAATGTTTTACAGGAGCTAGAGCGGGAGAAAGCTGCTCGTTTGGATCAAGAAAGGGCAGCTCGTACTCCTTCTAGTTTTATACCTGATCAAAGCCCAATAATGAAGCAGAAATCTGGGATTGAAAATGGTATTGATACCAAGTTTACTTATGGAGCTTTACAGGTTTGTGTTTTACGATGTCTAACAATCACCTAGCTGCAGGAAGTCTGACGCGGAGACTTTCAAGTGCTAGCAGCTTGAGTAGCATGGAGGAAAGCTATTTTCTACAAGCATCTTTGGACTCGTCTGACAATTTATCTGAGCGTAGAAATGCATTGGAGGGTAATGTGAGTCCGTACTTTATGAAGAGCATGACATCAAGTGCTTTCGAAGCTGCACTTCGTCAGAAGGAAGGGGAACTTGCGTCGTATATGTCTCGACTTGTATGGACTGTGGACTCTCTTACTGATCCTTTTAATTGCATATCATGTGCACTTATATTGTAATTTTTGATGTTTTTGTTGGCCTTTTTTGCTCTGTGTTATTAAGCTTATTTAGTGGTAGCGTTTGTTTAAAACAACTAACCATAGGAGCTGAAACTATCATGGTTTACTTTCATGCAAGGTTATTTTTCCTTGCAACCAGTTTGTTTTCATTTGACCTCCTTGTAGTACTAACTGATTGATTCTTCCAGGCATCTATGGAGTCCATCCGTGACTCCCTGGCTGAGGAGTTGGTTAAAATGACCGCAGAGGTCAACTCTTTTCTTCGGATATCTAACTTCTCTTTTCTTCTAAGGTTTTCCCTTTGTGATGTTCTTTATTTGAATTTTGTTGTATTTGTTTAGTGCGAAAAGCTTCGTTCAGAAGCTTCCGTGCTGCCTGGCATTCGGGCAGAGCTAGATGCACTTAGAAGGAGACACTCGGCAGCTCTTGAATTGATGGGTGAACGTGATGAGGAGGTACAAACTAGTTTCTTCTCTGCGGTTCATGATTTTTTTCCTCCCACAAGCATATTTCTTGCTGATCCCAAATTAGGCTTTATAAAGGGAACATTCTTTTTTCTATTTTACTCATTAAAAGGCAACATCTCTATTTGGGAAATCATTCTATCAGGAGCTGGAAACTCTAAAACAGATATTTGTTGAAATCCCGCAAAGCGTAATATGATGCACACTTGTACAGACTGTATGAATCGCCTCAACATAGTGATACATTTTGGATGAAAAATTTGTACACATTCACCTCTCAACATTTTTGAAAGAATCATTTCCCTTTTTTTCTTTTTGAAAGTTATGGGTCAAATTTTAGTTACTTTTCCTTTTATTTTTGGAGGGTCAGTGGAAATGCCACCTAAAAAATGTAATTTCTGGTCAAAGAAACAAAATTATAATTCCTTTACTTTTGCCTTTAAAATCTGTACTACTAGAGGTTCCATTCTGGGTCTCATTCGAGGCTTATTGGGTAGATTCAGACCCAGTTGATGTAGGATTACCCTCTTTTTCTGTATCTTTGCTCTGTTCTATTCTCAGCATGGATGAGTATTCTCCTTTGTAAAACATCTTTCTGGATTTCTGTTGAAAAAAATATCACTTTGTACAAGTCATTCATGTTTGTTCAAGCATATTAGTGTGCAAACACTTAGGTGTCATCCTATATGGTCCGGCTTTGGATCTCTATTCAAACATTACCTGATTTCCTTCCTTTATTTGGCTTTGTAAGCATGAGTTTATTTACTCGTTGTTGGGGGAAGTTTTTCTGCGTTGGGATTACTTCTTTCCTTTAGAGTATCTTCATTCTAGTTGATGTCAACCTACCTACCCAATAAAAAGTCTAGTTAGATGTCAGCCTCCCTTTTTAGTTTCATCAATCTTTGTGAAATTTTTGCATCTGTTAAACCACATTATTTAGATTAAATTTTAATTTTAGTCTCTGTTGCCATATATTATATTTTTATTCTATTATCCTGGAAAATATACCGCAGACGCTCTCCAGGTGCTAGATGCTCTCTAATTTCCTTTTCTCTGCTCACCTAAGTAGACACATTCGCATCTCTGCTTTTTCTCTCGTTCTCCAATTGTTGATGCATTGTCATCCTCCTTTGACTCACTTGAGCCCCTCCGTGTAGAAACCAGCATTTCATTATCTTTTCAGTGACACTGGATGAAAACTCTTTAAACAATGGAAGTATGATAAAGATTATGGGCTTGACTTCAGTTAGGTTTATCGGATCCTATTTTCTTGCTGTTATATGTTATTCCTTAGTACTTGAACAAGACTATGCAATAGTATTTAGCTTTACTGACACGTGCAGTTGTCCAAGGTAGATTTGTTGCGGGGGGATGCAACTTGTCAAGTACCCTTTTTTTGTTATTCATAGATCAATTGTCCATTTGAAATATAATGTATGTCCGCAGAGAAGTATTGATCTTTTCTCTTTGTGCTCTTTGGATTTCTATTCACGGTATGTGTTCTTGTTTGTGATAGTTGGAGGAACTCCGTGCTGATATCATTGACATGAAGGAGATGTACAGAGAGCAAGTAAATATGCTTGTGAACAAGGTATAGCGTTACACAATTATTTAGCTCAATCCTTTCCTTTGCAAGTACTTTAAATCCACGTTTTCATTGATATATTCTTGCAGATTCAGGTGCTTAGCTCATCACGTGCTACCTGACAAAACTGATCTCTTGATGTGTGGCTTGTTCTTATCTGTTGCATCCTGAAGGGTGCTGCAGTGTATGTGGTATATCACATTGATTTTGGAAACGATAATTGTTGTCACCAGTTTATTTTAAATCTATGGAGAAACTACCTTTTTACAGGTTTGGTATTGTAATTTTAGTGAATTGTTGTATAGCATCATTTTGTAAAAGTGACGTTTTGCCTTAAGCTTTACAAACTATTCTCAATTAATGCCCAAGTTCAATTACTTGTTAATAGAACTGAATATCATTGTTTAATTCTGCCACAAGTCTATTTGTTCGCTCTGTCCCCAACTATTCACTTCTGCATAATCAGACTGCAGCAGATGTTTCTGGCATTGATGGTTCTGTCATGGTTGAAAGTGGCATAGTAATGCAAGTCCAGTAAGGTACTAAGACCAGACCATGAGATCTCGGGTTCAATTTCCACTGAACTTTGGGTCAAAATCCAATCTGCCCGTACTTTGTGTCCAGAAAGTTATAGTCCGAAGCCTGAGTGCTGCTTTAGTTATAAGCCTTTATGGTCAATATGTGGCAGGAACTTTGGTTGGATCCTCTACTTCCATCTCACTAGGATTTTTTGCACGAGGTTGTGTAACCTCGATTACGTAATATTTGAGTCCTAAAAAAGGATAAATTTCGTTCAAGTTTTAGGCTAAGCTTTTTATATTGGCGTCACAGTAAGAATTCAAGGAAGAGATTATAAAAAGAAATATAAACAAGTTCTCCCACTACCTGGGAAGTAAATGTTCTAACTTTTTAGTTAGAATGGTTTGGTCATATCTCCTATATCAATAATTTAACATGACTGATTCTGTTTTTGGGTCAAAGTCATTAGGTATGTGATCCGTATTAATTTTTTTAAAAAGAAAGACATATCAAATTTCTGAAATCGAACTTGAAATGGTATTCAAGAGTACCATCTTTAAGTTGGTAGCACGAGAGGCAAGAAATTGTTAGGGAGATATTACCAAAAAGAATAAAAAGGAAACTGGCTTCAAAAAAATAATATATAGAAATCACTTCAATTGTATGATTTCTTTTTTTGTCAGAAAATAAATCACTTTTAAAAAGATTTGCACTTTATGTTCCAAGTTAACTTGTTATGATAATATAGGTTTTTTTTTCATTTCAAGTTAAATAAAACAATACTCCATCAAATTATAATTATCTTTGAAGCAATCACTACACTGTCCCTGAAACATAGTACATGCAAAAACGATGACGTGTCATAATATGATAGGCGAGACGTTAGAAAAAAATAATCAAGAGTGTGTTGGACCATAAAAATAAATAAAAAGAGAAACATTGGACCACGTGTTGGTCTGAGAGCTCTCGTAAAGTTCTAGATCCTCCTTCGTGTCGTCATCTCTGTTTGCTGCCTTCCTTCCATGGTCTCTGCCGCAATTGCATATGCATATGACAGACACACTTTCCTTTTTGCTTTGTAAGTGACAAATACTTATTACTATTAGCTATTCCCAACGCAACTGTTAACTCCATTTCTAAGGTTCCTCCTTTCCTTTTTTTGCATTCCTACGTTTTCCTTTAATTAATTAATTCCATCTTAATACTGACTCCATTTTAGCTACATTTTTCTGTTCCTTTTCTTCTGACGGTACCTTTCTGCACTCGCAAATTTTCTTTCTTTTTCCAGTCTTTCAAAACGTTTCACAAGGTAACGAACGAGTACTGACACACACAGAGAGACATTCTTTCCTCTCTCTATAGCTGCGCTTATATGGTAATGGTAGATAATTAAGCAGCCAATGCCAAATTTAGTTTCAGTTCAAAACGTAAAAGATTGTACTTCTTTTTCTTTTCTATATCTGATTTAAAGGATAAGAATTTTCTCGATTGATAATAAGAGTATTGAATTATCGGTTTCAAATATGGAACTTTCCCTTCACATTAGATCTGAGATTTGTGCTACGTTTAGATTAGACATCGTCGGTTATGAACTGATGTTGTACAAAGGTTGGCTGGCCAGCTGATAACTAATGATGTGTGTACGCGAATGGATCTGGGCAGGTTGGCTTGTATATGATTGGGAATCTTCTTACAGTATTGGCACCATAGATCACAATCACAGAGTATGAGAGGGGTTCGTCTTGCAGATGCTTATTCAATCTACAAGCGTGCTTCTTCTAATGACCATTTCCCTGATGATTATGATGACCGTGAACAAAATCTAGGTACGTATCCCTTGCATAAAATTTGTGTGTACAAGCGTATCTACAAGACGGATCTTAGATGTAGAATCAGTACGTGCAGAATGCAGCTTATTATAGTATTTGGGGATTAAGGGGTGAGCACGAGATGGGTGTTTATTTTTAAATTTGGGTCGTGCCAAGATCTAATTCTTTCTCTTGTTCTTTTTGATGGAGTCATACAAGTTGTATTTTTATGAGCTTTCTTATGCATTAAAGCGATTTGAGAGGCAGTTGAAAAAGTGCTGACTGAGTACTGAAAACGCTACTGGCAGGTTCCGGATTTTCTTGAGCTTAAATAGAGAAATAAAAATTTGCCAACTTGGTTGAATAAAATTGGGAGTATTATACAAGTTGTAATTTAATGAGGTTTTTTATGCGATTTGAGAAGCAGTTGAAAAAGTGCTCAGTAAGTTCTGAAAACGCTATTGGCAGGTTCTGGATTTATTTGAGCTCAAACGGAGAAATAAATTTTTGCCAACTTGGTTGAATAAAATAGTGTGGTAGTCCTTTAGTGTCCATCAGTTTAGACAATCATCGGACGTAACACTATACTAGGATATATTTCCGTATGATTCTTCACATTGTACCATGTTAAATTGCCTTATAAAAGAAATAAAAATAAAATTGTACCATGTTAAATTGTGAGCTTATATGGCTGATCTCTGATTCATATGATTTTTTTAGGACGCCTGCAAAATGGTGTCTGGAAAGAAATTGGAAACCCCTCGTGGAAACGCCCGTTACCACATATATTGGTCGCAATTATTTCATCTCTCTTGTTTGGCTACCATCTCGGGTATGACTAAATCTGAAATTTAGTTTCTTTCATAATCTTACCAATGTAGTTTGTCAAATGACCTTGTTGACTTTTTTTTTTCTTTTTCCCTTTGCATTTGATTTTGATTTGGATTCAGGGTGGTTAATGACACTCTAGAAAGCATGTCTTTGGACCTTGGCTTCAGTGGCAGCACCTTGGCAGAAGGTACTCTTTGCCATTTACCTTAAAGATTGACCCCCAACCCCCCCCCCCCCCCCCCACCAAAAAAAACACGGCCCAACCCACCTGAACCTCTTCGTCTTCCCTTCTCTAGGCGAATCCTGAATTTTGAGTCACTGGAGGTTGATTATCACTGCATCCGCTACTCATTTGTGATAGTGGGTACTACATTTGTATAAATATAGATGTTAAATTTTTTGTTATATATGAAGAGATGGAGTCCAAGGCAGTGAGTTCAGTCCTGCTGTCTAACACTTGCATCTGCCCTTGCTTCTCTTAAGACAATTCTTTTCATCTAGTTGTTTAGTTCATTTTCTACAGGGTCCATCTGATATGATAATTTTATTTTCAACTGAAGGTCTGGTTGTGAGTACATGTTTGGGAGGTGCTTTTCTGGGCTCTATATTCAGTGGTTGGATAGCAGATGGAGTTGGTCGTCGCAGAGGCTTTCAATTGTGTGCTCTACCAATGATAATTGGTGCTTCTATGAGGTAACCCTGTAGACTAAACATGCTTAGTATCTACACTAAGCCTTTTTAACTTGAAAAGCAGTGGTGAATATTTCCTCTGTAATTCCTTCCAAAGGTTGTTAAGTCTTGAGTCTTCTTCTATTCATTGTATACTGGGATGAACGGGTATTATTAATAAAAGTGTCTAATCCCTTTGAGGATATTTTTAGTCTTGCTATCTTTTGCATTGCCAAAATCTCCTGCAGACTTATTATTAAGAGTCTCCTGCAGGCTTATTCTTTCCTGCAGACTATTCGTAAGAGTTCTATAAGGTTGCTTCATATGGCATGTGGGTGTTTAAGTTTCTTTTCCTGTTTAAGTTATTGAATTATATCAACTGGAGGGAATACGAGAGGATGAAATCAGAAGTCTTGATTCAATTTATTACAATACGAGTTTCTTGAACTTAACTGAAGGTTATTCAACTGCATAAATGTAGTGCTGCAACAAGTACTCTTGGAGTTATGCTTCTTGGAAGGTTATTTGTTGGAATAGGGATGGGCCTTGGCCCTGCTGTTGCTGCTCTCTATGTTGCCGAGGTACATGATATTATCCTTTGCTCCTAATCCTATCTTTTTAGTTACATTTAATTTGTTTGACCAGGTTTCACCAGCTTTTGTTAGAGGCACCTATGGGAGTTTCACTCAGATTGCCACATGCCTAGGGCTCCTGGGAGCTCTTCTTGTTGGAATTCCTGCCAAGGATACTGTTGGCTGGTAAGGATTCTTTGACCTTTATCTTCTTTTCTTTTTTATATAGATTGAGTGATAGCGCTGGCCGAGATTTAAGGAAAAAATGTTCTACTCCATTTTATTCCATTTCACTGTTTGGACAAACTCTCTTTCTCCAATTTGAGACTGCTAAACTGCTTTTGTTGGTGCATATTAAAAAGTAATCGATTAGCATACATGCTTAAAGCATCCATTATTTAATTGAATGATGTGTGGCTACTTTTACAATGATATCTCAGGTGGCGGGTTTGCTTTTGGATATCCACTATTCCTGCTGCCTTACTTGCTGTTTTGATGGAATTCTGCGCTGAGAGTCCTCACTGGCTTTTTAAGGTTGGGCACCATGATCTAATATCAACGAATGTCTTGCATTGGATAGGAAAGTGGAATTGGCAAGTTCAGTTTCTTGTGAATATTGCAAATAGTAAAATCTGCTTACAATTCAAACTCTCTAGGTCACTCAAGGGAAGACGCTCTTTAATACAAACTCACTAGATCACTCAGTGAATACTTGTAATGCATATGTGGGTGATCCATCTTTATAAACTACTGCTTGGTTTCTTGTCTTGAATATATATTCATATCTTTCATATGCAATCATACTCTAAATTGTAACACGTTCCATTCAAACAACAACAACAACAACAACAACCCAGTATAGTCCCACAAAGTGGGGTCTGGGGAGGGTAATATGTAGACGGGCCTTACCCCTACCCGAAAGGGCAGAGAGGCTGTTTCCAATCGACCCTCGGCTCAGTGAAGGAATGAAAAAACAAAAACAAAAACAAAAGGGCATTAGTAACTCTAGCAGAAATAGCTTAAATAATTATCTAGATGTAAGAATCATAAATAAAATAGCGTGCAATAATATTAGACAGTAACTACCATAAATAACTACCACATAAGGGAGACACAATTCAATACACAAATCATCTATGGATATCCCTATTCTACAACTCTGATACCAGACCTCCAGACTTTCCTATTAAGGGTCATGTCCTCGGAAACCTGCATTCTAGCCATGTCATGCCTAATCACCTCTCCCCAATACCTCTTAGGCCTCCCTCTGCCTCGCCGAACGCCGACCATCGCCAGCCGCTCATAACTCCTCACCGGGGCATCCGGGCTTCTCCTCCGCACATGCCCGAACCACCTCAGCCTCGCTTCTCGCATCTTCTCATCCACCGGGGCCACCCCTACCTTCTCTCGAATAACTTCATTATTAATCTTATCTAACCTCGTGAGCCCGCACATCCACCTGAGCATCCTCATCTCCGCAACCTTCATTCTCTGAACATGAGAGTGCTTCACTGGCCAGCACTCTGCCCCATACAACATGGCAGGTCTAACTACAGCTCTATAAAATTTCCCCTTGAGTTTCTGTGGAACTTTCTTGTCGCACAGGACTCCTGATGCAAGCCTACACTTTGACCACCCTGCTTCTATAAGATGAGTGACGTCCCCGTCAATCTCTCCGTCCCCCTGAATCACCGACCCAAGATATCTGACACTGTCCCTCTTGGCGATGACCTGAGATCCAATCATCACGTCCCTGCCTACTTCGCTCGGCTCGGCGCTAAACTTGCACTCCAGGTATTCAGTCTTAGATCTGCTTAGTTTGAAACCCTTAGACTCGAGAGTCTGTCTCCATACCTCTAACCTCTCAATAACACCGACCCTCGTCTCGTCTATCAAGACTATGTCATCAGCAAATAGCATACATCAAGGTACATCCCCTTGAATGTGTCGAGTTAGAGCATCCATCATCAAGGCAAACAAGAGAGGGCTAAGCGCCGATCCTTGATGGAGCCTCATAACCACTAGAAAATGGTCTGAGTCGCCACCCACCGTCCTTACCCTAGTCTTAGCTCCATCGTACATGTCATTGATTACTCTGGTGTAGGCTTCCGGCACGCTCTTCGCCTCCAAGCACCTCCATAGCACCTCCCTTGGGACCTTGTCATACGCCTTTTCCAAGTCGATAAGCACCATGTGCAGGTCCTTCTTCTTATCCCTGAACTGCTCCACCAGCCTCCTGACAAGGTGGATAGCTTCTGTAGTGGAGCGACCCGGCATGAAATCGAACTGGTTCACACATATAATTGTCATCTCCCTCACCTTCGCCTCGATCACCCGCTCCTAAACCTTCATGGTATGACTTATTAATTTGATACCCCTATAGTTGTTGCAGCACTGGATGTCCCCTTTGTTCTTGTACAAGGGCACCACTGTACTCCAACTCCACTCCTCCGGCATCCTTTTGGTCCTGAAGATCGCATTGAACAACCTGGAGAGCCACTCCACTCCTGACCTGCCCATGCATTTCCAGAACTCCACCGGGATCTCGACAGGCCCGGTCGCTCGACCCTTACTCATCCTACGCAAAGCCCCCATGACCTCCTCCGCCCTAATGCGTCTGCAGTACCCGAGGTCTCTGTGTTGATCTGAATGCCCCAACTCCCCTAGCTCTATGTTACGATCCCCCTCCTCGTTGCGCCTGCCACCTCTGTTTGACTTGAGACTCCCTCCATCAGAACTCTACCATCCTCGCCCTTGATGCACCTAACTTGGTCAAGATCACGCGCCTTCCTTTCCCTTGTTTTAGCTAACCGGAATAACTTCCTGTCCCCGCCTTTCTCCCCTAATTCCTCGTACATGCGGCCAATGCCGCGTTTTTAGCTTTTGTAATCGCCAGCTTTGCTTCTTTCCTCGCCACCTTGTAGATCTGCCTGTTCCCTCTCCGTTCTTCCTCGCTTGTGCTCCCTACCAACTTAGAAAACGCCGCCTTTTTCACCTCCACTTTTCCTTCGACTACATCGTTCCACCACCAGTCACCCTGATGTCTGCCTGAATAGCCCTTGGCTACCCCGAGCACATCCCGTGCTACCTCCCTAACCAAGTTCGCCGTCTCTGACCACATAGTGTTCGCTTCCCCAGAACTTCTCCAAGCTCCGCCCTCAGCTAACCTCCTCCCCAACTCCTATGCTTTCTCCTTAGTCAAAACACCCTATCTAATCTGTGGTTATCCCCGAGCACTCCTCCTCTTCCTCTTCACCTAGAGACCGACATCCATCACTAGGAGTCTATGAAGAGTCGAAAGCGACTCTCCCGGAATAACCTTGCAGTCCTTGCACATACCCCTATCGCTCTTTCTGAGGAGGAGGTAATCAATCTGAGTCCTCGCCGCCGAACTCATGAAGGTGACCAAATGCTCCTCCATCTTCTGGAATGTCGAGTTCGCAATCAGAAGCTCGGAAGCCCTAGCGAAATCAAGCAGTGACGTGCCTCCTTCGTTCCTAACCCCAAAGCCACAACCACCGTGCACCTCACCATAACCACCAGCATCAGCCCCAATATGACCATTAAAGTCCCCTCCAATAACTAACTTCTCAGATTGGGGAATACTACTCATCAGATCATCCAAGCCCTCCCAAAAGCGCCTCTTAACGTCCTCGTCTAAGCCCGCATGCGGCGCGTAAGCGCTGATGACGTTGAGGACGCAACCCCCAAAAACCAACTTAATAGACATTAACCTATCATTCACTCGCCTAACCTCGACCACGGACTCCCTTAGATCCCTATCTACCAAGATGTCCACTCCATTCTTACCTCTCACGACCTCAGAATACCACAGCTTAAACCCGTCTACGTTCCTCGCCTTCGACCCTTTCCACCTAGTCTCCTGGACACATGCTATGTTAACCCTCCTCTTCTGAAGAACCTTCGCCAACTCAATGGACTTACCCGTCAGAGTGCCTATGTTCCACGACCCAATCCTTAATCTATGAGCGTCCGCTACCCTCTTCTCACCCTTACCTCCCGCCCTACCCGCAGGACCACTCTCTGCCCCCCTACTCACCCCCGCCACCGCCCCTACCCCCCGAGGACATGACCTTACACTATCATCCCCTGCCGCGGCCACTATACCTCCAACCGACTATGGAGAATAGTGACTCACACACGCACTATAGCAGAATACGCAAAATGATGTAAACTAGATAGCAACAGAGTAAACCTCACATGGAATGCTAGCTACAATACGTAAAAAGGTGTACAGAGTAAACAAGAGAGCGGGAGGTACCAACTCCCGGAGGAAAAACCTGAAAGTAGGCTTTGATGCGCCCGAGGTCAACTGCTACCAACTCTTGCACGCCGGTGATGCTCCGCTCTACTCGGCCGTACGCCTCGCGCTTGTTTGGGCAGCCGCAACTAGTTCCCTGAAAAATCACTCACAACCGCCACGAAACCACTAGGGGGCGGCTGTCAACCGGTCGCAGGGGTGGACCTGGACAAAGTCGAAAAGGGAGGGGCAACAGGGGGGAGGGTTGCCGGACAGAGGTCGCCGGCGAGGGTTTCAGGACTGTAATTCGAAAGGACAAAAAGTGAGAACTTTACTTGCGATTTTAGGTGTGGACGAACAAGTGCACAACAGCTGAAAAACTAACACGTTCCATTCAATGTTGGGTAAAATGAAAATATCGATTATTTTAAACGTCTTTCCATTTCCTAAAGCATAGCTCGCCCAATTTTCTTGGACCCTGGCTGTTTTAGGTGAATCGGCGGATACTTGAATTTCCTTCTAATTATATATCTATGTTAAGCATGTTTTCTTATGAAGCAACAGAATGAAATAACTGAAGGAGATATAATCTTGACAGATCCCACCACAATATCCTGATTGCTTTCTCTATTCATTGATGGGGCTTGTGTTCTTCCGCTGTACAATAACTTAGCAGGTTTTAATACAACTACTAAACATTTTTGGTTAATTCCTGCCACATTTTGTCTTGGGGTCCTGATACTACAGCCAAGACTACACCGTATTTATACCAAAGAATAGTTGGTATGTTATTATACTTGTCAAAATAAAAGTTGGTATACTATCATCGCTCTCCAATGCATGACCTTATTGATTTACTGTCAATTCTGTGTTTTATCATTTACAAGCACTCGGCATCTCATGGTTTTCTTACTTCCCTTTTCACCTTTTGTTTCTGGACTATACTCAGAGAGGACGAGCTGATTTGGCTGAAGAAGAGCTTGAAAAGCTAATGGGAGCATCACATGTTAAATATGCCATTGCAGAAATGTCAAAGACAGACAAAGGAGATGAGGTGGATAATGTTAGGTTTGGAGAGCTTCTGTATGGTCGTCATTTTAAAGGTATAATTATTGTGATGTGTTTTCATTCTGTCAATGTTTTCTTGTCTGAAAAAGTTGATGATTTTATAACTTTTGCCAATTGGACAGTGGTTTTCATGGGATCCGCCTTATTTGCTTTGCAACAACTATCTGGTATAAATGCTGTATTTTATTTCTCTTCAACTGTTTTTAAAAAGGCTGGAGTACCTTCAGACATTGCAAACACATGTGTTGGGATCGTTAACTTAACAGGTTACAGTCATGTCTCCATATCAAACATGTATAACACTCTTGGAGACTTGGATGTGTTGGTGATTTCTAATTTCTCTGTTGTCTTTAAAATCCACAGGGTCTATTATTGCAATGATTTTGATGGATAGGCTTGGGAGGAAGGTGCTTCTAATTGGGAGTTTCTTTGGCATGGTAACATAATCTTGTGCTCAATCCCATATCAATCAATACTCAATAGGAGCATGTAGTTCCAAAACATGTGGCTGTGCTTAGTTGCTTACCATGGTTTGTCCTAGACGTGTCACTATATTTTGTTTTCTCATGCTTAAACTTCTGAGATGTTTTTGGTTCAGGCAATTGCAACGGCCCTTCAAGTAACAGCGGCGAGTTCATTTGTACCAAGCTCTGCAGTATTATTCCTATCAGTTGGTGGGACCCTACTGTGAGTAATACTCTTCAAGATTGTCGTTGTTGTAGTGGTTGATTATTCATGGATTGGACTAGATATGCTCTTTATACTGTTATAAAGCACCTACGAGATGAAGATAAGTAGTTTCAGTACTGCTTCTGTGGATAATTGTTTCAATTGATTTCTAGAGAAAAGTGTCATGTACTTAGTGACTGTTAAATCAATGAAAGATGAGACAATTTCATGCTATAGGTAGCTTTATTGACTATTAAGAAAATAACTAGAAATGCACAAAAGCAAAGGCTGGTTGTTTTCTTTCAATATTGGAAGTTATTTATGTTAGGTATGTCTTGGCATTTTCTTTGGGCGCTGGGCCAGTCCCTAGCCTCCTACTGTCAGAGATATTCCCTGGCCGGATTAGGGCAAAGGCTATGGCTTTCTGCATGGCTGCACATTGGGTATTTTCTTCCTGCTCTTGATTCTTTTGTTTCATGCTAATTATTCTCTTTACTTTCTCCTTGGATGAACAATATATGATGCAATGTGTTGTTCATAAGCAAACCTTCAAGTCTGAGTAGTGTTTTTTATCTGCTTGAGCGTATTGAGTATTGGATGAATCGGGTCCAAACAGAGTGAAAATGGATGTTGAGGATTCATAAGGCCAATTTTAACTAGTTTGGGCTTGATGCAAAATACTAATTGTTGAGGCAGGGGGTGACTGTAAGGAGGGTTATTCACTGGTATCAGCTTGGAATTACACATTTAATAGAAACACATATTTCTTATTGGTTAATACATAAACTAGCTGTCGAGTCATTTGACACAATGAGACACTGCTGAGAGCATCAGCCTAAATGTGCACACATAGCCACATTCTGCTATCGGGCGTAAGTCAAACAACCCGTGCAGGTAAATTCATCCATCGCGAGTCACAGGTTTGAACCCTGCTGCAGAGAAAATCATGGTATTTAATTGGACAAGGGTAGCGGGGCGGGCCCATTAACCCCGAGTTCCGAACTGTGTGCCACTAGCCCTTCGAGAAGTCTCGGTTATCAGTAAAAAGATCCTTGCATCTTGATCCAGAGAACTGTTCTGTCTGCACAATCTACTTAAGTGGTAATCAAACCAATAGCGTTACGTTGCTCATTGCATGACAAAATGGATCTACTTTTTCTAAGCCCCCTTAAACTGCCAAGAAGCAGAAAAAATGAACTATTTAGAGTGATGGGGGACTCTAGGGGGATCCTAATTCACCCCAAAACTTGTTCTACAGTATTTATTTCGTATTCTTGCTTCAAATAAGAATCAAATCTTTGCACATGATCAACTCTTTGAATCTCTGATGAAATGTTGGATGGTCAAAGTATTTTGTGCTTAAAATAAAAGTCCCCCAGAAGACTTTTGACATCATTCTAAGGGAGATCTAAAATTTGGCCGGTAAATATAAATACTGTTCTGAGCACAAAATGGTATGAGATAATTTTTTATGTATAGAAAATGGAAAAAGAAATGAGATCAGTGCCTACTTATGTCCCCATTCGCATTCCAGTTCATGCTTGGTTCAGCTACATCAGTAATTTGTATTGTGAAGTGTTCTTGGCATTTGCCGTTTATTATAATTTTAATTATTATTATTCTTGTTGTTGCTGTTGCTTTGTTGAAATCTCATAGCTTTTGTTTTATCTGAAAGCTCATACCTTTTTGTTGAGACTGATGCTTTAATTTTTCATCTTTTCGTTCCTAATGTATTCTGGTCGCATATTTTGCTCTTTAACAGGTCATCAATTTTTTAGTTGGTCTTCTGTTTTTGCCGATGCTCGAGCATCTTGGACCACAAATTGTGTATGCAATCTTTGCTAGTTTTTGCTTGTTGGCAGTGGCCTTTGTGAAAAAGAATGTTGTGGAAACAAAAGGAAAAACATTACAAGAGATTGAGTTTGCTCTTCTTCCGGCTCATTAGTGGTAACTGGATCACATGCTATATTAGTCGGACTGGGAAATGTTCAGACGTAGTGGTTGAACATCGAAATTCTAGCCTGCAGCTATATCTTGATTTGTTCAATTTTGGAGTGTGTTCATATGCGGTAAGGCAGTGACGACGAACAATCAGAGATGAAGATTGTCAGAATGCGAGTTTTCGCAGGGCTTGTCACTGCTTATTTTTGCTGCTATTCTGCTCACTCCACTGGTCGGTGACTATTGCCTGAGGGAGCATGAAACTACATCTGCCTCACTACATCTGCCTCAGCCAGTAGTAGATCACATACATACATAGTACCTATTATTGCTATTTGTATAGCCTTTCTTTTAATTTTTGCCTTGATCTGATTTGTGTAATTAGCATGGCACAGAAAGGCTGCTCTGATGACATTCCTTACAGAAATAATGTTATAGAAATTTAATTAGCAAGATATGTGGTAGGATGGTAGCTGCATGTGGTAACAAGAAATATTGATAGTGCTGTAATACGTAATTGATCAATGTGGCTGAGATTTTTCCCAATTTGGTTTCAGCAATGATACTGTTATGTCGCTATAATATCTCAAATTGCCAGGAAGCCAAAGTGTCAAGTATATCGGCGATTCTCATTTTTCTCGACAGAATTATCTGCACTAAGTGATCGAGGGCTTCGGTCCAGAAGTAAGGACGTAGCACATGACGTGTGGATTAGTCACACGTTACAGGTTTGAACCATACCCTGGTATTTAACTTAGGAGGAGAATAAGAGGGGCAAGGCTCATATCCTGTGCCTGTGTGCTAGCTAGAGTCGAGCCGAAACGGCGAAAGGAATTTCTGGAATATTCTTTTTTTTTTTAAAAAAAAGAAAGTGATCGTCTTTGTTGTATGTAAGGTACAGTTTGGTAATCATGCGATAATGCTAAACAAGTACTGCATATTATTGAGTCTGGTCGTGCATTAGCTGTTATAATGATGCTAAGCATGTCTAGTTATATGATATAGTGGCTTATTGTGAACATTATTCCCTCAGTTAACTGTTTTAATGCATCACACGTCTCTCCTATCTATAAGTTGACTTTGAATAACTTTTCTTTTTTGGACTTTGAATAATTAGCTTCCAGAAATCAGAGACGACGACAGCCTAATGTATCTACAATGAAAATGAAACTGTTAGAATAGATCTTTCTGTAACAGCATCCCTATATAACAATTATTTGCTATAAAATTTTTTTTCGAAACCAATATTAACATTACATTATAATATACCTTCTGCACTTTACTAACTATAGCAGCCAAATAATGTCGGAACAAACAAAGCTGTAATAGAGAGGTTTTAAAAGGTTCGTTGTACTAATTCTGTTTCCAATTTGCAACTAGTCACCAAACTCGGCTAGTTGCAAATGAATACATAGCCAACTTGGAACAAAATGCTCTTGGAAGCTTCTTGTAATTTGAGTTATAATTAGAAAAAATCTTCTACTATTTTACCTTCTTAATTTTGTCCACATATGTGATATTGGTAGAATCCTAAAAAATTGTTTAACGTGGAAAAGGACATGCAGCTAATCTGAATAATCTCATTGATTAGTTTTTCCAAGTCAAAGATGCCATCCACTCTGGACATGTCTGTTTTCTCGTCAACATATCACACAACCATTTCCCCTATATTATATGAAAGAATTAAAGAGCTTATTAATATTTGAGCAGAAAGTTATCTTCATCCTACTTGTGGTATTGAATACAATGGGAAGAGTTGAAGAAAATAATGAAATAGAAACTCCTGAACCAGTTGCCTCACAGCCTCCTCAACAGTACCAAGGAGTAAAGGATGTACAGCCGCCATCGCCATCGCCATTACCAATTGGAGCTCCCTGGAGCACTGGCTTATTTGATTGTCATTTGAACCAGACTAATGGTAATTACAATATTTCTTCTTTTTCCAATTGCTAATGATTTATTTTGGTATTGTTGGAGAAGGAGAGTAATATTTAGAATGAGAAGGAAAGAGTTTAGGAAATGTAGAGAATTGGAATGGAGATAAAACTTTATATTGAAGAAGGCTTTTGTTATTTTATTGATTTCTTGATTTCAAAATGAGTTACAACATCACATATTTATACTACTCCATGGAATGATCTAGATACTTGAATGATTATACAAGTTTATAGAATTCTCTAGATTGATGCCTATGATTTTTATTTGAGAAGTATCTAGTATCCTCCTAGAATTGTCTAGTTTAATATATTGATTTTTATGAAAGATTTTTCTAGCTAGTACAAGATGATTCTAGAACACTTCATGTTAATGAAGTTTAATCTTAACACCCCCCCCCCCCCCCCCTTTAAACTTGATTTGTGTCTCTCTTGGTAATCTTCATCTGATTCCTGAATTGAACAAACTTGTCAATTGGGAGTGCCTTGGTGAAGATGTCGGCAAGTTGATCATTCGTACTGATGAACTCCAGCTTGATCTTTTTGTCTTCCACCAATTCTCTGATGAAGTGATGTCGAATTTCTATGTGCTTTGTTCTTGCATGAAACACTGGATTCTTTGTCATAGCAATTGCTGACATATTATCACAGTACAGTGTTGTTGGCAGAATTTGATCTTGCTGTAAGTCAAATAGGATCCTTTGCAGCCATATTGCTTCACATGTTGCGCTAGTAGTAGATATATACTCCGCTTCTGCAGATGATAGTGCCACTGTTTGTTGCTTTTTTGAAGACCAAGATATTATTTTTGATCCCAAAGTGAAGACATATCCTGAAGTACTCTTCCGGTCATCAATACATCCGGCCCAATCACTATCTGTATAACCGGCGAGTACATTATCTTTTTCAGCTGAATATTTGATGCCAAAATTTATTGTGCCCTTCAAATATCTGAGGATACGCTTTGCTGCAGCATAGTGTACTTTACTTGGATCATTCATAAATCTGGATACAACACTTACCGCATATAATATGTCGGGCCTTGTATTTGTGAGATAAATCAACGATCCAACCAAGCTTCTATAGATTGATGCGTCCACCTTATTGGAACCATCTTTTTTGGATAATTTCTCATTCAAGGCTGCTGGAGTAGCGATTGGCTTGCAATTTATCATGTGAAATTTCTTTAACAGATCATCACAATATTTTTCTTGGCTTATAAATATTTCTCCATTATTTTGTTTTACTTGGATGCCAAGAAAATATCTCATTAAGCCTAGATCTGTCATCTCAAAATCTTCCATCATTTCTCTTTTAAATTCTTCTATCATCTTCTTGTTGGTGCCACAATAAATTAAATCATCAACATAGAGACAGATTATGAGAAAATCCGTACCTTGCTTCTTGACATAGAGTGATGGTTCACTTGGACTTCTTTGAAATCCATGTTTGCGGAAGTGATGATCGATCTTGCTATTCCATGCTCGAGGAGCTTGTTTGAGTCCATATAATGCTTTCCGGAGTCTATACACCTTTTCTTCTTGCCCTTTGACGATGTAGCCTTGAGGTTGCTCCACATAAACTTCTTCTTCAAGTTCTCCATTTAAAAATGCTGACTTGACATCCAACTGATATACCTTTAATTTGAGTTGAGCTGCAAGTGCTAACACGTCCTGATGGTCTCCATTCGAGCAACAGGTGAAAACGTCTCATTGAAGTCAATGCCTGGTTGTTGTGAATATCCTTTTGCAACGAGACGAGCTTTTAGCTTCTGGATTGTTCCATCTTCATTGTATTTGGTCTTATAGACCCACTTGAGCCCGACTACCTCCTTGCCTTTTGGAAGATCCACTAACTTCCATGTGTGATTTTTTTCAATCATTGTTATCTCCTCGTCCATAGCCTTATTCCATCCTTCTTCTTTGATAGCTTCTTCAAATTTTACTGGTTCACAAGAAAAGAATGCAACATCACAAGTATCATAAATTTCTTGTAATGAACGAGTCTTACTTGGAGGTGAATCTGCATCAGTCGCTTCTTCAATTCTCGGGCTAGGAGGTTCTTGAGTGTTAGATGTTGATCCAATGTTTTCATCGGCAATGATATCTGGAGTGGTTTCTTGATCTTTTTCCCATTTCCATGAGCCTGCTTCATCAAAGATAACATCTCTGGAAACCACAAACTTGTTAGTTGTAGGATTGAATAATCTATAAGCTTTGGATTCTTCACTGTAGCCAATAAAGATGAATTTTTCTCCTTTCTCATCAAATTTTTCTTTTCTGACTTGATCAGGAATGTGTGCATAAGCTATGCATCCAAATACCTTCAAGAAATCTACATTCGCTTTCTTTTGGAACCATACCTCATAAGGAGTTTTATTTGGCACAGCTTTCGTGGGGGACCTGTTCAAAATATAGACCGAGGTATAAACAGCTTCAGCCCAGAATTTGTTTGGAAGATGTTTACCTTTTAACATGCTCCGTGCCATCTCTACTATGGATCGATTTCTACGTTCAGCCACTCCATTATGTTGGGGAGTATATCTGACTGTAAGCTCCTTTTTTATTCCTTGGACCTTGCAAAATTCTTTAAACTCCTTGGATGTGAATTCTCCTCCACGATCCGTTCTCAAAATCTTCAACTTATGACCACTTTGCTTCTCCACTGATGCTTTAAATTGTACAAACTTTGAGAAAACTTCTGATTTTTCTTTTAGAAAATATACCCACATCATTCGACTATAATCATCAACAAACAAGAGAAAATATCTTTTTTCTCCGAGAGAAGATGTCTTAGTTGGGCCACATACATCGGCATGAACTAGCTCCAAAGGAACTCTAGCTCTCCATGAAGTTTTTGTGAAGGGTAGTCTATGCATTTTTCCAAAAATACAGCCTTCGCAAATTTTACTTTCCACATTTATGTGTGGGAGTCCAATTACCATATTTTTCTTTTTGAGTAATTTGAGACTTTTAATATTTAGATGGCCAAATCTCTTATGCCATAATTGAGAAATATCATTTTCCTCTGATTTTAATGCAAGATTCTCAATTGGCATTTTCAGTGGAAAAACTTTGTTTGGAGTCATTTTAATTTTGGCCACAACTTGATTATTTTTTTCATCAATAATTGTACTTTCATTTCCCACAAAATCAACTCTATAGCCTTTTTGTAATAATTGTCCCACACTTAATAAATTTTGTGTTAGGCCTGGTACATAAAGCACATCAGAAATAAATTTAGTCTTACCTCCCTTTACTTGAACTGCTATCACTCCCTTTCCTTCGACTTTGTGTGATTTTCCGTCTCCAAGCTTAACTTGAGAATTAACATCTTCATCCAATTTGACGAAGCTTTCTTTATTTCCTGTCATGTGATTACTGCAACCACTATCCAAGTACCAAATATCCTTCACATTTAATTTAGCACTAAAGCAAGAATAGAAAACATTATCTCCTTCAGTAAAATTAGCTTCGTCATTTTTATTGTACCAACAGTCCTTTTGGGAGTGATTAGCATTTTTGCATTTTAAACACTTAAATCTGCAACTCTGAGTATTATGATTAGACTTTCCACAAATTCTACACTGGGAGGAAGACGTAACTTTATTATTCTTCTCATACCTTCCACGAGGGCCTTGATTGTAATCTCCAAATTTTCTTTGCTTGAAATTTCTGCTCCCATAATTGCTCTTTTGTTGGAAATTTTTCTTTCCTTCTTTATCCGTCTCTCCTCCTCTTTTATTTGAAATTGACACTTTAGATTGAAAAGCTTGTTCCACCTCTTGAGTTGAAAACCTGCTCATTCGTAGCTCATGTGTCTCCAAAGAAGCCATTAGTTCTTGAAAACTTAATGTAGATAAATCTTTAGATTCTTCGATAGCGGCAACAACATGATCCCATTTTGCGGGTAAACTCCTCAATATTTTTTCAACTATCTTCTTATCTTTAAGTTTATCCCCATAACTTCTAATTTGATTAACAATGATAGTAACTCTATTAAAGAATTTTTTCATGGTTTCATCATTTTTCATTGCTAAATTATCAAATTCTCTCCATAAAGATTGAAGTTTGATAGAGATTACCTTAGAGGAGCCTTGAAATTCCTTCTGTAGAATACTCCAAGCTTCTTTTGAATTGGTGGCAGCCATAATACGAGGAAAGATAGTTTTATTTACCCCTTGTTGAATGAAGAGTAGTGCCCTTGCATCCTTCTTCTTATTTTCTTTAAACTCCTTTTGCTTTGCCGCCGTCCATGATGCTAGTGTTTCCGAGTCCTCGGGTGCATCATAGCTTCTTTCTACAAGCTCCCAAAGGTCTTGAGAAATGAATAGAGTCTTCATTTGAAGGCTCCAATAATCATAGTTTTCTCCATCAAAAATAGGGACAAGATTTTGTGAATAGTTGAATAAAGATGATGAAGATGATTGTGTTGCCATGGTGGTTTGTAATGGAACACAAGGCTAAACTTGGCTCTGATACCAAATTTGTTGGAGAAGGAGAGTAATATTTAGAATGAGAAGGAAAGAGTTTAGGAAATGTAGAGAATTGGAATGGAGATAAAACTTTATATTGAAGAAGGCTTTTGTTATTTTATTGATTTCTTGATTTCAAAATGAGTTACAACATCACATATTTATACTACTCCATGGAATGATCTAGATACTTGAATGATTATACAAGTTTATAGAATTCTCTAGATTGATGCCTATGATTTTTATTTGAGAAGTATCTAGTATCCTCCTAGAATTGTCTAGTTTAATACATTGATTTTTATGAAAGATTTTTCTAGCTAGTACAAGATGATTCTAGAACACTTCATGTTAATCAAGTTTAATCTTAACAGGTATCAACTACCTATGTGTTATTATGATGTGATTCTGCTTTTGCTATTGATATTTCCTCTATTAATAAGAAATATTTTTAAAGAAAATAATTTTTTGGTGCTTGGATGCTTGGAAAATATTTTCTTTCATACCAAACATGCTTTTCAGGGAGAAACTGAACGGATCAATTTGTTGGCGAGGGTGCAACGCATCCACTCCTTTTGACTCGGAATACTATATATGTAGTTGAAATCTATATCTATATATTAGATAATTCGCACGCATAATCGGCAAAAAAAAAGTGATAGTATAATCGTACTTGACATTTACTGACTTAAAATCCTTGACCCACCTTTAATTTAAGATCATTCTAGTTTGTGCAGTTGTCACGACAAACATTTTACTGACTTAAAATCCTATCCTTGATCCGCTTCTGTAGAAAATCCTTGATTCTATAGTTGTTAAGACAAACATTTACTGACTTAAAATCCTTGATCTACTTCTAAGGAATATTCTTGTTTGTGCAGCTGTTATGACAGCATTCTTACCTTGTGTAACATTCGGACAGATAGCAGAAGTCCTCGATGCAGGAGAAATGAGTAAGTCCCAAATGATCCTGCAATTATTTTTACATCGTCAGTGTATAGTAGTTAAACTCTTTCCTTCTTATATTTTCCTTTCGAGAAATAAGAGAGTGCCACTGCAAACAAACTTTGGTTGCTGGCTTATGCTGTGAACTAATAGTACTAATTAAGGATTGATTTTTGTATGGTGATTGCAGCATGTCCTTTGGGGACTTTCATATACTTGCTGATGATGCCTGCTGTTTGCTCTCAATGGATAATGGGCTCCAAGTATAGAACTAAGCTGAGACAGAAATATAATCTTGTGGAAGCTCCTTATTCAGACATAGTTTCCCACATATTCTGTCCATGTTGCTCTCTTTGTCAAGAGTTCAGAGAGCTTCAGCACAGGGGACTTGATCCTGCTCTAGGTATGCATGTCACACCTGGTACAATAATCTTTTTACCATATTGTAGGCCGGGCGGATTTAGAGGGGCGGAAGGGGATTCCGGTGAACCCTTCGCGGCAAAATTATATTGTACATATATGACAAAATCTGTTTTATTCCTCTATATATTATATTTTGAATCCTTGGACTTACCCCTAAAACATTGCTCAAGTGGTCAAAGGGGATCAACACTTCTGTGATGTCACTGGTTCAATTTTCACTGCCTATAATCTCTTTTAATTTTTTAAACTTTTTTTTGAACCCTCTTAGCAAAAATCATGCCTCCGCTATTGATTGTATGGTGTAATTCAAGCTAGTATTTTTCATGGATCGAATACATGAAAATTATTTTTGTTAGATTAGTGGTGATGGTAATTCTAATCCAGGTTTTACCTTGTTCTAATACCATATTGAATTTGGTGTACAAGAAAGAAATAAGTTTCTAACCGCAACAACAACAACAATAAACTCAGTGTAGTATCACAAGTAGAATCTGAAAAAAGTAATTTTCTAACGGGGTAACGGAGAGATCGACGAAGATGTCGTGCATCGCATTGGAGTGGGATGGATGAAGTGAATGCTCGCTTCCGGTGTTTTTGTGTGATAGGAATGTGCCGCTAAGACTTAAGGATAAGTTTTATAGAGTAGTGGTTCGACCGGCTATGATGTATGGGGCAGAGTGTTGGCTAGTCAAGATCTCCCACGTGTAGAAGATGAGAGTAACAGAGATGAGGATGTTGAGATGGACGTGTGTGTACCACGAGAGATAGGATTAACAATGAATATATCCGGGATAGAGTGGGAGTAACCTCCGTGGAGGACAAGATGTAGGAGTCGAGGCTGAGATGGTTCAGATATGTTAAGAGAAATAAGCGTTGATGCTCCAATTAGGAGGTGTGAGAGGTTGGCCATGGAGAGTTTGAGAAGAGGTCGAGGTAGGCCTAAGAAGTAGTGGGAAGAGGTGATTAGGCAGAACATGGCTCCGGTTCGGCTCACTTAGGACATGACCATTGATAGGAGAGTGTGGAGGCCGAGGATTAAGGTAGAGGGTTAGTAGGTAGTTTATAGTTGTTCACCGATAGTCTTAGTAGTATGCATGTCCCTTCATATTTTTAGATTTTTATTATGTTATGTGGTTTTGTTCGCCTCAGGTATTGTATTTCATGTTGCTATTATTTGGTACCACTCATCCTTTATCTCTCCCTCTATGTTTTATCATCCATCTTTCTTCTTCCCTTGCTTTCTCCTATTCTTCTTGTCTTTTCTGAGCCGAGGGTTTATTGGAAACAGTTTCTCTACTTGCATTAGGTAGGGGTAAGGTCTGCGTACAAACTACCTTCCCCAGATCCCACTTATTGGGATCAAACTAGGTTTGTTGTTGTTGTAGCAGGGAGAAGCGGACCTATGTATTATGTTAGAGGGGTCATCGGACCCCGTAAACTTTGGCGGAATATATATATGCATATATATCTTGAAAATATTAATTTAAATTTCTTGGCACCCTAAACCCTAAAAGCCTTTAAGGGGCACCAATTGAACAAAATATTGTGCTCCTGTCGCATTAAAATTCTGGGTTCGTCTCTGCTAATAGAAGTGTTGAAAATGTGGTGCAGGATGGAATGGGATAGTTGCTCAGCAACATTATGGGAACCAACAAGTGAATCAAGCTCCCCAAGTACAATCCATGTCTAAGTAAAATTCAAGATTGTGACTCTTTATTAGTTTGAGTTGAGGTTGTAATATGTTACATATGTTTTGATACAACCAGATTCTGTTAATGTTGCAGTCTTATTATTTATTCAACCATCTTATTGGTAGAGTTGATTGTTGTACTATATTTCTAAAACTCCTTTTTTGTTACATTATTGTTTAATTGGAAGCAATATTTCTTGTCTATGTACTACAAACAAGATAAATCAATCTTTGGTCTGCCGCGGTTTATACGGAGAGTTCATAGTATCATATCAATATCAATCAATTAATCTAAACTAGTTAAAACCGGTAAATATATATCCTCTACAATCACTCGGATCAAGAAGAATAAATCTTTTTACTCCAAGAATTTAATTCAGGAGAGGAGAAGAATTTCTTCATTCGATGATTTGATAGTCTGTTTACCCTAAAAAACGGATAACAATAAAATTTATATTTGATTGTAAGGATACGTAGATAAATTCAATACAAATATAAATTGCGTTATATTAAACAAGTATGAGGCATAATTAATTATCAAACCAATTAAGGGGAATGACACTGGGCTCAATAACATCTCTAATAAAACGTCTGCCTTCAATCCGGGTTCATAATAATGAAGAACTGATGAACAAAAGTAAGGACTATGAATAACAAAAAAAATAAAAGTATATTGCCTTGATATGCATGTTACAATGTGTCTAATGAATAGTCACACTCTCCTTTGTATAGTAGGAGAGTTTAACCCTAAGTACAATTCCATAAAAGGTTAAAATCTCATATTTTACTAGTCACTGTTTTTCTGCCGATAAGTGCCGGGATACATGCCATGACATTTGGCTGGGCACGGAATCACGACAATTTGTTAGTCATGCTCGATAATCTGGTAATGCTCTCCGAAGTTTCGGGATTCGAATCGGACCTGGGGGATGTGGTCTCGATTCTTCTGAGGGCAGGTGTTTTGCCTGGACCCCGACTCGAGGGCCTCCTTGCCCCAATTCTGGTTCCTTATAGTCACATCTCTACTATGTTTATTTTATCGATAAATGAGGCGCCCCATGGGCTCGGTTTTACCCATATACAAATAATCCCCTCATTTCTCGAAGAGTAAGTTTATAGAAACGACATATGCTCTTCGATTCCTTCTTCAAAACACCGTGATAAAAATGACAAAGAACCTAAAACATCCTGTCAGTCACGTCATTATGGCTTCAAACGCATGTCAGTCATTGACATGTCATCCCTGAATGTGAAATGGCACGAAACCTCTATATATACTTTCCTCCTTCGTTCATTTTTTACCTTTTGACCAAGCTTCTATCTTCCAGTCTTCAGGATATCACTACCCTTCTTCATACTATAATATTTTTATTTTTGTTCTTCAAGTTTCTCAATAAGCTGCTCCACGACCATCGATCTGATTTTATTGGATGGGCTACCTGGATCAATTTACATACCCTTAACCCAAGATTTATTTATGAGTAAAATATTACCAGTGCATCATTGTGTGGTTGCACGATGCCCTCAGCGTCCCTGTTGTTGAAAGATACAGTTCCATGCGGTAGATAATCTTAAGTCCATTTTTCCCTTGTGACACTTTAGTGCGCTTTAACATCAGTGGGGGATGTCAACCACCAATGATCATGTTAATGATGTGCTGTGGTTCCTATTTCTCTATTTGCTTGTTGGAGTCTCTATTTCTTTAGTGAATTTCCGCTCGATCACTCAGAAATTCTCGGAGGTGTCCTTTATTGAAGAATTGGGCCTACTTCTTCTCTCAATTGTCGAGAGTCTTTGAAGGTTCCATGATATTTACACATTAGGTTAGGGTCCCTTTTGGTAAGATCAAATTGCAATGGTCAAGGCCACTTAGTATCTTTAATATGTCCGTTGGCTGATATGATGCCTGCAACATCGACGTTGAAGTTGTACTCCGATAACCTTGGTGCTTTCTTAGACCCGATGGGTATGTCAAAACCGTTTTATCTCATGAGTTCCCAATTATTATAACCTTGGTTGATTTTTCTTTCAATCCTCATAGGGTTGCGTTCGGAACTATTACTCCTTCGATGTCCACTTTATGGTTTATACCAATCTCTGTTCGATCTTAGTTCATTATCGACGGCTCTTTTGGATCTATCACTATTTTTGACGAGATAAATGGATCCGAAAAGGGCCAAGCTGATTGTCTTCGACCCTGATATTTGTTTGGTACCTTTTATGGATGTCGGCCAAGTTATTACCAGGTATTCTATCTAATTTTGCTTCAACTGTTGTGAAGCCAGTGAGCTTTGGGGGCTGAGTCTTTGGATGAATGCCTGAATGGCCCAATTGTCCGCGATCGGAGGCATATCCATCCGTTCTATTTGAAACCTCGACACGAATTCCCTGAGCATCTCGCTATCTCTTTGCTTCACCTTGAAAAGGTCTGACTTCCTGGTCTCGACCTTGATAGACCTGGCGGGTACAAAGGCATTGGGAAGCATAGCAAACGAGTAAGTTGTGATACCATATCATATATCGTTTTGACAAGGTCTCTCCGAACTTTTTAAGCAGAACGAATTTGATTTCATCATCTTCCAAGTCGTTCCCCTTGATGGTGCATGTGTAGGAAGTTTTATGTTCATTTCAATTAGTTGTCCCATCATACTTCGGAATTTTGGGCATACGAAACTTCTTTGGGATCGGGTTCGGGGGTGGTCTAGGAGGGAAAGGCTTTGGAGAAATTTCTTGGAATCCAGGACCTTCAGTATCGGTGTTGCTCCTGGGATTTGATCAACCCTGGAGTTACAGCTCTCCATTTTTTTATTGTTAACTTCGATTTTTTTCTCTCGATTCCACCCATTTTGTCAATTCCTAGAGCATCTTCATTATCTCTGGGTTGGTCCCAGGTTTAGCTTCACTCGGACTTTCTATGACTAGTTCAATTCTACAAGTGTTTTCCCAAGACGATTTGGGATTGTTGGGGGCACAACTTTTGTTCTACAACATGGCTATTGTTGCGAGCCTATATCATTTCGAAGATCACCCGCAATTTGATCTTATCGCCTTTGCCGGTGTGTGTACTCCTAGCTATTGATCGGGCTCCCTCGCGAATGTTGTTTTTTGGGGCAGTTGGCAAGCTTGCTTTGATATCCACATGCGTTAGCATCGATCGGGTCCCACAACTGGAATTCCGTTGGGGTCAATAAGTGGCACCTCGTTACTGGGAACCAGATCATTGTTCTCGCCATAGTGGACGAATTCAATATCAACGCTCAAAAGGGCAAATTGGGACTTTAACATTTTTAATTCGACCTAAAATTAGGAACTCAAAGAACAAGTGTAAAATAGAGTGTGTTATAGAAATTTGTATAAAATTTCCACTATTATCCTTAGCCCTATGGTGGGCGCCAAACTGTTTATCCTAAAAAAGGAATAATAATTAAATTTATATTGGTTTTAAGAATACGCGGATTAATCTAATACAAATGATAAATTACATTAGATTAAACAAGTAAAAGGTATAATCAATTATCAAACTAATTAAGGGGAGTGACTTCGGACTCAGTAACAACTTTAGTGAAATACCTGCCTTCAATCTCCAGGCTCACAATAATGAAGAACTGATGAATAAAAGTAAGAACTTTGAATAACAAAGAAAATAAGAGTATATTGCCTTGATTGTGTGTTACAAATTTGTCTTATGAATAGTCATGCTTCCCTTTACATAGTAGGAGAGTTTTACCCTAAGTACAATTCTATAAAAGATAAAAATCTTCTAATTTACTAAGCACTGATTTTCTACCGATACGTGCCAAGATATTTGTCGTGACATCCAACAGGGAAAGAATATCACGGCCCTTTATTAGTCGTGCTCGATTATCTGGTAATTCTCTCCAAAGTTTTGGGATTCGAATTAGACCTGGGGATATGACCCTGATTCTTCTAGAGTAGGTGTTTTGCCCGGACCCCCACTCGAAGGGCTCCTTATCCCAATTACGTTTCCTTACAATCACATCTCTACCCCATTTACTTCATCTAAAATATAGGCGTCCCACGGGCTCGATTTCACCCATATACAAAGTCACTTTATTCAAATAATATGAATAGTAATCGAATATTTGTGCACTGGAAATCCACTAAACCAAGCCAACAAGAACAATAAAAACAAAAAGATCTTAGTAGTTCCATACTTCCGTGATATGAAAATTGAGCTTGCAATGACTTAATGACGTTTTGGGGAGAATCAAAAAAAAGCCAAATTTACAAGTGGTCATTAAAAAATAATCATAATTTTAAAAGTAATTAAAATTTAACCACTTTTTATGTAAAGATAAATCTGAACAAAAATACTATTCAAAATCCGAAAAATACTACATCATAATATACTGTAATTCCAGTATAATATACTGTAATTCCAGTATAATATACTGGAACTCCAGTATAATATACTAACATAGGTATATTGGAGTTTCAATATAATAAACCGGTCCAACATTATATGTTGGATGTTCATAAACAGGTGCTCCAATCTCCAGTATATTATGCTAGAATTTTTTGCATATTGGAAGTTCATACACAGGTGCACTGATCTCCAGTATACAACAACAACTACCCAGTATAGTCCCACAAAGTAGGGTCTGGGAAGGGTAATATGTAGACGAGCCTTACCCCTACCCGAAAGGGCAGAGAGGCTGTTTCCAACTACCCAGTATAGTCCCACAAAGTGGGATCTCCAGTATATTATACTGGAACTTTTTGTGTTAGAACAAAATAATGGCTATTTTTCAATGACTTTGCAAACGCTAGCTATTTTTGAATGACTAGTCCGAAAAGGCGAAAACTGGCTAGCCCGTGCTATATGTACGAAATTTTAGGGAGAAACTAAACAATAGCCAGATTTATAAGTGGTCATTCAAAAATAACTATAGTTTTAAAAATAATCGAAATTTAGCCGCTTTCATGTAAAAATAAATTTGAACGAAAGCACTATTCAAAATTCGAAAAATACTCTAGCATAATATACTGTAATTCCAGTATAATATAGTGGAACTCTGGTAAATATACTATAGTTCCAACATAAGTATACTAGAGTTCCAATATAATATACTGGTCCAACATAATTTGTTGGATGTTCATACACATGTGCTCCAATATCCAGTATATTATACTGAAACCTTTCGCGTATTGGAGTTCCAACATAATATGCTAGAACTTTTTTGCGTATTGGACTTCCAGCATAATATGCTAGAAGTTCATACACAGGTGCACCGATCTCCAGTATATTATGCTGGCTAATATAAAGGTGCACCGAGCTTTTGGTGTTGCAGAATAGTGGCTTTTGTTCAATGACTTTGCAAACACTGGCTATTTTTGAATGACCAGTCCAAAACTGATTAGGCGGTGCTATTTTTGCAAAGTTTTGGCATCGATTATTAGTTGGGACACATCGATTTAATGCATAATATATATTTGGAGATTGGAGCACCTGTGTTTGAACTTCCAGCATATTATGCTGGACCGATATATTATACTGGAATTCTATTATATTATACTGGATTTTCAAATTTTGAACAGTGTTTTTATTTAGATTTATCTTATCATAAAAAGTTGCTAAATTTCGATTACTTTTGAAATTGTGGCTATTTAAATGACCACTTGTAAATATGACTATTTTTTAATTTCTCCATATATATTTGATGAGAACCTCAATAACGTAATAAAAATTTCTCGAGGCGCCCTATTTGGTTGGCCTCAATTAACCTATACCCATTTTTATAATTTTTTTAACTTGTACCCACTTTTAAATAACTTTCGCCCCATTTTACCTCCTCCTTCTCCTCCATTTTTCTTCTTCGTCTTTTTCTGAAGTTGTCTGGCATTTTTCCATTTTCTCTCTTTTTAGTCTGGCAATTGTTCTGTGAATTTTGCATCCCAATTTCTGTTCATTGGTAGATGTTCTTCTTCTACTTCGCTTCTTTTTCATTGTCTTTTCCGTCTATCATATTATTAGGATGACAATAAAAACCATAAACTTGTAAGATCAAGGGAATTCCCCTTGTTGTAGAACTCATGCGAACCAAGACATATTTCTTTTCCCTTATCGTTTTCAAAATATCTTAATTTTGACAGATATGTTTGTATAAGTAAGAATTAAAAACCTATATAGTGGTGAAAAACTTCAGTTATTTTAGTGCTGAAGTTTTTACGAATAAACTAAATACCTTTAGCATCTTCTGTTGAAGTTTTTGAAAAAGCTTATCCAAGATAAATAAAATTCAGTTTTTTGGTACTAAAATTTTTACAAATAAACTAAATAATTTCAGAGAACTTATGAAACTAGTTGGGCCTCTACCTCCATTATGTTTTTCTTGTTGGGCCTTCGTTTCACTTGATCTTTTGTCGGTATTTTCCAGAATTTAGACGATGTAAATTCTGAGTTGAGAGAGAGAGAGAGAGTTTATATAATTATTATATTTATACTTGTTATGTGCACATATGGATAAGTTTCCTAATACCTATAGTTTATGTCAAATCCACGAACCCATGGTTGAATACGTTGCTAATGGTAGATTGGTAGGGCTAAGATTTAAGTACATTGTGTAAATACATTTAATATATTATTGATAAATTATCAGTTATGTTTATTTATAAGTAGCTCACTATAAAAATTGACTAATTGATAAAATATTATTAATATTAGCTAAATTAGTCAATTAGCTATTAGTAGCAAGAAAATATTAAAATTTTGCTTCGTTTTGAGTGGGTGTTATTAGAATAGATTGGCACAATTAAGGAGCTTGAATCTTAGTATTGGGATGATTTGGTGAAGTTTTGAGGTAGTACGAAATGGAAATTCGATGTAAAAGTTGAACATGAAAAAAATGATATGTGTATCACACTGTGTATCGTTTGTGTATAGCATATGTGTCATATTTGTATCAATTGTGTATCACATGTATATCCATGTATACCTGTGTGTAAGATACATACGTGATACATATTTGATACATGTATCGCAGAAGACTTCTTTAAACTCGATTTAATTACGAATTTAGATACAAAACCAGTCCAACTTATCTATATATTTTCAATGAATTTCAACCCCATTGATAAGGTTCATTTTTTTGTTTAGATTTTTGTAATTCATCACCTTATTTGTTACCCCGTTCATGAAATTTTCTTTCCATCTTGTATCTAATGTTGCTAATCATGCTTAAAAATATGGATGGTGATTTTACATGTTATTCTTTGAGAGAAAGAACCCTATTATTTAATTTTTAAATCTTTATTGGCTAGTTTTAAGTGATATTTCTTTTCAAACGGCTGCCAATGTCGCTAGGAGGATCGAGGATGTTCTTCCGTCGGAGTGAGAGAAGGTGTCAGATAAGAGTCCTCGTCATTCCAATGGTTTTAGTGGTGCCTCATCTGGAGGGTAAGGGTACTTTTGGTAGGGGCAATCCTTTCAGGCCATATTAGTCAGCGCTTCAAGCATCCGACACTTGCTTCAGTAAGCGTGGTCCTTATGTGCCTCATTCTGGGCAACCAGCCTAGTGCACCACCATCTCCTATCAATGCACCTCCTATTCAGAGTTACTATCGTGGGCCTCCGGCTCGTTCGGTCCAGTCTCAGTTTCAGCAGCCACATCACTAGGATGGATATTTTGGGTGTGGTGGTTCTTGCATATCAGGAGGACTTGTCGAGGATAGCTGGGCGACATGCCACAACAAAGTTCTCAGGCCATGATTCTGGCATCGGTTGCACCACCGCCCGCTCAGCCAACTAGAGGTAGGGGTTAGGTATCCAAAGGCAGAGGTCTAACCGCTAGAGGTGGAGGTCAGGCCGTTAGGGGTGGAGGTCAGGCCGGTAGAGGTGGAGGCCAGCCAGCAGGAGTCTGTCCTAGGGATGTGGTTCAGAGTAGTGGGGCCCAGACCCGATGTTAATCTTTCCCAGCCAGGCCAAAGGCTAAGTCATCCGTTGCTATTATCAGAGGTACTGTTTCAGTTTGCCATAGAGATGCTTCTGTTCAATTTGATCTAGGAATTACTTATTCCTATATTATCCTGTTTTGCTTCATATCTGGTTGTGCCTCGTGATTTTTTAAGTGCTCATATATATGTGTCCACACTTGTGGGAGTCTATTATTGTAGATCATGTCTATCGTTCGTATATGGTTATCATTGGGTGTCGTGAAACTAGCGTAGATCTTCTAATTCTTGATATGGTTGATTTTGATTTCATCTTAGGTATAGATTGACTGTCACCTTATCATGCCATATTGGATTGTTACCAAAACTAGCCAACAAAGACTGAAAAATCAAATAATAGGGTTCTTTCTCTCAAAGAATCACATACAAAAATCACCTTCCATATTTTTAAGTGTGTTTAGAAATACTAGATACAAGATGGAAAGGAATTTCATGGACGGGGTAGCAAATAAGGTGATAAAATACAAAAATATATACAATATTCTAAAAATCTAAACAAAAAAAGAAGTTTTTTAATGGGTATAATTGAAATTTATTGAAAATATATATGTATATATAAGTCAATATACAAAATGTGAAAAGATTGTAGGTGATTTAGACTGGTTTTGTATCGAAATTCGTAGTTAAATCAAGTTCAAAAAAGTCTTCTGCGACACATGTATCAAATATGTATCACGCATGTATCTCACATACATGTATACATGGATATACATGTGATACACACACACACATACACACACACACACACACACACACACACACACACATATATATATATATATATATATATATACATAAATGATACACAGTGTGATACACATATTATTTTTTTAATATTCAGTTTTTACTTCGAATTCTCAATTCAAACCACCTCAAAACTTCACCAAATTCTCCCAAAATTGAGATTCAAGCTCCTTAAGTTGTGCCCAATCTATTCTAATAGCACCCACTCAAAACAAAGCAAAAATTTGATATATTTTTGCTACAAATAGCTAATTGGCTAATTTGGCTAATATTAATAATATTTTATCAATTGACCAATTTTTGTATTGATCTACTTATAAATGAGTATAACTGATAATTTCTCTTATATTATTGTTATTGTTATTATTATGCTGATCTGTTGTGAAAGTTCTAAATTGGGTTTCCAGCTACCGTACTGCAGGCCCATTATCATCATTATTACCCAAAAAACACACACAAAAAAAAAAAAAAAGAACAACTAAGGAATAAAGAAAGAATAAATATATTGTTCGATATAGTACCATAAAAAAAGGCAGAATGAAGTAGTAACGGTAACCCGTCTCAATTCAAAACTTATTGTGATCGATTGTATACTATATGGTTAAGGAAATACATTATACTTAGACTTACTATTTTTTTTTTTAAAATTTTTCTTTCCATAGCTATATTTTACAAGAAACTAAAGTACAAAATCTGAATACTTCCAGGTAAGGTGAATTAACCATCTCGTCATTTGATAGGAGATTAAGAGAATTCAACAACTCAACTTATTGGATGTTTGTTGAGTCTGATAATTCATAGTCATAGCTTAAATGATGATCATAACATGTGTGATATGTTAGATATATGGACTTATACTACATACATATGGATAATATGTGGATTAATTATATGTTATGTGCTACCTTTTGGTTTGGCTTAAATTAGTGGTCTTTTGGATATTATTATTAAGTAGGCCAATACATTGTCATATAAAGTATAGGGTATAATTTCTTGTGTAGATACCCATAAAGAGTAACCTTAGTTAATGATGGGCTAACTAAGGTTACATGCATGAGACTCTTGGGTTACATGTAGGTTACATGTGACTTTTGATATTACATGCTTACAAATTAGGGGGTTATGGTTCCCATTTGAGGCAAGACAATTCTCTTCCATTTCCCATTCTTGCTAGAGAGCAAAACCTTGTCTTGCACATCAAGTGGAAAGCCTAACCTTGGATTATCTTCAAGAAACTCAACCCCGGACGATCTTCAAGCCGGATCAAGGAGCTTCCACTTATGGATTCAGGTACGCTTCTGCTTATGTTATAGTTCCAGATAATTCGATATGAAGGCTACAGTTTTATAGTCAGATTTATTCCAACAATTAGTATCAGAGCCTCCTTCATATTGGGTCATTTGGAAATTCATGAATTCAATGTTATAATGCTTAGTGATTAAAATTCAGTTAGAATTTTAATTTTGAAGTTCTAGTACCTTGATATGTCATGCTTTCATGAATGATTTGTTGATGTTAAACTTCAGTATTTCGATACCTTGCTATCACCATATGAATTAAAATGTTGAGATTATATGCATATTTTCGATTGTTGAATATGATTCCATGATTAAGCCTTTTGTTGAAAGCACCATTAAATTTATGGACAGAAGGCCAAGATAATCGATTATCCCTCTAGGATAATCGATTATCCTGGAATTTCCAGTGAAATTGGAAACTCCAGAATGCCAGCATAATCGATTATCCTTTTAGGATAATCGATTATCCTGGAATTTCCAGCAGAATGGAAATTCAAGAAAGCCAGCATAATCGATCATCCCTTTAAGATAATCGATTATCCTGGACCAGTAAGCCTGCATAATCGATTATCAATAAGATAATCGATTATCCTGGTATTTCCAGTAAAATTGGAAATTCCAGAAAGCCAGGATAATCGATTATCCTAATTTCCAGCAGAACTGGAAATTCCAGAATGCCAAGATAATCGATTATCCTGAAAAGATAATCGATTATCTAGCAATTTATTGCAGAAACATTTTTTTATTTTCTGGCAGTTTAATGAAGACATAATGTACAATTAATTAAAGAAACGTTTTTCATTATTAAAGAAACGTTTTAAGTTTTCAGATTTTAATTGTACATTAATGTTTTGTCCATTAATATTCAGTTTTTAATATTAATGTTTTGTCCATTATTATTCGGATTTTAATATTCAGATTTTACATAATAAACATGTAATTTTCAGTCAAGATTCAATATATGGCTTAAAGAACTAATTCATTTTGCATCTAATATTTTATATTAATCAATTGAAATATTATGTTACCAAAGTAACCTCTTTTGTGAAGATTGATTGGTTTTAAGATATAAGATGACTGTGTATGTTCGTATTCCATGCGTTTAACACCGGCCCAAAGGAAGGTTGTTATTTGGCAGGAATTCGAGCATGCTTGTGGTGATAAATATGTGACAATTATTAAGTTTTCCATGTGAATATTAAGTCGGCCCAAAGGAAGGCTTGATATTTGACAGGAGTTTATTGTCAATATTTGATTACTACACCAAGAGTACCAATTACAAGTTGATTTTATGTCCAAAAACTAAAATCAATGTTGTGCTAGGTATCTTGTAATGGGATTTGCCTATTTTGAATCTGTATACTAAAGTTAAAATTCAAATAATTGTAAGCATGTTTTAAGTTGTCCTTGTTCTATTTTCAGTGAATTCTTCAGCTGCTATAATATTTGCGAACATTAACAGCATCCATGTGCTTAACGACACAAATTTTAAGGAATGGAAAGAAAACATTATGATAGTTCTCGGTTGCATGGATCTAGACCTTGCACTTCGGATTGAGAAACCTGCTTCTCTTGAGGATACATCTTCTTCTGATGACAAGAAAGAGATGGAGAAGTGGGAACGCTCAAATCGCATGAGTCTTATGATCATGAAACGTGCAATTCCAGAATCTTTTAGGGGAACTATGACTGAAGAGAATAATGCCAAAGTTTTCCTTGAGGACCTTGAAAAGCGTTTTGCACAAAACGAAAAGGCGGAAACTAGTACTCTTTTGAGTAAACTTGTTTCCATGAGGTATAAAGGCAAAGGAAACATATGGGAGTACATTTTAGAAATGTCTCATATTGCTTCAAAACTAAAGTCACTCAAGTTGGAATTACCTGAGGAACTACTTGTGTACTTAGTTTGATCTCTCTCCCTGCACAATTTAATCAGTTTAAGGTCAGTTACAACTGCCTAAAGGAGAAATGGACTCTTAATGAACTCATTTCATACTGTGTGCAAGAGGAAGAGAGAATAAAGCAAGATAAGACAGAAAGTGCTCATTTGGCATCATCTTCTAGAGACAACAAGAAAAGGAAAAATAAGGAAGTTGTGGTCTCAAGGCCCCAGAAGAAGCAACATAAGGAAAATAAGGTTGAAACTACAGAATCAGGTTGCTTTTTATGTAAGGGGACTAATCACAAGAAGAAAGATTGTACCAAATACCACGCTTGGCGTGCGAAAAAGGATATATCTCTTGCTCTTGTTTGTTCTGAAGTTTTTAATTTCGGTACCTAAAGATACTTGGTGGGTAGATTCTGCTGCTACTACTCACATAAGTGTATCTATGCAGGATTGCCTGAACTGCCGAAAACCAAGTGATGGTGAAAGATACATCTATGTTGGTGACGGCAAAAGGGTCAAAGTTGAGGCTATTGGAAATTTTAGGCTATTATTTAAGACTGGTTTTTATTTGGATTTGAATGAGACTTTTGTTGTACCGTTTTTTAGACGGAATTTAATTTCTGTTCCCAAATTGGACATATCCGGTTATTCTTGTTCATTTGGTAACAATAAAGTGAGTCTTTTTCAAGGTTCAGATCTTATCGGTACTGGTCTTTTATCAGCATATGATAGCCTATATTTGTTTGACATAATAACCTCACATAATGAAACTTTGCATACAAGTTCTAGTGGTACCAATAGAAAATTATCTAATGAGAATTCCTTATCACTCTGGCACAAGCGTTTAGGTCACATATCCAAACAAAGAATTCAGAATCTCGTGTCAGATGGAATTCTTGATTCTCTTGATTCCTCAAATTCGGATATTTGCATTGAGTGTATCAAGGGTAAACAAACAAACAAGACGAGATTAGGTGCCCAGAGAGCTTCAGATGTCTTAGAATTGATACATACGGATATTTGTGGGCCATTCCCTACACCTTGTAGAAATGGTCAATAATACTTTATCACATTTATAGACGATTACTCTCGTTATGGATACCTATACTCTCATTCATGAGAAGTCCTAATCTATAGACGTGTTCAAATCATATAAGGCCGAAGTTGAAAATCAACTAAGCAAAAGGATTAAAACCGTTAGATCTGACCGTGGTGGTGAATACTATGGTAGATATGATGGTTCAGGTTAACAACGTCCAGGGCCATTTGCCAAATTCCTAGATGAGTGCGGGATCGTTCCTCAGTACACTATGCCAGGCAGTCCTACTATGAATGGTGTAGCTGAGAGACAAAATCGGACACTAAAGGACATGGTGAGAAGTATGATTTGTCATACTACTTTGCCAGACTCACTCTGGGGAGAAGCATTGAAAACCGCAGCATATATACATAATAGGGTTCCAACTAAAGCTACAATCAAAACCCCATATGAACATTGGTATGGAAATAAGCCCAGTATAAAGCACTTACACATTTGGGGTTGTCCAGCTGAGGCAAGGCCTTACAGGCCAAATGAAAAGAAACTGGATTCTAAAACGGTTAGTAGCTATTTTGTTGGATACTCTGAAAGATCCAGGGGGTATAAGTTCTATGATCCCACTTCTAGAACTATTTTTGAGACGGGTAATGCTCGGTTCTTTGAGGATATTGAGTTTGGGGGGTGGGGAGATAAAGTTAGAGATTTTATCTTTGAGGAAGAACATGTGTCTTTTCCTCCAGTTGTTGATCTTGATCAGGGTGTTCTTATTCCTGACACGGATCACACAACTCCAGTTCAAGACAATCTTGATAATCTCCCTAATCAAGTTCCTGATATTATTAATGAAAATCAAACTCAACAACCTCAAGAACCTGAAGTGCCATTAAGGAGATCCACTAGAGAGAGGAGAAGTGCAATTCCGGAAGATTATGTTGTATTTCTCCAAGAACATGAGGCAAACTTGGAAATGGTGGAAGATACTCTTGTCTTTCTCCAAGAACAAGAAAGTGACATTGGACTTGAGGAAGATGATCCAATCAACTTCCGTCAAGCCATGAAAGGTTCTAACTCTCAAAAGTGGATTGATGCAATGAATGATGAGATGAAGTCTATGAGCGATAACGGCGTTTGGGAGCTTGTTTCATTGCCCGAAGGTGTTAAACCAATTGGTTGCAAATGGATATTTAAAACCAAGAGGGATTCAGAGGGCAATGTCATTAAGTTTAAAGCTCGCCTTGTTGCAAAGGGCTACACTCAAAAGGAAGGCATTGATTATAAAGAGACTTTCTCTCCAGTTTCATCGAAAGACTCTTGCAGGACAATAATGGCACTAGTAGCACATTTTGATCTTGAACTTCATCAGATGGATGTTAAGACAGCGTTTCTCAATGGTGACATTGAGGAATCAATTTATATGGTGCAACCTGAAAACTTTGTTTTGGGAGACTCAAAGAAAAGGGTTTGTAAATTAAAGATATCCATCTATGGGCTCAAGAAAGCTTCCCGTCAATGGTATCACAAGTTTCATGAAGTCATTACATCTTTTGGTTATGAACCAAATATTGCTGATGACTGTATATACCATAAGTTCAGTAGGAGCAAACATATTTTTCTGGTTTTATATGTCGATGACATGCTGCTTGCCAATAACGATATAGGATTATTGCGCGAAACTAAGAAATTTCTTTCAAAGAAATTTGAAATGAAAGATCTTGGTAATGCCTCTTTTGTATTAGGAATTCAGATACATCGAAATCGCTCCAAAGGTGTTCTCGGTCTGTCACAAAAGGTCTATATCGATAAGGTTCTTAAAAGATTTGGCATACAGGATTGTAAACCAGGAGACACCCCTGTTGCTAAGGGAGACAAGTTTAGTCTCAAACAGTGCCCAAAGAATAGTTTTGAAACCATGGAAATGGAGAAGACACCTTATGCTTCGGCTGTAGGGAGTCTGATGTATGCTCAGGTATGCACACGACCTGATATAGCATACATTGTTGGGATGCTGGGCAGATATCTCAGCAATCCGGGAATGGACCATTGGAAGGCAGCCAAAAGGGTCATGCGGTACTTACAGAGAACAAAGGATTACATGCTCACATATCGGAGATCGGACCAGCTTGAGATCATCGGGTACACCGACTCCGATTTTGCTGGATGTCAAGATAGTCTGAAGTCTACATCAGGCTATATCTACATGCTTGCTGGCGGTGCTATCTCTTGGAGAAGCATCAAGCAAACTCTTACGGCGACTTCCACCATGGAAGCGGAATTCATGGCATGTTATGAAGCATCTAATGAGGGATTATGGCTGCGAAATTTTGTTAGTGGACTGTGCATAGTAGACAGTATTAAAAGGCCACTCAGGCTATTATGTGACAACAGATCAGCAGTCCTTTATGCTAACAATAACAGTAGTTTGACGAAGGCAAAGCATATGGACGTCAAATTTCGGGTTGTTAAAGAAAGAGTACAAAATGGACAATTGTGCATACAGCACATCAGTACAAACTCCATGATTGCGGATCCGCTTACTAAGGGATTGCCACCCAAAGTATTTCATGAGCATATTGCTCGCATGGGTGTCAAATCAGTTGATGATCATGAGCTTTAGTGGGAGTTTGTGTTATACAATATTGTATTGTCCAGTACATTCGGTAATTCAGTCTTTAAGGTTTTATCTGCAGATATTCAGTTTTAAAATTTTATGTACTCTTATGGTTTATGATTGATCTCAATAAAGTGAACCAGTTGAAAATAGACATTCTATTTCAGACCACACTTTATGTTATTTCCATGCTACACACCTATACTTGATCCATGTCATTGGTTATATTGATATACGTGATCAATGTTGGGTCTAGTTACGCAAGAGTAACTAAGATCTCTTAGATCCTATGTTGATATGATTGATGGACCGGATTGTTCATGAAGATTTTATTTTGATAGCAATACTGAGCTCATAAAGTTATAATGTAACATATAATACTGAGGTTTGTACATATGCATGAGTATATCATCCAAGTGGGAGATTGTTAGATATATGGGCTTATACTACATACATATGGACAATATGTGGATTAATTATATGTTATGTGCTATCTTTTGGTCTGGCCTAAATTAGTGGTCTTTTGGATATTATTATTAAGTAGGCCAATACATTGTCATATAAAGTATAAGGTATAATTTCTTGTGTAGATACCCATAAAGAGTAACCTTAGTTAATGATGTGCTAACTAAGGTTACATGCATGAGACTCTTGGGTTACATGTAGGTTACATGTGACCTTTGATATTACATGCTTATAATTAGGGGGTTATGGTTCCCATTTGAGGCAAGACAATTCTCTTCCATTTTCCATTCTTGCTAGAGAGCAAAACCTTGTCTTGCACATCAAGTGGAAAGCCTAACCTTGGATTATCTTCAAGAAACTCACCCCCGGACGATCTTCAAGCCGGATCAAGGAGCTTCCACTTATGGATTCAGGTACGCTTCCGCTTATGTTATAGTTCCAAATAATTCGATATGAAGGCTACAGTTTTATAGTCGGATTTATTCCAACATGATATTCCTAGCTAGTAATCTAATTAAATCTATTTAACGATAAATTGTTAGGACCGAAAAAAGCAGGTGTCATGCGGAAGCTAGCAAGCAAACTTTGAACGACGATAAATCAGATAATAAAAGAGAAATCTACCAAAAAAACATAAACATATAACTTGGTTAGGTCAACTGATATGCGTCCACAGCGGAGATAAGTAATCCACTATATAAAAAAGAGAGTATAAAATATCGAGAGAACAACATCACCAAGAGGCACAAACAAGTGACGTACTAACACTTGTCCCGTAAAGTTCTCCCCCTAAACAAGACTCCCAAGCCCCCAGTGGCTACATTGTGGATGTTAGTGAATGAGAAAGGAGGATCCTCAATTTATAGAAGTCCAATTTTTTTCCTACAAGAAAAATGACTAGCCAAATATGGGAGATTTATAATTTCCTTCTACAAAAAGAAAATTCAATTAAGGTAATTATATTGCCCTTTTCTTTCAACAAATAGGAAAATCAAATATGATAAGAAAATTATGACAAATACCTAACACAAATAAGCTCGACACTATTATACTATCTAATCGAGTAGGAGTTAATTTTTCTTTTTTAGAAGCAGCAGATGGACTTAATGATCTATTTACTCTGCGTATATTGAGAAAGTTTTCCACTAGCAGGCAGTTTTATTGTGTGTCTCATACAACTAATATTAGTTGTGTGAGATTCATTTTTCTCTCACAAATTTATAGACCATAATCTTATACTTTTGGGTCCATAAAAATCTCAATCCACAAAATTATAAGATAAAAAAATACCTCATATAATTAATATTAATTGTATAAAACACAAAATAAAATTTTACGTATTTCTCACAGAATGAACATACAGAAACGTACGGCCGCCCAACCACTTACAATGAAAAGGTTGGGGAATTGAGAGGGACACGTTATAGGCAGCAAAATGTAATATGCTGAAGGAAATTCAAATTGGCCATCGCAACATCAGCGAGCTATTGGCCATCCCAAACTGTCACCATCTCTGCTTTGCTAAATAATTAAAATATATTGTTACACTTTGTGTAAAGCATAAGTAGACAACATAATGGTACTATATACTAACTTTTTAAATATTTTAGCATGATCATGAATTGATGATTGTATTGACCCATCTACTGATTTTGTTTCTTCCTTTCACTGTTTAAGTATCTTAAATATATAATATTCTCAAAGTCTCACATTTTTACGCACATTAATTCACTTTATGGATGTCTCAAGATCATTATTGGCATTAAATAATGAATGCATAATTGCTTCTTGACTTTCTAACATTGCCTCTATTAATACACAAGTACAAATATCCCAGCACGAATCTTATTTTATTGTCAAATTTTATTATAGAAGGATAAAATTAAGAATTAAATAGTCTCTTCTTTTGTCGTCATATATGCCTCAGATGATATTTTATTAAAATTTCAAACAGAGATTAAGGGATAGAGAGGAACTACTAATAGTCTCTTCATTTTAAAAATGTTTACCTTTTGTTAGTGGAAAAGTAAAGTGGAATGACCTAGGCAAATTAAATAGAAAGTCCATAGTCGAGGATAGATCCTTAATTCTCCCGGCCCCACACACCCATATAAATTAGTTCTAAAAGTGAACTGTTAATTTCGTGGAAATAATTAGTGTGTGATTTGATGTGCATATATATCACCTACGGATTGAGAAAATTCAACCCCTCTGTAAATAGATAGCTGTGCAGGGAGCAAAAGAGCTAGGAGGACCCCCTACACTCATCAAAATGGCTAAATTTATTAATGACTTGACTAGTCAGGAAGTTAACCCTTGTACAATAAGATTTTCTTATATGCTCGTTTATTTTGATTTTGAATGTACGTAATGCCCTTATATTGAATGTACCTATTTCGACAAGATGGGTTGTTCTGATGGTAAATATACTTCACTTCCAATTAAGAGGTTGTGAATTCGAGTCACCTTAAGAGCAAAATGAACAATCTTTGAAGGAAAGGATGCCGATCATCTATTTAAAAATAATCTCTCTACCCTAGGGTAAGTTGTAATTCACTTATATACGTGTATGTTACCCACTGTTTCTAAGTCCGAGATTCACCTCCCATAACCTAGCTCCCACTTGTAAAAAGAAGAATAGCACGGTAGGGTTTGTGCACAACATCCCACCAAAACCATGGGCAGAGGTGGATTTAGGGGCGGAAGAGTGTTTATTTGATTTTTCGTTCGTCGAAAAATTATATAGTATATGTATGATAAGATCTATTTTTTATTTTTATATATTATGTTTTGAATCCCTTTGGCATAATCTAAAAATATAACTTAATGATTAAGGGAGTTTAAAATCTTTGTAAGATCAATAATTGTATTCCCACTCTGCTACAACCATGAGACTGGCATTTGTTGTGTCAGCAAAAATGCGAATTGCCTGGGGATAAGCAAGATCACGAGGAAACATAATATTTTGTTGGTAAAAAAAGTGTGGGAAGATGGTTGATAAGAAAATCAAGAATTATACTTCGAGGCACGGTTCAATAATTGAAAGAGTTAAGGCAAATCCTATTTCTGGATACACCAAAAACTTAACTTGTACTCCTCCGGTTACCTTTATTTGTCCATTATTCTAAAAATAATTTTTTAGCTTTATTTGTTCATTATTACATATCAAGAGAACAATAATTTTTTTTATTTTGTCCTTAACATTAATTACTCATTCCAAATTATTTTACAAATTTATTAAGATTATATACCAATTAATATGGATATTATGGTAAATTATATATTTTATTTATTATTTTTTAATAAATATGCAAAGTAAATTGTATACAAATAAAAGTGAACGAAGGGGAGCGAGTACAATATTAATAATTAGCTTATAAAGACACTTCCGTTCAAGTAGATTAATTATATGACACAACCGCTCAATCGATTGTCATTATTTATGTAGATTTCACTAATCCACTGTTACCATGATCAAATTAGTCATGAAATGTAAAGCTACTGTAACGATTCAAAATCTAACTATGGTCGTGATGGTGCCTATCATATTATAAGGTAAGTTTATTTTCCAAAATATTACTATTAGTTAATTTTAAGGATTTAATAAAACAACATCAATATTCAAATTTCTCATAATTAAATCAACTCTAAATATAATTAATATAAAAATAAGGAAGCTAGCCCCAAATATCAGGGTGTCATTAAGTCATGAACATCTAAAACTATAAATTAAGATATATAAACTGTCTAACTATCCAAAAGAAGAAACGACAAAAGGAATAACAATGTTATGTGGAATTAGCAGCTACCTTCCAATCTCCAATTAAAGCCAGCCTAAACTCAACGATCGCAACACTCTAATTCACCTGGATCTGTACATAAAGTACAAGGTGTAGTATGAGTACAACCACCTTAGTAGTAACAGAAATAATTAAGGAACTGAGCAGTAGTGACGAGCTAAAGAAAATAACCCAATTATTTATTTTCATAATTTACAATAAACATGAATAAACAGGTAAATTCCATAAAAGCAACAAATAGCACAAACAAGTTAACAGGTAAATGGAACAACAGCAAAAATAAATGCAACCTCACGGCAATGTCACTGCATCACTCAGCACTCGCACTCAACACTCAATACACTTAACGCTCTGCGCTCATTGGGAGTGTGTACAGACTCCGGAAGGGCTTCCAAAGCCCAAGCGCTATGCACGGACAACTCACATTCCATCATATTAATACCCGGGTCCGCAAGGTCAACTCACGTGTTACGCGGACAACTCACGCGCTATGGTATCAATACCTAGATCGGCACGATCAACTCACGTGCAACGTGGATAAATCACGCGCTATGGTATTAATATCCTCACAGTCAGGCCATCAGTCTTACTCAACGATATACCTCACTAGCCTCACTATCATGAACAAATAAGGGGACACAACCCATATCAAGTATCACAACATATAGCAAATAATAGAGACTGATGTAAACATGTACAATAATTTCTCTGACTAACTACAAATAATGTGAGCGTGAGCAAGCCTAAGCATGATCTCTAACATGAAGACAAACAAGTTCAACAAGTAAACACAAAACCACAGATAATATCCATTAGGCCACACGGCCTCACGGGACGGACCAAGTCTCAATTCCTTGTGGTGCACACCCACACGCCTGTCACCTAGAGTGGGTATTACCACCAAACAATCACATGATATCAATTTCTCTGGTTTATACCCTCAAAGCCAGAGTTAAAACTGTTACTTACCTCAACCATATAAAATCCTACTCTGGGATTCCCTCGTCTCTGGACTTGGTATCCAAAATCACTGAATCTAGCTATAATTAGATTAATACCATAAACATATGCAAAATAATCTAATTCCATAATAAAAATTACAAAATATGCCAAAAATTCGAAATCGTCCAAAACCCGGCCCCCGGGCCCACATTTTGAAATCATTCAAAAATGGCAGAATAATAACCATCGTCCTCTCCCAAGTCTAAACATATAAATTTCGTCGAAATCGGACTCCGTTTGATCCCTCAAATCTTCACTTAAAACTCTCCAAAACTCAAACCCTAACTCCCTCAATTTTCACTTTGAAATCATCAATCAAATCCCAAAAACAAAGATGGATTCATGAAATATAATAAAAATTGAGTGGAAAAAACTTACGCCAATCCATATGATGAAAATAGCCTTCAAAATAGCCCAAATCCGAGCTTCTCAACTCAATATATGACCGAATAAACAAACCCTAATTTTATATATTTTTTCTTCCAACTATTCTACCTTGTTTTTCATGCCAAATGATTCAGAAACTCGTATTTTATGTCTCCAATGGATTCCTTGTAAAATTTTAATCAAGTTAGGCTTTTAAATCACTCAATTTGACATTATAATGGATGAGATATGTATGTTTTAATATTTACAAATAATGTAGATTTTTGAATACGCTGCTAGTGACAATTTCGTAATTACTCTGAAAAAGTCTGGCAACCTAATTTTTAGTAAAATAACCATAAAATCCTACGATATCCAAATCGATGATTCTTTTTGCTACGGGTCCGTAATTACGATACGAATCTAATGCTTCCGAAAAAATAAAATCAGAGCTCATTTGTTCAATATGATATCATTTATGCTTGAAGAAACTGCGTCGAAACTAAGAAAAACGAGCTCAACACGACAGAAACCTATCCGAAACTCATCCGAGGCTCTAGGGACTTCAACCAATATTTTTCACAAGTCACACATCACTGCCTGAACTTAGTCGGACCTATGAAAACCCCAAAAAACACTAAAAAGATCAAATCAACTTCGAATTCAAGCCTAAGAACTTCTAAATTTTCAACCTTCGCCATTTCAAGCCTAATTCTACCACGGCCATCCAAATTATATTTTGGACACACTCCTAAGTCTAAAATCATCCAACGAATCTAATCGAATCATAAAAATTCAAACTCGAATCTGTTTACTCATAAGTTAATTTTTGGTTGACTTTTCTAACTTAGCTTTCTAATTAAGAGACTGAGTGATCATTTCACTCCAAAACTACTCTGAAACCTAAACCTACCAACTTGATACAACTCAACACAGCTGAACAACACTTAAAGAAGCAGAAATTATGAAAATGAGGCTATAACTCTCAGAACGACTGACCGGGTCGTTATAGCTACCATATATACAACGTAGCAATAGTTAAACTAGACTTTGTGATAACAACATAGTGTTGAAGAAGTTGATCATATAAGTTTACATAAAATAAAGATAAATGGATTGCATTATAGAATTTGTATTTAACTCAATGTAATAATCATATATGTAATAAAACTCAAAGTCATTTATTGTAATACCTCCCATAGAAAAAAAATAATAAGGATAGTTAAATAATTTGCCAAAAAAAAGAAGAAGAACAAACTAATTAAAGGAAAAGGATCAAAAAGAGTTAGTTAATTAGCTATAGCCAATAGAAGTGGTGTAACTGAAACCAAAAAGGAGATTTGAGTCCTTAGTCTTGTAGAATTTTTATAAAAAAAAAATAAGAAATTGAGGGGAACAAGGAAACGCAGCCTTGCTGCGGCTAAAATAGAAGTTGTAACGGTGGGGAAAAACACAGAGGAGGAACAACGAAGAAGAAGAAGAAAAAGTAGTTGTTGGAACAACTTTGACAAGCAAAAGTACTGAAAGCTAAGCTTTTGACATGAATATTTATAATAAAAAAGAAGGAGAATTTAACCTATATTGTAGCTTCAAGCAAAAGAATTCTTCGGCATAAAAAGGTCAATTTCCCTCTTTCTTTGATTCTTCTTCAGTTTTTTGGTAGATTTCTTTAAATCTCGATTTATGTACGTAATGCCCTTATATTGAATGTACCTATTCGACAAGGTAGGTTGCTCTGATGGTAAATATCCTTCACTTCCAACCAAGAGGTTGTGAGTTCGAGTGACCCTAAGAGCAAGGTGAGCAGTCTTTGAAGGGAAGGATGCCGATCGTCTATTTAAAAATAATCTCTCTACCCTAGGGGTAAGAGAATTGTACTTTTTTGTTGTTGTTATTATTGTAATTAACTTATATACGTGTATGTTACCCACTGTTTCTAAGTCTGAGATTCACCTCCCATAACCTAGCTCCCACTTGAAAAAAGAAGAATATCATGGTAGGGTTTGTGCACAACATCCCACCAAAGCCATGGGTAGAGGTGGATTTAGGGGCGGAAGAGTGTTCATTTGATTTTTCGTTCGTCAAAAAATTATATAGTATATGAAGGTAAAATTAATTTTTTATTTTTATATATTATGTTTTGAACCCCTTTAACATAATCTGAAAATATAACTAAACGATTAAGGGAGTTTAAAATCTTTGTAAGATCAATAATTTTATTCCCACCGGCCACAACCATGACACTGGCATTTGTTGCGTCAGCAAAAATGCGAATTGCCTGGGGATAAGCAAGATCATGAGGAAACATAATATTTGTTGGTAAAAAAAGTGTGGGAAAAAGGAGAATTTAACCTATATTGTAGCTTCAAGCAAAAGAATTCTTCGGCACAAAAAGGTCAATTTTCCCCTTTCTTTGATTCTTCTTTAGTTTTTTGGTGGATTTCTTTAAATGTCGATTTATGTACTTACTTCCATCGGGTATTGAAAATTAAATACAAAAAAAATTATTTTATGGACAACAGTTCTATTATGTTTTAACTTAAACGCATGACTATGAAAATTGAATAGTACAAGGAATAAAATATATAAATATTTTGTTAATAGAAGATTTCAGACTAATTTAAATTACTCATAGTATAGGTATATATAATTTGATAAATTGATGATAAAACATAAAATTTGAAAAATTGGGTATTTTAAAATAGTGATGAATTAGCCTAAATAAGGCAATTGACACGAGATCAATATTATGTGATTATATATTCATTGAAAAAAGTTGTACGTTTGTTCGAGGTGAAGTATTTGGTAATTCAGCACGAGACTATGAGTAGTACTCTTACTGTAATTTGTATTTTCACAATCTTCATAGTTTGTATATGATTTTGAAAATTAAATGTGTTGGTGAATGTTTGGAATTGGTTGTGGGAGACTTGATATGGTACTGAATAGTTTACTTGAGAGGTTTGCAGTTATTTAAAATGTTCTCATATTACTAGACATGTTTTACTGATATTTGAGATATAATTACCGTTACCGAAATCAGATTACATGATTTGATAAGAATTAAAATATCATGTACTACTTTGAAAATGCTTTCATGTAAATATTTATTATTACAAAGAAAAGATTAAATGGGAGGAGATTATGAAGGACCCCATAACTAACGGTGAGTTTATTAGACCTGGTGCATCCTGTATTTATCGATTACTGAGTACGGTTATAGCCCTCGCTAGTGGGAAGGTATAAGTAGCATATAGTTATAGTTTTTTCCTTGAGTATGGACCTACAGTTATATTTGACTCCTTTATGGCCTACAGTTATATTTGACTCCTTTTGTAAAAGGGTCCACACAAACTCCTTTTGTAAAAGGGTCCACACAATGATACACATTATATGATCCTTTCTTGGAAACCTCCTAAACATAAAGATTTGCTATGAGACAATGTTTATCGAGTTTATTACCTATTTGTTAAATTGGTTTATGTTAGAAGAAACAAATAAATAGACTAATTATATTTATTATTTTAGAAAGTGCATTCTTATGATATTTTGTGATTAATACACTAGCATGTTTTCTGACTGTCCCCATTAAAAAAAATTGTAGTTAAGTGTTATTACTCACTGAGCTAGCGACTCACTACCCGCTATTTTTCACAGATACAGCAATTGACGTAGGCGATGATTTCGTTAATTAGAGCGCATAGGTTGATAGTCATTGGTAGGCGTCATACTTATTCGTGTGGGCGGAGATTTTATCTATTTATATGGTCTTTTCTTCAAACTCTTAGAATCACTACGTAGTCATTCTTTTAGTGTTGTGACTTTTCTTCATTATTATAAACTTATGATGAGTATCACACTTTTGTTTTTATCAAATTTGGAGATAAATTAGGAGTTTGGTTTTTAGTGGGTTAATTATTAATGGTGGACACTTGTTTTGGTTAACTGATAAGCTGTTGGCTGGTTGGTTTGATATTAGGATGATTGGTTGTTGATTTTGAGACATGAAATTATTTTTGAATAGTCCTAATACAGGAAAAACTCTGTCCGATTTTTATAAAGTACTGATGAGGCTTACTTGGGTGCACTTGCTCCTAGGCGCCGGTGATGATCCTAAATTGAGTCATGATAAAGTTAGTATCAAAGCCAAATTATTCTTGTGACTATTGCAGCACACGTCGGCAGTCGAATCTCAATTATGGTTATGTAGATGACCATTCCCATGATCGTGATTCTGCGAAGGCGTGATAGGACATGTCTTGTCTTTATTTCTTATTCCTCCATACGTTTATGGATTTTAGGGTTAAATAATTGATTTTGTCAGTGTTATCATTTTGTTTTATAACTTGGATCGATCATCTGATAACATAATTTGACTAAAGGTTCAAAGACATCAAATATTACCACTAGGCAGGCAACCATCACCCGGTAAAGAAAAGCAACAAAAGTAGTAGACTAGGCCAATAAAAGAGGTGTTGTTCCATAATGAGAGTCTTACCTCTAAAATGGGTAATATAGTCCATTCCTGAAGTTACAATGAGTTCACTATTATACAAATAGTAGAGTGGCATCACAAATGTTCTTACCTTCATGGAAATGGAAATTGAGATCTCGATGGATACAATTGATAGACAAGAGAAGAATGGGAAACAACAAAGGAATCCAGAATCCTAAGTCTGGCACTGAGATAGTTTCTCTAATGTATTTTCTAAAATGGAAACCACAAAGTTTAGCATTTTTGTTAATGGTGAGGATCCTCAGAGGTTCTTGTCGATGTGGAAATACTTAAAGCATTATGAGCTCGAAGATGTTAAAATAAGAAGTATGTGGAGCTAGCAACTTGCACATTGGACAATATGACTAATACATGGTATGATAATGTACTGTTGAGAACACGAATAGGACTGCACAACCGATTTGAAAATGAATTCAACAAATTTTCTTGAAAAGTCAAAAGAGTGAATCTAGTAGTTAGGAGGGGATTGAGAAGATAGAGGTACTAACATATAATACCAGATTTCTCAATTAGATAGATACACATCATATCATGTTCAAAGACTAACATAAGGAAATGCTTAACCTTCTAGACATAGGTTGTAGCCCCATATATGGATAATATGACCTATATAGTTGTAGTTAAGCATGTTAGAAAGATTAAAAACATGGACATGATAGGCATATAACTAAAGTTTGATGGGAGAAGAACAAGACTCGGAAATTTTCTGACACGCATTTAAATGGTCGTCGAAAAATTTTGGTATGTGAGATATTGACATGATCTTTTTGGGTTGTTGCTTAGGTGGGAGAATCTGAGTTAATTAAATATGTTCAACAGCTTGTCTTCTAGTTGAGAATAGAGATATCCCAATTGACTTGATATTACTTAATGTGGTCTATTTGACATATTGACGGGTACATACTTATTATCTTCATTCCAAACTATCCTCAATTGTTAGGAAAGATAATTAAATTTGAGATATCGAATTAACCCTATTTTATTCTAAAAGGGGTTCAAGTTCCAAAGATTGGTAAAGTCATCTCTTTTATAAAAGCTCGACGATTACTAAAGAAAGATTATTTCTATCTCTTGGCAATGATAAGGGACACAAGAGAGTAAACACTTAATTTTGAAAAAGTACTCATGAGAAACCTCTAATATATTTCCTCAAGAATTATCAAGACTCTCACCAATACATGAAATAGATTTTGGTTTTAATTTAGTACCTGACATGTAACCCATAGTGATACCCCCATATAATGTGGCACTAGTAGAATTGCTAGAGGTAAAAGAAAAATTACTAGATTTATTAGATAAGAGTTTTATTTAAATCGAGTTTATTACCAATGGATGCACCGTATTGTTTGTATAGAAGAATAAGAAAATGACTCCATACAATGTGCATTGACTGCAAGTACCAAATAAGATAATATTACATAATGAATACCTATAATTCCATATAGAAGACCTATTTAATTAGCTGTAATGAGTTTCTCGTTTTGTAAGATTGCTCGTTGCTTCTGGTTATTATCAACGCATAAACGGAAAGGAAAATATTCCTAAGAAAAGCTTCATGACTTGCCCTTGTATTATGCAGTCTTCTGATGCTTCAGATTGACAAATTTTCCAGCCGCACCCATAGACTTAATGACCAGGGTGTTCAAGTTGTTTCTGGACAGACATGTCGATGTATTTATAGATAATATTTTAGTATGTCCTAATACCGAAGAAGAATATGCGGATCATTTGCGAATTATGTTGCAATCACAGAAATTAAAATATTGCTAAGTTCTCAAAAATAATTTTTGCTAGAATTAGTAGCATTCCTCAAGCATGTTGTATCAAAGAATGAACTTATGATGGATCCTAAGAAGACAAGCGTTTCAGCAATATCCAAGACCTACTATTCCTATAGAACATCGTAACTTCTTGGGTTAGGTAGGCTATTTTAGGTGTTTGGTGCATGATTTTCTAAAAAAGCTTCTCTAACCAAGCTAACATAGAAGAACCCAAAGTTTCGGAAGGCGGAGAGAAGTGTATAGATGCTTTCATAAGCTCAAGACATATTTGATCGACACACCAATGTGAGCATTATCACTAGATTTCAGAGATATTTGAATATTTGGTAAATGTGGTGACTCGAACTACTAAAGGACTATAATTGTACTATTCTCTATCATCCTTGAAAGATATTTGTTGTAGCTGATGCGTTGAGTAAAATATTCATGGGTAGTTTGACATATATATAACTCCGGCAAAAAGACTTTGAAAAAAATGCATAGACTAGAAGGTGCAAGTATTGTATTTATTATGAAAAATTCTGAGGCATTATTGGCTGATATTCAATCCAAGTTTTTATTATTTGTGCACTTATAAGGCTACTTAATACGAGAATGAGCGATTGCTCTAAGTACATGAGACTAGGCCCTAACTGGTGCAATGATATGACTTTTAATAGTGATGGTATTCTTCGACTCGGTAATCAATTAATAGCAACAAAAATATATGGGTTGAGATAGGCTATACGTGATAAAGCTCACAACTCTAGGTAGACTATATATTTTAGGTCCATAAGATGCATCATCATTAGAAGAAAATTGGATTGGTTGGAAAAGAAAGAAGAAAGAATTTGTTAACTTTGTGTCTAACTATTTGATTGTCAGCATGTTATCGCAAACACTTGTTACTCGTAGGCACACTACAATAACTCATGATTCTAAAGTGGAAATACAATAAATTTACAATACCTTATATGGACAAATTACCCAAACCATTAGATGCATGATTATGAGTGGGAAAATTGTAAATTGGCTTACAAAACACGCATGTTTCTTTCTAGTCAAAACTCCATATAGTGAGGAAAAATATGCATAGATATACATGTATAGAAAATACTTCGACTCAATATGGTTCCATTGTCTATCATCTATGATAGAGGATTACACATATGGTAGAAAATCTTTTCAAGTTATGTTGGGTACACGAGTAGATCTTAGTATCAAATTTTATTCACAAGGCAAACGGACAATCTGAATGTATTATACAGATCTTGGAAGATGTGTTAAAAAATTATATTCTTGAGTTTGGAGGTAGTTGGGATGCCTATCTATCTTTATTTGAATTTGCCTATAATATTAACTTTCAGTCCATCATACAGATGGCACCATACGAAGCATTGTATAATAGGAGATGTTGTTGTCCTATCGGATACTCTGAAGCTGGTAAGACTAACTTATTAGTACATAATCCGGTATAAGAAACTATTGACAAGGTCGAGTTCATCAGGCAGGAATTGTTCACAGCTCAAATTAGACAAAATCTTATGCTGACAAAGGAAAAAAAGACTTATAGTTTTTAGTTAGAGATCAAGTTTTCCTATGTATCTCTCCCATGAAAGGCAAATTAAATCTCAAATTTGTAAGACCATACGAGATACTTGAACCTGTATGAGCTGTGACGTATCTTTTTATCCTTCCTCCTGAGTTTTCTTTTATTTATTCAGTGTTTCATGCCTCTATGCTTATAAAATGTATATTAGAACCTCTCAAATGCTTGAGATTGTAACTATATCGCTTGATGAGAAGTTGTCATATAAGGAGGATCTTATTGCTATTATTGATTGACACATAAGAAAGCTACAGTCACCAGAAATTGTGTTTGTTAAAATCTAACTGAAGAAATCATACCGTTGAAGAAACTACATAGAAAGTAAAAAATGCTATGCGAGTCAAATATCCTTATTTATTTCAATCTATAGGTACATAGTTGAGTTAAATTCGGAGAACGAATTTCATAAGGTAGGAAGAATGAAATACCTCCCATTAAAAAAATAATAATTAGGATAGTTGAGTAATTTTTTTAAAAAAGAGAACAATCTAATTTACAGAAAAGGACAAAAAAAGAGCTAGTTAGCTTATAGCCAACAGACATGCATAACTGAAACCAAAAAGGAGATTTGAGCCCTTATCCTTGTGGGATTTTAAAAGAAAAAAAATGATTATGAGGGGAACAAGGAAACATAGCCTTGTTGCGGCTAAAATAGAAGTTGTAACAGTGGGAAAAAAATGTTGAGGAGGAACAACGGAGAAGAAGAAGAAAGAGTAATTGTAGGAACAACTTTGACAAGCAAAAGTGCGGAAAAATAAGCTTTTGACATTAATATTTACAATTAAAAAAGAAGGAAAATTTAACCCATATTGCAGCTTCAAAAGAAATAATTTTTCGGCACAAAAAGGTCAATTTTTCCCTTTCTTTGATTCTTCTTCAATTTTCTGGGAGATTTATTTAGATCCCGATTTATGTATTTATAGGATTCCATCGGGTATTTTAAATACAAAAAATATTATGGACAAAAGTTCTATTTATGTTTCAACTTATACGCATGACTATAAAAATTGAATAGTACAAAGAATAAATTATATAAATATTTTTTTAATAGAAATAATTGACTAATTTAAATTACTCATAGTATGGGTAAATATAATTCGACAAATTGATGATAAAACATAAAACTCAAAGAAATGGGTACTCTAGATCAGTGATGAATTAGCCTAAATGAGGCAATTGACACGAGATTAATATTATGTGATTATAGATTCGTTGAAAGAAGTTATATGTTTGCTCGAGGTGAAGCATTTGGTAATTCGGAATGAGATATTGAGTAGAAATCTTAATGCATTCTATTTTCATAACCTTCATGGTTTATAAATGATTATAAAAATTAAATATGTTAGTGAATGTTTGAAATTGCATGATGGACAAGTCCTATACCTGATATGGTATTGAATAGTTTACTTGAGAGGTTTATGATTATTTAAAATGTTCTCATGTTACTAGACATGTTTTATTGACATTTGCAATATGATTATCGTTACTGAATCAGATTACATGATTTGATAAGAATTAAATGCCCTGTACTATTTTGAAAATGCTTTCATGTAAATATTTATTATCACAAAGAAATGTATAAATAGGAGGAGACTCTAAAGAATCTCATAGCTAATGGCAGGTTCGTTAGGCCTAGTACACCTTGTATTTACCGATTACTGCATACAGTTATAGCCCTCGCTAGTGGGAAGGTAGAACTAGCATACAGTTACAGTTTTTTCCTCGAGTAGGGACCTACAGTTATATTTGACTCCTTTTATGAAAGGTTCCACACAGTGATACACATTACATGATCTTTCTTAGAAACCTCCTAAACATAAAAATTTGCTATGAGACATTATTTACTGAGTTTATTACAGATTTGTTAAATTGATTTATGTTAAAAGAAACACATGAATAGACTTATTATATTTATTATTTTTGAAAGGGGATTCTTATGATATTTTTTGATTAATATACCAGCATGTTTTCTGATTTGTCTTTGTTAAAAACGATTGTGGTTAAGTGTTATTACTCATTAAGCTAGTGACTCTCTCTGCTATATTTTTACAGAGAACAATTGACGTAGGTGAGGATTTCGTTAATTAGAGCGCACGGGTTGATAGTCATTGGTAGGCCTCGCACTTGTTCGCGTGGGCAGATATTTTATTTATTTTTATGGTCTTTCCTTGAAACTCTTAGGATCGCTCCATAGTCATTCTTTTAGTGTCATGATTTTTTTTCGTTATTATAGACTTATGATGATTATTGCATTTCTTATTAAAGTTGGAGATATATTAGGAGTCTGGTTGTTAGTGGGTTGATTATCAAAGGTGGAGACTTGTTTTGGTTAATTGATAAGTTGTTGGTTGATTAGTTGGTTTGATATTAGGATGGTTGGTTATTGATTTTGAGACATGAAATTATTTTTGGATAGTCCTAAAATAGGGGAAGCTCTATCTGATTTTATGTAAAATACCAATGAGTCTTACTTGGGGCACTTGCTCCTAGGCCCCGGTCATGATCCTAAATTGGGCCGTGACATTTATGAAGCAATCACGTAGCTTACTTAGCCTAGTTTTCGATTAGTTTGTAACTTGTATAAATGCAGTCACTTGTGACTTTGTAATACATGTGAAATCACATGATTCTTCGACATAATTCCTTCTCAATCATATCATTTGCTATATCGTATCAGTTCTTTTTGAAGTTGCGATGCCCATACCAGAAACAAGATCAAACATGGCCATAACAACCACCCTCAACCTCTCTATGTCTATCACATGCTTCCCTATATCATCTGATTGCCTCCTGTCCAGTGAATTTGAAATCATCGAACTATTTAATCTGGAGGACACAAATACTATAGTTGATTCAGGTAATGAAGATGACAAACCTGATCTAGGAAGGCAAGCCAGACAGAAGTAGTTCATCTACTTCTACAGGTGTTGATAAGGCTGTCGACAAATTAAAGGTGATGACAACACTGACTCAAAGGAAAAAGATGTGTTCATAAGGAGTTGGATTGCTACAATGTAATGAAAATATATATCTCATCGTAGGATGTTCAGTTACCAAAGAAATATGGGAATTCCTGGAAGAAGCATACCTTCAGGCAACCGAAGATAAGGAATTTCAACTTAAGCAACATCTGCAGAACATCAAGCTAGGAACCAAAAGGCTTGATGAATACTTGAAGGAGTTTCAAAGGAATATGTGATGGTATTTCGGCCATACACAAGCTTGTTGATGAAGACAACAAAGTCCCCAACTTTGTTAGAGGACTTGGTCCAAAGTACAAGACCTTTAGGACTGTCATGCTAGGAAAGGCTACATATCCTACCCTAAACTAGTTTGTCAATGCTCTTAGAGGATTTGACATGAGAGAATATGGATACGAAGTGGCTTAACAAGGCTACAACATGCCCTTTGCTGCTCAAAGAGGAAGAGGTCGTGGAGGTTACTCTAACAGAAAAGGAAACTCAAACTTCTCCTCAAGAGGAAGAGGTTTCAGACTTGTAGGACAAGGTAGCAATCAAATTAATCAAGCTACTCAAAATACTACAAATTCAAGTCAACCAAAGGTCAAAGAAATTTCCAAATATGTGGAAGAAATAATCCCACAGCCTTGAAATCTTTCTATATGCGGGGTCCATTCTTACCAGGCTACAGAGGATTTACAATAGGTATTTTATGCTGTTAATCTGCAAAATACATAGGCTAAAGATAAAGATATGTATATCAACTCTGGTGCAAGCTGTAAGCTCTCATAAAATTTACCTAAAACTCCAAATTTCATGGGGCCAAATTAGATTTATGTGATTATAATAGTAGATGCGGTTCAGATTTTTGGACTGAACAACACGTTAGGTATTTGAAGAATTTTTTTGGAAGGACAGAGCAATCGTGCAGCCAAATCTGCGGTCGGAGATATGATATGCGGATCGCAGAATAGCCCTGGAAAATTTGAATTGATCTTGCGATCGCATAATCGCTGTGACGACCCGACCGGTCATTTCATGAGTTACTGTTTAGTTTCCTCGATTTCTGCTTTTTTATGTGTTGTTCGACTTTATTTCACTATATCATGTCGGTTGGTTCGGGTTTGGAGTAGTTTTGGAGTGTTACAAGACACTTAGTCTCTTAAGTTGGCCATTTAGTTGTAAAAGTCAATCGAAAGTTTCTTGTATGAAAACGATCTCAGAATTTGATTTTTATGATTCAGATAGCTTCATGAGGTGATTTGAAACTTAGAAGCATGATAGGAATGTAGTTTGGAGGTCCGTGGTAGATTTAGGCTTGAATTAAAAAAATTGAAATTTTGGCATTTTTCAATTGGTAGTGAAAACTTAGATATCGGGGTCAGAATGAAATTTCAGTATTTGCAATACGTCCGTAGTGTCATTGTTGACATGCGTGCAAAATATTAGGTTATTCGGACGAGATTTGGTGGACTTTTTTTATCAAAAGCAGAATTCGGATGTTTTGAAAATCTTAGGCTTGAATCCGAGGATGTTTTGATGATTCAATGTTATTTTAAGTGTTTCAAAAATCGGTATAAGTTTCAATAGTGGTATATGACTTTCTCATACTTTTGGTTGAGGTCTGGGGTGCCTTGGGATGATTTCAGATGGTTATCAGAAAGTTGGAAGTTAGGATTTTGCAGTTGAAACTACTGAATTCCTGTCATAACCGCACCGGCAGATTGGGGATTACAGGTGTGAGATCATAGAAGCGAAATAGCAGCCGCAGATACGGCCAGGATCTAGAGACCATAAGTCGCATGTGCGGAAGGTTGACCAGCGTGACCGTATGTGAGGTAGGTGAGGCGCAGGTGCGGTCCCTGTACATTAAGTGGAAACCGCAAATGTGGTTGGCTAGATAGCAGAAGCGATAATAGGGTCGCTGGTGCAGAATCCCTAGTCTAGAAAGTATATAAGTTTCCCTTCGCGAAATTTGGGTTATTTTGCACCATTTTTATCCGGGTTGAAGCTTTTTGGGAGATTTTTGAAGAGGGAATTCAAGGGAAACTCATGAAGGTAAGAATTTTGGAACTAAAACTCGTTCTAGTGATATTTTTACTGATTAGACATGGAATTTATGGAAGTTAGTGGTTAAAATTGGGGGTTTAGGGTTTGGAATTGGAGACCTTGATTTAGGGATTTGAGAGGTCGTTTGTGGGATGATTGATGTTATTGGTATGTATGGACTCGTGGGAGAATGAGGATTTTTTGATGTCATTTTTGTCGACTTTTGAGATGTGGGCTTAGGGGTCGGGTTGGACCAATTTCAGGATTTTTATATATTTTGATTATTTTCGCATGGACTTCGTTCCCTTAGAATATATTGACGTTATGATTCTGATTTTGGATAGATTCGACGCGAGTTAAGGCCGAGTCGAGAGGCAAGGGAATCACATAGTAGTAATTCATCTGGTTTGGGATAAGTAACGATTGTAATCTAGACTTGAGGGATGAAACCCCAAAATGTTGTACGTTTTTTACAATGAGATGACTCACATGCTAGGTGACAGTCATGTGGGCGTGCACACGTAGGATTATGACTTGGTCCATCCCGTGGTGACTGTATAGTTGCATATTTTGATATAATATATATTATATCCATGTGTTTTTAGTACTTCGTTTGTTAACTTGGGTTGAATTCCATGTTTGGGGTCGTTGTGCCGACCAGTTATTAATTATTTCATAAATAGCAGGGTTGTGACCTCCTCTCAACCCAATCCCTTATTTGACCCTAAAAACTCACTATCGAGTTGTAACCGAAGTAGATCAAGAGAAAGGACGATGCCCAGATGAAAGATTTGACTGTTTAGACCCTTAGGGTAGTTTTACTATTTTCCTCACTCTATTTGATTTGAAAGCATATCATCAGTCATGTTTTACCTGCTTATTATTTAATCCAGTTTCATTACTCTACTTCTTAATATATATAAACTGTTTGGGCAGAGTTTTCCTAATTTTCACTGATAGCCGGAGTGTCCACGAGTTTAATGACTGGGGGAGGTTGAGGACCTAATGCTGAGGAATATATACATATTATGGATCAGGCTGCATGCCACATTAAATATATTGGGTTGGGCTATATGACGCTAGGGCTATAGGAGCCCCTACAGAGTCTGCACACCCCCGGTCAGCGTAGTCGACTATATATTACGGATCGGGATGCACGTCGCAATGGTTATTATTATTATTATTATGAGATATCTACTGAGCCGGAGTGATAAATGTTAGTACTAATTGACGAGAGCTGAGTTATGAGTGACTGAGAGGCTTGCCTACTAACGAGTGATACCTCGCCCGAAGGGCTTTTTTATGACATTTTGCTGCTTTCACTCTTCTTTTATACTCAGCCTCTGTTGAAAAATGTCAATTAAATGTTTTATAGGATTGAGTTTGTGGAGATAATTATTTTTTGAACTGCAGATTTTCGATTTGATATTTCTGTTGAGATTGCTTATATGATTTTAAAAACGCTCGTAACTGCACTTAGACTTTATTTACTTTAGTTACTTACTAATTTGGCATACTCACGTTACTCCGTGCAACTTGTGTGCAGATGCAGGTGCTCGAGCATCAAAATGAGAGCGTCCAACACTCTTAGACTCTTATTCAGAGATTGAAAGGTAGCTGCACGACATTTTCAAACCTACCCTCCTCCATCCTATTTTAGTACTTTGTATTTTCTGACTTATTATGTTTTATTCAGACAGTGTTGGGTTGTACTTAGAAGCTCTTGACTAATGACTCTAGATTCAGGCTGTGTTAGTGTATTTTTGTACTATTTTCCGCATAATTCTTTTGGTATATATATATTAATAAATATATATATATATATATATATATATATATATATATATATATATATATATATATATACATATAAATATTTATTGCATTTAAGACTTAATTTGTTTTGGGAAAATGAATTTATAAAATGAGTTCAATGTGGTAAGGGTTGAATTGGCTTGCCTAGTATTGTGATAGGTGCCATCACGACTGAGGTATTTGGGGCTATGACAAGTTAATATTAGAGCCTAGGTTACACAGGTTTCCCGAGTCATGAGTTGGTTTAGTAGCATCTCACGGATTGGTACGGAGACGTCTGTACTTATCCTCGGGAGTCTGCAAAACCTTTAGGAAAACTTCATATTCTTGAAATTCCTATCCTGCGAATTTGTTGATCCTGGTACTAAACTTCTATTATTTTATTCTCTCAAGGATGGTGAGGACACGTGCTACTGATCAGGATGTATGACCATTAGTACCACTAGTTGGAGCAACTAGAGGCCAAAGTCGTGGTCGAGGTCGTGGTATGGGGCAGGGGTGTAGCCTACACAACAGCTAGGTCAGCACCTACAGATCCACCAGCTGCCCTAGTTCAGAATCAAGTCCAGTTGTAGACACTTCAGCAGCACCAACTCAAGCACTGGCTGTGCCTTGTGATTCCAGGCCTTCAGGAGGCCCTAGCCCATATTCTATCAGTATCCCTCGCTCAGGAGGTCACACTTACTACGGCCACAACTACTTCTCAGGACCGGGGAGGTGATAATAGCCAACCCTTTACTACTACAAAGCAGTGAGAGTGGTCGAAGCAGCTTTTACCCAATAAGGCCGGGATTGGTTTTCACAGGGAGCTAGAAATAGGAATTGAGTTTCTATCTAATGTAGAGATGTGTATTTGTTCCAAATTGCACTTCTAATCATAGTTGATTTTGATATTACTTCAAAATTTATACTAATATGATACTAAACTAAGCTAAATTAAGATAATATTAAACTATTGAAGGTTGTTTAGATAGCCAAAAGGCACAAGGGAAGTGAAGTTCTTTTAGGTGGACATTTCACGGGTTCTCGAGTCTAAGGCTAGGTTGTTATATTTGGGAATTAAGATATAACCATTGCGCGATATTACTCACTCTACACCTCTCGGTAGTTTGAGTGATTTTCCCCTAATAGACTTTCTCAAGACCAATTGGATATGATAATTTGTGCAAGCAATTGAGGTTCAACTCGGACAATACTATCTCTAGGTTTAACCCTTTAATTGGGGCGATCAATCTCTTGAATATGCCCTAATTACTTGTTGGACTAGTTTTCCTAGACTTACGCTCTCTTTCTCAAGAAGAGCTCAAGTAAAAAGGGTACAAATTAGTGTTTGCAACCACTAATTCAACATTAAAACCATAAATTAGTCCAAATATCAAACACTCATAGACATTCACGCCTTAAATCACAAGGATCATCAAATACCCATACAGGGTTGAGCCACAATCCTAGCTAATGTGTCTAGCTACTCATGATAATAGAAGGAGACAAAGAAATAGATGAAGAGAAATCTATAATATTTAATTATTAGCTAAAACTTGTAGATTCAATGATAAAACTATTATAAAATTACTCAAAATAGTAAAGGAACACTGTTCATTTCATGAGTGCAACTCTGCTTAAAATTACAACTGATGACCTGGAAATAGGAAAAGAAACTATTTATTCTAGGACGAATTTCCTAGACAAAAATACCCCGGCGGGGGTATGAGAATGTGATTTTTGCCATATATGAATTACTCCCTATATTTCAAAATAAATACATTTCTTGTCATTATTTGTAATTTTGTGGATTTTCGTGGCATTTTCTGTTAATTGTTTGCATTTGTTTATGCATGTTTATTTTATTTTAATTATTGGAAAATACAAAAAAAAGTATTGCATGAGCATTTAGGATTTATTTGTGCATTTTATGAATTAATTAATAATTAGGTTATTTGTAAATAAAAAATAAAAAAATGACCCACTTTGCATTTTTTAACTTTTTAATTTTGAATTTTGTAGCTTCTTTTTAATTTGGGAATTAATTAGTTATTATAAATACTTTTATTTAAAAGTTGATTTAGAATTTAATATAATTAAAATATTAAAAAGAAATGAAAAGAAAAAAGAGAAAAGAAAAATAGATTTCTTTAATTTGATAAAATAAAAGGCTAAACACCATATTTGGGCCAACTAGCCCAAGAATTCCGTCCAAAACCCGCCCTATACTCGGCCCAGTTTCCCCAAGGACCGGTCCAAGCCCTCCTCACAAAAAACGACCCCGTTTTCACTTGAGACAAATCCTAGCCATCTAGGATTAGATGACCCGATGACTTAAAAACCATGATCATTTAATATAATAATGTCCTAACGACCAGCCCCTCCCCTCCTCGTCTCTAAACCCTCCCTTGTAACGCCACCATCCGTCGCCGTCGGAAATCTCTCCACGGTAGCGGCAGGTCTCCAATGACCACCAAGATCTCACTAGAACTTCACCTCCTCCCCCTCATACCCATGCCACCACCCGCTCCCCTCGAACTCACTAGAAACCGGAAAAATCTCCAAACCCTAAAAGCGGCCTTTGAATCCTCTGCCGCAGCCGGCAGTGCCACCACCCAAATAGCCCCAAATTAACACACCCAAATCCCCATGACTCCCTCATCCAAAATACCCAACCCGTTACCCTCGAAACTCAACAGAACTCCTAGAATCTACTTTGAAAGAGAACCCTAGAAATCGCAAAGTCTAAGTCAATGAATCAATGGAGGATTTTAGATCGTAGTGACCCTTATTCGTGTGTTTTCATATGAAAACAAACGGTTAAAGGATATTCCGATCTACAATTTGGAAGCCCTCAAGAATTGGTTAAATCAGCTATTAGCTCGACTTTCAGGTTTTATTCTTTCATTTTTGTCTATTTGTTCATATTTTTCTTCCACGTATCTGGTTCCTCCTTCTTGTTTTGAACTCTCTTGCCTTCCCGATTTTAGAATGTCATTTACATGCATGATAGTTTCTAAGAAATTTTCTTTTATTTGATTAGCATAAATAATCTATTATTATTTTGGTTTTATTTTCAGTTGTTTGTTCCGTGGTGGAATTTCCAGAGTTACTCGAATCATTTATGTTTTTGCATGTTTCTTTTTTTACTTATAAATTCGGCCTGATGGTGTTTGGGTTTGAGGTTCAGTATTGGGCTGGTTGTCCAATGGGTCAGCCCAGGGTCAACTTGACCCATAACTCACCTGATGACTCAAGGGTAAACATCAGGGTAGCTAAGGGCCATTTCGGGTAGATTAGATAAAGTCTTTGGATAACAGACTTAGAAGCTTCTAGTAGGGATTTGTATTAAGTTTCCAGACTATAACTTGAGCAACAAGTCATAAAATAAAGGATGAAATAGCAAAATAAGAAATTAAAAGAAGTGACTAAAAGGCAATTTGAAATCTGAAGTTGTACCATAATTGTTTCCCTATAAAGGCATTTAAACCTTAGGCTAAAATCAGACTTTTTAGGAGGAGAGAATTCCAAAAAAGGAAAATCAGCTAGAAATTAGGCAAAAACGTACTGTTTCATTGGTTTTCTAGTTCAACTTGGAGAATTTTCAAATTGCTGAAGTCATTTAGGCTTTATTTTAGGTTGAAATGGACTGAAATTGAGTCTATTTGAAGTTTTCGGTTTCATTTCTTGGCTCAAGTTGGGTTTTGGGGTCGTTCTTACTTTATTTTCTGGTTTTACTTGTGTTGATTCTGTTGTTTTGCGACTGCTGTTGGGTCTCTGATTATTCTACTCTGTTCACTTCATATTTTTCAGGTATTTTCCTGACCTTGAACGGCAAGAGATTGTTGAAACATGTATATTGAAGATGGTTTGAATACATGTTGTCATTTTGTGCTAATTTTCTTTTCTTATTTCCCTGTTGCTTCAATTTGTCCTGTAATAGATATACAATCATACATGTGGTTTGAGTTATTTATCTAGGCATTAAGGCTGTATGTATACTTAACAGAAGGTGTTTTTAATTTTGCAAACATGTTTGTTTGGGTATTTTCTTTCAAATGCATTTTTTATACTTCTAGATTTGGTTCTTCGAACTTCGTGAGAAAGTTAGAATCTAACATACTCAGATTTGTCTTTGTAGAACATTTTAACTTAGCATGACTATGTTGAAAATGATTTAGCATTAGTCCATAATGTGTTTGGTACGAGTGTGTTTTGATTCCTGCAAGTCTGCCCGGGAAGGGTTCGAGTGATGTTTAAGGTTTAAAGCTTCAAGTTTAATTTAAAGGATTGGGAGTTTTAATGTATCGTGATATACAATTTTTTTAAGAAATGGATTTTAATGGTTTCCTTCTTTTCAAATTTATGGCATGGTTTGTATAATGTTTATACGGTAGCTAGTTAAGTTCATTTTAAACGTTTGCTTCCAAGTAATCACTGAAGCGTTCAGACTCGATGTCGAGTCTCAAGGGCGTTGGTTTCTGAAGTTTTCTGCTTGGGATTAATTTGAGGCCCAAAGTTTTAACATCAATGAATTTAAAGGGGTAAGCCGTATTGCACAGGTTTCTTCGCTCCAGAACAAGCTTCTTCTTTGATGTTTGGGCTAAAAATAAGTTTGTGTTAATAATGGCCCAATCCTCCAATGCTCATATCAATTATGTTTAGTTTCCTTGCCGTTCCACATGAACGAATGTTTCCGGCCCTTTAATTTGTTGATTGTTAGTTAGTAGTACTATGATGTTTTCTAAGTAGCAAAATTTTTTGTGAATATTCTTCTTTTGATTAATTGGGTTCTTTTTAGAATAATTTAGTTAAGGTGTGCCACATTGAACAATATAAGTAGCTTGGCCCTCCGAGATTTAATTTAAATACTCTTTAACAAATGAAATTGAGGTGCGTCGCATCAAATAAAATTTCAAATGTGTGGGCCTCATTTAGTTATTTCTTTTAAAAACACTTTGAATTTGAGGCGTGCCATTTAGCGAATTTCATGGCCCTCGCAAAATTAAAAATGCGCAATTGCTTTAGGCGCGTTAGTTAAATAATTTACCTTCCTATCGGGTGCGCATTTATGTGATCCAAATCCAAATCTCAACGTCAGTTTAGATGGATAGAAGACCGCCGGTGCATTTATGTGATGTGATCTAAGACGTGTTTTCACAACATTGCAATGTTCCAGAAATGAATAAAAGCAGGTAAGTTAAAACTGAACCATAGGCTAAAACATTTTAAAATCAGATAATTAGGCCGATAATAATAGTTGAGCGACCGTGGTAGATCCACTGAACTCGGGAATACATAACACCTTCTTCCGGGTTAACAGAATTCCTTAACCGGATTTCTGGTGCGCAGATTGTAATACATAGTTAACCCTTTCCTCGACTCGGGATTTCAACCGGTGAATTAGGACGCCATAAATTTCCCAAGTGGCAACTCTGAAATTTGAAATAAATAATCCTGTTTCGATTGTCACTTTATGTTGGAAACGAACTCCCTTTCTACCCTTTTCTACCCCCTTCCGGGGGTGTAGTGTAAAAAAGGAGGGGGTAGTGCGGTCCGCACAATGTCGAGTGCGGCCACACTGAGGCTCCTTGGCTTAAGCTTCTGCTCTCTGAACTTGGCCACTGCGGGCCGCACAAAATGCTTCGCGATCATGGTGGCTTCTATTGCGGTCCACAAAAAAGGACCAGGGACCGCATTGGCTATGATCCCCAAAATTAGAAACTCTCTGAACTCCATTTTTGCAGAACACATAAAAATTGAGTGCGGCCGCAATGAAGCCAATGCGGTCCGCACGAAATGCTTTGCGGTCGCATTGCTTGAATGTCTTAAATGAGCACCTCTATGAACTTCCTCTTTGCGGACCGCACAGAATAGAGTGCGACCTCATTGATCCTGTTACACTGTGCTTAGACTTATTCTTGGTACTTATGCATATTTCACTCCTTTTTGTGCTGGTTTTGACAAATTGTCACCTTGTTGACCAAACCCTGCAATCAAGTATAACATGTATGTCTTTGGGACTATTTTGTACACATTTCTAATCAAAACTAAAGTAAGAGGGAGTGTAAAATGCATCATAATCCCTAGTTATTAACTTCCCCAAACTTAAGCTTTTTCCTGTCCTTAATAAAACAAAATAAGACCCACCTCTTAAGAGTAAACCTAAGAAAATTCAGCTGGCCTAAAGTGACCTCATGTAGCATCAATTGGGACTAACAATTGCCCTCAATTCAAATGAATTATTAACAACATTCACTCTTTTAAGCACCATGGATTTAGTGCAATACAAGATGTAAGCTTCATTCAACTCAAGATCATATAGGGATATTGTGGAGACATAGTGAAGGCTTTTAATTCAGGGCAAGAAGGTTTGGTCTAAGAAGGTTCCATCTTCCCTATAGCACTTATGTTGCTTCATTTTGGAACAAATTATCGTGACTTTTAAAGTCCTTTAACTTCTTTACTAAGGGATTAGAGAGACACATTATCATTCTTTCTTGTTCATTTCAAATCTTTTTCTCTTTTTTCAACTTTCCACACCTTTCATCTTTTTACTCCTATGGAATCCCTTTATTCTTTTCTACATTGAACATTCTTTTTGTTTTTTTGATTTTCTTCCTTTTTCATTACCTTGCCTTATCTTCATTTTGTACCTTTTTCCAGTTTGTTGCATTCTTTGTCTCCCCCCACCCCCCGCCAAAATTATGCTTTTGCCTTGTTCTAAGGAAAGATCGGGTGCCACGATAGGGTATTTTAGAACGGGCAAAGGCTTTTATCATGGTTTTTGAAAGAAAAAGGTCTATGGATCAAAAGGATTGATTGAGATTTTATCATTGATAGTCTATGGAAGTGTTCAAGATATCATTCGGATTAAAGAGAGCCTATAATCACATCTTAAGTAAAATACACTTAGGATTTTGCCTAAATAAACATTCAGGGAAAGTCTAAACCAATGGCTCGGAACTTAGACTTGCAATTCAATTTCTTACCACACAAGCTATAGGGTTCCTAAAGACATAGAGTCGGGGTCCCACATCAATTTTAGCTAAGATTTGAGCAACACAATGGTCCCAAAAAAACACTTGATGATTATCAGCCAACACAAGAGTCTCAAGGTCCAACTATAACCATCCTATACACAACGATTTGTTTTTTACCATAGGATCAAAGGAAAATGTGTTAGGCCAAGTGAAGCGTTGCTTAAGGCATCTTTACCAAATAACTACTAAAAAGCAAAATAAAAATAGATACAAACCTTTAAGAAGATTGTCATGCCATCCATAATCGGGAAGAGCGACCCGGTTCCCACAAATTCCACCTTTGGAAAGAACCGTGGCATTAAGAAAATCAAAGTCTTATTGCAAAAGCTCAAAATAAGAAGCAACGAATATAAAATAAGAAATTAAGAAAGGGAAAAAGCAGAAAGTAAAATGAATATGTACAAGAAGGGATTTAATCGAATATACAATATGGAGAATGAATATATACATAAGAATGTAACTTTGTATACAGACACAAAGTAAAAAGTACGAAACATGTGATGAAATGATAAAATTATATACATACCAAAGATAAAAATAAAGAAAGCATAAGATATTGTCATATATACAGTCATCCAAATAGGGTACCCCCTCAAATGAAAGTTGGAATTATCCTCAATGCCAAGTAACTAAATTAAGCACAATATAAAGAAGAGAGGAAAAAGAAACTCTCTACGGGCCCTCCGTCTGCATAGGATCCTGAGTTGAGGTCCCCGGGTCCTTTGTTTGCTTGGGAACCTGTGAGTGGCTACGTGTGATCTGTGGCTCCATTGGGACCTAGGCCTGGACCTTTACTGAATCCTGGGCCTATACCAGAATCTGGGGCTAGCTGGAGAAATCTCCCTGCGGGTCCTCCAACTCTATTACTGCATCATCAGTACGGGGAATCACCCTCTTCCTCTTGGGTGGACTCACTGACTCTTGCTTTGGCTGGGGCTGAGCTGCTGGCACCGCGTCATGTAACAATAGATCCGGAGGAAAGTAATCTACCTTCAACCTATCTACCTCCACCCTAAGCTCCTTTATAGACTCTTTTAAGGTACGAGTCTTTCTCATTTTCTTTGCCTCCCTCGCAATCTCCTTTAGTGCCTTTCCATGCGAATCTACAACGTCCCTAATCAATTTCAGGTTCTCTAGGATCTTCTTTTGGTTGTCCACAAGCTCCTTGAGAGTGTCCTGCATGGACCGCAAGACCTCTAGTAGAGAAGGCGTTGACTAGGCTGCCACCGTAGTAGATAATACAGACAGCTTAGAAGTAGCTGTCTATATTCAGTTGTTGATGCTAGCAAGGGTCTGGCTCAAGCAGTGGGCAGTCAAAGGGTATGCAATGGATGATGGAATCTTTGGAGCTGAAGAAGTAGAGGGTCCTGGGGCCATGTCTGTTGTGATGCAAAGAGGCTGAGTAGGAGTCACTAACACTACTGGTTCGTTAGACTGGCTAGTTGAAGTAGTGTCTTTACCTTTGAAGTTCTTTCCTTTGGGGTTGTCATCACCCTGTAGGTTGTACCAGGAGATCGGTACCTTTTCCTTCAGTTTCATATCAAATTTCTGCTTCTCCACCGCTAAGTCCTGGAGGTACATGGTCAGGAAGTTGGGGAAGGGATAAGATATGTCACCTTCGTTCACCACCCGGGTAATTACCCAGGACATCACATTCCCGATGTTAATCGGGTACCCTACCATGATCGATGCCACCAATATAGCCCGGTGGATAGAAAGTGAGTTATCATGAGTGGTAGGATCTAGCATGCTATACACAAATATTTCCCACCCTTTACCTTCAAAATTTAACATTCTCCGCAGAATTTTCACTCCCGCTATCAACCAATCTGGGTGGTACCTGGGATTGCCAAGTACTCGGCCAATTTAGGACGAGCAGCCTCACCCAATGCCATCTTCTCCAAATACAATGACTCATCCTCCTTCGGGAAGCCCAAAAAATCATTTACTATCTTGCCATCAAATATCACCTTCAAGTTCCGCACTTTGGTCACTGTGGTGCCCTTTTTGATGTAGGCAACATTTGTGTAGAACTCCTTCACCAAGTGATTATTGGCATCCTCCACATGGCCTATGAAATAATCCCATCCAACTCTCTCTCTGAACTGCCTTAACATATTGGGTTTGTGAGGCAAAATGTCACGAGTGATGAATTTAAGCTTGGGTATTAGTTTCCTCTCGGGCCACCACTCTCCGAACTTGTGATCGGCAGCCTTACTCACAAATCGGCCCTGCCATGCCTCCAAATTTCTTGTCCTCTCTACCCCTCCTACTTGGGGCTCACCCCCTTCTACTTCTTCCTCTTCTTTTTTTACGGGCCTCTCCCCGGATAGTGAATCTGTGGGTGATGTGGGGTATTCATTGCCACTGCCTGCAGTTGAGCCCTCAGATGACAAAGAAAATATGCGCACTAATGCTTGGACAATGGAGAGTTTGGAGGTGTATCATGCAACCTGTTTCTCTCCGACTAGTCAGGTTCATACTCTGGCACGGAGTTTGATGATGCCTCCTTGGGAAGGCTCATATTCACTCCCGGATCTATCAATAGCTCTATCAGTAGCTTTGATGAGCCTCCTGGTGTTTTTGATGTTTTGTCGGGCTTGGAGGGTCAATCTTATCATGCCCCATCCGCTACCTTGGGAGGACTCTCCTTTGTCTTTTTTTTTATCACTTCCGCCTCGTGATTTCACCATTATCTGCATGAGAATACAGTCTATGCTTGTTAGTATCAATAGAATCAATGAAATATAGAATTGCCGGAAAACTATTGCAGATGGTCAAAAATTGCAGAATGCGAACCACACAAAATGAATGCGGCCGCAAAAAGGCCACCGTGGACCGCACAAAATGCATTGCGGTCCGCACTGAGGTGGGGTTCAGACTACCCACTCTCTAATCCATGCACCAAGCACCGCACAAAATGCATTGCGGTCCGCGTTGAAGAACCGCAGATGGCACAAAATTCATTGTGGTTGCGGCCCTCACTTCACTATTTTCAGAACATTCACCACCGCGGTCCGCACAAACTAGCTTTGCGAACCACACAGGAGCTCGGCGGACCGCACAAAATCCACCGTGGTCCGCAGTGAGTGTCGAACAACAATACTATCATAGGGTTCAAGTTTTTCATAGTTTTAGTCCAAATTGTCATATATTGATGATTCCCTAGGTGGTGCATCAGTGTTGTAACTAATTATTCCTAATTAAAACAGGATTAACTAACCTATGCTACAAAATTAAAAGAAAAAGGGAAGAAAAGAGGAAAAACTAAGAGAAAATGAAAGTCAAAATAAAATAGCAAAATTGAATAACTAAGAAGGAATTAAAGTTACCAGAAATGAGATGCACTGAAGATTAATTGAGACTAAAGTTGAATTCGTGAAATTTAGAGTGATGAACAGTAATGTTTTAGGCTTTTGAGAGTAAAAGGTCGAAAAGTTTGAAATAGATGGCCTTAGGTCCTACTTATAGAAAAAGGTCCTAGGCCCCAGCTCACCTATCCACCGCGGACCGCATAAAATGGCACCGTGATCAGCGGTGCCCAGAAACATGAAGCATTGTGGCCGTACTGGCCCACAGCGGACCGCACAAAATGGAGTGCGGCCGCTGTGGAAAACTTCAAATTCTCCTCACTTTAGATAAATCACTCTACGGTCCCCATTGATTTCTTTCCCCCACACAAAGGCCTTTGCGGCCGCACAAAATGAATAGCGGTCCGCTTTGCAAACTTCAGAGAGTGACCATTTTTCGACTTGGTCCTTCACTGCATCAACACAGTCCTATACATCCCACAACCAGTCAGTCCAAAAATACATCCTACACTACAAACAAAATCAAAGAAAAATAAGAAGAAAGACACATGGGTTGGCTCCCAAGAAGCACCCGATTTAATGTCGCGGCACGATGTAGGTTACCATCAAATCACTTTAAATGAAGAAGTGCCACCACGTGCCTGTCATCAATCTTGCCTAGGTAGTGCTTGACCATGTGCCCATTCACTCTGAAAACATCCCATTTTTGTTCTTCAAGTCAAGTGCACCAACGGAGTCACAAAAACCACTTCAAAAGTCCACTCCATTTTGACTTAAGCTTTCCTGAAAACAGACGTAAACGATAGTTGAACAAGAGAACCAAATCACCCACTTTGAACTCCTTTCCCTGAGCATATTTATCCTGAAGGTACTTCATCTTGTCCTAGTACAAGGACGAACTAGAGTAGGCATGGAATCATAATTTATCAAGTTCATTAAGCTGCCCCACACAAAGATTTTCTAGCATATTACGTTCAAGATTAAGCTTTCTCAAGGCCCACATAGCCTTGTGCTCTAACTCAATTGGTAGATCGCAATCTTTCCCAAACACCAAGCGATACAGATACATACCAATCAGAGTCTTGTAAGTAGTCCTATAAGCCCATAGAGCATTATTCAACTTCTTTGACCAATAGGTCCTATTTACATTGACCAACTTTGCAAAAATACTCCTGATTTCTCTACTTGAGACTTTAACTTGGCCACTCGCTTGAGGATGATTAGAAGTAGAAACTTTGTGGTTGACACCATACTTTGCAAGCAAAGTGTCAAAAGCTCTATTACTAAAGTGAGACCCCTTACTTATGATTGCACAAGGAGTGCCAAACCTTGTAAAAATTCTCTTCTTGAGAAACACAACAACACTCCATGCCTCATTGTTGGGTAAAACGACGACTTCAACCCACTTTGAAACATAATCAACCGCCACAAGAATGTATGTTTTCCCATAAGAGCTAACAAACGGGCCCATAAAATCAATGCCCCATTTATAAAAAATATCAACTTCAGGGATGGTATTTAGAGGCATCTCATAATTCTTAAAAATTCTTCCCGCTCTTTGACATTCGTCACGCCTCTTCACAAGTTCACTTTATCTTTGTACAACATTGGTAAATAAAACCCACAACTAATAACTTTTGAGGCTAATAACTTTTGAGGCTATCCTCGCCCCGTCATGATGGCCATCGTAGGGAGAGGAATGACAAGCCTCTAAGATACTCAATTGCTCATCCTCCGGGACACACCTTCAGATCACACCATCCGTGAAAATCTTGGACAAGTACGGCTCATCCCAATAGAAATCCAAACTATCTCGTTTGAGATTCTTCCTTTAGTTAGAAAAGAGCTCGCACGAGATTATACCAGTCACAAGAAAGTTAGTGACGTCCGCAAATCATAGAATACTATTCACCGACACCGAAAGGAGTTGCATCCGGGAAATGGATCATTGATCTCTAGGCCATCACGAGGCCTCCCCTCCATTCCAAGTGGGATAAGTGGTTAGCCACTTGGTCTTCACAACCATTTCGGTCCCCAATCTCCAAATCAAACTCTTGAAGTAACAAGACCCATCACATCTTCTTCGTCATCAAATACCGGAGTGCAGGATGATCGGTATGGACTATGACCTTGGCACCTATAAGATACAGCTAAAATTTCTGTTAGGAAATACGCTTAACGCTAGAGGGGGGGGTGAATAGCGTTATAATAAAATTTAGCGTAAACTTGCGGAAATTAAAATTTGCAGGAAATAAATAAGTGCGTTAAATAAACAAAAAGGAAAGAACGCACCGATATATTCTGGTTCACCACAACACGTGGCTAGTCCAGTCCCCGAGAGACTCTCTCGAAATTTTCCACTAACTTGTTAAGCTTACGGGTGGGTGCTCAACAAACCTTTACAACGTAAGGACACAAGCCTTAACCCCTTTGCTCGGAGATACAACACTCCAAGACTTCAACCAAGGAAACACAAGTTCCTTACAACAAGAGAATCACAATTCTCTTACAACTGTATAAAACTCTAAACACTTAAACAAAATACTCCTTTATGAGTAGGTATGAGTAAAAGAAGTAAGCTCTAGATCACAACAACTTTGGACAAGAATATGGCTCTCAAAAGCTTTATGAAATTGAATATAAAATGATAAACAAAAGTATGCAAGCTTATAGCAATGTAATGATCAGTTGTAGTATGTTGTTGTGTTTAAAACACTAAAATGAAGCTGTATTTATAGTTGAAAAACTTGGCATTACCGTTGCCTAATTGCCAATTAAGAGTTGCTGATTTTACTCTCTGACAATCGATTGTCAAACCCCAACAATCGATTCTCTGCCAGTTAGATAAAAATTCAATCCCAGATTTTACGTTTGATAATCGATTACTTACAATCCATAATCGATTACTGGAAACGTTCAAAAAATCCTTTCCAGATTTTACCACAAACAATCGATTGTCGAGAATCAACAATCGATTACTCAGCAACGTTCAAAAAATCTTTTCCGAATTTTAATCAAAACAATCGATTATACAAAATCAATAATCGATTACCCAATGACGTTCAAAAAATCTTTTCTGGATTTTAATCAAAACAATCGATTATACAGACTCAATAATCGATTACCTGACGGTATTTGAAAACTTTACGACAACGGTCAGCTTCACAATCGATTGCACAAAGTCAACAATCGATTACTTATCAGTTTTTGAAAAACATTTTAGACACTGTCTCTTGACAATCGATTGTTATATATTCACAATCGATTATTTAATAGTTTTGAAAAAGTCTGGAAGTCACTGCCTCAACACAATCGATTGTCATAAGTTCACAATCGATTATTTTGTGACTTTGAAAAATCTGAAGGACACTGTCTCTTCACAATCGATTGTCATTAGCTTCACAATCGATTATTCTGAGTTTTGAAAAACTTTGATGGACACTGCCTCATCACAATCGATTGTCATTTGTTCGCAATCGATTGTCATGCAGGTTTGAAAAACCTGATGCTCACTGTCTTACTCACAATCGATTGTCATTTATTCACAATCGATTGTCATGCAGTGTTGGCTTAAAACAATCGATTATCATAAGTACATAATCGATTATCTTAGTCCAGATTTTTAAGGCATGTCTAAAAATTATTTTGACTACTGTAAATATGCATGATTTAAAATCATTTGACGTTAAATTAAATATGCATGATTTTGGAAAATAGTTTTATGAGAGAAGCCATGTTACGAGTCAAGTTGTAGGATCAAGATCACAAATAAGAATGACTCAATTAAACTTATAAAACTTTGTCTTGAGCTTGAATCTCGTTGTATATCAATTGTGCGCTTGTTTCTTGAACTTCGTCATATATCAATTTTCGCTTCGTTTGTCATTCATCAAAACCTACACAAAAGAACACACGTTTTAGTATATTGCATTGAGAACGTGTTTCCAACAATTTCCCCCTTTTTGATAATGGCAAACATTAAGCGGGATATGCAAGACAAGCAATTTATATTGACGATTCAAGACAAGTATATACATGTAACAAGTATGCAATTTGTTCCCCCTCAATTTGAGAATTCCCCCTCAATTTAAGCTTATGAATATTGAGAGTGCATACCCGTTATCTTCCCCCTTTTGCCATTAGCAAAAATAATAATAAGATGCCAAAGATGAAATAAACCTTGTTTATTTATTGGAAAGAAATTACAGCAACAGGGAAGATAATACAACATATAAAAACAAACTTAAAAACTACAATTATTCATTCATCATTTTCCGCCTCATCATCCGGCGCTGCTTCATATGGAACAAGACCCGCATATGGATAATGAATGTGGCCAAAATATCCATTGATCTCGTGAGTCAATTGACCGACAGAGGTGGTCAGGGAAGCAATTTGGTCGGAAATGGATTGGAGAGTGGGTTCTTGAGGCGGACGAGTTCGACGGGATGAAGGAGGAGCAGGCGCTACATGATCACCGTCATGATGAAAGGAGGATTCCGAAATTTCCCACTTTTTGGTACTCTTTTTGAGAGGACCATTTCCAGTGACGAATCCGGTGGCTTCAAGAAAGTTCATGATGAGGAGAGCATAAGGAAGAGGCCTATCATATCCGATAGCGTCACGCATGTGAATTTTGATAAGCCGACACCAATTGATGTTAGCTCCAGTTATTATGGCATACATGAGCTTAGTGTCCTCTTGAGAAATGGTAGTATGGTTATGCTTACGAGGCTTGAGAACTCGGGTGATGAAATAGAAAATCAACCGATAATTGGGATCCATTCCCGTAATTGCAGGACGACGGGAAGAAGGATTTAGAGCATAAGAAGTAAGACCGATTTGGTGTAAGAGGGCTGTTTCATCAAAAAGGGCTCCGGCCTCTCCGGTGTACCGAAAACTGTCTTCACCATTTTGAGGAAGACGGGCAATGGTATGAAGATTTTCATCGGAAAGAAGAATTTGAACACCATTAATGCTGGTGACAAGCTCACTATCATCATCCTCATGGAGGTTGGAATAAAATGCTTGAACCAATGTAGTATTGATATAAGGATGGGTAAGGAGTAAAAAGTCAAGAAGTTGAGAATTTTTGAGCATATTTGCAGCAAACCCAAATGATTCAAGATACTTGTGGGTTGAAAAGCGGGTGGGAAGGATGTCGCGCTTTTCAAATTTGGTTAAGAATCGAGTAAGCTCGATGTCGGAATTAAAATATAGAACGGAGTCATCTTGATAGGGATAGTTCGGAAGAGGAGGGGCAACAGAGGAGGATGCGCCGTGCCTAGCAGAACGGGAACGTTTTGAGTGACGGCCCGACATTTTTAATGAAAGCTGCTGGATTTTGCAAAGGATTAGAGAGAATTTTATATTTTGAAAGCTACAATTGATGCTTGAGTGAATGCATATGAACATATATGAAGCCTATTTATAGAGGGGAGAGTATTGTTGAAGAGTTATGACCTGACTTGGAACTGACACAAATCGATTGAGGAGCCAAACGGTAACAAGAGTTTAAATTTCTGACATGAAATAATCGATTGTCAAAATGTGGTAATCGATTGTTATGTTACAGTGAGCACAGAAATTTTCTGATTTTGAAAATAATCGATTATATTTTGAAACAATCGATTGTTTTGGAAGAGCCTTGCTGAATGATTGAGACGGAAATCGATTTTGCAGTTTAAGGAATCAATTATTTAACGAAACTGCATAATAAACATGAACCATAGACAATCGATTAGTGATACTGCTAATCGATTTTCAGCACAGTAAAATAATCGATTATTTGCTTGGAACAATCGATTGTTCTGTGCCAAAACTTCATAATTCCCCTTATCTTTTAGGGTGATACCTGCAAAATAGAATTAAACGTCTCCGACGCTCAAGTCAGTAATTTGTAAAGTAGTAATGACTTAAACTAGTGTTGCCAAGTGAGAACGTGAGCTCTTAAGAAGTGTGTCCTAAAGTGTTCTTAAGAGAGTTTCGGGTACTTACCTTTCCTCCGACGTCACCAATTACCTGTTCAAGAGGGTGATCTTTGATCGTCCTCCACTCATTTGGCACTTTTGTTTCTTTTTCCAATTGTGGCGCTTCTTCCGTTGGTTGGTCATCTTTATTTTCCTTGGGTGGTTCCTCTTGTATTTTGTCTTTCAAGCTATCTAAGATACCTGCAAGATCAAAATTGGAATCCTTTCTCGCCAAGCGAGCATTATTTTCGGAAAATACAACATGAGGGGATTCCTCCACAATTTGGGTTCTTTTATTAAAGACCCTATATGCTTTACTACGTGAGGAATATCCAATGAAAATACCTTCATCCGACTTAGCATCAAATTTACCCAATTGGTCTTTGCCATTGTTATGAACAAAACATTTGCAACCAAAAACTCTAAAATGGGAAATATTTGGTTTTCTACCCTTATAAAGTTCATAGGGGGTTTTCATGAGTATCAGCCGAATTACTACTCAATTTAGAACATAGCAAGCGGTACTCACGGCGTCCGCCCAAAAATGTTTGGGTATCTTAGCTTCGTCGAGCATGGTTCTAGCCATCTCTACGAGACACCTATTTTTCCTTTCCACCACCCCATTTTGTTGTGGTGTACGTGGAGCGGAAAAGGTATGCTCGATTCTGAGTTCATCACAAAAGTCCGCAAAGAGATTGTGATCAAACTCTCCCCCATGATCACTTCTAATTGAAGTGACGGTTGTTTCTCTCTCATTTTGAACACGCTTAAGAAAATATTTAAAATTTTGAAAAGCATCACTTTTATTGGCAAGAAATAAAGTCCAAGTAAATCTCGAGTAATCATCAACAATCACAAAAGCATATCTATTTCTTCCTAGACTTTCAATGCGAGAAGGACCAAATAAATCCGTATGAAGCAATTGCAATGGTCTAGAAGTTGAAACAAAGTTTTTAGATTTGAAAGATGCTTTTGTTTGCTTCCCCTTTTGACACGAGTCACAAATAGAGTCATTTTCAAATTTTAAATCGGGAAGACCAACAACTAAGTTTTGAGAAATCAATTTGTTCAAAAGATGCATATTGATATGTGCTACTCTACGATGTCATAGCCAAGTATCATCCTCTTTACTCATAAGACAATCAACATAATCGGGTGAGGAATTAGCAAGATCAACCATATAAATATTATTAACTCTAAAACCACGGAGGATAATTTTGAAATCACTACGTCTGAACACTAAGCATTCATCCGAATCAAATAAAGCAAGATTTCCCTTGTCACACAATTGGCTTATGCTCAAGAGATTATGCTTTAATCCTTTAACAAGTAATATATGCTTAATAGAGGAATTTTCATCCTTACCGACGGAGCCGATGCCGATGATCTTTCCTTTATTGTTATCACCGAAGATAACACTTCCTCCTTCTTTGTGCTCTAATTGAAGGAATTTGGATTCATCTCCCGTCATATGCTTGGAGCATCCACTATAAAGGTACCATAGTACACTTGATCCCTTCAAGCACACCTACAAAACAAATTAATGTTCTTTGGGTACCCATGCCATCTTGGGTCCTTGGGGGTTAGGCATATTATAATGATGCGATTGAGTAATATGTCTATGACGTGTAAAGTATGCAGGAGCAATATGACCAATGCGTCTACAATAATGACAAGTCACATTTGTTTATGCATCCTTCTAGGTTCATAGTAACTAGACGGATGAAAATTTCTTACTCTATTTTGAACACTATGACTATTTCGCATTTCATGAGAATTATTTCTCCTACTATGAGCTCTAGGATGGGGCAGCATTCTAGAGTGATTGTTTCTAGGTTGAGGGCCATTTTTAGGTCTTCTAAGGGGTTCAAAATTTGGCCTAAAATATGCATCATTTCTAGGGTAACTATTTCTAGGTGGTAAGTCATTTCTAGGTCTCCTAAAATATTCAACATTTTGTCTAGCATGCATATTGGTTCTAGGATTATTATTTCTAGGATAAGCATTTGTTTTATTAGTCCTAGGTTGAGCCTTAGGTGGTTGGGGTTTGGCTTCAACCTTTTCTTCATTCTTAAAGCCTATTCCATGCTTGGTTGATTTCAAATTTACAAGGACCTCATTCAAATTCTTGTGGGAAGAATTAAACTTATCTAAGGTACCTTTGAGTCTATCTACCTCATTTTTGAGATGCAAGCAAGAAGAACAATTTTTAGTAGAACTTTCGGGCTTATCGGCGCTTCTTTTTCCGAAAAACTTGTTTTCCTCTTTCAGCTTTTCATTTTCTAAAACCAGTTTTTCTAAATCCTTTTCTTTCAAAGAAAGCTGTTTTTGAAAATCCTTTTCTTTTAATGAAGCATTTTCTTTTATGCCCTTAACAGTTTTTGAAGCCTTAATAAACTCAGCATATAATTCATCAAAAGCAGTTCGCATTTCTTCAAGAGTAAAGAAGTTTTTAGACGAAATTTGACATACCTCGTCTTTGTTGTCTTCATGTGCCATAAGGCAAAGATTTGCTGCTTCGTCTTCTTCTCCTTCGCCTGACTCATCTCCGGAGTCGCCTCCCCAAGAAATGTATGCACGTTGCTTTTTAAAAGGTTTCTTCTCCTTTTTGATGTTTGGGCAATTTGATTTGATGTGCCCGCTTTCACCGCATTCATAGCACTTGATTTGTTCGCCTTGATTTTTGCCCTTGCGTTCATACTCCTTGCGCATGAACTTTTGAAATCTTTTGATAACGAGTCCAAACTCGTTGTCTCCTTCCTCATCAATTTGCGGTTGGCTTGTGCTTGCCTTTAAAGATATTCTTTGCCTCCTTTGATCATCAACAAAAGGGTTAAGAATAGTAGATTCATAGGTCTTAAGGTTACCTCTTAGTGCGTCGATGGTGACGTTTGAAACGCCAATGGATTCTTGAATTGCATCGGCCTTTGATCTCCATGCCGGTGTGAGACTTCTAAGAATTTTTCGCACGAGCTCTCTATCCATGAATGTTTTCTTGAGAGCATGTAGGTCATTTACGATTATTGAAAATTGCTCAAACATTTCGTCCACCTTTTCACCTTCCTTCATGTGAAATAATTCATAAGAATGGGTTAGGAAATCAATTTTTGCTTCCCTTACCTGGTCCGTACCTTCGTACGTAACTTCTACTTTGTCCCACATCTCCTTTGCCGTTGTGCAACACGATATTTTCCTGTAATCGTCAGCATTAACAGTACAATATAATAAATTAATTGCTTTAGCATTATTTTGAACCTTTCGGATGTCATCCGCGTCATACTCATCCTCGGACTTGGGAACCCATTCGTTTTCCACCTTCTTTGTTGGAATTTGGTTTCCCTTCATTATCACCTTCCAAAGGTGAAAGCTGTTGGATTGAACGAAGATTTTCATCCTCTCTTTCCAGTACGTGTAATTTGTACCGTTGAATAGAGGTGGTCGTGTGGAGCACTGTCCTTCATCAATTCCTGCAAAAGAATCACGAGTAGAAGCCATGGATGGTTCTCTCAAACTGTTAAGTTTTCAGAGAGTTGGGCTCTGATACCAATTGTTAGGAAATACGCTTAACGCTAGAGGGGGGGGGGGTGAATAGCGTAATAATAAAATTTAGCGTAAACTTGCGGAAATTAAAATTTGCAGGAAATAAATAAGTGCGTTAAATAAACAAAAAGGAAAGAACGCACCGATATATTCTGGTTCACCACAACACGTGGCTAGTCCAGTCCCCGAGAGACTCTCTCGAGATTTTCCACTAACTTGTTAAGCTTACGGGTGCTCAACAAACCTTTACAACGTAAGGACACAAGCCTTAACACCTTTGCTCGGAGATACAACACTCCAAGACTTCAACCAAGGAAACACAAGTTCCTTACAACAAGAGAATCACAATTCTCTTACAAGTGTATAAAACACTAAACACTCAAACAAAATACTCCTTTATGAGTAGGTATGAGTAAAAGAAGTAAGCTCTAGATCACAACAACTTTGGACAAGAATATGGCTCTCAAAAGCTTTATGAAATTGAATATAAAATGATAAACAAAAGTATGCAAGCTTATAGCAATGTAATGATCAGTTGTAGTATGTTGTTGTGTCTAAAACACTGAAATGAAGCTGTATTTATAGTTGAAAAACTTGGCATTACCGTTGCCTAATTGCCAATTAAGAGTTGCTGATTTTACTCACTGACAATCGATTGTCAAAACCCAACAATCAATTGTCTGCCAGTTAGATCAAAATTCAATCCCAGATTTTACGCTTGATAATCGATTACTTACAATCCATAATCGATTACTGGCAACGTTCAAAAAATCCTTTCCAGATTTTACCACAAACAATCGATTGTCCAGAATCAACAATCGATTACTCAGCAACGTTCAAAAAATCTTTTCCGGATTTTAATCAAAACAATCGATTATACAAAGTCAATAATCGATTACCCAATAACGTTCAAAAAATCTTTTCCGGATTTTAATCAAAACAATCGATTATACAGAATCAATAATCGATTACCTGGCGGTATTTGAAAACTTTACGACAACGGTCAGCTTCACAATCGATTGCACAAAGTCAACAATCGATTACTTATCAGTTTTTGAAAAACATTTTAGACACTGTCTCTTGACAATCGATTGTTATATACTCACAATTGATTATTTAATAGTTTTGAAAAAGTCTACAAGTCACTGCCTCAACACAATCGATTGTCATAAGTTCACAATCGATTATTTTGTGACTTTGAAAAATCTGAAGGACACTGTCTCTTCACAATCGATTGTCATTAGCTTCACAATCGATTATTCTGAGTTTTGAAAAACTTTGATGGACACTGCCTCATCACAATCGATTGTCATTTGTTCACAATCGATTGTCATGTAGGTTTGAAAAACCTGATGCTCACTGTCTTACTCACAATCGATTGTCATTAGTTCACAATCGATTGTCATGCAGTCTTGGCTTAAAACAATCGATTATCATAAGTACATAATCGATTATCTTAGTCCAGATTTTTAAGCCATGTCTAAAAATTATTTTGACTACTGTAAATATGCATGATTTAAAATCATTTGACGTTAAATTAAATATGCATGATTTTGGAAAATAGTTTTATGAGAGAAGCCATGTTACGAGTCAAGTTGTAGGATCAAGATCACAAATAAGAATGACTCAATTAAACTTATAAAACTTTGTCTTGAGCTTGAATCTCGTTGTATATCAATTGTGCGCTTGTTTCTTGAACTTCGTCATATATCAATTTTCGCTTCGTTTGTCATTCATCAAAACCTACACAAAAGAACACACGTTTTAGTATATTGCATTGAGAACGTGTTTCCAACAATTTCTCCATCACAAACAAAATAGTCAAAATCTCTTTCTTAGTCACCGTGTAGTTCACTTGAGTGTCATTCATTGTCTTGCTCGCATAATACACCTGATGAAACATTTTATTCACTCTTTGGCCTAAAATCTCCCTAACCGCAACATTGCTTGCATCACACATGAGCTCTAAAAGCAAGCTCCAATTAGGTTTAGTAATAATAGGAGTGGTGGCCAACTTGTGCTTGAGAAATTCAAAGTCTTGCATATATCTTTCATTTAACACAAACTTGGCATCTTTTCCAATAACTTGCATAAGGTATTCATTACCTTCAAAAAGTCTTTGATAAATCTCCTGTAGAAGCCCGCATGCCTAAGAAAACATCTAACACCCTTGATAGAGGTAGAGGGAGGTAGCCTTGAAATCACATCAATTTTTTATTAGTCCACCTCTATGCCATGTTTTGAAATTTTATGCCCAAGAACTATGCCTTCTTCCACCATAAAGTGGCATTTCTTGCAATTAAGAACAAGATTGATTTATTCACAATGAGCCAACCCGTTAAGACTCAATTACATCAAGAAATGTAATCGAACCAAGAAATTACATCGCACCTTTTCTAGGGGTAAAGACAATGCTCTCATTTGGGGATGTGTTGGGGGTAATAATTATTCTATATTGCTGGGGTAAATATCCCTTTTCCCAACCCGTACGTGGTTTATCTGATGCTTGGCTGAAGCTTACTTGCAAGAACAACATCTGTCTCGCTCGGCATGAATGAAGTTGAATACCCGATCTTCTCGGACAGAGCTTAGTCCTCATCCCTGCTTTCCTTTCTTTTTTGTTATGTTAGTGGAAGACTTATTCCTCAGAATTAGAAAGAGAGAAAAAGTACACGACAAAAATACAGAGCTAACCTCAGCAATGGAGAAAGGAAGAGCAAGACTACTAAAAGTACTCGGCACTCAACACCCTATCAAGATTTTTCAAACATTCCTCAAATGAATCACCCACCACACTAAATTCGTCCATGAACACCTCCAAAATATCTTCTACCATATCAGTGAAAATAGCCATCATGCACCACTGAAATGTAGTCGGTGCATTGCACTACCCAAAAGGCATCCTAGAAAAGGCAAAGGTGTCATATGGACAAGTGAATGTGGTCTTCTCCTGATCTTCCAGAGCAATCAAGATTTGGTTGTAACCAGAATACCCATCCAAGAAATAGTAGAAGGCACACCCAGCAAGTCGATCTAACATCTTATCAAGAAAAGGCAATAGAAAAGGCAATGGAAAGTGATCCTTGTGGGTCACCTTATTCAAACTTGTGGTGGTCCATGCATACCCTCCAACCAGTGAAAATCCTGGTAGGAATCAACTCATTTTTCGAATTTGCAACTACGATAGTACCACCCTTATTTGGTACATATCGCACCGGCTAAGTCCAAGAGCTATCAGAGATGGGGTACACAACCCCGACATCCAACCACTTGATCACCTCCTTTTTCACAACTTCTTACATTGCCTCGTCAACCTCTTTTGATGTTCCAAGGAGGGATTTGCATCATCTTCCAGAATAATCTTGTGCATACAGAATGCAGGGCTTATTCCCCAAATTTCATCTTGTCCAATTTCCTTCTTCCACTTTTGAAGCACCGCCAATATGGCATCAACCTACATGTTAGTAAGATAAGAGAAGAGAATAACTGGAAAAGTAGCACTAAGGTCTAAGAACTCATACCTGTGGGTATGGAGGCAGTAGCTTCAACTCCAACATCGAAGGTTCCTCAATTGAAGGTTGTGTTGGTGGAGTCTTTATATTCTCAAGGTCCAAAGATAGTTTCCTAGGTTCATAAGAGTAAGATCACATCCAATGTAAAGCATTCACACACTCCACTCGGCCTTCATCATCATTGATATCGAGATTCAACAATATGACCTCTAGAGGGTACTCCACATTGATCATTGCACTTTTATCATCAATTATCACTGCCATGACAAGGTCTAATAAAGAGCACCCTAAGAAATGGTGGGTTGTTTCATTGACTTGCATACATTAAAGACCACTTTCTCATCACCCACCCGGAAGGTAAGTTCCCCTTCTTCCACATCAACTACGACCTGCCCAATAGCAAGGAAAAGTCTCCTCAATATGATCAGAACTTCATAATCTACCTCACAATCCAAGATTACAAAATCAGCTGACAAGATAAATTGTCCACCCGGACAAGGACATTATTAATAATACCCAATGGTCTCTTCATAGTTCTATCCGCCATTTGCAATCTCATGGAAGTCGGACTCGGTTGCCCGATACCCAAAGTCTAATAATTGAGTAGGGCATCAAGTTGATACTTGCCCCCAAATCACGTAGATCCTTAGCAAAGTCCGCACTCCCAATGGTGCAAGGAATGGTGGAAGCACCGGGATTTTCTAAATTTGAGGCCATTGAGTGCACAGTTGCACTAACTTTGTGGGCTATCTTGATAGTTTCGTAACTCACAGATCTTTTCTTTGTCACCAAGTACTTCATGAATTTAGCATAGCCCGACATTTGTTCTAGAGCCTCTACCAAAGGCACATTAATGGATAAGCTCTTCATCATGTCAACAAAATTTTTAAATTGATCCTCATTTTCCTGCTTCACGAACCTTTGAGGATAAGGTAGAGGTGGCCTGGGTAAAGGAGACTTGGCTTTAGGCACAACCGGCTCCTACATATCTATTACGTGTTCCCTAGACGAGTTCACATCATACTGAGTTTCCACCTCGGTATCTTGAATATCCTCACTACTTCATTCATATTCTTATCAATCACATTTTCAACCACCAAAGGAATCTCGTCTTTCTTGCAACTCAACTTCATCATTCAAAATTGCCTTTTGCTTGGAGGAATCCACATAACTGCCTCTCCGACTTCTTGTAGTCACTGTTATAATTAGATTGTTCCTGCCCTTCGGTTTAACTACCTTATCACTTGGTAGAGCCCCCTTAGGACGAGTATTCAAGGATTGTGAGATTTGGCCAAATTGAACCTCCAAGTTTATGATTGAGGTATTGTGGGAAGCCAACTGAGCATCAGAGTTCGCATTATTTTTCATCATCTGTTCAAAAATCATTTTAATTCTTCCCATATCATTGTTAGAAGAACTAGGACTTTAGGATGAAAATGGAGGTGTATTGTTCGGTTGTTGATACATTAGGGGCCTTTGAAAGCCTGCCCCTGGTTTCATTGATTGACATTGTTCCAACCTCCTTACCACCCCAGTTGTTGTTGTTGTTGTCATTCCCGTTACCCTGATCGTCATGATTATTGCTCTGATTGCCCCAATTGGAATTTTGGTTCTTGTTCCCCTAATTACCATTTCCTTGTTATTGTTGATTGCCCTAATTGCCTTAGGGTCTCCATTGTTGTTGGTTAGAAGAATTACTCATTTGGCCTTGATAATTGTTCACGTATTGCACTTCTTCATTCTGCCCATCATAACCATTATCTTGGAATCCACAACAATCATTGTCAAATTGATCTGAACTCACTTGGTTATGTTGACCTCTTCGTCTTCTTTTGTTCACTATCATATTGACGCCCTCCATGGCATTTACTTGGCAAGGATTTTGAACATGTTGTAATTGTGCCTTCTCTAGTTGGTTCATTGTTGTTGTGAGCTCTACTATAGCCTTCCCATGATCATGTAACTCTTTGCGAAAATAAGTGACCGTGGGGTCACCTTGGAGCACATTGGCTTTACTTTTCCAAGTGGAGGAAGTGTCAATCATCTCGTCAAGAATGTCACAAGCCTTATCATAAGTCAGTTTCATAAAATTGTCCCCGGCAAGTTGGTTCACTATGCATTGATTTGTTATGTTGATGCCCTGGTAGAAAGTATGTTGTATCATAGCCTCATTCATATCATTGTTGGGGCATTCCTTTGCCATGGTTCTATATCTCTCCCAAATCTCATGAAATGGTTCACTGGGCTCCTACTTGAAAGCTAAGATCTCATCCCTCAATGCTGCCATGTGCCCGGGTGAGAAAAACTTTGCAATGAACTTATCCGCAAACTCATCCCAAGTAGTGATGGAATGGTTGAGAAGTCGATCAAGCCAATCCAAAACCTTCCCTCTAAGTGAGAAAGGGAATAGTGTCAATCGAAGTGCATCTTCCGACACATTCGTTTGCTTGCTCCCCCAACAGGTATCCACGAAACCCTTGAGATTTTTGTAAGCATTTTGACTGGTAGTGCCTGTAAAATACCCACGCTTCTCCAGCAATATCAGCATCAAATTGGTAATCTGAAAATTTCCCTCCCGGATCTGAGGTAGGACAATTGCACTTGCATAGCCTTGGTTGGGGAGCCATCGAGGAGCCACTCTTGGAGGTGGCGGAGGAGGGTCTGGAATATTATCATTAACATTGTCCTGGCGGCGTCTCCATTATCCTTGAGGTACAATAGGCACCTCATCATCCCCATTTTCATCTACCTCCTCCCCTGCAATCACATTTCTAATAGGGTCATAGTTGTTTGCTGCCGTTTTGTACCTGAAGTTGTGACACACACAAATTAGTAACGCAGAAAGAAAGAAGAACAATACACAAAACTATTTAGATAGATATCCAAAACCATTAGCTCCCTGACAACGGAGCCAAAAAATGATCGTGGCCAACCCTGCACTACTGCAAAGTAGCGAGAGTGGTCGAAGCAGCTTTTACCCGATAAGGTCGAGATCAATTTCCACAGGGAGATATAAATGGGAATTGAGTTTTTATCTAAAGTAGAGATGCGTATTTGTTCCTAATTGCAATTCTAATCATAGTTGATTTTTATATTACTTCCAAAATTAAACTAATAAGATAATAAGTTAAGCTAAATTAAGCTAAGACTAAACTATTGAAGATTGTGTAAATAGTTAAAAGGCACTAGGGAAGTGACTTTCTCCTAGGTGGACACTTGATGGGTTCTCGAGTCTAAGGATAGGTTGTCATATTTAGGGGTTATGATATAACCATTATATGATACTACTCACTCTATACCTCTCGGTAGTTTGAGTGATTTTTCCCTAATTGACTTTCTCAAAACCAATTGAGTATGATAATTTATGCAATAAATTTAAGTTCAAGTCGGGTATTACTATCTCTAGGTTTAACCCTTTAATTGGGGCTATCGGGGATATCAATCTCTTGAATATACCCCAATTCCTTGTTGGACTAATTTTCCTACACTTAGGCTCTCTTTCTCAAGAAGAGCCCAAGTCAAAAGGCAAAATTAGTGTTCACAACCACTAATTCAACATTAAAATCATAAATTAGTCCAAATATCAAACACCCATAGACATTCGAACCTTAAAACACAAGCCCCATCAAATACCCACATTAGGATTGAGCCACAACCCTATCTAATATGTCTAGATACTCATGATAATGGAAGAAGACGAAGAAATAGATGAAGAAAAACTCATAATATTTAATTACTAGCTAAAACTTGAAGTTCAATGATAAAACTATTGTAAAATTACTGAAAGTAGTAAGGGGACACTGTTCACCAGCGCAGTCCGCTTAAAATTACAACTGATGACCTAAAAATGGGAAAAGAAACTATTTATACTAGGCCGAATTTCCTGAACAAAAATACCCCTGCAGGGATAGTGCGATCCGCCCAAAGTTGAGTGTGGCCGCACTGAGGCTCCTTGGCTTAAACTTCTGCTCTCTAAACTTGGCCACCACGGCTGCGGTGGCTTCTATTATGGTCCGCACAAAAAGGACTGCGGACCGCATTGGCTATGATCCCAAAAAATAGCAACTCTCTAAACTCCAGCTTTGCAAAACTGCACAAAATCAAGTACGGCCGCAATGAAGCCAATGCAATTAGTACGAAATATTTTGCGGCCGCATTGCTTGAATCTCTAAAATGAGCACCTCTCTAAACTTCCACTTTGCAGACTGCACGGAATGGAGTACGGCCTCATTGGCCCTGTTACACCGTGCTTGGATTTGTTCTTGGTACTTTGTATGTTTCACTCCTTTTTGAGTTGGTTTTGACGAATTGTCACCTTGTTGACCAAACCGTGCAACCAAGTAGAACATGTAAGGCTTTTGGGACTATTTTGTATACATTTCTAATCAAAACTCAATTAATAAGGAGTGTAAAATGCATCATAATTTCTAGTTATCAGGAGGCGCTCAGTCTCATATTGCTTACACACCTGAGCAGGTTGTGCAGGGACTTCAGACACCGGGGAACCTCCAGCCCAGCCGGTTACACCAGCCTAGGATTATGCGATACCACTTTAGGCTGATGACGAGTAACATCGATTGGAGAGGTTTGGTAGACTTCAGTCTCCGACTTTCAGTGGTAGAAAGGGTGAGGATGCACATGGTTTCTTGGACAAGTGTCAGAGGATTCTTCGTACAATGGGTATTTTGGAGACCAGTGGGGTCGCATTCACTACTTTGTAGTTCTCTGGTGCTGCCTTTACTTGGAGGGAGGCTTATGATAGGATTAGGCGTATTGATGCAGTTCCCTATACCAGGTAGCAATTCTACGTTCTCGTTTTGGAGAAGTATGTGTCAGGGTTCAGCAGAGAGAAACTAGATAGGCAGTTTGAGTAGTTGCGTCAGGGAGATATGACTATGATGCAGTATGAGATGAGGTTCTTGGAGTTAGCTTGTCATGCTATCTGGATGGTTCCTACGGATAGGGAGAGGTTCAGGAGGTTCGTTGATGGCCTCACATATCAGCTTCGAATTCTCATGACTAGGGAGAAGGTGTCAGGTGCTACTTTTGAGGAGGTTGTTGATATTGCTTGCGAGATTGAGTCTGCTCATCTATAAGAGAGAGAAGAGTGGGAGTTTATGAGGCTTCAAGGATCTGGTAGATTTGGTAGATATCCTTCGAGAGGTTAGTTTCAACATGACAGAGACCGTCCATTTAGACAGTCTTAGTCAGCTTGCCAAGTTCATCGTGGGGCGCCATCAGGCCATGGTTCACACAGCTCACATCAGGGCCATTCATCTCTCAGTGCCCTACCGGCCTACAGTTTGTCCCGTGCTCCATCGGTTCAGGGTTCTTCTATGTCAGGTCCTTCTACGGGTCATTCTGATGCTAGAGGTTCCCTTCGTTCCCTATTTCCCGCACCAGGAAGTTGTTACGAGTATGGAGAGTTTGGACTTATAGGGAGGCGGTGTCTTCGTCTTCTTGAGGGTCCATCTCAGTAGAGGGGTCAGCCATCGACTTTAGCTCCAGATACTTCACCACCCGCTCAGGCAGCTAGAGGTGGGGGGTTAGTTAGCTAGGGGTTGCCCCAGAGGGGGAGGTCGATCAGGAGGTGGCCAGGCATGTTTCCATGCACTCCCAGCTAGACCAGTTGCTATTGCTTCATATACTTTGATTACATGTATTGTATCCGTCTGCCACAGTGATGCCTCTGTATTATTTGATCATGGTTCCACTTTTTCATACGTGTCATCATATTTTGCTCGTTATTTGGATATGCCCCTTGAGTCTCTTGTTTTATGTGTTCGTTTATCTAATCCGGTGGGCGATACTATTATTGTGGACCACATATATTGGTTTTGTATGGTAACTATTAGGGGTTAGAAGACTTGAATGGACCTTTTGTTGCTTTGTATGGTAGAGTTTGATGAGAATTAGGCATGGATTGGCTATCTTCGTGTCAGGCTATACTAGACTGTCATGCTAAAACATTGATGTTGGCTATGCTGGGTATGCCACGAATTGAGTGGTGAGGTTTGACCGATTTTGTCCCCAGCAGAGTAATTTCATTTTTAACGGTCTAAAGGGGGGTTGGGAAGGGTTATCTTTCATACTTAACCTTTGTGAGGGATGTCAATGCAGAGACTCCTAGTCTTGACTCTATTCATGTATGAGGGATTTTCCCGATGTATTTTTTCAGACCTTCCAGGCATTTCCCCGGACAGGGATATTAATTTTGGTATCGAATTGGTGCCACGCACTCAACTCATTTCTATTACTCCATATCGTATGGCACCAGCGGAGTTGAAGGACCAGCTACAAGAACTCCTTGATAAAGGGTTTCTTCGTCCTAATGTGTCGCAGTGGGGTGTACCTGTTCTATTTGTAAAGAAGAAGGATGGCACAATGAGTATGTGCATTGATTACAGGTATTTGAACAAATTTAAAATCAAGAACCGCATCAAGAAGCGATAATATTCTCCAAGACTAATCTCCATTCCTGGTATCACCAATTGAAGATTAGGGACTCGAATATTCTTAAGAAAACTTTTAGGACCCAATATGGTCATTATGAGCTCCTATTAATGATGTTTGGGTTGACCAATGCCCCAGCAGCATCCATACATTTCATGAACAGTATGTTTTCACCTTATCTCGACTCGTTCGTTATTGTATTCATTGATGATATTCTGGTATACTCGCATATTCAAGAGGAGTACTCAGAGCATTTGAGAGTTGTATTGCAGAAAAGCTTTATGAAAAGTTCTCCAAATGTGATTTTTGGATTAGTTCAGTGGCATTTTTGGGGCACGTGGTGCCTAGTGAGGGTATTCAGGTTGATCTTAAGAAGATAAAAGCGGTTTAGAGTTAGTCCAAACCGTCCTCGGCCATAGAGATTCGCAGCTTTCTTGGTTTGGTGGGTTATTACCATCGACTCGTCCAGGGATTTTCATCTATTGCATCACCTTTGACCAAATTGACTCAAAGGGATGCTTTATTCAGGTGGTCGGATGTATGTAAGGCGAACTTTAAGAAGCTCAAGACTGCCTTGACCACAGCTCCAGTGTTAGTTTTGCCATCAGCTTTAAGTTCATATACAGTGTATTGTGATGCTTCGAGAGTTGGTATTGGGTGTGTGTTGATGCATGAGAGTAGATTTATTGCTTTTGATTCCTGTTAGTTGAACCCATGAGAAGATCTACCCTGTTCATGATTTGGAGTTGGCTGCCATTGTTTACCCATTGAAGATTTTGAGGCATTATTTGTATGATGTGTCTTTCGAGGTGATTACTGATCATCGCAGCCTCTAGCACTTGTTCAAGCAGAAGGATCTCAATTTGAGGCAGCGGAGATGGTTGGAGTTGTTAAAGGAATATGATACCACTATCTTGTATCGTATGGGGAAGGCCAATGTAGTGGCCGATGCCTTGAGTAGGAAGGCAATGAGTATGGGCAGTTTGGCATATATTGCGGTTGGGGAGAGACGTCTTGCAGTTGATAGCAGGCCTTGGCCAATAGGTTCATGAGATTGGATATTTCGGAGCCAATCGGGTATTGGCTTGTATGATTTCTCGGTCTTCCTTGTTTGATCGCGTCAGAGAGCGTAGTATGATGATCCTCATTTGCTTGTCTTTAAGGATAGAGTCGAGCACGACAATGGCAGAGATGTGACTATTGGTGATGATGGGGTATTGAGGATGCAGGACCGGATATGTGTAGCCAATGTGGATAGGCTTTGGGAGTTGATTCTAAATGAGGCACATAGCTTGCGGTATTCTATTCATCCTGGCGCCGCAAAGATGTATCAGGATTTGAGGAAGCATTATTGGTGGAGAATAATGAAGAATGATATTGTGGGATTTGTAGCTCGGTGTCTCAATTATCAATAGGTGAAATATGAGCATCAAAAATCGGGTGGCTTGCTTCAGCAAATGGATATTCTAGAGTGGAAGTGGGAGTGTATCATCATGGACTTTGTAGTTGGGCTCTCATAGACTTCGAAGAAGTTCGATGCTATTTGGGTGATTGTGGATCTGCTAACCAAATCCACGCACTTCATTCCTATGTGTACTACCTATTCCTCAGAGCAGTTAGCAGAGATCTATATCCGAGAGGCTATTCGACTGCATGGGGTTCCAGTTTCCATCATTTTGGATAGACGTAGTTAGTTTACTTCACAGTTTTGGAGGGTCGTACACCGAGAGTTGGGTACTCAAGTTGAGTTTAGCACATCTATTCACCCTCAGATAGATGGGCAGTTCGAGCGCACTATTCAGATATTGGAGGACGTGTTACACACTTGTGTTACTGATTTTGGAGGGTCATGGGATCAATTTCTACCTCTCGTGGAGTTTGCTTACAATAACAGTTATCAGTCGAGTATTCAGATGGCTCCATATGAGGCTTTATATGGGAGGCCGTATAGATATCCGGTTGGTGGGTTTGTGCCCGACAAGGCTAGGCTTTTGGGTACAGACTTGGTGTAGGATGCTTTAGACAAGGTGAAGGCAATTCATGAGCGGCTTCATATAGCGCAATCTAGACAAAAGAGTTATGCTAATAGGAAGGCATGTGATGTGTCTTACATGGTTGGGGAGAAAGTTCTATGGGTGTTATGAGATTTGGGAAGAAGGGCAAATTGATTCATCGGTTTATTTGACCTTTTGATGTGCTTCGGAGGATTGGGGAGGTGTCTTATCATCTTTCTTTTCCACCCAGCTTGTTAAGTGTGCATTCGATATTTCATGTTTCTATGATTCTGAGGTATATCATAGATCCCTCTCATGTTTTGGACTTCAACATAGTTTAGTTAGATGGTGATTTGACCTACGATGTGCAGCTAGTAGCTATTTTAGAGAGGCAGGTTCGAAAGTTGAGATCAAAGGATATAGCTTCAGTGAAAGTGTAGTTGAGAGGTCGGCCCATGGAGGAGGCTACTTAGGAGGCCGAGCGAGAGATTCAGAGCAGATATCCTCACCTATTTTAGGTTTCAGGTATGTTTCTTAACTCGTTCGAGGACAAATGTTTGTTTAAAAGGGGGAGGATGTAATGATCCAGCCGGTCGTTTCATGAATTACCGTTCTGTTTCCCATTATTCAGCTTCATTTCATCGTATCATGCGGTTGGTTCGGGCTTGGAGTAGTTTTGGAGTGTTATGAGAAGTCAATCGAAAGTTGACTTGTGTGAAAACAATCTTGAAATTTGATTTTTATGATTCAGATAGCTTTATGAGGTGATTTTGGACCTAGGAGCGTGATCAAAATGTATTTTGGAGGTATTTGGTATAATTAGGCTTGAATTGGCAAAATTAGAATTTTGGGGTTTTCCTGTTGGTAGTGAAAATTTTGATATCGGAGTCGGAATGGAATTTCGGAAGTCGTATTAGGTACGTTGTGTCATTTGTGACGTGTGTGCAAAATTTCAGGTCATTCAGACGAGGTTTGGTGGAATTTTTTTATCAAAAGCAAGATTCAGAAGTTTTGGAAACCTTAGGCTTGAATCCAAGGGTGTTTTGATGATACAAGTTTTAAGTTGTTTCAAAGATCGGTATAAGTTTGAATAATGGTATATGACTTGTACTTTTGGTTGAGGTCCCAGGGGCCTCGAGATGATTTCGGATGGTTATCGGGAAGTTAGAAGTTAGGATTTTGTAGCTGAAACTATTGATCCCTGTCATAACCGAACCTACGGATTGGTGACCGCATGTGCAAAATCGCAGAAGCAAAAGAGCAGCCAAAGAAGTGGCCAGGAGCTAGAAGACCAGAAGTTGCATGTGTGGAAGGTTGAACGCACCTGCGTGATCGCATGTGTTGTAGGTGAGATGCAGGTGCAGTCCCATGACTTTATGTCAAAACCACAGATGCGGTTGGCTTGACCGCAAAAGCGGTAAAAAGGACACAGATGCGGAATCCCTGGGCCAGAAAGTATATAAGTTTCCCTTCGTGGAATTTGGTTTGTTTTAACCATTTTTAACCGGGTTAAATCTTTTTGGAAGTTTTTTTTTGAAGAAATTCAAGGGAACTTTGTGGAGGTAAGATTTTTCGAACTAAAACTCATTCTGTAGTGATATTTTACTAATTAGACATGGAATTTATAGAAGTTAGTGGTTTAAATTGGGTGTTCAGGGTTTGAAATTGGAGACCTTGATTTAAGGATTTGAGGTTGAGGAACTAATTGTGAGGAATATATACATATTATGGATAGGGATGCATGACGCAGTGATATATATATGGATCGGGCTACACGCTGCAATAATATATATTGGGTCAGGCTGTGGGCCGCAACAATATGCTGCTTAGGTTGTAGGAGCCTCTCCGGAGCTTGCACACCCCCAGTCAGCGTAGTCGACTATATATTACGAATCGAGCTGCACGTCGCAACGGTTATTATTATGAGATATTTATTGAGCGTGAGTGCTTAGTGTTAGTATTAATTGTTGAGAGCGGAGTCATGAGTGACTGAGAGGCTTGCCCAAGAGGCTATACTTATGAGTGATACCTTACCCGAGGGGCTTGTTTATGACATTTGCTTCTTTCGCTCTTCTTCTATACTGAACCTCTGTTGAAAAATATTTAATAAATGTTTTAAAGGATTTTAATGGAAACTGGAGTTTTACGAGTTAATTGGTTTTTGAACTATAGATTTTTTATTTGATATTTCTGTTGAGACTGCTTATATGATTATAAAAATGCTCATCACTGCACTCAGACTTTATTTACTTTAGTTAGTTAATGAGTTAGTGTACTCACGTTACTCCTTGTACCTTATGTGCAAATCCAGGTGCCCGAGCATCAGAATGAGAATGTCCAGCACTCTCAGAGTGTTATCCGAGATCACACGGTACTTGCATGGCATTCGCAGCCCTGCGTTCCTCCTTCCTATCTTAGTACTTTGTATTTTCAGACAGTATTAGGTTGTACTTATAGGCTCTTGACTAGACACCAGATTCGGGCTATGTTAGTATATTTTCTTATTGTTTTCCGCATAATTCTATTGGTATATATATTCCATATGAAAGATTTGAGACTTACTCTGTTTTGGAAAAATGAATTTATAAAAAAAGTTTGATGTAGTAAGGGTTGAATTGGCTTGTCTAGTACTGTGATAGGCGCCATCATGACCGGTGTATTTGGGGTCGTGACAATCACTATGCGAACTGCATAATCTATCGTGAAACACTCATTGAAATTCTTGAAGGGGTGTCCTGTGGCATATTATACGATTGTAAAATAGGTCTGCGGACCGCGGATCGGTTACATATGAAGCAAAAACATTTCCAACCTGACGGCTATTATGTGGCCCATTCTGCAAGCCGCAGAAGCATTATATGGTGGCATCCATGTCGAGACTCCAAATTTCTAAATTGTAAACCTGATCCCATGTTGTTAAAACATATGCTACAGTTCATGTTGAGTAGGTATATGATGCTTTAGTGTGAGAGAAAGAGCCCTAGAGTGAGAGAGTGATCTCATTAAATTATTACTCAATTCTTACATAAAACCTTGAAGATTATCAAGTAAAATTCACTAACTCTTCACCTTACAGATTGAAGGTTCTAAGAGTTCCAGAATTTATTGTAGAACCTAATGAAAGCGCTGTTGAGATATGTTTGTTACAAAAATATATGTGCAATATGTATTTCAACGCTCCCATAATGCTATCTTATCATTTCAGGATGTGTTAAGGATATGGAATATGTTCTAAAATTCCTAGACTTCAAGTCAAGTTTGAATAAAGATTATTATGCCAAAGCATATAAAAGCCTCTATATACCTATGATCTGTAACTGCTTTCGTGTGTACTCAATATCTTGAATTGAAATTCTTGTTTGTTGAAAATGATAATAATAATGTGAAATGTGGGAAAGAACGTGCATTATGAAATACGTCCAAGATCCAAGTTATGATATAACAATTGTGGCCACTAGTGCCGAGGAATTCATATATGTGAAAGAAATATGAAATGAGAGGATCGATAGAACAATGGTAATGTCTTGGGTGAGACATCCTAGCCGATCGAGCCATGATCGGACATCATGCTGCACACATGGTGGTACAGTGGTGGAAACTAAAATTAGAAATTGAAACTGGAATTGTGATTATGGTGAATGTATCCAATGAGACGACCTAGTCGATCGGGTCATGAACAGACTGTATAAAGTACGATGGTATTTTGAATGTTGAGGTATCAATACTAATGATGTCTCAATTTAAAGCTTTGAAAAATTCACTTAAAAACTTATGTGATCCTTAACTTGGTGTTGTGGTGTTGTTTAAGGCCTTGATTGAATTTATGATTACTTCCTTCTTGTATTATTGTTCTTTCAAGTGAGAAGGTGTTTAGTTATACATGCTAGTAATATTCGACAGTACTAACGTATGTTTTCCTAGGGGCGCTACAACTTTAAATAGATGTAGGTATATCCATAGCAGACAGTATTGATTGCAGCTAATGGTTCATCATCATTATCTTCCCAGCATACTTAGAGAGCCCCATTTCTTCCCGAGGTCATATAGTACATTTTTTGTTTATATGTTAACCACGTTTTGAGGTATAGTTGAGGGCTTGTTGTCGGTGTTGTTATGAATCTTTTTTGTATCTTTAGAGGCTACGTAGACACTATGTTTATTGTATATAGGTATTGAAAGGGTCAGTAGATTATGTTGTGTTTTTGGACCCTTGTTCTTTCAAATTGTAAAGTTTATGTAATTTTTGAAAACTAACCAATGATGTAACAAATGAATCAATTTGGAAATGTTTACAAAATCTTCGTATTGGATAAACAAAATAACATGTTTTCTTGATCATAATGAGTTGGGTAGAAAGTTTCTAATAGGCTTGCTTAGTCAAGTTTACTCGGTTGAGTGCCGGTCGCACCTCCCAAGGTTAAGGTGTGACAAAGGTAGTCATACAACCAATTCAACAGGAAAGCTGTCAAACCTTCAACCTTATAATAGTTCTAATAAGATAGTAGTTATGTATGGCTCTAAAATTGACATGACAGATATTGGCAATACAACAAAATCTAGACTTATAGTAAGGAAATTCTTGTTGTTCCTAAGATTAAAAAAAAATTGCACTCAGTTAGTAATCTTGCAAAGAACAATTCTTGTGTACTTGCATTTGATGAATGTGATTTTGTTGTAAATGACAAAAGCTTTGGGAGACTTATGGCTAAGGATTATAAGAAGAATGATCTATATGCACTTGAGGACAATGACTTCTATGCCTTATCTGCTTCAAAGGAGTGGATGAATAAAGACAATATTTGGCATGCTATATTAGGACACTCTAGATTAAAGTCTTTAAATATTCTTAGCAGTAATAAGTATATTGATTTAAAGTACTCGAATAAACTCCCTATTGTTTGTGTTAGTTGATAGTTAGGAAAAGGATGTAAGCTTCCATTTGAATTGAGAAATAAGATTGAAAAAGAGCCTTTGCTAGAAATTCACTGTGATCATTGGGTCTAGTACCTATTGAATAGTCTCAACACATGAAATACTATATGGTATTTGTTAATAACTGTACAAGATATACCTGGATCTATCCACTAAGAAGAAAATTTGAATTCTATGACACTTTTGTTAAGTTTCAAAAGATGGTCGAGAAACATTTCACAGAGAATATTAAGATTTTTTCGTATGATAGAGGTGGTAAATTTAATAGCACTACATTTGTTGAACATCTAGATAAACTGTGTTATTGTTACACATATATCACGTCCTCACACACTTGAGCAAAATGGAGTTTCTGAGAGGAAATACAAACATATAGTAGAAACTGGTCTGACTTTGTTGTTTCATGCAAAGTTGCCACAATTTCTTTGGGTAGAAGCCTTCTTGGCAATTGTATTCTTAATTAACAGAATTCCTTCATCAATGTTACAAATGATAACTCCATTCTTTAATCTCTTTGGAGAGCATCTGGGTTATAATAGTCTAAAGGTCTTTGGATGCAGGTGTTTTCCTTACTTGAAAGGAAAAACAAAATTTTCTCCAAAGACCTATCCTTGTGTGTTTATTGGATAAAGTAGCCTTCACAAAGGCTAAAAGTGCTACCACCCACCTACCATGAGAGTGTTTGTCTCAAAACATGTGGTCATTGATGAGAACACAGCGTCCTATGTGCAACCAGATGCACCAGTAGACAGTTCAAGTGATTCTACTAACATTGCTACCTTCTATGAGTTTTTCTCCAGGTTGCAGGATACGTCAAGATTAGAGGTGTACTATTTTAATTCAGGGGAAGTGTTGAATGATTTACTGATCACGCCCAACAATAACTTATAAAAGGACACGCAGACGTTGCAAATATAACTTGAGTATTTATGCCTAGAGTCGAATACACGGAGAATTAACCTATCAATCACTTTTCTGGACGTATTAAATTCTTTAGAATCAACTTCCCCAAACATCGGAAACAAAGATGATGGTATTTCTAATAACTAATACTGAAAGTAAATAAACAGTTGTAAACTCAATATGCTTGAGTTATAAACAATAATGAGAAGGTTCTAAGGTAGTGATTTCCCCTATTGATGGAATCCCTTCCGGTTATGCTTCATATAGGTTTACCAAAACATATCTATCAATCATGAGAACTCTTTTTACCGTAAATTTCTCCTGATTAATCACGATAATTTACCAGACACATTCTCCTGAGATACGCTAGCTAACTTTATTTATTACAGCTTACTTTAGATTGTACCCAAGTCTTCGTTATTCCTAATCCCACCTTTAAACCCGCAGTTATAGATACCTCTTCTACTTTGGGAGTGGTGTTGTTCAACAACTACCTAAATATGCACTCTCTTCCGAGTTATGCACACTAAATAGGCACAGCTAATTGAGGATCCTGTCAATTAACTACAACAAATACATAATTGAACAAATAGAGATTAACTGGCAAACTATATTAACATAATCAAGAATTTCATCCTTCAATAGGTTCCATCAAAACCTTAGACTAAAGTATTTAGCTACTCATAACAACGTAAAGATAAACTACTAAAATATTCATCATGGAAAATTGCAAGAAAAAGAAGAGATAAAGAACTATGATATTTTTGGGTGATCTCTCACACTTGTGTATCTTGCAAAAGTAATCTCCAAAACAAGTCCGTCCTAATGCGGCTGAATTTCTAAATCTTATAAGAGTTTATCACCAAATTTTCCCGACTTGACACTTTGGTCCGTGAAATTTTCGTGTTCTGCCGCGGTCCCACCGCAGTTACAGCAGGACCGCAGCCAGAATGGTCCTCCGAATCTTTGGTAATGTTATGCTGCTATCCTACCGCGGTTACGGTCTGATAACAGCAGGCCCGGTTCAGTTCTGGTTTTGTCCTTTTACTTGGTAGACTTTGTGGGTATGTTTGATTAGCCTCTTTTTCTCCATAATTGATCCCAAAAGTGCTCCACTGACTTCTTTTATTGGATATATCCTTCAAAGCATGAAAAGCACTAATCAAAGCATTTGGTTATCACTTTTTGCCATAATGCTATACAAAAATGTGGTTCTTTCGGGCATAATTATAGTCTAATTCACCTATTATCAACACCCCACACTTAACATTATAGTTGAACTGCACTTCTATGCCTATTCTTTTGATGCATTACCCTTTTTATGTCACACCTGCTATTATGAAAGAATAACCTAAGCAGTGCAACATCCACACCTCAGATGAAGACTCTAATACCATGCTACACTCATGTTTACTCTGTGTACTCTAAACAGAAGTGAAGACTTGCTTTTTCTTCTTGAGTTAAATGCCCTCACGTCACATTTTTTTAGAGAAGTTCCACACGCATGAAATCAAACAACAAGTAATTGTAGATAGAACGAATTCACTCACTCTCAGCAAAGAACATTCATATGCCACATAGATACATCATAAGCTTGTCTTTAGTGTAATACTCTACTAATCGAATTGTTCAGTTAAAGATCAATAGGGCTTCATTTGATTGTAATGTAGGCTGCGGGACGGGTATGATGCATTTAGTTATAAGAGTGACTACACCTCCCTAAGAACTTTAATACACACATTTTCTCAATAAAACCTCATCCTTATGTCAACCCAAAATTCCACCTTCACATCAATGTAACTACCTCATTCTTCTTTAAGCACACTTGCATCAAGAGCCACCACTTATCGAGGAGTTTTTTTTTTTCAAGTGGCTCTTCCTTTTTCAAAACAGTGCACCTCTCTCCTTATTCAACTAGTTCCACTCGAAAGCCAAACCGATCACCCCACACTTTAACTTTTGCAAGGTTCATAACAATTCAAGTGTTCATGAGAGGTGAAAAGGTTCAAATAGATGGTTAATTCAAACAAATGGGTAAGGCTTGTAATGTGGTTGACAAAGGAAAAGGATTATAGGCTCAAAGAGGTTAAATATGGTAATATGTACAGGTGGATTCATGATTATATAGGTGACACAAAGAAATTCCTAAATCACCTCTAAGACCAAACAATTTCTATTTCGCGTTGCACACACACGGGGCAAGTTCTAGGTATCGCGTGCAAGTACACAATACGTGTGTTACCTCACAGACACTTGGAATGTAACTCATTCCGAACTAGTTTGTCAACACATTCACGTGAACATTCAAGTAAGACAAGGTGTGCAAAATTAAGGCCATAAGATTAAGAGTCTACGTGAGCCTAGACGTCATACCCTCAAGTTCATTTTAAGTATTTGTAAGTATGTACACCAAGGGATGCATTCTTTCCCTCACCCACCTTTTCCCAAAAGAGTCCTAAGGGTCCTAAAATCTATTAAAGAAAAATCTACCTAACCCGGTTCAAGAAAAGCCCTTGAAAAAGAATCGTGGTCAAAAGAAAAACCAAGGGTGAATTACTATATTACCTAAAAAGAAAATAAAATAAAAAAATCTTTTTGGCTTTTTTTTCCAGTTAGACTACCTCCCTCAAGAATACTGTTTAAGTGGTCAGGAAGAGTCTCCTACCTTTTCTAGATTTTTTTTATATCCGACCTTAGACCTCAAGAAACCCATCGACAAGTGTCCGTCGTTGGGCCAAGTCAGTGATGTCTAACATAAATACAAACAAAAAAAAACAAAAAAAAAACTACCACATACTTAATGCCTATCTACACTACAATACACACGCTAAATCAAGTCTCCCACCCCACACAAAAAGAATATGTCATGTCCCCATGTCATAAACAATTAAAGCGCAGACGGGTAAGAGAACTTCCCTGGTCATCAGTCGGAGTCCGAGACGGTGTTGGGTTCCACGTTACAGTCCCTCCCTATAGCACGGAACCAAGCCATCAGCCGGCTCTCAGACCTGGCTTGCCGTCTAGACATGGCATCCAAACGTACATGCAGGCCATCCACCAAGGTGCGAAGTTCTGCCATCTCTTCCTTCTAAGACGGCAACCTAGGTCGGCTGGAATGTGATCTAGAGAACTCTGCCCCAGTTTGGGGTTTCCGAGAGGATCCAGCAGCATCATAAGATCTCCTGGGTGGTGCCCTGGGTGCTGGGACGTGATCATCGTCGTCCAGATCAATGGGGGTGGGTGCATCTCTGCCCCCTTTGATCTTTGACGCTGCGAACTCTGTTTTTTGGGGGTAAAATGCCATCCGTAGGACTGACTTGGACATCGGCCAGCATACATAACCTCGTCACAAGTGAGGGGAAGTAAAACCCTTTAGTCATCAGAGGAGACCAGAAGATGATTTCATTTCCAATGATTTTAGCAACATCAACGTCCTTCCTGGTTAAGAAGCACCAAACCAATAGAGCCCATAAGTTATTCATGTATGATGTGTTGCCCGTGGGCAATAACCTGCTGCAAATCATAGTGAACTAGCACTTAGCTTCTCATGTGAATGACTTGGAATGAAGGTTCATGTTCTCTTGTATCCAAACTGGTCGTCCCCCTAAGCATATTGACTCAATTAGAGTGTCCCAATCAATCCCTAGAGAATTGTGGTAATAATCAGATTCACCAGTGAACGGAGACAGTTGCAAGACCTAGCAAATCTTCCGTATCAAGGAATCTACCACTTTGCCCTGCACAATCACAAAACGTCACATATGTTCTGGGCAATTCACGTAGAACTCCCGGACTATCATTGGATTGGCCGTTTCAGGTTCCTCGAACAAGAACTCCATCCCCCTCCGGCAGATTTCCTCGTACATGTCTGGTTTTTCTACACAAAGGGCATCCCTGTCAATAGCAATTTCAGGGACAAGGCTTTTGGTAGCTTTAGAATAAAACCTGTCACGTGCCTCCTCAGACGTGAACCGGGTGGCATCATAAGTTGGCACTTCAAAAGTGATTCCCGAGTTCCCATGTCTTTTTCGGGCCATAGTACCTGCAATCAATTCATCATGACAATCAGGTGCAACCAAACATGGGCGAAGCAGATGGGTACTCAGACTGTGCCATCTGCTGGCACCAAACAATTTCCATTTGTCAAGCATGGTTAGTATAACCATCTAGTAAGGTGCCAAAGTGGACAACATCCACTATTGCCCCCACACCACTTATCAATGATATGATTCCTCCATATAAGACCCCTCCACCACCACCACCCCACCCCTCCCCCCCCCCCCCCCGCGCAAGCTCCCACCAATTAATAACAGTTAAGTGCTACCACCACCCATCCCACACAAAAATTGTCAACTAAGCACGCACCCTCACATCTACACAAATCAACCCCAAACACCATCTACAACACCCAACTTGGAGTTTAAAACCCCATTGAACCCCAAAATCAATAATTCTACACACTAATTACTACATAAGGCAAAGTACATAAAACACAAGAAAAATTAGACAACTTACTTGAAGATTACCGTGGAGTCTTGGGGACAATTTGGGGGGTTTTGGAGGGGTAGGGGTGGGGTTGTTTGTGGAGAGGTAGGGTTTGGATGGAGGAAGGGAGTAAGAAGAAGGAAAACAAATGGGGGTTTTGGGTTATGGGAAGAAGAAGAAGGAAGAAAGATGAGAGAAGTTGAAGAGAAGATGATGTTTGGGAGGTTGTGGGCGGTTGGGTTTAGGTTAAGGTAATTAAAGGGAAAAAAAGAATTACAAAAATTAAAAAAAATATTGCAGATCGTAGCTGGACCTGGTCCGACCTACCGCGGTCCCACCGCGGTGGACCAACTTCAGAGAGGGTCTCTAACCGCGGTCCCACCGCGGCGAATCATCTTCAGAGAGGGTCTCTGACCGCGACCCCACCGCGGTTACGCCGCGACCGCGGTGAACCAGTTCCTGGATGCTAATTCGGGGTTCTTTTCATTTGTTTTTCCCCTTAGGCACTAATTTCATCTCTTTTAATGCCTAGCTTACCCATTTTATGCCCAAGATTGTGATGCCAAGTCCTCCGCGCTATCCTGCATATACACTATATGTTAGAAATTGTACGTTTTTTACATGCCGTTACAAACTACATTTATAACACATTTGTGGGTTGTCTCTCACGCAGTGCCTGATTTAACGTCACAGCACGACGCAAGTGAGTGCATTTAAGGCTCTCTCGACCCCTGGGGTTCAGTCAGGTGGATCTCAGGCTCTTTCTTTTGTTCGTCTATGCCCACATATAGTTTCAATCTCTGCCCATTGACTCTAAATATAAGAGAGTCTTTCTCTGCGGTAATCTCTACACCACCTCAAGGGAATAATTCAACCACTCGAAGCGGTGCAGACCATCTTGACTTAAGCTTACCGGGGAACAACCGCAATCTTGAGTTGTAGAGCAATACCATATCCTCGGGTTTGAAATGTCGCTCAATAATGTGTTGGTCTTGTAACCTCTTCTTTCATTCTTTGTACAATCTTGTGCTCTCAAAAGCACCTTCGCAGCTATACTAGCCTCTCCAAAATGTCCTCCATATGCTGATGCGTGATAAGACTCCAAAACAGAAGATTGTTCTATCTCGGGGACACACCTCCCGATCATATTGTCAACACATATTGTAAACAGATAAGGCTCATCTCAATAATACATGCGGCTATCAAGATAAAACTTTTTTCTTTGGATAGTTGAAAGGTCATGAGAAACTATACCACTGGCCAGGTAACTAGCAAAGTTTGCATACCATGGCGCTTCCTCAAGATTAGTAGCGAGCAACTGTTTGTCTGGAAAGGTTTCCAGGATCTCTTTGACCTCGACTGATTTTTTAGCTCCTTCAAGTCGTGATAGATGATCAGCGACTCGATTTTATGTGCCCTTACGGTCACAAATTTTGAGGTCGAATTCTTACAACAGCAGCACCCAACGAATCAGGCGCGGATTAGACTCCTTCTTTTCGATTAGGTACCTGAAAGCTGTGTGATCAGTATATACAATTACCTTGGAAACAACATATGATAGGAACTTTTCAAAATCAAACACCACAGCCAACATCTCCTTCTCAGTCATAGTGTAGTTCAGTTGGGCTCCACTCAGCGTTCTACTCGCATAGTATATTGGATGTATCAGCTTGTCTTTCCGCTGTCCCATCACTGCTCCTACTGCGTAGTCACTGCATCACACATGAGTTCAAACGATTGCTCCAGTCAGGGGCAACTAATATAGGCGTTATCACCACCCTATTTTCAGCTCCTCGAATGCTACCCCACAATCATCAGAAAACAAGAAAGGGTGATTTTTTTCTAATAATTTGCAGAGAGGGCTGGAAATTTTTGAGAAGTCTTTTATGAATTGTCGATAGAAACCGGCATGCCTAAGGAAGCTTCTGATTGCTTTGACTGAAGTTGGAGGGGGTAGCTTTTCTATCACATCTACCTTAGCACGATCCATCGCAATTCCCTTGCTTGATACTCGGTGTCCCAAGACTATGCCCTCTTGTACCATAAAGTGTCATTTCTCCCAATTCAGAACCAGGTTCGTCTCGATACACCATTACAGCACTTGAGTCAGATTTATCAGGCACTCATCGAATGAGTTCCCCACCACTGATAAGTCATCCATGAACACTTCCATTATGTCCTCTACCATGTCAGTGAATATAGCCATCATGCACCGTTGGAATGTGGCAGGTGTGTTGCATAGGCCAAAGGGCATCCTCCACAAGTCATAAATGTCATACATGCAAGTCAAAGAGGTTTTCTCTCTGTCCTCCGATGCAATAGAGATCTGATTGTACCTTGAGTACCCATCCAGAAAACAGAAATGTGACCTCCCTACCAATGTGTCTAACATCCGATCAATGAAGGGAAGTGGGAAGTGGTTATTTCGAATGTCTATATTTAACTTCAGATAGTCCATGCAAATTCTCCAGCCTGTGACAGTTCTTACAGAGATCAATTACATTGTAATCATTCTTAACTACCGTCATGCCGCCCTTTTTTGGAACACATTGAACTGGGCTGACCCAGCTGCTGTCAGAGATTGGGAAAATATTTCCCGCATCTAACCACTTGATTACTTCTTTCTTCACCACTTTCCTCATATTGGGGTTCAGCCTTCTTTGGTGTTCCCTGGAATGTTTGTGTCCCTCTTCCAGTAGAATTTTCTGCATACAATAGGGGGTTGATCCCCTTTATGTCTGCCACGGTCCACCCAATAGCAGTCTTGCACTCCTTTAGTACCAGTAACAGTTGTTGAGATTGTGCATCTAACAAACTAGATGAGATAATAATAGGTAATGTGGAGTTAGGTCAAAGAAATTCATACCTGAGATGGGCGGGCAATGGTTTAACTCCATCTTTGGTGGTTCTTAAATTGATGGCATGGCTGGAGGAGTTTCTCAATTTTCCAATTGCAAGGGCTCAAATTCTAGAGTTCCATCCCAGAACCCTCTACCCTCTAGCGCCAACACCCATTCCGCCAGATCCTCTCTATTTACCTCATCTAAATTCACTAGACATGTAGCAAGGGGGTCCTCAATGGTTAGCATTTCATAATCAGTCGCTACAATTACATCCACGTCATTAATAAGAGAGCAACTGGCGAATTCACTTGGTCGCCTCATATATTTCTGAACATTGAATGTTATTTCTTCATCATTTAGTCTCATCTTGAGCTCTCCAGTCTCACAATCAATTAGAGCTCACCCCGTGGCCAGGAACGGTATTCCTAAAATTATGGGAATATCTTCATCCACTTTGCAGTCTAGGATCACAAAATCTGCAGGGAACACATATCTCGCTACCTAAATCAGCATATCGTCCAGGATTCCTGAGGATCATTTCACAGTCCTGTCAGTCAGCTGCAACATCATAGAGGTAGGTCTAGCTCTTCCAATGCCCAACTTTTTATAAATTTCCAGGGGCATAAGATTGATGTTGGCCCCTAGATCACAGAGTGCCTTCGCAAAAGCAAAATTACCAATAGTCCATGGAATTGTAAAGCTCCTTGGGTCAGGCAGCTTTCCGAAATTGGTCTAGTCACCACTGTACTACAAGTCTGAGTAAGAGTAACTGTGGTAAAGTCTTGGAAATCAAACTTTCAAGACATCAAGTCCTTCATCATATTTGCATACCCAGGCATCTCCTTCAAAGCTTCAATCAATGGTATATTTACCTAGATTTGCTTTAACTTGTTAAAGAACTTCTTGTATTGCTCCTCCTTTTTGTACTTGGAGCCTCTGAGGGAAGGATGCAGGAGGTCTCTTTTTCCCAATCAATTGGGACTGATCTTTATTAGCTGCTACATCAACTACTGGCTCGTGGACTGTTTTAGCTTCTTTCTCAGTCTCATTCTGAATATTTTTTTCTTCTTGAGCAGGCTGGACTTTAACCTCTATCAATTTCATTGATTCATCCAGCTCGATGGGCACTGGTATGAGTGTCTCAGCCTGTCTAGCTTATCGAGCCTTTTTTTGCTCTACATCTAAATCTCTGCCACTATGTAGGCTCACCACCATCAGCTGTTTTGGGCATTGATCTTTTGGATTTATCTGGGTGTCTGCAGGTAGTGTCCCATAAGGACGATTTTTCAGAGACATCGAAATTTGGCCCACCTGTACCTCAATATTCTTGATTGCTACATCATGTGCATCCAGTCTCAGACATCGAAATTTTGCCCATCTGCACCTCAATATTCTTGATTGCTGCATCATATGCATCCACTCTCTCATTAATTTTTGTGTTAGACCCAATAACATGTTGCATCATTGCTTCAAGTCTAGCAAACCCATCTTCCTGCCTTCCACCATGGTATTGCTGAGGCGGGTGATACCCCTTCTGCTGATTCTAATTATTGTATCCCTGTGGTCTTGGGTAAGGTGCCATATTGTTGGTGGTCTCATACCTCCCATGTTCCAGTGTTGAACTGTGGCTGTGATGGCTTGTACTGCTGATTCTTTTGACCCCAATTCTGACCACCCTGTCTCTGGTCTCCATAGTTAGACACATATTTCATGTCTTCAGGGTAGGGTGATGATCGTGTTTTGCATTCCACTGGTACCAGCTGGCAGACTAATGCAAAATGTGCACAAGCCCCCATTAGTAGTATCAACAATATGTACCTGTTGTTTCTGCTTGACTCTTCCACCTTTTTGGTGAGTATGCTCATCTGTGTCAATAAGGTAGCCATATTTTCAGCCATATAATTGGATGGATCAAGAGGCACTGAGTGCATCACTGGAGTAATAGGTGCATTCCTGGTTGTCCATCCCAAATTCTGTGCCATCTTGTCAAGCAGACTATGGCCATCTCTCCATCTTTTGCTCAAAAAATCTCCTAGCTAAAGCATCAACAATATTCTTCACACTATTTGACAACCCCATGTAAAACCGCTACCCCAACATCTAATCTGGAATACCATGGTGCGGACTTATAACTAACATTCCTTTAAAACGCTCCCATGTCTCATGCAATGTCTCCATTGGTTTCTGTTTAAAGCTCAAAATGTCATCAATTTGTTGAGCAGTCTTGTTGGGTGGGTGGAACGTATTATGAAAATGCCTGACCAAATCCTCCCAAGTTGTTATGGAATTGCTGGGGAGTGAGTTCAGCCAGGTCTGGGAAGCTCCTATCACTGAGAATGGAAACAACAACAGCTTGATTGCTTCCTGAGTTACGGTGGGCTGCCTTTAGGTTTTGCACATAGATAGACAATTCTTCAAGTGCTACTGAGGATCTTCAATTTGTGACCCCGAAAATAGTCCCTAGTTTTGCAACAAATGCAGCACGTTGTTTGTGATTTGGAATGGTTCATCCTGTATCTGCGGGACTACAATCGCGGTGGCCAGATTTTTAGATATGGGTTGTGCTCAGTCATAGAGATCAGCCTCTTGCATTTTGGTACTTCTAGGATTTCCTTGTGGTCTCCTATGATCGAAATGTGCAGTTGTTGGTTGTTATTTGTTTTATCGGTTGGCCCGATTCAAAGCCTTGAAAACTTTCTCGGGATCTAATAGTGCTTCAAATACTTCACCAGATCTCGATGAGTTTCTAAGCATGCACCTGTGCAACCAAGTCAACAACCGTTAAAATTTCAATGTAAAAATTGGGTATAGAGAAAACTGACTGCACTAAGAATTTTTGTACTTCTTTCAATTGTAATTGATAACACGTTAATTCCCTGGCAATGGCGCCAAAAGTTTGATCACACCCAACTATGCCTTATAAAAGGACACGTGGACTTTGCAAATATAACCTGAGTATTTATGCCCAGAGTCGAATCCACAGAGAATTAACCTATCAATCACTTTTGTTGGACGTACTAAATTTAGAATCAACTTCCCCAAATGTCGGAAACAACTGTGATGGTATTTCTAATAACTAATACTGAAAGTAAATAAATAGTTGTAACTTGAGTTGTAAACAATAATGAGAAGGTTCTAAGGTAGTTTCCCCTATTGATGGAATCCCTTCTGGTTACGCTTCATATAGATTCACCAAAACATCTCTATCAATCATGAGCACTCTTTTTACCGTAAGTCTCTCCCGAGTAATCACGATAATTTACTAGACGCACTCTCCCGAGATACGCTAGCTAACTTTGTTTATTATAGCTCATTTTAGATTGCACCCAAGGCTTCGTTATTCCTAATCCCGCCTTTAAACCCGCAGTTATAAATCTCTCTTATACATTGGGAGTGGTGTTATTCAATAATTACTTAAATATGCACTATCTTCTCAGTTATGCACACTAAATAGGCACAGCTAATTGAGGATCCTATCAATTAACTTCAACAAACACGTAGTTGAACAAATATAGATTAACTGGCAAACTATATTAACATAATCAAGAAGTTCATCCTTCAATGGGTTTCATCAAAACCTTAGACTAAAATATTTAGCTACTCATAACAACGTAAAGATAAACTACCAAAAATTTTCATCATGGAAAATTGCAAGAAAAAGAAGAGATAAAGAACTATGATATTTTTGGGTGATCTCTCACACTTGTGTATCTTAAAAAAGTAATCTCCAAAACAAGTCCACCCTAATGTGGCTGAATTTGTACATCTTATAAGGGTTTTTCTCCAAATTTTCCCGACTTGATACTTTGGTCCCTGAAATTTTCGCATTCTGCCGCGGTCCCACCGTGGTTATGCCAGGACCGCGGCCAAAGTGGTCCTCTGAATCTTTGATAATATTCTGCCGCTGTCCTACCGCAGTTACGATCTGATAGCGGCAAGCCAGGTTTAGTTCTGGTTTTGTCCTTTCTCTTGGTGCACTTCGTGGGTATCGTTTGATTGGCCTCCCTTTCTTCGTAATTGATCCCAAAAGTACTCCACCGACTTCTTTTATTGGATATAGCCTGCTTGCATGAAAAACACTAATCAGAGTATTTGGTTATCACTTTTTGTCTATAAAGCTATACAAAAATTTGGTTCTTTAGGGCATCATTATAGTCTAATTCACCTATTATCACTTACCATTAAGTGATAAAGGTGATCAGCCGATAGCTTATGTGAATGCCTTATTACCAAGTGATCAGTCCACAACTGATTCTCCAGTTGATGCTCATGATAAGACTGTTGAGCCTACACTTACAACTAAACACAATGGTGAGCTTGCTGAATCTCCTTTAGCAGTAGTTCCTACAGGAATATATGATTAGATAACTGCAACAACTCCTAGCCTTCATTGGATCACCACTGAGAGTGAAAAACCAAACAGCTCAGCTCAAGACAGTGCACCTTGTGACTCTAATGTGTTTTCAATTTATGATCCTCAGGGAATTCAACTTGAAGTTGACTTGTCTCATTGGTTCAACACTAAAGCTAATCAGGATACACAAGCTACACCAACAAAAGCAGAACCCATTGGTGATGCAGAACCAGAAGAGCACATGTCAAATGCACAAAACCATCATATGATCACAAGACAAAAATCAAAATACATGCCAGTAAGACACATGTGTCTAGTAGCAATTAAGGATCCATAGAATATAAATGAGACACTTAGCTCACGAGAATGGCTTGCAGCTATACAGAAGGAGATAGATTCACTTCACTAAAACAATACTTAAACACCGGTGCCGAAGGCACCTGGTAAAAATATAGTTGGCTCTGGGTGGGTGTTTAAAATCAAGTTAAAGGCTGATGAATCCAATGATAGGTACAAGGAAAGACTAGTTGTCAAATGGTATTCACAGCTTGAAGGAGTATACTTTGAAGAAACTTTTAGTCCAGTTGTTAAAGCAACCACTATAAGAGTAGTTCTCTCAGTAGCTGTGAGTCTCCATTGGTGTATCAGGCAACTAGATGTAAAGAATGCATTTATGCATGGACATCTACATGAGGAGGTGTACATGAGTCAACCTCTAGGTTTTAAAGATCCTTGACATCCACAATGTGTGCCTCCTAAAGAAAGCATTGTATGGCCGTAAGCAGACACCTAGAGCCTGGATTGACACGTTCAATCCACATTTGCTTCTTAGGTTTAAGTGCAGTAAGGCAGACTCCTCACTATTTGTGATGCATTGTAAAAGAGGCACAATCTTGCTTCTTCTGTATGTTAATAATATAATAGTAATTGGGAGTCATATTGCCTAATTTGAGAATCATTGGTGAACTAGGGAAAGAGTTTGCTTTGAAAGACCTTGGTCCTCTGCCCTTCTTAGGAATTGAGGTCACTTACCCTCCTGGAGGCATTCATCTGAATCAGAGTAAGTATGTTGCAGAATTACTTGCCAAGACTAGCATAGCACTTGCCAAACCAATAAGAACGCCTCTAGCACAAAAGCATAGTCTACAAGAAGCTGTGGATGATCCAGTGGATTCACTATATATGAATACTGTTGGTAGTCGCAGTATTTAACTCTCACAATACTAAACATAGCTTTTACAGTGAATTTGGCAAGTCAATTCATGCAAATTCCAAACAACACTCATTACCAATCTGTAAAAAGGATCCTTAGATATGTGAAGGGCACAACTAAGTATGGTATAAGTATCTTATCACAATCACCATTTATGTTATATAGTTTCTCTGATGCAGACTGGGGAAGGTAATTAACCTATGACTAGGAAATCAACTACAGGCTACAATGTCTACCTAGGACCTAACTATATATCTTGGATATCCAAGAAGCAACACACAGTAGCAAGGTCTAGTGCAGAAGTTGAGTATAGAGCACTAGCCTCGACAATAGCTGAAATGACATGGATAACCTACATTTTCAATGACATTAGGTTTCATTTAAAAAGTGTGCGAACATTGTTATGTGATAACTTGATTGCACTATATATGACAGTCAATCCAATAATGCATGTCAAAACAAAGTATATTGAGATGGACGATCATTTTGTTACCGAAAAGGTTGCTAATGGTCAGCTTGTCACAATGTTTGTTAGATCAAAAGACAGTTAGCTGACGTTCATACTAAGGTATTGACTAAACAAATGTTAGCAGGTTTTTGAAGCAAGCTAAGAGTGGTAACTATACCCCTCACTAGCTTGAGTGAAAGTATTGAAGAAGTTGATCATGATCGATAAAGATAATCTTACACGAAATAAGAATAATTAGATTGTATTGTATAGTTTATACTTAACTCAATGTAATAATCATACATATAATAGAACTCTAAGTTATTTGTAGAAGCTATCACATAGCTTACTTAGCTTAATTTTCGATTGGTTTGTAACTCGTATAAATGATCACTTATTGCTTTGTAATACATGTGAAAACACACTACTCTTCAACACAATTCCTTCTCAATCTTGTGATTTTCTACACATATAACTTTACTGGCTTCACTTCCTCGTCTCATCATTTTCATCAAACCATTATCCACTTATTGGTTGAGCGATAAATAACACGTGCATATATAGTGCAATTTTGAAACCGATTAATTAGCCTTAACTATTGAGTTAAAACTAAAAAGTCAAGCTTCAGCTTTAGTCACAATCTCACACTATAAGTCACCAGCCAGTCTCATCCAATAATCAAAGTTCTTACGCTATGCTTTTCCATCTGCATTTGACTTAAACAGAAAAGTAATATTTACTTAAAATGAAAGATAAGATGATCAACGGATGGTAAGTGATTTCCAAGTTAAATATACAACACTTATATATGAACTATCTTGTAGTGTATATTATTCAAGAAATTCAAGAAAATAGGACCATACTGGCATTCGAAAATATCACTTTATATCCTTCACCCGATTTCGAATGCAAAATATATAGCATCACCAACAGTCAGCTCTGACTTTCATACTGAAAATGACTGCTGATGATGTTATATATATCATTCAATATTCCATGAGCTTCATCATTATCTCGGCAATGACAGTGTAAAATATCTTTTCACTGTCAGTGTATCAACGTAAATCCCATCATCAGAGTAAACACTCGTTACATCAAAATCCTGATCCACCCAGGGCTGGAGCCCAGTAATCGGCGCCCGTGTCGCTTCCTACATTTTGCATGCAAGAAATAGGAACCAAGCACAACCCTCTACTCCTTAAGTCCTTCGTTCTGTGTTGAGAATCCTATATATAAACATTCATTTGCAGTTAGTAAGTTGTAATTACGGGATAAAGGAAGTTGGATAATTGCTAATTAAGACTATCATGATCAGTAGAATAATTTCAATATTTCTTTGCTAATCAATTAAGATACCAGCAAATTGCAGTAATGTCACATGCACGACAGAATTAAGTTATACATACTGTTAGGCTAGAATTTTTGCACGTCAAGTGACTTTACTTATTGTAGCACGTAAACTGCTTTATTTTTAAGGTTAAAAATTCCACCTCTTGTGGAGGCTGATTCCGGAGATATCCTTTGGGTGACCTATTAGTGTTGAAATTTTTTAACATTGGCAAGGTACATAACTTAAAATCTACGCAAAATTCAATATATATATATATATATATATATATATACCTGCTTATATGCGTACCTCCATTTTCAGGCAACTACCATCCAATATTAACTGGATGAAAATGGATCAGAATTAAATCAACATCTATGCGACAAGACTAGCTAAAAGACTCCAGTTCAAAACATTAGCCCTCGTTTTTAACTAACTAGTACTCCTATATATTAAGCCTTATTAAAAAAATCCTTTTCCCGAAATCATGCAGTTGAAGAACAATTATTATTGGAGTTCATGAAGTTGGGAACTAAACTTCATTTCTCTTTAAGATCACTTTTACGTTTAATTTGATAGCGCTTGCTTTACAAATGCAAAGTCTCTCATAGCTTGCTTTTGGTGGTGAGGGATCCAATAAAACAGGCATAACATATCAAGCTTTTTGGGCAGTCATAAACAACTATTTTCTTGAATTCAAGGAGAAGATATTCCTCATAATTAATCGATTACTCCCTCCCATCCACAAAAAATAATAATTCTATATTTTTATTTTGATCCAAAATAAGTATTTATTTATATAATTAAGAAGAAATTAATTTTAATATTTGCCTTTATTTACACATTTCAATGAGTTAAGGTAATACTCCATCCGATCCAAAGTAAGTATTTTTTTTACCTTTTTCTTGTGGTCCCAAAATAAGTGATTTTTTCAAATTTTAAGAATGAGTTAATTATTTTTTTCCTACATTGTCCTTGAAGTAAATAGTGTTGAAATATGTGTTATGAGTGTTTATGTAAGATAGTAAAAATTAATATGGTCAATTCTATTGCTAATTAATGTTAAAATGTGAGTTTCTTAAGATGTATAAAAATATTCAAAAAATTTATTTGGAACCAAAACAAATAATTAATTATAATTAATATAATACATTAATATTTTATCTATGGAAGTTCGTGTTTCTTTAAGGGGATCGGAGGGAGTAATAGAGTAATTGGAACGTGTATATATGAATGTGTGAGAGTGCGGAATCTTGGTCGTGCATCGGAAAATGTGAAAAGAAAATGGCAGCTGATATATAAAATGGGTACTCACTGACTGTTGGGAAATGTGACCCATGCTTCCTGATGCATTGCCCAAGTAAGGAGAGCTTAATGCCTGCATTGGTGCACCAGAGAGCAAAAAGTAAAGGAAAATCAAAATTACAGCAAAAATAGTAAAGGATAATTTGCTTTCCCTCCTCTTTTTTCCCCTTGTTGTGTTTAATTCTCATACTTAAAGATAATTACAATTAATCAGCCATAATAACAACATCAACTCACTTATATAAAATTATAGTGCATGACTCAACTCACTTTAAAGAAAATTATAGTGCATGTCTCGTAATAATTAACATTAATTAGGTCACTTAGAGGTCGCTCCGTATATGGGATAAAGATAATAATTTCGAGATAAAGTTTGAGATTATTTTTTATCCATGTTTGTTTTAGGGTATCAGCTAATTTCAGTATAACTTTTACACTAAAATGATGGAATTCGTTCTCCCTAACTAATCCAATAAGATATCTCATTATTGTATCAAACGACCCCTTAAAGATAATAATTACAGGTAACTGTTTATACTAAGTAGAACTAGTTACCTGAAAAATAAAGCAGCGCTAACCTGCTACAACTATATACTCCCTTCGTTTTAATTTAGAAGACACACTTTTCTTATTAGTTCATCCCAAAAAGAATGATATATTTTTATAGTTGGAAATAATTCAACTTTAAACTTTTTATTCTACCTTTAATGAGAAACTATTATAATTATATAAATATCATGGCCCACAAAGTTTTTTCCTCTTAAACTTTTAAAATCACACGTTTTAAAAAAAAAATTTTAATTTTATATCGAATCAAACTATCTTATTTAAATTGAAACAAAGGGAAGTAACACATATATTCAATTTTGCTCATAACACTATTAATGTACAATATATGTTAAATGTGCTTTCAAAAATAAGGTGGAAAAGGAAGAAAAAAGAGACCTGAATTTGACCCTGAAGGAATCTGATGTAGCCAATAGCTTCTGACAAGACGGAGGCTGTATCAGTCTGCAAAAGAGAAACATGACATGTCTATCTCAGCAACACACAAAGCCATATTATTCTTTAATTTTCCCTCTTTTTCTTTTCTTTATCACAATTTCTTTTTGTGTTGAAAACTTTAAGACAGAGCTTTATGGGTAACATTAAAGCATAAGGGAATCTTGATGTGTTTCTGCAATATTGGTTTCATATTAAACTATCAACTGTCCTACACTAATAACAATTAAATTGCTTCAAATTAGTCTAGTCTTAATTCTTTGTTTATTCCTGGCCTTCATTTCAGTGTACACTATCACCAGCATGGGATGTAGGTTAATTAAGCAGCAGATATTAAGATACAGAAAGAGAAAATTTAACTGCGTAAAAACTTCTAAATTATTAATATATTTAATCTATTGCAGTAGGTAACCTAACTTATTTTCTAAGTTATCGACCACTTTTTATGAGCAAATGTATGTAAATATCGTCAAGGGCGTAGCTAGAAGCCCGATGTGTGTTTAAATTTTTCATTAAATTTGAACAAATATTAAATTTAAAACCAGTTATTATAAGTACTTAAAATTGTTATTCCAAAATTTAGAATCCATAAAATTGAATTCTTGGTTGGGTCTCTAGATGTCGTGACTTAATAGTGTAAGAAAATTAAAAGTTAAACTCTCATTAGTTACTTTACCTTTCCAAATGGAGAAACAAGTTGGTGAAGTGCTGTTATTCGATCCCCTAGCTTCTCCTTTCTTACCTGCTTTAAAATGAGACAACAAAATACTGTAAATATAATCTTGCTATATATTTTTCAGTAAATATAATTTCTTGTTATTACTCGAGTGTCTAAATTAAAGGAGAGAAAATTGCCTTTAGAGAAGGTTGAGCTGAAGAGTGCTGAACCCTAGCCTTTTTACTTATCCCACCACTGCTTGTGCTGTTACACTTTAATGGAGGCATAAAATAAAGTCAATAAAGTCAAGAAAAAAGAAACATTTTATCCACTAAAGTAAGTTTAAAATTAATGCTAATGATGATTAGCCAAAAAAACTAAGTGAATATTAGCTAAGATTAGTAACTAATTAACTTCTATTTTTTTGTATGATTAATTTGTTATGGTAATCATAAACTTATTTTGGCATTAATGTATATCACTTTCTACTTTTTAAAATGTTAATGATGAACTTATTGACTTATATTATATACAAAGATGAGATGTGGAAATCAAAATTTTACCCTATCTTTATTTTTCTTTTTAATTTCTTACCTCAGATGAATTGTCTGGATGTTGATGCTTGAGTTCTCCCTTGCTACTTTTATTACTGGAGAAATTCAAAACATTATGATTTAATAAACCTGTTGTAATACAAGAGCTAGCTGGTGATGGCATATCTTGATGTTGAGACCAAGAATTAGCAAGAAGAGGTCGACACGTGTATGCGGCGTGTTTGGTAAAATCCGTTGATAATTCCAGTTTTTCTTGTAGTAGTGATGCTTGAAATTCATTTTGGACATGATGATGATAGTCGTATAATTGGCCAAGCTCTGGCTTTACATCATCAATATTAGGATTAACCCTAAAATTAGAAGCTGATGGAATATGGACTGAATTCAAATTTTGGTCTTCTGAGTTTCCTGCTTGATGAAAAGGACTAATACCAAACTTTTCTTCATCACCAGAAAAACCACTCCTGCAATTTGAATTGGGATTAATAATTAACAGCATAATTAATAGGAAAAGATTTCACCTTAGTCATACTCTAACATGGTAATACCCATATACTCAAAAATAAAAATCTTATACTAATTATTAATAAAAGGTTGCTTTAGGGCGGATTCTGAGTGTTCAATTGTACTTATTTCTGCTATGTATACATGTACATATAATAAAACTATAAGTACTCATTTTGAACCGTTGCGTTGTTGTCTTTAGATCTTGTATTTGCCTCTGCTTATAGCATGAAGAATTTGAAAAGATTGATCAAATGATAATTATAATTAGCTCAACCAAAGGGGAAAGTTTTAATTTTGGAAACACAAAAGAATAATATCAGCCTTTAAAACATAATAAAGGTAAACAAGAATTGAACCAAACTACGTAAACATGACAAAGAAAAGACAGAAATTAAAGATATGTATTTACAGAAGTAGGTGGCTCAATGAGCGAGGTGGAAAATCTTGGTTTGAATTATCAGCTAAAGAAGAATTAGAAACTCCATAAAAATGCGAAGAAGAAGAGGACGAAGAAGAAATATGCTGAGACTGTTGATGCATATTATTTCCATTCATTAGCATGCTCCACCAATTAGTAGGGTGTCCAGCCATCATTTGCTACTGCTTATGTTTATTGACTGATCCTCAACTCAACTCGAAATTATTTTTTGTCCTTTCTCTGCGTGTTATTAACATCTATACGATCCTTCATCTTCCACCATGTCGGTTTTTCACTCTCTCTCACTACTTTTTGATCTAGTGTACAAATCACTAGTTGTTTATTTTTTCCTTTTTTGTGCAAAAAACGAAGCTTTGTTGAAGGCTTTCAAGGCTGTATTTGCTTTGTCATAAGAGGTTGAAGAAACCAATATATCATTGTCAACTGAGTAACATTTACTTAGTAGTATTTCTTACTTGTGGGGTTGAGAAGCTTTGCGATTGTATTTTGTTTTTCTCTTATTGATCCTTTCTTTTTATTTATTTATTTTTGCTTGCTTTAGCTTTATTGTAAAGTGGAGGCAGAAAAAGGCGGGTGGGTCAGGCCCAAAAACAAATGCTCGTTGAGTTTTTTAAATATTACATTGACTTGGACTGGTAACTAAGGGATTGTTCTTTTTTATGTTACTACGAGCTATAGAACTGCATTCTTAGATTAAAACAGAAGCATGCTCTTTTTACCGTAGCAGTCTAAGTTTCTGTGTATGATATTCTATTAATTAATGAGTTTTTCTTCTTAACAGACGGTGTGAAAGAATTTTTAGTTGCACTATAAAGTCATTTAAAAGATTACTACAAACACCTACAATAAAAAATGTCAGGTATATATATAATTAAGTTAAATGGTTAATCATATGTGTTAGTGTTAGGGTTTTGCCCTGCGTTAATTTATTAGAACGTTCTTTCTTGAAAGAAGGATAAAAAAACTACCAAAAGAAATTAATCTCTTTCACATGATTTATTCTTTTCTTGGAGGAATGTCTTGAAAATCTATAAATTGAGAATTTTTGGTTTAGTTTTAGTCAGAAGAGATTTTTTTTTTCTCGACAAAACTTTATATTAGTAGATGAGTGTAGGTTAATTGATAAAATCTAATTATAATATTCTCTTTTACTTTACTTTTGTTTTTGTCTTCTCATTTATGGTCGCCGATATATAGTTTGCTTCATATGCCCCATCGATCCCAACAATGTATCATCTTCTTAAGTTTTATTTATGCAGAGAAGGACTCTCCCAGCCTTTTGAAAACAATTCAAAACAGTTGAAGTTTTGATAGCCTTAAAGAATTATGGATTGTTAGCCGGAGAAGTATTACCCAATCTGGACAAGATCAACTGTGCTATATATCCTTCAGGTTTAGATTGCATAATTCTTAATGAGTTGTAGGGACGCTAATAATAATTATAGTATCTTACTGTTGCGGAATATCGTTGGTTAACTAACACACAATCACACACAAAATAAATAGAGAAGAAAAATTAACATAAGAATTTATCGAGGTTCGGCTAAGCCTAATCCTCGGGGCAAAAACAAGAGAGAGTTTTCTACTATAAATGAGAAGAAAAGCACAATACAATCTATAGAATCCCTAACTATAACTCCTATATATAGATCTCAAAAGGTCTCAAACATATATGGGAAAGGTTTTCTAATTTGACAAGGACTATAGGTTTTCCTTTCCCAAATCTATTAGGACAATGGGTTTTCCTAAACCTATAAGGACTATGGCATTCCTAAAATTACAATGAAATAATTCAAGCCACAAATAACAAATCTTCCCTTTGGCTTGAATTCTCTTCATCAACAGGAACAATGCCTCTCTACCTTATCCTCAGCCCTTGCAATGGCTCTATTGAGAACTGCACACACCAATCAAGTCTAGGCAATGCTTAAATTTGTTGGTCGGGACTGCCTTGGTCATCATATCAGCCGAATTATCATGCGTAGACACTTTCTCCATTTAAACAACCCCACTTGATATAATGTCTCGAATAAAGTGATACCTGACTTCAATATGCTCCGTCCGCTCATGAAACATCTTATTCTTAGTAAGATAAATGGCACTCCGACTGTCACAAAAAACATGTGTCTTCTTCTCAGCTAGTCCAAGATCACTTACCAAGCCTTGTAGCCAAATAGCCTCTTTAACTGATTCTGTAATTGCCATATACTCAGCTTCTGTGGTAGACAAAGCAACGACAGACTGCAAAGACGCCTTCCAACTGATGACACTACCAGAAAGAGTAAAAATATAGCATGTCATAGATCCTCTCTTATCCAAGTCCCCTGCATAATCTGAATCAATATAGTCAACTAAGGATTCACTTAACTTGTCTTTGTAAAAAGTCAAGCCTACATCTGCAATACCCTTCAAGTATATCAAGATCCACTTCACTGCCTGCCAATCTTCTTTACCAGGGCACGCCATGTATCTACTCATAACACTAACAACATGTGAAATGTCAGGGCGAATACAAATCATAGCATACATAATGCTAACTACAACACTCGAATATGGAACACTAGAATTCTGTTATATCTCCTTGTCTATTTTTGGTGACATGTCTACAAACAACTTGAAATAGGAAGCAAAAGGAATAGACACAGATTTAGCACCTATCATATTAAATCTCTTGAGGACCTTCTCAATATAGGACCGTTGGGACAACATCAGCCTTCCATACAACGTTCATGAAGATCGCACAAAGCCGTCTCCTTCAGGTCTTCCTTCTTTGTCTCTTTCATACCATTAGGAAAATCCTCATCAATTGCTTTCCATAATCTTTATAACACCCGGAACAATTTCATCCTAATCTTCCATAGACTAAAACTAGAATCTCCGTCAAATTTCTCTACTTCGTACTTTGTTGAAGATGATGAAGACATCTGAACCCTAGATTATATGTACAAACCTAAACCTTGATTTGATATCAATTATTGCGGAATGTCGTGGGTTAACTAAGCCTAATCCTCAGGGCAAAAGCAGAGAGACTTTTCCACTATGATAAGAAGAAAAGCATAATACAATCTATAGAATCCTCAACTACAATCCCTATATATAGATCCCAAAAGGTCCCAAATGTATATGAGAAAGGTTTCCCAATTTGACAAGGACTATAGGTTTTTCTTTCCCAAATCTATTAGGACAATAGATTTTCCTACAGCTATAGGGACTGTAGGTTTCCTTGTAATACAAGAAAATAATTCAAGCCACAAATAACACTTACATTAATAGTGATGTAACACTGTACATAGGTTTAGCAGGAGATAAAGCCTTTAACAAACATGAATTTCATAAACAATTGAAGTTCTTTGTTAGGGGTGTAAACAAAGAAAAGTAGAAAGGAAAAAGATTTTACTTTTAAGGAGTTAAATACTTTTAAGAGAAATTTTTATAAAGCAATATTTTTTAGTGGTAATTAGTTATCTATAGATATCATTTGCTATATCAGATCCTAGATATATTTCTGTTGTTATAAAATGTATTAGATGTACTTAAGTTACTGTATTCATGAATACAATAGCTAGAATAGGCGTGAATCAGGGAAGTCCACTTAATCAATTGTTGTATTCGAGTGTATTCAACTATATTCATGGAGTGAAATATGGAATTACAGCTGGACAGATTATTGTATTCAACTGTATTCACGGCGTGAAATATGGGATTACACTATTTTAAACGGAAAGTGTATCAATTAACACAATAGACTCCTAATATAACTCAACAAACTCAATTATAACACACAAAATTTATATTTTCAGTTATAAAAAAAATTCTCAACCGAGAAATACCCCAAAAATATAGCAATCTTCAGAGAAATTATATAATACAACATAAATTATATTAATTAAGAAAATATATGAATACAACCATGGCATATAGCGAGACAGTGAATACAATGAAATACATAGAATACAGCAGGATACATTGAAATACAATAAAAACAAAAAATACAATGAAATATATGGAATACAGCGAGATATATTGAATTACAAGTAAAAAAAGACAATGAATACAATGAAATACATAAAAATACAGCGTGATACATTAAAAATACATTGAAATATATTAACAAAAAATCAAGTTGCTCAGCCCCAGTCTCCGTCATCTTTGTTCAAGAACAAACCCTAATTTTCAACGAATTCACCGTCGAGCAATGGTGGCAGAATAAGAACTCTGTTAAAGCTTGAATCTTGTATTGAAGATGACGGAAGTTGAGAACCTCGAGTTTATCTCAATTGGTTCTGGATAATGTTGAAGCTCTTTCCATTGGGATAATCGTACCACAAATCAACAACCTGAAGATTCCCTTTGGTGTTATCCGTAAAGAGAATTGAGTGGAATTGTTTTGTTCATGGTGTACGAATTGGATCGCTGGATTTTGAAACATTGATTAAAGTGAAGCAAAAAGAAGATGCCGTTAGAAGGAGGAGGAGAGCGGAAATTTTAATGGGATGGGGAAGAGAATGGCATGTATCAAAGTAGATAAAGAAAGAAAATAGTGCAACTGAATAGCGTATTTAGTGACTTAGGGGTATGAGGTAACCAAAATTAAATATTTTGCTATAAACATTAAAAGGTATCAATAGAATATAATTTTTTTTAAATGGTATTTATTTATATATATACTTTGTTGGTTCCAGCAAAGTAAAATTTTTTACCTCCTATAGCAAAGGTTAACAAAGTATACTGATCCAGCATAATATACTGGAGTTCATACACATGTGCACCAAACTCCAGTATATTATGTTGAACTGGTCTACATTGCAGCAAATAGTGATTATTTTTCATTGGCTTAATAAATGTTGGCTATTTTTAATTAATCTGTCCAAAAATTGGTTATACCGTATTATTTTAAACTTAATCCAAATCAGATAATATCATATCATATCATATTAAGATCAGTATCTGCATCGATTAAGCAAACACTTCTTGTCTAACTTTTATTTACCAAAAAATTTAAATAAAAAAAAAAAGGAACAGACTCTTTATCGCCATTTTGACATTATATTGGTGACTAATGGAAAAGTAAAAAAGTTTCGAAAAAAACGAAATATTCCATTTGTTTAATTTCATGTGAACATATTTTTTATTTACTTCGTTCCAAAAAAATATTAATAATTCTTTTTGAAAATAATTAAACTTTAATTCTATACTTAGCGAGAAATTTTTATTCTTTCATGCTTAACGACATAATTATAGATACACAAAATGTTATACCTTGTTTAGAATCATTAATTTTGAAAGTCTTTTATCTCTCTTAGACTTTATAAATAGATTCTGGAAGGAAGGAATTATATAAAATCATCCATTTTAATTTCTCAACCCCATACCTAGGGACCTTAGTTAGTTGAGCACTGAGAGGACAAATAGTAACAATCAATAGTAAACAGTCTCCGAAACACAAGATCACTTTTTTTGACCGGCAAAAATAAAGAAGCATTACCATTGGTAAACGAGTCTCTTGAAACTTATTCTCATGAGATGCATTTAGTAAATCCTCTTTGCAGAATTCCTACTTTTATTCAAGACTCCCAACTTTTATTCAAGCGAGGGTAAAAATTTATTTGGACTAGTTGTTTACGAAATCATATTAATTTACCATGACTAACACAAAAATTCAGGAATAAATAACTACTCTATCTGTTGTCATATTATGTGTCGTGTTTTTCTTTTATACGCCCTAAAGAAATATTAATTAGGAAAGGAATTGGATTATTCTACCATTATTTATGTCTTAAGATATAATCTCTTTTTATTAAATATTTATTCTAATTATGTGTAATCTCCATCTGCAAGAACAATTATTATTAAAGATACAAAAGGAAAAAATTAATCAATTTTATCTTAAACTTTAAATGACAAATAATTTGAAACGTTAATTAATATGAGGAGGGAGTACAGTTTAATAATAAGAGCGTATCTTAAAACAGTTGGCATATATAAATTTTGATTAAAGTAAACACCGGTGCAATAAATTTTTAGCAGCAAATGCAAATGAGACTATCCCACCACGAATCACAATGAAGTCAAATACTCTATGATAGCTTTACATCAGTATTTCTCTGCAAAACACTTGGCCATTATAAAAGTTAACCGACTCAAACTTTTATCTTTGCTACAGTAATTTGCAACTTGATAACCTTAAGAATATGAAAAGTGTGCTTATTTTCCCCTAAAAAGTTACCGTAACTAAAGCTTATAAAACGAGAGCTAGTAGAGTCATTCGATCAATATTGATTCAATTGTGTGAAGACTGATCCAACATTTGAGAAAATCTTTCAATTAAATGAATAAATGAGATGTAAATAAAGGAAAAGGGACAACCACACTAATAAAAAATTTAAAGCACTCAATAAAGCAGAACAACTTGCTTTATCAAGGAATCTAGATACCTAGTTCCATTGTCAAGTTGTCTTTTAGGACACTTTTGATCTATAGTTTAACTTAGCTTCCCCTTTTTGTCATTTACATCATTTTGCAGAGCAATCATTGTTTCCGAGGGATGTTGCTGACTATACCACCATGCCGTTGCATAGCAGCAACTGGTTCACCACATCTGGGGCAACGAAATGATGGAGCTGCAGAGCACCTTGTTTGAAGACAGTAGTAACAGTACCTATAAGATTGAAATAAATAAAACTAAAATTTTCAGAATCGAATTTAAGCATAGTAAACTAAGAGGTAGGAACAAGACTGGTAATGCTGTGAAACCCAATGCATGACAAAAGACCCATTAAAGACGGCATCATCATGCGATTTCAAAAAAACGGCTCCTATTTACTTGTTACAAAGTTCGGATACTAGTAAATATGCACCCATCAGTCCATACCTGCCCGACCCTCAGAAAAAAAACAACAAATAAACATTTGCTTTAACAGCTCCAAATATATATGAATGCCATGGTTGTCTGTAAAAACTGGACAAAATCATTTTTAAGGGGCAGATGACGTGACAAGAGCAGTGCGATGATAGTAACTTAATGTGGATGCAACCCTGAAGTAATAGTAGTTTCAACTCTCATGTTCTGTGCAACCAGTAATATTGGAACTGTACTCAGCACAGAGATCCAAGCAATATTTCCCTGGAAAGAGCATTAATAATTAATGGCTACACTAACCTAGGATTAGTCTAGCTGCAATTTCCATGAAGCCAACTTATTCTCTGATAAGGATAATTCTTTCACGAAGTTCCATAAAAGCATGCTCTTAATAGAGGCATACACAAACTTATATGGGAATACTTCATTACCATCTTATCGCATAAATGAAAGCAAGTAACATATATACCTATGATGACAAGGGATAGCTAGAAATGGAACTGATGGGGTTCCCTGGCAGATGGCGCATAAAGTTTCATCTACTGAAGAATCTGAAGATTTGTCCTTTGAGAATGGACGAAGGAAACTCTTGACGGATGCTGAATTGAGAAGGGGAAGAAGAAAGAGCAGCAGTTCCTGCATATTAGAACATTACTCAAAATCTAAGTTCATTCATACTGTGTACTGAAGAACTGAATTGACGAAGGCCAAAACAAATAGCTCCAAAGGTTGAACTGCAAAACAATAAAATTTAAAGCCCACCACTGAAAAGGAAAAAGAGCATGCATATGCGAGATTAAAAGATGATTCTGTTAGCTCTCAGGCAGCATGTAAAACAACTAAAAGAGACGTAATACTCTATAATTCCTGAATGCGCATAGGAATTCTGCAAAAACTGCCAACGGAAGGACAATTACCGAGAATTCATTCCACACCAACTGACGATTCATGTACTCAAAGCTCACAGCTCGGTTCATATTTGGGCTCCCATATACTAGTCTAGCTCTTAAAGCTCTCTCAATAAGATTCCTGTACCTGCATGTGGTTGTAATGTGTTAAATTATCAGATAGATCACATGCAGGGGACATTTACAACAATTAAACGATGCTCTGTTCAGATTTTCTTCCCATACATTTTTATAGAATCAGCAGTACCAGCCATCTTATGTGCTACAAAATTAATCATGACGCATAATTCCCTCAATAACTACGGCACTCAGTCCTCCAAACTAGGAATCAGTGTATGTCTGGATGGAGATGCGTGTAAAACATTGATGACAGATATTATGACCATAGCTCACTACAGTTACCAATCAAATCAAGGGAATGATGAAACTTAGAGGCCCATTTGCTTTTCAGAAGAATAGAAGTCTATCTACATTGTATATAAATTACAAATGGGGTTTTTGTTGCAAGTTTTCCCGTTCCAAGGATGCCCTTTACTAAAGGTGGAATTTCACATAACGATGATTCCAAAGAGTTTCTAATATATAACTGGTTTGAAAAATAGGAACTTATAAGTTTCTTCACAAGTTTTTAGGAGCTTCACTAATTTAGTTATTTCCCATTGAACATTTATCATACAGCAATACAAGCTCAAATCTGTGCTTCTGTTACCCATGAACCTGTCTGTTGTACTATAGCACAGATTCAAGCGGTATTACTTACAACAACTACCTTACGAACTAGATTTTCCGCTCTTTTTCTATTTGGTGGTCATTGCGTTCATTAGAAAGGAAATAAGATGCAAATTTGCAGTAAGAAATATACCTTCCCGTGTAAAGAAAGAGAAGTAAATTGCTAAAAGACGCTGCTTTGTAGATCCCCTCCATCCGTTGCATTAACAGCCATACTCCACGTGCCAAAGACCTCTGAAGCAAACATAAAATAAACACGTGACCAATAAATTATATGTCTGACACTCTAAAAATCAGTAATATACTAGTATTTTTCGTTTAGCTAAAACTTCTCCATACTAGTTCGAAAGACTGTCTTACTGGACAGCAATAGCAACATAGGACTTGGGGGTCGTTTGGTAGGGCGTATAAGAATAGTGCGGAATAAAGTGTATTAGTAGTGCAAGAGTTAGTAATGCAAGAGTTAGTTATGGAGATATTATTTCTTACCTGCTCTTTGGTGTGGTGTATTAAAAATTATAATGCATTGCATAACTTTTAAGAAAAATAGTTGTTTACAAAAATGCCCTTCATATTCTCTAGATTTAAGGGACTTTAAGAACAATTTTGTCTTTAACCATATTAATGCACATTAACAACCTCGGTACTACTAATGTCATGGTTTTCTATGCATTACTTATAACACAGGCTAATACCAATTATGATGTATAACTAATACAGGCATTAATTATACACAGATTAAAAAAACATACCAAACTAAGTATTAGTAATACACATAGCTAATGCTTGTATTATTTTTTCTAATACCTTCTACCAAACGACCCCTTAAAAACTTTACTATTCAAATGCACATGGCTTCCAAACTTAAGATAAACTTATGCTTTTTTTGGGACATTGAACTTTCAATGCTTACTCCATCTCAAGATTCTCAACTCCAAATTCGATTTAACCTCTTGAATCAGTTTATGTCAACCTCCCTTAAAATGAAAGGTCTATGACATCATATTGAACCTATTCATCCACCTAACTTAATCTTGTGGTCTTACATATTTCCCCAGTTAATATTAAGCAATACATTGTTCATCTCACGTCTCAATAATCGCAGACACTCAATATATTGTTTATCTAAATAATCGAAATACCTCAAAGAGTAACGTGCAGTCCCTAAATGTAACCTTATCAAATTCAAATTTTCTATAAGGTCATTTCGACTCATACTCTAATAAAATCGCTAAAAAGATTCAGTTTAAGGAGAAAAGAGAACTAACTACTAGATAAAATATCAGTATAGTATTGAATGTACATGATACCATTCGATAGCATAAGTATCATATAGTGTATGCAAGTATTTTCCTTTCGAGAAAATACAATTATGGATGGACAAAAACAGAAAGGCGAAAGAATACATTTGGAATATGGATTTCGGACTAGCTCTGCTCTAGTATTTCAAATTGACATTTATCTTTGGTAGTAATCAAGAAGTTTTCAGAAGTTCTTTAAGCATTAAACTGCTCACGGAAAATCATCTTTCTTTTTATCAGCAAGGAAAAGTAGTATTCAGTAGTATTCATCTGAACATTAGATTCAAAACAAACTGAAAATATTTTCATTTGGTATTCTTTTCGATATGTAGAATATTGCCTGATGTGGAGATTCCATGCCATAACGAACCAAGTTTTGTTTGGACATGTTATTATTACAAGAATCTCGTTGTTCTTGTCTAAGTGAAAAGTTATTTCTTATTTTTGCGAACTGAAAGACCCATGAAGCATTTCTGTTAATATTCTACTCTCTTTTTATAATAATGGTGGTATCGTGGCCAGCTCGCATGCACCTCCCACCAACATATGCATCAGGTAACTTTTTCTACCAAGGCTTGGACTTCTAGGAAGAAATCACCTGATTTTTTTTGCCTTTGCTGAAATTTGAACCCTGGTTTGTCCTAGTCCATTTACACTTTGTTGACCACAAGGCTACACCTTTGGGTGCTTGTTAATATTCTACTCATATCAATGTTGATCAGTGATAAATGCCTTTACTGGTCTAATTTGAAGTTGCACCTTTTGGAGTTTCAGAGTCATAAAAAACCTATTAATTTTCCTTCTTAACATATATGCTTAAGCCAAGATAAAATAAAAATAGAAGGAATTCGTGTACATGGCTAGAAATTGTTATACAAAGTTAGATTTTTAGAGAACTTTGTAACTTATTATCTCTAACAAATGAAGTCAGCAACTCTGAAGAATATTATCTATTAGAGAACGAGGAGTTTTCTTAGTGACCACAGATTTCTAACAATAAAAACTTGGCATGTTAAACAGACAAGTATAATATGTGAGGCAGAGTGAGCAGCACCTGCTCAGAGTCGCCCCATCTCCGAAAAGCAGAAAAAGATTGTAGACGGGCCCATATATATTGACCACCGACTGTTGCCACGCAGTACCATATCTTTTGAGCAGCAGTAAGTCCGGGTCCCTCTAATCCAGTTCGCACTGAAACAAGCATGGAAAAGGAAAAAGAGCTACAACTGAAATTATAGCAGTCGATGCAAAAAACAAGAAATGCAATTGCATCAAGCTCTCAACATCCGCACTTCAAACACAAAGTAAGACCAACAAGATTTTCCAAGGCCCCATCCATCACAGATTGATATTATACACTTGCTAATTTAGACTTGCCAAGCTATAAAACTACAACTGAAATAATAGTGGTTGAGGCAAGAAAAAAGAAATGAAATTACATCAAGCTGTCAACCTGCCCCAGATCCTAGCTCAAGTGGCAAAGGGTGGTGGATTTGTGTCTTAGGTCACAGGTTCAAGCCCCCACACCATGCAAAGCAAAAGTCTGGTATTTAAGTGGAGAAGCGTAGAGGGGCGGGCCCATTATCCACCGAGTTTTGAAGGCTGCAGTTGGTCCAAAGGATCGGCCCCAGACGGATTTCTCGGTCATCAAAAAAAAAAAAAAGAAAAAACAAGAAGCTGTCAACCTATGCACTTCAAACACAAACTAAGACCAAGAGATATTTCAAGTCAATCCCACTAGCCCCTCCATCACAAATTGATGATATATGCACACACCAATTTAGGCTTACCAAACTATAGAATTTAAAACTTTGCGAGGCTTGAGTAACTCAGGTTATCTGTTAGTAATCAAACAGAACAAGACAAAAAGGATTGAGTCAGAGGTCCTCTCCAGAATATCCAAAAGAAACATTCATTTTCCAAATACCACATATCCTCTAAGCGAGTCTTAAGAAGATAAAAGAGTTATTACCCAGTAATTTCTAGATTGGTTGCCGACTTCTGTAAGAAAAGCAATGTTTTGGAGCCGACGAAGGACGATAAATAAAAAATATGTCAATACGAGGTGCCATTATTTGCACAAAAAATGGCTTAATAAAGAAAAGAGAAGGCGAACGAGCATAACGTACAACCAACTTGGCTTCAGAAAATGAAGCCAACGCGTCAAAGCTAAACATGTGTACTTAAAATCTATGCTCAGACTATCCAAAAATGTCGCCGCACCAATGTCGAATCCTCCAAAATTCACTACTCTTGGAGGATCCAACACGAACGACAGTGTTTTGGACAGCAAGAAGCGGAAAAAAGCGAGGAGGCCTCACGTCACCAAAGCGAGAAGCGCGAAGCAAAGCACGGACTTTTTTCATGTGAAGCGCAATTTAACACATAAATAAAAAAATTAAATAGGCATAGAAAAATTACCAAGAACACAATAAAAATAACATATTAAACAAATGTTTCAAGCTGGATCTCTTTCGCTTGATGCCATTGAATAATAAGAATGAATTTACTACAATCAACAACCAAAAAAAAAAACAGAACAGTTAAGGAGTCGAACCAGTGAACAGTGAAGAACAGAAAATAACAAAAAAAACAGAGCACACAGAGAAAAACAGAGAATAAATTAGGGCAGAACAGAGCAATAACAACTTTAAAAAATAGAAAGAAGAAGAGAAAAGGAGTTGAACAGTGAACTGAAGAAAATCAGAAGAGGAAGAGAAGAGAAGAAAGAACTGAAGAAGAAGAAGAGAAACTTATTCCAACGTGTAGTTGTCGCTTGCAGCAGAGTAGCAGATATCTGGAAGTATTGTGCGTAAGTGTATGTGCAAGTCTTTTCTGAAAAAAACCCAAGCAGATGTCTGGACTTCGCTTTAGGGTAAAGCGTGAGCTTATTCATGTGAGTCGCGCCTTAGGGCAGAAAAGTGCAGGCCAGTCGCCTCGCCTCGCAAGCGTGCACTTTTAATAACACTGACGCACGCAGTGGTATTTTTGAAGAGTCCGAGCAACATAGCTTAAAAGGATATCTAAAGTTCCAAACTATCAGTATTTTTCACATCCCTGAAGTACAAAACAACATCCACAAACATCCATAGCTTGCAACACAATATGATAACTTTATAATAACAAATGTCCAACACTACTGAGATACGGAAAAGTTCAGTATGAGCTACTTATGAAAGGAGCAAGATTAAGTGAAGATTTTCTAACCTTTTCCTCTAATCTCACTTGCACGTTCATCTCTATATCTCAGATTCATGAGAGCATTACCAGGAGTAGGCTTATCAACCCAGATAGAAAATCGCCAGATTAGAAACTCGAGAAAAGCTTCAAGTTCTGGCTCATATTGAAATAACATTCCTGGCTAATCCCAAAAAAAAAAACACATATCAAACCTGACTATAAGGTAATCATGAAGACTTGATGCATTCGATGATAAAATAAAAAAGTTGCATGATGGGTACCTTCATCAAAGAAAAGACCTTAACCAACTGCTCTTTTAGCATGGCTGACATTTCAATATCCAGTCTGCCAGCATCTACCTGATTAACTCTGGATATTGAAATTGGGATCACTGACTGCCAAAAGAAGTCATTAACAAGAAATTTCAGCAGTTGGGAGCAAAAAAAACTCAGCAAATAAAACCTCAAAATGCCTAACTCTGTCTCAACCTTCTTTGAGCCCGACGGATAACAGATTTGGCTTTTAAGAACTTTACAATTGTGGGTGTTACAATGGAGAAACAAGCAAAATTCAAAGGAGAAAAACACACTAAAAACCATCAAAGGTTCCTAAAAAATGACTAAGTCTTTATCTTAAGATGGACTTCTCGTATTTCTAGCCATCATAATTTATAACAATGAAGAGTCCACAATAAAAGATCCTCTCTCTGTAATACTTCCAACAATATCGTTCCAGGTAGCCTATAACCTGAAGAAATTTAAGTTATTCCCGACTGGCTAGGGGATCTAAATTCATCTTTGTAATCTCAAACCAGCAAACGAAAAATACAATGTACAAAAGTCAGAATCACAACGTTTTTTGAAGACTGTTCTAGCTCCACCAATTTTTCCATAACTGATTTCATCCAACAGAGAGCCAAAAGCACATCCTACTGCCATAAAAACTGAAACAACTTCTTATAATACTTTTGTGGATTAAGTCCAATAAGAAAGATTATATTTTGTGAACAATTACTGTAGCAAAAGAAAATCTGGACAGAAAATGAAACAGAGGTGCGGAGGCAAACGGAAGATTTCCCGGAGCTGATACACAAGTTTAAGTCAGTACCTGCTGTGAGGTAGCAAGAGAGTGCCATTGAGGAATTGAATTCCGGTAGGTATTGACCCAAGCATCTCGTTGTGGGGGATGATTGATGGTGGTACCATTATTGGGAGAGGACGATGAAGCTAGGTTTTGCCTATCCATATATTGACAGTGATAATACTGCTAGACGTTATTCAGATGAAGTATAACTATAGAGACATATGCGATGAGGAAATTGCTAATCGTCACCGGCGGTTGCTTCCCGGATTCCGGCGAGCAACCTATTCAGTTTGGTACTGACTATAGTCCTTCACTCTCAGACCACGCAGTCAATTTGAGAAATTACAGTTAACGTCTTTATTAGAGAGAATAAAAAGTTGACGTCTTTGTTTATTTATAGAACATAAATAAAATAATATGAGCGGTTAGGGATATTGTGAGGGGTAGTTTCGTCTCTAAAAATGATAAGTCATGGAAGCTTAGCTCGCACTTCAAGATTTGTTGGAAGTCTCGTCATAGTGCCGACCACTAAGTTTTCTTAGGGGAAGTGAACAATTAAAACCAACCTCAATTGGATTGGGAAAATTTTGACTCTTATATCGAATAGAGCTGTTTAACGGGTGGTTCGGTCCGGTCCGGTCCGGGCCAAAAAAATTTTTTGACCCATTTGAGTTCCGGGCCGGGCCGGGTTGCATAGTAACGGATTGTAGCATGTTGGGTTAGTTCGGGTAAAAATTGAACCATAAGAATTACAGGTTGAGGGGGCCGGACTGGGTCTAGTATATTTTCACTTTTTTTTAAATTATGTATAGTATAATTATTAAGTTATATGAATACTTTATAATAATTGGATGAATACAAGTAAGATGGGAAAAAATTGCATTTATTGCAAGTGCTACTTTATTTCTTAATTTCAAATTGAAAAGTAGAAAATGAAATGTTTACATTTTTTCTAACAAGTAAACTTGTAAAGTAGTAATTCCAAATGTTTTGCATCGTCCTAGCAAGTTCATCATAATCAATATGAACCGATTGACCTTCTTCTGGCGTGTTAAATTCGGATGGATTTCCATGTGTTAATATATCTCCAAGTTCCTCGTCTGCTGGGCTATCAACATCTTCCTTTCCTTTATTTTCTTCGTTCCGATCTGATCCAATCTCTGAAACATACTAAAACTTCCAAAGCATTGCTTCCCAATGAGTGGCGGGTGTCTCCAAGTTGTTGTCTTGCTTGGCTAAATGCACTCTCCGGTACAACAGTAGAAATTGAAACATTCAGCACGTCCCGAGCCATAGCGAAAAAAACAGGAAATTGCTTTTCATTTTCATGCCACCATCGCAACAGTTAAAATTCCTTTGTGCAAGACTCCTTTTGCTTCTGCAAGTAGAATTGAAGTTCATCAATATTCCTGCTACTTGTTTGAGTGGTAGAAAATGTAGAAAAAATATTAAAACTATCAAGGCCTTCTTCATCATCCACAGTAGCAGAACTGCTACATTGCATAGCGGGATTAACATTGCCAGAAGCACGAGCAGCATTATCACATTCATTTGCATAATAATTATATAGTTGTTGTAAATATTCATTTAGCTTGTTCATAGAAACATATAAATTTGGGGTTTCAGTTTCTCCAATCTCCATATTAGTATATAAAGCATTCATTAATTGGTGACAATCAAAATTTTTAATAGAAGGATTTAAAACTGCACCAATTAAGTAAATCGGAGGAATTGAAAAGAAATATTTTTTTGAATTTTTGCTTGCATTTTTTCAACAACATTCTTATATTTTTCTTTCTTCTTAAATTCAGATAGTATAAAAGAAATTTTAGCTATATGTACTAAAGCCATAATAACAGTGGGGTAATATGCGCCAGAAAATACAACAGTAGCAGTATAAAATTTATGTAAAAATTTAATAACATCAGTAATGATGTCCCAAGTATTACTTGTTAACATACACCTAGGATCAGTACAATGTGCATTAGCAACTTCAGTTATTGGAAATCTATATTTGTAGCAACATTTTAAAAACATATATGTATAATTCCATCTAGTAACAATTTCGTCTGGCATGAATTTAGGTTTAAGGTTATACTGGATACACTTAGTCTTAGATTCTTTTATTCTAGATTGTCTATTTTTCCTTTAATAACACCAACTGCTCTTCTGACATGAGTAATCTCAACTGAAAATAAATCAAGGCCACTTTTAACAATTAAATTATAAACATGACATACACACCTAACATGAAAAATATCATCAAGAGATGGTTGCAAATGCAATTTTAAAATTGAAATTGCGGCATTATTGTTTGAAGCATTATCAAAAGACATACACAAAACTTTTTGGTTTAGATTATAAATTCAACAACTTCAACAATAGTACTACTTATAAACGTAGCAGTATGACTATGATCTTCATCATATTTAAAAGCGATAATACGTTTTTGCATATATGTATTATCATCTATCCAATGGCATGTAATTGTCAAATAAATATTTCCATTAACAGCATGACCAATATCAGAAGTTAGACATACTCTAGAAGGAAGGTGGCTAAACAAATAACGTATGTATGTTTGATATTGTCCATGAAGTCTAAAGATATATGCTCTACAAGTACTTCTAGGGATACCTTCAAATAAAGGATTGTAAATCCTTTGAATATACATAATAAGATACGATGAAGAAGCAAAAGAAAAAGGTAGACAACCAAAAACAATCATTTTTGCTAATTCCTCACGATCCCTCATTTTATCATATTTTACTGGACCTCCAGTAGTAGGGTTAATAGTTGTTTGGCTTCCATCCCCATTATTGCCTCATTCTATGGGATGATCATATCTCATATGTCTACTAAGTGTCCCAGTCCCCCCTAAATTTCCTTCGTTCAAATGTTTAAAAGTTTCGTTACAAAGTTTGCACTTAACTCTATTAGTACCTTCTATTATTTCAAAAAATATCCATACCGGACTTCTTCTTTTACGATTAGAAGTCGGAGCCACTGGTGGTCTACCCCTTGTAGCACTAGCAACTCCACTCAACACTACCAACATTTCCACTAGTAGGTGTAGGTGGTATCTCATCTTCTATTCCAATTTCATCATCTTCTATTCCAAAATCTTCTTGTAATGGTTCATAATCTATCTCTACATTATCATTAGGCGATGATTCAGAAACATGTGTTATTGGGTCATTACTATTACTACCGGAAGCTACAGGACTACCTCTTTTTTTATTTCCACCCCTACCAGTAACTTTTCTATACGCTCTTGAGCAGCACTAAACATATTGTAAAAATTAAAGTATAAGCTAAAATTAAATATGCAATTAAAATATTAAATAAGAGAAAGAGTTGGAGGGAGTGCACCGAATTCGACAATAAATTGAGAACTTGATTACGCAACTCCGGTGTTACCACAAACAAACATCAAGCAAGTATATTAACTTTGAACTTCAAACTTCGAATTTCAATTTTCAAATGACAATTTTCGGTAAATTAAACTCAAGAAAAGAGAGCCAAATAAAAATTATAAAATTAGAATATGAAATCTTGCAAATTGAAGGGAGGAGAGAATTTGAGAATTTGAGAATTGAGATTGAGATAAGAATTTTGAGTGGAGAAATAAAGAGGGGGGAGGGTATTTATAGATTTTAAGAAGGGTTAATATTGTAAATTAATAAATGCAAGAAAATAAACAAAAAATGGCCAATTTTGCAAAGAAATCCGTTGGCCAACAGATCTGAAGCATTTCTGACCGTTGCCAACGGTCTTATGGTCCCCACGAAGTCAGAAATTAAAAAAGAATTCTAGTTGGTAGCGGGCTGGTTTAACGGGTACATGCCACTATTCATTCGGACCGGGCGGTATGCTCTGGTTACACGTTAAAAAAACAAACGGGCCAAACCCCTCCCCCCCCACGAATCCAGCCCACCCGGCCCCTTGGTAACCGGGCCGATCCGATCCCTGTTTACACCGGTCCGGGCCGGTCCGGAACGGTCCTACCCGGCCCGTTAGACATGTTTAATATCGAATAAGAAATTGTATTACTATATATTATATGTTGCACTAATAGTATTTTAATAAAATATAGATAAGTTATTATAACTGTAGACCTCTTTATTTAAGCGCGGTAATATTAAAAAATCAAATATTTTTTCAAATATTTTTCTTGTTTAACTTCCTTCCACCACCACCTTAGTTTTGACTAATGTACTAGTCCGAGAATAACTGCAAGCATGATCAAACCTCCAAATCCCTAAATGCAATTATATTCAAAATCACAATTATGTTACTGATAAATGAAAATTGGATATCTATGGAGATTTAGAGAATTTCAAATTTGTGTTTTCGAAAATCATTATTTATTTGGATTGGATATTGTTATAAATAATTGCAAATATGGTTTAGAATTTATATTTCAATTTTTGAGGAGTTTTGGTGAATATTAGACTTGGTTTTGGCTGAATTCCAGATTGAAAGAAGAAGAAGACGACATTACATATATTATATTGCATAAATTGTAGAAAATCTATATTTTGTTATTGTTTTTATTCATTTAACTAGTGTATGAAAGTTGAAAAAATAAAAACTTCGGATCATATTTGCTATGTATAGTTGTTCGCGATTTCAATAAGGAATTGAGTATCACCAATGAGATATATATATATATATATATATATATATATATATATATATATATATATATATATATATATATATATATATATATATGAAAATAAGGGAATTTGAAAATAAGGAATTTCAGTATGGATTTTCACAATATCTACAAAATTTCTACATTAACTCTACAATAAAATTACATATCATTTGAAAAATTAATATGAAAATAAGGAATTTCAATGTTTCTACAAATTATCTATAAAATTTCTACAAACTATTAATAACAGAATTTATCTTTATTTTCATACATGTTCGTCTGGAACACTAAAGTTAGTTGATATGTCAATATCTCACGTTATAGAGGAATACAACTTATCTATTATTTTTTACAACTTTCACATTATTTCCATCCAGTTAAATACAACTACAATATAATACCACTTAAATATAATCTTTATACAAATATTGCTCAATTTTCGTACAATAGTTAAATGAATAAAATAATAATAAATAAACAACAATATATATATTTTTTACAATTTTTGCAATATAATGTATGCCATGTCGTCGCCTTCTTCTTCTTCTTCTTCTTCTTCTTCTTCTTCTTCTTCTTCTTTTTCTTCTTCTTCTTCTTCGAGTTTCAATATGAAATTCAGCCAAAATCAAGTCTAATCTTCATCAAAACCCATCAAAATTGAGATATAAACTCCAAATCATATTTTTAATTATTTGCAACAACATCCAATCCAAACAAATAATGATTTTTTTAAACCCAAATTCGAATTCAAAGCTTCAAGTTTTCTAATGTCTGTCAATGGTGGAATAGCTTCTCTCTTTTCCTTTCCTCTTATATTACTTAAATTTGGGACTGAGAGATAGAGAAAGACGTAGAGAGAATTCTTAATTCTTTGCAACAACATTCAACCCAAACAAATAATGTCTTTTGAAAACCCTAATTCGAATTCAAAACTTTCAAAGCTTTTTAATGATCGTCAATGGTGGAGCAGTTATAGATTTTCGGTGGTTTTAGAAGAGGAAATCGTGGGTGATTGAAGAGGAAATCGTGGGTGTAGTTTGATACGTGAGTGAGGTGGTGGGATTTGGAGAGAGAAACTTGGGGGAGTGGGAATATACGGTTGAGTAAAATTATGAGACTAATTAATATCATTAAAATTTTAAAAAATGGTAATTAGGTATATAAAAGGTAATTATATTAAAAGTTAAGCATGAAGGATAATATAGTTACTATAAGGCATAGATGTAAAAATTCCATTGGGTCGTTAGAGTTAGGAGTATTCTTAGTGGGCGTTTGGACATAAGAATTGTAAAATTTCGAATTAAAGTGGAAACAAAATTTAAGTTGAAAATAGTATTTGAAAATACGAGTTGTATTTGCATATAAATACAATCTGAAGCTATTTTTGAATTTTTGTGTTTGATTTAAATTAAAATTAAAATTTAATGGCCAAATATTGATTCTACAAAAAAAAGAAAACTTTTCGGACAAAAAATGATTTTTTCATTTACAGTCAAATGGGCCCTTAAAACCGAAAGTCCAAACCAAACTGAAACAAAAAAGTTTGACAATATCTGGTTTGATTTGGTTTTGAATTTACATATTAAAAATAGACCAAATGCAGTTTGATTTTGGTTATAGACGATAAGTAATCGAACAAAATCGACTATAAATATATGTATTTAGAACTATATTATTCTACATATATCTAAATATTTTGTGTAGAGTTTTTAAAATTTTATGGTGCATATTTAATCGTTTGCATGCTTAGTTGGTAGTCTTATTTTTCACTATAATAACCAAGTTCTTTGTCTTTATATTCTATTTGATGGTGGTTTTATTTTGCAAAGTTCACAAAGCTATTTCATGTTAAAAATAACTTATCTTTATTTAAAAAATTTTCGTCACTATTTAATTTAATTATATATCATCAATATCTTGGTAAATTGCAATTTTTCTTAAAGAATAATTGGTTTGATAGTGTTATGTTAGAATAAAGTCGGTGGAATATGTGTTTAGAAAATGTCTCATATTTAATAGAAAAATTCGACACAAAAAAACCAAAAAATAGACAAAATCAACATAAACCGAACCTATACAAAATCGGGTTAATTGATTTGCTTTGGTTTTAATATTTGAATAACCTACTTAATTGATTTGGTTTCTTTTTAGAAAAAAAACTGATCCAAACCGAACCATGAACACTCCTAATTGGAGTCGTCCCTCTCTTTCAATTTATATATAATATATTTGTTTACTCTTAAAATCGGATAGCAATGAAACTTATAAATGATTTTAAGGAACGTAACTTCACCTAGAACCAGTTGATAAATATGAGGATTAATAATAGAAATAAACAACAAAGTAAAGTAAACCAGTATTGAAATGCAATTCAGCCCTCGAGCTAGATCGTCCTCGAACTGAGTAAGTGAGTAGTGTTAAGAAATAAACTGATGAACAAGAGAGTATAAGAGAAAAAAGTATTGTATTGCTTTGATATGTGTTAATGTCTGATCATTACGAATGGTTAAGACCCTCTTTATATAGTAGAGGAATCCTATTACGGTACAATTCTAATTACAGAAGGAAATACCATGATTAGCTAAACAACCGCACTTGATTTGATCAGTTTCGAGATTTGCGCCATGATCTTCGACAAATCACATATATATAGTCTTTTCGTTATTATGCTATCTTCGGTCTTGTTTGATGTCTATCCCATTCGTCCTCCAACATTACTGGTCTCGATCTCAACAGGTATCTCGAATCCCAAACTCGGTACTTTATCCTCATGTTTCGGTCTAATATATTATGGGGCCGATCCTCGATCTATACCCCTAGTCTCGGTTTATACAGTAAAATCGGTTGGACCGTTTTAACCCGTATACAGATAGTCCCCTCGTTTTTTGAAATGCAATGACAAGAAAAAAATTGAGGCTTCGAACCTGCCCTCGATCTATCATGACGTAAACAATGTGACACAAGCGGAAAATGTCGAAACATCCCGTCGCTTCGTATAATAATGCATTAAATGCTTGTCAGTTGTTGTCAGCCACTATCGGTTCTGAACCATCCTATAAATGCACTTTCCTTCTCTGGCCAAACTTTACTTTTGATCTATGTTTGTTTTAATCTCCATTTTCCTTCACCACCTACAAAACCTCTTGCCTTCAAGCATTTGAATTTCCTTGTTTGTTTTCTCCAAAACACCATATATCCCCATCTTTGTTCTCATTTGTTCTCAATAACAAAATGGCCAAAACATCTAAAGTTGTTCTGCAGAAAGAAAAGGCTTCCTCGTCTCAGTCGGCTGGCGAGAAACCAACGATGGAGCCACGCCCTAAAGAATTCTTTCCTCCGCCATGCGTCCTTGATTCTGATTTCAAGGTTAAAAGGATCCCTTTGGTTCCGGCCGATGCGAGCCAATGACGAGGTACATATGCAACAATCATCAGTGGCCTTTTAGACCAAGTTAAAAAATATTGCAAATGGGTAGACAAGCACTATGTTCATTAATCAAGAAGGTAAATTACAGCCTAAAAAGATGATCAACGAACACATCGTGAAAAGCTTGCCGAAGCCATTATTAAGCATAATTTGCCATATTCTTTTATCGAATATGATGGAATTAGGGATTGGGTGAATTATATAAGTTCGGATGTTGTGATGCCTTCTAGGAACACAGAAGTTGCAGGTGAAAGAAAAGTGTATATTAGAGAGAAGGGGAAATTGAAAGAAAACTTGACTAAAATTCCTAATATAGTATGTTTGACTTATGATTGTTGGACATCATCTACTTCTGAGGGATATGTTTGTTTAACAACTCAATTTATTGATGAAAATTGGAGGATGAATTGTAAAATTCTAAAATTTTGTCGTATGTATCCTCATCATACCGGAGTTGAAACGGTTGTTGTTATATACAATTGCTTGAAAGAATGGAGCTTAGATAAGAAGGTATCTTCAATCACTTTGGATACTGTCACGGACAATATTAGCTTGCAAAATATTTTAAAATGGCATCTTAGTTTGCAAAACAGTTTTGTATGTGATGGTGAGTTCTTTCATGTGCGTTATTCTGCTCATATTTTGAATTTGATTGTTCAAGATGGTTTAAAAGCTGCTAGTGATTCCTTGTTTGCAATTAGGGAAAGTGTTAAACATGTTAGAGGATCTGATGAATGAATGAAAAAGTTTGAGAAATGTGTTAGACAATTTGGGATTGATACTAATCTTTGTCTACACTTAGATGTATCAACTAGGTGGAATTCGACATATTTGATTCTTGAAAGTGCTCTCCCATATGAAAAGTTTTTTGCTAGTTTACATTTGCATGATAGAAGTTATACTTATAGTCCTACATCTGATCAATGGGAAGGGCGAAAAAAATGTGTGAAGTGTTGGAGCCTTTTTATGAGATAACTAACTTAAATTTTGGTTCAAGTTACCCAAATCTAAGTTGTATTTTATGAAATTTGGAGAATTGAATCCAACTTAAGGAGAAGTTGAATAATGAAGATGAAGTTATTAAAGACATGGCTTCAAAAATGCATGAAAAGTTTAAAAAATACTGGAACGAATATAGTGTAATACTTGCATTTGGAGCAATCCTTGATCCCCACATGAAGTTGCAATTTTAAACTTCTGTTATTCTAAGTTGGATCCTATTTCTACACAAGAAAAGACAGCACATGTGAAGAATAAATTGTATAGGCTCTATGAACATTATGCAAACAAGCCAAATGTTGCTAGTTCTACTTCTAGTACTCTGACTACATCAAGTGAAGATAGAAGTAGAGCCACCAAAGGATTCACAATATTCAACATAAGTGATTTTTATTTGTTGTGAATTGAATATTTTCTAACTCTATTGAACTAATATTATCATTTGTTGTTCTTATATGTATTGTTGTATTTCCAACTTCATAAGAATTCAAAGCATTTGAGAATGATACTGTCTCTAGCAATGAAAAGTCAGAATTGGATCTTTACTTAGAGGAACCAAAGCTTGATCTTGAGAAGTTTCTAGAGATAGATGTTATCATGTATTGGAAGGATCATTCTAGAAAATACTTCGATCTTTCAGCGATGGCACGTGATGTACTTAGTATTCCTATTACTATTGTAGCATCAGAATTAGCATTTAGCATTGGTTGGCGTGTTCTTACCAAGTACAGAAGTTGCATCTACCATGAAAATGTCCAAACACTTGTTACTACTCGAAATTGGTTGCACGACTTTTCCCATACTCAAACTGGTAATATTTTTTATGTGAATTTTGAATATTATTAGTTTTAATTTAAGTATTATTAATATTTAACTAATTAGTATTGCATATGAATTGTAGATATTGATAAAAGTGAAGATGCTAAGACAACCTTGTCACAAGAGAATTCAAATGTGTTTGACGAAGACGATGTGTTGGATATCCAATAAGCGTCATGGACGTTCTCTTGAATAGTTTTTTTTGGCTTTTGGCTTTTAAGAATGAAATATAGTCTTATCTTTTACTTTTTAGCATTTATTGTGATATATTTAAACAGTTTTAAAAGTTATTAAGTTTTGCAAAATTTTGTCAACAAGAAATTTTTTAACTTTTAAATATTAATCTTTTATTACGTTATAAGTTAAAGAAAAAAATAGAATCAAGAGAAAGCGCTAGAATAGATGTACGTAAGATCCTACAACTAGAAGTCGATCTTGTACCTTACTCAGGGTACTCAACAACTAGTCATTGTTAGAATATACACTTAACGCTGGGGGGGGGGGGGGGGGGGTGAATAGCGTTATAATAAAAAACAGCGTAAACTTGCGGAATTTAAAAATTGCAGGAATAAAATAAGTGTGATAAGTAAATAATAAGGAACGAACGCACCGATGTTATCCTGGTTCACCACAACCCGTGGCTAGTCCAGTCTCCGAGAGACTCTCTCGAGATTTCCACTAACTTCGTTAAGCTTACGGGTGCTTAACAAACCATTACAAACTGAGAACTTGAGTCACACAAGCCTCAACAACCTTTGCTCGAAGATACAACACTTCAAGACTTCAACTAAAGGAATCACAACGTTCCTTCTTACAATACAAGGGATTAACACTTCCTTTCAAGTGTATAAAAACACTTTGCACTCAAAACAAGACTCTCCTTAAGAGTAGATATGAGTAAAATAAATATGCTCAAGAACGCAACAACTTTCGTCAAGAATTTGGCTCTCAAAAACTTGTGTAATGAATAGAAAATAGTGAATAAGAGAGTATGCAAGCTTTAGCAATAATATGATCAGTTGTTGTGTTTAGAAGACTGATTTGAAGATGTATTTATAGTGTCAAAAACATGCATAACCGTTGCCTAATTGCCAATTAAGAATTGCTGATTTTGTGCTACGACAATCGATTGTCTAATTGGCAAAATCGATTGTTTTCCAATCGCTCCAAAAATCATCCCAGATTTTACGCAGCATAATCGATTATCTAAGACGTATAATCGATTACTGGCAACATTCAAAAAATCATTTCCAGATTTTACTTAAAACAATCGATTATCAGAAATATACAATCGATTACTTGGCAACGTTCAAAAAATCTTTTTCAGATTTTACTTCAAACAATCGATTATTAAAATCCTATAATCGATTATCTGACGGAGTTTGAAAATATTTTGGCAACGGTCATTAACATAATCGATTATGCTATATGGACAATCGATTATTTTTCAGTCTTGAAAAATCTAATAGACACTGCCTCAACACAATCAATTGTCATAAGGTTCACAATCGATTATTTTGTATCTTTGAAAAATCTGATAGACACTGCCTCAACACAATCGATTGTCATAAGGTTCACAATCGATTATTTTGTAGCTTTGAAAAATCTGATGGACACTGTCTCAACACAATCGATTGTCATAAGGTACACAATCGATTGTCATGCAGATTTCAAACATCTGATGGACACTGCCTCAACATAATCGATTATCATAAGTACATAATCGATTATCTTTGTCCAGATTTTAGAGGCATGTTTAAAAATCATTTTGCTAAAATAAATATGCATGATTTAAAATCATTTTGCTCTAAATGAAATATGCATGATTTAAAATTATTTTGCTCTAAATTAAATATGCATGATTTGATAAAAATATTTTTACGAGAGAAGCCAAGTCTTGAGTTAAATTGTCGGATCAAGATCACAATTAAAGTGCGACTCATGTATAACTTTGTTTAATCTTGATCTTTGTTTGTCTTGTACTTGAACTTCGTTACGTGACATTTGCATGCTTGTGCTTGGACCTCGTCATATGTCAATTGCGCATCGTTTGTCATTTATCAAAACCTACAAATATGAACACACGTTTAGTTTAGTGCCTTGAGAACGTGTTTCAACAATTTCCCCCTTTTTGATAATGGCAAACCTTAATTGGGATATGCATATTAGGTAATTCATAAAGACGATCCAAGACAAGTATATATATATATATGCAATTAGTTCCCCCTCAACATATGAATTCCCCCTCAATTTGTGCCAATAAGTATTAAGTGCATAGCCCTTATTCATCCCCCTTTTGACATTAGCAAAAAAAAATTGGTAAATAACTTGTTTATTGATTAATCAAATCGATTATTGATACTTGATAATCGATTATATACTAAAGAGAAATCGATTATTCTAAAGAGGAATCGATTATTCTGCACCAGTCTTTATAATTCCCCTTGCTTTTAGGGCGATACCTGCAAAAATACGTCAGACGCCTCCGACGCTCAAGTTAGTAATCATGTGAAAGGGAAACTGCAATGTATGACTTAGATCAATGTGGAGTCAAGAATCCCGAGTTCACTACGAATTCGGAAGAAGGACTCTTTCTCTAAAGGTTTTGTGAAGATGTCGGCCAATTGATCTTTGGTTTCAACAAATTCAATTTCGACATCACCTTTGAGAACGTGATCTCTTATAAAATGATGCCTAATTTCAATGTGTTTTGTTCTTGAATGAAGAACGGGGTTCTTCGTCAAGCATATGGCGCTAGTATTATCACATCTAAGAGGGATATGATCGATACTTAGGCCATAGTCCAAGAGTTGTTGTTTCATCCAAAGAATTTGAGCGCAACAACTCCCCGCGGCTACATATTCAGCCTCGGTTGTGGACAACGCAACACTTACTTGTTTCTTGCTAAACCAAGAAACTAGAGAGCTACCGAGCAAATGGCAAGTGCCACTGGTGCTCTTGCGGTCCAATTTGCATCCAGCGAAATCGGAATCGGAATAGCCAACAAGTTGGCATGAAGAACCTTTGGGGTACCATAGACCCACATTTACAGTACCAACAAGATACTTCAATATCCGTTTCACCGCAGTTAGGTGAGACTCCTTAAGACATGATTGATAACGAGCGCATAAGCACACGCTAAACATGATGTCCGGTCTACTAGCAGTAAGATAAAGGAGAGATCCAACCATACCTCGATACTTCTTGGTGTCGACTTCCTTACCTTTCTCGTCTTTGTCTAGATGGTCGGATGTGCTCATGGGAGTGGCCATTTCTTTTGCGTTGCTCATTTCAAATCGTTTTAGCAATTCTTTACAATATTTAGCTTGACAAATGAAGGTTCCTTCTTTCATTTGCTTTACTTGCAGTCCCAAAAAGAAGGTTAGCTCACCCATCATAGACATTTCAAATTCGCTTGTCATTAAATCAGAAAATTCCTTGCACAAAGCATTGTTAGTAGCACCAAAAATAATATCATCCACATAGATTTGAACTAATAAAATATCATTGTTTTTATGCTTAACAAATAGAGTGGTGTCAACTTTCCCCCTAATGAATTCATTTTCCAAAAGAAATTTGCTCAATCGTTCATACTAAGCTCGGGAAGCTTGTTTGAGACCATAAAGCGCCTTTTTAAGTTTGAAAACGTGATTGGGAGATTTAAAATCTTCAAAGCCCGGGGGTTGTTCTACATAAACTTCTTCTTGAATAACACCATTTAGAAAAGCACTTTTTACATCCATTTGATATAAATTGAAATTCATAGAAGAGGCAAAAGCAAGCAATAAACGAATAGCTTCTAACCTTGCAACGGGTGCATATGTTTCTTCATAGTCAATTCCCTCTTCTTGATTATAGCCTTTTGCTACAAGCCTAGCTTTGTTTCTAGTGATTACGCCATTTTCATCTTGTTTGTTTCGAAAAACCCATTTCGTACCAATTATGGTATGATTTTCGGGTCTTGGCACCAAATCCCAAACGTCATTTCGTTTGAATTGGTTAAGCTCCTCTTGCATTGCCAAGGTCCAAAATTCATCCCCAATTGCTTCGGAGATGGTTGAAGGTTCAATTTGAGAAACGAAAGCAGTATGTCCTAAGGTGTTCTTAAGAGTGTTTCGAGTACTTACCTGTTGTTCAATGTCGCCAATTACCTGTTTGAGAGGATGGCCTTTGATTGTCCTCCACACGTTAGGCAGTTTCGTTTCTTTTTCCAGTTGTGGCGCTTCCTTCGATAATTGTTCCAAGATTTTATCTTGAATTTCCTTAGGAGTTTCCTCTTGTACTTTGTCTTGAGGATTCATTGAGTTTAAACTACCTGCAAGTTCAAAACCAGAATCCTTTCTCGCCAAGCGAGCATTATTTTCGGAAAACACAATATGAGGGGATTCCTCCACAGTTTCGGTTCTATTATTGAATACTCTATATGCTTTGCTACGTGAAGAATAACCAATAAAAATTCCTTCATCGGATTTGGCATCAAACTTTCCCAAATTATCTTTACCATTGTTATGAATAAAACATTTACAACCGAATACTCTAAGATGGGAGATATTTGGTTTCCTTCCCTTGTAGAGTTCATAGGGAGTTTTCATGAGTATTGGTCTTATGACTACTCTGTTTAAAACGTAGCATGCGGTACTCACGGCATCCGCCCAAAAATGTTTGGGAATCTTAGTCTCATCGAGCATGGTTCTAGCCATCTCTTCGAGACACCTATTTTTCCTTTCCACCACTCCATTTTGTTGTGGTGTGCGTGGAGCAGAGAAGGTGTGCTCGATACCGAGTTCGTCACAAAAATCTGCGAAGAGATTGTGATCGAACTCTCTCCCATGATCACTTCTTATTGAAGTGACGGTTGTGTCCTTTTCATTTTGAACACGTTTAAGAAAACATTTAAAATTATGAAAAGCTTCACTTTTATGAGCAAGAAATAGTGTCCATGTAAATCTAGAATAATCATCAACAATAACAAAAGCATAACGATTTCTACCAAGACTTTCAATGCGAGATGGTCCAAAAAGGTCCATGTGAAGAAGTTGCAATGGTCTAGTAGTTGAAACAATATTTTTCGATTTAAAAGATGCTTTTGTTTGCTTCATTTTTTGACAAGAATCGCAAATGGAGTCTTTTTCAAATTTCAAATTTGGAAGACCAATAATTAAATTTTGTGAAACCAATTTGTTTAAAAGATGCATGTTGATGTGAGCTACTCTACGATGCCATAACCACATATCATCTTCTTTGCTCATAAGACAATTCACATACTCAGATGAAGAATTTTCGAGATCAACCATATAGATGTTATCCATTCTAAAACCACGAAGGATAATTTTAAAATCGCTACGGCGAAAAACTAAGCATTCATCCGAATCAAATAAAACAAGATTTTCCTTGTCACATAATTGACTTATGCTCAAGAGATTATGTTTTAGACCTTTAACTAGCAATATATGCTTAATGGAAGAAGGTTCATCCTTACCGACCGATCCAACGCCGATAATTTTTCCCTTGTTGTTATCTCCAAAAATAACGCTTCCTCCTTCCTTGTGTTCTAGTTGAAGGAACTTGGATTCGTCTCCGGTCATGTGTTTGGAGCATCCACTATCAAGGTACCAAAGTACACTTGATCCCTTCAAACATACCTACAAGACAAATTAATGAGTCTTTGGTACCCAGGCTGTTCTGGGTCCTTGAGAGTTAGGTGTAACATGCTGTTGTGCTTGACATGCAGTTAAGTGTCTATGTCTAGTGAAGCAAGAAGGAGCAATATGTCCAATTCGATTGCAATAATGACAAATGACATTAGGATTATGCATTCATCTAGGTTGATAGTAGTTGGACGGACGTAATTTGTTTACTCTATTTTCGACAATATGACTATTGCGCATTTCATGAAAATCATTTCTCCTACTATTTGTTCTAGGATATGCAGCATTTCTAGAATAGTTATTTCTAGGTTGAAAGCCATTTCTAGGTGTCCTAAAATGTTCAACGTTTCTTCTAGTGTTTGGTCTAGGATATGCATCATTTCTAGAATAGTTATTTCTAGGTTGAAGGCCATTTCTAGGTGTCCTAAAATGTTCAAAGTTTCTTCTAGTGTTTGGTCTAGCATGCATGTTGATTCTAGGATTATTATCTCTAGGATGAACATGTATTTTATTTGTCCTAGGTTGAGCCTTAGGTGGTTGGGGTTTGGCTTTAACTTTTTCTTTAGGCTCGTTTTTAAAACCTATCCCATGTTTGGTCGATTTCAAATTAACAAGAACTTCATTCGAATTTTTATGAGAAGAATTGAACTTATCTAAGGTGCCCTTAAGTCTTTCTACCTCATCTTTTAGATGCATGCAAGAAGTACAGTTTTTACTAGAACTCTCGGGTTTGTCGGCGCTTCTTTTGCCGAAAAAATTGTTTTCTTCTTTCAACTTCTCATTTTCCAAAATCAATTTTTCCAAATCTTTTTCTTTCAAAAAGAGTTGTCTTTCAAAATCTTTTTCTTTCAAAGAAGCATTTTCCTTAGTGTTTTTAACAGTTTTGGAAGCTTTAATGAATTCACTATACAACTCATCAAAGGCATTTTGCATTTCCTCAAGAGAATAGAAGTTTTGGAAGAAATTTGACATACCTCTTCTTGATTGTCTTCGTGTGCCATAAGACAAAGATTTGCGGTTTCGTCTTCTTCTTCCTCACTTGACTCGTCTCCGGAGTCGCCTCCCCAAGATATGTATGCTCGTTGTTTCTTGAAGGGTTTCTTCTCCTTTTTTGACATTTGGGCAATTTGATTTAATGTGCCCGATTTCTCCGCATCCATAGCACTTTACTTGATCTCCTTGTTGTTTGCCTTTTCGTTCATACTCTTTTCGCATGAACTTTTGAAATCTCTTAATAACGAGTCCGAACTCGTTATCTCCGTCCTCATCATTTTGAGGTTGACTTGTGCTTGCCTTGAGGGCAATTCTTTGTTTCCTTTGATCATTAACAAGAGGGTTAAGTATAGTAGATTCATAAGTTTTAAGATTACCTCTTAATCCGTCGATGGTGACATTTGAAATGCCAATAGACTCTTGAATCGCGTCGGCCTTGGAGCGCCATTCCGGAGTGAGACTTCGGAGAATTTTTCGGACAAGTTCCTTATCCGTGAAGGTCTTCTTAAGAGCGTGTAAGTCATTAACGATTTTTGAAAATCGTTCGAACATGTCATCGACCCTTTCACCTTCCTTCATGTGAAACAGTTCATATGCATGGGTTAGAAAATCAACTTTAGCCTCTCTTACCTGGTCCGTACCTTCGTACGTGATTTCCAACTTATCCCACATTTGCTTCGCCGTTGTGCAACATGATATTTTTCTGTAATCATCAGCGTTTATAGTACAATATAATAAGTTGATGGCTTTAGCGTTGTTCTGCACTTTTCGGATATCATCCGCATCGTATTCATCTTCGGATTTTGGAACCCATTCATTTTCAACCTTTTTGGTTGGAATTTGTTCTCCCTTCATTATAACCTTCCACAGATGAAAACTATTCGATTGAATGAATATTCTCATCCTTTCCTTCCAGTACGTATAGTTTGTGCCATCGAATAGTGGTGGTCGGGTGGAGCATTGTCCTTCACCTATTCCTGCAAAAGAATCACGAGTAGAAGCCATGGATTGTTTCTCTCAAATGGTTAAGTTTTTCAGAGAGTTGGGCTCTGATACCAATTGTTAGAATATACGCTTAACGCTAGAGGGGGGTGAATAGCGTTATAATAAAAAACAGCGTAAACTTGCGGAATTTAAAAATTGCAGGAATGAAATAAGTGCGATAAGTAAATAATAAGGAACGAACGCACCGATGTTATCCTGGTTCACCACAACCCGTGGCTAGTCCAGTCCCCGAGAGACTCTCTCGAGATTTCCACTAACTTCGTTAAGCTTACGGGTGCTTAACAAACCGTTACAAACTGAGAACTTGAGTCACACAAGCCTCAACAACCTTTGCTCGAAGATACAACACTTCAAGACTTCAACCAAAGGAATCACAACGTTCCTTCTTACAATACAAGGGATTAACACTTCCCTTCAAGTGTATAAAAACACTTTGCACTCAAAACAAGACTCTCCTTAAGAGTAGATATGAGTAAAATAAATACGCTCAAGAACGCAACAACTTTCGTCAAGAATTTGGCTCTCAAAAACTTGTGTAATGAATAGAAAATGATGAATAAGAGAGTATGCAAGCTTTAGCAATAATATGATCAGTTGTTGTGTTTAGAAGACTGATTTGACGATGTATTTATAGTGTCAAAAACATGCATCACCGTTGCCTAATTGCCAATTAGGAATTGCTGATTTTGTGCTACGATAATCGATTGTCTAATTGGCACAATCGATTGTTTTCCAATCATTCCAAAAAATATTCCCAGATTTTACGCAGCATAATCGATTATCTAAGACGCATAATCGATTACTGGCAACGTTCAAAAAATCATTTCCAGATTTTACTTAAAACAATCGATTATCAGAAATATACAATCGATTACTTGGCAACGTTCAAAAAATCTTTTTCAGATTTTACTTCAAACAATCGATTATTAAAATCCTATAATCGATTATCTGACGGAGTTTGAAAATAATTTGGCAACGGTCATTTACATAATCGATTATGCTATATGGACAATAGATTATTTTCCAGTCTTGAAAAATCTAATAGACACTGCCTCAACACAATCGATTGTCATAAGGTTCACAATCGATTATTTTGTATCTTTGAAAAATCTGATAGACACTGCCTCGACACAATCGATTGTCATAAGGTTCACAATCGATTATTTTGTAGCTTTGAAAAATCTGATGGACACTGTCTCAACACAATCGATTGTCATAAGGTACACAATCGATTGTCATGCAGATTTCAAACATCTGATGGACACTGCCTCAACATAATCGATTATCATAAGTACATAATCGATTATCTTTGTCCAGATTTTAGAGGCATGTTTAAAAACCATTTTGCTAAAATAAATATGCATGATTTAAAATCATTTTGCTCTAAATTAAATATGCATGATTTAAAATCATTTTGCTCTAAATTAAATATGCATGATTTGATTAAAATGTTTTTACGAGAGAAGTCAAGTCTTGAGTTAAATTGTCGGATCAAGATCATAATTAAAGAGCGACTCATGTATAACTTTGTTTAATCTTGATCTTTGTTTGTCTTGTGGTTGAACTTCGTTACGTGACATTTGCGCGCTTGTGCTTGGACCTCATCATATGTCAATTGCGCATCGTTTGTCATTTGTCAAAACCTACAAATATGAACACACGTTTAGTTTAGTGCCTTGAGAACGTGTTTCAACAGTCATCTCTCTTTCTCCTTTTAGCTTTAGTCGGTCGAGTAGCTTATTCGAATGTTATGAACTCATTCATGCCTTTGCAATACACCAGTGCATATTGTGCCACAAAATTGGTTGTAAAATATAAAGTTATATATTTAATAAATAATGGGCCGGCCCATGGGTCCCGTGGCCCGCATAGGGCTGGGGTGGGTTGGCAATTATATGGCCCACCAAAATAGTGGGCTATCCCAGCCCATCCCGTTAATTGCTCAAGCTCACGTGGGCTAGGTTAGGCTAGCCCGACCCAGCCCATATTGACAGCTCTATGCTCCTTTTCTTTATGAGCCAAGTCGATGGGCTTCCCTTTACCCTCAATCATCTCATACACTTATACATCCCGCGATTTTATCAAGGGGGGCTAATAAAGCTTCAACGTCGAGCTTCTTAGGAGATTTCTCGAGTATAGATGAGGATAAGTATCGGGGTTGGATAAGTTGATTTGTCCGAGTGACGACCTTAAATTTGACCCCGGCCGAAAATATTCCATTTCGGGAGAAATGGAATATGAAACATAAGTATGACTTTCTTTTCAAATTCTGCTCATTTTTTCATCCTTTCTTATTGGTGCTTCATTTGATGCAACCATTGCCTAGACGGGTGAGATTCCCCAGCTCGATAACTGGGTCAGGAGCTTGGTGTCAAAATCGACACATCTTTAGTTCGTATAGTGCGAATTGTTGAGAGGTTGATGGGAGGCCCGAAACTATGGTAAGTTTTATTATAATCTGATTACACTGATCATTGCACAAATTTCTTCTTGATATCATTTACCCTTCTTCTGCAGGCCTTGGGAAGGACGTCGTGATGAAGAAAGTCTTACCCTGCCGTCTGCTCCAAAATAGAAGAAAGATCAGAAAAGGAGAGGTTCTTCGAGCTCTCCGAAGTTGACGAGCAAAAGCTCAAAAAGAAGCGGACCCGTAAGGAGAATGTCATCCTTTTAAAAATGGACTCAGTATTCAGGCTACTAGACGAGCCCGAAGAGGGTGAACAAGAAGAAGAAAATGAATAAAATTCCAGGTTAATAGCATGTGCATTGGATAGGACTAGTTCTTGGAAAGCTTTGGAACCAGTGGAAATCGACGCTGGCTGGCCTAGGACATAAGAGGTTGAGGAGGAGACTTCGGCCCAAGTCCTCGAGCCAAAAGGAATCACAAATGTTTTTCCTAGGGGAAAAGAGGCTATTGAAGAGACGATGGATGCTGGTGCTGAAAACGAGCTCAAGACTCCCCAAGATGGAGGCAGTTCTTCAAAAGACCCTCAGAGGTAATATATACTGGGGATTCCCCCTTGTTTCCTTCGGTCTCTGATTCTTTGATACGCGATGCTTAAGCCGTGAAAACGTGTCATGAGGAAGGGGCCTATAGAGAGAAGGATCTCTTCTCTGGTTTATTTGTCGGGGTAGAAGATGTCACCGGTTTGGGTGGCCTGGAGGTTCCGAGAAAAAGCTCGGATGAGGCTTCCTCGAGTTCCAAACTGATTGATCAATTCTCGGCTCCTAGTGTCGATCCCAGGTGTAAGCAAACTATCGTGATCACTATCCTGGAATATGCTCGTGTTCTTGGTGGCCCTGTAGGGGTGGCCAACTACCTCTGATGTTTGGTTACAGAAGACGATCGAGCCCAGATGGACGCGGTGGAAGCGCCTTGTCTTTTCAATGGAGCCCAACGGGATTTAAATCGAGTAATCTCTGATTCTTATATCCATTTCTGTACTTAGGTTTTTCTCCCTCAATATAATTTTTTCCTTCTATGTTTATAGGCTTTGGCGCTTCATCATAAAGCTTTCCTCCGATTTTGAGGGAACTGAGCCATTATAATGCTGATATCTAGGGGCTTATTGAGGATAAGAATGCCTTTAAACTTCTCAGTGAGAAGAAAGAAGAAGAAATCAAGGTCATCCAAGCTGAACTAGCCACAGATCGAAAGAATAGAGAAAACTGACTGAGTAGGTAATAAATGTCGTAGAATCTCATGGCATCGATTTGAGAATGGTGGCTAACAATTATATCTCACATGTCCAATAGTTGTAGGAGACGATCGAGAAACTTCGTAGAGAGGTAGATGTGGTGAAGGCAGAAACCATAACGTAGAAGCAAAATATAGATCGCCTTGCCTCAGAGAAAGAGGCGGTTTGAGCTCAGTTATACTTGGTTGAAAGCCAACTCCAAGGCATGAAGGAGAAGAACTTGGCACAAGCCAAGAAAATTGAGGTCTCCAAGCTAGGTTGGTCAAGGAACTTGCAGTGGCGGAATCTGAGGCTGAGACGGCTAAGGCTGATGCTGAGGCAATCGTGGTAGTCTAATGATATGAGGCCGAAGTCTCTCAAGCTCAAGAAAAAGAAGTCATTGATACTGATCAGACTCGAGCATACTGGGTTGCCGAGTTTTCCAAGTGCCTATCTCGAAGGGAAACTCTCTAGGAGATCCACGTTATTGGCTTCGATCTCGCTGCCATATCAAAGATGGAAAAGAGCTTGAAGTCGAAGCCAAAGCATAATTCTCTTATGATGATGATAATTTTGGGATCATGAGTGAATCCAAGAGCGGAGAAGACCCCCAGGGCAAAGATGTTGCTCCTAGAGAAGATTAAGTACTTAGGATCTTTTTTGGATTTTTTTCTTTTTTCACAGAGTTCCGATCGATCCATGTTGCCCTTGTAAAACTTTGTCATATATTAAGATCTTTCTTGTGAAATTTCATTTCTGCCTTATGAAGTTTGTGCTTTCTTTATTTTCTATGAAATTATTATTCACAGGTTCAAGGTTCAGGTAATTAGATCAAAATCGAACTAGTGTAGAGTGAGTTCTTGCTTGAACTCGATGTAGGGTAACCTTAGATTTTAATTGAGTGAGGATGATCCCTTGAGCTCAAAATGAAAGATGGCCATGAGGCTTTCGTATTGAGCCGATGTGGCCTTGGTAAAAAGATTGGATTTTCCCCCTTTTCGGCTTAAAAGGTTCGTTGTTAATTATACAACATTTGTTATGCCTTAGCGTGAAATAATGAATTGTTCGAGAGTTCAAACTGTTTTGCATTCATTCGTGTAGTCAACACTTGATATTATCTAAGCCCTTTTTTATTTTGCCTAAGGTATCATTTTAACCTGTTTGTAAGAATATTCGAAGGCCTACTTTATTATGGAATTTGGACGTGTTTGAACCGTGTTAATTTGGTCGTAGCCTTTTTATTTGGGACTTGCACTTTGGGCTTATTTTCCCGTTTCACTTTGAGCCCTCCTGAAGTGTCAGTCCCCGAGTGGGGTGGTCGTGTCCTTTGAAAATCAAGGGTCACCTTTTAAGGTCTTATGATCTCAAAGTTTTAATAATCTGATATTATTTGTTTTTCAGATGACGGTCCCCAAAAGTGTGACCAGTTGTTCGAACTTCCATTATGATCGGCCCTTGAGCCAGTTTACATAATAGATCGAGTATGAAACTATAAGGTAAAAAAAAAATTCTAAGCCATGAGATATCGGCAAAGAAAAATACTACTTTCAATATATGATTATACATGCATATATGTTTAATGTTAGGGCTCAAGTAACCTATACAGGCATGGTTCATTTGATTGTTTAGCCCTTACAAAATTTACCTATTGAGACCACATAATTACGAAGTAATTTCATTGCAACAAAGTTGACATTCAAGGGTAATTTCCCCCCAGTATTCGGGGTTCATTATAAAGAAGCCTTGGATACTGTTGAATTGTTCTAATTTAGCACGATCAATTGTTACCTCGTTAAAAACCTTGTTGGAAAACCCAATTGGGACAAAACTAATCTAAGGAAAAAAAGTGTGACACGTGCTTTCAGACCTAAATACTTTTTACTAAAGGATATATCATCATTCCTGATCGAACACCTGCAATTGGTTAGTTTAGAATATAGATGAAAATGGAAAAGGTCGTACTTTAATAGTAGTATCGCATTAGGAGTGATACATTCCTATTGTTTGGTAGTTGCTCACTGTTCATCGTGCCAGGTTTGTAGGATCCGTTCTAATAATATCGAGGACCTGATATGGTCCATTCCAATTTGGACCCAGTTTTCCTTCATTTAGGTTTGAGTGTTGAGGGTGACTTTTCTTAGAACCAAGTCCCCTATTTTAAAGTGTCGAAGGTTGGTTCTTCGGTTGTAGTACCTTTCGATCTTTTATTTTTGTGCATCTAATCAAATGAGGGTAGCCTCGCATCTCTCATCGGAAATTTTAGGCTCATGTTAATAGCCTCATTATTTGATTCTTCCGTCGCATATCAAAACTTGAGGCTAGGTCCCCTGACCTCGACCGGGATAAGAGCTTCGGCACCATATACCAAAGAGAACGATGCTTCCCCTATACTGGATTTTGATATCATGCAGTACGCCCAAAGAATCTTGGGCAATATCTCTATCCATTTTTCCTTAGCGTCGATCAATCTTTTCTTAAGATTTTGAATGATGGTTTTGTTGGTCGATTCAGTTTGTTCGTTCCTACTTGGATGGTTGGGTGTTGATAGAATTATTTTAATCTTGTGATCATCGAGAAATTTTATCACTTTGCCACCGATGAATTGCTTTCCGTTGTCACACATGATCTCCGCAAGCATCCCGAATCGGCATATAATGTGGTCCCAAATGAATTATATGACTTCTTTTTCTCTGAATTTCTCAAAAGCCTGTGTGTCAACCCACTTATAAAATTATCAATCATAAATAAAATAAACTGAGTGTTACGGGAGGATGATAGTATTGGGCCAAAGATGTGCATTCCTCATTTCATGAATGGCCATGGGGATAAGAGTGAGTGGAGCTACTATCCGGGCTGGTGAATCATCAGTTTATATCTTTGACATTTTCTGCATCTTCGAATGAACTCCTTTGTGTCCGTTTCCATATTAACCCAATAGTACCCTGCTCTAATAACAACGTGAATGAGTGATTTAGGCACCGGAGTGGTTCCCACAAATGCCTTCGTAAATCTCATTTATGACGTAGTCGGTGTCTCCTGGTCCCAAACGTATCGCTAATGGCCCATCGAAAATCTTCCTAAATAGCGTTCCATCCCTGGTCATAGTGAACCGTGATGCCATAGTGCGTAGAGCCCTTGACTCTTTCGGATCTGATGGGAGTTTCTCATTTTTTAGGTATTCCATGCACTTGTTTCTCTAATCCCAAATAAAACTTGTAGAGTTTATTTCGGTGTCTCCTTCTTTGATTACTAATCTTGGGAGTTGTACGACAGTCCCCGAGTTAAGTTTGTCATCTTCGACAGATAACCCCAAGTTTGCAAGGGCATCAGCCTCGCTATTTTGTTCTCGATGTATGTGTTGTAAAGTACACTCTTTAAATTGATGTAAAGTTACCTGTAGCTTGTCCAAGTACCTCTGCATTCGATTTTCTCAAACTTTGAAAGTTCTGTTGACTTGGTTTACCACCAGTAGGGAATCACATTTGGCCTCGATGACCTCTACTCCCAAACTTTTAACCACCTCGATACCTATAATCATGGCCTCATACTCAACCTTATTTTTAGTTAACTTTGAAGGTTTGATAGATTGTCTAATTATGTTACCCGTGGGCGGCTTCAAAATGATGCCCAACCAGGACCCTTTCACGTTTGAAACGTCGTCCCTGAAGAGGGTTCACACCCCCGATGATGTACCCGATTTTAATAACAGTTCCTTTTCGACCTCGGGTACGAGGGCCGGCGTAAAGTTAGCCACGAAGTGTGCCAAGATTTAGGACTTGGTGGTTGTTTGGGGTTTATACTCAATATCGTACCCGCTGAGTTCCACGAACTATTTGGCCAATCACCCCGAAAGTTTGGGTTTATGTAAAATATTACGAAGGGTATATGTAGTTACAATAGATATTGGGTAACATTGGAAATACAGTTTCAATTTCCTAGAGGCGCTTATTAAAGAAAGCGCTAACTTTTCCAAGTGAGGATACCTAGTTTGGGCCTTTCCTAAGGTTCAACTAACATTGTAAACAGAGAATTGCGTACGTTTCTCTTCTCGAACTAGGAACCCACTTACCGCTATTTCCAAGATTGCCAAGTATAAGTAGAGTCCTCGTGCGCTTTTGGGGTATGAAGAAATAGAGGGTTTGTCAGGTATCATTTTAGTTCTTCTAAGGCTCGTTGCACTCTAGAGTCCATGCAAAATTTCTCTCCTTCTTAAGTAGTGAGAAGAATCAATGACTTCTATCTGATGACCTCGAGATCAATCGTCTAGTGCGACTATGCGCTCGGTCAGGCTTTGTACGACCTTCTCATTATCTACGACTTTGATATCATTGATAGTTTAGATTTTATCGAGTTTGATCTTGATCACCCGATTGGACACCACGAAGGCGAGAAACTTGCCCGAGCCAACCTCAAATGCACACTTTTCTGGGTTGAGTTTCATGTTGTACCTCCTTAGTATATCAAAAGTCTCTTGCAAATGTTCCAAATGTTCCTCTTCTCGCAGGGACTTAACTATTATGTCATCAATATAAACTTCCATAGATTTCCCTATCTATTTTTCTAACATTCGATTTACTAGGCGTTGATAAGTTGCACCAGCATTTTTTTAGTTTGAACGGTGTAGACATGTGATTTTTGACCCTATCCAAGATCTTTTATATTTTAGCGTGAAAATATTTAATTTAGGCCTAATATATCTATTTCAACTATTTTTGAATTCTTTTACCTTATTTTGTCATTAAAATAGAAATTAAAAAATAAAAATAAAAATTCAGCTTATGTTTCTTTCATACATTTAAATAAAAATATACAAAATAGTACCGTGCCCCTCTTTGACTGGAAATGCGAAAAGTTTTCAGACAAAGAACGACTAGATAGGTTTTTTGGCCCGACCCTTATTTGGGAGAGACTAAAACTTAGAAAGGGGAATGTGACCGAGCCCTAGTATCTGAGCTGCCTATATATCTTTGGCTATAAAGGAATCAGGCCACCTGTAGTTAAGAAATGAGTGAGATGATGGAGTATGCCAAGGAGAAGATCCGGTCGAGGTGTCGTTCCGCCAAGGTTCCGGTCCGTTGTCCTGTGATTACACCAAAATCAAAAGAAATGAAAAAGACTAGCTAAGCCTGTCAACTACGAGTTACAAGATTCCTATCTATAAGTCTTCTGAAGCTTGATCTTGAGTCTTGAGTGGTTCCTGATTCAGACTTTGGATTTCAACCTTGACGCTTGTTAACTGCAGGTGCTAGCTCATTCTTCTTCAGCTTTTCGAATTAAGACCAAACGTGTGGTGTTTGCAGCCTCAACCATGCCTTGAGAAGTTCACATCTTTCATCTGCTTTTTCATTTGGATTACCTTCTTGTTTCTTTTTTATTATTGTGACTAACTTCTGTTGATCATCTCGGACTGTTGACTTGCATTCTTGGCACGAGCTTCTTTTGTTGCTGACTTGAATTTTATTCTGAAGTGAATTCCCTTGTTCTCCAGATGGAACTTGATTGAAAACATTTGAACTATATTCCTTTGTTCTCCAGGCAGGCGCCTGATTTTCAAAACTCGAACTATATTCCTTTGTTCTCAAAGGGGTGCCTGATTGCCAAAACTCAAAACTGTATTCCCTTGTTCTCCATATAAGTGCCTGATTACGAAAGGTCAAATTGTATTCCCTTGTTCTCCAGGTGGGTGCCTGATTACCAAAAACTTAAGTTGTATTCCCTTGTTCTCCATGTGGGCGCTTGACTACCGAAACTTGAAACTGCATTCCCTTGTTCTCCAGGTGGGTGCTTGATTACCAAAACTCATATTATATTCCCTTGTTCTCCAGGTGGGTGAATGATTACCAAAACTCGAACTGTATTCCCTTATTCTGTAGGTGGGTGCCTAATTACCAAAAACTTGAGTCGTATTCCCTTGTTCTCCAGGTGGGCACCTGATTACCAAAACTTGAGTTGTATTCCCTTGTTCTCCAGGTGGGCGCCTGATTACCAAAACTTGAGTTGTATTCTTTGTTCTCCAGGTGGGCGCCTGATTGCCAAAACTTGAATTGTATTCCCTTGTTTACCAGGTGGGTGCCTAATTACCAAAACTTGAGTTGTATTCCCTTGTTCTTCAGGTGGTGCCTGATTGCCAAAACTTGAATATATTCCCTAATTCTCTAGATGAGTGACTGATTGCCAAAAACTTGAACTGTATTCCCTTGTTCTCGAGGTGGGCACCTGATTGCCAAAAAATTGAACTGTATTCCCTTGTTCTCCAGGTGGGCGCATGATTTCCAAAACTTGAACGTATTCCCTTGTTCTCCAGGTGGGCGCCTGATTGCCAAAAACTTGAATTGTGTTTCCTTGTTCTTCATGTGGGCCCCTAATTGCCAAAAGTTGAATTGTATTCCCTTGTTCTCTAGGTGGGCTATTGATTACCGAAACTTGAATTGTAATCCCTTGTTCTCCATGTGGGCTCCTGATTGCTGAAACTTGAATTGTATTCCCTATTCTCCATGTGGGCGCCTGATTACCAAAAAATTGAACTGTACCTTGTTCTCCACGTGGGCACCTGATTGCCAAAACACTGTATTCCTTTATTCTCCAGGTGGACGCTTGATTACCAAAACTTGAATTGTATTCCCATGTTTCCCAGGTGGGCGCCTCATTACTAGACTTGAAATATATTCCTTCAAACTTGGACTGTCTTCGCTTGCCACTGCTTTCCCTTGATCCTGATTGCAACAAAACCAAACAAAACAAAAGAAATTTTCCTGTCCCAATTTGGTGCTGGTGCATCTGTGAGTGTTAATTGAATCATGTTTACCAAATATCTCTAAGAATTTTAAAACTAAATCCCATTATCCAGGAGGGTCCGTACAACTTTTAATTAAACGACAATTTAAAATCTGAGTTATATCTTCTAAAGGTGTGATTTTCGCTATATTTTGTTATCTAAGGAAGTATCAAAGCTACATCTCATTATCTAAGCGGGTCCTGAAAATCAAAAGTCAAATTTCATCATAAGAGTGACAATTCTTTACGGCTGAATTATACTACCCTACAACAAAACTTACGCTAAATATTAGTATCTAATAGAAATCTTAAAGTCGGGTCCCATTATTCAGAAGGGTCCTGAAAAATCCTGATTGAATCGTATCTTAAACATGCAATTTTTGAAACTGACTTATTTTTATTTGGGGTATATTTATGCGAGATTATGCTACTCATTTCTAAAACTAGGTCCCACTTTCCAGGTGGGTCCTGAAAATCAAGTCTTATCCTAAGAATAACAATTTTACAGCTGAATATTACTACCCTACAACATAACTTACACTACATCTTATTATCTAATAGAAATCTTAAAGATAAGTCCCATTATCCAGCAGGGTCCTGAAAACTCCTGATTGAATCCTGTCTTAAACATGCAAACATTGAAACCGACCTGTATTCCTTTAGGGGTACATTTATGCTAGATTTTGCTACTCATTTTCTAAAACTAGGTCCTATTTTTCAGGAGGGTCCTGAAAGTCCCTAATTGGATTCTATCTCAAACATTAAGCCAACTTATATTCTTTTGGAGTACATTTACACTAAATTTAACTATTCATTTTTAAAAAAACTAGGTCCCATTTTCCAGGAGGGTCCTAAAAATTATAAATTAAATCTCATTATCCAGGAGTGTCCCTGAAAATTTTAAAACTAAATCCCATTATCCAGGAGGGTCGTGAAAATTTTAAAAACTAAATCTCATTGTCCAGGAGGGTCCTAAATATTTTAAGTCAAATCCCATTATTCAGGAGGGTCCTGAAAATTTTCAGAATCACAAACCAACCACCATGATGTAACTCATAAATCGCTAAATTAAATGTTTGCATGCTAACATAAGATTTCAAAACAAGCAATAAATAAAAAATGAAACAAAATATTTTTGGGATTTCAATTTTAATTGCCTAAAGGAGAAATTATAATGATAAACAAAAGATAAAGTATGTTTTTCTTTCTATGTACAATGTCCTAAATTTCTAATAAAATAAAAGCATTTTTTTCATTTTTTTTCATTAATTTCCCAAAGAATAACCCAAAAAAAAAATCTTTTGGATTTTTGAAAGTAACATCTTTAAGAAAACTTTTAAAGAGGTACTACAAGGAAATTCTCCTCTTTTATTTTTTAAATTTTTAGTGTTAATATACTAAAAGGAAGTATAAAAGTAATTTTTTGAGTTTTAGATATTAATTTAATAAAGGAAAACCAAATTTAATAAAGGAAAACTACCTTAAATGATTTTTTATTCCTATAATTAGTATTCTAAAGAAAACTTTCAATAAGAGTATAAAATGCAAAATCTCTTTTTTGGATTTTTGATTTATAATACACTTTTTCATATGCAAAATAGAAAATACAATAGTAAAAAAACTCGAAATATTACTATACAAAATTAGAAAGTAAAAGATGACATAACGAAATAATAAAATCTCGTTAAGTAACCTCTGAATGCAGTGGCCCTGGGTATCTGTCATGATCAAACTCCGGTAAGTAGATCTAAATCTATATCAGAAAACTTATACCAACCTTATGTGAGACAATAGCATTCCCTATTAGATACATGCAAGACATGGTTGCGATTGTTTTTTGCAAAATGACTTATTTAGCCAAAAGGTGGCTAGAAGTGCAAAATTTGGCTAAGATCCCGCAAAGACAAAACCTAAGATTTACTAGGAAGACCAGACCCTATGTGGGTTGCGTACGTATCATGCCCCGAAAAACGATAATCAGGTTTACGTAGTTCGAGCAAATTGGATACGGGAAAGAATTAAAAAAATAACTAATTTTAGATAGAATATTTTTTTTTGCTTTTTCTTAAAAAGTGATGAACACATGCAAAATCGTTTTGTATTAGCCTTTTGGTTCCCGGTACGTATCCCCCTCCTCGAATCGAGTTGTCCGCTCGGATACACAAGTATAGAACAAATGCCTAGGTTTTGAACCTAGAATAACTCTGTCTCATGCCGGATCCCTAGTAGGAATGTTTGTTTGAATCATGTGAACTTGACTTAGGGGACTCAACACAGGAGTTGGGTCCGTCTAGGAGAAAATCAAAAAATCAAAAAAAGGGAAAAAGAAAATCCAAAAAGATTTTGCATGTTTCATCACTTTTCAAGAAAAAGTAAAAAAATATTTTCTCTATAATTAGTTGGTTTTTTAATTCTTGCATGTATCCAATTTGCCAGAACTGCGCAAACCCGATTCTCGTATTTCAGGGCATGATACGTAGGCAACCCAGATAGGGTCCGGTCTTTCTAGTAAATCTTAGGTTTTTGGCTTTGCAGGGTCTTAACTAAATTTTACACTTCTAGCAACCTTTTGTCTAAATAAGTCATTTTATAAAAAAAAATAATCGCAACCATGTCTTGCATGTGTCTAATAGAGAATGCTATTGTCTCACATAGGTGTTGGTTTAAGTTTTCTCAAACAAGTGTGAATCTACTTACCTGAGTTTGAACATGACAGATACCTAGGGCCACTGCATTTTCTCAAACGAATAATCTATGTATATTACATGTAGCCTACTATCAAAATTGAGTAAATTACTCAAAATTGATATCACAAACTCTCTACTAAAAATTGCATAATAAATCTAGCCCATGGAAAATAAAAGATCCGAATTCCTTAAAGGCCCAATCCAATTGTGAGCACACACAGCCCATATAAATTGGCCAACTAAATTCATAAATTTCCATTGCATAGCAGCCCAAGTCAACTTGTATAGCTTGCATGAATAGCCACTATTAATGTAGCCCCATTTCTTGCATTATTGCCACTGTACACCTGAAGTTTTGTATTGGCCCGTTTTTAAACTTCAATACTGTATTCATTCCTATCATTATACACCTTATATAACTTTGATCCCTGTTGTATCTGTCATAGATAATATCGACTGCCCAAATGACCTCTTTGAAGCTTATTTTCGTTCCAGCTTTGTCAAGTATTCTATGCCCTTGTTTTCTTGTTGAATTCCTTGCTTGAATCATCATATTGATACACCATGTTCTCCTTTGATCATCTGTGTCCTCGTATCTGCTATGACCTGCTGTATGTGAATATTGAATTACCCTTGTGCCTGGGATAATTTTTCTCCATCATGTCTATTGAATTTTCGACGGTGATAGAAATTGGGTTTTCCAGTTTTGTATGTGCTGCTACTGACCAGTCGAATGCCCTGCTTTACCTCATTTGTGTTGCATGTTGATGCTCCAGTCGAGTGTGCGTGGAAATTATCCATCATGTTTGTTGCATTTGCTATGATAATAGAGAGTGGATTTCCAAGCTCTGTGTGTGGTGCTACTGACCAGCAGTATGTCCTGCTTTGCCTCATTTGGATTGAGGCTTCAGTCGACTTTGCTACATTACTGCCCCTGCAGTTTGTCATGAGGACAAATATCTTCATCATATTTTCTTGTTGTATCTTGCTTTCTTTATTTGATTTGTTGTATGCCTGACTCCCTATATAAAATTCCTTGTATCCTTTCTTATGTTTTTCTATTTTCACCATTTTATGATGCGCCAACTGATTCAGATTTACTGTGATCCAGGTAATCCCTCTCATGCTTGAGCTTGTTACCTTTCCTCCTTCAAGGGGCTGAGCATAAAGTACTAATACCACCCATATTAGTCGTATTTGGTAACAAGGCATGAGTACAAAAGAGTTCTCTGGAAAAAAAAACAAACAGTTAGAGAAAAAAGGCATTCTAATGTTCTTGTCCATAAGGATTTGAACATTAGGAATGTCTGGTCTTTGATCCTTGTTCCAATGGGTTTTCTTATTTGTGCAGATCTCTTTCATGCTGGTGAAAGAAAAGTTTTATTCTGCAGCTTGATATGCCTGACTTCCTGTATCCCTTACTTCCTTTTGCCCACTTCTCTTGAATTTTCTGGACAGGTTCCCTTTGTTGTAGTCCCATTTTGCTCCTTTGCAGTTCAGATGTACCTTGTCTCTTCATATCATCGTCTCCAAATTGCCCACTTCTCTTAGACTTTTTGGGCAATACTCTTTTTATTCTCCTGTTGGTTGTTCCTACTCTGAATATCTAGTGCTGCCCAATTCATTTAGGCATTCTGGGCCTAATTATCCAAAATTTTTCTTTGTTTTATGGATCTCTCATAAAGTGAATTAGTTGCACAATACCTGTTGAGGTTTCCAACTGTTGTACCACTTCCTAGTTGTAAGTTCCTTCCATTGGGTTGAATGTCAAACATTAATACCACCAATTGAAAATCCCTCACAATATACGACAGTAGTACATGTCTAGTACCTGCAAAAAAGAAAAAAAGGTTATTGAAAACATTTATCCCATGTTCTCCTCTATACAGATTGAACATGGTGACTGAAAGTTGATTTTTCTCTTTCCCTTATTTCTTTTCCTTCCCCTCCTAGTTCCTTGCAACCGTTACTCGCAGATGTGGACATTGAAGCTTATCTTCATTTACAATCCTCCTTCTATGAACATCCAGTTCCCATAACTCATGGCACTCAATGGTGCCCCTACCAATAGCATAATTAGCCAGGTGATCTGCAAGTTTGTTGCCTTCTCTAAAAATGTGTTATATTCTGAAATTGCACCCTTCTACTAGACTCATGATCTCCTCCATCATCTCCACAATATTCCAAGGTGGCTTCCATAATCCATCAATGATGTTTTTAAGCATCATTGAATTAGCTTGTAACCAAATGTTAGTGAAGTTCAGACTCTGCACATTCTCAGTGCCTCCACTAGTGCAGTTGCCTCCGCTTCATTATTTGATCCCTCCTTAAGTTATCTTCCTTCACTTTATGTTTCCGTTTTTATCTATCAAGCTTACACCAATTGCACTTCTCCCAGGGTTCCCTCTAGATTCCCCACCTGTGTTAGCGTTGATCCATCCCTCCATAGGTAGTTCCTAGATTACTTCCTCATATTTCAGCTTAGGAGTGTAGTTATCTAGCATAGCCAACATGTTCTGCCATCTATGAGGCACCTGTATGCTAGGCTTTCTGGTTTTTACAAGAGATTGAAGGGTGGATGATACCTGATATATTACTCTATTGAATGATACTGCATCCCCATGTTTCAAAGAATTCCTCTTTTCCAAAGTTTCCAAACTATACACGCCGGTAATGCCTGCATTTTTGGCTTAATTCTAGGTAAAACTGGTGACACTTTGTGATGGCCTGGTGCAGTGTCAAACCTTCTACAGCAATACCTGCCCTCATGACAAAATACCTCCATACATTCCTTGCTGTAATTGATGTGAAAAACAAATGGATCAGTGACTCCTCCTTTGGCTCAGCACAACACCATCATTTAGAAGGCATGAAATATCTTAATCTACGCATAAAATCATCTAGGGGCAGCTTAGCTTTCCAAACCTTCCACATAAAGAAGGAAATCTTGAAGGGCAACCCTTTCACCTACATCATCTTATAGGCTGGCCTAGGATTATCTCTTCTTCTCATATATTCCCAAGCTAACTTCACACAGAAATGTCCCTTTGGTTCAAGCATCCAGACTGGAGAGTCTATCTCATTGCAACCCCCAGGAGGTTTAATGTTCTGCACTATGTGTTGTGCCAACTCCTCAGGTAATACTTCAAAAATCCTCCACATTCCACACTCAATTTTCCACCAAATCATTGACATTATGTACATCTTCATCTATAGCAAAACCTTGAGGAACTTGGAAATATAATGCTCCAAACTCAGTCCAGTTATCATACCAGAATAATGAAGACCCCATCCTTAGTTTCCACAAAATTTGATGCTCTATTAAGTCCCTGCATTCCAGCATTTTCCTCCACACATGAGAACCATCTCTCCAAGGGACAATGACTGCATTTAACTTCTTGTAATAGTTTTGGCTCATGAAGGAGATCCAGAGGCTAGGATTTGTCCTGAAATTTCACCAAAGCTTACAAAAAAGTGCCTTTGAGACATCATGTAAGGATCAGAATATGCCTCCATCCTCATATGGAATACATAATGTATTCCAAGAAGCCCAGTGCCTAGAATTACCTCCCATAGTGCTGCACCAAAAAAATTTAGAAAGATTTTGTGCAACATGTTTATCACATTGCTTGGTGGATTCACCGTTGACAGCATGTGAATTGGCATGCTTTGCAGCACATTTGCAATCAAGACTGCCCTACCCCTATTGATAGTAACTTGCCTTTCCACAATTGTAGTTTATCCCATACCTTACTGATTAGTCTCAGGTAGTAGTCCAATTTTCTTCTAGCATAGAAAATAGGGCAGCCTAGGTAAATGAAGGGAAAATCTTGTCTTCCTATGCCTGTGATCCTTTCAACCTTGCTAACCACCTCACTATCTGTTGAAAGATGCATGTATATAGATGATTTGGCCTTGTTAACTAGTTGCCCAGAAGCTACATCATAAGCATGTAACACCTCTATCACAAGCCTAAAACATATAGCATCATATGAATAGAAAATTATTGTGTCATCATCACATGAAAGGTGGTTTATTTTTGGACTCCACTTTGGTAAACCAAATCCACAAAAGTATAGATTGGAGTGCAGTAAATTCAGACATCTAGACAGTGCTTCTGCAACCAGAATAAATAAGGTTGGTGACAAGGGGTCACCTTGCTTAACTCCCCTCGATGATTTGAAGAAACCATTTGGCTGTCCATTTATAAAAATAGAATACCAATTGTTCCCAACCAAATAAAAAACCAAACGAATAAAAGCTTCTGAGAACCCCATTTTTCTAAGGATTTTTGTCAGAAATAGCCATGATAGTCTATCATATGCTTTTGCCATATCTAACTTAATCACAACATTTGGGCCTGACTTTGTTCTCCTCCTGATATCAGTGATAATTTCTTGTGTTAGACACATTCTCCACTATGCTTCTTCCCTTCACAAAATATGTCTGATCCTCTGGGATCATATTAGGTAACATGCCAATCAGCCTCTCATGAACAACCCTCGAGAAGATCTTGTTAACACATTTACTGAGGCTAATATGCCTCATGTTTTTAAATGTCATCACTTCCTTCTTCTTTGGCAATAAAACTAAATTGGTGTGAGTCACACTCTTAGGTAGCTGCTGCCCACAGAAAAATAACTTCACCATGTCTACCACATCATCTCAAATTATTTTCCAACAAGATTGATAAAATAGACATGTGAAACCATCTGGACCACCTGCTGATTCTCCAATAGTCCCATAACTGCATTCTTCACTTCCTCTTTAGTTGGAAAAGCCATCACCCTCTCATTTTGTTCCCTATCTACCTTAGAAGGCCCATGATTAAGAATAACAAAAGCAGTAGGGACTGCATTTTCAGTGAATTGATCCTTGTAGAAGTTCACTGCTTCTTCAGTAATTTGTTCCTCTTCTTCAAGCCAGTTACCAAGACTGTCCTGAATCTTTGTTAATTTCAGCCTCCTCCTTCTCCCATTAACTTAAGCATGGAAGAATTTAGTATTCATATCTCCATCCTTAAACAACATCATGCCATATTTTTGCCTCTATAATTCCTCCTCCAGAGCTAAATATTTGATTATTTCAGCTTGAACCTTTTCCAATCTTTGTCTATTCATCTGAGATGGATTTACTTCAAACTGCCATTCATGCACTAAAACCAGTTCTTCCAAGCTTACAATCTTCTGAAATATGTCCCCACAGGTAGCTCTACTCTAGGTTGATAGTGTTTTCTTAAGTTTCTTTAGTTTGTAATTAAAGATAACCAAAGGATTAGCACTAAAATCTGTCGTCCAGTTCTTTTTGACTATATCTTTGAGTGTATCATCTTTTACCCAAAAATTTAGGAATCTGAATGACTTTTTTATTGGAGGAGATTTAATATCACATTTTAGCAAAAGTGGATAGTGATCCGACCCAATTTTGGATAAATAAGTCACCTCCAATCCAGGAAAAGTCTATTGCAATTCATTGTTTCCAAAACACCTGTCCAATCTTTTGAATATATAATCTTCCTTTGATCTTCCATTCCACCATGTATAAATACTCCCTTTAAACCCCAAATCTATCAAATTGCATGTATTGATACTATGCCTGAAGTCATCTACTTCATTAATGGATACAGGCAATGCTCCAAATTTTTCTTCCTCATCCCATATCACATTAAAGTCACCCTAACAAGCCAAGGTACATTCATATATGAGGCCATTGCATACAATGTATCTCATAACTATATCCTTTCTATATGACCACACTTTGCATACACCAAAGTAAGGACCAGCTCAACATGAGTTTCAGTATGAAATAACCTGAGAGTTAACTACTGAGTCGTATTGTATAAGACTATAACATCCAACACTTTACCTATGAATGTCCAGATTTTATTGGAAACTTTCACCACTGCCTGATCCAAACTTATTCTTGCTCTATATCTTTCCATCTTGCTAGCCTTTTGCATAGGTTCTATGATCCTAATGAATTCAAAATGATGTTGTCTATGCATTTTAATCAATATTTCAAATTCTTGAATAGTATCCACTGACTTGATATTCCAAATTATAGAATCGATTAAAAAAATTTATTTTTAGAAAGAGTCATCCTTGTTTGCACTCCACCTGTTGAAACAGTTGGATTCTCTTTTGGCTGCTTCTTTCTACCCTTTGCTGCAGATTTTGCTTATTCTATAGATCTTGGTGCAAATCTCCATGCTTGAATACATTTTGAAGATTTTGGGCAGTGGATTCCTCATCTATGTCTCTGCCTGTTACCTCTGCATTATCCCCTTTGTATTCATATCCCCAGCCTCCTTCAATTCAAAACTATTAGGATCTTGTCTGCTGGAAATAATAGATTTCTCATTCTGAACATTGATTGGTTGCAACTGTGCAATATTCAATGTAACAGTGTTTTCTGCAGGATCCTGTTGGTTCTGCATCTTGTCTGCTTGATCCTTTTCCTCTTCATTATTCACTGTATGAGGTTCTGCATTTTGTAAGGTCCTTTCTGGATCTATTATATTTATGTCCCCTTCTTTAGCCACTACTGTTTCTGCATTCTCCTCTTCTCTGTTGTTCACAACTTTCTGCTCTTTCATAACTATTTCCACACCTGAACTCTGCCCTTCAATAGACAGATGATTTGGCTTTGTCTTACCATTTACACTCTGTTCCTTCTCATAGCTCGTTGCTACCTTTATCTTCATCACTCTGCATTATATCAGGGATCTAAGCATCTTCTGACACCTTTTCTATCTGACTTTCCCATAGTTTCCAACCTGACCGCTGAATCTTCTCCTATTTCTAAAAATTTTCAAAATCAGGATCTTCCACAAACTCCTTCTCCATGTTCTTTGCCAGTTGTTCCTCCACTCTAGTATCTTGCGATGGAATCCTTGACATGAAGTATTGATTGCAACAATATTTGTATTGAAATATCTTTGAACCCATGCAGCAATTGACTCCTTGTTTTGCTGCTCAGCAGCCTTCTTTTCCTGTTCAGCAACCTTTTTTTCCTTGCTCCTTGTTTCTTCCCTTTCTCTTTTCTTGTTAATTCTTGCTGGGGCAGAGTTTGTAATTGGCACACCTTTAGCATTGTTATTACCCCCTTTCCTTCACTTCTCCTTCCCAGGAGATCTAGGAACAAATTTTGGTGCTGCAAAGTTTAAACCTTCAGATACCTTTGCAATTAGTTTAGCAGACTGCACCACCTGTGCCTCCACAAAAACCAACTGATTATTGGTTTTAACTTATCTGTTATCATTCTCCAAAGCAGCAAACTTGTTGGTTGTTTGCACCTAATTAGGCACCAAAGCAGCTTGTTTTTCCACATACACAATCTCTTGCCCAGTCTTAGATCATGCAACCTGTCATTTATCCTTCCCTTGACTTATTTTGTCTCAAACTTCCTTCACTGTGCACCTGGATTTCCAACTACTTTACCACTTGATAGAACCATCAATGGTGCAGTATGTCCGTTTTTTCCTAATTGATCTGCACTACTGCCTCAGTTACCACCTGCTTCTCCCCTTTCCTGTTGGCCATGAATTATGGATGAATTATCCAACACTCAAACATATCATGTCCTTGAAGCTTGAATTATTTGCAGTACTTAGGGAGATAATCATATTTTGTATTTACCCACTCAGTTCGAACATCTCTAGAATCTTCATTAACAATGTCCATACGTACCTTTTTTGGGAGATCAGCTTGAAAATCGATTAACACTTTCACACGAGAAAAACTAGGTCTAGTCTTGTTCACAGTAACTTGGTAAAGGTGTAAAAGCTCACCTACAGCAGAAGCTAGTGAAAACAAGCATTACTTAACAAAATGGGTTGGCAGCAGATTTGGGAAGGATATTCAAGCCATCACCTTTTGTGTCTTCTCCCACCTTAAACTTGACATCATATATCAAAGTTCTCAACTGGAATTCATCCCCATGCTTGTCCTTAATATAATGAACATCTTTTGTCGAAAAAATTAACAAAATCTTGCGATAATGTACATATTATCAACACATGCGTATCACGCAGGTATCCAATAAGACACTCCACCTTAATTCCACATTGGATAGGCATAATACGACGTAATTCATTAAGCTTAGGCCACCCGTAGAAAAATTTACATACCACAACATACTTTAATCCTTCAATAATATTCATATGTTCTACTTCTGATTATGTGAAGCACACCGTTGGTAGCCCTTGAAATACTTTGGCTCGTCGAAGAGCAATTGGTTCAACAAACGCAGCAAAAGTCTGCATGGCAGGACTGTTCGTTGTGGGTTTCAGAACTTTTGCATAATCCATAGGTTTTTGGATGTTTTCTGGGGTCGTTGAGGGCTGGGTTATGTTGGGAGGAGGTGGGAGAGGCAGCCCAGCCATAAGAGGTGGCTGGCCACCGGCTGGAGAGGCCATGATAGTGTTGCGATAAGTTGCGCACGTCAGTATTCTCCTGATCGCATGTCGCCTTAGGTTTGCACAGTCGTTTGGGCCACTGCATTTAGAAGTTGCTTAAGGAGATTTTATTTTTTTATGTCATCTTTTACTTTCTAGTTTTACATAGTAATGTCGAGTTTTTTCGTACTATTTTATTTTCTATTTTGCATCTGAAAAAGTGTGTTATAAATCAAAAATCCAAAAAAGAGATGATGCATTTTATACTTTCGGTGGAAGTTTTCTTTAGAATACTAATTCTAGGAATAAAAAAATCATTTGAGGTGGTTTTCCTTTATTAAATTAATATCTAGAACTCAATAAAAATGTTTTTATACTTCTTTTTAGTATATTAACACTAAAAATTCAAAAAAAGAGGAGAATTTTCTTATAGTACCTCTTTAAAAGTTTTCTTAAATATATTACTTCCAAAAATCAACAAGATTTTCTTTTGGGGTTATTCTTTGGAAAATCAATGAAAAAAAAAAATACCCTTTTATTTTATTAGAATTTAAGGATATTGTACATAGAAAGAAAAACGTATTTTATCTTTTGTTTATCAATAGACTTTCTCCTTTGGGCAATCAAAATTTAAATCCCAAAAATATTTTGTTCTACTCTTTTTATTTATTGCTTGTTTTGAAATCTCGCGCTCAGGATATCAAATGTAAATTCGAATACTTTTTTTGTGGTTTACTCTTTAGATTTTCTTCCTAAAAAGAAAAAGAATCAAAAAATAGTTTTTCTCTCCTAGGGGTTTTGCTTAATAATTTTTCATAGAGTGTTTGTTTCAAAAATAAAAAAGGGAAGGACAAAATATATGCTCGTTAAGCTTGAGTTTGGATTAAGTGATAGAACATTAAATCTAGAAAATTCAAAGAAAAAGAGATTTCTTCTTTTATTTTTTTTTCTTATCTGAATATTCGTTAAGGTAATAAAAAAAAGAAAAGAAAAGTGAGAATGTTAGTTTGTTTGCTTTATTCACGAACTACGCAAAGATCTAATTCATGCGGGGTCATGATATGTAGGGAACCTACATAGGGTTCGATTGAATCATTTTTTGTTTAATTAAAAAAATGGAAAAAGAAAGAGGAAAAAAGAGGTGAAATTATGGGATGTGAGAAATGAGAGGGAAGAAAAGAGCGATAATCAGAAAGAAAAAAAGGAAGGAAAATGAGCAAGCTAAGAAGTGCGAGAAAAGAAAAGAAAAGAGAGGTTGAAATGAACAAATTGGGATGATGCCAACTGCTCTTTATATCGTCGAAGTCATTTTAGAACCGATAACTGTGGTTAGGTGCATTGCACATAAAGTGAAATAATCTTATGCTAAATGCCCTAATGCTAACGTGATGGATTTATTTTGTTATGTTCATAATAGAAGGATGGTTGGTTTGTGGTTCTTGAGGTGGTAACTCTTCTCTACAATATAAAGTCAAAAGACAATGGCAGACAATAATAGGACTGTGTTGGTTGATACCGGTGCCCAAAAGTGGTTGGTTGAATGGGACAATGGGTTGATTGAAGAGGTAAACATGTTAAGACAAACACATGGCGGACATGTATCAGACTTGGATGACTGGGAAGGCACCACCCCCGCCACCACCTAGCTTCCTAGATAATGCCCTTACCCAAACTCCGGACACAATGCCAGATGGTCCTCCATACTCTCCAGATCCACCCGGTTATCACTGTTTTCTCAACAACCCTAGTAGCTCAATCACTCGTCCTCCAACTATCTTTTTCTAGGTTAACATCAACATTGCTAGAGCATTCACAAGTCTTCATCTCATTGTCCTTAGCAAATAGCTTTTGCGTCCTTTTAGACGGCTCGTTCTTATGATCAACTTCCGGAAACAAGGATGATAACGCTAAAAGCTTTGTGGCAAGTGGCCCTCCGAGGATCTCAGAATAGTTCTTATATTCATGTTCCACACAAATCATGTCCTCCATATGCTTCTCATTGTGAACAGGTAATGGACTTTGGCTAGTATTTTGCTACATTTGGATTTTGCATGATAATGTTACCTGCATCAATAAGCTTTTGGACTGCTCCCTTCATATGCCAACACTTCTCTATGTCATGCCCCGAGACATCTGAGCAATATGCGCATTTTTGAGAAAAATCAAACTTCTTTGGAAGAGGGCTTCACATTTTTATCTGAATCGGCTTCAACATGTCCAATTTTCTTAGCCTCTGGAACAGAGTGGAATATGACTCTCCCAATGGAGTGAAGGTTTTATTTCTCTAGAACCTCTCATTCTTGAATGCTTGATTGGGGCGGAAACTTGATCCATGAGGGTTTCAGGAGGATCGTGGGGGCGAGTAAGACATTTGTGGTTGTGGTACGGGCCATAGCGGGCCTCGTTGATATAAAGCATATGGTGGTGCATTGGGGACATGGTATCAGGAAAGTGATGTACAATTTTGGGGGTTCTATGGAGAGAAGTGGTAGTGGGGAGGAAGACAAGGATATCTGCGGGGTCGATATTGAGGCTGAAAGTGCTTAGCAAGAATGCCCACTGGATCCTGTCATTGGCGGGGGCTCAGCAACATCTTTTCTATCAATGAGAGGACAGTCCCGAGCAACTTGTTCGTTCCCTCTGAGCCAAAAGTCCCTAAAACTTTCCTTGGGTTTCTTTTTCATCTGAGATAGGGAGGAACGGTCTGGGAAAATGTATATTTTGTACCGAAAGTGTCGCACAAAATCTTGAGCCATGTCACCCAATGTAGTCACTTACCAACGTTTTAACGAGTATACCAGTCCAAAGCTGCCCCAGTCAGGCTCTCACTGAAATATGCCATTATCACGTCATCTTTCTCTCCAACACTACTCATTGTACTACAATAAACCTTTAGGTGGGCTACCGGATCTCTACACCCATCATACACGTTAAATTTTGGCACTTCAACCCCGTGGGCAAGCGAATGTTAGGGGACACAGACAATTCTTTGTAATCCATGTTACCATGGTCTCCCATTCCTTGCTAGTTCTTTAAGGACTGTTCTATGCCTTTTGGCTTCCTAGGTATCTCATCTCGCCCTTTTTTCCTGTGAACTTTTCATTTTTAACATGAGACTCATCCCGAGGGTTCTGCTTGTAGGAGTCATGAACCTTGTGGGCAACCTATGAGGGGTAATATTTGGCATCATGAGATTTGAGTGGGTGTTCCTTGTGGGGGATAGTGGATGTGACAGGAGGACACATTTGGGAAAAGATAGTTGGAGGACGAGTGATGGAGCTACTAGGGTGGTTGGGAAAACTCTGATATGTGGGTGAATCTAGAGAGTATGGAGGACCATCTGGCATTATGTCCGGAGATTAGGTTAGGGCAACATCTAGGAAGCTAGGTGGTGGAGGGGGTGGTGCTTTCCCAGTTATCCAAGCATGATACATGTCCGCCATGTATTGTCCTAACATGTTTACCTCTTCAATCAACCCATTGTCCCGTTCAACCAACTGCTTTTTGGTACCGGTATCAACCAACTCAGTTATGTTTTTGTCTGTCATTGTCTTTTGACTTTATGTTGTAGAGAAAAGTTACCACCTCAAGAACCACAAACCAACCACCCTTCTTCTATGAACATAACAAATGAAGCTATCACATTAGTGTTAGGGCATTTAACATAAGATAATTTCACGTTATGCAATGCACCTAGCCACCATTATCGGTTCTAAAATGACTTCGAGGGTACAAAGGGCAGTTGGCATCATCCCAATTTTTTCATTTCTACCTCTCTTCTCTTTTCTTTTCTCGCACTTCTTAGCTTGCTTATTTTTCTTCTTTTTTTCTTTCTGATTATGACTCTTTTCTTCCCTCTCATTTCTCACATCCCATAATTTTACCTTTCTTTTTCTTTTCTTTTTTCTTAATAAAACAAAGATGATTCGATCGAATCCTATCTAGGTTGCTTACGTATCATGACCCTACATGAATCTGATCTTTGCTTAGTTCGGAAAGATCGTGAATAAAGTAAAAAAACTAACATTCTCATTTTTCTTTTCTTTTTCTTTTTTATTACCTCAACGGCTATTCTGATGAGAAAAAAGAAATAAAAGAAGAAATTCCTTTTCTTTTGAATATTCTAGATTTAATATTCTATAACTTATTCAAACTCAAGCTAAATGAGCATATATATTTTTGGCTTCCCTTTTTTTTTTTTGAAACAAACACTCTATGAAAAATTATTAAGAAAAACCCCTAGAGAGAAAAAATATTTTTTGATTTTTTTCCAGGAAAAAATCTAAAGAGCAAACCACAAAAAAAGTATTCGAATTTTCATTTGACATCCTGACGCAAGATTTCGAAACAAGTAATAAAGAAGAAAATGAAACAAAATATTTTTCGGATTTCAATTTTGATTACTTAAAGGAGAAATTCTAATGACAAAAAAAAGATAAAGTATATTTTTCTTTCTATGTACAATATCCTAAAGTTCTAATAAAATAAAAGGATTTTTTTTCATTAATTTCCCAAAGAATAACACTAAAAGAAAATCTTTGGATTTTTGGAAGTAATATCTTTAAGAAAACTTTTAAAGAGGTACTACAAGGAAATTCTCCTCTTTTTTTTTTTTTTTTAATTTTTGTGGAAATCAGTAAATTTTAGCGTGTAAACATTTATGGCGTCCCAAGTCACCGGTTCGAATCGCGAATCGAGGAAAAGATTGGCTCTGTATACAGTCCACGAACAAAAAATTCGGGTAAGGAATTCTGTTTACCCGGGAGAAGGTGTTAGGCATTCTCAGGTTTCGTGGTTCTAGCACGGTCGCTCAACTACTATTATTCGCTTATTTATCTGATTTAAAATATTTTTGAACCGGCCTAACATAGCTATTTCAATTATTTTTGACTTCTTTTACCTTATTTTGTCATAAAAATGAAAATTACAAAAAAAAAAAAAAAATTTCAGCTTACGTATATTTCATAAATTTCAATAAAAATATATAAAATAGTACCTTATTTTATCTTTACATAATCTTGAAAATACAAAAATATATAATAGTTTCATGTTAGATTTTGCATTGTGTAGTATTTTTATCTTATTTTTAAAAAGAGTCAATTAAAGTGTCGGATCACAATTTTAAGAGTTTTAGAGCATAATTTTTGACCCATTTTGGATTAGTTCATTAAGCTTATGAACCCTTTTAGACTTCTTTTTGGAGTAAAAAATAAATAAAAATATCCTAAAGACTTAACATAAAAAATATAAGAATAAATTAACAAAATACACAAAATATATAGTTAGACCTAGGCCTATATAACCCGGACTAATACCTATCAGGTAAGGGTGAGAAAAAAAGAGAACGCCTGAAAATCAGGGATCGGCACAGCTTTTCACAAACTCCATCCCCTTGACTTTGTCTTATTCGATCCCCCTCCCCAGCGAGCTTCTTCTGGACAGAGCGAAAACTAGCCGCTAACACAGAGAAGACCAACCCTTCCTGATTTCTGATCTCCGTAGAACTACCCCACCCCCACTCCCAAACGACCTTCCCTCCATCGACGCGGTCATCCTCCTCGTTCTCAAGACCAAAATGCACACAAACCAACCCCCCAGAACTTGAGCATCTTCTTCAGAGAAGAAAAGCCAAAATCCATGTCTTTTTCCTAACCCAAAGACGACCAGCAACCCCTAGATCGAGTACACGCACAATCACGCACACGGACAAAATTGGAGTCGAGATGTTGAAAACGGTTTAAGGTCGTCGTTCGAGGTCCGTTCGTGTTTACCATTACAATTTTGCCTCTATATTTCCAGCAAAGCTAGCTAAGAGCAAGTTGATTGTACCCGATACTTCTTGTTTCTGTTATTAAAGGAAGAATTGTTGATCATGTTTAATCTTTTACCCCTTTATTTTGATAGAAGTTACGCAATTAATTGAGATTTGGATTACTGTGACTGCTTATCATAAATATGCCTTTGTGGAAATCAGCATAGTCTATTAGCGTTTATGTCCATTTGGCGTTTCTCCTATTTCGTTTAAACGCGGGCTAGTTTTTTGTTCATTTACGGCGTTCCTACAAGAATTTCATTTACTCCTCTGTCCATTTCTATATGTTCAGCTTCCTTGTCTTTTGTTTGCTTTGCCAATTACTATCGGCATGCTCATCTTAATGTAATGAACTGTTGTATTTGTTTTCTTTGCCTTTTCGTTACTTTGATATCTTAAATGGGTAGGAACAATTATTAAGATTAATGTAGGAGATTATTTGCTCTATTTAATTTATGGATTGTTCGTATAATTCTTGTAGGTTGGGTGGTAATCATATTGGATTATGTTAAGATAGTGTAGAAATATTAAAATAGTAATCACCTTTCTGTAACTAATTTACTTTACTTTTCTCCATGAATTTATTCATTACCTCACGAATCCTTATTCATTAATTCATTCCCTTTGAATTCTATCCCTTTGTTGACGAAAGTGTTGACACCAGTGTCATTTCATCAATTACGAACATCTCCTTGGAGTGGGCTGCCCCTTGGATGCCGGGAACTTCAGAACTTGGTGAAGGGTCGAGGGTACTTTCCTTATGTTATAGATCCAGGGCCTTCCAAACAGGGCGTTATACCTCATATCTCCCTCGATTAATGGAACTTAGTTTCATGTATGGTCTTGGCCTTGTTCACTGGCAAAATATTCTCACCTTTGGTGGTCTCTCTTGCCATTTTGAAGTCGTTAAGTACTCAGGCTACGGGCACAATTTGATCTTGTAGACCAAGTTGTTCCACGACCCTTGATCAAATAATGTTGGCCAAGCAACCAAGATATATCAGGACACATCTAAGTGGAATTGTATTCATAAGGATAGATATTACAAGTGCGTTGTTGTGAGGCTGTACGATCCCTTGTGCATCCTCGTCGTTGAAAGACAATGTCTCTTCCGGTAAGCAGTCTCGAGTCTGTTTTTTATTTTGACCGGTCCTTGGGGAACATCGACCCCTCCAACGATCATGTGAATCACATATTTTGGCTCTTCTTGCTCGTTTTGTATGTTTGAATCTCTATTTTTGAAGTGGTTCTTAGCCCGATCACTTAAGAATTCTCGAAGGTGACCCTAGTTGAACAATCGAGCAACTTCCTCTCTTAGTTATTTGCAATATTCTTGATTATGGGCATGGGTGCCATGATATTTGCATGTTTGGTTTGGGTTTCTCTAGGTTGGATCAGTCTGCAGAGGTCGAGGGCACCTGGTATCTTTGATACGCCCAATGGCCAATACTATGGTGGAAACATCTACATTGAAGTTATATTCTGACAATCGAGGTGCTTCTTTGGACCCAGCATCCCTATTGAAACCACCCTTGCTCATGAGCCCTTAATGGTGGACGTATATGAAGTGATGTTTCCATTTGGATCTATCGTCCCGTTATATTTTGGAATCTGGGGCATACAAAACTTCTTTGGGATTGGCTTCGGAGCCGCACTCGGGAGGAAATGTTTTTGGATAAACTTTTTGGAATCAAGTCCTTTCAATACCGGTGGTTCCCACGAGATTGATCGACTCTATGAACAACTTCTTGTAACCGCTCGAGCTCGATCCTGCTTGTTGGTCGATTCTAATTTTGGATTTGTGCTATTGCATCTTGTTGAGTCTGCAATATTTTGAATATCATTCAACCGCTAATTCTACCTTCTTCTTCATTTTGTGCGTACTGATCGGCTGTCCGAGCATCTCTACGGACGCTAGTCTCAGGGTCGACGCCCAAATTCCCATTAATGGAAATATGGGAGCTGACGTCGATTGGGTCCATGGTTGGAGCTCCATCGGGGTTAATTGGATGTACTTTGTTTCCTGTGGCTGCTATGTTTTCGTTCTCTCTATGAAGACCAAAGTCGTTATCTCTGTGTGTGGATGCTACTTGAGAGTTTGACATGTTAATCCTGAATTCAAAGATACTTCAAAGAGAAAGCGTAAAATAATGTGTGTTACGAAAATTGTACCAGGAAATCACTATTATCTTTAGCCCCACGGTGCGCGCCAAACTGTTTATCCTTAAAATCGGATAACAATTAAACTTATAAGTGATTTTAAGGATACGTAATTCTACCTAGCACCAGTTGATAAATATGATGATTAATAGTAGAAATAAATAACAAAGTAAAGCAAACTAGTATTGAAATGCAATTTCGCCCTCGAGTTAGGTCGCCCTCGAACTGAGTGAGTGAGAGTAGAGTTATGAAATAAATTGATGAACAAGAGAATATAAGAGAAAAAGAGTATTGTACTGCTTTGATATGCGTTAATGTACGATCATTACAAAAAGTTAAGGCCTTCTTTATATAGTAGATGAATCATATTTATGGTACAATTCTAATTACAAAAGAAAATCTCACGATTTGCTAAAAATATCGCCCTTGATTTGATCTATTCCGAGATTTCCTCCATAATCTTCGTCTTTGATCTTTGATTAGTCATGGATATATCGCCTCTCCGTTATTATGCTATCTTCGGTCTTGTTCGTCCTCGAACATTACTGATCTCGATCTCGACAGGTACCTCAAACTCGAACTCGATACTTTATCCTCATGTTTCTGTCTAATATGCTATAGGGCCGATCCTCGACTCCATCTCCCTGGTCTCGGTTAAACAGTATTGAACCTTATACAATATTTTAAAGAAATGTCATACCTTGAATATAAGTAATTATTTATTTTAATATTCTTATTATTCTCAATATTTTTCTTATAGGAATATTATGCCATATTTAAAATCACAAAATTTGATTTTTTGAATAAGTTATTCATATTTTTAATTTAAAATCACAAGATTCAACAAATTTATGTACATTCTTAAGTTTCGCGTTCAATCAAATTAGACAAATAAAATGACAGGAAACGAGTAATTTATTACTATAATCCACATCTTCTTTGATTTTCTATCTACTTGTACTAAAGACATACCACGATTTCACTAAAGCAAGGTAACTACTGGTATAGTTTGGTTTTTGGAATTGATTTTGGAAGACAATTGAGGATATAATTTGTGTTTTTGGTTTTGGAACTGATTTTTGAATTTGAATTAAACCAAAAGAAAAAAAAAGTAGTTAATTTTAAGGCTTAAGCTTCCTAGCTAAGGGTGTCTTCTGGCCCGGGCCCGAGCCTAAACGGGCCTGACGGGCCGGGCTTCGCGTCCTGGGCTTCGTGTGCCGGGCCTGGCGGTCTCGGGCCTAGCGGTCCTGGTGGTTGAGACCGGCCCGTGACGGGCCTAAGCCCACAGTGGTCCTGGGCCTGGCGGGCCTAACTGGCCTGATCTTTTTAAGGCAATATCTTGTATAGTAGTTATTAGTATAGTGTAGAATATATTTTATATGGTGTACTAAGTTATTAGTATAGTATATATAATATATATTTCATTGTATATTGCGTTGTAATAATTTGTATATATTGTATATTATGTATATATTGTGTTGTAGTAATTAGTATATATTGTATATTATGTATATATTGATATATATTATGTATATATTGTGTTGTAGTAATTAGTATATATTATATATATATATATATATATATATATATATATATATATTATGTATATAGTGTGTTTTAGTAATTAGTGTATATTGTATATTATGTATATATTGATATATATTACGTATATATTGTGTTGTAGTAATTAATATATTGTGTTGTACTAATTAGTATATATATTATATCTCTTATGTATGTTATATATTGTATGTTATATATATATTCAAGGATTGATATCGAAGTAAAGACAAAAAAATATTGAGAAAAAAGATATTCAAGGATATGATAAAGAGCATTTTTATTGACCAAAATGGCATATCTTTCTTAGTTCCCCCAATGGAATGAGCACAACAAGGTACTAATACCACCATTAAAAGGAAAAAAAAAACTAAAAGAAGATGTGCCAATGTACAAGTTACATCATAATCTACATTGTATCTCTAACAAATCGCATAAATCCGTCAAAGTTGGGAGGAGGTTGTGTTGGTGGTGGTGGAAATGAAGCTTGTTCATCACCACTTCCGGGCGAAGCCGAATCCTCCGAAATTTCTGCTATCATTTCTTCATATGCTTCATCTATCGCCGATTGTGATTCTGCAATGCCAATATTTCTTCTTTCCGCGCGGATCCAATCTCTAAAAAAACCGATTTTTCCAAGCTCTCCCTCATCGCCGCTCTATGATCACCGATTTGTAGTCTTGCTTGACTGAAAGCGCTCTCCGATGCAACAGTTGAAGCTTGAATTGATAAAACATCCCGAGCCATCCTTGCAAGAACGGAAAAATATTTTTCCCTTGACTTCCACCATTCCAAAAGATCGAAAGAGCCGTCTGGATTCTCCTTTTCTAGTCCCTGTGACTAGTAAACTTGAAGCTCATTTAGATGTGAAATTTCATCAAAATTATCACCTTGAGAACCCCGGAACTTCGTCCAAGATTTAAGAGCTGTTAAGCCCGCAGCTCTTTTAGACGATTGTGAGCTAGACGAAGTAGGGTAGGAATTTGGCCTAGCATGCTTTAACGCCTGTTTATCAGCATTATAAACAGCCTGAGCATTAATTTTAATTGCTGCTTTTGCATCAGCAAGTGTAGCAATTTCCTCTTCTGAAAGATCTAAAACTTTATAAATATTAGAATACCAAAAATGAGGACCTCTTAATTTCATTGTTGGATTTAACATTGCAACTACACAAAAAATAGGAGGGATAGGGAAAAAATATTTTTTAAACTTTTGTTTCATTTCATTTATAACAAGTTCATAATTTTACTAAATGCAGAATTAAGGGTTTGTGTTACCATGCCTATTGCACTAATGTTACTAGAAGCATTATCCATAGAAATTGCCATTATTTTATCGCTAAAGCAAAAATATCTACATATATCTGAAACAGTGTTAGCTATAAACCTACCCGTATGACGTGCATTAATTATTCTACATGCAATTATGCGTTTTTGCATTGTCCAATACTCATCTATCCAATGACTTGTAACAGTTAGATAATCACAGTCACTATTACTTCTACCAATATCAGTTGTAATAGAAATCCGATTAGGTATATGAGTAAATAAATAGCGCAAATATTGTTCATATTCATATTTGAATTTATAAATATCGGCCTTAACTGTTGCGCGAGGCCAACCTTTATAAGTAGGATTGAAAACTCTTCTAATATAGTGAACCCAATTAGGATTAGAAGCAAAAGTACAAGGCAAGCACATAACAATAATCATCTTTGCTAGTTCTTCACGATCTCTATTTCGATCTTAATATAGAATACCTCCGGTGACAGTGTTAATTCCTGGTTGAACTAGATTTGAACATGTACTAGGGTTAACTTGAGAATCTACACTTGTCCCCTCTTGCTGCGCTTACATTTGAAAAAATATAGCCTTATCTCTAGGGTGTATTTTTATGTGCCTAACCAAACTACATGTGCCGCTACGGTCTCCAGTAAATTTATGAACAAGTAATTTCCCACAAGTTTTACACTTAGCCTTATTTTGTTCTCTTACTTGAGTAAAAAAAATGCCAAACTACTGATGTTTCTGCACGTTTAGCAGGTTGTCTACTAAAAGTTGGAGTTTCTACAGGTGGGTGTGCCGGTGCATTACTTGAGTTATGAACATGACTAGTAGGTATATCATCTAAATGTGATGCTCGGGTATTCATCATCATTATTATCATCCTCATTTTCCTCAATAGGTTCGTTAGGATAAAGAGAATTCATAATTTCATCATCTAATCTATCACCTACTGCAACATCATGTAGAAACTCACTATCGGTAAATTGAAAACAAGGGTGATCACTATCAAGCATTACGGGAGGCAGAGTAGGACGTCTAGGTTGGCGACGACTTTCAACTTGCTTATCTTTTGTAGGTCGGGGAGCTGGGGGAAGGGTAGTATTATGACCACTACTTTCACCGGTTTTACCTTTTCCTTTACCGAACATAATTTCTAAAGAAAATACCATACTAATTAGAATTATGCAAACTAAACAACACAAAAATATATTATTAACACGTAAGAGTTGAAACGAGTTTACCGGATTGCCGAACAACTTCTTGAAAATTGAAAATCGTTGAACACACGAAAACTTCAATTCAACAACTTCACAATTTTTCACGAATTTTCAACAATAAATTAAGCAATTGTAGTAGAAAGATTGAAAGAGAGCTTGAGAGATATTGATGAATTGGTGAATAAAAATGAAAGGATGAGGGGGTATTTATAGTTGAGAAATGGAAAAAAGTGTAATTATATAAAGTTTGGGGGCCAAATGGCTATTTTACAAAGTTTCAAAAGGCTATTTTTGAAAATAGTCGTTACTGATTTTCAAAAAAAAAATTTCTTTTTAAAAATAGCCGTTGGGCCCGCCAGGCCTGGCCCTGGCCCGTCAGGCGGTCCCGGGCCTGACGGTTCGACTCTGAAAACCGGCCCGTAACGGGCTTAATGGACCGGTAGGACCGGAACCGTCAAGACCGACCCAACAGACACGCCAGGACCGCGGTCCCAATCCGGTCCCGGGTCTGAACCGGCCTGTTTGCACCCTTATTCCTAGCACGTCGAGAACTTTTGTTTGGAGTTCCAAACCCTTTGGAACTGGTTTCCTCTTTCACTTTTTGGGGTCAAAAGCTAAAAGGAAGACCTTTAAGTAGATGATTCCAATAGACTTGTCTATTTTTTTTCTTGGGACATGCTCTATGGTCACATCACCAAGCCACCCAATAAGCCTTTTTGTTGTGTAATTATAGTATGGAATCAATTCAGGTCAGGCTTTTTAACTGAATAATTACCAAAGAGTTGATTGATCACCAATTTAAAATCTCCATAAGAGTTGCAACTCCTTTATCTTTATTTGATGTGGTGTACAAATTGAACTGACAAATTGCACCAACCCGATAATACGAGTCAAACCGAGAAAAAAACCCGACCATGGTTTGGTATTGGAAAAAAACCCGACCATAATTGGTTTGGTTTGATTTTAACTAAAGAAAGTCAAACCGAAACCAAACCAACCTGACATTATATATATATATATATATATATATATATATATATATATATATATATATATATATATGCATAGAACTTTTAGATATATTTAATATATAAATATACTTATTGTGATGTAATTTATAAATATTTCTTTAAAAAATTCATAATTTTATCTTTTAAGGTATTATTTCAAGGTTTGACTTAGAGCTTTTTGAATGTTCCAATAAGTTTTATAGCCTTTAACATTAGTAAATTAAATACTGCGAACAAAAGCCAAATTAAAACCAAAATCAAATCAATATTAATGCTAACAAAAGACATTCAATTCAATACTATGAACGGGAATGTATTGAATATCTATTTATTTTGCAATAATTTAGATAAATGCACAACCTATTTTTATTTTTTCTTTAGCGTTTAGTCATGTATTAATATTCCCTTATTAGTCTACTTATTTTAGCATGAATTAGTATTTTTAGATTATATTTATTTTGTTATGGCTTTTTAATTAGCAATATTGATATTACACAATTTTATTGTCTTCGTTATTGAATATTGTAGGATAATGCCATGACACATCTCATATTGTATATTATTTTCTTGGAAAATATTTTATATAGTTGTATCTTACTAGGATTAAAGAAATATTTTGAGCATAATTTATATATTTTTTTCTATGAAGATTTTATTGAAAAAAGTTTAGAAAAAATCCGAATAACCCGAAAACCCGAAAAAATCAGAGAGCAAAACCCCCGAGTTTATTGGTTTGGTTTGGTATTTTAATAACCCGACACAATTGGTTTGATTTGGTAATTGTAAAATCCGAACCAACCCGGCCTATGTACACCCCTAGATGTCACTATAAGGATTAGTGGATTACGTTACTAGAAAAGTTTTTCTTTTTTCTTTTTCGAATCTACATCAACTGGTATTACACATTTGAATTTGTGCAAAATACACAAGCATAAGCTTGAATCTTATATAGGAAGATCCATAGTTATTTTTAATTCGTTAAATGTTTAAAAGTTATTTAATTACCATCCAAAATCCTTCATAGTGGTAAAATTATATTGACTAGTTAGTAAGTATGCATGCACTGACGCACAGTACAAAAAGAAGCTAATGAGAAAAGGAGCAAAGGAGCAAAACTCCGTCGACAGCAGGATTCGAACCTGCGCAGGCAAAGCCCAACAGATTTCGAGTCTGTCTCCTTAACCGCTCGGACATATCGACGATTTAATAAGACTGGTCAAGTCAAATTAACTTCAACAATAATATGATGACAAATGACAAATCAACCTGAATTCTTCAGTTTTCTATGAATTGATATTGTTACTATACAATTATTCGGTTTATCCTGAAGGCTGTCCCAGTCAAAACAACAGCGAGAGAAGCTGAGAGTGACGTTCTTGGCTCATATTAGTTGTTCGGCTTGCACCTTTAATGTGTATAGATAACTTCTATAACCATGAAGTTGGCACCCTTCGTGCCTTGATCATCCACCCAATGAAAATGATATAATGTGCTTAGTTTCTGTTACGCTGCTGAAGCATGACTTCCTTATGGTGCTAGGTGTCTTGTTTATTATATATGGACTGAGTTTCTATACTTCAATCTCAACCGTCTAAGTGCCCCCTCCCCCAAATTTCATTGAATCCAATTTTCACCATTATTTTCATTCTTCATCAATCAAACTCTCCAACAAATTGTTCGAATCTCAACCACTAAAATAGGAATTACAGACCCATTTGCACTGCATCGGCTGTGCACTCATGCTTGCCACTGGTTATGGACTTATGGTTAACAGGGATGGCTGTGGGGGCATCTTTTTGGCTCTGTTAAGCAGGTGTACAAATAAGGATACAAGGAAAAACCAGCATTGTTTCTGATGAAGAATAATTAAAGTGATTAGGCAAAAAAAAAAAAGTACAAGACTACAAGTGACCTATCACTTGATGCATTTTTTAAAAATAATTCTTTCTTGCCATATTAAGAGTAATAGGGGCAAGGGAAGAACCTTCGAACATCAGCCATTCTAGCATTGTTGAGATATAGGCTATGATGATATTCTAATTCTGAGCCTAATAATTGGTCATTTCCTTAATTGTGGCTAATTCTGTAATTTCTTTATTCTTCTGTATTCTTTTGTAAAATAGGCTATATGTGCAAAATAGGTTGTATTTGTAAATAGGCTAGTTTTGTAACAAGTATATCTGATATATACTCTCATTTTGATCCTTGACCCGTCAGAGGGGTCATTTGGCTTATGACAGAGTCTTCTTCGAGACTCTTCTATTCTCTCTTCCTTCTCTCTACTTTCTCTCTCTAAATTTCTTCGATTATCTGCATGTTTTCATGGTATCAGAGCCGGTACAATGATCCGGTGATGTTATCGTGTGAATCAATAGTTCATCTGAACTATTTTTGACAAAATTTGGGATTTTTTTTCTGAGATCAAAAAGATCGATGATGGTTTCAACCATGTTAGGGTTCTTCGGTCCATTTATCTTCACGATCTACGTTTGTTCCTTCTGTATTGAACGGTTCAATCGTTTATTGTGAGTTTTTCGGAGATTTTGCGGTGAGTTTCAACCTCTAGGGTTTTCTGGTGGTCAAATCGAGTGTTTGATTACCATCCGGTGGTTTGATACTTACTTTGCTGAAGTTTTGGTCATCATCAGTGGTGCTGCGACATCTTTATCAACATTTGTGGTAAAGTTTTGACGGTTACACTACCTAGGGTTTTGCCTGTTGTTAAAGGCCGATCTTCCGGTTGCGAAGAAGGACGGTAACCTCGTTCCTATTATCTGGTTGTGATTCCTTGTTTGTATATGTGACTGCCTATTTGTGAATAAATCATTTAACTTGAGAATATTGACTGTGTAGACTGTGAATATTGTTTGGTGATATTGTTTTTCAAAAGATTTGATTCATTTGTTGAGCATGGCTGCTAACATGAATGCTGGTAGTTCTGGTGCCAACTCCGGTCCTATTGACCCTTCCAATCCATTATTTGTGCATTCTTCTGATGTTCCTGGTGCATGTTTAGTCCCCACTCCTTTCTCAGGAAGTGGTTATGGAGGATGGAAGCGTAAAATGACTATGGCTTTATCTGCTAAAAATAAAATCTGTTTCATTGATGGTTCCTTTTCCAGACCTAGTAATAATGTGAGTTTGCAAAGGTTGTGGGATAGATGTAACATGCTTGTTATGTCATGGTTAACCTCTTCTGTGTCATCTCAAATAGCTGACAGTGTTCAATACTCTGACACTGCACGAAGCATGTGGTCTCAACTTGAGAAGAGGTATGGTACTCCTAACAAAACCAAAATTTTTGAACTAAAGCGAGAACTCTCCCAAACTTCCCAGGGTTCCCTTGATGTAGCCTCATACTTTAATAAACTCAAGAGTTTGTGGGATGAGTTGGGGACAATGGTCCCAAACCATGGGCAGAAGTGCACTTGTGCTGCTAAGAATGGTATCATTGAGGAAGATGATGAGAACAAGATTTATCAGTTCCTTATGGGACTAAATGAGACATATTTGGGTGTAAGAAGCAATTTGTTAATGATGCAACAATTTCCTTCCCTTGACAGTGTTTATAATATTGTGTTGAATGATGAAAAGCAAAGACAGGTCAAGTCCATTTCCCATATGAGCCCAGACTCAATGTCTTTTAATGCTCACACTGATAGGCCCCCTGCTGGGTCCAACCAAGGGAAATTGTCTGGTTTCAATTTCAGACCTAAAGTCAATTTTGAACAAAACAGAGGAAACTTATTTTGCAGATATTGCAAGAAGTCTGGACACTTAATTGATAAGTGTTTCAAACTCCATGGTTTTCCTCAAAGCAATTCTTACATCAAGGGAAGGAAATCTGCTGCTCATCTTTCCACTAGTACTGACTGTGTATCTGTTGATTCAAGAATTTCAGGTGTGTCTGCTCCTCTAGGGGATCCTATTGCCAGTCAACCTGTGATACCAGGGTTGAGCAGACAACAATGTGATCAGATTGTGAGCTTGATTCAACAAACACTTTCAACCAGTGATCAAACTTCTTCTTCCATGAGTTCTGCTAATTTTGCTGGTACTTTAATGTCTGAGAGTCTTGTTTCTGATTCCAAGTTATGCATGCTTACACACATAAATTCTGCTACCTGGATCATTGATTCAGGAGCTTCCAATCACATGACTTATGATAAGAATCTACTGTTTGACATTATACCCCTAACTGTACCTTACCTTGTTTCACTTCCTAATGGATATAAAGTCAAAGTTACTTGTACAGGATCATTTGCATTGACTCCTTCCCTCACTCTTCATAATGTACTTCTAGTTCCTTCTTTCAAACATAATTTGATCTCTGTTCATAAGTTGATGAAACAATTGAATTGTTTAGTCTTGTTTACACCAACCTCATGCCTTCTTTACCTGTTACAGGACCTTTCTCTGAAGAGGCTTCTGGATCTTGGTAAAGAGGAGGCTGGCTTGTACAAGTACTCTTGGTCACCCTCTTCCTCTTCTGCCTCTTCCAAGCCTTCTTCTCTTGAGCATAGTGATTCAGATGTTTGTAATGATGATATTGTTTCTGATAACAAACATTCTAGCTCAATTATTCAATCTTCTAGTTGTAATAATGCTGTTCCTGATGATATGAACTATATTTGGCATTTGAGATTAGCACATACATCTTTTGCTAATATGAAACATGTTTCTAATTTGCCTTTTTCTATTGCTGCTAAGCAACCTTTTCCTTGCTCAATTTGCCCTATGGCTAAACAAACCAGATTGCCCTTTCCTGACAGTAGCATTAGCACCACCAAACCATTCCAACTCATTCATGTGGATACTTGGGGTCCTTACCATACCCCTACATCCCTTGGTAGCAAGTATTTCCTCACCATAGTTGATGATTTTTCTAGAGCTACCTGGACACATCTAATGGGCTCTAAAAGTAATGCATTCCCTCTCCTACAATCCTTCATTTCTTATGTTCAAACTCAATTTAATTCCCTGGTCAAGGTTGTCAGAAGTGATAATGCCCTGGAACTGGGTTCCAGTGCTGAAGGGATTTCCTATTTTAGTAAACTTGGGATTGTGCATCAAACAACTTGCCCCCATTCCCCCCAACAGAATGGGGTTGTTGAGAGAAAGCACAGGTCTTTACTTGAAACTTGTAGAGCACTTCTCTTTCAATCTGGTTTACCTATTTCTTTTTGGGGTGATTGTCTGTTAACTGCAACATACATCATTAATAGACTGCCATCCAGGGTGCTTCATTACAAATCTCCTCATGAATTATTACATGGCTCTCCCCCTTCCTATTCACATCTGAGAGTTTTTGGCTGTTTGGCTTATGCTGCTGTGCCTATCCCTCATAGGGATAAGCTGAAATCCAGAGCTCATTCCTGTGTTTTCCTTGGTTATCCCTTTGGTAAGAAAGGTTATAAACTTTATGACCTGCATTCCAAGAAATGCTTTATATCTAGAGATGTTGTTTTTCATGAAACTCACTTTCCATTCAAGTCTCCTCCTCCCTTTTCTCCTTCTCCTCCACTTGTTCCATTTTGTGATGACATTCTTCCTCAACCTTTCACCCTACCATCTTCCCATGAATCTTCTCCTTCTTCTTCTTCTCCTCATCATTCTCCTGATTCTCCAGTGTCTATTCCTTCTCCTATTTTCAGTCCTGACATCTCCCCTCCTTCATTGCCTGTCTCCCAACCTGTTTCTTTGCCCAGAAAGTCCACCAGATCACATCTCCCTCCTTCTTACCTCAAAGACTATGTCTGTCAACTTCCAGCCTTTTCTGGCTCCTCTTCCTCTCACTTGGAATCTGAACCTATGTTTTACTCTCAAGCTGCCTCTGTACCAGCTTGGCAGGATGCTATGAGGAAGGAATTTGATGCATTGGATGCTAACCACACTTGGGACATTGTGCATCTTCCTCCAGGTAAGAAACCTATTGGCTGTAAGTGGGTTTACAAGATCAAATATAAATCTGATGGCTCTATTGAAAGATACAAAGCAAGGTTGGTTATTAGGGGTGACACACAGGTTGAAGGTGTGGACTTTACAGACACTTTTTCTCCTGTTGTAAAGATGACTTCAGTCAAGTGTCTCATTGCAGTGGCTGTTAAAAATCACTGGCCATTGTTCCAACTGGATGTTAACAATGCCTTTCTTCATGGTGATTTGGATGAGGAAGTGTATATGAAACTTCCTCCAGGTTTGGTGGTGTCTGATCTTTCTTCTCCTTCTCCTTCTACTTCTTCTTCTTCTTCTTCTCTCCCTCTGGTCTGTAAACTAAAGAAGTCTTTGTATGGGCTCAGGCAGGCCTCCAGGCAGTGGTATGCTAAGCTGTCCTCTGCCCTCCATTCTCGAGGTTACAGGCATTCTTTGAATGATTATTCACTGTTCTTGAAAGGTAATCCTGATTCCCTTGTTGTGGTGGCTGTGTATGTGGATGATATAATTGTTACTGGGGTTGACTGTGATGAGATTGCAGCCTTAAAGGCCTTCTTGGATGATACTTTCAAGATAAAGGATTTAGGGTCATTGCATTATTTCTTGGGTCTTGAGGTTAAACAAATCCCTGGTGGGATTCATCTGAATCAGCATAAATATGTTCATGATTTGTTGCATCATTTCGACTGTGTATCTGTTTCCCCTGTTGTATCCCCTCTGGACATTTCTTTAAAATTACATGCTGATTCTGGTGATCTTTTACCCGCTCCTGATCAGTTCAGGAGTCTTGTTGGCAAATTATTGTTTTTAACCCATACTAGACCTGATATATGCTTTGCCGTGCAACATCTGAGTCAGTATCTCAAATCCCCAAGGGTTCCCCATATGTCTGCTGCTTTACATGTTTTGAGGTATCTTAAGGGCACTTCCTCTTTGGGCCTCTTTTACTCTGATGCTGCTGACTTCTCTTTGTCTGGGTACTCTGATAGTGATTGGGCAGCTTGTCCCGACACTCGTCGCTCTGTTACTGGTTTTTGTGTCTTGTTGGGTGGCAGCCTGGTCAGTTGGAAGTCGAAGAAACAACCTGTTGTCTCTCTTTCTTCAGCTGAAGCTGAGTATAGGGCTTTAAGCAAGGTTACTGCTGAACTCACTTGGTTATCTCGTTTGCTTGCTGATCTTGGGGTACCTGTTTCATCTCCTATTTCTGTGTTTTGTGATAGTCAAGCTGCTGTTCACATTGCTAATAATCCAGTTTTCCATGAGCGTACTAAGCATATTGAGGTGGATTGTCATTACGTTCGTAATTTGATACGCAATGGTTTTCTAACACTTTCCCATGTTCCCACTTCTCACCAGTTGGCTGATCCGTTGACGAAAGCATTATCCGGGACTGCTCTTTCTCCTATTTTGTCCAAGTTGAAGGTGGTTTCCCCCCTTCAACTTGAGGGGGGGTGTTGAGATATAAGCTATGATGATATTCTAATTCTGAGCCTAATAATTGGTCATTTCCTTAATTGTGGCTAATTCTGTAATTTCTTTATTCTTCTGTATTCTTTTGTAAAATAGGCTATATGTGCAAAATAGGTTGTATTTGTAAATAGGCTAGTTTTGTAACAAGTATATCTGATATATACTCTCATTTTGATCCTTGACCCGTCAGAGGGGTCATTTGGCTTATGACAGAGTCTTCTTCGAGACTCTTCTATTCTCTCTTCCTTCTCTCTACTTTCTCTCTCTAAATTTCTTCGATTATCTGCATGTTTTCAAGCATATGTCCCGTGTTGCATACAAGAGGATCCATTTTGAAGCCATTGGACTTCTATGACTTCACGTATCTACTGTAATACTTATAACGACCAGAGAATAAGCAAATTTCAGTACCGTGCGTGAACGGAAGTGACAGACACCTGCCTCTCAAGAAATACATCCTAAAGAACTGAAGAAAATAGAGAGAAAATGAGAATACATGTAACGAACAAAACTACAATCTATATCCGGTTGCAACAAAATCTCATTCTAAATCAAATCTAGAACTGATTAAGGTTCTCGCGAAACCTGAAGATAGACCATTTGAGTGTAACCATTGAATACAGAAGTCTCAAGCCTAGATAAGCCAAGCCTCTGAAACAATCCATATCTGCCATCTTCAACAATAGGACTTTGTGCACGAGCTGGATTGTATCTTGTCTGATGAGTAAGTGAAGGACCAGCCACAGGAGGGAGCTCCCAGTAAACATCTAACACTGATTCTACAAACCTGCTGTTCTGAAAATGCTCTGCATAAGTAATAGCTTTATTGCTGTGGTTAAAATCATCGCGCATCTGCCCTCTCACACCCCACCAAGCTTCACCAGGACCGCATAGTTCTTCAATATCAACAGCCTTTTCCCAAAACTTCTTCCTCCTTGATCTAATCCTCGCTTCATCATTGTCCTTAAAGCAGCTATGGCCCCCACCTGGTAATCAAATAGAACAATGAATTATGTATATATATACTTCGAGTAGCACTACAACTTCCAATAACCAGAGTCCTGATGAATCATAAAGGAGGGAACTTTACAATTTCACAATCTGTACTTGCTCTTGCTCTGAATTAGGTCACATTGTGTTTGTGATGAGATGATTACCTGGTTTTATGCACAAAAAGTTCGTCATCGTCAAAAAGGGGGAATTTGTTTAGTATTGAGGTTTTGATGATTAACAAAGTTTGTTCAGAGGAAATGCTCTAAGAACCAGGCTCTCAAGGTGGTTGTTGAAGGTTCTTAAAGGGCAATAACTTTTTCATAAAGTTACGCAAGTCCGAATTTGTTGGAAGAAGACTGCTAACATGATAAGGGTCGTTGTCCTAGAAGATATGCTTGCATAAGTGATAGACAAGAGTCACAAGAATTGTGGAGTCCTATCAAATGAGAAACTGACTAAGCATAGGACTCCTAAAAGATCTCGGAGCCTAGGAAACTTAAATACTATCTTTTTGGATTGCAGAATCGATCCTTTTACACATCAACCATCAAACTATATTTTCAACACTCAAGATTACTAGTGTTAGTGTTCTTCTTGTGTTAGTTAGTGAATGTATTTTAGGAAATCGAGTTGTAATCAAGTGTCACACATAATCAATAAGATGAAGTAATTGTTTGAGTTTGCAAGTTAGAGTAACTTGTAAGTCAAATAGTTGAAGTAGGAGAAGCGGAGGGTATTGATTTACACGTCTTGTAATGGATAGATTTGGCTCATTTGTTTAGTGAAGTTGAAGTTAAAATAATACGTGGTAGGTCATGGTTTTTGCATCTTTGAGTCGGGTGAATAGGTGATTTTCCACATAAAATTGTTGTGTTCATTTTACTATTCATTAACCTAGTTCTTTAGTAATTTAGAAAGACACTCAAACTAACAATTAAGAAACATTAAGTTCTCAGAAAGACACTCAAACTAACAATTAAGAAACATTAAGTTCATCGGCACACTAGAAAGTGACATTAATCCAATTCTCTGCTTGTATTTGGTGGTGCACGTGGAGGAAAGGAACAGAAGATGTTTTGAAGGAAAAAACAGCTCTATACTGAAGATGTAATCAGAATGTATACTTTTGATTTCTGTTTGGTGTGGATTGGAGTGGATGGATGATGCCGAACCCTAATGTAGTACACATAATCTTTTGTATAGTTTAGTTTTTACTGGGGTATTGATCTTTTATTTGTCTCCTTTTGGATGTACTTGCAACTCTTTCTTAGTGCTAGTTTTGACATCAATAATACTTACCATTTTAAAAGAAGAGACAAAAAGAAAAAGACTTCTGGAGAAATTCAAATTAAACAGCAATATTTAAATACAAAAGAACTTAAATGTCCAATTAGATCTGAACATATGTAAAAAAGGTAAAAGGAAGCTGAAAGGAAACACACCTCTTACATAAAATTGATCACACATATGCCTAAAAGAATAGTGGTCTCCCGTGCCAGTATCATAGTAGTCCTCAAACACAAGATGCCTGAACCCTGCTTTTAGTGCTTGCTTTAGTCTGTCAATCAAAGTTCAAAAAGTAAAGTCAAGAATTTTTTCTCCTACCTGACTCACTCTCTCCTACTGAATGGGTGAAATATCATTTATTTGGATACGAAACTCCGAGAGGGAAAGAGGGGATAGTTTTATTTTTATTTTCACGTTTGAAAAAAAAGAAGGAAAGAGGCCATAAAGTGAGAATTACAAATAAAGTAAATTACACTTTGACCACCCAATTCTTTGTGTGATCAGAGAATGCCCCCAAACGTTTGCAATATTTTCACTTCTAAAGTCTTACTGCCCATTTGGAAAAAGAAATGGTCATACTACCGATCAAACCTTTACACTCTGTTTGGATTGTCGTATCGATCACGTATTGTTTGCTATTGTATTGTACTGAATTGTGGATACAATAATTTGATAGAGTGTATTACTAATATTTTCGATTACCTATCTGCTATAAATGTTGAATTTCTCAACAAATACTTAACCAATAATGAAAACGGGTTTTTTTCCTAATTTATTACAAACTTCCCTAATTTTGCCCACTATCCCACGGATAATCTTACTTTAATGTGTAACATCAATAAATACTCCCCTACTACCATCCTCTCATGCTTTAATAATTTCTGTTCCTTAGTGGGGCAAAATATTAATAGCTCAAAATCAAAAGCTATGGTTTCCAAAAACTGTCCCATTGCCACTTCCAAATATCTAGCTTCTCTTTGGCATTAAAATCAGCAAAAGTTTTGAAAAATATTTGGGATTTCTCATCGCAAACATAAAACTTAAATCGTTCGGGCTACCAATTTATTTTACGTAACAAGGCTAGGAGATTAGCATCATTAAAATCAAATTACCTCAATATAACGGTCAGAGTTACTCTATCAAATTTTGTATTAAATAGTATGCTCAATCTTATTATGCAATACAACTTCCTCCGTGTTAAAATTCTCAAGCACATAAATAAGATTCAAAAAAAATTTATCTGGGTACAGCAAATATCAAAAAACAACTTCACCTTATTAATTGAAAAATCATTACTAGTGAGAAGAGTAGTGGGGGCCTAGGCATTCATGCTGCCAGAGATAAAAACCTTTTTAATTTGGTAAATCTTTCTTGGAGGCTAATCCACATCACTCTTTCCTTGGGCCAAAATCCTATCTTTCATATACGGCTCTAATACAAATCTTAAAAGCACCTCATTCATTTGGAAAAGCATGGTGAAGGGTTGAAAATTTTGCACCAAAGGAATCTATTGGATCTCCAACAATCTTTCAGACATGAACATATGGTAATTAATCCAATTGGATTCCAAATTTTCCAAAACTTAAACAAGCCATTGAAGGGCCAGTTACGAATCGAGTCAACAACCTCACATGGCTATGTTAAGGCCCTCCTTGAGTGCTTTTGATTGGAGTGGGAATGAGATTGGACATCGATGTTGAAAACCCATTATTTAATGGCCGCTGCTATCTCGAAAGGTTCCTCCCAAACCTGCTAAATTGTCTCTTTCACAAAATGCATCATCAATGTTGAGCTTGAGAAAACCTATGTGAGGTTTATGCCATGTAACATTGAATGTATGGGTGTGAACAATCGATCTTTCCTTTTGAGTGAGAAGCTTATATTCAATCGCTAATTTCATTGAACTTCTAAGGGAGAATTTGAGAGAGGTGTTTTCTATATTATTATTACTTCGCTTAATCCAAATATTCCAAATGACAAAAGAAAATATTTCTATCCATGAAAGAAAAAGTAATAAGTTGAAAGTATTAAGGTCTCTTAAACTTGTGAGCTATTGGGGTGGGTTTCTATGATGGGAGGTATCATAACCACATAGTTCTCAGATAGGGGTGAACATCGACTGAGTTGGTTCGGGTTTTATCAAAATCAAATCAAACCAACTATGTCGATTTGAATTGGTTCGATTTTGTAACGACCTGGCCGATCGTCTTAAGAATTAACGCCCCAATCCCTTATTAAATGCTTTTCCCAAGTTTATTTCTGCTACTTTGATTTCCCGAGATGTTCGATTTTAAGTTTCGGAGAGTTTTGACACACTTAGTCCCTAAATGAGAGCTTTAGTATTGGAAAGTGGACCGTAGTCGGAACACTGTGAAGACGGTCTTGGAATAGAAATCCGATGGTTCCTTTAGCTATATAGGGTGATTTCAGGGCTTATTAGCATGTTCGGATTTTGTTTTTGAGGTCTGTAGCTAATTTAGACACGAAATATCGAAAGTTAAATTTGAAGTTTCCGGTTCGATAGTGAGATTTTGATCCGAGGGTCGGAATAAAATTTTGAAAATTTTAGTTGTTCTGTTATGTTATTTGGGATGTGTGTGCAAAATTTCTGTTCATTCGGATGAGATTTCATAAACCTTTTGATCGAAAGCATAATTTAAGAGTTCTTAGGCTTGAATCTATGTTAAATTGGTAATTTGATGTTGTTGTGAGCATTCCGAAATTTTGAACAAGTTTGAACGATGGCATGGGATGTGTTAGTACAATCGGTTTGAAGTTTCAGGGACTTGAGTGAGTTCTGGGTAGGTTCCAGGATGTTTTAGGCCATAAATCATAGTTGTTGTAGGTCCAAGAGGGTTGCAGGCCTCGGAACCCACCATTGCAGTCCGCAGAAAAGCGAGTGCGTCCGCGATGAGGGCTGCTTCATTGGTCCTTCTTCAAAAGCTCATATCTTTTGGTCTACAAGGAATTTTGAGATGATTCAAAAATGAAAGTTGTAGCCCTTTGGGTGTAGTTTCCAGAAAGGTAAAGAAATCACAATTTGGACATCTGTAAAGAAAATTATGAGGCGAGCTTTCAGATGCTCAAGACAGCTTTTACTACGGCCCCAATTTTGATATTGCCTACAAGTTTGGGGTCTTATACCGTCTATTGATGCCTAGAGAGTTGGCCTAGGAGCGGTATTGATTCAGGATGGTAGGGTGATTGTTCACACCCTAAAGATTTGGTGCCATTATCTATACGATGTGCCTTGTGAGATCTATACTGATCATCGAAGCTTGTAGCATTTGTTCAAGCAAAAGGATCTAAATTTGTGCTAGAGGAGGTGGTTAGAGTTTCTAAAGGATTATGATAGTACTATTATATATCACTCAAGAAATGCCAATGTGGTGGTCGATTCTTTGAGTCGCCGGGCAGAGAGTTTGGGGAGTTTGTCTTATCTAGCAGCATCTGGGAGGCCTATGGCGATGGATGTTCAAGCCTTAGACAACCAGTTTGTAGATTATATCTTTCGGAGCCTAGCCGGGTTCTGGCTTGAGTGGTTCTCAGTATTCCTTATTTGATTGTATCAGGGAGCGACAATATGATGACCCTTATTTTCTTGTTCTCAAGGAGAAGGTTCAGCATGGTGATGGCAAAGATGTGACTTATAGAGAGGATGGAATATTGAGGATGCAGGGTCGGGTTTGTCGACCCAATGTTGATGGGCTTCAGGAGCTGATTTTAGAGGAGGCCTACAGTTTGCGGTATTCCATTCATCCGAGTGCCGCGAAGATGTATCAAAACTTGAGGCAGCACTATTGATGGAGGCGGATGAAGAAAAATATAGTTGGGTTTGTAGCTTGATGCCTCAATTGTCAGCAGGTGAACTATGAGCACCAGAGGCCGGGTGGATTGCTTAATCAAATATAGATTTCCAGAGTAGAAGTGGGAGCGGATCACCATGGACTTCGTATCTGGGCTCCTACGGACCTTGAAGAAGTTCAATGCGATTTGGGTTATTGTGGATCGGTTGACCAATTCTGCTCATTTCATTCCTATGTGTACTACTTATTATTCAGAGCGGTTGGCGGATATTTATATCTAGAAGATCGTTCGTTTGCATGGTATTCCACTTTCTATCATTTTGAATAGAGGTACTCAGTTCACATCACGGTTTTGGAGGGTCGTTCAACATGCGTTGGGTACTCAGGTAGAGTTGAGTACATCATTTCACCCTCAAATGGACGGGCAGTTCGAGCGCACTATTCAGATTCTTAAGGATATTCCCCGTGTGTGTATGATCGAGTTTGGAGGATGTTGGGATCACTTCTTGCCATTGGCGGAGTTTTCTTACAACAACAGTTATTTGTCCAGCATTCAAATGGCACTGTATGAGGCTTTATATGGTAGGCGGTGTAGATCTCCGGTTGGTTGGTTTGAGCCGGGTGAGACTAGATTATTGGGTACCGACTTAGTTCAGGATGCTTTGGAGAGAGTCAAGGTGATTCAGGATAGACTCCATACAGCCCAGTCCAGATAGAAGAGCTATATGGACCGGAAGGTTCGTGATATTTCCTATATGGTTGGAGAGCGAATTCTGTTTCAGGTTTCGCCTATGGAAAGCGTTATGAGATTTGGGAAGAAAGGGAAGTTGAGTCCGAGGTTTATTGGCCCTTTTGAGATATTGAGACGAGTTGGGAGGTTGCTTATGAGCTTGCTTTACCTCCCAGCCTGGCAAGAGTTCATCTGGTATTTCATGTTTTGATGCTCCAGAGGTATCACAGTGATTCATCGCACGTGTTGGATTTCAGCTCAGTCCAGATGGACAAGGATATATCTTATATTGAGGAGCCAGTGGTAATATTGGGTAGGCAAGTTAGAAAACAGAGGCCGAAGAACATTGCATCGATGAAGGTTCAGTGGTGGGGTCAGGCGGTCGAGGAGGCGACCTGGGAGACTGAGCAGGATATGCGCAGGCGTTACTCTCATATTTTCATTACTTCAGGTATGTCTCTATGCTCGTTCAAGGACGAACAAATGTTGAAGTGTAGGAGGATGTGATGACCCATCTGGTCGTCTTAAGAATGAACACCCTAATCCCCTATTAACTACTTTTCCCAAGTTTATTTCTGCTATTTTGATTTACCAGGATGTTTGGTTTTAAGTTTTGGAGAGTTTTGTTGCACTTAGTCTCTAAATGAGAGCTTATTGGAAAGTGGACCGTAGTCAGAAAAATGTGAAGACGGCCTCGAAATGGAAATTCGATGGTTCCGTTAGCTCTGTAGGGTGATTTCGAGCTTAGGGGCATGTTCAGATTTTGCTTTGGAGGTCCGTAGTTAATTTAGTCTTGAAATGCTGAAAGTTGAATTTTGAAGTTTCCCGTTCGATAGTGAGATTTTGATCCGAGGGACGGAGTGAAATTTCAAAAGTTTCAATAGTTCCGTTATGTCATTTGGGATGTGTGTGCAAAATTTTATGTTTTTCGGATGAGATTTGATCGACCTTTTGATCGAAAGCATAAATTTATAGTTCTTGGAGTTGAATCCTATGTTAAATTGGTGATTTGATGTTATTTTGAGCATTCCAAAGTTTTGAACAAGTTTGAATGATGTCATGGGATGTGTTGGTACAATTGGTTTGAAGTTTTGGGGACTCGGGTGAGTTCGATAGGTTCCAGAATGTTTTTGGCCAAAATCATAGTTGTTGCAAGTCCAGTAGGGTTGTAGGTCTCAAAACCAACCACTGCAGTCCGCAGAAAAGCTAGTGCATCCGCGGTGGAGGATGTTTCACTGGTTCTATTTCAGAGGCTCATATCTTTTGATATACAAGGAACTTTGAGATGATTTAAAAACGAAAGTTGTAGCCATTCATGTCTAGTTTTCCGAAGGTAAAGAAATCACAATTTGGATATCAGTAGAGAAGGTTAAGGCCAAACAACTAAAGCCTGTCAGTGTAGTCAAAACCTATGCGACAACGGTCATTTTTGTGCGGACCGCACTGGTTTTGTGCTGACCGTGGTCGTTTTTGTGCGCCCGCAATGGTGGAATTCCGGGGGGTGCTCTATAAATACGAGGTTTTAGATTTTATTTCATATTTTAAGCTAGAGAGCTCAGATTTTGGTAATTTTTCGAAGGTTCTTCAAGAACTTCATCGGGGTAAGTCATTCTAACTCGGATTTGGCTAGAGTACATGAATCTATCTTCGAATTCATCATTTAATTCATAATTTTGGATGAAATTTGGGAAGAAAATTGTGAAATCTTTCAAAAATATAGAATTGATAAATTGAAGGACCAAACGACATCAGAATTGGATAATTTGGGTATGGATATACTCGTGAGGACATGAGAATTCTGAAAATATAAATTTTACCCGATTTCGAGATGTGGGCCCGAGAGGCATTTTGGTCATTTTAAATAATTTCATGCATTAGCTTAGAATTTAATTGTAGAATCAGTTACTTGAATTATTATTTACATTTTGAAATAAAATTGAATAGATTTGGGCCATTTGAAGTCAGATACTCATGGCAAAAGCGTGGTTTCGGGTTGACTTGAGCTTGTTCGAGGTAAGTAGTTTGTCTAACCTTGTGTGGGGGACCCTTCCCTTAGGATATGATATGTTTGATATCTAAAATGCCTTGTACCTGAGTTGATGAGCACATGCTTGAGCTAATTGTTGAAAACCCCATTTTCCTTAAGTTATTTCAATGAAATTCTTGTTCTGTTTTATTATTCTTGCAAATTTAACATGTTGTTAGTTGACTTAAATTGTCTTGATTGAATTACGTGAAGCATGTTAGGCTAGACTTACTCGTTGCTTAGTATGAGATTTCTATTTCTAAATATATTCTTGCTATTGTTGTGTATTTACATTGGGATTGCGGATGTGGTATTCCGATAGCTCCCCCTTGTCTATTTAGTTTGGGACTACGTGTTAGATTCCTGGTAGATCCCCTTATACATTTACTTTGGGACTGCAGGTTAGATTCCCGATAGACCCCCCTGCACTGTTATATGAAACTATGGGAGTGCATCCGGTAGATTCCCCCAGTACTGGATATTTACATTTGGGACTACGGATCGGGATTCTAGTAGATCCCCTTGCACTTGATAGTTGGACTATGGGACAAGATCGTGGGAGATCCTTCGGACATATATATGATGGACTATGGGACCGCATCCTAGGAGATCCATTGGACAGTTGTAATTGGGACTTCAGGACGATATCATGGAAGACCCCCGGTTGGTGTTATTGAACTGAGTTGTATTTTTCTTTGGTGCTTACATTGTCTTTACGTGTATTGTGCAGTTGTTATTGTTCTATATATACTGTGTTACTTTTATTGTCGTTCACACATTATATTATTTTGTTCCGTACTATTGAATTATATCTTCTATTTAATCTTAGTAGGGCCCTGACCTTCCTCGTCCCTACCCGACCAAGGTTAAGTTTGGCACTTATTGAGTACCGCTACGGTGTTCTCATGCCTCTTCTGTGCTTGTTTTTCATGTGCATATCCAGGTACTTCTTCTTAGACCTACCATCCTTGTGGGAGGCGACTTCTATTCATGCTTTAGTACTTAGCACTTCTGTACTTTTCTATTGGTAGATATTTCGGAGTTAGAGCTATGTAGTATTTATCTTAGCTTGTGATTCGTTGGTTTTCGGGCCTTCGATTTAGATGTTACTTTTGAGACTTATACATATATGGTGTATGCCGAATGACACATTTAACACTATTATTACTTTATTTTTGTTTCTGAGCCATTTTATTTTCGTAGGTTTGGTTTTCTTCTGTAATTTAGGCTTACCTAGTTGTAAAGACTAGGTGCCGTCACGAAGGTTCACAGAGGGTGAACCAGGGTCGTAACAGATTTTGTTGGATTTTTCGGGTTTTTTTTTTGTTATTTAGATATTATTTCAATCTTACTTTGTTAACTTTCTATAAGTAAATATATGTTTAGTTCAAATACAAATAATTGACAAATATATTATCTCTTAAAATATTCTTATGAGATAACTTTCTTAGTAACACATAATAGTTATTTTTTTAGTCGTCTGACTATAATATTTCGTTGATGTACATTTTCAAGATTAACCGAATTTAGTAATTAAACATAAAAATCAATATGATACATAAATAATAATGATAACTTCACTTCCAAAAAAATATAACAATTTAATAGATCTTAACATATGATATAAATATGGAAGAATAAAGAGATTGGAGCACTTCAGTAATACTTCATGAGAAAGTGATCATGCAACCCATTATTAAGGTTAATAAATATGGAGCTCTTCATATACTATTAATTATATCCCGCAAGAGAATCCCAAATATTCCTAGATATTTTTTTAAAAAAGTTCTATATAAAATCTTAAAAGTATATATAAAAAGTATATATTTATATATTTATATCCGCAAATCTATAACCAATTGATCAGGATCTTAATTTTCATTTCGCGAAATTATTGTAGCAAGCAGGATTTTTGTCACTTTTTATGCTACTGCTTCCAGATTTGGCGATTTACTTTAAAGTTTTTGATATTTATAAGCTTGTTAAAAAGGTTTCAACATATTCAATTTAAAAGAAATCTTTGAATACATAAGGAATTCTAGGAAAATATTTCTTTATTTCACACTGATTTCTTTCCTTTTCTTGCGTGTCAGAGTAGATTTTGAAACAGAAAATAGTTTTATTTTATTTTTGGCTCACTGTTTCTGCTATTAAGAGGTTGATTCAGCTCAATTTTCTCTTATTTTGTTGTTGCTCTGTTGCTACTGTTGTTCTTCTTGCTACTGCCTATGCTGCTTTATTAAACTTGGATTCATCTGCTACTGCTTTCTATATTCAATTTTCCGTTCTTTATTCTCATCCCACAAGTCTGTCCGATTTAGCCTTTGGCTATTTGAAGTTTGTTTCGTTTCGAGTTTTCTAGGTTTTTTGAATTCTTGCTTTTCGCCGGTGATTTTTCCGGCGACCCATGCTCTTTTATTCCTATTCTCTATTCTGCTTTTCGTGGGTGTGTGTGAGTGTGTTCTGTTTTCTTGGACAGGTGCCTTATTTTTCCGGCGAGGATTTCCGGCAAGCTACAGTACTTTCGGCGACTACACGTTCAGACTTTCGCCAGGACGCAACAGAACTACACGTTTCGATAAGCTTCAGGAAAACTTGCACTAGGTACTAGTCGCGGCAGCGAGGCCAGTTCGCGCCGTTTGGGAGTGAAGAGATAAACAACACCAGCCGGGACGTGCAAGAGTCGGTAGCAGTTGACCTTGGGCGCATCAAAGCCTACTTTCTGGTTTTTCCACCGGGAGTTGGTACCTCCCACTCTCTTGTTTACTTTGTACACCCTTTTACGTATATTAGCTAGCATTCCGTGTGAGGTTTACACTGTTGCTATCTGGTTTGCAGCTTTTTGCGTATTCCGCTATAGTGCGTGTGCGTGTCACTAGTCTCCATAGTCGGTTGGAAGGATAGCGGCCACGGCGAGGGATGATAGTGTAAGGTCATGTCCTCGGGGGGTGGAGGCGGTGGCGGGGGTGAGTAGGGGGGTAGGGAGTGGTCCCGCGGGTAGGGCGGCAGGTAAGAGTTGGAAGAGGGTAGCAGACGCTCATAGATTAAGGATTGGGTCGTGGAACATAGGCACTCTGACGGGTAAGTCCATTGAGTTGGCGAAGGTTCTTCAGAAGAGGAGGGTTAACATAGCATGTGTCCAGGAGACTAGGTGGAAAGGGTCGAAGGCGAGGAATGTAGACGAGTTTAAGTTGTGGTATTATGGGGTCGTGAGAGGTAAGAATGGAGTGGGCATCTTGGTATATAGGGATCTAAGGGAGTCCGTGGTCGAGGTTAGGCGAGTGAATGATAGGTTAATGTCTATTAAGTTGGTCATTGGGGGTTGCGTCCTCAACGTCATCAGCGCTTACGGCCGTAAGCGGGCTTAGACGAGGAGGCTAAGAGGCCCTTTTGGGAGGGCTTGGATGATCTGGTAAGTAGTATTCCCCAATCTGAGAAGCTAGTTAATGGAGGAGACTTTAATGGTCATATTGGGGCTGATGCTAGTGGTTATGGTGAGGTGCACGGTGGCTTCGGCTTTGGGGTAAGGAGCGGAGGAGGAACGTCACTGCTTGATTTCGCCAGGGCTTCTGAGCTTCTGATTGCGAATTCGACATTTTTGAAGAGGGAGGAGCATTTGGTCACCTTCAAGAGTTCGGCGGTGAGGACTCAGATTGATTACCTCCTCCTCAGAAGGAGCGATAGAGGTATGTGCAAGGACTGCAAGGTTATTCCGAGAGAGTCCCTTTCGACTCTTCATAGAATCCTAGTGATGGATGTCGGTCTCCGGGTGAAGAGGAAGAGGAGGGGTGCTCGGGGACAACCACGGATTAGATGAGTTATTTTGACTAAGGAGAAAGCACAGGAGTTGGAGAGGAGGTTAGCTGAGGGCGGAGCTTGGAGAAGTTCCTGGGTAGCGGGCGCTATGTGGTCAGAGACGCAAACTTGGTTAGGGAGGTAGCACGGGACGTGCTCGGGGTAGCCAAGGGCTATTCAGGCAGACATCAGGGTGACTGGTGGTGGAACGATGTAGTCGAAGGAAAGGTGGAGGTGAAGAAGGCGGCGTTTGCTAAGTTGGCAGGGAGCACAAGCGAGGAAGAACGGAGAGCGAACAGGGAGATCTACAAGGTGGTGAGGAAAGAAGCAAAGCTGGCGGTTACGGAAGCTAAAAATGCGGCGTTTGGTCGCATGTACGAGGAACTAGGGGAGAGAGGCGGGGATAGAAAGTTATTCCGGTTAGTTAAAGCAAGGGAGAGGAAGGGGCGTGATCTTGACAAGGTTCGGTGCATCAAGGGCGATGATGGTAGAGTTCTGATGGGGGATTCTCAAGTCAAGCAGAGGTGGCAGGCGTACTCTCGAGACTTACTTAACGAGGAGGGGAATCGTAACATAGAGCTAGGGGAGTTGGGGCATTCAGAGCAATATAGAGACCTTGGGTACTGCAGGCGCATTAGGGCAGAGGAGGTCATGAGGGCTTTGAAAGGATGCGTAGGGGTCGAGCGATCAGGCCTGACGAGATCCCGGTGGAGTTCTGGAAGTGCATGGGTAGGTCAGGAGTCGAGTGGCTCTCCAGGTTGTTCAATGCGATCTTCAGGACCCAAAGGATGTCGGATGAGTGGAGGTGGAATACAGTGGTGCCCTTGTACAAGAACAAAGGGGACATCCAGTGCCGCAACAACTATAGGGGTATAAAATTAATAAGTCACACCATGAAGGTCTGGGAGCGGGTGATCGAGGCGAGGGTGAGGGATATGACATCTATATCTGTGAACCAGTTCGGTTTCATGCCGGGTCGCTCCACTACATAAGCTATCCACCTTGTCAGGCGGCTGGTGGAGCAGTTCAGGGATAAGAAGAAGGACCTGCACATGGTGCTTATCAACTTGGAGAAGGCGTATGACAAGGTCTCAAGGGAGGTGCTTGGATACGAAGAGCGTGACGGAAGCCTACATCAGAGTAATCAAGGACATGTACGATGGAGCTAAGACTAGGGTTAGGACGGTGGGTGGCGAATCAGACCATTTTCCAGTGGTTATGGGGCTCAATCAAGGATCGGCGCTTAGCCCTCTCTTGTTTGCCTTGGTGATGGATGCTCTAACCCGACATATTCAAGGGGATGTGCCTTGGTGTATGCTATTTGCTGATGACATAGTCTTGATAGACGAGACGAGGGTCGGTGTTATTGGGAGGTTAGAGGTATGGAGACAGACTCTCGAGTCTAAGGGTTTCAAATAAGCAGATCTAAGACGGCATACCTGGAGTGCAAGTTTAGCGCCGAGCCGAGCGAAGTAGGCAGGGACGTGATGATTGGATCTCAGGTCATCGCCAAGAGAGACTGTGTCAGATATCTTGGGTCGGTGATTCAGGGGACGGAGAGATTGACGGGGACGTCACTTATCGTATAGGAGCGGGGTGGTCAAAGTGGAGGCTTGCATCAGGAGTCCTGTGTGACAAGAAAGTTCCACAGAAACTCAAGGGGAAATTTTATTGAGCTGTGGTTAGACCTGCAATGTTGTATGGGGCGGAGTGCTGGCCAGTGAAGAACTCTCATGTTCAGAGAATGCATGTTGCGGAGATGAGGATGCTCAGGTGGATGTGCGGGCTCACCAGGTTAGATAAGATTAAGAATGAAGTTATTCGAGAGAAGGTGGGGGTTCCCCCGATGGATGAGAAGATGCGAGAGGCGAGGCTGAGGTGGTTCGGGCATGTGCGAAGGAGAAGTCTTGATGCCCCGGTGAGGAGTTGTGAGCGGCTTGGCGATTGTCGGTGTTCGGCGAGGTAGAGGGAGGCCTAAGAGGTATTGGGGAGAGGTGATTAGGCATGACATGGCTAGAATGCGGGTTTCCGAGGACATGACTCTTGACAGGAAAGTCTGGAGGTCTAGTATCAGGGTTGTAGGATAGGGGCTTCTAGAGTTTTTTGTACTCCTCATTCGGGGTTGGGTGAGGCTTGGCAGGGCTATCCATAGATGATTTGTGTTTTGGAGTGTGTTTCCCTTATTATAGTTATTTATGGTAGTTACTGTATGATATTATTGCATGCTATTATATTTAAGTCTCTTATGTTTAGATAATTATTTACGCTATTTCTACTGGAGTTAATAATGCTCTTTTGTTTTTGTTTTTTGATTTTCCTTTCCTTCACTAAGCCGAGGGTCGATTGGAAACATCCTCTCTGCCCTTTCGGGTAGGGGTAAGGCTCGTCTACATATTACCCTCCCCAGACCCCACTTTGTGGGACTATAATGGGTAGTTGTTGTTGTTGTTTTATATATTTATATGTCAGTTTGGTTCGGATTATTTTCATCAACATCATACCAAATCAAACCAAATCTAGATGAGTTTTTTAGTCGGTTTGGTTTGACTTTTCCATTTGGTGCGATTTTCCGATTTGATTTGTACACTCATATTCCCGGGATTCATGAACATCTTTACAATCAATAAAGTTGTGCTCAATTGATTCATTATCGATTTTGCAGATAGGACAAATGGTGTCTATATTAATATAAATGTATTGGAGGTAGCAATAAGGGTGTGCATTCGATTTATCGATTCGATTTTGACCCATATCGATAATTATTTATCGATTATCGATTTGTACATATACTTATCGTTATCGTTTCAATAAGGTTTCGATTTTTCCGATTTCGATTTATCGATTTTTTCGATTTCGATATATCGATTCGGTTATTGATTACGCCAATAAGAAAATTTATGAATTCCACGAAAAGTATATCGCTATAAACATGCCTAACTAATATGGACTTAAAGAAGCTAAAATAAGACGAATACCGTTTATAACTTAGAAATTGTGTCAACAAGCACATGCAACGAAACTAAAGTAAGGAATCAAATGGATATGGAGGGAAAATCTGCTGATGCTTGAAATTATAACAAAGTAGAAAGAGAGAGAGGGGGGGGGGGGGGGAACGTACTATTGAAGTCGTCGGAGTACACCAAAGTACTTCGGGTTCGCCGGAGTTCACATTCTCTACTGGGTTTGCAATTCACGGGAGAGAGGAAGAAAGGTAAAAACGGCGCTGAAGAATGAGTAGAGGAATAGGGTTAGAGACTTGAGGTAAAAGAAAGGGTATTATAGAATAAGGGTATATTTGTCTTTTTAGTATATCTTATCGGTTTATCGATTCCGACAATCGAAGAGGACAAAATCGAAATCGAAATCAAATTTTGAAATCGAAAGTGAAATCGATAAATTGATAAACCGATAATAAATAATCAATTCAATTTATCGATAAATCAATTCGGATACACATCCCTAGGTAGGAACGGATTGGAAGTTGGAGACATTTCCACAAGAAACCTGGGAACTGTCACCTTTTCTTTCTTAGGCAATATTAACGTCCTTAAGTTTACTAATTTCTATGGCAATGTAACAAACAATATTATATATATATATATATATATATATATATATATATATATATATATATATATATATATATATATATATATATATATATATATATATATATATATGTATGTATATATATATATATATATATATATGTATGTATATATATATATATATATGTATGTATATATATATATATGTATGTATAAATATATATATGTATGTATAAATATATATATGTATGTATAAATATATACATATATGTATAAATATATACATATATGTATAAATATATACATATATGTATAAATATATATATGTATGTATAAATATATATATGTATGTATAAATATATATATATATATATATATATATATATATATATATATATATATTTCTATGGCAATGTAACAAACAATATTATATATATATATCCCGTTTTATAAATAAAAAAAAAACCGTATGTGTCCCAAGTGTTTGTCAATTGGATCAGGTTCTTTTGCTATCGTTACTTCAAAATTTTAAGTATTTGTTCTCAACATTATAGGAAATTATTTACTTTTACTGATTCAAATTCTTAATATTAGCTCATTCAACGTTCTACGTATTTAACTCTTATAAAAATTTATTCAATAAGAGTCTATTTTTAGTTATAACAAATGCTAAATGCATGATGTTGTTCTATAAAAATATTTCCGAGATGTTAATTGGATTTTATTTCCTTCAGATAAATTATTTCATCAAAGTTGGATTAACGTGCCCAATATTTAAATACAAAAATCAACTTACAATTACATCCTCTATATATTGTACCAATACTTATTGTCATGCCTTATTATTTAATCAATGTGTGCAATTTATTCTTACAATATAATTTGAACCAAATATATTCATCTTTAATAGTCTGCTTTTAAAAGTTAGATTTAGAGCAATAGTTTATACACCAAAGTTTCTTTATTGCTTATAATTCACTTTGACTAAAACTATTATAATATTTGCATGTATAAAATTAGAAAAAGTTTCTTTCCAGCGAACTGTATAAGGATAAAATTAGGGATAATAAACATCCCAATTTTTCAATGGGGTGAACGAAGTGGGACGTAACTTCATGGACTTAGAATCAAAGCCGAAATCCACTCGTATCAAAGTCCAGGTAGAATATCTGCTCCGGAGCCATCGAGACTATGTTCTTGGACCCGATTTGAATAACGATGCCTCGAAAATTATTACCAGACGACGTCACACGATTAACAGAGGGTTGCAATATTCGTATTCAACCGGATATCACGACATAGATCTCGTACTACTTAAAAAACAGGGGAAATCGATCATAAAAATCGACCGATGTTGGTTGGTAACTGGCAAAAATTAACGAAAAACCGATCGCCAGTAATTGTAAAGTCGATAGAGCTAACCAACTGATTTTCATCGGTATTTTTTGAACGATTTCGGTCGGTCAATTAAATTCAAAGAAAATAATTGCCTAAAAAACCGATCAAAGTTGGTTGATTTTTTCCAACCAAAGCCAGTCGATATTTCAATTATGTAATTAAAACATGATCCATCTGGGAATCGAACGAGGGTCTCTACTGTGGTAGGATACTGTTCTACCACTAGACCATTGGTGCATTTTTTAAGACTGTTTTTATTTTATTTATACTCTTTAATTATATTTTTGCATGAAAATAATCGATCAATGTCGGTCGGTTTTATTAAAAAGTAAAATTACTGACCAAATTCGGTCGATTTTTTAAAATGTCCGACCGAATTAACTGACCGATTCCAGTTATTTTTTATTAATTTTAAATAAAAAATCAACCAAAGTTGGTCGGTTTCTTGAAAAATAAATTTTGCAGGACTCAAAAATGGTTTCCCGCATTTTTGTGCTAAAGAAACCTGATTAAAGTTGGTCAGTTTCGTAAAAGATAAAATATTTTTCGACCGACTTTGGTCGATTCTTTGGCCAATTTTTTTACCAACCAAAATTGATCGGTCGACCGCGGTCGATATTTTCTGAATTTCTAGTAGTGTTGGCCCATATCAGTGACATACCAATGATTGGCAAAAAAGAAGATTTTTACTTTTCTTAGGATTGTAGTTAAGGTAAAACTCATCTACTAATATAAAGGGGAGGTTTATTATTCAATAAACCCTCTGTAACGCGCATACCAAGGCTATATACTTTTTTTCTATTCTTTAAAGTCATTCCAAGTTCTTACTTTTGTTCATAAGTTCTTCATAAGGGTTGGCTCAGAACTGAAGGCATGCTTCTTGTTAGGCTTTCAATCGATCCTGGACCCACTATCGTCATTCGTTTGACAGTTTATTCTATCTTTATTTGCTTATCTAACATCATTAATCATTTGTATTTAATAAACCCACATATCCTTAAAACCACGTATAAATTCAATTGTTATCCATTTTTAAGGGTAAACAATTTGATACTCACCGTGGCGCCAAGGATAATAGTGGTAGTTTGGTACGGGGTTTCAAAACACACTATAATTTTTTGTTTGTTCTTTGAAACTTTAATTTCAGATCTACCTAAGGATGTCAAACTCCAGTCTGCTCACTTCAACATAGATATTGAGTCTGGCTATCATGGAAAAAACAATAATGCAACACCTAGCAACAAGGTGCCTCCTACTGATCCCAATGGAGACCTAGTTATGGACCTAATCGATGCCAAGTCGCATGTGGCCATCGAGGCCAACCTATCGATCGACCCTGAGAACAGTGTTCGCAAATGAGCCCGACAAATGACTCGAGGTACGCTCGAAGGTGAGGGTGACGAGATCAATCTGCAGGTAATCTTCGAAATTTTATGGGCCTAACAGGAGGCGATAGCACAACTACAGAATCAAAACTGCACCCCCAGCAGAGTTTAGCCTGAAGCATCCAGAAAAAACACCCGAAGAAATGAGCAAGTCACAGAAAGGCGGGGTGAAGCTGAGTCTGGGACCTACCCCAAGATAATAAACATGCTTGAGGAACTGAAAAAGCGGGTGGAATCGGGGGAGAAGAAAATTGAGGCCAAAGACAAGAAATTATAGACCTATAACTCCAGAGTTGATCAAATGTCAGGATAACTCCCGATATTGAAGGGCCTGGACTCCAAGAAATTTGTCCATAAGCCTTTCTGCCTTAATGTGGTATCAAAGCTAATCCATAAGAAGTTTTGTATGGCTGATATTTTGAAGTAAAATGGAACCGTGGATCCAAATATTCACATGATGTCCTACTCATGTGCCATCAAGGGGAGCATCTTAGAAGATGATGAAATCCAGTCGGTTTTGCTGAAAAAGTTCGAAGAAACCCTGTCGAAAGTAACATTGATATGGTATCACAACTTACCCTAGAATTCTATTGGTTCGTTTGATATGCTTGCGTATGCTTTTGTAAAAGCACACACTGGGGCTATCAAGGTCGGGACCAGAATCAGACCTCTTCAAAGTAAAACAAAGTGATAACGAAATGCTCAGGGAATTCGTATTGAGGTTTTAAATGGAATAGATGCACCTGCCTCCGGTTGGGGATGAATGGGACTTTCAGGAATTTACTCAAAGATTCAACCCCCGAAGCTCCTTAATTTCACAATAGTTGAAACAAAATTTGATAGAATACCCAGTGGTAACTTGGGACGACGTTCATAACAAGTACCATTTGAAAATAAGAGCCGAGGACGATCAGCTCGGGGCCCCTTCCGGGTCTGTTTATCCCGTTAGAACTATTAGCAGGTCCAAGAGAGTAGTGGATCATAAACCAAAATAGAACATAGACCGGTATCAACCATATAATGGAGATCAAAGGGGTAACAGATCCGGGGGTAACCTGCAAGAAACAAAAAGAGGAACAATCGAAGCTACGATAGTCGGGGACTCATGAGCAAAAACGGTTTTGACAAGTCACTCGGGGCTAGGGAGGTACCAGTATTACAGGAATAAAACTTCAATGTCGATATTTCCAGCATCGTATCTACTATCGGACACATCGAGGATACCAATAGCCTCGACCATTGCAGTTCGACCCTACCCAGAGAGACCCTAACTTATATGTAAGTATCATGACACTCATGTCCATAGAACTGAGGGCTACCGATAGTTTAGGGAAGAAGTGGCCTAGTTATTGAATAACGGACATCCCAAGAATTTCTGAGTGATCGAGCCAAAAATCATTTCAGGAATAGGGACTCCAACAAAGAACCAAATAAGAGGATCCTCAGCACGTCATCAACATTATCACTGGTGGAGCGGACGTCCCCTGGGACCAATGCTAAAGTGCACCAAGGTGTCCATCATAAGGGAAAAATTAACCCAAGATTATATACCGGAGAGGATCATCCTTTCAACGATGAGGACACTGAAGGCATCATGCAAACATAATGATGCACTGGTAATATCTGTACTCATAAATAAATCTCGAGTTAAGCATGTGTTAATTGATCCACGTAGCTCGACCAATATCATTAGATCGAGGGTGGTAGAGAATTTGGGTTTATAATACCAAATACTGCTTGCAGTCTGGGTTTTCAATGAATTCAACATGGCATGTGAAACTACTAAATGTGAGATAACTCCACCGATGAACACCGCGGGGACCATTAAGGTTATGAAGTTCTATGTGATTGAAGGGGATATAAGATATAATGATCTATTTGGAAGACTGTGGATTCACATCATGTGGGTAGTACCCTCGACACTTTACCAGGCACCGAAGTTCCCCACACCGGGAAGGATCAAGATGGTTTATGAAGAGCAGCCGCCCGTAAAAGAAATATTTTCGGTCGACGAGGTGATCTCGATGTCTGTAGTCTTGACATCAAAGAACATGGTGCCGATTAGGAAGAAAGAAACTAAATAGAAATCACTGATACCAGGCCTGGCCAAACCAGATAAAGAAACATGCAAGGATGATGATTACGAGATCCCTAGGTCGTTCATCGCCCTTGATGATTTTGATACCACAAAATCAATGATCGAGGAGATGGAGCAAGTCATATTGATCGAACACTTGCCCGATCAGAAGGTATACTTAGGCACAGGGTTAACTCCCGAGATCGAGAGAGAATTCATTGAATTTACTATAGCTAACATAGATTGTTTTGCTTGGTCCCATCTTGATATGATAGGGATCGCACCAGAAATAACTAGTCATAAGTTGAGCTTGATTTGAATTTCCATCCAATTAAACATAAAATGAGGCCTCAATCCGATGTCACGCATGCATTCATCAAAGAAGAGGTATCCAAACTCCTTAAAATTGGTTCAATTCGGGAAGTTAAGTACCCAGATTGGTTAGCTAATGTAGCGGTAGTGCCTAAAGGGGAATAAGTTAAGAACGTGCATAGATTATAGAGACTTGAAAAAGGTATGCCCTAAGGACTCCTTTCCTTTGCCTAACAGCAATTGTATGATCAATGTGACGACCAGGCATGAGATACTCAGCTTTCTCAATGCCTACTCTGGGCATAACCAAATCCAGATGGACATATGGGATCAATAAAAGACTTCCTTTATCACTAAATTCGGCACCTATTATTATATCGTAATGTCATTCAGACTTAAAAGCATTGATGCCGCTTATCAACGCCTAGTAAACCGGATGTTTGAAGAATAAATAGTAAAATTAATTGAAGTTTATTTTGACAACATGTTAGATAAGTCCTTGCGAGAAGATGACCGTTTGAAATATTTATAGGAAACCTTTGACATACCGAAGACATACAATATGACGCTGAACCCAGAGAAATGCACATTCATTATCGGATCTGGAAATTTCCTTGGATTCATGGTGTCCTACCGATGGATTATGATTAATTATGATAAAATCAAGCCTATATAAGACATAACTGTGGTGGACATTGTCAAGGCTATTTAGAGGCTAACCGGGCACAAAGCTGCCCTGGGCCAATTCATATTGAGGTCTTCTGATAAGAGCCATAGGTTCTTCTAATTATTCAAGAAGAAGAATAACTTTTCATGGACCTCGAAATGGCAACAAGCTTTAGAAGAACTCAAACGATATCTTTCGAGTTTACCTTGCTTCATACTTCAAAGGAAGAAGAGCAGTTGTACTTGTACTTTGCGGTATCTGAGGTAGAGGTAAGTGGAGTCCTAGTTCGGAAAGAGGAAGGTAAGAAATTTCCTATCTATTATGTTAGTAGAACTGTAGTCGAGACCGAAACAAGGTATCCTCACCTGAAAAAATTAGCGCTCGAATTACTAAGTGCCTCTAGAAAATTAAAGTCGTATTTTCAGTGATACCCCATATATGCCATAACTTCTTACCCACTAAGGAACATATTGCACAAACCCGAGCTCTCGGGCCGATTCGAATGGTCATTATAAATTAGTGGGTACGATATAAAATATCGATCCCAAACTGCCATCAAATCACAAATTTTGGTAGGATTCGTGGCCGACTTCACGCCGACCTTAATACCCAAAGTAAAAAAGACTTGTTGTTAACCTCGGGGACATCCTCGGGAATTTGGACCCTTTTTAGGTATATTGCCTCGAACGCAAAAGGGTCTTGATTTGGCATCATATTGAAGTTGTCTATAGGTAACATAGTTAGGCAATCTATTAGAACTGTGAAATTAACTAACAATGAGGCTGAGTATGAAGCCATGATTGCAGGTCTCGAATTGGCTAAAAGCTTGGGGGTCGAGGTGGTTGAAGCTAAGTGCGATTCCCTCATTATTGTAAATCAAGTCAATAGGACGTTTAAAAGAGGAACGAATGCGAAGGTATTCAGACAAATTATAGGTACTTGCATCAATTCAAGGAATGGACCCTTCAACACATGCCCCGAGATCAAATTGTGATGACCCAAAAGGTCATCTTGTGTTTAGAGCCCAATTTGAGGTTCCAAGGCCTTCAAAATCCCATTTTAATTCTCCTCGATTTTTATGCATAGTCTGAGCTTATATCCGGAAAGCCTTTATGTGGAAAATTTAAGAAATGAGGATCTTTGGCTTAAAAGACAATTTTGTTGACTTTGGTCAACCTTTTATGTAAACGGATCCAAACCCATGTTTTGACGGTCTCGGAGGATCAGTAGTAAAAAATGGGACCTGGGCATATGTTTGGTATCGAATTCCGAGGTCCATAGCCTGAGAAATAAATCTTTTGATGAAACTGCTAACTAAAATAATAATGGTTTTGAGAAATTGATTAATCGTTGATCTCGTTGGTATCGGGTGCGTATTTTTACTTCGGAGCCCAGTATAGGCTCCTTATGATATTTAAGTGATGTTTGTGAAATTTGGTAAAGATGGAGTTTATTTGACGTGATTCGGACCCTTGGTTGAGAAAATAGAGTTTTTAAACTTTCTTTAAAATTTCATGCAATTTGGTGCTAAATTCGTAGTATTAGGTGTTATTTGGTGATTTGATTGTGCGGGAATGTTTGTATGATGTTTTAAAGTGCATGTTTGGTTTAGAGTCTCGAAGGTTCCGGTGAGTTTTGGATAGGCTGTAAAGTGTTTTGGAGTTAAGGAAAATTTGCTGGTGTGTTCAGGTCTACAGATATTGCAAATGCGAGGTTTGGCTTGCAAATATGAGCCTTGCATTTGCGAGCATGAGAGAGAACTGAATACTTTGCAATTGCTAAGGAAAATATCGCAGTTGTGGTAGCCCATTGTTTGCATTTGCGGCTGGGACTTTGCATTTGCGAAGGCTGCCGAAATGCGAAGGATTCGCTTTTGCAGTACCTTTCTCACATTTGCAAGCCTCGCAAATGCGAAGCTAAGGTTGCAAATGCTATATCTGCAGTTGATAACTTTGGACTTAGACGGGATTTTTCATTCATTCTCTGATTTTTCAAAACCTAAACCTCAAGAGGCGATTTTCCAAAGGCTAGTTCTTCCCCAAATCATAGGTAAATAATTCTTAACTCATTTCTTTTAATCTTTCACTTCTTTTCACAAGATTTCATCCTAGAATCTAGGGTTTTCATAGTGGAATTGGGGATTTTTAGGTAGAACTTAAGAATTTCAAAATTTGGGGATTTAGTCCTCAAATTGAGTTTGGATTCCAAAACCAATTGTATATCCGAGATCAGGGGTGAATGGGTAATCGAGTTTTGGTCCAAATTTAAGATTTTGACCAAGTGTACCAGGGTCGTCCTTTGACTTTTTGGAGAAAATGTTGGAAAATCTATAATTATGCATTGGAATTGATTTCTTTAACATTAATTGATGTTACAAAGTTAATTATGAATAGATACTAGTGTATTAGAGGTCAAATCGAGAGGTAACGCGATAATTGAGCTTTGAAATACTCGTTGTCTTGAGGTAAGTGTTTGGTCTAACCTTGACTCGAGGGATTAGGCATCCCCGACTTACTTGCTATGTAAAATTCCCTTTGTGTTGCATATAGGTGTGGTGACGAGTACCTATGTGCCACCAAATTATCAGTTTATCCTGTTCCCTTCCCCGTTTTTAATATATTACTTTCTTTCCTTAACTGCTACTTGCTTATTGATGCTTCCATGTCTATTTGTTTCTTGTTAAATGTTGTTTTCTACGCTTAAGGTGTTAATTATTCCGTAGTTTCGTTATGTTATATTGTTGGTTTATGTTGATGATTAGTGCTTTATGGTACCCTTTGGTTGGTCTCGCTGTGTAGTATTAACTGTTGAAGTTTCATATTGTATAGACCTCCTGTTGTTGTGACCCTAGGTATAAATGTTACAGAGGGTGTGAGATAAATTGTGAAATACTTGTTCTTATTCTTGTGATTTGTACTGGTATTGTAGGATCGGCTTACACGCTACAACAGGAGGAATAATGGTGAAATATGATTGTCTGGTAGGATTGGGTTGCCCGCTGCAACAAGGAGCAATAAGGGTGTGGGATCAGGGTGCACGCCGCAACATGAGGAATAAGGGTGATATATATTAAGAAGTAATAAAGTTAGACTGGAGGGATCGGGTCGCACGCTGCAATAATGAGTAATAAGGGTGAATGCTTGTACTGTTATTGATTATATGGTGAGATCAGGATGCGTGTCGCATCATTTGTGTGAGCATGTGATTTTTGCCATATATGAATTACTCCCTTAAATTCAAAATCAAAATAATTTCTACCAGTGTCTGCGATTTTGTAGATTTTTGGCGGCATTGTCTGTTGAATTATTCACATTTTTTGTCTGTGCATTAATTAATGAAAAATACAAAAAAGGGGACGTTGCATGTGCATTTAGGAATTAGTTTTGCATTAATTAGTACCCAAGTTATTTTACAAAAAAAAAAAAAGAAAAATCAGAAATACCGTAGTTTGCACTTAAGATTGATTTTAAGTAATTTTTCCTATTAATCTTTTTAATTATCTGATAATAATTATTGTATGGTTAATTAGGTTTTTTAAGGTTAATTAGGAATTTTTAGGTTTTAAATATTTTGAAAATGAAATAAAGAAAAAGGGTAAAGGAAAACCTGAAAATTTAATTCCAAAAATATATACTCATTTGGGCCATTTAATGTAAAACCCAGGCCCAAACCAAATGCTCAGTCTCCAGCCCACCCGTCTCTCAACCCGGTACAACCAACCCCTACCCAAACGACGTCGTTTGATGGTCGAATAATCCTGACCGTCCGTCGTCCATCATCCAACAGCTCACGTGGAGCCTTGCTTTTGAAATAAAATGGTTCAAACACTGTGTAATAACTTTAGTGACAAAACCGATCCTCCTCGTACAAATTCACCATCAACCTGCGAACTACCCTAACACCACCGTCCCCCAGTGGCGGCGGCGTAACCCTAATGCCTCCCAGATTTACACCCTAGAACCCTCTCACTCTCCTTTTCCCAATACCATAAAGATCACCCTTCGAATCATCGCCGAATTGCTCGAATATTTGTTTAAAACACGGCAGTTCCGCCGTCTATGGTGGTGGCTGGCCAAACGACTCCAAATGTACACCACAAAATCCCCTCACCTTTCTCATTCCAAATCTGTGATTTGCATCCCTCAAATCTTACCACATCATGTCGAATCTTCAATCTTGTGGACGTCGCCTCCACCGCCCACGTCGGCGCCACCACCAAATAACCTCAGTTTCATACCCCTACACCCCCTTTACCTCCTCTTCTCATTCCTACAATCGTTCAAGCTCGAATCTTTCCCCTTTAGTTAGAATTTCAAATCGAAATTTGGTCTGGAGCCCTAGTTGCCAGATTCGGGTTATCTATGGTTTTTGGGTTTCAATAACCCTTAGTCTTGTGTTTTCTTGTAGAAAACACATTATTAAGGGCGATAGGACCCAAATGATGCCATGAAGTAAGCTAGTCTGATTCAGAATTCGAGGTATTTTGTTTATATATCTGTTTTTATTTGTGATTTCATTCTCATTTTTTCCATTATAATCTCTGTGGTTAGTTTAGAATTTCGTTTCAATCTTCTGCTTCTTTTCATACCATACAATTTAGATTCATTAGGCAGGCAAGTAAGTTTGATTTGATCCCATGCTGCTTCGTATTTTCTGTGAGTTGTGTGTAATAAATTTCAGTTGTTCTCCTTGTTGTTTGTTTTGTTTAAATCATTTGAGTTCCTTGACTCAGTTCTTTTCCTTCTCTGTTGTTTATCTTTCTCTTTCTTTTGTTTGGCCTAAACAACCCTATTCGCTTGAGTCTCATGGCTCGTTGATTATTGGTTTGAAGTTTTTTAAGTTTGGGCCAGAGTGTGCACGCCCAGGGGGTTTGGGCTTGGGGTTTTGGGTCGAATTGACTTTTCTAATGTTTCATTGATCTTTTTACTGATTACTGAGATTTTCAAGTTCTGAAATATTTTCTGGTTCATTTGAGACTTAATATGCATTGATATTGGGTTTTCTGGAAGTTTTTGGATTCAAGCTGGTCGAATATTACAATTTTGGGTTTTGAGTTGAGTTCCCTGTCCTAAATTGCTGAATTTGGGTTCATCCTTGTTGTTTCTCTGCTGATTCTTGCTGCATTTAGCTTTACATTTTCCAGGTACTTTCCTAACTATGATTGAGAAATGATTGTTGGACATGTAATTGGAATGAAAGTTCATTGAAATGAAGGCTGCATTTGAAGCTGATTTCCTTGTTCTCTTTACTATTTCGATGCTTTGTAACTGGACCTTAGATGTAGATGCTAATTAGTTTTGTTTTTCTTTTTATTACTTATTTTTGAACTTGTGTGAGTGATATGCAAGTAGTACTTAGCACTGGTATCAATTACATACTGTTATAGTTTGGGACTGTCAGGGACTCCAACAATATATCTCTTCAATATAAGATTTCAGCATTAAGATAGGTACTTTGCTCATATGAGATTCTGTATTTGAACAACTATTCGTAATGACTATATGGTCTGACACGTTTAGAAGTGCTATGATATATTGTTAATTTCCAGTTAGTTGTATAGGTAATCATGTATTCATGGCAGTCATGTGTTGATTTGTTTGTCAGTTTTTTTAGTTTCCATACGAATAAGCTTCTTTGATTTGTTCTTTGTTTAAGTGTTCCGATTCAGGGATAAAATTTTTTGGCATCAATTAGGGAATCACACATTAGCATGGTCACTAAATTAAATTTGCATACGGTCAGCTGCCAACACTCCCCTTCCCTCGTTAGATCTGGGCCTTATTTGAGCCCAAACGTTGAAATCACTAAAAATGCAGCCCAGATAAATGTGTGCTATATGTGATCGATCCACAGGTCTATTGTATCGCAAATTAGATAGATTATAAAACTGAGTCCTATAGATTTGGCCCAATGTTATTTGGATGTGCCTGACACAGGCTCCTTTCAGGCCTGGATATCATTTGGATTCAAGGCAAATTTGTTGGTGCACATGCCAATTGGACCTTTAGATCAGTTGGGCTTCTTGCACAACCCATTTTCTCATTTCACTGTTGTTTATTGATTTTCAAAACCGGCTTAGTTAAGTTAATCCTTTTAATCCAGAATTGGGCATGTTGAGCCGAATAAAATGATCGCATGACCCTTGTGTAGTAAACTTTGTTCGATCATTAGAAATCGAGGTGTGCTAGTTAGCAAATTTTCATTGCCCTCGCAAAGTGCAAACGCGTAGTTGTTTAAGGCGCGTATTTAATAATATTACTTTCCTAAATTCGGGTGCACATTTATGTGACCCAAATCCAAATCTCAACTAAGTTGAAATGAGTCAAAAAACACGGGTGCATTTATGTGACATGGTTCGAGGCATGTTTTTACGATGTTGCAATTCCCTTTAAATAATAATAATAAAAGTGGATAAAAGATTAAAAATGCACTTAGGTTCAAAATTGTATAAAATTAGATAATGTAAGCCAAATATAACAGTTGAGCGACCCTGCTAGAACCATGGAACCCGGGAATTCCTAACACCTTCTCCCGGGTAAACAAAATTCCTTACCCGAATTTGTAGTTCCCGGACTGTAAACAGAGTCATTGTTTTCCTCGATTCGGGATTCTAACCGGTGACTTGGGACACCATAAATCTCCCAAGTGGAAACTTTGAAATTCTCTAAAAATGGAATCTCGTCTTGATTGTCCTTAAACTGGAAAAACTCCCTTATCTACGCCCTTTGCCGGGTTGTGGATAGCCAAAAGGAGGTGTGACAATTTGTTGTTTATGTATTCTTTTTCTACTGTATTTATTCAGCTGGTATTGTAACTCTCTTAAGGATTGGCTATAGCTGAGTACTGTCAGGATGTTTGGGTTCCGTATTTATTTTGTTGCAAGTTACTGTTCCAATTCGTTCCATATTTCCTTTTTGGTTTATTATATATTGTTGCAGGCTATGTTGTTTATGCTAGGTCGTAGCCTCATCACTACATCATCGAGGTTAGGCTCGGCACTTACCAGTACCTGGGGTCGGTTGTACTAATACTGCACTCTGCACTTTCTATGCAAACTTTGGAGCAGGTTGTGGCTGATCGAAAGGTCGGGTGCAATCATTCACCTATACCCATGGTAGTCCTGCAGGCGTCTATAGGCCCTAGTGCCCCCTCCCATGTTGTACATTTCTGCTTTATTTTCATTTAAGACAGATGTACTTTTCTTTCAGGCCATTACTTGTAGATATTCATAAAATGTTCGTGGGTTGTGACACCAGTTTCTGGATGGTAATTATTTTTGTTTTGTTAATAGTATAAGGACAATCACTAATTATGTACTTCTGCTTTCTTTCTATTTATTTGAATTTGTTTGATTTTAATTATAAAAAGTAAAGGAAAAAGGTGAGTAAAACTCTAACATTGGCTTGCCTAGCGAGTGCGATGTTAAGAGCCATCAAGGTCCCGACGGTGGGAAATTCGGGTCCTGACAAAAATAGCAAGGCCGACACTTTGTCTAACTTGGGGTCATCGATTAATGAGGATGAATTCAGCTCAGGAATGGTTGTACAACTTATAAAATCGGCAGTGGAAGAAGGCATGCTGAATTAAACTCAACAAGTTTAGCTTGGAATTGGAGAAACAAGTGCGTAGACTACTTGAAGACTGGGAAGTTGCCCTCGGATCCTAAATAATCAAGAGCTCTATGCACAAAGACAGCCCGGTTTAGAATGTCCAAAGGGACTCTATTTAGAAGAATGTTCGATGGCCTGCTCTCCATATGCTCGGGATCAGCAGATACCGAATATGTTTTGAAAGAAGTTCATGTAAGCACCTGCGGGAATCATTCGGGGGCAAAAAATTTGGTTTGATTGATAATTAGGGCCGACTATTACTGGATCAACATGGAGAAATATACAAAGGACTTCATACGAAGATGTGACTGCTTTTAGAGACACGCACTGATGATCTACCAACCCGGAGAGCTACTATATTTAGTCTTTTCAGCTTCGCCGTTCGTGAAATGAGGAATAGATATTGTCGGCCCCCTACCATGGGCATATGGTAAGGCTTAATTCATACTTTTTATGATAGATTATTTCTCTAAATAGTTCGAGGCTCAAGCGTTCGAGAAGGTCTGCAAAAAAGAAGTCATTGACTTCATTTGGGACCACATAATATGCCGGTTCGGGATACCAGCCGAGATAGTGTGTGATAACAGGAAACATTTCATCGACATCAAATTAAACAAGTTTTTTGAATATCACAAGATCAAAAATATCTTGTCAATACCCTATCACCTTAGTCTATGCACTTGTTTCCCTATCACCTTAGGTATTGACAACATCTTTTGACCACGATGTAGTACCCTATCACAAGTTTTTTTTCCTGAAGTCTTGTAGAAATACTTTATAACCTCCAAATCTAGTACCGGGTCCACTCCATTTTTATTGGTCTACGGTGCCGAAGCACTAATCTTGTCAAAGTGGGAGAAATGACCTGAGATTCCGATATGCGACCAAAGAATCAAACAGGGAGGCTATGAGCGGGATCTTGGAACTATTGGATAAAAGGAGCGAGGCCGCCTTAGTCTAGTTGGTTGCCCTGAAACAGAGGATAGAAAAGTATTACAACCGAACAGCTAACCTCCGATACTTAAAGATCGGGGACTTGGTTTTAAGAAATGTATCACTACACACCTGAAACCCAAACAAGGGGAATCTAGGGGCGAATTGGGAAGGACCATATCAAGTCATAAGGATTACCAACAAAGGCTTGTACAAACTCTATGCAGGAAACAATGCACAACTACCGAACAACTAGATCATTACACACTCAAAGTGGTACTACTGCTAAAGTTTGATCTCGTACCTTTTAATAATATTATGAATCGGACTAACACTTGCATGCAACAACAAAAGGAGAATGTGACTATTACGTCCGAAAGCACGCGCTGCACTTTTTTTCCCTTGAACCGGTTTTGTCCAAAATAGGTTTTTTTGTAAGGTTTTTAACGAGATTACATTAAATCGTGCTAACTTAGAGTCTGCGATCGGTTATTAATTGGAGTCAATGGTTGCATCAATAGTATCCATTCCCTCTCAAGATCGACCTCAAATACGGAGGGCTATCACCCTCGGGTTAGACTTCTTAGCAAGGAAAGAAGGGAACTTTGTACTTGTATAACTTAGGCCCAATGGTTAGTATTTATTGTTAGGGCCAAACGGTCAAATGAATTGTGCCCGTGTAGGTCACCGTAGCCATAATACAAGCTTTTACATGCTTTCGATCATGTACTTTACACACAGAAAAGTAAAAAAAGTTCTTACCTTACTATTACATATTTTTTCCTTTTAAAGCATCGAACCTAAAGGCCATCCCTATTCGAGGAATATCGAGCCTAAGGGCTATCCCTGTTCGGATACCATCGGTCCAAGATCTAACCTTGCTCGGGGAAGTCACTGATCACGTCAAAATGCACGTATCTAAAGAAGTATGACACTCTTTTGTAATGATAAAACCCACCAAAGAGTTGAGATCGAATCCACAGAAAGCTAAGATGAGAGTTAGTAGTATATATTCTTAATGAGTACATGAAGTATCTAGCTTGCACTTTCAAAAATAGGTTTTTGTTTCTACTTCTAAAATTAAGCTAATGATTTCAAATCTAAAATTATAAAACTAGAAATGATTGTTATTCAGTGTTTTCCAAAGATATAAAAAGCCTAGGGCTGTGACCATGACCTACGTTTTTCCCTAATGGGTTAAAGACATTTATGCTCGTTTTATTGACTGGGATGTATTATAGCTCACAACACTATGTTGCTCACTTAATACCTCTTGGTCAGAGAGTGGTTTTGCCTATATTGGCCTTCTCATTGCCAAGTGGGTATCTACCAAAATGGTTGATAAGAGCTCAAGTCTGGTTGTTAGAATATCTAGGTTGAACCCTTTAATTAGGTTAATCAATCTCCAAAATAACTCAATTCCCTGTTAGCTAAGTTACCTAGACTAAGTCCCTATTTTTCAAGAAGAGACTAAGTCAAATAGGCATGAATCACTATTTTCAACCATTAATTCCACAATTGAAGCATGAACCAAGCTAAATAATGAACACTATTTATAAACAAGTAATCACCCATAAGGTTTACACGCTAGGGTTGGGTCACAACCCTAGTAAAAATCTAGCTACTCATAGTGGGTATAGAACAAAACAAAGAAGAAAAGATTATAAAACTCATATTGAAAGATTAAAATATAGAAATCCAATGTTAAATGACCAAAATAAGCTAAAGTTACCAAAAGAAGCAAAGAGAAACTGCTACATCACTTTGAATATTCAAAACATCACCTAATTTTGTGAAAATCTTCAATTTATACAAAGCTGACAACTTCAGACAAAAATGCCCCTCGGGAATTTCTATGGCCGCACAATTCCATGTGTCGTCCGCATAATTCTTCATCTTAGAGGAGCTAGGGTTTTGCAGCCATGAGGAATTGTTTCTACAGTCTGTAGATTTACCACTGCGACTGCAATTTTTTCTTCTGCGGTCTGCACCTATACTTCTGTGGCTGCAGGGCACTTGTTTTATGGCCGTACAATTCTTGTGCGGTCCGTAATCTTGAGGGACTTGGAAATTGGGAATTTGCACACTCTCTAAACTTTGTTCCTATCCCAGATTTTGCGGCCGCACAAATCTTATGTGGTGCGCAACTCTAGAAAGTCTAATGGGCTTTTCTTCATCATCTGCAGCCGCAAATGAAATTTTGCAGTCCGCACTTTGTAGCTTTTGTGCCTCTTGTTGCCTTGAGTAGTAGGATTTCATTTCGGGAGTCCAACTTCCAATGCTTTTAGACTAAAACAAAAGCTAAAGCTGTTAATAAGTAGTTAAAATCTACACTTATCAACTTCCCCAAACTTAAGTGTTTGCTTGTACTCAAGTACATAAAATTTTCCCACCTCTAAAATTTAAGGGACATTGCAGCTAGCCATGGGTGAACCATTCACACCTTAGTTGGAACCAACAATTAGCCACATGACTCATGCATTATTGACAAAGCAACAAGTTAAACATTTATGCACTTATAGTTTTAATGTGACATTCGAGTATCAAGGGTTGACTTTGCTCATCAAGGACTTTCGCTCTGACTTGTATGTCATGGTGGATCCCAAACTCCTCAACATCTACTCTCCATTTGCCAACCTCACTTAAGAGTTTAGCACTTAATTAAAAAATTTATGAAATGTTTAGTCATCTCTCTCAAGAGAATACCACAAGTATGGCTTTCGGTACTATAACCTTGTCCCTTAGGTAGATCACCACTATTGTATCTCACTCATCTCAAAATAGTGTATGACTTCTTTAGGTATGTAATGAAGGCTTTTGGATTAGGGATTGATGCAATATGCATAAGTGGTTACACCTTCCTTAAGCACTCTATCTTTCAATTCTCGGATCACACTTTGCCGATTTCTTGAGGCACTTTCTTTTCCTTGGGGGACTAGAGAGATTTAAAATCACTCTTTTTTTATCATTACATTCATATTTCTCCATGTTTGGGATCATTGCGTTTATTTTACTCCCTTTAACTCTTTAATTTATTCACTTTTTTTCATTTCTCTTTTTGTTCTTTTCTTTTTGTTGCCTTTCCTTCTCATCACTTGTTTCTTTTTTTTTTTTCCTTGATACCTTTTTTCAATTTCCTCTTCTCTCCCTTAAACTTACGTTTTTAGCCAATTGTTGTTAAGGAAAGCTCGGGTGCCAAGAGAAGATCACAATAGAATGGGTAAAAGCTTGTAAAATGGTTTTCAAATGAGAAAGGCTAAATGCTCGAAGGGGTTGAGTAGGGATGACATCATTGATAGGCAATAGAAAACTCAAATGGACCAAGGAAAGCCTACACTCACCTCAATCTAAGCAAACTTATGATCTCGCCATAAAACACATTCGTGGAAAGTTCTAGACCTTCTACACAAGTACATAAGCTAGAAACAAAGCATCTCACCCCACACGCAACTATATTGTTAAAGAGGATAGAGTCGATGGACCACAATGATCACATTCAAGATTGAAGATCACTATGGTCGAATTCCTCCACTTGATGGTATAAAAGTCAATACAAGAGTCACAAAGTCACTAACTAGAGCTATTTCCTTTTAAAAATCCTTGTGTATGACCATAAGCACGTAGTTAAATGTGTTGGTGCCAAGTGAAACATGTTTGACTCTTCAAGTTTGACTTAATCCGCTCTTTTTATTCATTATTACTACTATTATCACCTAAACACAAAAAATGGACTCATTCCATTAAGAATGTTGTCACGCCATCCATCGTTGGGTCGAGTCACCCAGTTCATACACAAAACTACCTTTGGAAAGAACCATGGAATTAGGAGATTCAAAAGCTTATTATCTACTAAAACATAAAACGAATCTACTAAATAAAAAAGAAATGACTATATTAAACACTAACTAATAACAAAACAAACATAAAGAAGCTACAAAACAAAAACTGTTGAAGGTAGAAGGAATGTACATAATGAGAGAGAGAAGATACATACATAATGAGATAAGATATAGAATAAATACATCGTGAGAAAAAGGAGAGAATGTATACATAATGAGAAAGAAACAAAGAAAATAGTACTCCCTCCGTTCCAGTTTATGTCAACATATTTCCTTTTTGGTCTATTCCAAAAAGAATGAATTGTTTCTAAATTTGGAAGCAATGTAGCTTGAACTCACAATTCTACCTCTAATGGGAAGCTTTTATAACCACAGAAATACTCTGTGCCCCTTTTTGACTTGTTTAGGGACTACAAATTCAAAAGTATTCATTTTTCTTAAACTATGTGCCCATAGGTTCACGTAAATTAGAATGGAGGGAGCATCAAGTTAAGTACATGCCAAATGTCTGAGAATCAAAATAAGGTAAAATAAACTCCGCCCCCTTCACCAAATAAAAATCCTCAATGCTTTCAAAGTAAGAGTAAAGGAAGGGAAAGAGTGAAGAAGACACCCTATGCTCCTTGGACATCCCTATGTCCACAACAGTGCTACCTCCCTCATTACCTCCCTCATTCTCCTCTAACTAGATGTCATCATCCTCGACTCTAGGAGTGGTTGGGTTGGTAAACATCTGGCGCACCGCTTCGGTAGTGTCGATAGCCAAGTCTAGCTCTTCAGATTGGCTAGCTGGTGTCATTAGAGATACTGGTGCTGCCGGTGCTATAAGAACTGGATCAATCAGCATCTCAAATGGAAGATCTGCAGCTGCTACGATCTTGATCACCTCTCTCCGGAGCTCGTCAACTGACTTATTGGAGGTCTGGGACTTTCTCATTTTTCTTTACTTTCTTTCTCATCTCCTCACTCACTGCCACATGTTGTACTATAGTGTTCATGATAGTAGTTTGGTTCACCAGGAGCTTTTTAATATTTCTTCCACTGTTGGAGAACCTGAGGTGCCAGAACGGGTGATCATGCTGCAACAATGTTGGATATTTCAAATAGCTTTGCAGTAGCTATCTACATCCCGTTGCTGAGGCTGCCAGTGTTTAGGAGACTCATAACAGAGAAAGTGAGGCAGTATACATTGGTACCGGCTTCAAAGCCGAGGTGGAGCTTGTGACAGGAATAACACTGGGAATTGAAAATGGTGGTAGAGACATCGCTACGACACTAGAGGATGGCTCAGCTAAAGTAGATGAACCCTCAACTATCTCATCAACTACCAAAGATGGCTCATCAGACTGGCCTGTGGTGGTAGGAGGATGAACCTTATTCTATAGGTTTGTAATGTCCACCAGAGAGTACCATGAGAACGGCTACTTCGGCTGCACCTTCGTATCATAATCCCTCGGCTCTACCCCTGCATTCGTGAGATACTTAGTGGTAGTGTTGGGATACACGTAAGACGAGTCAGCTTGACTTGCGATGACAGAGATGTTGGGTGACATCACATCACCCATATTAATCGGGTACCCATCCATGATAAAAGCGACTAAACTGCTAGGATTGGAAGATAGGTCTTATTCTGGCACGAGTTTAGTCTACTACAAACAAAGGTCTTCCACCCCTTCACCTCAAAGCTCAAGGTGTTCCGCTAAATAGGAACTCTTGATGTGATCCATGGTGGTGGTGGCCCAGGAGTTACTAACATCTCTGCTAACCAAGGATGGGCTGCTTCCTCGAGTGCATGTTTCTCCAAGTATTGTGTAGGCTCTACATCATCAAACCCAAAGTAGGTGTTCAAGGTATACTATTCAAAACGCACCTTGAGATTCTTCACTTTTGTAACGTTTGTCCCTTTCTTGATGTGCACCAAATTGGCGTAGAATTTTGGGACAATATACTCCTTTTCCTCCCTCGCGCTCTGGGTAAACCACATCCACCCTTTGCGCTCTCTAAACTGCCTCAAGACCATAAGGTTGTACTTTTTCTAAATTTTTCAAATGGAATTATCTCCCCAAGGTGAGCAACCTCACTATCCACCATTCTCGGATGTTGGAGAAGGCTTCTAAGTAGACAAATCAGTCCTCCTATACCTCTTTCTTTCTCGACCTTTAAAGGCTATCAATTGTAGAATCCCCGCATCTGCCATCATCAGGGATGTCATCAATTGTAGTAGCTGGTTCCTCAGGAACTATTGTAGTGTAAGCCTCAGAATCCTTACTAGAACTTTCCATATGAAGTGGTCTAAGATATGGAAGGCTCATCCCGGAGTTTATACCTTCCTGGTGGTTTTTATCGGACAATCGGCTGCTTTTGAACTCACTTTCCCTCAGATGCTTCCCTAGAGGTGACATAAGAATTAGACTCGGAAGGCTCTGTATTTCTTCCTCGGTTGGCTGGACTTCTTTTTTATTATCTTTTTTAGGAAAAGGGTAAGGGCACTCTTGCCTCGACCCTTGGAAGGTTCTCTCTCCCCTTGAAGTATCACCTCGGCCTCATGACCTGATCACTTTCTATACCAAGTAAAAGCAAGTGTCAGTTGAAATTCAATTGTAAACATGCAAGAACACACTAGAGAGCCAATGAACAACATAGTGTTAAACATGCTTGTAGGATAGGGGATTGTGGTCCACAAAATTTCTATTACCGCCGCAAAATGGGCTTTGCGAACCACACATTTTTCCTTTCTGGCTGCAGAATTGGATTGTAGTCCGCACAATTCTCATTACAGCCGCAACTCATGCATCACCAATATACAAACTCTCTGATAATAGAGAATTGGCTATTTTGTGGCCGCAATAGGTTTTCTGCGATCCGCACATTTACTATTGCAGCCTCATATGTGAGTCATCAAATTGACAACTCTCTTATACTAGAAAAGGAGTTGTTTCACGATTGCAGTGGATGTTCTACGGTCCACACATTTTTTATTATGGTTCGCAGAATCATAATTAACTAAACTTACCTAGAAGAAACTTCTGACGCGTCCGCATATTTCAAAACAATCACGGACATAGGCATTCTACGATTTGCAATTTTTCTTGCACAAATTTGACATGGAAACGTCATGTAGACATGAAAATCTAGTTACCTAGTATCTAAGTAAGTACTAATTTACCCACTTCAGATTTATCCCCACAAGTACGTACAATTAGATTTAATAGCCAACATACCTAAAATCTTAACTAGAAATATAAAAAGCAAAAGAATTACAAGAAATTAACAAGATTATGAAGCATACCATGTGTGAATGAATGCAAGAAATGAGTGATCAATAGTGAGAAGATAATTTAGCAAGAGATTCAAATTTTTAGACTTGGGAATGCTAAGAGAGGGATAAAGGTAACAGTAGCTCTAAGTCTTGTATTTATACTTGTCGATGTCTTCCTAAGGAAAGGGAAGTGAGTGACACCACAAAATTCTTATTGTGGTATGCACTATTATCCGAGGGCTCAAAAACCTTTTATTTTTGCAATACACAGCGCGACCGCAAAAGTTGTTGCGGACTGTAGAGCCTTTTCTTGCTAGGTGTAATACGTTGGATATAGATCTAATTTTTCACTTTTTTGGATTCCTTCAAATTATTTTGTATAGCGGTTGCATATTGGCATTTTCTCTAACAAACCAACTTGAGAGAGTTGTCATTTTGCCTTTTCAATTTGTGTGGTCGGCAATGTAATTGTGTGTCCGTAGAGGACCTTTTGCTGCAACAACCATAATTGTGCGGTTCGCAATTCGCTCCATACTTAGCCAAATTTTTGGATACATTTCCTGTAAGGCACACTCAACCCTGCAACACACTTCAAATCCAGTTAGCAGAAAAATAACACTAAACTACAAAAGAAGAAAAGAAAAGAAAAAGAAACACGGGTTTCCTCCCAAGAAGTTTTTGATTTAACGTTGCAGCACGAGGCAGATTACCATCACTTGAAGTGAATCACCACCATAACGTGGCCATCACCAAGTTTTCCCAAATAATGCTTCACCTGGTGACCATTGACATGGAATACGTCATTATTTTTATTCTTCAAGTCCAATGCACCAAACGGTGTGACACCTATAACTTCAAACGGGCCACTTCATTTGGACTTTCACTTTCCGTGAATCATCCTCAACTGTGAGTTGAACAACAACAGAAGATTACCCACTTTAAACTATTTATTCCAAATGTACTTGTCATGAAGATATTTCATCTCCTCTTTGTATAAGGACGGACTATTGTATGCATGGTATGTGAACTCATCCACTCATTCAAATGTACTACCCTTAAGTTAGAGGTGATATCCCGCTCAAGATTAAACTTCTTTAGAGCCAACATGGCTTTGTGCTCAAGTTTCATCGGAAGATGACAAGCTTTTCCGAATACCAACCGATATAGAGTTATTTCAATGGGCGTTTTGTAAGCCGTCCTATAACCTCATAAAGCATCATCAAGTTTTTTGGACCAATCTTTCCGGTTAGAATTCATTGATTTGGACAAAATACTCTTTATCTCCCGGTTAGAAACTTCCACTTGACCGCTTTCTTGTGTATGATAGGGAGTCGTGACTTTAGGAGTGACACAATACTTGGTGAGTAAGGTGTCGAAGGACTTGTTGCAAAAATATTTCTCCCGTCGCATATGATAGCACGCGGAGTCCCAAACCATGTGAAAATATTCTTCTTTAGGAATGCCACCACACTTTCTACCTAATTGTTGGGTAGAGCAATGGCCTCCACCCATTTGGATACATAATCAACTGCGACCAAGATGTAGGTGTTTCCACAAGTACTCACAAAAGGACTCATGAAGTCAATACCCCACACATAAAAATATCAATATCCAAAATGGTGGTGAGGGGCAATTCATTTTTCTTTGAGATTCCACCGGCCCTTCATCACATCGTTTCACTAGATCACTTGCATCATTGTAAAGAGTGAGCCAATAGAAACCGCAACTTAGAACTTTGGCCGCCATTCTTGCTCCACCATGGTGACCACCATATGACGAAGAATGACAAGCCCCAATAATTTCATATAGCTCTTCTTCCAGCACACATCTTCTAATCACCCCATCCGTACAAATTCAGAAAATGTATGGTTCATCCAAATAATAGTCTTGACAATCCCGTTTGAGCTTCTTACTTTGGTTTAAGAGAACTTATCCAGAATGATACCATTCACAAGGAAATTTGCTAGATACGCGAACCATGGCACCTTCTTCATTGAAATAGCTTAGAGTTTCTCGTCGGGGAAGAAGTCATTGATTTCAAGTCTATCATGTGACCTATTTTCCTTCTTCAAATGAGACAAGTGGTTCGCCACTTGATTTTTTCTCCTTTTTTGATCTTGGATATCAGTATCAATCTCTTGCAACAAAAGCACCTATCTCATCAATCGAGCTTTGGAACCTTTCTTGCTTAAAGATAATGACGTGTTGCATGATCTGTATGGACTATCACGTTAGCACCCATCAAGTATCGGCGGAACTTCTCAATAGCAAACACAATGTCAAGGAGCTCTTTCTCCATAACAGTATAGTTGACTTGGGAACCAGTCTTACCAGCATAGTATACCAGACAAAAAATCTTGTTGATGAGTTTCCCCAAAACAACCCCCACCGCTACATCACTTGCGTCTCACATGAGCTCAAAAGGAACACTCTAATTTGGAGTGGTGATGATGGGGTTGTTGTCAACTTGAAATTTAGAAATTCAAAAGCTCTCATGCAATCATCATTGAAGTGAAAAGCATCTTTACCTACAAGCTTGCACAAAGGGCTCACCACTTTAGAAAATCTTTGATGAAACACGGGTAAAACCCCGCGTGTCCTAAGAAACTCTGCACACCCTTCACCGAAGTTGGAGGTGGAAGTTTAGAAATTACCTCAATCTTTGCCTTGTCGACTTCAATGCCATTCTTTGAGATCTTATTGTCAAGGACAATTCCTTCCTCGCCCATGAAATGACATTTCTCCCAATTTAGCACCAAATTTATTTCTTAACATATTGCCAACACTTTATCCAAGTTTGTGAGACAATCAACAAAAGAGTTCCTGAACATCTATAACTCATCCATGAAGACTTCAAGGTAATCCCACACCATGTCTGTGAAAATAGCCATCATACACCTTTGAACTGTCATCGGTACATTGCACAAACCAAATGGCATCCGCTTGAAAGTGAAAGTACATAGAGACATGTATAGGTAGTTTTCTCTTGATTCCCCGAAGAAATAAGAATTTGGTTATGGCTAGAATACCCATCAATAAACAATAAAAAGCACGACCGGCTAATCCATGCATTTGATCTAGGAAGGGAAGTAGAAAATGGTCATTCCTTGTAACTTTGTTGAGCTTATGATAGTCTACACACACTCTCCAACCGATCACCGTTCTTGCAGGAATCAACTCATTCTTGTCATTGGTGACCACTATCATGTCCCTTTTCTTAGGGACACAATGAACCAAAGAAGTCCACAAACTACAAAAAATAGGGTAGACAACACAGGCATCCAACCACTTGATGATCTTCTTTTTGAAAACCTCTTGATTGCTTCTTTGAGTCTCCTTTGATATTCAATAGATGGTTTGACACCTTTCTCCAGGTTAAACTTGTGTATGCAAAATGAGGGGCTTATCCCCCAAATATCCGCCAATGTCCATCTAATATCCTTCTTCCTCTTTTGTAGCACCGTCAATGTAGATTCTACCTACAAATTAGTCAAATAAGAGGAAAGAATAACCGATAAAGTAGAAGAAGGGCCAAGAAATTCATACCGAACATGTGGAGGCAATGGCTTTAATTCGAAGATAAGAGGCTCTTCAATTGAAGGAGTTGTCCTATTTTCAAGATCCAAGAACAATTTGCGGGGTTTGTATGTGTACAACCCCATTCTTTGCTACAAGTTCACACATTTCACGAAGCCATCCATTTCATCATCATCAAATTTAAGCGAGACAACCTCCAACATATCACCAACATTTACCAGAGCACATGTTTCATCCACAATCACATCAGTCACCAAGTCCACGAAAGAGCACACGTCATTGTTATTGGGTTGCCTCATGGACTCATACATGGAAAACTACTTTTTCTTCACCAACCTGGAATGTAAGTTCTCCGGCTTCAACATCCCAAAGAGCGTTACCCCTAGCAAGGAAATGTCTACCAAGAATAATAGGCACCTCATAATCAACCTCACAGTCAAGAAAGACAAATTCTGCCGGGGAATGAATTTACCAACACGAACTAAAACATCCTCAATCACTCCCAAAGGTCTCTTCATAGTACGATCGTCCATTTACAATCTCACAAAGGTGGGCCTTGGTTGCCCAATTCCCAATGTCTTGGAAACAAAATAGGAAATCAAATTGATACTTGTCCCAAGATCACATAGAGCTTTTGCAAACTTGGCATTTTTGATTGTACAAGGAGTCGTGAAAGCATCAGGATCCTCCAACTTAGGATCCATTGAATGCACAATTTAACTTACTTGATGAGTCATTTTGATAGTTTCAAATTCACTGACCACTTCTTTGTCACAAGATACTTCATGAACTTTGCATAGATGGACATCTTATCCAAGACTTCAACTGATGGTACATTGATTGAGTGACTCCTCATCGTTTGGATAAACTTCTTGAATTAGTTTTCACCATTTTGCCTGCAAAGTATTTGAGGATATGGAGGTGGAGGCTTAGGAAATGGTACCTTAACCTTTTGCACTATCAGTTCCGACATGTCATTAATGTGATACCTAGACGGGTTTACCTCTTCTTAACTCTTTTCTACTCTATCATCAATATAAATTCAAACCTCACCATTAGATTGCTCAATATTGTTTGGGATATCCTCTTCTTTCACTACTTGCTCTTCATCCATAAGTTGCCTTTGGCTTGAGGTGGGTGTATTCCTGCCTCTTCTACTCCTTGTAGTAACGACGATGGAATGTCCTATTTTGTTCCCACCCTTTGGGTTCACCACCATGTCACTTGGTAGTGCCCCCTTAGGATGAGTATTTAAAGCTTGAGAGATTTTCCCCATTTGAAATTCCAAGTTATGGATGGACGTATTGTGAGAGGAAAGTCGGGCATTGAAATCGGAATTCTTATCCATTATTTGCTTGAACATATTCTCAATACGCCCCATTTTATTATTGGAAGAACTTGGACCATGTGACGGATAAAGAGGCGGGTTGCTCGGTTGTCGATACATTGGGAGGATATGAAAACCCGATCCTCAATTGCCTTGATTATTGTTCCATCCCCCTTGATTGTTACCTCCACAATTTACTTGATTGTTGCCAGCTTATTACCTTGCTTATTTCCACCACTCCAATTTCCTTCATTGTTGTTGTTATTTCGATTCCCTTGATTGTTGCCACCACTCCAATTACCTTGGTTGTTAGAATTCCAATTACCTTGATTACTTTGAGGTCGTCATTGTTGCTGATTCAGGCATTGAGAGTTGTTTTTTTGACCTTGGTAGTTGTTCACATATTTACCTCCTCCTCTTGTTCATTATAAGATTCAGCTTGATCAAATCCACTATCTTCTTGCACATAATTCTCCACTCAATTTTGCACTTGTGGACCCTTGTTCCTTATTTTGTTAACCACCATGATTACTCCTGCCATGGCATTGACTTGCTTAGGACTTCACTTGTTGAAGTTGCGCATTTGATAATTAATTCATAAAGGTGGTCAATTCCGCAATGGCTTGCCCAGAGTCATGCAACTCTTTATGGAGGTGAATCACGTTGGATCACCTTTTTGGACGTTCGCCCGGGATTGCCATGCCGGTGAGGTGTCCGCCATTTCATCCAAAAAAGCTCACAAGCTTCCACATACGGCATTGTCATGAAATTTCCATTGGCAATTGATTCACCATGCATTGACTGGTCGTATTAATCCACTGATAGAAAGTTTGTTGAATCATATTCTCCTCCATGTCATTATTTGGGTAATTTTTGACCATTATCTTATACCGTTCCCAAATATCATGTAGCGGTTCATTGGGATCTTCCTTGAATGCTAGAATCTCATCTTTAAGAGTAGCCATATGCCCGAGAGAGAAGAACTTGGCTATAAATTTCTCTGCCAACTCATCCCAAGTACGAATGGAATGGTTTGGTAATCTTTCCAACCATTCTAAGGCTTTCCTCATAGAGAGAAGGGAAAAATCCTAAGCCTTCAAGTATCTTCGGAGACATTTGTCTGTTTACTCCCCTAACAATTGTCCACAAATCCCTTCAAGTGTTTGTATGCATTTTGAGTTGGAGCCTCGATGAAGAAACATTATTGCTCTAGCAAAGTGAGCATTACATTAGTGATTTAAAAGTTGCTCGCCCTGATTCAGGGAGGGACTATGGCACTTGCATACCCTTCATTTGGAAACACCCAGTGTGGAGTCACTCTTGGTTGAGGTAGATGTAAAATGGGATGTTGTCTTAAGGCGCCCGAACTCTTCTATTTGCTTGAGGTTCAAGAGGAACCTCTTCAACTTGGTCATCCTCATTCAACGTTCACATCCCCTAAAGGAATTTTTCCGAATTCATTGGCAGCCATAATTGTACCTACAATTGATTCAAATAAATTAAAGATACAGAAGGAAAATAAGACAATCCACACACAAACCAAAATATATAGCTAACATTATTTTTTATTCCCAGCAACTATGCTGAAAATTGATCACATCCAAATGCACGCCTCTAAAAGGTATGACACAGTCATTTGCAATAATAAAATCCAATAAGGAGCCAGGATCAAATCCATAGAGAGCTAAGATGGGAGTTAATAAGTATATATTCGGAATGAGTAGGTGAAGTATGTAGATTGCACCACAAATAGGTTTTTATTTCTACTTCTACTATTAAGTTAATGATTTGAAATTTAAAGGAAAAAAACTAGAGATGATTATTTTTGAGTGTTTTCTGTCACACCTCCTTTTTCTACTACACCCCCGAAAAGGTATAATAAGGGGAGTTTTTCCAATTTAAGTGACAATCGAACAAGATTCATTTTAATTAAAAATCAGAGTCGCCACTTGGGAGACTTATGGTGTCCCAAGTCACCGGTTGTAATCCTGAATCGAGGAAAAGAATGACTCTGTTACTTTAGTATGCGAATCAGAAATCCGGGTAAGAAATTATGTTAACCCGGAAGAAGGTGTTAGGCACCCAAGTTCCATGGTTCTAGCACAGTCGCTTTGATCCTACTTGGCTTGACTAAATTTGTTTAATTATTGATTTTAGAACTTATGTGCTTATGCCTTTTAACGCTTTTAATTAGAAAATTATCTTGAAGCAGGTTACGCGTACGTATACCTGCCTATTTGGCGCGTCGAAAATCATGTCACGCGAACGTGTCCACAATTAATAACACTTAATTATCATTAAGAAAAGTTTGGGTCGAAGTTGCGCGAACGCATACTCCAGTTTTGTTTTTAGAACCATGATTGTGTTACGTGAACATATACACGGTCGTGATAGTATTTTAAAACGAACCTAAAGGATATTATACGAAATATTAACCTTTTTTAAAGTCATAGCAAATCAATATGAGGGTCACACAATTTGTGGTTTTATTTGGCACAGCGCACCTCGTTTCATTTAAAGGGCATTTAAACTAAAAGTTTGGAGGGCCATAAACTATTTGTTGTCTACTATGGATCACCTTTAACTAAAGATATCAGCTGCAATCAGCCTTAAAGGAACCACGAATCATTTAACAAGGAACGAATTTGTGACTACTCAAAGCAGCCAGGCCCAATGTTAGGCCCAGATAATTCACAAAGTGCACAAAACAGTTATTGTCCAAAGCACACCACGATATGGTGGACTATTCTTAGCACAAGGAAGCTTAAACAATATGACAAGACATTGGTATAAATGCACAAGGATTTTCATATTACTTTATGTGACGTGAACGAAAAGCAGTACCACATATGAGGCATTAAATCTACAGAATCTCCATGGTTGAAACACTTTTGAGCTTAACTAGAAATTATTGATGTTAGAAGCATGATATCCTTAATTCAGTTAACTAAACCCCTCAAGGTTACCCTCTGCTCATTCCACTTCAAGACTAACAGAGAGAGAGAATCAAGATCTTATTTACATGAATACTACATCAGTTCGTTTACAATGGAACGAACAAACCTGCCTCTGCTAAGATTCAGTTAAGGAAGTAACCCCTTAATGCATATGGGTTGGAGTTAACATAGGATTTTAAAATGCTAATGAAATTCTTTGGCCAAGCACAGTAAAGAAATGCAATATGCTGAAATCAATCAAGGTATCATTCTAGATTCAGCAGAACATTACCAACAGTGAAACTCAAACCAATGTATGCAAAATAACCCTTTCAACAAATAAAAGAACCCATAACTGAATCGAACCTATCCACCTTCCTTAATTAATATGATGACGGATCCATGTAAAGTTCGATTACCAAAGTAAAGTTCAAGCCACAATTACATAGTCAAAGTTAAATGACATAATTTTAACCTACTCAAATGATTGAGATCTAAAATTAACTAATACTTCAAAGCATAGTATTGAACAAAAATTGTGCAAAAATGGAAATTCAAACATAAGAAATAAAGGAGGAATCAGGCAAATGTCATCTTCATTCAATCTCCCAACTTGAGCATCAAATTACATAGGATTAGAGAGAAACATGTACCCGGAAAGGCAAAAGTAAATAAAATAAAGTGGGTCAGCAGTAGAAAGCAACAACAACAAGATGACCAGCCCAGAAAATGATTTGAGAAATCACTTGAAACCAAACCAAAGTTCAAGACCAAATTGCAGTCAAAATAAACCAAACAAAACTTGAATATCAACGAGACTTCAAATTATTTATAGCTGTTAATTGTTCAAAGTTGCCCTAGAGTGAATACCACCAGAATTTCCCAAGATTTCCCTAGTATTATTTTGGGTGTTTTCTCTGATTTTTATGTTCAGATGTTAGTAAAACTTCACAAGCTTTGGTTTCTGTGTTTTTTTAGCTCTTCAATCTTCTTTTTTTGTGTATTTTCTGGAATTTTAGCTATCAAATCCTTGCCTTGAAAGGCAAGAATGCTACCTTATATAGGCTCCACCAGCCCTGCAGGCCATTTATTTACCCTCTACTCCCCTCTTAAGTTTTCATTTTAGCTTAGGGGTCCCTAAATTCTTGGCTTGTTTCCCAAGTTACTACACATATTTGTTGAATTTCATATTAAACCCCCATCTACAAGGTCATAGGGAGTTCCATTTTGAGTTACTATCAGATTTCTTATGCTGAATTGCCCATATTACCCTTTTTGCTTCTGAAAATTACTAACTAAATTCACACATTTTACCCTGGTCTACTAACTCAAGATAACTAACTATGGTTAAACTAACACATTCTGTAAATTATGCAGCTAAAACCAAAAAAAAACTCTTGAATCTAAATTACCTAATGAATTTCGGATTTAAAACTATTGTTATTAGTCTAAGAAAATGAACAGAATCACTATAAAAAATTAAACACTGGCAAGCAAAGAATATTCAAGAATAGGAAGAAATATCAAGCTAAAATAATCGAATAATAAAACCACAAGACTAGAACATTGCGATGATGAACGAATTAATAGAAAGAAGTTTAAACTAATTTTTATCAACGAGGGACTTCAAATGCTCAAGGAAAATAAGAAGAATCACCTATGCATGGATTGTTAAATTTAAACCAGACACAAAAATCAATAATCAGAACAAAATTTTAAAACAAAAACTGACACAGGACATAATTATTAATCAAAACCTTAAAAACTCTAAATTATCTAATCATGCAGGCAATTAATCAAGGAGGAAAAGAAAAGAAAACTTACTGATGAACGGTTGAACCAAAACTGGATTTCCATTCGGGCCTCGAAACAATGTTAACCATTTATTCTCCACAAAGAACAACGAAAGCATTGTCTCGAGGCTCAAATCCAAGACCAGACTCAAAAGCTTGGACATAAATCGGGCGATTTAAACTTCTAGGGTTTAATCGCCTTTTTTATTCAAAATTCGAGCACCTTGGGCGAGATTTGAAGGCCACTGGTGATGGATTAGGAAATAGGGAAGTGGGAAGATCACATGGTGCGACTTTGGTGAGATTTGGAGGATTTAGGGTTTTGGCCGGAAACTCGATTTGATATTCGAGAAGATGGGAAAAGGTTCGAGGGACGTGGTTTGGAGTTTTGGAAAGAGGAGAGGAAGGTGGTTCAGCGGTGTTAATTTGGAAGGGTTTGGAGGTGGTTTCGTCGTGGGCAGGGGAGGCGACGACCACTGATTTAGATATTCGACCAGTTTGGCTAGGTTTTGGAGAAAACTCAGTTTGGATCCGGAATGGGGAGGATGAGGAGGTAATATGGTGTAACTTTGGTGGCTATTGGATGGTCGCTGCCGCCGTGGAGCGATTTAAGGTGGCAGTATAGGGCAGAGCAGATGGGGTGAGAGAGAGACGATGTATTAGAGGGGGGAGGGGTCGTTCCGACAATTTTATACTTATGGACCCTGACTTCTGAGCCATTGGATCATGTAACCTCAACGGCTTAGATCTTAGGGCTCAAAATGTCGTCGTTACAATTGAATGGTGCTGGACCGAGTTTTCTGAGGTGGGTTGGGCCAATTTTGGCCATATTTTGTGAATAAGGGCCCAAAACTAACTGGCCTATTTTCCTTTTTCTCTTTATTAATCCATTTTGTTTTCCTCTTTTTAATTTCCTTATCCCAATTTCTTTGAATTTAAAACAAAAAATACACCTAAATTAATTCCTAAAACTCAATTAACCCTTAAAATACATATGATAATTATCACAAAACAAATTTAAAAGAAATACCACTCAAAATCAAGATAAAAAATTAAAAATGAAACTTAAAATATATATTTTTTGATTTTCCATTTTTATGAAACAGTTAATTTTCTAATTAATCCTAAAATGTAAAATTAAACCCTAAATGCAAATGCTAAACAATTTTTTTTGTATTTTTTACAAATTAAAATGTGCAAACAAAGTGCCAACAATTAACATAAAATGTCACAAAAATTCACCAAATTGCAAATAATGAAAGAAACTATTTTGTTTTGAATTTATGAGAGTAATTTAGGTTAGCAAAAATCACATGCTCATATTTTCCAAAGATATAAAAAGTCTAGGGCTCTGACCATGACCTAGGTGTTTTCCTAATGAGTTGAAGACTTCTATGCCCATTTTATTGACCAGGGTGTATTATAGCTCACAACACTATATTTCTCACTCAATACCTTTTGGTCAAAGAGTGGTTTTGTCCACATTGGCTTTCTCAAGACCAAATATGTATCTACCAAAATGGTTGATAAGAGCTCAAGTCGGGTTGTTACTATCTCTAGGTTGAACCCTTTAATTGGGTTAATCAATCTCTCAATTCACCCAATTCCTTGTTAGCTAAGTTATCCTAGAATAGGTCCCCCTTTCTCAAGAAGAGACTAAGTTAAATAGGGCATGAATCAATGTTACAACCACTAATTCCACAATTGAAGTATGAACCAAGCTAAATAATAAACATACATTCATAAACAATTGTAAAATTAATCACCCATAAGAATTACTCACTAGGGTTGGGTTACAACCCTATTAAAATCTAGCTACTCATGGTGAGTTTTGGCCTAAAAACATGTGAAGTTTTGAATATTGACAAAAGAACTCAGACATGGACCAGGTCCATCTTGTGAAGCACAGTCATGATCAACCTACACATGTGAGATGTACGTGAAGGAGATAAGTCCTACTGATGAAGCAGCAATATCTCTTGATCTGATCGAAAAGATTGCATATAAGGTAAGGAGAGAAAGTCTCATTGTATGAAGAGAACACAATCTAGGATGAAGATAGTGTTAGAGTTTGACACCATCATGAACTCTTCATACAAGGAGAAATATAGACTTAACTTGAAGTTGTCGCAGCAGTTGAGGCTGTGTGCCACAACGGGATTAGAGTTAATCCTTAGGTTTATAAAGAGTTTTTATAAATGCAGTTTTGGCTCAGTGATTTTGTAAATGTAGGTCGTGGTGTTTTTCACCTTTTGAGCTAGGTATTTTCCATGTAAAAATCTTTGTGTTCTTTATTTTTGGTATTTATTATTCCGCAAATAGTAGTAATTGGAACACCTAGAAGAACCAGGTTCCTCTATAGTTCAGTTAAGCGAAAATTGGGTACGACACAAATCACCCCCCTTCTTGTGTGGTATTGACACTTAAAACATCAATTGATATCATAGCGGGTTATTCTTGAAGAAGTTAATACCTTAAGAAAAGATCAAGATGAGTGCACTACCTGGAAACTGGGAAGGGCGATCCACTTCTAGGCTTCCACTCTTTGATGTTCAGTACTATTTTTGGTGGAAGAACAAGATGAGAGATTATACCATATGAGAGGACTATGAACTTTGGGACATAGTCACTTATGGTCCCCTATTCAACTACAAAAAAGAATGCTGAAGGAGTGGACGTGCCAAAGATAAGAGGTGATTGCACTACTGAAAATTTGAAGAAATAGGAGAAGAACACCAAGGACAAGAAATGGCTTGTGTGTGGACTAGTTCCAGATGAATACAACAAGATTCAATGATGTACCACTACCAAAGAGATATGGGATATGTTACAAGTGGCTCATGAAGGAACTCCTCAAGTAAAGAGATCAAGAGGAACACTGTTATATTCTCAATATAAGAATTTCACTATGAACAAAAGAGAAACTATCCAGGAGATGTACACAAGGTTTACTACATTAACAAATGAACTTAAATCTCTTGGGAGAATTATATTTGAAGAAGACAAGGTTGAGAAATCTTGACAAGAGTTTTACCACTGACTTGGGAAAGCAAAATCATTGCTATTCAGGAATCCAAGTACATTTCTACCCTCAAGCTGGATGAACTGATTGGAAATCACACTACCTATGAACTGAGGAGGCAAACCATGAAAATGGATGCACCCAAGAAGGAAAGAAGTCTGGTTCTTAGAATAACTGAAGGTCAAATCTAGAGTATGATGAAGTGGCTATGATCATAAGAGATTTCAAAAAGTACCTAATGAGAGGAAAGGGTTCTTCAAGAGGTACAAACTCTAACAAACCAAGGGCTTCTAAGAAACAAACTAACGAGGATTGCTACAAATGTGGTAAGAGTGATCACATGATCAAAAACTGTCCTCAGTGGGAAATTGAATGGAAGAAGGAAAGGGATGAACAAAGGAACAGGAAGAAGTAACATGTTCAATCCAAAAGGAACAAAGGATCAACAAAGGATATGGTTACTGGTTGGGAAGAAACCACAGATGAGGACTCGGAAGATAAAGCTGGAGATTAATATGCACTAATGGCCATTAGAGAACCAGATGATGAACAAGAGGTAAGTGTCCTTCTTCTCAAAGACAAATCAAATTTCTGTCTAAAGAAAAGTTATCTGAGCTATTGCTAGAATTCAATGATGAGTCTGAAATAATTAACAATGAGAAGGATGATCTGTCTAGGGAGTGTGTAATCTTGGAAGCCAAGTGCAAAAATCTAAAATCTAGGGCTAATGAGAGTGATAGTAATAATGTTAGTTGAATAACCAGGTTTTTGAACTTGACTTCAGTGTAGAGCTTAGGTTTGAGAATTTAAAACTGAAACTAGGAACAGGAAAGAAGAAAGCTGATCACACACAACTCATCTTAGAAGAAAACTTAGGAAGAATGAAGGATGAGTTATACAGGAAGGATGAGCATATAAGAGTTTTACAAGAAGACCTAGGGAAGGTAAAGAATGAAATATACAGAACTTGCAAGTGGAATAAGGCTTCTTATGCACTTTCCTAGCAACAAGAATATCACAGTAGCAACAAACGAGGACTTGGTGATGGGACTCAAGCACCTAAGTGGCACCCTAAAAGAAAGTACCTCACTTTTCCTGAAAACAAAATTTGCACACACTGTGCCAAGACTGGTCATTACAAAAATGAATGTAATGCAAAACAAAGGCCAGTCAAAAGAACAAATTCTTTTTGCAAGAAAAAAATAGGCTTCCTGGATGGGCAAAAAGGAATTTGATTTACCCCTTTGCCTATAGAAAGGGACCCAAACTAGTTTGGGTTTCTAAGACTAACCTTTGATTTCTTTTTGCAGGTCCAAGTGAAGGGAAGCAAACAAATATGGTAAATGGATAGTCTTTGCTCAAAAACATATTACTGGAAAAAAGAACCAGTTCTTTTCACTTGAGGGGTGAAAAGGACGTAATGTATCCTTTGGAAATAAGAAGAAAGGTGAGATCATTGAGGTTGGAAAGGTAGGTAAGACAGGCGCTCACTTTATTGAGAATGTCTACTTGATAGATAACTTAAAGTATAGTCTAGTTAGTGTGTCACAACTGTGTGACAGAGGCAACCTGATAGCATTTACCTCTACCAAATGTTTTGTGATTAACCTTACCATTGAAAAGATTGTTTTGCAGGGAAAAAGAGTTAACAACATTTACATTGTAGATTTGTCCACTCTTTCAGAAAATGAAATCATTTGCTTAAGTATGTTGGATAATGATCCCCTCCTCTGGCACAAAAGACTTGGTCATGCAAGTCTGAATCAACTCAAAAAATTAGTCTCCAAGGAGTTGGTGATAGGGCTACCTAAAATAAAGTTCAAGGAAGATAAAGTGTGAGGCCTGTGCAAAGGGGAAACAGGTAAGATCATCCTTTAAAAGCAAGAAAATGCTAAGCACAACCAGGGCATTGGAACTGGTTTATATGGATCTTTTTGGTCCAATGAGATCATTGAGCAAAGAAGGTAAGAAATATGTGGTGGTATTTATTGATTATTATTCTACATTTACCTGGGTTCTATTCTTTACATCTGAAGATGAAGCATTTGACATAGTTACTAATTTTTATAGAAAGACTCAGCAATAATTAGGAAATCAACTGGCATTCATTATGTTTGATCATGGAACTGAATTTCAAAATGCTAGGTTCACTGAAATGTGGGATGAGTATGGCATAGTTCATAACTTCTCTGCCCTTAGGACTCTTCAACAAAATGGAGTAGTTGAAAGAAAGAACATGACTCTTGAAGATATGAGTAGGACTATGCTTCTTTCTAGTAAATTGCATCACAGCTTCTAGGCAGAGGTTGTAAACACTGCATGTTACATCATCAATAGGTGCATGACTAGACCTCTTATAGAAGAAACTCCATATAAGTTACTTAAAGGGAGAAAGCCAAATATATACCCTCTTAGGGCATTTAGATGTAAGTGTTTTATGCACAATAATGGAAAAAAGTCCCTAGGTGAGTTTGATCCCAGAAGTGATGAGGGAGTATTCTTGGGATATTCTTCACATAGCAAAGCATATAAAGTGTTCAATAAAAGAACTTTGTGTATAGAAGAAAGTGTGCATGTAGTTTTTGATGAAACTAACATTCTTTCTGGGTGGTAATAGATTTGAATGAAGTTCCAGCACAGGCTAAAGTGGCACCAAAAGAAGGAACGGGTGATGGAACATGTTCTTCTATTCAAGGCAACCTGACAGAGGGAACTTATCAAAGAGGAACTGAAACCAATCCCCTAAAGGAACCTGTTCATGACCCTGTTCCTCAATAATATAACATGGGAGAAACATCTAGCAGAAATCAGTTGGTTGTGAAACCTCATAAGTATCAAATTTCTAATTCCATTGAGAACATAATTACTGATCCAACCTTTGGAGTCAAAACTAGATCACAATTAAAGAATATGTGTGCTTTTTAAGCTTTGCTATCTTTTATTGAACCTAAAAATGTTTTTGATGCTTTGCATGATGCAGATTGTGTGAATGCAATGCAAGATGAGCTCAATCAGTTTAAGAGAAGTCAAGTTTGCCATCTAGTACGAAGACCTAAGGACAGATCAGTAATTGGTACAAAATGGGTCTTTAGAAAAGAACTTGATGAAGATGGAACTGATACAAGAAACAAGGCAAGACTCGTGGTGCAAGGTTAGAACCAAGAAGAGAGTATAGACTATGACGAGACTCCTGCCCTTGTTGCAAGACTAGGAGCAATAAGACTCCTTATAGCCTTTGCAGCACATATGGAATTTACTCTTCATCAAATGGATGTCAAAAGTGCCTTCCTGAATGGCTACCTAAAAGAAAAAATGTTTGTTAAACAACATCCAGGGTTTGAAAGCAAGGAATGTCCAAAGCATGTGTTCAAATTAGACAAGGCTCTCTATGGATCAAGCAGGCTCCCAGAGCGTGGTATGAACGATTCTCAAAATTCCTACATGTTCATGGCTACAAAAGAGGTAAAATTGACAATACCTTGTTCTTAAGGGAAAAAGGTAAGGATCTTCTAGTGGTACAAATATATGTTGATGACATAATTTTTGGGGCTACCATTGATAAACTAAGGATTTTGCCAAATTAATTGGGTGTGAGTTTGAAATGAGTATGATGCGCGAGCTTAACTTTTTCTTAAGCTTACAAATCAAACAAAGCCCAAATGGAACCATGATCCATCAGCAGAAATACGCAAAGGAGATGATCAAAAAGTTTAAAATGGATGAATCAAAGGAAATAGACACCCACATTGCAACTGCCACCAAATTAGACATAGATGGACCTGGTTCATCGGTTGATCAGGAGTTGTATAGGGGTATGATTGGTTCACTTTTGTATCTTACTGCCAGCAGACCTTACATAGTTTTCAGTGTAGGACTTTGTGCTCGCTTCTAGACTAATCCAAAGGAGTCTCACTTGACTGATGTTAAAAGGATAATGAGATATTTGAAAGGCACCACTGCTCTGTATCTTTGGTACCCAAAAGGTAGTAATTTCAATCTAGTAGAGTATGTTGATGCTGATTTTGCAGGTTTTCTTATGGATAGGAAAAGCACCTCAGGTATGGCTCATTTTCTTGATTCATATCTTGTATCATGGGCCACTAAAAAGCAAAATTCAGTGGACTTATCTACTGCTCAAGTTAAATATGTTGTCGTTGCCTCTTGTTGTGCTCAATTGCTATATACTAAGCAGCATTTGATAGACTTTAGTATTAAGGTGGGTTGCGTTCCTATATTCTGTGGTAATACTAGTGCTATAAGTATGACAAAGAACCCTATTCATCATAAGAGGACTAAGCACATAGATGTTAGACACCACTTCATAAGAGATAACTATGAGAAAGGATTGATCCCTAAAGAAATTTGTGCTACTAATAAATAGATTGATGACATCTTCACTAAAGCACTGAGTTGAGAATACTTTAAGAGGAACATGTTGAAATTAGGAATGATTAAGATCACCAAATAGGTCCAGATCAGAATGCACAATGAAAAAAAGGGAAAAAAATATTTTTTGGCTAGGGAATCTGAACTTGTGTAAATATCTAGATTAATTCTTACTCAGATTCATACTTTAATTAGTATACTCATGTGACATGTGTTAATATGACTCACTGATCTCTTACAAATTTTCCCCATTATGGTAATTTGAGACATCTTCAATAAAATTCTAAATGAAGAACCTGGTTCATCAGTATGAGTTCATTTGGAAGCTAAGGTATGTTTTCTATGCTCAGCACTGTTAGAAATATAAATATTTAAATTATGAGTAGAAGTCCTACATTTGTTAAATTCCTAGAAAATTTTATCCCTTAGCTTTGAACCAGTTCTTTTTGCCTAGAACTCTAAACCAAAAAATTGCATAAAATCCAGGGAAGATAAAGTGATCATTCAAACCTGAAAATTCAGGTTGATTAGACCTCGACCACTGAGAAAATTGTTGTTACCCATTAAATATGTATCTTTCCTTAAATACACATCATATCTCTGCCAACTCTATAATTCCCAGACCGTCATTTTTCTACTCTCTCTTGATATCTTCTTCTCCAAATTCTAACTTCCTAATTGTCACACCTCCTTTTTTACTATACCTCGCGAATGACATAGATAATGGAGATTTTTCAATTAAAGGACAATCGAAACGAGATTATTCGTTTATTAAAAATTCAGCGTCGCCACTTGGGATAATATAAGGTGTCCAAGTCACCGGTTAAAAATCTCGAATCGAGGAAGATTTGACTATGTACTACAGTCTGCGAACCAAAAATCCGAGTAAGGAATTCTGTTATCCCGAGAGAAGGTGTTAGGCATTCCCAAGTTCCGTGGTTCTAGCACGGTCGCTCAATTGTTATATTCGGCTTAATTATCAGATTCAACTACATTTTAAACCTATGTGAAATTTTTAACATTAACCACATTTATTCATTTTTAGAAATATTGCAATGTTATTTAAAGTGTCTTGAACCACATCACATAAATGCACCTGTAGTCCGCAACATATTTTTTTTATATAATGTTGAGATTTGAATTTGGATTACATAAATGCGAATCTAAATTTAGGAAAGTAATTTAAATTACGCGCATAAAGCAACTACGTCTTTTTCAAGTTTGCGAGAGTCATGAAAAATTTAACTAGATGGCACACATCAAATCTCTTTTTTCAAGACCTTGCCAATCCACCCTATTGATAAGAAACAAATCTGTATCTACTCATTATATAATTAATTAACCCTGGATATACAACCAAACTATTCATTTAACACTACACAACAAGAAATTGGCATAGCTGGCCAGTGACTTCCAGCTACTAGCTCTAGTAATAATAATCACAATATTAATCTTCCTTATTTTCAACGTAATTATTTGTCTCAACTCTTAACAACATTTTCCTAAATAAAATAATGACATCACATTCTCATGAACAACATTGGCAAACGAACTAAACTTAATGTGATTACATGGACACATTTCACGTAAAAACTAGCCAAGAACATAACAAATAATCCAACTATACATAAACACAAAATCCAAACCAGAAAAAAAAAAATCAAGCCAAAGTAACTATTATTGCAGCCGGTTTAAAGAGGAAATAGGTGAGAAAGTTAAAATATCGGACCTTCACATATGGAAAATGTTCTTCGATACATATGATGCAAACATTCAGATTCAGGTGCGAAATGAACTATGACCAAAGCGAACGGAACCTCGATTCCCCAAATTGGTAGTGTGGTAACGGCAAGCACAAAGGTTGCAAACAGATTCGGATCAGAAACCACAACGACAACAAAAACCCGAATACGGATCCGCAGACTCGAACCTCACCAATGATCTTCGCACAACCCGAACACAAAACAGTTTTGAATTCAGGTGAACTCCATGAATTTGAAATCAAAAAATCAAAATCGAAGTCAAGGAGAAGAAATAGAAACGTCTCTGTTTTTGGATTACATATCTGTATGATTTTGGGTAGTCTCGATGGATAAAAAGGTCTAAAAATGATGTGTGTTCACAAGGGTGTTTGAACGATCCTCTCAAAATCAACCAGAGAAGTTGCTAATCGATGGTCTTTTTTCTCAAGCAGAACGATGTGGGGAAGGGGGTTTCAAGGTCCAAAACGTCGGCTTCTCCATTGTTTGAGGTCTCTTTGGTCTTAGGCCTTTTCAGGTGGTATTTCCGCTGATAGTCTTAAGAAGAATGACGGATTCTTTGCTAGGGTCTCTTTGTGTAGAAGATATTTTTTTGGTGTAGGTATTATTATATAGGAGTAGATTTTTAGGTGTATTTTTTCAATTAGTCCTTATGACTTTTTGTGTTAAGTACTTAGGGTCATTTTATTTATTTTTAATCCAAAATGGAGTTTAGTAGGGTCTCTAGGCTTAATGAATTAATTTGAATTGGATCAAGAATTGAGCTTACAAAAATCATAAAGACGAGATGAATCTACACAACAATAATTTCTCTTTTTAAAATTATATATAATTATAATATAAAAATATAAAACTAATTTTATGATTAAACTAAGTATATTAAAATATGAAATTATTTTTGTGTTTTCAAAATTATATAAAAATAAAGGTTAGCTACTACTTTTTTTTTTTAATTTATGAAAAATATGTAAGCTAAAATATTTTTGTAATTTTCTATTTTTTATGATGAAAACAAAGGAAAGAAGTCAAAAAAATAGTTAAAATAGCTATATTAAGCCTAAATTAAATATTTATATGCTAAAATATAAAAAATCTTGAGGAGGGTCAAAAATCACATGTCTACAGCTGCCCCTCTTTGACTGGAAATGCAAAGAGTTTTCTGACAAAGAATGACTAGACATATGTTATGACCCGATCCTTATTTAGAGAGGCCAAAAGCTAAGAGAAAGGAGAATGTGACCGAACCCTGGTATCTGAGCTGCCTACATATCCTTGGCTATAAAGGAATCAGGCCACGTGTAGTTCAGAATTGAATGAGGTGATGAAGTATACCAAGGTGAAGATCTGGTCGAGATGTCGTTCCATCGAGGTTTCGGTCTGCGATCCTGTTATTACATCAAAATTAAAAGAAATGAAAAAGACTAGCTAAGCCTGTCAACTACGAGTTACAAGATTCATATCTATAAGTTTTCTGAAGCTTGATCTTGAGTCTTGAGTGGTTATTCATACAGACTTTAGATTTCAATCTTGATGCTTGTTAGTTGCAGGTGCTAGCTCATTCTTCTTCAATTTTTCGAATTAAGATCGGACATGTAATGCTTGTGACCTCAACCATGTCTTGAGAAGTTCACATCTTTCATCAACTTCTGCACTTGGATTCACCTCTAGCATTTCTCTCTCTTTTTTTTTCCTGTGACTAACTTTTGTCGATCACCTTGGACCATTGACTCGCGTTCTCACTGTGAGATTCTTTTGTTGTTGACTTGCATTGTGTTCTGAAGTGAATTCCTTTATTCTCTAGGTAGGCGCTTGATTGCCAATAACTGAACTGCCTTCCTTCAAAACTTGGACTGCCTTCCTTGAAATCTGTGTTATCTTCCTTTGAAACTTGATTTGTTTTCCTTTATTTTCCAAGTGGGTGCTTGCTTGCTGAACTTGAGCCGTCTTCCTTTGAACATTGCTGCCTTCCCTTCGTTCTCTAGGTACACGCCTGATTACCAACACTTGAATTGTATTCCATTGTTCTCTAAGCGGGCGCCTGATTACCAAAACTTGAATTATATCCCTTTTGATACCTTAAATTGTCTTCCCTTGAAACCTGTGTTGTCTTCCTTTTAAACTTGAATGGATTGCCTTGTTCTCTAGGTAGGTTCCTGATTGCCAAAACATTAACTATATTCCCTTGTTCTCGAGGTGGGTGCTTGATTGCCAAAACTTGAACTGTATCCCATTGTTCTCCAGGTGGGCACCTGATTGCTGAAACTTGAATTGTATTCCCTTGTTCTCTAGGTGGGTGCATGATTGCCAAACTTGATTTATATTCCCTCGTTCTCCTGGTGGGCGCATTATTGCCAAAACTTGAACTGTATTCCCTTGTTCTCCATGTGGGCGCCTGATTGCCAAAAACATTAACTGTATTCCCTTGTTATCCAAGTGAGCGCCTAATTGCCAAAAACTTGAATTGTATTCCCTTGTTCTCCAGGTGGGCGTCTGATTACCAAAACTTCAATTGTATCCATTGTTCTACAGGTGGGCGCCTAATTGCCAAAAACTTTAAATGTATTCCCTTGTTATCCAGCTGGGCGCCTGATCGCGAAAAACGTTAACTCTATTCCCTTGTTCTCCAGGTGGGCGCTTGATTACCAAAAGTTGAATGTATTCCCTTGTTCTCCAGGTAGGTGCGTGATTACCAAAACTCGAACTTTATTCCCTTGTTCTCCAGGTGGGTGCCTAATTTCCAAAACTCGAAATTGTATTCCCATGTTCTCCAGGTGGGTGCCTGATTACCAAAACTCGAATTGTATTCCCTGGTTCTCCAGGTGGGTGCCTGATTACCGAAACTTAAATTGTATTCCATTGTTCTCCAGGTGGGTGCCTGATTGCCAAAAATTGAATTATATTCCCTTGTTCTCCAGGTGGATTCCTGATTACCAAAACTTGAATTATATTCCCTTTTCTCCAGGTGGGTGCCTGATTACAAAAAATTGAGTAGTATTCCCTAGTTCTCTAGGTGGGCTCCTAACTGCCAAAAACTTGAACTGCATTCCCTTATTCTCCAGGTAGGTGCTTGATTGCCAAAAGTTGAACTGTATTCCTTTGTTCTACGGGTGGGTGTCTTATTTCCAAAACTTGAACTATATTCCCTTATTCTCCAGGTAGCGCCTGATTTCCAAAAACTTGAATTATATTCCCTTATTCTCCAGGTGAGGGCCTGATTGCCAAAAACTTGAGCTGTATTCCCTTGTTCTCCAGATGGCGCCTGATTGCAAAAAACTTGAGTCGTATTCCCTTGTTCTCCAGGTGGGTACCTGATTGCCAAAACTTGAATTGTATTCTCTTGTTCTCCAGGTGGGTGCCTGATTGCAAAGCTTGAATTGTATTTCTTTATTTTTTAAGTGGGCTCCTGATTGTCAAAACTTGAATTGGAGTCCCTTGTTCTCCAGATGGGCCCCCGATTGCCAAAACTTGAACTATATTCCCTTGTTCTCCAGTTGGGCACCTGATTGCCAAAGCTTGAACTGTATTCCCTTATTCTCCAGGTGGGCGCCTTATTACCAAAAAATTGAATTATATTACCTTGTTCTCCAGGTGGGCTCCTAATTGCCAAAACATGAATTATATTCCCCTGCCAAAACTTGAATTATATTTCCTTGTTCTCCAGGTGGGCTCCTAATTGCCAAAACATGAATTATATTCCCCTGCCAATACTTGAATTTCCTTGTTCTTCACATGGGCTCCTGATTGCCAAATCTTGAATTATATTCCCTTTGTTCTCCAGGTGGGTGCCTTATTACCAAAAATTTTACATGTATTCCCTTGTTCTCCAGGTGGGGCGCCTGAAATCCAAAAACTTGAACTGTATCCCCTTGTTCTCCAGGTGGGCTCCTGATTGCCAAAACTTGAACTGTATTCCCTTGTTCTCCAGGTGGGCGCTTGATTGCCAAAACTTAAATTGTATTCCCTTGTTCTCCAGGTGGGCTCCTAACTACTGACTTGAATCGTATTCCCTTGTTCTCTAAGTGGGCTCCTGATTGCTGAACTTGAAATGTATTTCCTTATTCTCCAAGTGGGCTCATGACTGCTGAACTTGAAATGTAATCTCTTGTTCTGCAGGTGGTCTCTTGATTGCTAAAACTTGAAATGTATTCCCTTCTTCTCTAGGTGGGCTCGTAATTGCTGAACTTGAAATGTATTCCCTTGCTCTCCAGGTGAGCTCCTGATTGCTGAACTTGAAATATATTCCCTTGTTCTCCAGGTGGACTCCTGATTTCTACAAAAATAGACAAAAAACAAAATCTGCACCAGTTTGGTAGCTGGGCTCATATGTGAGTGTTAACCCAAACTCATATTACGAAATATCACCAAGAACTTGAAAGATGAAACTTGAATTTTAATCCTTTGAAGCATGTGTTGTCTTTCTTTGAACTTGAGCTGACTTCCTTTGCCACAGCTTTCCCTTGCTCCTGATTACAACAAAACCAACGAGACAAAAGAAATTTTCCTACCCAGTTTGGTGCTGGGCGGATGTGTGAGTGTTAATTAAATCACGTTGCCAATTATTCTAAGAAATTGAAAGCTATATCCCATTATCTAGGAGGATCCTGATAGCTCATAATTAAATGACAGTTTTAAATCTAACTTATCTTCTAAAGGTATTAGTTCTCTATATCTTGTTACCTAAGAAAGTATTAAAGCTGCATCCTATCATCCAGGAGGGTCCTAACAACTCTTAGCTAACGACAATTTTAAAACTACGCTATATCTTCTAAAGGTATTACTTTTGCTATATCTTGTTATCTAAGAAAGTATTACAGCTACATACCATTATCCAGGATGATCTTGACAACTCTCAACTAACGACAATTTTAACACTATTATATCTTCTAAAGGTACAACTTTCACTGCATCTTGTCCTCTAAGCAGACCATAAAACTACGGTCCTATTATCCAAGAGGGTCCTAAAAACTCCTAGTTAAAAGACAGTTTTATCCTAAGTTATATCTACTAAAGGTACGATTTCCCCTACCTCTTGGTATCTAAGCAGACCTTGAAACTACGTCATTATCCAGGAGGGTCCTGAAAAATCAAAATCAAGTCTTACCATATTTCCTTATGACAAAACTTACGCCAAATCTATTTTCTAATGGAAATCTTAAAGCTAAGTCTCATTATTCATGAGGGTCCTGAAAACTCTTAATTAAACGCCAACTTTATATCTAAGTTATATCTGCTAGCGGCCGCCAATTAGACTACATCCCATTATCCAGGAGGGTCCTGACAATACAAGTCAAATTTCATCCTAGGAATGATAATTCCTTACGGCTGAATTATACTACCCTACATCAAAACCTACGCTAAATATTGTTATCTTAAAACTAATTCATATTATTCAGAAGGGTCTTGAAACTCCCGACTGAATCTTATCCTAAAACATGCGACATTTGAGAACAACTTACTCTACTCTAGGGTTCATTCATGCTATATTTGCTAATTATTTTTAAATAGGCCACATTCTCCAGGAGGGTCCTGACAACTTCTACATAAATCCCATCCTCAGAACAAAATTGAAACTGACTTATATTCTTGGAGGAATATTTATGCTAAGCCATGCTACCCATGATTGTTTGAATTTAAAACTAAGTCTTATTTTCCAGGAGGGTCCTGACAACTCCTAACTGAATTTTGTCTCCAAAATGAAAATTTTGAAACCAACTTATATTCTTTGGGGGTACATTTATGCTAGATCTTTCTGCTCATGACTTTTTGAATTTTAAACTAAGTCCCATTTTCCAGGAGGGTACTGAAGACTTCAAATTAAATCCTATTATTTAGGCGGGTCCTGAAAATTTACTGTCAAACTTGTTTGGTGCTTGCTTTTCCTTACTGAGGGTCCCTCCGAAACAATCAAAATGTTCTACCCCTGTTTCAATCAAAGAAAACTTTTGCCAGTTTAAAATGTAGTGGTTGGTTTTTTGCCTTGACTTTGAGGGCAATTGCTCCTTCACTTCTCATGATATCTTTGATTTCCATTCCGAAGACCTTGCCTGTTTACTGGCTAACCACTTTTTCTGTTGCCCTTATCACAGAAAATACCTCTTCTCTATTCAGACCCAGTATCCTCCATCAGTTGCATTGCTCATGAACAGACATTTATCAAATCTTTGTGTCTCACATGAATCTCGAAGCATGGCAATTTCCACCCACTCATTGTGTATGCTATTATTTCTTGACTTAAACCACTGGCCCTAGCTTTGAGGTCTACTGCTCCATCACTTGACATGTTAACTTGATTTATGCTTGAAAGTCTTGCTCATCACTGGTTTACTACTCTTTTTTCAATATTATCACAGGAGGTACATTTGATATGTTCACCCTGACCCTTCATCTGTTGCATTCTTCATGGACTAACATATACCAAACCATTGTATTTCACAAGGATCCCAAAGCATGTTGATTGTTACCGACTCAGTGTGCTTGCTATTCTTTCCTGACTTATGATGCTTTGATATGTTAACCACATCCCATTTTGTGCAATTGGAAAGCTGGTGGAAAATATTGAAGTTATTTCTCACTTGTTCTGACCAAACAAACTCAAGAAGAGGAAGTAAACAAGACAAAAGGAACAGAGTAAAGGACAAAGGAAATAGATGAAAACTACAAAGTAGAAACCTATCAGATGTGGATACCAACTCTAACGACCATGACATGCACATGTTACCTATTCTATCAAGCAAGTATGATGTTCAACTCCTATTATACCTCCCAAACCATGAAACTGGGCTTCGATGCTCCATCATTAGTCATCTTTAACAATCTCCGTCTGGTGATTTCCCATCTGATTCTCAATCCTTATTCGACTTGTAGTGCTGATGGGTTTTTACAATCAAGTCTCTCTCATTTGTTATTTCTCTCAACTTACCGTCGCCTCAAGGTGTCCGTAAAGGTGTTCACCAATAAGATGCACTCATTTTTTATTTCTCTCAGCTCCCGTCGCCCTATAGTGGCCGTAGGGGTTCTCACCAATAAGACTCTCATTTTCATTATTTTTCTTTCTTGGACCGAAGTGTTTCCACTAACATGAATCACCTATACTTGCTCGACTTGGAATCTCTTGAAGACTAATCATAAGGTCTTTCCTTGGACCGTAACGTGGGATTTTGGATAGGGTTAGAAATAAAGAATATAAAAAGGACTTAAAACAACTCGAATGGGTTCAAACTTACAACTTTTGGAATCACATCTTTTACATAACCACAATTTCTTCCCCGGTTTCTTTTCATGGGGACTTTTGAATTTTTATTTTGATGAGACCGAACCATGGGGACGCCTACATATCCTTAAAAAGAATCAAGTCGAACATAGTTCATGTCATAAAAATTGCTTTGTTGTTGTGACTTTCTCTTTTCGCTCTCTTTTCTTTCTCTTTTTTTCTTCCTTATTTCTCTTTTTGTTGTTTTGTTGTTCCTTCTCTTTACCTTTCTACTCTTTTTTTCCTTTATTTTTTTCTTTTCTCATTTTCATTTTTCATCACTTTTTTTCTTTTCTCTCTTTTCCTTTACTTATCTTTCGCTCTTGCGTTTTTTATCTTTTCTACTGATTCCAACAGAGGGGTATGAAGGAAAATAAATAAAACTCAAAGGGGTAACAAAGGATAAAGTGTTTAGATATCAGAACAAAATATCTTCGTCATTCCAATCTTAAAAACATGCCAAGTACAAACAGACACAATTTAGCCGAAGAAATCATACATAATATCTTTTGACTGCATCAGAGTTGATGGCCATTTTTACACATTTTCCTTCTATATCTGTTAAATATAAAGCACCATTGGACAACACTCTCGTTGCCATGAACGGCCCCTTCCAATTCAGGGCAAACTTGCCTTTAGCTTCATCATGACGCTGCAGGATGCATTTCAATCGTATTTCTTTATGTACTATTCGCCCCAGTTTCTCACAGTTCGAGCTTGAAGTTATCTCAAAATACCTTTACTTATTTTCCTCAAATGTCCCTACATCTTCACATTATTTAATTGCTTCATGACTAAACTGACTTTTAAAACCAGACTGAGAATTATGCGTGCATGTCATGTCACTAGAGTCAATAGAAAAAGAACTATCAAAAGAAAAGAGAACTAAACGAAAATGACAAGAAATTACAGAAAATAGAAAATTGCATTAGACAGATGGTGAAAGGGTTTGGAAAACAAAAAAAGCGAACTAAACTGGGGTTACAAATCCAAAACAAACCTTGACAACACAAAATGAGCTATTGCGACTAAACAAACTAGGCAAAATGAAAGGATAGAAGGGTTTGAGTCACAAGACAATATTCAGATTACAACCTTGAAATAAACCAGACAACAGAAATGACAACAAAATAAACTACCAAAACTCCACTCCGGGTGACCAAGAAATGGAGTGTCTTCCCAATTACCAAGTACGTTATCTTAGCCATTGAGTTCGCATCAATATTGCCAAGACCATTATCAACTTTAATCAACAAGTTCCCGAGAGGATTCACATGCTCCCTGTCACTGTCATTGACCACAACTACCCCTTATTGAATCATTCTTTCTATTTCCCTTTTCGAAGAGTGAAAATCTTCAATGCTATGCCCCTGGACATAAAGTGGTACATGCATCGAATAGTAGGATCAAAGCCTTTCGTATATGGGTCTGGAGTATGGCCGAGGAGCGGCTCAACAGGGCCAGAATGCTTTGACTTTTTAAACAAACTTGTATAGGATTCTTCGATGAGTGTGAAATTATCTTTTTGCCTTTGTTTCCCTCCATGCCTCGATTTTTTAGGATTGTTGAATGATTGAAAATGCTTTGAAGGCACACATGAACTTTGGGATGCTGGTGCTCTCCCTAGAGAGTGGCCTGGTGGTTGGAGAGATGGCCGGATGTTGTTTGGTGGATAATACTGGGGTGGCTTATTTGGAGTTTGGGGATGTTCACAGGGTTGGTATGGAGGCTAAAAGCGTTTTTGCAAGAATGACCACCGGACCTTGTCGTTAGCTGAGGGAGTGACCTAGTGGTTGGACAGATGACCGGTCATTGTTCAGAGGATAATGCTGAGGTGGATTATGTGGGGCTCGGGGATAGGTTTGGGGTTGGAGTTGAGGTTGAAGACGTTTGGCAAGAACGACCATTGGACCCTATCGTGGGCGAGGCTCAGTGATATCTTTTCTATCAATGGGAGGACCATCCCGAGTAACTTGTTCGTTCCATATAAGCCAAAAATACTTAAAAGATTCGTTGGATTTCTTTTCCATCTGAGATAGGGAGGAGCGAATTGGGACAATGTCTATATCGTACTGAAATCACCGAAAAAATCTTGAGTCATGTTGCCCAATGTCGGCATTTACCAATAACTTAACAATATTGCCATTCCAAAGCTTCCCCAATCAAGCTCTTACTGAAATATGCCATCGACAAGTCATATCTCTCTTCAACACTTCTCATTCCATTGCAATAACCTTCAGGTAGGCTACCGGATCACCACATCCTTTATACAAGTTAAATTTTGGCACTTTAAACCCCGCTGGAAGGCAGATGTTAACGGACATAGACAGTTCTTTGTAAGCCATGCTACCTTGGTCTCCCATTCCTGGCCTCTTCTTTAAGGACTATTCTATGCCTTTCAGCCTCTTGGGTATCACATCTTGCCCTTCTTTTCCTATAACCTTTTCATTTTCAGCATGAAGCTCATCCCCAGAGCTATTCTTGTATGAATCAAGAACCTTGTGGGCAACCTTGGAGGGGTAATAATGGGCATCATGTGCTTTGAGTAGATGTTCATTGTTGGGGATAGTGGGTATGACAGAAGGGCAATTCTAGGGAAAGGTAATTGGAGGACGAGTGACGGAGCTACTAGGGTGGTTGGGAAGTGCCAAAGTTTGGGTAAAGGTAGTATCAAAGAAGCCAGGTGGTAGCGGGATGGTGACTTCCCAGTCATCCATGTCTGATACATGTCCGGCATGTGTTGCCTTAACAGTTTTACCTCTTCAACCAACTTATTGTCCCGTTTAACCAACTGCTTTTGAGAACCTGTATCAACCAACTTATCTTTTGACTTTATGTTGTAGAGAAGAGTTACTACTTCAAAAACCACAAACCAATCACCCTTCTCCCATGAATATAACAAAACGAAGCCATCATGTTAATGTTAGGGCATTTAACCTGAGAAAATTTTACTATATGTGCGATGCACCTAGCCACAGTTATCGGTTCTAAGATGACTTCAAGGGTACAAAGGACAATTGGCATCATCCCAATTTGTTCATTTCAATCCTCTCCTTCCTTTGCTTTTCTAGCACTTCTTGGCTTGCTCACTTTCCTTCCCCTTTTCTTTTTGATTATCTCTCTTTTCTTCCCTCCCATTTCTCTCATCTCATAATTTCACCATCTTTTCTTTTCTCTTCACTTTTTCTTTTTTTTTCTCTTCTCTTTCTTTTTTTCTTTAAAAAAATGATTCGATGGAATCCTATGTAGGTTGCCTACGTATCATGACCCTGCATAAATTAGATCTTTGCATAGTTCTAAAATAATCGAGAATAGATTAAACAAACTAACGTCCTCTTTCCTTTTTTTTTTTTTTTCTTTTTACCTTAATGACTACTCTAATAAGAAAAGAGAAATAAAAGAAGAAATCCTTTTTTTTGAATTTTCTAGATTTAATATTCTATAATCTATTCCAAACTCAAGCTTAACGAGCATATAATTTCTTGCTTCTTTTTTTATTTTTGAAACAAATATTCTATGGGAAATTAATAAGAAAAACCCCTAGAAGAGAAAAAAAAATTTTGATTTTTTTTCAGGAAGAAAATCTAAAGAGTAAACCACAGAAAAGTATTTGATTTTTCATTTGATATCCTGATGCGAGATTTCGAAACAAGCAACAAAAAAATAAAATGTTGATTGCCTAAAGGAGAAATTCTAATGATAAACAAAAATAAAGTATATTTTTTCTATCTAAAATATCCAATGTTCTAATGCAAATAATTTTTCTTTCACTAATTTTCCAAAGAAACACCTCATAAAAAATCTTTTGGATTTTGAAATTAATGCCTTAGTGAAAACATTTTAAAGAGGTACTAAAAGAAAATTCTCTTCTTTTTAAATTTTTAGTCCTAATATACTAAAGAAAATATAAAAATAATTTTTTTAAACTTTTAAATACTAATTTCTTAAAATAAAACCTCCTCAAACTTTCTTTTCTCTTTTTTTCTCTCTTGATTTTCAGGAGTAGTATTTCGAGAGACAATTCTCATAGAAATATAAAACACAAAATATCATTTTTGAATTTTTGAGTTACACCATATCTTTCAAATACAAAATAAAAAAGTACAATAACTCATTACTGTACAAAATTAGAAAGTAAAGGACGACATAGAAAACATACTCAAAAAATAAAAATAAAAAAGTAAATCTCCTTAAGCAACTCCTGAATGCAGTGGCCTTTGGGATATCCGTCATGTCCAACTCTGGTAAGTAAATCCACACTTGTATGAGAAAACTTAAACCAACACTATGTGAGACAATAACATTCCCTATTAGACACATGCAAGACATGGTTGCGATTATTTTTGCAAAATAATTTATTTTACCAAAAGGTGGCTAAAAGTGCAAATTTGGCTAAGACCCCGCAAAGCCAAGAACCTAAGATTTACTAGAAAGACTGGACCTTATGTGGGTTGCCTACGTATGATACCCCGAAAGACGAGAATCAGGTTTGTGTAGTTCAGACAAATTGAATACGGGTAAGAATTAAAAATAATAACTAATTTTAGAGAAACTATTTTTTTCCTTTTTTAAAAAATAAAAGAAACATGTGAACTCTATTTGTATTTTCTTTTCCTTTTCTTTTATTTTCGCAAGATGACGAAAAAGTGCAAATTATATATATATATATATATACATATATATTCTCTCTTTTTTTAATAAAAATATAACAAAAGTATAAATAAACCCTACTTGCTTATTTTCACATTTGACCCTCCATTTTTCTTTTTCTCTTTCTTCTTTCTTTTTTAATTATTTTTTTCATTTACCTTCAGTTATTATTGGTCCGCCAAATGACCCTTACGCCCTTGAATAAACGCAACATGTAGCACATAAGATGCATCAGGATGATCTTTTACTTTTTGGGGTATACCTATCCTAGACGGACTCAACCCCTATATTGAGTCCCCTAAGTCAAGTGCACATGATGCAAACAAACATTCCTACTAGGTTTCCGGCATGAGGCTAAGTTATTTTACGTTCAAAACCTGGGCATTTGTTCTAGACTTGTGCACCCGAGCGAATAACTTGAGCCGAGGAGGGGGCTACGTACTGGGAACCAAAATGACATCCGACTTAGTAACTTGTCTGAGCCTCTTTCTTATTTCAAGGTATGACACTAACAGAATAGGGAGTCTCGACCAGTGAGCACATCCCCCAAGATGAAAAAAGAAGGGTTTCGTAGCAGTTTATATACAATTCAGATAATATCAAAGCGGTAAAAAAGCACCATTTAGCACATCAGACCCAAACATGTAATAAAATCATATAATAAACAAAGCCGAATATAACAATTATTATAAGCTCGAATTCTGAACCCGAAACCAGAGATTCTGGGTTCGGTCCCCAGCAGGGTCGCTAGAGCTGTCACACCTCCTTTTTTACTACACCCCGCGAAGGGCATAGATAAGGGAGTTTTTCTCAATTAAAGGACAATCGAAACGAGATTATTTGTTTATTAAAAATTCAGAGTCGCCACTTGGGATAATTTATGGTGTCCAAGTCACCGGTTTAAAATCTCGAATCAAGGAAGATTTAACTCTGTACTACAGTCTGCGAACCAAAAATCCGAGTAAGGAACTCTGTTAACCCAGGGGAAGGTGTTAGGCATTCCTGAGTTCTGTGGTTCTAGCACGGTCGCTCAACTGTTATATTTGGCTTAATTATCAGATTCAAGTACATTTTAAACCTATGTGAAAGTTTTAACATTAACCACTTTTATTTATTTTTAGAAATATTGCAATATTATTTAAAATATGTCTCTAACCACGTCACATAAATGCACCAATAGTCCGCAACACATTTTTATATAATGTTGAGATTTGGATTTGGGTCACATAAATGCGCACCTAGGGGCATGCATTCCATTTATCGATTCGATTTTGACCCTTATCGATAATTATTTATCGATTATCGATTTGAAAATATGTTTATTGTTATCGTTTCAATAAGGTTTCGATTTTTTCGATTTCGATTTATCAACTTTTGGGACTTATCGATTCGGTTATCGCTAAAACCAATAAGAAAATTTTCGGTATTCCACAAAAAGTATATCGCTAAAAACACGCATAACTAATACGGACAAAAAGAAGCTAAAATAAGAAGAGCGTCATTTATAACATAAATATTGTGTCAACAAGCACATGAAACAAAATTAAAGTAAGGGATCAAATGTATGCTACCAATACTGCAACGGTATAAAAATATATATATCATCACGGCTAATTTTATTTTTCATTAATTTGAACTTTATTCCCTTGAGTTTTAAATATGATCATTCCTTAAATGTGGTAGATGAAATAATAGCGCTAGAGACTTAGGGTAAAGGAAATGGTATTATAAAATAAGGGTAAAAAGATTTTTTAAAAAAATTAAAAGAAAATTAAAAAAATAGTGTATGTTATCGGTTTATCGATAAACCGATAAACCGAAAAGGACAGAATCGAAATCAAAATCGATAACTCGATTAGGAAAATTTTGAAATCGAAATCGAAATTGATAAACCGATATCGATAAATCGATTATAAATAATCGATTCGATTTATCGATAGAACGATCCTTATGCACACCCGAGTTTATAAAAGTAATTTAAATTACGCGTCTCAAGCAACTATGTTTTTCAAGTTTGCGAGGGCCATGAAAAATTTAACTAAATAACACACCTCAAATCTCTTCATTCAAGACCTTACCAAATCCACCCTATTGATAAGCAATAAATCTGTATCTACTCGATATATAATTAATTAACCCTAGATATACCATTGAAATTAACCAAACTATTCATTAAACACTACACAACAAGAAATTGGCATAGTTGGTCAGTGACTTCCAGCTATAATAATCACAATATTAATCTTCCTTATTTTCAACCTAATTATTTGTCTCAACTCTTAACAGCATTTTCCTAAATAAAATAATGACATCACATTCTCATGAACAACACTGGCAAACGAACTGAAATTAATGTGATCCCATGGACACATTTCATGTAAAACCTAGCCAAGAAGATAAAGCATAACAAATAATCCAACTATACATAAACACAAAATCCAAATCAAAACAAAAAAAGAAAAGAATCAAGCCAAAGTAACTATTATTGCAGTTGGTTTAAAGAGGAAATAGGTGAGAAAGTTAAAATATCGGACCTTCACATATGGAAAATGTTCTTCGATACATATGATGCAAACATTCATATACAGTTGCAAAATGAACTATGACCAAAGACGACAAACAGAACCTCGATTCCCCAAATAAACAGTATGGTAACGGCAAGCATGAAGGTCGCAAACAGATTCGAATCAGAAACCATGCGACAACGAAAACCCGAATACAGATCCGCAGAAGAATGGTTGCTTCTCTTTGTGTAGAAGATGATTTTTTTGGTGTAGATATTATTATATAGGAGTAGGGTTTTAGGTATATTTTTGTGTATTTTTTTAATTAGTCCATAGGTCTTTTGTGTTAAATCCTTAGGGTCTCTTTATTTATTTTTATTCCAAAGAAGAATCTAGAAGGATCCCTAGGCTTAATGGACTAATCTGAATTTGGCCAAGAATTGGGCTTACAAAAATCATAAAGACGGGATGAACCTACCCAACACTAATTTTTCTTTTTAAAATGATATACAATTATAATATGAAAAAATAAAACTAATTTTATGATTAAACTAACTGTATTAAGACATGAAACTATTTTTGTGTTTTCAAAATTATATAAAATAATGGTAAGGTACTACTTTTTCTTTTTTAATATATGAAAAATACGTAAGCTAAAATAATTTTGTAATTTTCCATTTTTATGATGAAAATAAAGGAAAGAAGTCAAAAATAGATGAAACAGCCATATTAAGCCTAAATTAAATATTTACATGCGAAAATATAAAAAATCTCGGGGAGGATTAAAAATCATATGTCTACACTAATTCTCTCATAACTCAGCGATCATGCCTAACCCACAAGATAATCCTGGAACTCCTCCACAACCTACTCCATATGATTCATCTCCCTCTCCTCCACCAGCACTACTCCCAAACTCAGGCTGAAGAGGGTTAAAATGCTGCTACAAAACAATAGCAATTGGAGCTCTTAGAAAGAAAGTAAATGAGATATTGAAGGCAAGCCAAGCCCAGTCTTTGACTCTAATTTTGGTTCTGAATCATAAAATTTTGCTAGTGAGGGGGAAGCACTTGGGTCGTCTGAATCTAAAAGGACTCAAGAATCCCCTTCAATGGTGTGATCATTATGACTGAAAACCTAGAGACTAGGTTTGTCCTAGTTGCCCCCATTAGGGATGTAGAATTGCCTGATATATGAAGGAGTGGAGGTAAAAAGAATTCTGAAAAAAAAAGGTGTGCATGTGGTGAAGTGAGGGAATTGGGAAAGGAGTGGTTGATCAGTTACCCACTGCTCGACTGTCTGTGCTTGCTATTTGTGAGCCTGAATAAGAACTTGAAGAATAATGTGTCAAGAAGTCAATCGGAAGTGGTTCTGGGGAAGCAGCTGAAGGGTTGGTTAACTTAATCTCTCAAAGAGTGAACCTGGTTCATCTATTAAAGAAACCCTAGTAGACCTGTTGAAAAAGGTTGGGTAGAGTTATGATCCAATGAAAAGGCGCTCTACCACACCTAAAGCTCCCAGTGCTCCCAAATCCTCTAAGAAGAGAAAGGCTTCCTCCCCAACACCTACTTCCTCTTCATTGCCAAAGGGTAGAGCTACAAGAAGCAGGGTGAAACAGAGTGAAGTTGATTTACAAAGGGCTTTAGCTGAAAGTAAGAAAAAGTGAGTGGATAAAGGAAATAGAAAGGTTGTCGAATCCTTAGAGGCCGCTGAGGAAGAGGAGAAGGAACTGGTCCATCAAGAAAGGGGTACATCAGTGGAGGTTCTGACCCCCAAGCCCAAAAAGGCCAAAACTTCCTCCAAGAAGTCTTCCTCTGTGTCTGAGGCTATTGAACCTACACTTGCGAAGAGGACAAGATCTGCAGTGAAAAAGAAACAATCTAAAATTTCTGAAAATAAGGACTGGAGTGGAGAAGAAGAAGAGGTTGATTCTGAGAAGGAACAAGATAAATTTTCCATGTTTGGCAAAAGAAAGATTTTAAAGGATAGACTGCTGAAAGACCTGGTGGAACGGGAATGATAAGATTGGTGGGTGCTTTAGCTACATAGGGATGGAAGGACATGGTCCTTCGGATGGATGTTAGGCTAGCCAGAAATGAGATAATTGAGTTTATGGCAAATGCTATAGTGAAGGATGGAAAGGTTAGTAGCCTCGTAAAAGGATTTCAAGTGCTGTTTGATGGAAAGAATCTGAGAGAGATCCTGGACATACCCTCTGAAGGGTTTGATGATAATACAAGGTAAAGGTGGCCCTGCCTGGACTTCCTCCCTACTGCTCTTGAAATTACTAGGAGATTTTGTTATTCTGAAGATGTGAACGAAGCCAGGGCTGTGTAGAAAAGTGAAATAAGGCCCAATTTCAAGGTCTTGTTTGAATTTATCAACAAGTGTTCATTACCCAAAAATGAGAGAAGACATATTGCCAATTACATGGATCTAATTCTTATGGAGTGCCTGGAAAGTGGGAGGCAAATAAATTGGTCTTCCTTCATCATCAAGCTGCTGGATAGGGTCATCAATGGCTCAAAGGCTCATGCTACCCATATGGCTTTATTCTGACTATTTTACTGGATAAGTGCAACGTGCCTTTGAAGAAGTGGGAAATGGCCTTGAGCAAGGATCACTTTCGCATCAATACTCTTCTTTCTTGTGAATATACAGTTAATGCCATCCCAAATGAACACGATTCATCGTAGAAGACACCCATACCCAACAATGTTAGTACTCTGGTTCAGGAATATGCAGCTAAGGATGCTAAAATAGCTAGGCTCAAGGCTGGTATGGCTGAAGTGGAAAATGAGATGATGGTCTTAGAATTGAGCTTGCCAAAGAAAAGGAGAAGAATGATGGAATTATTCATAACATGTTGAACCTTCTCTAAGCCCAAATCCAACCCACTAGTTCCTCCAAGCCATAAGACTCCTAGCTTTTGTCTCCTAAACTTGTTCAGTACCTCAATGACCCAGATTATGTATTTTTCTATCCTTTTTTGTTGCTCATGGGTTGAATATTTTTCTTTCTTTTTGTGGATTGTTGGTAGCAATATATCTCTGTCAATGATAACTACCGGTTTTCTCTTGTTCAATGTTAATCTGTCCATGATAGTTTAAATATGTTTGCTTGATTACTGATGATTAAACCATGATTTCACTTGCAATTTCCCTAGTGGCCATGAGTACTTATTATATCTAGGAATCACACTTTGTATGAAACTTCTCGATGATGCCAAAAAGGGGGAACAAATATTGTGCTTTACACATTCTGAAATAAGTGATATTTATAGCCTAATTAACCTGGTCCTTAATAATAAGTGAATTTTCTAAATTTTTTTATTGATGGTTAAGCTGAGTTCTTACAGGTTTCAAATAAGTAAAAAGCACATAAGTTTTAATCATCAAAAGGGGGAATTTGTTAGCCCAAGAACATGTGAAGTTTTGAAGATTGACAAAAGAACTCAGACATGGACCAGGTCCATCTTGTGAAGCACAGTCATGATCAACCTACACATGTGAGATGTACGTGAAGGAGATAAGTCCTACTGATGAAGCAGCAATATCTCCTGATCTTATCGAAAAGATTGCATATTGGACAAGGAGAGAAAGTCTCCTTGTATGAAGAGAACACAATCTAGAATGAAGATAGTGTTAGAGTTTGACATCATCATGAACTCTTCCACGATAGAGGAGCAACAATTGAATCCCAATCAAACTCTAATCACTCACCTATTAAATGCAGCGTTGTTCTCTTACAGATAATGCACATACGCATGAGTTAAATTTAAAACGAGAGAAAAGAGCAAGGCAATTTTGCAAGCAATTTATGTGTGATTTGAGTGTACACTTTTGAATCTACTTGAACGAGATAGAAGAACCAGTTCCAAGTGTCTATCTTTTATTTTAGTTCAATTGTAGTAAGTGATTTAATATTGTACCTTTTAGCTTTTATAAAAGCAATTGTATTAGGTACCTAAAGTGTTTAAATTAGACTTAACTTGAAGTTGTTGCAACAATTGAGGTTGTGTGCCACAACAGGATTGGAGTTAATCCTTAGGTTTACAAAGAGTTTTTGTAAATATTGTTATGGCTAAATGATTTTAGTGGAAGTTTGGAAAAATCCTACTAAGTAGTAGGTCGTGATTTTTTTCACCTTCTGAGCCAATTATTTTCCACATAGAAATCTATGTGTTCTTTATTTTATGTATTTATTATTTCGAAAACAGTAGTAGTTGGAACACCTAGAAGAACCAGGTTCTTCTATAGTTCAGTTAAGCAAAAATTGGATACCACACAAACCATCCCCCTTCTTGGGTGGTATTGACACTTAAAGCATCAGTAGGCAAGAAGAAAACAAAGAATAAAAGATGATAAAACTCATATTGAAAGATTAAATATATAAATACATTGTTAAATCACCAAAATAAGCTAAAATTACGTAAATAAGCAAATAAAAACGACTACAACACTTTGAATATTTAAGACGTGACCTAATTTTGTTAAAATATTCTATTTATACAAAGCTAACAATTTTGGACAAAAATGCCCCTCGGGAGCTTCAACGACAGCACAATTCCATGTGAGGCCCTAATAATTCTTCATCTTGTAGGAACTGGGGTTCTGCGGCTACACAATTCTTGATTGCAGCCACAAGATGTCACTTTCTGCGGTCCATAGATTTACTACTGCGGTTGCAATTTGGTCTTCTATGGTCAGCAGCTATACTTCTGCAGCCGCACAATTCTTTTGCGGTCCGAAATCTTGAGGGATTTGGAACTTGGGAATTTGCACACTCTATGAACTTTATTCCTAGACCAGCTTTTGCGGCCGCACAATTTTTATGCATTCTGCAATTTTCCAGAAAGTTTGATGGGCTTTTCTTCATCATTTGCGGCTGCATATGAAATTCTTTGGTCCACACTTTTGAGCTTCTGTGAATTTTGTTGCCTTGAGTTTATATTACTCATTTTTTAGTTAGATTTCATCTCGGGAGTCCAACTTCTAACATTCCTGCAATTTAGCACATTTCATCAATTTCGGGAACATAATTCAATGTAGACTAAAACAAAAGCTAAAGTAGCTAATAAGTAGTTAAAATCCCCACTTATTAGTTGTCTGATATAAGTTTGGGCATCTCGAGCTATCAAATCCCGGAGGCACAAAACCTAATAGGTAGTGCATAAACCCGAAAAGCTACGTCCATGGTAAATAACGGCTTGGAGACGTCCCAAGCCCGTATGAAAAATAGATAGCCTTTAATAAAAACTCAAAACCTGCCAAAAAGTTACGCTCGGCAAAAGCATCTTATCAGAACACTTAAGCAGTCTTGGAAAACTTTCGTTCACTTTGATTTTTCAAATCTTGAGCAAATAACAAATTGCATCGAGGTCAGGTTATGTTTGGACCTCCGAAAACAAATGATATTACTACATTTGATTCTATACTAAGGCATTAAAAATATTGCACGAATAAAAATTACGTAAAGATGCTAAACAAGTTAAAATTGCCAAAAGGGAAAATTTTCCGAAATATCTTTTGAAAGGTCCAACAAAAACAGTCTCAAAATGAACAAAAAATATGTACAGAAAAACTAAAAAATTCTGAGGCATTCACACCTGATCTTCACCTGAGCCCAATTTGTCACCAAAATCATCGGAGCCTTTGGATCCTTCGGAACCCTCAGAGCCCTCCGCTCCTTCGGGCTCAGAAAGTTTCTTTGCCTCAGCCTTAACTCTTTTAGCCTCCTTAATTTTGGCTGATACGTCGAAGCCTCGGGTATGAATTTCTTCTAGGGTCTTCCTTCGAGACAGTCGCCTCATATATTCTGCATCGGTCTTCATGCGGGCCTTGGCTACTTCAACATCGACCTTGTATTAGGCCACCATCTCATCAATATCGGCAGAGGTTTTCTCCAGCTTGGACCTTGTTGCTTCTAGCTCTTTACAATGAGCATCCCATTCTGCGGTGCCAAGCTTAGTTGTGCTCAGAGATCTTCATTTAGTTGAGCCTATTTATCAGTTTTCTCCTTCGCCACCCAAAGTTGAACCTCCACTAAAGACGGATTTCCATGGGTGGTTTCCTTCTTCGAGGCCAGCATATCCATATTTCTCATCCACCCATCAGCTATGACTTGGATCTCATCCATCTCCTTTCGAAGTTGGATGATACGGTCGATCTTCTGCTGGACCTACGAGGTTTTATCGTTAGTCAACATGACTAGTTCCTCATTTCTAACTTGAAACACCTTTACCTTTCAACCAAGTAGGCAAGCTCCCACCTCAAACTAGTACTTCTTTTCGAGCCCTATCTAGCTCGGCCTGAAGGTCCTTAACGACCCTTTCTTTTTGCTCATTGAGGAGCTTGTACATATTTATTTTTGAGCCTACTCCTTGACCTCGAGATCGAGCCGATTGACCTCTGCCCGGTATAGAAGAAAGCTCTCATGATGAAGTAATAAGGCCTATAAAAAGGTAAAGGATTGAGAAATATCAAAACTAAGTAAAGTTCAAAGGGACGTAATGATGCCTTACCTAGTTTAGCATCTACTGCGCCTCAATAGAAAGGAACGACATATTTACCTCATTCATTTTTGTCTGGTCCTTCTCGGTCACCGAGCATTAGAGGTAGTTGGCTATCCCCAAAGGAGCATACAAAACTCGAACATCCTATAGGACAGTAATAATAACTGATCTCTTGCGACCAAGGTCCACACTCGGAGTAGGGAATTGCGACCATGCTTGAACTCGTCCCGCCAAATTCTAAGGGTGTGTCCTTCTTCAGAACTTTCAAATCACCCAGCCCAAAAAAGCTTCCAAAGTGGACAAGTCCACACTATTAAAAAGGAATGGAGGGGATTGCCCGCACCATAGACCCCTTTATTGGACTTCTCTTTTCTTGATCGAGCCTCATCGAGCATAGATGCATGTGACGACCCACAGGGGTCACCACTTGTTTTCTTACCGTTCCATACTTTCGAGGCCATCAGAATCCCATTTAGGGTTGATTCGATTTTCGTGTGCAGTCCGGGCACACAACCGAAAAACACATATATGAATTCTGTGAGAAATTTGCTAAATTTTGATATTAAATTGAATAAATTTGACTTCGATCAACATTTTGGGTAAACGGACCTTGACCCATGATTTGACGGTCCTGGATAGTCCGCGGGAAAATATGGGACTTGGGCGTATGCCAGGAATCGAATCCCGAGGTCCCAAGCCCGAGAAATAAATTTTTGTGTGAAATTTTTTTCTAAAAGTATTTAAGGAAATTGGAAATGAGATTCGGGCTCGTATTTGGTTTCAGTGCCCAGTACAGGTCTTATATGTGGTTAAGCACTTTCTGTAAAGTTTGGTTGAAAATGGACGTTACTTGATGTGATTCGGACTTAAAATGGAAAATTGATGTTTTATGAAAATTTGGAAGAAATCATGAGTTTTGAGGCTTGATTCGATGTATATGATGTTATTTTGGCGATTTGATCGCGCGAGTAAATTTGTAGGACGTTTTTGAGGTTGTTTGTATGTTTGGTTTGGAGCCCCGAGGGCTCGGGTGAATTTTGGATAGGTGTCAAATTGCATTTCTGCATTTTTGGGAATCTGGTATCACTTATCTGCAGGCTTCACATTTGCGAAGCAAATGCGAAGCTCCAGCACTGGCAAATGCAAAGGCTGGTTCGCAAATGCAAAACCAACCAAGGCCTGTCCATGTTTGCAAATGTGAAGCTAGCATTCGTAAATGCGAAGGTCAAGAACTCGCAAATGCGGGACTTTAGTCGCAAATGAGAATGACCCCTGATAGGCCTGAGTCTGCAAATGCGAACAAAAATGTCGCAATTCCCATGCCTGCAGGGTTCACAATTACGAAACCTATTTCACAAATCCCATATCCGCAGCCCAACAATTTTTATACTTAAACGTTTTTCCACCATATTTCACCATTCTTTCAAGACTCAAACCCTATAGGCGATTTTTCAAGGACAAAAGTTCCTCCAAATCATTTGTAAGTAAATTTTTACTTAATCAATCATTTACATCATGTAACATGTTTTCCACTTAAATTTAATGATTTTCATGGGTAAAATTGGGGGTTTTGGGTAGAACCTAGGTTTTTCAAAATTGGGGGTTTGGACCTCAATTTGAGGTCCAATTTCAAAACAAATCATAGATATGGATTCGTGGGAAATGGGTAACCGGGTTTTGGTTCGAACTTCGAGTTTTGACCACGTGGGCCCGGGGGCATTTTTGGACTTTTTGGATAAAACTTTAGAAAATTCATTTTTATGCATTCAAATTGATTCATTTAGCATTTGTTGATGTATTTAGGTAATTTATGACTAGATTCGTGCGATTTTATGGTGGAATTGAGGGGTAAAGCCATATTTGAGGCCTTAGCTAAGTTCAAGGCATCGAGGTAAGTGTTTGGTTTTACCCTAGCTTGAGGGAATAAGAGTGAGTCTTATATGTTATTTGCTAATTGTCGAGTACGATTAATAGGCATGGTGACGAGTATCTATACATTCGCTTCTAGCATGACCATGGGTCCTTATTATGCGAATAGTTTGGATTTTATTATACCTTCCATGCATGATTGATGGCTTTTATATGTTGTAAAGAGTTTGTGAAAGTGATTGTGATCTTTAAACTTCGTGGAGCGTTGGCTTGGGTTGAAGTACAAATTGTGAAAGTATATGAGATTAGTAAATCTATGGAGCATTGGCTCAAGTAATAATGTGAACTATGAGATGAAAGTGGAAGTAAGAGAAAGAGTTAATGATATTTTCCCTTGTCGGGGCGTTATTGATTAGTGAATATTTTCCCTTGCCGGGATGTTGAGATTTATGATGTTGCACCCTTATCGGGCTTTTAAATTGCTTGTTTGTGTTCCCTCGCCAAGACTTCCATTATTATTTATTTCTTCCCTTGCCCATGCTTGTGATTGTTTATTGGGTGAGGAAGAGTGTTAAGACATGAAGGGTGATGTTGTGCATTGTGTGACATTGTGAGGAAAGAGTGTAAAGCACGAAGGGTGATGTTGTGCCATACGATGTACCATTCCGTAATGATATTCATTGATTACATATTGTGAGGAAAGAGTGTAAAGAATGAAGGTTCATGTCGTGCCGTACGATGTAGCATTCCGTTTTTATATTCATTGATTATATATAGTGAGGAGAGAGAGTAAAAGCACGAAGGGTGATGTCGCGCACATGATTTACTGATATGATTGATTTGGTAAGGATGTGAGTAAAAGAAAGAAGGGTAATGCCGTGCACTTGTTGATCTTTGTTCCTTATTGTTGTATGAGTTATGTTTTCCTTCATAATAGTGAATGTTTACTTGATATTATCTCCCCATAGCATGTTTCCCCTCCCGTATTATTTACTTGTCTGGTATTTCGATTCCGCTGTATATCTATAATTGCACCGGTTTATGTGGTAGTCCAGTCTAGCCTCGTCACTACTTCACTAGGGTTAAGCTAGACACTTACCAGCACATGGGGTCGGTTGTGCTGATACTACACTCTGTGCTATTTTAGCAAAAATCTAGGTTTTGAGCAGCAACAACAATAGCGTGGAAGCAGACTTTTAGTCCAGCGAGACCCGAGGTAGCCTTGCAGACGTTTGCAAGCCCGGCGTCTCCTCTATCATTTATTTTGTCTGTTGTCTCATTGTATTCGATGCAAACAATTTTTTTTCTCTTCAGACGTTTGATTTTAGTATTCTTAGCAGTTCGTGAGTACTGTGACACTAGTCTTGGGTAGAGGCTTTTATTGACCTTTCTGCATTTATATTCAATTTTTATAATATCAAGACTTCCGCTTAATTATTTGAATTTCGTTGCTTTGGTATTACTGCCGTTAATTGTTGAAATGGGTTAGATTATTATTGGAAAAGAAATTAAAAATTGGCTTGCCTAGCTCTCATTATTAGGCGCCATCACGACTCTCGAGAGTGAAAAAATTTGGGTAGTGACAAGTTGGTATCAGAGCACTAGGTTGCATCGGTCTCAACTCATTGAAAAACTTGGGAGAGTCTGAGGGATTGGTACGTAGACGTCTGTATTTATCCCCCAGAGGCTACCGAATTAGGAAAATATCACATTTGTTCTTTTTTGTCGTGTGGTTCTGTTTCTCAAATACTGATTGTTTTTCTACTATGTTCTTCACAGATGGCAAGAACACGCCCTTCCTCATTTACTGATCAGGAGTCCAAGCCCCATGAAGCTCCAATTAGGGGTAGAGGACAAGGCCGTGATAGAGGCTGAGGTAAGGGCAGAGCTCAGCCACTAGCACCAGCACCAGTGGCGGAGCCTCAGGTTAATTTTGAGGAGGAGGTTCACGCCCAGCAGTTCTGGTGGGCCCAGCTCAGGCCGTAGAGGGGTTCATTTGTACCCCAGTTCTTCAGGACACTTTGGTCCGATTGGTGGGTCTCATGGAGAGTCTCACCTGGGCAAGGTAGCTTCTTGTAGCACCAGCCGTCTCTCGGGCTGGAGGAGGGGCCCAGACTCCTGCTACTCGTACTCTAGAGTAGGTAGCTCCCCAAGTTTAGGTTCTAGTAGTTCAGCAAGTTGTGGTAGTCCAGCCGGGGGTGGTTGCTCAGACCGGAGATGGAGCGGTTGCTCAGATCGGCGATGCAGCGGCTATGTTCGCAGATGCTTTATGGATGCTGGACAGATTCACCAAGCTCTTCACTACTACCTTTAATAGTGCACCCACCGAGAACCCTCAGGATTATTTGGACAGCTGCCACGAGGTTCTTCGGAACATGGGCATTATTGAGTCCAATAGAGTTAATTTCGCTGCATTTCGCCTATCTGGATCCGCCAAGACTTGGTGGAGGGATTTCTATTTAGCTAGACCAGCAGAATCTCTTGCCTTAATCCGGGAGCAGTTCACACATACTTTTTTGGAGAAGTTTCTCCCTGTCACAAAGCATGAGGCTTATTGGAGGCAGTTGGAATTTCTCCATCAGAGGTCCATATCAGTCACCTAGTATGAGACCAGGTTTATTGAGTTGGCTTGCCATGCTTTTGTCATACTCCCCACTGAGAGGGAGAGAGTGAGATAGTTTATTGATGGACTCATCCAGCCTATTCGTCTCCAGATGGCCAAAGAGACATGGAGTGATATCACTTTTTAAGAGGCGGCCAATATGGCCCGGAGGATCGAGATGTTATTGCCACAGGGGGTGGTCATAGAGCAGACAAGAGACCCCGTCAGTCAGCCGATTCAGTGGTGCTTGATCTGGAGGCCGAGATTCGTATGATAGAGGCCAGCCTTCTAGGCCTTTCCAGTTAGCCCTCCAGGTTTCTCAAGGTGCCCCATGTAGCCGTCGTTCTCACACACATTATTCTTATTAGCAGCCATTCAGTGCACCGCCAGCTCTCATCAGTGCACCGCCACTTCAGAGCTTCTGTGGTAGTCATTCGGGTCGACATGGTCAGTCATAGTTTCCTCAGCAGTCAAGAACTTGCTACACATGTAGTGATCCTTGTCACATTGCCAAATTTTGCCCTCGAGCACCAGGTAGTTTGTAGAATCAGGGTTCTCGCGCCATGGTACAGGTACCAGGTGTTCCACAACCCGCCCCGCCAGCTAGAGGTGGAGGTACATGTCATAGAGGTGGAGATCAGGCCGCCAAGTGTGGAGGCCAGCCAGCAGTCGCCCGTCCTAGAGATGTAGCTCAGGGAGGTGGGGTCCAGCCCCGGTGTTATGCTCTTCCAGCCAGGCCAGAGGCCGAGTCTTCATATGTAGTCATTATAGGTATTATTCTGGTTGGTGATACGGATGCTTCAGTGCTATTTGATCTAGGGTCTACGAATTCATACGTGTCGTCTTATTTCGCACCGTACCTAGTCATGCCTAGTGATGCATTGAGTATTCCTTTTTATGTATCTACACCAGTGGGTGATTCTATCGTGGTCGACCGAGTTCATCGTTCCTGTGTTGTAGTGATTGGGAGTCTTGAGACCTGTGTCAATTTGTTGCTTTTAGACATGGTCGACTTCGATGTCATATTGGGGATGGATTGGTTGTCCCCACATTATACTATATTATATTGCCATGCCAAGATCATGACCTTAGCCTTACCAGATTTTCCCCATTTAGAGTAGAGAGGTACTCCTGGTCATTTCACTCGAAGTGTTATCTCGTATGTGAAGGCTCGACGTATGGTCGAGAAGGGGTGTTTGGCTTAGGTCTGTGATTCAAGTGTTGAGACCCCCTCTATTGATTCTATTCCCATTTTTTGAGAGTTCCCCAATGTCTTTTCTTCAGATCTGCCGGGTATGCCACCTGACGGGGATATTGACTTTTGCATTGATGTGGTTCCGGGCACTCAGTCCATTTTTATCCCGCCCTATCGTATGGCCCCACCTGAGTTGAAAGAGATAAAGGATCGGTTGCAGGACTTGTTGGAGAAGGGATTCATCAGGCCTAGTGTATCACCTTGGAGTGCGCTTGTGTTGTTCGTCAAAAAGAAGGATTGGTCAATGAGAATGCGTATTGATTACAGGAAATTGAGCAAGGTAACAATCAAGAATAAGTATCCTCTGCCGAGGATTGATGATTTTTTTGATCAACTTTAGGGTGCCAGGATATTTTGCAAGATTGACTTGCGATCTGGCTACCATCAGTTGAGGATTAGGGCATTCGATGTCCCTAAGACAGCTTTCCACACTCGGTACGGGCATTATGAGTTCTTGGTCATGTCGTTTGGGTTGACCAATGCCCCAACAACATTAATGGAGTTGATGAACCGAGTGTTCAGGCCTTATTTTGGACATATTTGTGATAGTCTTTATTGATGATATTTTGGTGTACTCTCGCAGCCAGGAAGAGCATAAGCAGCACCTTAGAGCGGTTCTTCAGACTCTAAGGGATAGTCAGTTATATGCCATGCTCTCCAAGTGTGATTTCTGGATGAGTTCAGTAACATTTCTGGGTCATATTGTATCGACAAAGGGTATTCGGGTGGACCTGAAGAAGGTAGAGGCAGTCAAGATTTGGCCTAGAACAGCATCAGCTATAGAGATTCAGAGTTTCTTGGAGTTGACAGGCTACTGTCGACGGTTCGTGAAGGGATTTTCATCTATCGCAGCCCCGATGACCAGGTTGACCTAGAAGGGTGCCCAGTTCAGGTGGTCGAACAAGTGTGAGGTAAGCTTTCAGACACTCAAGATAGCTCTGACTATGGCGTCAATGTTGGTTTTACCTACAGGATTAGGGCCTTACACAGTCTATTGTGATGTTTCCCGTATGGGGCTTGGTGCAGTGTTGATGCAGGATGGCTATCTTATTGCCTATGTTTCGAGGTAGTTGAAGATTCATGAGAAGAACTATCCAGTGCATGATTTGGAGTTGGCAGCAATTGTTCACTCACTGAAGATTTGGAGGCATTATATGTACAACATGGAATGTGAGGTGTTCACTGATCACAAGAGCCATCAGTACTTGTTCAAGAAAAAGGAATTGAATTTGAGGCAGAGGAGGTGGTTGGAGTTGTTGAAGGATTATGATGTTACTCTCTTGTATCACACGGGAAAGGCCAATGTGGTGGCTGATGCGTTGAGTAGGAAGTCGGCTAGTATGGGCATTCTTGTTTATATTCCTGTCAGCCAGAGACTGTTTGCTTTGGACGTTCAGGCCTTGGCCAATTGACTTGTTAGGTTGGATATTTCTGAGCATAGCCGAGTAATAGCTTGCACGGTCGCTCGTCTTCCTTATTGGAGCGTATCCGTGATCGGCAGTTTGATGATCCCAATTTTTATGTCCTTAGAGACACAGTGCAGCGTGGTGGTGCCAAGCAGGTGACCTTAGGTGATGATGGTATTTTGATATAATAGGGGCGAAATTGCATGCCTAATGCTGATATGATTCAGGAGTTGAGCTTAGCGTAGGCCCATAGTTCCCGGAATTCTATTCATTCGGTCGCTGCGAAGATGTACCGGGATTTACGGCAACATTATTGGTGGCATAGAATGAAAAAAGATATCGTATTGTATGTGGCTCGATGTTTGAACTGTCAGCAGGTCAAGTATGAGCATTAGAGGCCTGGAGGATTGTCCTAGAGTATTGAGCTTCCCGAGTTGAAGTGGGAGAGGATTACCATGGATTTTGTTACTGGATTTCCGTTGACCCGGAAGAGGTTTGACGCAGTTTGGGTCACTGTGGATAGGCTGACCAAGTCAGCCCATTTTATTCCTGTGGCAATCTCTTATTCATCCGAAAAGTTAGCTAAGATCTATATCTGGGAGATTGTTCTCCTTCATGGTGTGCCGGTATCTATCATTTCGTACAGGGGTACGCAGTTTACATCACGTTTCTGGAAGGCAGTTCAGCGAGAATTGGGCACTCAGGTGGAGTTGAGCATAACCTTTCATCCCCAGACGGACGGTCAGTCCGAGAGGACTATTCAGATTTTAGAGGATATGCTCCGAGCCTGTTTCATTGATTTTGGAGGCTCGTGGGATCCGTTTTTCTCTTAGCGGAGTTTGCCTACAATAATAGTTAGCAGTCGAGCATTCAGATGGCTCCATATGAGGCCTTATATAGTAGGCGGTGTCGGTCTCCGGTTGGATGTTTTGAGCCGGGAGAGGCTCGGTTGTTGGGTATAGATTTGGTTCAGGAGGCCTTGGACAAAGTCAAGATCATTCAGGATAGGCTTCGTTCAGCTTAGTCTAGGCAAAAAGGTTATGTAGACCGCAAGGTTCGAGATGTGGCATTTATGGTTGGTGAGCGGGTATTGCTCCGAGTGTCGCCTATGAAGAGTGTGATGAGTTTGGGAAGAAGGGCATGCTTAGCCCTAGATTCCTTGGTCCGTTTGAGATTCTTGATCGAGTGGGGAGATGGCTTATAGACTTGCATTGCCGCCTAGCTTATCCACCGTGCATCTAGTTTTTCATGTATCCATGCTTCGATGGTATCACGACGAACCAGCCCATGTATTAGACATCAGCACTGTCCAGTTGGACAAGGACTTGTCTTATGAGGAGGAGCCGGTAGCTATTCTAGACCGGCAGGTTCGTCTGAGATCCAAGAGTTTTCCTTCTGTTCGTGTCAAGTGGAAAGGTCATCCCCCTGAGGCATCGACCTGGGAGTTTGAGTCTGATATGTAGAGTCGTTATCCTCATCTTTTCCCCAACTCAGGTACTTCTTTTTTTTTGTCCGTTCGAGGACGAACGGTTGTCTTATAGGTGGAGGATGTCACGACCCACGGGAGTCATCACTTGTTTTCTTACCATTCTGTACTTCTGAGGCCCTGAAATCTCCTTTAGGGTTATCTCGATTTGCGTGCGCAGTTTGGGTGCGTAGCCAAAAGGCTCAAATATGAAATTTGTAAGAAATTTGCTAAATTTTAATATTAAATTGAATAAATTTGACTTCGGTCCACATTTTGGGTAAACAGACTCAAACCTGTGATTTGACGGTCTAGGAGAGTCTGTAGGAAAATATGGGACTTGGGCGTATGCCCGGAATCGAATTCCAAGGTCCCAAGCCCGAGAAATGATAATTTGTGTGAAATTGTTTTCTGAAAATATTTAAGGAAATTGGAAACAAAATTCTATTAGAACGTATTGGTATCGGGCCCGTATTTCAGTTCCGGTGCCCGGTATAGGTCTTATATATGGTTTAAGAACTTTCTATAAAGTTTGGTTGAAAATGAACGTCGTTTGACGTGTTTCGGACTTAAAATGGAAATTTGATGTTTGATGAAAATTTGGAAGAAATCATGAGTTTTGAGGCTTGATTCGATGTATATGATGTTATTTTGGCGATTTGATCGTGCGAGTAAGTGCGTAGGACTTTTTTGAGGTTGTGTGTATGTTTGGTCTGGAGCCTCGAGGGCTCGGGTGAGTTTTGGATAGGTGTTGGATTGCATTTCTGGATTTTTGGAAAATCTGGTATCACTGATCTGCAGGCTTCGCATTTGTGAAGCCAGCATTCGCAAATGCGAAGATCCAGCTTTGGCAAATGCCAAGGCTGGTTCGCAAATGCGAAACCAGCCCAGGCCTATCCATGTTCGCAAATGCGAAACCAGGCATGTCCATGCTTGGAAATGCGAAGCCAGCATTCGCAAATGCGAAGGTCAAGGACTTGCAAATGCGGGACTTTTAGTCACAAATGCGAATGTCCCCTGATAGGCTTGGGTTAGCAAATGCGAACAAAAATGACGCAATTCCCATGCCTGCCTGTTTCGCAAATCCCATATCCGCAACCTAGCAATTTTAATACTTGGTCATTTTTTTCACCATATTTCACCATTTTTTCAAGACCCAAACCCTATAGGCGATTTTTCAAGGACAAAACTTCCTCCAAATCATTTTTAGTCGATTTTTAATTAATTCCTTCAATCATTTACATCATTTAACATGTTTTCCACTTAAATTCAATGATTTTCATGGGTAAAATTGGGGGTATTGAGTAGAAACTAGGTTTTTAAAATTGGGGGTTTGGACCTCAGTTTGAGGTCCGATTTCAAAATAAATAATAGATATGGATTCGTGGGGGAATGGGTAACTGGGTTTTGTTGGAACTTCGAGTTTTGACCATGTAGGCTCGGGGGCATTTTTGGATTTTTTGGGTAAAACTTTGGAAATTCATTTTTATGCATTCAAATTAATTTATTTAGCATTTGTTGATGTATTTAGGTAATTTGTGACTAGATTCGAGTGATTTTGTGGTAGAACCGAGGGTAAAGCCATAGTTGAGGCTTGAGCTAAATTAAAGGCATCGAGGTAAGTGTTTGGTTTAGCCCTAGCTTGACGGAATATGAGTGAGTCTTATATGTTATTTGCTAATTGCCGAGTATGATGTATAGGCATGGTGACGAGTATCTATACATTGGTGTCTAGCCGTGGGTCCTTATTATGCGAATAGTTTGAATTTTGTTATACCTTCTATGCTTGATTGATGACTTCTATATGTTGTAAAGAGTCCGTGAAAGTGATTCTGATCTTCAAACTTTGTGGAGCGTTGGCTGGGGTCAAATTGTGAAGGTATATGAGATAAGTAAATCTATGGAGCATTGGCTCAAGTAATAATGTGAACTATGAGATGAAAGTGGAAGTAAGAGAAAGAGTTAATGATATTTTCCCTTGTCAGGGTGTTGTTGATTATTGAATATTTTCCCTTGCTGAGACGTTGAGATTATTGATGTTGTACTCTTGCCGAGCTTTTAAATTGCTTGTTTGTGTTCCCTCGCCGAGACTTCCATTATTATTCATTTATTCCCTTTCCCTTACTTGTGATTGTTGATTGGGTGAGGAAGAGTGTTAAGGCACGAAAGGTGATGCCGTGCATTGTTTGACATTGTAAGGAAAGAGTGTAAAGCACGACGGGTGATGCCGTGTCGCACGATATACCATTTCGTACTGATATTCATTGATTATATAATGTGAGGAAAGAGTGTAAAGCACGAAGGATGATGCCGTGTTGTACGATGTACCATTCCGTACTGATATTCATTGATTATATATTGTGAGGAGAGAGAGTAAAAGCTCGAAGGGGGATGCCATCCACATGATTTACTGATACGATTGATTTGGTTAGGATGAGAGTAAAAGCACGAAAGGTGATGTTGTGCACTTGTTGATCTTTTTTCCTTATTGTTGTATGAGTTATGTTTTCCTGGATAATAGTCAACTTTTACTTGAAACTGTTATCTCCCCATACCATGGTTCCCCTCCCGTATTGTTTAATTGTCTAGTATTTCGATTCCACTGTATATTTATAATTGCACTGGTTTATGTGGATTCCAGTCTAGCCTCGTCACTACTTCACCGGGGTTAGGCTAGACACTTTCCAGGACATGGAGTCGATTGTGCTAATACTACACTCTGTGCTATTTTTGCACAGATCCAGGTTTCGAGCATCAACATCAGTAGTGTGGAAGCAGAATTCCAATCCAGTGAGACCTGAAGTAGCCTTGCAGACGTCGCAGGCCCGGCGTCTCCTCTATCTTTTATTTTTCTGTTATCTCATTGTATTCGAGACAAACAGTTTATATTCTCTTCAGACATTTTTATTTAGTATTCTTAGCAGTTTGTGAGTATAGTGACACCAGTCTTGGATAGAGGCTTTTGTTGAACTTTCCGCATTTATATTCAGTTTTTATAATATCAAGACTTCCGCTTAATTATTTGAATTCTGTTGCTTTTGTATTACTGCCGTTAATTGTTGAAATGGGTTAGATTATTATTGGAAAATAAATTAAAATTTAGCTTGCCTAGATCCCATTAGTAGGCGGAATCACGATTCCCGGGGGTGGAAATTCTGGGTCGTGATAAGGTGTAGTAGGGGATCCACGTAATATCTATTCTATCAGACGCTTCCTTCGGAGATGAGCCAGCATCTCGGGGGTCTCAACCCCCATCTCCTCATCAACCTCTGCATCTGAGGGAGGACGGCCTTGCAAATCTCCCCCTCGGCTACCATCTGCTCCCAGGAGGGGTCTATCCATGGGCAGTCAAAATGTCATCTTCTTCAGGCTCGTCTTTGAGATGAAGAAGCGAATCGTAATCCAACACCCAAGAATTAGAGCTCTTCTTGGGCTTACGAGCCACTCTTTTCTTTGTCTTCACCACAGACATCGGGGAGAACGAAGCCTTTCTTTTCTTCTTCTTCCTTTCACTTACGGCAGCCCCGGGTTGTTCTGTAACAAGGGGATCAATGGACAAGGACACGTCCTTGTCCCCTTCTAGAGACCTAAGTTTTCTAGTCTTAGGAAAACCGACAAAAAAGGGAGAAAAGACAGTATGATGTAAATTAAAAAGCATGGTATTAACTGACAGGGAAAGGCCTTACCATGAGAACGGGCCTCTATCGGCCCTTAAAAATCTTGCTCCATGTTCGCTCAGAATAGGTCATCTGTGTGCAGATGCCCTCGATCCACTTCTTTAGTCAGGGGACCATATTTAGAATTTGGGCAACAACGGCACAACAACAAATATGAATGAGAAGAAAGAAAATGAAGATAAAATTGACGCTTAAGGAGAGACTGCACTTACGAGATGCATTTCACTTCTCAGTAAATGGAATAAACTTGAGAGAGATCAAGTCTTTTGTCTTCACCCGAACAAGCGTTCCTACCATCCCTTGTCTTGGCCTTCATCCAATTCTCGAGAAAGGGGCCTTGTTGGCCTGATGGGTGAGCTTTATTAGTCCCCCTTGGAAAATTTATGGACTGTATAAATAGAGTAGATAATCAATGGTAAACCGACGAGACTCGATATTGTTCACTAAACAACGAAGGAGGATCACGATTCTCCATAGAGACAGATGGATTTGCCGAGGCGCACCTTGTACCTCTTACAAAAATTCAAAACAACCAGGTCCACCGAGCCTAGTGTGAAGGAGTAAGTGTAAACACTTAAGTACCCCTCCATATGGGTAGTAATGGCGTCCTCGAGCACGAGGACTACAATATCCTTACCTTCCCAATTAAGTCCTTTTGGACCACGGGAAGGACATTTTCGGTCATGAAGCATATATATATATATATATATATATATATATATATATATATATATATATATATATATATATATATATATATATATCTTGATGCTCCTTCACCTCGGTCTTGTTTGTATAAGAGTTTCTCGACCTTAAAGTCATTTGTAGTTGTGCAGCCCCCAGGAATAAATATTTTCAAGGGAGGCTCGGGGTCCAGTTCATCAATAGCTACCTCGGGAGCAACCGTTTGGAGGACAAATACTTCAGGGTTACTCACCTCAGTATCAGCGGCTGGTTGAGAAGATAAAGAGGCAACCTATTGGGGAACTAATTTAGATGTTTTGGCCATTTCTATCTGGAAGAAAATTGAAATTTTGAATAAAAAGGAATAAGTTTGGAGGATGAATAATTGAGCATAAAAAATTGAGGAATATCTGGGTAAAAACTTGGAAATTACTATGAATGTTGAAGAATAAGGGTGAAGATGTGAAAGTTTGAGAAAAGTTGATGATGACTTGAAGTCTCGAGGGTAGAAGCTTGGTCGAAAAGTAGGGAAAGAACAAGGGATATAAGCTTTTATGGAAAAAAGTTTTTGTTGCTTCGCATTCTGAGGCAACCAGCCGATGGCTGACACGTGTATGATGTCAGCACAATGCAACATACGGGATTTCGGCTTCATCATCGTTTCTATTATAGCGTACGGAAGAAGGAATTGAAGAACATTTGTCGTTTCTCTGTTTCGGTAAACCTGCTCTTTGAGAAACGAGGGGATTATCTATATACGAGTAAAACTAAGGGTAATGAATATCCCAATTTCTCAGTGGGGCTAACAAAGCAGAGGCGTAAGTGCATAGAATTGGAATCGAAGTCGAGCCGCCTGTATCAAAGACTGGGTGGAATACATGCCCCGGAGGCATAAAGACCATGCCCATAGAACCGATTCGAGTAATGAGGCCTCGAAAAGCATTACCTGAAAACCTCACACGATTAAGAAAGGGCCATGATGTCCGTGCCCAACTAGATATCATGGCGTAGATCTCAATCCATATTAGCGGCATATCAATGATTGGCAAAAAAGAAGATTTTTACCTTTGTTAGAATTGTACTTAGGGTAAAACTCCTCTACTATATAAAAGGGAGGTTTATTATTCAATAAACCTTCTATAACGTGCATATCAAGGCAATATACATACGTTTTCTCTGCTCCTAAAAGTTATTTAAATGTTTTACTTTTGTTCATAAGTTCTTCATAAGTATTGGCTCGGAACCAAAGGCAGGCTTCTTGTTAAGCTTTCAATCAAGCTCGGGCCCACTATCATCATTGGTTTGGTTATTTATATCTAATGTCATTAATCATTTGTATTGAATTAATTCACATATCTTTAAAATTGCGTATAAATTTAATTGTTAATCGTTAAGGGTAAACACCAACTTTCTATATACGTTTCCTTATGAACACTCGAGTAAGTGGACATCAATTTAAGATCTTGCTTAATTTCTTTTTAGAAAATGGATCTTACTTAATATAAAATATTTAAATATTAGGATTGTACGTAGTTCAAACATGGAAAACTTTTGATAGTCAAAATTTATTTGATTTCAAAGTCTAAATATTAGAAAAATATTTAATTGATTATTTTGTCCGTTATAAATTCTGTTTTAAAAGAGTAAAATGACAAAAAACATTATGTTAAGATGCTTCATGCTTTTAATATGATAATATATGACAGATAGTGATATTGATATTTATATTGATATAGATAAGATAGGAACGTATTCTGTTAAAAATATTATGGTAATGTACGTAACAAGTTGGCTACTTGTTTTGTAATGCTGTTAATTTTATATTATAATAATACTATCCTGTTATAATCACACAAAATTATAGAGAAATTTTCGGAAATTATTTTGTTTTAGTGGTTATTAGTTAGTTGTAGCTATCATTTACTATATTATTTTATGTAGCTATGTTTTTAAGTTTTTAATGTATTTGATGTATTTAAGCTACAGTATTCATAAATACAGTAGCATTGTTCGGCGTGAAAAGTGGATCACAGCTAGACGGATTATTCTATTCGACTATGTTCGACTGTATTCGACTATATTCACAGTGTGAAACATGCAATCACAACTAGATAAATTATTTTATTCGATTGTATTCACGGTGCAATTCATGGTGTATTCAGCTATTTTTAAACGGAAAGTGAATCAATTAACAAATAAACTCCTAATATAACTCAACAAATTCAACTATTACACAAAAAAAATTATATTTCCAGTTATAAAAAAGATTCTCAACCCAAAAATACCTCAAAAACATATCAATCTTAAGAGAAATTATATAATTATATTGAATATAGTTAAATACATAAAAATATATTGAATACATGAAGTATAGCAGGTCATCTATAGTGTAAAACCATATGAATACATACTCCAGATACATTTGAATACATATATACATCTGAATACATAATTATATTAATTAAAAAATATATGAATACATTCATGGAATATATAGGGATATTGAATACAATGAAATACATGGAATATAGCGAGATACACTGAAATACAATGAAAAAAAAAGACAATGAATATAATGAAATACATGAAAATATAGCAAAATACATTGAAAATACATTAAAAAAGGTAACAGTATCTTTAAGTTACTCAGCCCCAAACTCTGTCGCCTTGTTCAAGAACAACCCTAATATCGTACCTCACGTTTATGTTCCTTGAAGGCACGAATCGGGTTGTTCGTGGGAGGCAAAGAAAGGTGGTAGAGTGGCGTAAATCAGGCAGACTTCAATCCATATTTCCCCAAGAAAAGCTTTCTGCTTGAGTGATACAAATGGTGATAGAATATGTGCTCCTCAAAGATTCTTTCCTTGACTTTTACAGTAAGGACTTCAATTTTGCCCATCTTTATCATTGATTCTCCAAAATCTTTGAAGAAAATAGATGCAAAAAAATTCCTATTGATCACTCAGAAGAACGATCAACGGAGAAACTGATGAGAGAGAATCCATGAGTTTGTATTTACGGAGAAAACTGACATTGAAAGAGAGAGGATTGAGAAAAAGAGGGCAGTGTATTTTATGAGAAAGAGAGAAAGCAGCGTATTTTATGAGAGAGAGCAGCGTATTTTATGGCTTAAGGATAGGAAGTAACCATAAATAGATATTTGGTTATAAGAATTAAAAGGTAGCTATGGAATATAATTTTTTAAAATGGTATTTATTTTAAATAAATAAGGTATCAACGTTTGTTATAGGAGGTAACTAATCCAAAATTATAAGCAAAGAGGGGTGTGTGCAAATTTCTATTGTAGATCCACTTCAATTGTTTATGCCCAAAACATGTATTACTAGGGTAAAAATAGCATGAGCTAGCGAGTTTTTCGATTGGTCATTCAAAAATAGTCAGTTTTTGCCAAGTTAGTGAAAAATAGCCAGTATTTTATTGTAATAGAGACCGGTGCAACATAATATATTGGAGTTCGGTACATCTGTATATAAACTTCCAACATATTATGTTGGAACTCCAACATGCGAAAAGTTCCAACATAATATACTGGAGATTCGAGCATCTGTATATGAACTTTCACCTTATTATACTGGAGCGATATACTTTGCTGGAACTCCAGGATAATATACTAGAGTATTTTCCGGATTTTGAATAGTATTTTCGTTCAAATTTATCTTTACATGAAAAATGGCTAAATTTTAATTACTTTGAAAATATGACTATTTTTGAATAACCACTTATGTTTAATTTCTCCCATTACTAGGCTTCCAACAAACGTTGATTTTGCATTGGTCACTCCCTTTTGTCCGAGTTGTCAATCCCATTGTAGCCCATCCTCTTAAATCTTGGGGCATGTTCGTTTGGGCCAAATGCTGATATTTCAGCTCCAGTGGTATTAGAGCCTGTAAAAAGAGAAAGAAAACTGCCTCTTACTAAAAGAAGTATGTCTTCTCTAATGCCTTTCTCATTATCATAAGAACATAAACTAAGTTTGAAGCATAAATCTATTTTATGTGTGAAAGTGTATGATGCTCACTCATATCTACGTGTACTTCAATATTATATGACATTTAACTTTCGGATATCATAAAGATATTTTGAACCATTTATACGAAACTTCAAAACTCTATCAAATTATCATCAAGCTAACTATGAACTCTTTATTATAAAAGCTTTTAACTTTTTAATATAGTCGTTGTTTAGATAGTATCATTAAATATTAACTCTTCAACCTTTCACAGCAAATGCACGAAACATGTTAACTTTTGAGTTTTAAGTTTAAACATATTGATTAATCCAAGAACAATAACCCAGCAAATTTTCACAAGTAAAATTTTAGGGAGACTAGAGTAATATTGTGTACAGTCTTACCCTTATCATGAAAAGGTATCAAGATAACATTAGATAAAGTTTTTACTGTTTCTCTTCTATGTTACTTTGGATAGAAAAAAATTAAGAAATGAATTTTCAGGCTTGTCAAGAAAATGATATTCAATAAAGGAAGAGAAAAATAAAGAAATCTGAAGCAGTAGTAATTTGCAGAGAATATACAGATCCATTTTGTTTGAGGAAAATGATCTATAAATGCGGGCAACCACCAAGCATGACTGGAGCAACATCTCTAAAATTCATTATCTATCCATCGGCCAGTCTGCCATTTCTCGTTATTGATTAAACTCTCAATTAAGTTATATATACACATAGTATAAGGATTTCTTATACGACTAATATAATTTAAGAATTGCTATAATGAGTTAATTACTTGTAATTATCTTATAAATGATCTGAACATAAATATTTTTTTGGGTACCTAGTAGATCAAACCCTGACAAAAAGTCCAAAATCATACATTATCTTTGGCTTTATATTTAAAGTCGTCATATTCATTCACATGGAGCACTAATAGTCCATTAACTTAAACAAAATGGTGCACTTTTAGTCATAATACTAAACACCATTAATTTTTGACATAAATCTAAAATCTTAGAAAATATTTGTTCCATTTATTTTCTTGCTTAACGAAAGAAAGAAAGAAGAGATATTTATCTAGATAGTAAACATCAAATATACATAAAGTTTATTTACCATTTATGTACTATACGTAAAATATACATTTACTAAGAAATGTTAAACACTGTTAATTTTTATTTGCAATGATTGTTATCTAGATAACCTCAAATGTTATCCAGATTTTTCATTAGATACATAAAAAAAATTATATATATTTAACGGTGTTTAAAATTAACTAATAAACATACATAAAATGAAAAAATAAATTGTATGTATCTAATAAAAAATCAAACACACGAAAAGTTTCAATATAATATACTGGAATACTTTTTTAATTTTTGATAGTATTTTTGTTAAAATTTATTTTTACATGAAAAATAGCTAAATTTCAATTATTTTTAAAACTGTAATAACTTTTCAATAGCTATTTGTAAATCCGATCATTTTTTAGTTTCTGCCTTCACAAAGGGGCACCTAGCTGTCACGGGGTCAATTTCAGTCCGCCGAAAGTGACATCCGCGCGGCAGCCAAGCACCGACTTGACTCAGCCTTCCCAATACTCGGCCAAAGTTTCAGACACTTTGGACTTCACTAAGTTTGCACAGCGTTTCAACGTAGTAAGTTTAATATGAACTTAGGCAACAAAAACATAACGAAAGGGACAGAAATGAACACAAGACACGAATTTACAGGAACTCTTTCCCAACTTGTATTAAAGAAGTGAATACAAGAACACTTAACTCAGTAGCACACTCCACGCACTACAAATGAAGATCACTCTTGACCCTCACAAGACTTAGGACTCTTCCTAAGCTAGTAAACCCGCACTCTCACGAGTTTACACTCTTTTACAGTCTAAGTATGCTCTCTCACACTTTTCTGCCTAAAGAGTTTCAGGGTCCCCTTTCACAAAGGGAAGGGTGCTGTCCATTTATAGATCATGGATCAGCCCCATGTACAACAGTTGCCTATTTTCTAGGCTAAGCACTTGCCCACTACCTATCATGCACGTAGTTGCCTCCTGCCACTACTTAGGAACGTGGGCACATCATGTGATCATGGGATCATGGCCCCCAAATCGTGCTAACTCCTGCCAGCATAATGAACAAAACTCAACCGCTGCCCATGTGCACAGCATGTGCCGGTAACCGCCGCTTGACTTGGTCCATTCTCATGTTGCTGCCCAATTCTGTGTGTTGGCTCGGACCAGGCGCCAATGACATTGCTTCCAGCTGCATTGCGCCCCAAGCTGCCTCAACACTGCCCTCAGACTTGGCCCTTTGCCGCAACTCGAACCTATGCCAACCTGCCCGCGCATTGCCTTTCCGTAAGCACATTTGCTTGTCTTTGCCCATCCGTTTGTGCCATGCCTTGGCATCAATGCCTCTTGCCTTGATGCTATAATCATGATCAAGTGCTGCCCGTCACCCGCAACTCATTGTCAAGCCCTCGCTAAGCTGTCTCGGATCCGTTCGAAGTCTTAGCCCACACTTGCCTGTTTCCCTTTCCGACCATTGGCACCACTCTTGCGCCAATGTTGCAACACTCTTGCTGCCTCTTGACAACGCTCTCGTTGCCCTTGCCGAGTTCCTTTGTCAGGGGTCTAACAAACCACCCGCACCCTTTGAAACTCGACGTCCTCGTCGAGGTAGTCAATTGACATATCTTATGGGGTTGGCAATCAGCGCCCCACAAGTACCTACGATCTCCGTTGGATCACTGCTTGATGCCTTCAATGCAGCCCTCCGATCCGCAGCCGTCATTGCATTTAACGACGCCTTGTTTGGACAGTGTCTCGCCCGATGTGGTCCATCACAAATGAAACAACCACCAAACCTGCCGCCCTTCTCCTTGCTCTTGGAAGTTCCGGCCTCCTGCTTTCCCTTCCCTCGGTCTTCATGTACATTGTCATTTTCACATTTCTTCCACTCCTTTGCTTTGTCCTTCTTTCCGTTGATGGACTTAGGAGCAGAATTCTCCTCGTCAATATGAAAATCGCCCAATGCATCTGCAGCAGCTACATCACTTGCGAGGTTTTGAATATTCTGCCTTCGCAATTCCAGTCGTGCCCACTGTTGCAGACCGCTCATGAAGTTGTGCAACTTGTCTTCTTCCGACATGTTGCTGATGCTTAGCATCAACGATGTGAACTCCTTCACATACCCTCGAACTGATCCGGTCTGCCTCAACCTTTTCAGTTTGTCCCTAGCAATCCAAGATGTATTACTAGGAAGAAATTGATCCCTCAATTCCTTTTTAAGCCGTTCCCACGACTCAATCTTTGGTCTGCCCATGCTTTCATCCTCAGCAACCCGAGTGCGCCACCAAACTTAGCATCATCACTCAAATGCATACTAGTCAAGGTTACCTTCTCTTTCTCGTCTTGCACACGAATAGCCTGAAAGTATTGCTCCATATCCTAAAGAAAATTCTCCAACTCGCGTGCACTCCTTGCACCTCCGAATGCCTTTGGTTCTGGTACTCTGACTTTGGCACGTTCAGCACCACGTTGAGCGTCCTCGCCCACAGCACGTCGCAGCACCTCTGTCTCGATCTTCAGCTCCGCATTCTCTCGACTAAGCCTTGCCATTTCTGCCTCTAGAAACGCAAGTCTAGTCACAAGAGACTGAAGTTCCTCGCCTTCCGCAACATTGCCCACCAATGTTTCCAATTTTGTAAGCCTTTCTCGCAGTTCATTGTTACTACCACCAGCCATGTTTTCGAACAGGACCACGCAATCTGCAACAGTACGTCGTGTCTCCGCCACAACACGATCTTGTCCTTGATCAGCTCTGATACCAAATTGTCACGGGGTCAATTTCAGTCCGCCGAAAGTGACATCCGCGCGGCAGCCAAGCGCCGACTTGACTCAGCCTTCCCAATACTCGGCCAAAGTTTCAGACACTTTGGACTTCACTAAGTTTGCACAGCGTTTCAACGTAGTAAGTTTAATATGAACTTAGGCAACAAAAACATAACGAAAGGGACAGAAATGAACACAAGACACGAATTTACAGGAACTCTTTCCCAACTTGTATTAAAGAAGTGAATACAAGAACACTTAACTCAGTAGCACACTCCACGCACTACAAATGAAGATCACTCTTGACCCTCACAAGACTTAGGACTCTTCCTAAGCTAGTAAACCCGCACTCTCACGAGTTTACACTCTTTTACAGTCTAAGTATGCTCTCTCACACTTTTCTGCCTAAAGAGTTTCAGGGTCCCCTTTCACAAAGGGAAGGGTGCTGTCCATTTATAGATCATGGATCAACCCCATGTACAACAGTTGCCTATTTTCTAGGCTAAGCACTTGCCCACTACATATCATTCACATAGTTGCCTCCTGCCACTACTTAGGAACGTGGGCACATCATGTGATCATGGCCCCCAAATCGTGCTAACTCCTGCCAGCATAATGAACAAAACTCATCCGCTGCCCATGTGCACAGCATGTGCCGGTAACCGCCGCTTGACTTGGTCCATTCTCATGTTGCTGCCCAATTCCGTGTGTTGGCTCGGACCAGCCGCCAATGCCATTGCTTCCAGCTGCATTGCGCCCCAAGCTGCCTCAACACTGCCCTCGGACTTGGCCCTTTGCCGCAACTCGAACCTATGCCAACCTGCCCGCGCATTGCCTTTCCGTAAGCACATTTGCTTGTCTTTGCCCATCCGTTTGTGCCATGCCTTGGCATCAATGCCTCTTACCTTGATGCTATAATCATGATCAAGTGCCGCCCGTCACCCGCAACTTATTGTCAAGCCCTCGCTAAGCTGCCTCGGATCCGTTCGAAGTCTTAGCCCACACTTGCCTGTTTCCTTTTCCGACCATTGGCACCACTCTTGCGCCAATGTTGCAACACTCTTGCTGCCTCTTGACAACACTCTCGTTGCCCTTGCCGAGTTCCTTTGTCAGGGGTCTAACACTAGCCCACCCACCCAAAATGTCTTATTGATTGGATCACATGAATGATTATTGACGAGCTTCGAGACATTTCTATAAAAGCATGTTAGTGACAGCTAAGTTTTGTACCAAAGTAAGAAACGCCTGATTGGATAAGCCTGTATTCTTATGTATTTCCCTTATATATAACAAAAAGATGCTCGTACCATGCACCCTATAGTATACTCGTGAAATGCATTAATTGACTTTACTCTTATATTTTCAGTATATATAGGGTGATAAAAGGGCTCTTCAAGTCATCCAAAAGCTTTATCTGCTCTGTCTAATAATTTGCTCTTAGAAGAAATTATTATTCTCTGAAAATGCCTTGCATAGCTTTGGGACGTTTTGACGATTCAGTCAGTTCAGGGTCTATTAAGGCTTATGTTGCTGAATTTATCTCTACCTTGCTTTTCGTCTTCGCCGGAGTTGGTTCTGCCATTGCCTACAGTTAGTAACTCTCTTCTTTTTCTTATACTACTATTTATTTCTTATAGGAAGGGGTCACCTGATACTGTTTTTATATATTTTGACACTCATTATTATTGAATTTCTGATTCTACCACTTATTACTAATTATGAACTCTAATACATTACGTAGCTTTGTTTACGCTGAAATATATATATATATATATATATATATATATATATATATATATATATATATATATATATATATATATATATATATATATATATATATATATATATATATATATATATATATATTGGTACGTAAAGATTCTTAATGAGAAAGTAACGTCACTTTTAAGTCATAATGATATCACGCATAGATTAATTAACGTGTAAATTACAGCATATAGACTTTTTTATTATAACAGAACTACGTTACACGCATAGTTTGATACCCTGATATGGTAAGTAACTTGTTATAGTATGTAAAACTACGCAACTCCTGTTAGGAATTTTGACTTTGATTGTTATTCTAAATAAATTTGAACTGTGTTGAAATGCAGACAAATTGACAGCAGATGCTGCTCTTGATCCTGCGGGGCTAGTTGCAGTTGCAGTTTGCCATGGATTGGCTCTGTTCGTGGCCGTTGCTATTGCCGCTAACATCTCCGGTGGTCACGTTAATCCAGCTGTTACTTTTGGTTTAGCTCTTGGCGGCCAAATCACCATTATTACCGGCTTGTTCTACTGGATTGCTCAGCTTTTGGGCGCCATTGCAGCTTCCTATCTCCTCAAATTTGTCACTGGAGGACTAGTAAGTTCTAATCATATAGTATTTCTTAAAATATATATATGTTGGTTGTGTGTTAATAAAGTTTCACGTGCAAAGTAGAAAGGAAAAGAAGTTCATTCGAGAAGTTGGATACTCTTAATACTGTTAGGTCTTTTAAGAAAATCTACGGTATTACTATCATGATAAGAGTATGTTTAAGCCGTTGGAGCTCAATATTATCATTTTATATTAACACAATTTGATGTTTATGGTTAAATCCAAATTTCAGGCTGTTCCAATCCACGGTGTGGCAGCAGGAGTAGGAGCAACTGAAGGAGTTGTAATGGAAATTATTATAACATTTGCGTTGGTATACACAGTGTTCGCAACAGCAGTTGACCTAAAGAAGGGAACATTGGGCACCATTGCACCCATTGCCATTGGTTTCATCGTTGGTGCTAACATCTTGGCTGCCGGTCCATTCTCCGGCGGTTCAATGAACCCGGCCCGCTCATTTGGCCCTGCAGTGGCCAGTGGTAACTTCGCCGGAAACTGGATTTACTGGGTTGGACCACTAGTTGGTGGTGGTTTGGCTGGTTTAACCTACAGCAATGCGTTCATGAACTACGACTACGCCCCTCTCGTTAGTGAATTCTAAAAAATTGTTTGAATTTGATTGTGTTGTGAACTCCGATCGGTTTGCCTTTTGTAATAAAAAGGAAGACAAGCAATTAACATATTGCTGATTCTTTCTTTTTTCATATTTACCAATTTGTATTGTTTTCTTCTTCCTTTCGAGCCTTTGTAGAGATCCAACTTTGATGAAATGGTCGAAATGATGCACGAGATTTGATGAGATTGCAGTCATTCATTGATATTCTTGTGCCTTATCTTTTGAAATTGACTTTAATTTCTATAAAATGATGGTGTAATCTTTTTTATAATAAGTTCGGTATAAAGAATTTTTACACTATCTATTAGAGGTGTCGTCAGCTGGTATAATATGATATAAACATTTCAGTTCGATACTTTTGGTATTCAATTTCTTAAACTATTATATTAGTACCGTACCTAATTAAATACGATATGGTTCGATATTTACTTTTTTAGTTTCGATTTATTCGGTTGAATACTAACTAGTGCATAGAGTTATAGACTATAATATTTTTATTTAAAGTACTCAAAAGTACAAAACTAAAAATATTTGTTGATAAAAATATTGTCCAAAACTAGCAAATATCAATCCAGAGAGAGAAAACTATACATAAAGGAAGAAATTTAATCATTAGAAATGTCATGTTACTTGTTTAGAGTTAATTGATAAACTTAGAGAATAATAGATAATGAAATTTTAGATTTTTATATTTACGTTATAATTAATAATTTATATATTGTGTAATATAATATATATATATAAGGTATTAGTGTTTCGATATTTCATTTTAAAATACCAAATATCAATATTTTTTAAAACTTCAACCAAATACTAAAAATTTTAATTTCGATATGATATTTTGATATTTACCAAATTAAGCACAGAGCTACTATCTGCTAGCTCCATGTAACCACGGATAAGTAACTTGGAAAATAAGCTTAAACTACACTTGTTTACACCAAGTAAGTGCACGTAAGGAAAATGTTAAGGACCGTTTGGCCATTAAAAATTTCACTTTTTGTCGATTTTTCATTTACTTTTTTTCGAAAAAATAATTTTTTTTCGAAATTAGTGTTTGGCCATGAAATTTTCAAATTTCACTTGCAGGTAAATTTCAAAAAATTTGAAAATTTAAAAAATTTCAAAAAGTTATTTTTCAAAATTCACTTTAAATCACTCACAAAATTCTAAAATAATTTCAAATTGTATTCATATCCCAACACAAAATTATAATTTTCACATGAAATTTTTTCCCCAAATTTCACAATTCTTATGTCCAAAAGCCCACTAAGTAGATGCTAAGTGAAATTAGTAACTTACAAAATAAAGCAAATAATGTGCATATAAGTCAAATGTACTGATACTTGATGATAGGCTATAATTACGTATTTTAGTCGATTATCACACTCAATTTACAACAATTTAGTTTAGTTTTTGCTTTAATAGCTAGTGATTTGCACTATCGGTGTGTTTTATGCTTTGTACGAGTGATTCCGAGCTATATAGATGTTACAGAATGAATTTAAGTAATTTGGAGCTTTGAAGTCTGAGTAAAACCCCAAGGAATTAAGCCAGGATCGTTTTTTAGGGTCAACATATGATAGAGCGAATGAAGAATCGAGTAGACATATTATGTACTATCTAGTAAAATTGATATAACTTTTTTTTCGGATCTCTATTTGGGCTCTACAATATATGGTTAGAATGCTAACTCAAAGGACTACAAATTTCATGTTTTACATTTTTCCAAATTCAAAATGAAAGAGGGTCAAAAGTTGCATCAATTATGTAGCCGCGCTCATCAGGCAGAATACTGGGCACTAGCGCGACCACTACCACGGTCACGAGCGCGACCACGCTAGTCAAACTCAAAAAAAGTGTCCTTTTTCACATTGGAGAAGGTATAATTGTTTGGTCCCAACCCTACTTGGTATATATACATGAAAAAATGGTATTTGGGGGAGGGGGCGTTTTTGAGAGGAAAACACAAGCATAGAGTTGCCGTGGAAGCCGGATTTCATCTTTTCTTCCATCAACTTAGTAATTTTTATGCTTCTTTATATGATTTGTTATTTTGCTACCATGTCTGTGTGGTGCTAAACTTCACGTACTAGGGCTGTGGTTCTTTCATAATTATTATTATTCGGATATTGATTTTGATTTCTTAGTTTATCATATTGGTTTATTTATTCAATCCTGCACTTAATTATTTGATTTCTTGATCACCAATTGAATACTATCTACGAATCTTGAATTGAGCTTGAAAGTGGTAATTCAAGATTGCATATAGGATTGAGTAGAGCAAGTTCTTGAACCTAGGCATCGCGGAATGGATTCACGGTTAGGATAGACATATACCTAGTTGCCTTGCTTGGTTAATTTCGAAGAATTATAAATGCGTTCTTATTAGTTCTAATTCTATAGACATATATGCATTAGGTTAGCTTGAATGGGCAAGTAAGAACTCGACAGATTCTTATGAGCAATATTAACCATGTCAACCAATAAACTAGATAAATTAGTTAGTCAATTCAATTGAAGAATACAATAGGAATGTTAGATAGTCCATAACCCTAGATTGTTTTCATTACATTGATATCATTAAAATCTGCTCTTTCTCTATTCAAAGTTCATTATTTATTTTAATTTATTTTAATTTATTTTAATCAGTTTAAAATCAAATACTTTTAGGTTTAATTCTTGTACAAATAGTTAAGATAATCTAATTTAGTTAATAGTTAATCGCAAGCCCTCATGGGTACGACATCCGACTTTTAATCACTTTATTACTTGATGATCGTATATACTTGCATGTGAGTTTGGCAACAACAAGTTTTTGGCGCCGTTGCAGGGGACTTAGAAATTAACTATATTTCTAATTAGACTTTTACTTTTATCTTTACAAATTTTTTTCTTTTCTTTTTGTAAATATTTTAATTTTATAACTATTTGGCTTTTCTCCTAGTGTGTTTCTAGTTCTCTAAACATGACATCTGGGAGGTATGAATTTGAATATGAGAGTAAGGGTTGGTATTGGGACGTATATTCTCGATTAGGCGAATATGCGGAACGATGTTGTCTTCTGATAACGTTGGTGAATGATTGGTCTAAGGATAGAGATGAACTTGTACGTCAAATTGATAACTCTTACTTGGTTGTACATAACTTAGATGCGGATCTGAGCACAGAGGTTGATGCGTGTAATGCCCAACAAACTAATAATGAGTTATGTGAAGCTGAAAAAAATCTTCTAGACCTAATTGAGGAGTTAAAATGACAATACCAATCACTACACTATATTTTTCTTGAGGATGCCAATATTAAGAAGAGTGCTCTAAAGTCATATGAGGGAGTAGATAACGTTACTTTGGGAGACTTGACTGTGTGTAAATATGGCGATGCAAATAGTACTAAAATTCATGAGTTAGGGCGCATTAGACCTCATTCCAACCATTTTTCACATTGTGTTTAAATAGTTAGATTGTAATTGAGCCATCTGAATCTACGAGGGAGTCAAAGGGTGAGTTTAAGAGTGTCTATATTCTTGAATTTGTTGTGCCAAAAAGCAAAAGTTACATTCCTCATCTAAAGACCGAGAAGTGCAGAGTTAAAAATTTATTACTTGGCCTGGTTATCTTTGTAGCCCCACCAAATGAGCATATCCACATACTGGATGCCTTGTTATGGGGTACAATCCATAATTTCAAGGTGGAGGCAAAAAAAGTGGTTCAAGGCATGCAGCGAGATTAAATCAGTTGCTTGTTGGGAGACAACCCAGCTTTATTGCTTTCTTTTAAATATTTTTTTTGTTATTTTTCTATTATCTTTGTAGTGTTGTTTTTGCTCTTTAGGATAATAAATATAGGAAACAAAGTCATTGGAAAAGTGCAAAAGCAAGTTAGTTGGTGAGAACTAAGCGTGGAGTGCCCACACAAAAGATCATGCTTGGGGAAAGTCCGAGTACCTCGTAAGCCACTATTTCTTCGGCTTCTGGCCTTTCAGGGAATTTCTTGACCACCCCTAATGTTATTTTTTTTTGTTTGTGCATTGAGGACACTGTACTCTTTTAAGTGTGGGGTGAAAAAATTTCTCTATATAATTAATAATAGGATGTAAGAAAAAATTAACTTCTCATTTTTATTTTTGTAGTCGTGTAGTATTTTAGTAGCTATGAGAAAAAAAATTGAAAATTTTGGTCTTTTTCCGATGATAGATCTCCAAGATAGTTTTCTTGAGGGATTAAAGTCTAAGCAAAAAAATACAAAAATATGTCTTTAAGCTTTCTTTAGGTAGTAATAATCCCTCGTAGTTTTTCTTTGTGTCTTGATTCTTTTCTATGGGATATAGTTTGAACCGGGTAGTTTTTTCTTTTAGAGTAGTTTAGGGAATAAAATGGAGGAAGAAAGATGAGATAAACCTAGGCGCCTTGATTTGTTTGATAGTAGCATATTTAGGCTTTGGCACGTGTAGTATCTTCCCCATGAATTAAAATTATTGATGTTGTCTTGCTTACTTGGGTAGAATATTTTGTGATGCCTACTTCTCATTTACATGACTTATGTTCACTTTATGCTTAATGGTTAATATCTTATGACTCCGTAAATACTTATATTTTTTTGAGAAGTCGGAATGGGACCATCCTTAATGAGTCATGTGCCATATGGGAAGTGAGGTTTTATGTAGTTCATGTTATTGTGATTGAGTCTAGAACTTGCCCGGTATGTAAGTTGAAGTAAAATTTTAGGTGATGTTCGGTTTGAAAAATAATTTTAGGCTTTCTTTGATCTTTTTTTATCTTTATTACTTATCATATATAAAATTTATTCCTAATTAACCATTTTGAGCCTATAGACTTTTATTTGGCACCTACATTATAAGCCTATACCCTTTTTATTCTTAATTGACATTGTTTTAATTCCTTTTCCTCTTAAAGCACTTTAACTGTGAGACGAGCGCTAAAAGAAATAACAAGAAACTAAGTGTAGGGTGGATTTTGAGTGAAACCAATAAAAGAAAGAAAGGTGCACTTGTTTAATAAAATAACACACCACTAGCGGAAATTGAAAAAAAAAAGAATAATCTGAAGGAAAAAATAGAGATGAATAGATTGTTGTCGTGTTCCTTCTAGTGGTTATGAATTAATGTAGTGCTTAAAGAAGAATGGAGCATTTTTGGGGTGATATTATTTTTGAAAGTAAAGTGGATTGAAGAATTTGCGCTTAAAGTTGATTATGTGGGGTGTTAAAGTGCTTAGGAGGGTTAGTCACTATTCCTTAATATATCCTACTCGTCCCTTATCCCACATTACAATTATAAAAAAGTCCTAATTGATTTTAGATCGAACGACCCTACAATAGTAGAGATTTACATTAAGGGCACGCCTATGGTACTAACTACATGCATGTGACTTCTTTTGTGAGGGTAAACGATTTTATTTGATATATATGAGCATGAGATTCAAATATGTGGATTGATTTTACTTTTTTTGCTTTGGTTGTGAGGGCACATGGTTTCTCGAAGGATAGGTAAAATTATTAAACTTCTCTAGGATGTTTGATGTTCAAGCCATGAGTGCATTCTGACATTGAGTCAATTTTTGAGGCTAGGATTGTTATGAGCATATTGTCTTTGTTTGAATATTTTTGAAGAATGACATAAGTAAAGGGAAGTGTATGATGATTGCATATGCTAGAGTTTAATTGTTGCTATCAACCATAATCATTGGTGTAGTGTGCTTCGAATATATTAAGTGCTCATAGATAGAGTAAATTTTTGGTTGACTCGAGGATGAGAAACGTTGAAGTGTGGGGTGTTGATGATAGGATATAATTACGTATTTAATCGATTATTACACTTTAATTTACTGCACTTTAATTGAGTTTTTGCTTTAATCGCTAGTATTTACACTAACGATGTGTTTTATGCCTTGTAGGAGTGGTTCCGAGCTATATAGATGTTATAAAATAAATTCAAGTGATTTGGAGCTTTGAAGTCTGAGTAAAAGTCCAAGGAATTAAGCCTGGATCATGTTTGGGGGTCAACGAATGATAGTTAGAGCGAACGAAGAATCGAGTAGGCATATTGCGCATTGTCTAGTAAAATATATATAACTTTTTGCTCAGATCTCCATTTGGGCTCCACAATATATGGTTGGAAACTTAACTCAAAGAGCTACAACTTTATGTTTTATATTTTTAAAAATTCCAAACTTAAGAGGGTGAAAAGTGCGCGTCAATAGCACAGCTGCGCTCGTCAGGCAGAATACTGGGCACTAGCGCGGTCACGAGCGTGATCGCGCTAGTCAGACCTGGGAAAAGTGTCATTTTTCACATTGAATAAGGTATTATTGTTTGGGCCAACTCTACTAGGTATATATACATGGGAAAACAGTATTTTGATGGGCGAGGACGTTTTTGAGAAGAAAATACAAGCATAGAACCGTCGTGGAGGCTGGATTTCATCTTTTCTTCCACTAACTTAGTAATTTTTATGTTTCTTTGTATGATTTGTTATTTTGTTACTATGTCTATGTGGAGTTAAACTTCACGTTCTAGGGTTGTGGTTCTTTCATGACTATTTTTATTCGGATATTGATTTTGATTTCTTAGTTTATCATATTGGTTTATTTATTCAATCTCGCACTTAATTATTTGATTGCTTGACCACCTATTGAATACAATCTACGAATCATGATTTGAGCTCGAAAGTGGGAATTCTAGATTCCATATAGGATTGAGTAGAGCAAGTTCTTGAACCTGGGCATCGGGGATCGGATTCGTAATTTGGATAGACATATACCTAATTCCCTTGCTTGGTCGAAAGCTAGAAATTATAAATGCATTCTTGTTAGTTCTAATTACATAGACATATATGTGTTAGGTTAGCTTGACTAGGCGAGTAAGAACTCAACAGATTCTTATGAGCAATATTAACCATGTCAATAAATAAACTAGATAAATTAGTTAGTCAATTCAATTAAATAATACAATAGGAATGTTAGATAGCCTATAACTCCAGATCTTTTTCATTACATTGATATCATAAAAATCTGCCCTTCCAGTATTCAAAGTTCATTATTTGTTTTTATTTATTTTAATTAGTTTATAATCAAATACTTTTTAGATTTAATTCTTGTACATATAATTAAGATAGTCTAATTTAGTTAATAGTTAATCACAAGTCCTCGTGGGTTTGACCTCCAACTTTTAATTACTTTATTACATGACGATTACATACACTTACCTGTGCGTTTGACAGCAACAATACTCGTGATACAGTGGTACCTTTTTAGCTTTTGGAGACTCTTATTTAGACTGTCCCGAATTCACGTTTGGTAATGAAAAAAAAAAGCGTGATTAATAATCCAACAAACAGATCGACGCTAATCGTTATTAAAGGGTATATAATGCCAGTTTTATTTTGTCAATAACTGTTGACTTTTGGCTTAATGATTCATTATCTTGCCAAATAAACACTTACTAACATTAGGATTCCCTCGTCATATGAGTTGTCTTAGCTCGAGTCAAGGTGCTGCCTTTTTATTGAACTGTCTTCAGTGGTAGGAAGTAAGCATTATTATTAACATAGAAGGGCCAATTATTAGAACTTAACCTTTTGGGGCACCACAAAGTTGTATCTTTTTTGCCTTATCTACTACTGCATTAGCAACTTCCACCAAAATTATGCAATCAGCCTACTGAACGTATATCTTTTTGCTTACACCCCCCCCCCCCCCCCCCCAAATGTAAAAAAATATCATTAGGGAAGCATCCTACAACTTTATTAGTAAATATATTGTAGTTTGAAACAAAAGAAGAAGAAAAACGAAGATATTCATTGATTATCTTGATTCTCTGGGAAATAACACCCAGAGCTCACTTGACCTAGACGATGCTAAAGCAAATGAAAAATCTGTCCTCGGGGGCAGGGGTGGGGGCAGGGGCGAGGGGGGAGGGTTGGGAGCGGTTATGCGGGTAGGGCCGGAGGCAAGGGTGGGAAGAGGGTAGCGGACGCTCATAGATTAAGGATCGGGTCGTGGAACGTTGGCATTCTGACGGGTAAGTCCATTGAGTTGGCGAAGATTCTTCAGAAGAGGAGGGTTAACATAGCATGTGTCCAGGAGACTAGGTGTAAATGGTCGAAGGCAAGGAATGCAGACGGGTTTAAGTTGTGGTATTCTGGGGTCGTGAGAGGTAAGAATGGAGTGGGCATATTGGTTGATAGGGATCTACGGGAGTCCGTGGACGAGGTTAGGCGAGTGAATGATAGGTTAATGTCTATAAAGTTGGTTATTGGAGGTTGCGTTCTCAACATCATCAGCGCCTACGCGCCACAATCGGGCTTGGACGAGGAGGTTAATAGGCGCTTTTGGGAGGACTTGGATGATATGGTGAATAGTATTCCCCAATCTGAGAAGTTAGTTATTGGAGGGGACTTTAATGGTGATTATGGTGAGGTGCACGGTGGCTTCAGCTTTGGGGTTAGGAACGGAGGAGGCACGTCACTGCTTGATTTCGCCAGGGCTTTCGAGCTTTTGATTGCGAACTCGACATTTCAGAAGAGGGAGGACCATTTGGTCACCTTCAAGAGTTCGGCGGCGAGGACTCAAATTGATTACCTCCTCCTCATAAGGAGCGATAGGGGTATGTGCAATGACTGCAAGGTTATTCCGGGAGAGTCCCTTTCAACTCTTCATAGACTCCTAGTGATGGATGTCGGTCTCTGGGTGAAGAAGGAGAGGAGAGGTGCTCGGGGACAACCTCGGATTAGATGGGGTATTTTGAATATGGAGAAAGCTCAGGAGTTGGAGAGGAGGTTAGCTGAGGGCGGAGCTTGGAGAAGTTCTGGGGAAGCGGATGTTATGTGGTCAGAGACGACGAACTTGGTTACGGAGGTAGCACGGGATGTGCTCGGAGTAGCAAAGGGATATTCAGGCAGGCATCAGGGTGACTGGTGGTGGAACGATGTAGTCCAAGGAAAAGTGGAGGTGAAGAAGGCGACGTTTGCTAAGGTGGCAGGGAGTACAAGCGAGGAAGAACGGAGAGCGAACAGGGAGATCTACAAGGCGGCGAGGATAGAAGCAAAGATGGCGGTTAGGAAGCCAAAAACGCAGCGTTTGGTCGCATGTACGAGGAATTAGGGGAAAAAGGCGAGGACAGGAAGTTATTCCGATTAGCTAAAGAAAGGGAAAGGAAGGTGCGCGATCTTGACCAAGTTAGGTGCATCAAGGGCGAGGATGGTAGAGTTCTGATGGGGGAGTCTCAAGTCAAGCAGAGGTGGCAGGCATACTTCGAGACTTACTTAACGATGTGGGGGATCGTAACATAGAGCTAGGGGAGTTGGAGTATTCAGAGCAACATAGAGACCTTGGGTACTACAGGCGTATTAGGGCGGAGGAGGTCATGGGGGCTTTGCGTAGGATGAGTAGGGGTCGAGCGACCGGGCCTGATGAGATCCCGGTAGAGTTCTGGAAATGCATGGGTAGGTCAAGAGTGGAGTGGCTCTCCAGGTTGTTCAATACGATCTTCAGGACCAAAAGGATGCCGGAGGAGTGAAGGTGGAGTACAGCGGTGCCCTTGTACAAGAACAAAGGTGACATCCAGTGCTGCAACAACTATAGGGGTATCAAATTAATAAGCCATACCATGAAGGTCTTGGAGCGGGTGATCGAGGCAAGGGTGAGGGAGATGACATCTATATCTGTGAACCAGTTCGGTTTCATGCCTGGTCGCTCCACTACAGAAGCTATCCACCTTGTCAGGAGGCTGGTGGAGCAGTTCAGGGATAAGAAGAAAGACCTGCACATGGTGCTTATTGACTTGGAGAAGGCGTATGACAAGATCCCAAGGGAGGTGCTATGGAGGTGCTTGGAGGCGAAGAGCGTGCCTGAAGCCTACATCAGAGTAATTAAGGACATGTACGATGGAGCTAAGACCAGGGTTAGGACGGTGGGTGGCGACTCAGACCATTTTCCAGTGGTTATGGGGCTCCATCAAGGATCGGCGCTTAGCCCTCTCTTGTTTTCCTTGGTGATGGATGCTCTTACCCGACATATTCAAGGGAATGTGCCTTGGTGTATGCTATTTGCTGATGACATAGTCTTGATAGACGAGACGAGGGTCGGTATTAATGAGAGGTTAGAGGTACGGAGACAGGCTCTCGAGTCTAAGGGTTTCAAAATAAGTAGATCTAAGACAGAATACCTCGAGTGCAAGTTTAGCGCCGAACCGAGCGAAGTAGGCAGGGACGTGATGATTGGATCTCAGGTCATCGCCAAGAGGGACAGTGTCAGATATCTTGGGTCGATGATTCAGGGGGACGGAGAGATTGATGGGGATGTCACTTATCGTATAGGAGCGGGGTGGTCAAAGTGGAGGCTTGCATCAGGAATCCTGTGTGACAAGAAAGTTCCACAGAAACTCAAGGAGAAATTTAATAGAGCTGTGGTTAGACCGGCCATGTTGTATGGGGCGGAGTGCTGGCCAGTGAAGAACTCTCTTGTTCAGAGGATGAAGGTTGCGGAGATGAGGATGCTCAGGTGGGTGTGCGGGCTCATCAGGTTAGATAAGATTAAGAATGAAGTTATTCGATAGAAGGTGGGGGTGGCCCCGGTGGATGAAAAGATGCGAGAAGCGAGGCTGAGGTGGTTCGGGCATGTACGGAGGAGAAGTCCTGATGCCCCGGTGAGGAGTTGTGAGCGGCTGGCCACGACGAGGCAGAGGGAGGCCTAAGAGGTATTGGAGAGAAGTGATTAGGCATGACATGACTAGGAAAGTCTGGAGGTAATATCAGGGTAGACTATCCATAGATGATTTGTGTATTGGATTGTATTTTTATTTTATTTATTTATGGTTCCTATGTTTAGATAATTATTTATGATATTTCTGCTGAATCTACTAATGTTCTTTTGTTATTGTTTTTTCTTTAGTTAGAGGTTTGTCTTAGGAAGTGACTGAAAAAACAAAATTAAGTTGTTGCGCTAGAAGGAGGGCTTGAACCTCCGACTTTGTGGTTAACAGCCACACGCTCTAACCAACTGAGCTATTCCAGCTTCTGGCAATGAATGAGCATTAAATTTATTTGTATTCATCAAAAAAAGGACTTTTTTTATTCAAATACAACAATTATTCATTAAACAACCAAGCCAAAATAAAGTTACATCAGGGAAACATCTTTGTTCTCTGAATGAGAAGTATTAGAACAAAGAATAGAAGCTAAACCTTACGGATTGAAAAAGGAGGTTATCTTTTCATTGTTTCCATCGAATCTATTAAGTGAGCTCAAGAAGAATATTTTTTCTCCCATCCTAACCAAAAACGAAAAAAAAATAAAACTCTCTCCCTCTCACTCTTTCCACCCTTTAAAATGCATAAGAAGTATTTTCATATTTTACATTTATGAAATCCTATGCATGTATTCTTGCATTGTTCTGCATTTACCTATTTCACAGTGAAAGAAAATGCTACTGTGTTGCAGTTGTATAGCGACATCATGAGCTGAATTCACTGTGAATCGAATAACTGTAAACACAGCAAAATATTGTGGACACAAATGAACCCTCGAAACTTAGAAAGCTTCAATTTAAAGCATGGCCAATATGAACAATTGTCAGATAATGCCTAACCAAATACACTTGATCAAAGTTGCTTTCTCTAGAACTAAATTTAGCAGGATTTGTGTGTAAAGGTGCTTTTGAACGAAGTATTCTTTCTGTTTCCCTAATAGCCAGTTTCTTGCACCGGCTACAATGAGGTATATGCAACTCTACTTGCCACTTTACAGAAAGTTGAGCCGAACCAGAACCATGATACTAAAGTTGTTTCCAACAGCTTTCATTCACTTTACAGCTTTAAAAGAAGGGTCGCCACTGCTGCTCCGAGCTTGGATTTCCTTCTTCTTTGTTCTCTTTAATTGTTTGATTAGATCAAGCCTTTCGGAAGAATAAGGAGAAGGAATCTGGGAACACACAAAAAAAAAAATATAAGCACATAACAGGAGGAGGAATAATGTGTAGAATGCTAGATTACAGTTACCAAGCTCGGGACATATTTCTTGATCGCGGCTAGCATGGCTGCATGACCCACGGCAGAAACCTGTTAGATTTATCAAAGTGAATCTTTGAGAAGCTCTTTGTGAGAACAATAGGGAAGAAATATTTCACATGAAACTAGATGAAAGTTGTTCATGAAGGAAGTTTGTTGTACAGCAACTATTATCAATACACTTCCATTAATACAATACCATAGAAGACAAAAAAGTAGGAAGTTTTTACTAATCGTGGGACCAAGATAGACATGGCACATTTTCCGAATCATTGCCTTATAAAAAGATTTTATCCTGCTTACTTTTTAGTCCCTTAAACATGGTCATATCATCTCTGACATCTGTATAATTACTATAGGCCCTAAACCGTTTCTAGCATATAGCATGGAGTGGACTAGAAGGCCAGTTCCTTCAGCCAAAAATTGAAGCTTTGAGCAGACAGACGGAAATCCATTGTTTCATCTAGTTGATCCTTACAGGAAGTAGCATTAAGATGGTTATGGGCACAAGGTTAGCAATATCACCCAGCGTTCTCTTCATTTTCTTTCCCTCCCTTTTGGTTAGTCGGCGGCCTTTCAACTGCTTTATCAGTAGGCTCAAAGCATCCGATATGTCCGTAAAGAGCAATTCAGTGCCCATCCAGATATCCTAGCACAATGCAGTACAAAGTTAATAACTGTACAGCATACTCTTTTGATTTGATTGAATAACTGGAAAGAGCAATTCAGTGCCCATCCAGATATCCTAGCACAATGCAGTACAAAGTTAATAACTGTACAGCATACTCTTTTGATTTGATTGAATAACTGGACTAACTTACCGTACTAGCAGATATCAGCTTGGTCGTAGATTTTGTTAGAAAATTTTGACGTGTTTTTGGTGCAGTAGAGCAATCCGACTCCACCAACGTCAAAGGGTCCATCACACTGGAGCTGGCGGCCTGACATTCGATAAGAGAAATGAAAAATCTTTGAAGGGCTTCATAAACTACTATCAAGTTAAAAGGTTGTGTACAAATGTTCGAAAGAATTGATGAATAAAGTAAGAACTGTCTACTACGCCTAGATAGAATTTTCTAGTCGGACACCGAAAATTAAGTAAAATCCAGACTCTTTGGACCAAGAATTCTTGATGGTTTATTCCCTATTTATTCAATCTGCTACCTGTAGCTGATTCAATCTAGATCCATATTGATGCTTTTCCGTTTTTATCAACTCAGTTGGCTTCTCCTTCGCTTCCAATATGATGGATGAACTCATGCCACCTTTAATAATCAAAGATGCTGCTGGATCAGATGCACGTCTTTCAGCAATTTTTTGCAGTTCTCTGTTCGAGAGATAGACCACACATTATTGGAATGTTGCAGCAACAGAAGGTATCTTCTCTTATCCATTAAAGGAAACATACCCTGTTCTATCATAAGCTGCCCAGTAGTCCTCCAGGCATCCAGAAAGCAGACTCTGACTAAAGAGATTGACGGAAATCAGCTAAAAAGTGAGCGACATTTAGGCATTCCAACAGTGCATTCTCAGAACGATTTGATACCTATGAAGCAAGAAGTCCAGTAAATCTGCATCTAATGGCTGCTGCGCAGAGTTGCTATAGTGAGCAAATCCAGCTATAATATCATAGCATACAGTTAAAACAGTGTACAAGATTATTTCTGTCTCTGCTTGAATTGGATGATGTTTGGATCTTCTTTTGTCACAAAACTTGGTAGCAGATGCAGCATAAAAGTCGAGCCATCCAATTTCATTCGCTACTACCTGCAAGAATTGTTCTAATCAATTGTTTATTTCCTTTTTCTTCCAAATTAATGCAAGTACTAACCTCCATGAAGAGCTGATACTCGGACAGAGTGGAGAATTCAGGATGCATAAGAAGGCTACCGCATTCTAAGTAACTGCAGGGAGAAAGCACAAAAGTTGTCCAATTTCAATCAAATGAACAAACCACACTGACTAGAGTAGGGGAAAGTAAGTAGGCTCTCTATTGTAGATACCTCAGAAAATCTTTAGTTTGCTCATCAAGATCCTTTACACCCATTTCTGAGAGGAACAATCTTGTCTCTCTTCCCAAATATGCAAAAAGCCCAAGGCTAGCTAAACTATTTTCCTGAACCTGTCAGACATCGAAACTACAATCAGTTCAATATATACCTTATTTTGTCAACTTCATAATTAACTGATGCATCCAAATTTTCGAAAAATCTTCATTGTATTTTTAGGCAGGGGAAACCTTAAGTCCTCTAACTTACTATTTCATAATTAGTGTTATTGTTGCTATATGTTTTATAGAATTTATAGATATAGGGAGAGAAGTTTATCTGTTCAGAACCAGTTGCAAGATAGTGTTTCTTTAACATTAAAGACAAAATTCCTTATAACAAGCGCATATAACCGAGAGAATAAGAATCATAGACGCATCCTTCTTTCTCTGAATTTCAAGACCGAAACATGGTTTTATAAGGGAGTTACAGTGAGATATCATAAGTTTGTAGGTATTCCGCAGTTCTTATGAAAGAGTAAGATAGTTCACAACATTAATTGCCTCCAATCAATTAGTAAACGCTAACCTTCTCGTGAAAAGTATGCTTGTCTGTAATCACATCTTCTCTGTGGAATGCATTACTGAGCTTTCTTTGAACCAATCCTATCCAAAATTCTACATCTTCAATACTGTTACTTGGTAGAACCTTTCTACCAAAATGAAACAAGAAGTCTTCTTCAAATCCAGCCTCAGTAGCTAAATAGTGCAACTTATCAACCGAAACAAGTCTATGTGACAAGTTCATGAGCTCTACTAGTGCATCTTCAATCGAAGCAGAAAACAAAGAACAAGAAACTCGCCCTAAACCTAACTTCCTCACTGCAGTGCAACAACTTATTGCCAAGATATTTCCTGCAACACCACTGAATAATTCTGTATAAGATGTTTAACAGCTGAGAGATAAAGAACACGCCCAATATCATCAGCAGATTACTGTTAAATGTTGGTTGCATCATGAAGACAGCAAATATAACCTGATAAAAAAACGGATTTTAAGGACATACCTTCCTGCATAATCCACAGACCATTTCTTGAATAGGGGAATGAACATTCCCGCTATCCGTGGCAGCTCCAGTGCTCTAAACCACTGCACCAACTTTGGATTCCTCACATTCAACTGACTTTCGATGCGCTCACCTAGTAAGTCGGTGATTGGGGATAGGCTGAGGCAAAGCAAAAAGGAGAAGAAAATGAAAATAAAATAAAGACAAGACCGCCAAAATATGTCATGCAGTTTCCTTCTCCATAGAACACATGCAAACAGAAACGGGTTCATGATGTAAGTTCCATGATGAAGAATGAATATGATCAAAAGAGAAGATAAAAACTGATGGAGCGAGAGATTGATAGTCTTCAGTCTTAATGTTTAAACTCACAATAATACACAAATGTGGAAAAGTTCAAGATAGTCAAACTTACATTTCATCAACAGAAGAAGCATTGTTGCTGCGTTTGCGAGAAAGAAACACTTCCACTTCAATTGCTTCTTTAAGCAAAGCATAAATTGCTACCTGTGTAGCATCATCCGCTTTATATTTGTTGCATAGGTTCCAAAGTTCGCAAACTTGCCAATTATCATAGTTATGAGATAAGTGTTTAAGATAGAAAATTGACTCTGATATCAACCTCACAATCTAAAACTGAAGAACAAATGCAGTGTGTCATAAATCTCTATTTACGCAACTGCAGGCTGCAATTCCATACCTGATACGCGATGCTTTTATGCCACGCATGCACATCCACCCCAACCCATGCCATTGCAAGCTCAGGCCCATTTTTCGCCAATTCAAGGGTCTGCATTGAAACTGAAAAGCTTCTCGCAGATTCATGCAGTACCCACACAAGACTATTGACTCGACTGAGTTCCAGCTCATTCCTGTTACAACTTGCTAAGGAAGGATCCATTTCAATAATGTTTTGATCAGGGTTGCTTGCAGCGGCCACTGACCCTAGAGCTTCTGAAGGGCTGCATTTCCTTAAAATCTTTTGGGAGAAAGATGCAGAAAGATATCCTTGCAGAATGATGTATTTTAGACAGCCAAAACCGTGGTCTTTCACATATATATTTGATGCACATAGTTTCTTACACCCAGATTTTTCTAAATTCCATGATGGGACAATTTCTCTGCAGCAAAAAAGAGCCAATGTTGAATTTTAATAAACGGCTGAAAAAGGAATGAGAGGTCTCAAGGACCTTCATAATCTACCTCTGTATTCTCACAAAAGTCTAAACCTATGCAAATGCATCTATCTATAATTTAAAGAATTCTGATTGGGGCTTTCGAGTTAAGAACCCTAAACCTAGTAGACTTGCTTGGTCTTTCCTTCAGATGGTGTTTAAAGTTTCCTGGCCAAATTCATCTAAGGTTGATAGTAAGCTTTTCAGTGGAATGATTTACACTCCCTTCAAACACAAAAGTTCAGATTGCTAAACTGAGGTGATTAAGTGATAACTTATGACTTGATGAAGGACAACCATCAGCGAAGCTTCAAATCTTTCCATTTTGGATGTACCACCATTGTATGCAAATCTAGAGCTTGTACAAGAATGATAATAGTAAAACCTTTTCTTTCCTTGTTCAGTTGTACACTTGGACTTTTTCCTATTGCACTTAGTTTCAATAAACCAGTTATGCTCCGTCCCAAACTAGTTGGAGTTGACTATATGAATCACTATATCCATGCCACTCAATTTGGATTGATTTCATGCGAATACTAAATAAATCATATTTGAGGTAACTTAGGAGTTATGTAAAAGTAGAATTTCTCTAAATCTCACAGTATCTCCATATTAATATACAAGTCTATTACAAGAATAAAAATACTTTCGTCAAACACCAAACTTGATGTAAGTGTATAACAACTAAACTTTGAACAGTAATCCAACTGGTTGCTGCTATATGGACGATTTGCTTGCATTATAGTTTGTTCTTAGCTAAATTCACATTGATTTCACAAGATTGAATATCTTATGAAACAACTTTCCTCCATGTGATTTTAGGTCCCTATTTCATCTCCAATTTAGCATCCTCAATCATCCTAGTTACTTGATAACATCTCAAGCAATCGTGCTCATTCTATTTTCAATATGTACTACTTGTCCCCTTTGTCATTGTTCAATCTTTTGAAATTGCATAAGCACATCTTTCTCAAGAACTTGCTATATAATACGCAAATGAATGTCCTATAGAACTTATCTTTCACGTTTTAGATATCTTCATATCGCATATCACTCACTCCACTATCCAATCAATCTAATTAATTTTATTGTTACATTTTCATCTGTGTAATTCTCTAAATAAGTTTCTTTACTATTAATCAAATGAAAGAACAAAGGAGATATTGATGCTTTATAGATCAAGGTTTCTTTTCATTTCATTTTAATTTTAATTGTAAGATCATCTCTTAATTCATGAAACAAAAAGAAATCCACAAATCTACTCCACCATTAATTTATACTTCATTAATTCCCCAAACACAGAGTGTGCGTTCACATTTGTGTCCCTGAATTTCCGTCTCAGAAATGAATCTGAAACTTAACAGTAAATCGAAGCACATTACTTAAATAAGAAATATCAGAAGCGAAAAATTCGTTGACTCTTACGGTTAGCTGAGAGATTTCAGGATTCAACAAGTATATATTACAAAAGGACGGAATTGGAAAGCACAGTTGTAAATATAAGAGAAAATGGGAGACAATAGAGAGAACTTACTGATTATGGAAACCGGAAGTTCGGAGAGAAAAAAGGGAAGCCATGGAAAAAGCGAAGAAAAAGGGAAGAAGAAAATGGATAGGGATGAAAAGCTAATATATAAAGGGAGAGCTTGAAGCGAAGCCATCGAGGTAGAGAGAGAAAGAGGATTGGAACAGGAATTTGATATTGGTGGGTTTTGGACTTCAATACGTAAAACCCACTTGGTATTTAGCTATCTCCCCTTTCGTTCTCCCCAAATTCCAGTTTTCTTAGTTTTGATACTGCGAAAAACGACGCTACACTATTTAAGAAGTCAAGACAACCTTCTTAATCGGGGTAATATTTTTAAATATTAGTTCTATTATTACTAGTTCAACAAATTTGTCATTATAGTGATTTAATGTGTAATCTTACACGCGTAAATTTAATTTATCCAAACACAGTAAATTGAGTTTAGCTTAAAGCATAATACTTAGAACGTTTTATCCTGATAGGAGATTTTATCGGAAACAATTTATTTATTCTCAAGGTAGAAATGAGTTCTGCATACACACTATTCTTCTCATATCTTACTCGTGGAACTATATTAATATTTACTATTGATATTATATTCCTAAATTTTATAGAACAAAGAGAAGACAAAAGATTTTTCTTTTTTGACGAGAGTGAGTTCGTGAATAATAGATAAAGAGAATGTAGAAGAGAGAAGGCCTTTTTGGAAAATTAATGTTATCGCACCTCAGCTAAAGGTGAGCATAGTTTGGGCAAATTCGAAATTCGAATTTTTTAGATTTTTTGCTTGGATTTTCGGATTACTAACTGGATCGTCCTGGATTAATTTTGAAAATTTTTGGACTTCGAATTGGATATTAGATTTGATATCCGAAATTTTTATATTTTATGTTTAGTCAATTATCTATATGCCAATAGTAATAAATTCAATATCCTACCCATCGGATATTATTTCATATATTCAATATTAGTGACTAAGTTATTATTAGAACACTTTATTTGGGCATAATTTTATCATTGTTACTTCTTATCAGCGGTATTAATATTTTCGTCGCATTTTTAGTAATAATTTTATTACTTGAATACTTTATCTGGATGATTGCGGAAAGAACAGTGAACTTTTTAGGTAATTTAAGATGACTACTTCGTTTCGATATTCATTTTGAAAAAAGTAGAAACATATCAACTTATATGTTCGAGACGAAAAATTTATAATATTCAAATCAATTAATTCGAAATTAAATTTATGAAATTTATATTCAATCTAAATTTATTTGAACTGAATTTAATTATCATCTCTCCAATTCAAAAATCAAAAATCCAAATTAAAATTCTTATATTCAATTCGATCTAGCCGAACACCAGTCCCTAGCTTTAAGGTCTCTACAGAAATTAGTTGTACAACAAAGATTAGCATGCGACGTCAAAACCAATTGAATATAACACAAATAACTAGAGAAAAAAATCTAAATGCGCTGTCACGCTCAAAAGCTTAGATGAACAAGAATACACTATGTCACAAATACCAATGTTCTAAGTTTTTTAGTATTTTATAATATTTTAAATAGGGGTGCTATTATATATTTTTCATTGTGGAAAGATATCTACGCTATAGAGAGATTCGGGAATTTATAAAATATGAAAAAATTTCCTACCAAGTTCTCTCCCTAGTTTAATAAATTTCTTCTATATAGCTTTTACCAAATGTTTTGCTTGTGCCTGAATTGTTTTTGGAATATTTCAATCCTTCAAATTGGTATAAGAACTTGCGTGAAATCCTGTCACGACCGGTAGGAGATCCAAAAAAATAAATACTCAATTACCTAATTGTCTTGTTTTTGTGTTTGAGGGCAAAAGTAATTTTGAAACTTAGTATCAACGGATGAAGAATTTTTTTTAAGGATATTGGATTATGGTCCATCACTGATGAAGAATTTGAGGAACCCCTAGAGGCACAATATTGACGGGTGATGCAACTACACAACTGGAGAAGAAAATACATTTAGATTATAAGGCACACTATTATTTCGCCATCAAAGCCGATTTATATATATTTAAAAAATATTTATATGCAAAGTCATCAAAGGAGGTTTGGACAATCTTGGTGAAGTCATATCGAAAAGTTGCTGACATAAAGAAGAAGAAACTACAAAAGTTTAGGAGTTAACTTGAGTTAGCTCATATAGGACAAACAAAGTCTGTCAAAGAATTTTTTTTATGAGAGTTGAAGAAATAATCAATAGTCTAAGGATCAATGGAGAAGTATTGGAAGAAGTTAAAATTATTGAAAAAGTATTGCAGTCTCTAAATTTAAAGTTAAGCAACAAAAGAGTTATTCTTGAGGCTACCAAAGATCTTAGCACTGTCGAACTTGATGATTTAAAAGAGAAATTGGTGACATATGAGAAATTGTTGAATCAACAAAAAAATGAGATATTGGAGGAGGCATCACAAGAAAAGGATGATCAATCAAAAGAAAAAGAATACATATCAAATATGGCGAAAATAAATGAAGGAGGCCAAAATTTATAAATCGGGGAGAACAGAAGAGAAGGTACATGTAATATTTGTTGTGATAGAGATTTCATGAAAAGCAAAGAAAAGTCAAATAATGTTCAAATTTATCTGCTAAAAATTTCTCCAATTGTTAAAAAAAAAATTTGGTTGCAAAGAACATTAGTCCAAAAGAGGTTGGTATTTCACCTAAAAAATTGTTTGATGGTATTGAAGATGAACCGAGTAATGAAAGAAACAAGATGATTCATCAAGAGAAAGTTTCTAATGATCCACCCAAGTTTGAGGCAGAAATATCTTGGGGTCCAGAACCACAACAACACATAATTATAGATATTGAAGACAAAATAAATTTTGTGTCATTATTTGAAATTACATATTTCGAGGAGCAAGAAATATCTATTGGTGACATTACTTTATTACATATGGAATGTTCAATTGTAGTACAATGAGAGTACAAGTCCAACTACAAGACAACTAGAGAAGTAGATGATTTCAAAGTAAAGAAAAATTATATCGATGATATTTTGAAGGGATTTACCATGAGTAAAGACAAATCATATATGATAAATATTCAAGATAAACTGATGTAACTAAAGTCGATACTTGCGACTTTATTGATGCTACATATTTTAGAAAATTGGTGAAGAATCTAAAGTACTTGACTTCTACAAGGCTTGATGTTACTCATGGCATGACCAAGTTTGAAGATCTTGGTTTAAGGGAGGCTGTTGGAAATTAAACCAAGATTAATTAGTATTTCTAAGTTGTCTAGGAGTTGATATTTGATAGTTTATTTAATTCATGTCTTATTAGGATTTGTTTACCAATTTTATATTAGAATAGGTTTTTATTTTATAGTATTATAAATATATGTGCTACTATATATTTTCCATTGGGAAAAAATAGCTGCGCTGCAGAGAAATTTAAGAACTTATGAGTTGTGAAACCCCTCCTACCAAAATTCTCGCTCTAATTTAATAAATTTATTTTATATAATTTTTGTTAAATTTCTTGGTTGTACATAAATTATTCTCGTGAATATTTCAATCCTTCAGCTTCGATGAAAGTAACTAGGAAACTAATCCAGAAAACAAAGAAAAACAATTAGGTAATCATTTGGATAAATTGAACGTATTCCATTTGCAGTTTTTTTCCAAATACGTCTACCACGTATTGAGGTATACACTGAAGAGAATCCATTCAAAATACTCTACAAAGTCTAGCTTAGTTCCAACTTCAAATGATGAAATAGCAAAGAAAGTTAATAATACTCCTGGAAAAAATTGTACTTGAGGAAACATGTCAAGACACGTACACACTGATTGAATGGTCAAAAAAATATAGCTAGCTAAGAAGCACGAGCTACAATAGGGGAGAGGAGGCATGGGTAGTTATTCAAATAATTCAGCATCCGTACCTATTCTATCTAAGGGTCAAAATGAATGAATCTGACAATAGAAAAGAGTGCAAATACGTCATTTAATGGATATTAAATATGGAATACGTTGGGGATTTGTATTGAATGTAATGATTATGTACCGTAACTTTCAATGTCTTTAATTACTCAGAATAACCTCATCATGATTCGAGAAAAACGTATATCTCTAGGACACCTATAAGAGAAGACATCTGATCACTTCAGGATAGGAAATCATTAGAATATATCTTGATTTACTTGTTTTACTCTTGAAATACTCTTTTGCTACGTAAATGATTTCCTTTTATACATTCTTTTGATTATCTGTAACCCGTATTCTTCTAAATTCTAGCTTTGACTAAAATATTATTTTTTGGTTAAACAAATTGGTTCCGTTACTGGAAATTTAATAATCTATTTTTTCTCGCTTAACTTTTCTTGTTGGTCAACTATGTCGAACAACAATGCCAACACTCGAGGAAACCAAGAAAACCAACAAAATAAGGGAGATCCACAAGATATTAACACTTCAATTCCTACTCCACAAGGCTCTCCTCGACAACCTCATGAGGGAATCCTTGATGGGTCTCAAATGAATGAATATGCTCAATTTGAGAATGCTGAAACCATTGTTGACGCTTCACAGAAATTAATTGATGCTCAGGTAATAAAGCTATTGAAGCGCTTGTTAACTGGTTACCTGTTGCAACCCCTGCACCGACTCCAAATAATAATACTTTGGAAAACTCTCGTTCTGGACTTGTCAACTAAGGCAGCAGAGGGACTCCTAGTGAATCACAAGAAAGGGGACCAGGTAATGTGGTTGATTCTGATTTACAAAATATAGTACTAACCTTGCAGAGACAACTCAAGGAGGAAAGTGAGCGCATAGAGCAGATACCTCGGGTGCCACCTGTATTAAAGGAGTAGATATAGATAGATATTCGCAATAACCCTGGAAGCCAAGTGCTGCTACTCTTCCAATTCGAAAAAAATTTAAAATGCCTGACATTCCAAAATATGATGTAACATCAGACCCACGAGACCACGTGACTGCATTTACGACGGGTGTAAAAGGCAACGACTTAACTAAGAAGGAGATTGAATCTGTATTAGTTAAGAAATTTGGCGAAACACTCACTAAAGTAGCGCTCACATGGTAATCTCTTCTACCTGAAAATTCTATAAATTATTTTGCTGAGCTTGCAGATTCTTCCATCAAAGCACACTCAGGAGCTCAAAAAGTGAAAAAAGAATGGAAGATATATTCAAAATTAAGCAAGGAGACTCAGAGTTACTTAGAGAATTCGTGAACATATTTCAGCATGAAAGAATGACATTGCCATGAGTACCTGACAACTAGGCAGCTATAGCTTTTGCAAGCAATTTGAATGAAAAAAATCTCAGAAGCCACGAGGAGACTCAAAGAAAACCTTTGAGAATTTCCAGCTACAACGTGGAATGATGTTTATAACAGGTATAGCACGAAGTTGAGGATTGAGGAAGATACTGTACCACGATTTCAAAAAAAAGAAAAGGTAAGATCAAGACATGTGGAGATCGAAAAAAGATCCGGTAAAAATAGATACGAGTATTACATGGGACCTGCAGGAAGAGACTCGCGATCAAAACAAGACAATCAGCGGTATGATCATAGATCAAGGAATAGATAGTCAAGTTCGAGATTCAGGAACGATCGAAACACTCATGAACCACGAAATGATGATACAAATTTACAAGCTAGATTTAGTGGCTATAACTTCAACGTCAGTACCACCGAGCTCGTGGCTGTTTTGAGAAGCATGGGAGATAAGATTCAATGGACAAAGGAAATGAGATCGAATCCAAACAGGCGCAACCCTGATCATTGGTGAGAGTTTCATAATGACCACAGACATAAAACAACTCACTGCAGATTTTTACAAAGTGAAGTTGATCATTTATTGAAGCAAGGATATCTCATGGAGTTGTTCGGCGAGAAAGGCAAGTAAGCTTACATGGAAAATAGACAGGAACCTCCAAAACCACCGTCCCCCAAAAGGATTGTCAATGTTATAAGTGGAGGTAAAGATATCAATGGTATATCATACACGGCTGCTAACAAGATTTCAAAAATAACAATTACTCAAGGGAAACGGGTGCGGCACACCTTCGAAGAAGACATCATTACATTCAACGATACGGATGCAGATGGCGTATTAATACCCCATAACGACGCACTGGTAATATCTTTAATTGTATATGATACTAATGTAAAATGAGTTTTGATTGATCCAAGTAGCTCGGTAAATATTATTTTGCTAAGAGTATTGCGTGAAATGCAAGCAGACGACAAAATAATATCAAAGGCCCACACTCTATCTAGATTCGATAAATCCAGTGTGGTCACGAAATGGGAGGTAGCACTCACCACATTTGCTGAAGGTGTCATCAAAGATACAAAGTTCCAGGTAGTAGATATGGAGATGGCTTACAACATAATTCTTGGGAGCCCATGGATCCACGAAATGGATGCAGTACCTTCAACTTTGTATCAAGTTATTAAATTTCCATTGCCATGGGGAATATGACAAATTCATGGAGATCAACATGCATCAAGGGTGATCAACTCTGTTGTAGATACAAGCACAAGAAATGAAGGTAAATAGCAACCACGAAAGGCAGTTGAGGTCGCCACAACACAAACCTCAACTGAACAAAGGCAAACAGATATTGATTCAAGACCTGATACTATTCAAGAACCAGAAGAAAATAAAAATATCAAAACCACAATGGAAGAATTGGAGCATGTCGTGTTATTTGCTCAATGGCCTAATAGGAAGGTTTACGTCGGAGCTAATCTTAGCCAAAGAATGAGAGGTAAGTTAGTTGAGTTTTTGAAAACTAACGTAGATTTCTTTGCTTGGTCCCACTCTGACATGATATGGATTACACCGGAGGATATGACTCATAAATTAAATGGAGATCCCTCATACCCTCCGGTGAAACAAAAGAAAAGAAAGCAAGGAACTAAGAATCAGGTGATTCAAGATGAAGTCCAAAAATTGCTGAAAAGTGGTTCTATTCATGAGGTAAAGTATCTTAACTGGTTAGCTAATACTGTTGTGGTTCCAAATAAGAATGGTAAGTGGCGATTTTTGTGTAGATTATACTGATTTTAATAAAGCTTGCCTTAAAGACTCTTTTCCATTACCACACATAGATCAACTGATTGATACGATTGCAGGTCATGAGCTATTAAGCTTTTTAGATGCATATTCAGGTTAAAATAAGATTAAAATGGATCCATAAGATGAGGCAAAAACTTCATTCATAACAGACATGGGGACTTATTGTTATAAGGTAATGGCCTTTGGTCTAAAGAATACAGGTGCACCGTATCAAAGGTTTGTTACCAAAATGTTTCAAGAATATTTAGGAAAAACCATGGAAGTATATATAGACGATATGCTTGTTAAAACTCAGTATTCAAAGGATCACATATCTTATTTATCTGATACATTTTCAATTTTGCGCAAATATAATATTAAGTTGAACCCCGAGAAATATGCATTTGGTGTTGCATCAGGTAAGTTTTTGGGTTTTCTTGTTTCTAACTGTGGTATTGAAGTAAATCCTGCAGAGATTAAGGCCATTGAAGAAATCCCTGATGTACTACCAAACAATAAAGAAGTTCAAAGGTTTATAGGAAAATTGCAACTTTGGGGAGATTCATTTCTAAGTCATCGGAGAAATGCTGTAAATTCTTCTCGGCCCTTAAAAAGCAGGATCATTTTGAATGGAATGAAGAATGTCAACAGGCACTTAGGAATTTGAAAGCGTACTTGTCAAATCCACCCTTACTGGCAAAACCAAAGACATGGGAAAGACTACTTATTTACCTTGCCATTTCGGAAGTAGCGGTAAGTGATGTATGGTCCGGGAGGAGCAATGTAAAAAATCCCCCATCTATTATGTTAGTAAACCTTTGTTAGATGCAGAGATGCGGTATCCTCAATTAGAAAAACTTGCACTTGCATTAATAATGGCATCTAGAAAGTTAAGACCTTATTTGTCAGTGTCATCATATTATTATAGTAACTTCTTACCCTTTAATATACTGCATAAACATAAGTTATTAGGTAGATTGGATAAGTGGGCTAAATAGTTAAAGTGACTACGAAATCACCTATCAACCTAGGTCTGCTATAAAATCACAAGTATTAGCTGATTTCGTTGCTGATTTTAGCCAAGGTATGCAATTAGAAGCAGAAACAGAATTACAGCTATTCAGTGGAGCTAACCTAGGAACTTGGACTTTATTCGCTGATGGTTAATCTAACGTAAAAGGTGCAGGTTTATGAATTGTTTTGGTACCACATACGGGTGAAACCATTTGACAAACTATTAAATGTAACTCCATAACTAACAATGAAGCGGAGTATAATGTTGTGATTGCAGGTCTAGAATTAGCACGAGAACTTGGCATCAAGTTATAATCAAGAGTAATTCACAACTTGTGGTTAATCAAATGTCGGGGACTTATACAACCGGGTAAACGAGGATGCAGCAGTACCTAAAAAAGGTATGGGAGTTGATAAAGCAATTTCCAACTTGGAAAGTAACACAAATACTAAGGGATGAAAATGTTGAAGCAGATTCTTTAGCTAATCTCGCGTCAGCGACTGATGCGGAAAACAATTCAAACTCCTTAGTTATACATTTATTCCATTCAGTTCTTTACCCTGATAAGAATGAGGTAAATTTAACAATTTAACTTGGGATTGGAGGAATGAAATTGTTGCTTTTTTGCAATATGGTACCGTACCTGATGATAAGAAGAAAGCTCATATGCTTCGAAAAAAGGCTGCCCATTATTGCTTAAAGCAAGTTACTTTATATCAAAAAATATTCGGAGGACCGTTAGCAAGATGTCTCGGACCTTCTCAAACGCAATATATAATGAGATATTAGGGTTATTTACTACTATTTATACAATGAAACTAACACTCCCCCTTAAATTGGTGCATATAAATCATATGTACTGAGCTTGTTACATATATAACTAATACGAGGACCAGTGAAGGACTTGGTGAAAATATCAGCAAGTTGATCATTCGACTTCAAAAATTTTATAGCAATATCTCTTGAGAGTATCTTTCTCTAACAAAGCGACATTCAATCTCGATATGTTTAGTTCTCTCATGGAATACTGTATTTGACGCAATATGAAGAGCATCTTGATTATTACACACAAGTCCCATCTGACGAATCTCACTAAATTTTAACTCCTTGAGTAACTATTTGATCCAAATTAGCTCATATATGGCCATAGCCATTGCTCGATATTCTACTTCTCCACTAGAACGAGCAACCACATTCTGTTTCTTGCTCTTCCAAGACACCAAATTTTCTCCTACTAAGATACAATATCCAAACGTAGAACGTCTATCAGAAGGTGATCCTGCCCAATAAGCATCTGAGTATCCAATGATATGCTTATGGCCTTGATCATCAAACAATAAGCCTTTGCGTGGAGCTGATTTTATATACCGAAGAATGCGGACAACTGCATCCCAATGACTATCACAGGGAGAATCCATAAACTGACTCACAACACTCACAGGAAATGACATGTCAGGTCTAGTCACTGTGAGGTAATTTAATTTACCAACCAACCGCCTATATCTTGCAGGATCGCTAAGAGGATCCCCCTGTCCTGGCAGAAGTTTAGAATTCAGATCCATCGGGGTGTCAACAGATCTACAACCTGTCATTCCTGTCTCCTCAAGAATATCTAAGACATACTTCCGTTATGAGATCACAATTCCCGAGGTAGATTGAGCGAACTCAATACCCAAAAAATACTTTAATCTACCCAGATTCTTAGTCTAAAAGTTCTTAAAGAGATAGAGAGGCCAATGGCGAACAACAACCATGGATAGAAAAAGGCGGACTGATGCAATTTTAGCCACGGGAAAGAAAGTATTAATGTAATCGAGTCCAAATATTTGAGTATACCCTTTGGCAATAAGACGAGCCATAAGTCAATAAACCTATCCATCTGGATCAATTTTGACTGCATACACGCAACGACAACCAACAGTCAATTTACCTGAAGGAAGAGAAACAAGCTCCCAAGTACCACTTGCATGTAAAGCAGACATCTCGTCAATCATAGCTTGTCGCCATCCAGGATGAGATAGTGCTTCACTTATAGACTTAGTAATGGAAACAAAGATGACATAAATGCACAATGGGATGATGAGAGATGATGGTAACTTAAACCGATATAACCAGGATTAGGATTAATTGTGGACCGTATACCTTTTTGTAGTGCAATAGGTTGATTAAGAGGAGACAAGTCTACAGTATTAGCAGGGTCAGGTGCAGGACGTGAATTAGCTGTGCCTGTGCTGGGGGCAGATAAAGATGATAAGTCAGGAGTGGTGGAGCTATAGAAGGTTGAAGTCAACTAGGTGGTGGCACTATAGCTATAGTTGGTGGAACTGGACTAGGTGGTGGCACTGGACTCGCTGGTGATACTTGCGCTATAGGTGGTGGAATTGTAACTGCAACTGTAGGTGGTGGAGCTATGGAGGAAGATGAATGTGAGATAGGGATTGAATCTCCAAAAGAAGGAACATGTAACACCTCAGAAATATCTAAGTTATTAACTGGACTTGTGAAGAATGATTGGGTTTCATAGAAAGTAACATCAGCAGACTTAAGAAATTGCTGAAGGTCAGGAGAATAACATAGATATCCCTTTTGCGTTCTTGAGTAACCTAGAAATATGTACTTAGGAGAACGAGGAGCTAACTTATCTTTTCCTGGAGTAAGGTCATGAACAATACACGTACTCCCAAAGACACGGGGTGGAAGAGAGAACAAAGGTATATGGGGAAACATGATAGAGAATGGAACTTGATTTTGGATAGCTGAAGATGGCATACGATTAATAAGATAATAAGATGTAGGAACAACATACCCCCAAAAGCACAGTAGAACATGAGATAGTATGAATACGGTAAGAGCAGTTTCAATAAGATGTCTATTCTTTCTTTCAGCTACCCCATTTTGTTGGGATGTGTACGGACAAGATGTTTGGTGAATAATCCCATGGGAGTTCATAAATTGTTGAAATGAGGAAGACAAATACTCTAGGGAATTATCACTATAAAATGTGCAAATAGAAACCCCAAATTGATATTGAATTTCAGCATGGAAGGTCTGGAAAATAGAAAACAACTCAGATCGATTTTTCATAAAAAATATCCAAGTTCACCTGGAATAATCATCAATGAAACTGACAAAGTAGAAAAATCCTAAGGTAGAGCTAACCCGACTAGGACCCCAAACATCTAAATAGACTAAAGTAAAAGGTGACTACTCGTCAAGACGTCGCGAGAAATGTGAGCTGGTATGCTTACTGAGTTTACACGACTCACACTCTAGAGTGGACAAGTGAGATAATCCAGGTACCATTTTCTGAAGTTTTGACAAACTGGGATGTCCTAACCGTTTATGTAATAAATCTGGTGAATCAGTAATGGGAGAAGTTATTGGAGGAAGACAAGATGCGAGTCCATGTGATTTTGCAAGGATAAGGTAATAAAGTTCATCTGATTCACGTTTGGTACTAATGATCTGCCCTGTACTGCGTTCCTGTATAAAAACAAAGTCATCAAAAAATAAAACAGCAGATTTAAATGATTTGGCTAAGCGACTAACGCCTATGAGATTAAAAGGACTACCAGGAACATAAAGAACTGAGTTTAAAGGTAAATAAGGAAGTGGACTTGCTTGACCTATTGCGGTTGCTATGGCTTGAGACCCATTGGCCATTATGACTGTTGGAAGAGATTGAGAATATGAGATACTTGTGAAAAGAGATTTGTTGCCAGAGATATGATCAGATGCACCTGAATTAATGACCCAACACTCAGAAGGTGAAGATTGGGAGACACCAGTCATGCTACTATTTGTTGGAACAATGGAGGCTAATCCTGAAAATGTCTGTTTACCTGCTTCGTACGGAAGGAACTCAATATAATCTGGTAAAGAAACCATTTGGATTGGATTTAATGCATTCCATCCAACGAATTGTGAGTCTAGCTTTTAATAAGAATTGACATTATAATGTTTACGTTGGAAAGGTTAGAAAATTATTTAGAAGTTAGTGTTTCACTGATACTGTTCACCGAAAATACTGTAGCTCGACGATAAATAAAAAAAATGTCAGAATCTAATGTAAACTCGATTGGTAGGCTTGGAAAAGCAAGACCATTTCACTGTTCAAAAGAAACTTTCTCCAAACTCTGGTCGGAAACACTATAGCTCGCCGGAAAATTCCATAGTTATCGGAATTTGTTAGGGATAGCACTGGTCGACTAGAATATGAGGTGTGATCATTTCCAACCCAATGTTACACAAAAGGTAGGAAGCGTGAGTCGCAATAGCTTTTATCCGAATAGTGGTCGAGATCGAATTTCCTCAGGGAGCTAGTAATTGAGTTGTACTTTCTGTCTAGCCTAGAGATATGTTTATTCTAAGGTCACTTCAAACATTTCTGGGTTTTATTTTATAACTACTATTATAAAACTAAGTATTAAAGCTAAATTACGCTAACAGAATATTGCGAAGCTGTATCTAATAGGGAGAAAGGTACTAGGGCCGTGGCATTTCCTAGATGGTTAATTAACGGGTAAAAATTACTAAGGATAGATTTACATGCTTGGGGCTTATACTATAAACATTGCACAATTGTACCCACTCTCACACTTCTTGGTAGAGAGAGTGATTTTGCCCAATTGACTCTCTCGAGACCAATTGAGTAGGCCTATTAGACCAAGCAATTAGGGTTCAACTAGGGTGATCACTCTCTCGAGATTTAACCCGTAAATTGGGGCTACCATTTCTCATGTGTCCATCCCAATTCCTTGTTGGGTCAATTTTGGGGGTCATCGACTCTCTTTCTCAAGAAGAGTTAAACCTACTAAGATTGAATCAATTTTTGCAACCACCAATTCTCAGATAAAAACATAAAATTAATCCAAATAGCAAAAACCCTATATCAATCTAACAGTATATGGCAACACCAACCATAATAGGGTTGAGCCACAACCCTAACTAATGGGTTTAAAGAAAGAGTAGAAGAAATAGATGAAGAACTAAATATATTAATTAATTACTAAGAAGAACAACAATAATCTATTGTTAATGAAGCCCAAATATTCCAAAAAATGGCTACAATGTCGTTCCCATGTGCTCAGCTGTGTTTTTGAATAAAAACATCACCTAAAAATGGTAAAATGTTTTATTTATATTAGGCTGGAAAAACTGGACAAACATACCCCTGCGGGGTCAGTGCGGGCCGCGCAAAAGCAACCGCGGCCGCACTGGCTCTTTGACTTGGCAATTTTCACTCTCTATACTAGAGGACGCGGACCACACAAATGAGTAGTGCGGCCGTAGAAGGGGTCTGGCACGGACCCAGCAATGATAACCGCGGGCCGCGTGGTTTGACTAGGCTCTTTGACAACCTCTTTGAATCTCATTCACGCGGACTGCACAAATGAGTAAAGCGGCCGCGATGCATGAACACGAACCATGTGAATCTGACCGCGACCGCGTTTCCCTTAGCTGATTATGTCACGCCTCTTAATTTCCTAATGTGGACGCGGTTGCTTTTACGTGGTCCTCACTAGGTCCTCTTTTCTTCTTTACTTAGTATTTCACACTTGAGCAGGTTTCACTCCTTTTTGAGCGAATTTGACATTTCGGCACTTTGTCGATCAAACCTGCAGTCAAGCACAATTTCTGAGCATTTCGGGACTATTTTGTAGCAATTTATACTCAAAGCATAGTCAAGTAGGGGCATAAACACGTTAAAATCCTAACTTATCAACTCCCCAAAATAAAACCTTTGCTTGTCCTCAAGCAAACAAAATAAAACTCACCCATTTAAAGGAAAATCTGAGTAATTCCAGCTATCCTAAAGCAACCTCAACAAGCATCGGTTGGGAGTAACAATTGCCCTCAATACAAATGAATCATTATCACATTTAACTTTGAAAAGCCATGGATCAAGTGTGACACAAGAGCATCAAGAGTTGACACATTTCATCAAAGAACTTCTCTCAATTACTTTGGTCATTGTGGAACCCAAACTCCCATATCCTAAACTCTTCCAAAGCGAACCTCACCTTTTAAGTATTTACACACAAATCGAGGTTAATGAAATTTCACTCATCTCTCTCAAGAAGAAGGTCACAAGCCCGACTCTAGGTACCATATGCTTGCCCTTTATGTAAGTATCCACTAACGTAGGTTCCCTTCAACTCAAGATCAAATAGGGCTTTTGTGGAATAACTGTGAAGGCTTTTGGGTAAGGGTATGACATGTTTTTATTCATGTGAGTTCAATCTTCCCTTAAGCACTTCTTTTGATTCATTTTGGCACAACTCTCTTGACATTTTTGAGTATTTCACTTCTTTTCAAGGGGTTAGAGAGACACATTGTCTCTTTTTCTTATGCAATTCAAAGCATTTCTCCTTTTTCTACTTTTTCCACACCTTTTTCACTTTATGTCTTCCTTTGAATTCCTTTTTATTCTTTCACATTGGATTTTCTTTTTGCCTTTTTCTTTTCTTTCTTTTCTATTGCATTCCTTTTCTTTTTATCTTTTGTACCTTCTATCACTTTGGTTCCTTTCTTGTCCCTTCCCCCCCCCCCCCCCCAAGCTTAGACATTTGCCATTGCTCAAGGAAAGATTTGGGTGCCAAGAGAGGGTAATCATTTAGAACGAGTATAGGCTCATAGGATTGGTTCTTGAAAGGAAAAGGTTTAAGGCTCAAAAGGGTTAATGATGGATCATCTCACTGGTAGGTTATGGAATTGTCCAACTTAACATTCGGATCAAGGAGAGCCTATAATCACTTCTCAAGTCAAATTTCACCTATAATTTAACCTCAACAAATATGCAGCGCAAGTTCTGGACCATTGGCTCGGGACTTGGACTCACAATTCGATTCCTCACCACTCACGCTAGGGGATTGCTAAAAACATCGAGTCGAGGGCCCACAACGACCTTAGTTACGACTCAAGCACACAATGGTCCGAAAAGACGACATGATGATTGTTTGGTCAACGCAAGAGTCTCAGAGCCACGACTTTAACCATCCTAAGCACAACATTATGTTTTTGACTATGGTATAAAAGGCAAATGTGCTAGGCCCAAGTGAAGCTTTGTTTGAGATACCCTTAACTACAACTATCGAAAAAAAAGAAAAATCAAAGAAACGGGCTCTAACCCTTAAGAAGGTTGTCACTCCATCTACCACTGGGAAGAGCCACCCTGTTCGCACAATACTCCACCTTTGGAAAGAACCGTGGCATTAAGAAAACCAAGGGTTTATTGGAAACGCCAAAAACAAAATGAAAGGCTACGAGCCTATCTACAAAGCTAGAAACGAATTGGTTTTGCAAAAATAGAAAACAAAATGACTATGTACAATAGGGGGTAAAAAATACAATGGGATGAATATATATGGAATTATAACTTTATATACAAACCAAAAGTTAGAATAAAAAGTACGATAAAAGTAGCTCAATGTAAAGTTATGTACACACCAAAATAGAAAATTAAATAAACATAGACTAAGTAAAATATATACAGTTATCCAGATAAACATAAAGTAGGGCACACCCCCATGAATAAGAGCTGGCATTGTCCCCAATGCCAATAATCAAAATAAGCACTAAAAAATTCACAAGAAAGGACATAGAAACTCCCTAAGACTGGTCTGTCTACATAGGGTCATCAGTGGTCCCCAAGTCCTTTGTATGTCCGGGAACCTCAGACTGGTTCCTGGACTCCTGTTGCTTAGCTGCTGGGACTAGGGTCTGCTCCTGGACTGGCTGAATGATAGGTGCAACATTGGAAGGGACCTCATGTGGGTCCGCTAGCTCAATAACTGCACCAACTGAATTGGGAAGCTTCCTTTTCTTCCTTGGAGGTCTGGGTGCCTGCTCCTACTCCTGCTGTGATACTGGTGCTACTGCTGGGGTTGGATCCCCAAATAGTAAGTCTACATGCATCTGGTATGCCAATAGCTTGTCCACATCAGTCCTTAGCACTTTCACCGACTCCTTGGAAGCCCTTGACTTTCTCATCTTCCTGTGCTCCTTGGCAAGCCCTTTCAAAGCCTTGCCATTCGAATCTACCGCCTTAGTCAAGGCGTCCTTAGTCCTCAAAATCCTTTTTCTGGTTGACCAGGCGTTTCTTTTGTGTATCCTCAATGGATTGAGGAATCTGAGCTGTGGGAGGTGCTAAATGGGCCTCAACTGTGGCAGAGAATGTAGACAACTTGGATGTCGCAGCTGACATCCAGTTGTTCAAACTAGCTAAAGTCTTGCTCAATTGATGGGCCATGAAAGGATGATCCCAGAAGGAAGGGACCCCCCGGGCCAGCTGAAGTGCTGGGTCCAGCCGAGGAGGATGCTTCTGGAGGTACGTCATCACTAAAATGGCAGCAGGCACGGATGGAAGCTCGGTGGAAGTCTCAATGGAAGACTCTATCGCAACTGGCTCCCTAGACTGGCCAGTTGGGGCATAAGTTGGGGGCTTGTACTTCTTGTCCTTCGGGTTGTCATGACCCTGTATGCTAAACCATGAGAATGGAGCCACTAGTCTTACCTTCACATCATTTGAATTTTTTATTACATTTTCAAATCCTGGAAGTACATGGTGAGAGTGTTAGTAAACGGGTAGTTTTGATCACTATCAACCCCCATCGAAGTAATGGTCTGGTGCATCACATTTCCGATATTGATAGGGAAGCCCGCCATGATAGAAGCAATCAAAACTGCATGGGGAAGTGGGATAGTTTGATCATGGGCCGTAGGATCAAGTTGGTTGCACACAAATGTCAACCACCCTTTGGCTTCAAAGTTCAATGTTCTCCGGACAATCTTCACTCCCGCTTGTATCCAATCTGGAACAGTACCCGGGTGAGCCAAGTACCTAGCTACCCATGGGCGAACCTCTTCACCCATTGCCAACTTCTTATTATACAGGGTCTCATCCTCATCGTCAAACCCCAAGTACTCATTGAAAGCTTTTCGAGAGAACACTACGTTTCTATTTCGCACTTTGGTCACAACTGAGCCCTTTTTTACGTGGGCCACATTGCAGTGGAAATCCTTCACCATGTGCTTATTGGCATCTATTAAATCATCCTGAAAATTCTCCCATACAAATCTAGTATGAAACTATCAGTGAACATTTGGAAGCAAGGGTAGTAGGTCACCTGTGATGATACTCCTCTCTGGAAGCAATTTCCATACTGACCACCATTCCCTAAACTTATGAAATGCCACTTGACTAATTAATTGATCTTCCCAGACCTCAGGTTTTTTAGTTCATTCCACACCCCCAACCTGGGGCACACCACTGTCTGGTACCTCATCATCACAATTAGTATCACCCTCTGCACTCTCCCCAGATACTGAAGTTGTGGGGGAGGTGGAGTATTCATCGCTGCCAGCTGCAGAATCTTCAGATGAATCTGACACTATATTCACCGGCCTCTTGGTAGTGGGAGATGATGGAGGGGAATCACTAAATTGGAAACCGGAGACGAAATGAATTGGGATGGAATCGGAGGAGATGTCTTGAGATGGTATGCACTCACTCCCTGAGGAATGGGACACAGCTCGATCTGTAGCTTTTATCATCTTCTGGGTCTTTTTTATGTTTTCCCGGAACTGGGAAGTGAGTTTCACCACTCTCTTGCTTTTACCCCCTCGAGAGGAACCACCTATCTTGGGTTGTTGCAATCCTTTGCCGCCTCTTTGTTTCACCATTATCTGCAGACAAATGTATCTAACATTGTCAGTTGAAGCACATGCTGTGAATTATGTGAATGAATTAGAGTTGTAGACAACAGAAGAAAATATATTGCAGACATTGCTCTAGAAACAGGCACCGCGAACCGTACCATCAGGAGTGCGGCTGCATTGGAGGCACCACGGAACACGCTGAGGCAATCGTGGGCCGCACTGAACAAGGCCCTAGAAAAAGTTTTCTTTAAATCTCCCATCGCGGTCCGCACGAAACAGGGTCGCGGCCGCGGTGAGCCAGCGCGGATTGCGTGAAATATAATGCGGCCGCGCTGGAAGGAAGGTAGGTTTCAGTCAAGTTGGGTACCACAGTCCGTGCAAAAGGGTATTGCGGACTGCATCATGGCCATGCGGGCCGCGATAACTAGACCGCGGGTTACGCTGAGCCAGAACTAGGGAAGTAGGTTAGGGTTTCATGCTTTCTTCCATTTTTGTTCACATTGTTACACCTACTTGTACCTACTCAATTACCCAATCCTCAATTACTTTAAACTAACATGATATCTACTCTAGACTAACAAGTCGAAGAAAGAAAGAAGAACAAGAAGTTACAAACTACTGGTGGACAATTAAAATGAAAATACAGTATCTATTAATCAAGAGTGTATGAAATGTTTTCAAGATTATGAAGAATGAATGCAATCTATCCAAGCAAGCAATAATTGCGGTCTTAGAAGATAGATGAACAGTAATATTGGGGCTATGAGTTTTCAAGGTTCGAAAAAGGTAAAATGAGACCATAGGTCTTTATTTATAGATATCTAGTGGGACCCGTACTCACCTAACAACAGTCGCACAAAAGCGACCGCGGACTGCGCTGCGTTTGTTTGTGTGACCCTTTAGAAAGCAACCTACGCGGACCGCCCAAAAATGCAACGCGACCGCGTAGGTACACCGCGGACCATGCTAACAGGACTGTGACCGCGATGCAAACTCCAAAAAGTATCTTGTTCAACTCATGCCAGTGCGGACGGCACAAACTGCACAGCGGTCGCACTGGCAAAGTCAAAGACTGCACTTTTTCCACTTAGTTTAGTACTCCATCAACACAACTCCTTCAACATTTCACAAACAATTAGCTCAAAAAACCTAAACTACAAAGAAGATCAAAGAGAAAGAAAAAAAAGACATGGGTTGCCTCCCAAGAAGCGCATGATTTAACGTCGCGGCACGGCGTAAGTTACCAACACATCACTTCAAATGAATGAGGTCCACCACGTGGCTATCATCAAATTTCCCCAAATAATGCTTGACACGATGCCCATTGACTCAGAAAACTTCACCATTTTTTTCTTGAGATCAAGAGCACCAAACGAGGTCACACATAAAACTTCGAACGGCCTACTCCACTTTGACTTGAGCTTTCCCGAAAATAACCTCAACCGGGAGTTAAAAAGAAGAACCATATCACCAACCTTGAATTCCTTCCCCCCAGCATATTTGTCGTGAAGATACTTCATCTTGTCCTTATACAAGGATGAGCTGGAGTAGGCATGAAATCTAAGCTCATCAAGCTCATTAAGTTTCTCAACACGGAGATTCGCCGCTACATCCCATTCCAAGTTCAACTTTCTCAAGGCCCACATAGCTTTGTGTTCCAACTCCACCGGTAAGTGACATGCTTTCCCAAATACCAACCGATACAGAGACATACCAATTGGGGTCTTTTATGCGGTTCGGCAGGTCCATAAAGCATTATCTAACTTTTTGGACCAATCGATCTGATTTGCATTGATGGTTTTGGACAAGATACTCTTTATCTCTTGGTTAGAGACTTCCACTTGGCTGCTAGCTTGAGGATGATCGGGGGTAGTCACTTTGTGATTTAATCCATACTTGGCAAGCAATGGATCAAAAGCCTTGTTGCAAAAATAGGATCCCTCATCGCTAATGATAACATGGAGAATGCCAAACCTTGTGAAACTACTCTTTTTAAAAAAATGCCAGAACACTCTAGGCTTCATTGTTGGCTAAATCCACGGCTTCAACCTACTTTGAGACATAGTCCACCGCCACGAGAATGTATGTTTTCCCACAAGAGCTCACAAAATGACCCATGAAATCGATACCCCAAATATAAAAAAATATCCACCTCAAGAATCATATTGAGGGGCATCTCATACCTTTTTGAGACTCCGCCGGATCTTTGGCATGCATCACATTTCTTTACCAAATAACTAGCATCTTTAAACAACGCCAGCCAATAGAAACCGCAACTCAAGACCTTTGAAGCCATTCTCACCCCTCCATGATGGACACCATAGGAAGAGTAATGACAAGCCTTCAAAATGCTCAATTGTTCACCTTCCGGGGCACATCTTCTAATCACACCATCAGTGTATATTTTAAACAAGTACGGATCATCCCAATAAAAATCCAAACTATCCCGCTTGAGTTTCTTCCTTTGGTTGGAAGAGAGCTCACACGGGACAATTCCGGTCATAATGAAGTTTGCGATGTCCCCGAACCATGGCATGTCACACATTGACACACAAAGAAGATGCTCGTGGGGGAATGTATCATTTATTTCAAGGCTGTCACATGGTCTCCCTTCTTCCTCCAACTGAGACAAATGAGCCGCAACTTGGTTCTCACTTCCCTTCCAGTCCACTATTTCTAAGTCAAATTCTTGGAAAAGTAGTATCCATCTCTTCAATCTTGCCTTGGAATCCTTTTTGGCCATCAAATACCTCAAGGTGGCATGATTTGTGTGCAATAATCACCTTGGCCCCCATAAGATATGGCATAAATTTCTCCATGGCAAATACAATAGCAAACAATTCCTTCTACGTCACCGTGCAATTATGTTGAGCTTCATTCATAGTCTTTCTTGCATAGTACACGGGATGAAACATTTTGCTAATTTGTTGACCCAACACTGCCCCCACTGCAATGTCACTTGCATCGCATATTAGTTCAAAGGGAAAACTCTAATTGGGTGCGGTGATGATAGGAGTTGTGGTCAACTTTTGCTTTAAAAGTTCAAAGGCTTCCGTGCATTTTTCGTCAAAAGCAAACTTGGCATCTTTCTCTAGCAACTTGGAAAGTGGATTCACAACCTTCGAGAAATCTTTGATGAACCGTCGGTAGAACCCGGCATGCCCAAGAAAACTCCTCACTCTTTTTACAGACTTAGGGGGAGGAAGCCTCTAAATCACCTAGATTTTCGCCTTGTCTACCTCAATCCCATGCTTAGAAATCTTGTGACCCAATACTATACCACCTTCCACCATAAAAATGGCATTTTTCCCAATTAAGAACAAGATTAGTTTCTTCATATCGGGCCAAGACTCTATCCAGGTTTACCAAGCACTCTTCAAAGGAGTCACCAACCATACTAAAGTCTTCCATAAAGACCTCAAATATATCTTCCACCATGTCTGTAAATATGGCCATCATGCAACGTTGGAAGGTCGCCGAAGCATTGCATAGCCCAAATGGCATCCGGGAAAAGGCAAACGTACCATATGGGCATGTGAAAGTGGTCTTCTCTTGGTTCTCCGAGGCAACTAAGAGTTTTTCCCGCAAGGCAATCAAGAATTTCTTCCAGGAACGGCAACGGGAAATGATCCTTCCGCGTCACCTTGTTGAGTTTTAGGTAATCCATGCAAACTCTCCACCCGGTAATGGTTTGAGTGGGAATAATATCATTGCTGGAATTTGTCACCACCGTCATCCCTCTTTTCTTTGGCATACATTGGACCGGAGAGGTCCATGAGCTATCGGAAATTGGATAAACAACACTGGCGTCAAGCCACTTGATAACCTCTTTCTTTACCACTTCTTGCATTGCTTCATTTAGTCTTCTTTGATATTCAAGTGAAGGCCTTGCATCCTCCTCCAAGATGATTTTATGCATGCAAAAGGCTTATCCCCCGAATGTCCACCAGAGTCCAACCTATAGCCCTTTTTCGCCTTTGAAGTACCTCCAAAGTGGCCTCGACCTACAAGTTAGTAAGGCACGAAGAAAGAATAATTGGAAGAGTTGAATTAGAGCCCAAAAATTCATACCTGAGATATGGAGGAAGTGGCTTCAACTCCAGCACCGACGGTTCCTCAATCGATGGCTTTGTTAGTGGATTTTTGCGATTTTCAAGATCCAAAGATAACTTACTAGGCTCATATGAATATGAACCCATACCTTGCAATGCATTCACGCACTCTACTCTACTAGCATCATCATCTACATCCAATTTAAGAAACATGGATTCAAGAGGATCTTCCATATTTACCATGGAACTTGTGTCATCCACTATCACAGTTGTGACAATGTCCACAAATGAACACACTTTTGTTCTATTGGGTTGCCTCATTGATTTGCAAACATGGAATATCACTTTCTCATCTCCTACTCGGAATGTCAACTCACCCACTTCAACATCAACCAAGGCCTTCCCTGTAGCTAGGAAAGGTCTCTCAAGAATAATCGACACTTCAAAGTCTACCTCATAATCCAATATAACAAAGTTGTCTGGCAATAATAATTTATCAACACGGACAAAAACATCATCAATTATTCCCAAGGGTCACTTTATTGATCGGTCCGCCATTTGAAGTCTCATTGAGTTTGGCCTAGGTTTCCCGATTCCCAATGTCTTGAATACCGAATAAGGCATCATATTTATGGTAGCCCCAAAATCACAAAGGGTCTTGGAGAAGTCCACACTACTAATAGTGCAAGGGATAGTAAAAGCTCCGGGGTCCTCAAGTTTCGGACCCATAGAATGCACGATAGCACTCACCTGGTGAGTCATCTTAATTTTTTTGCACTCCATTGACCTCTTATTTGTTATCAAATCTTTCATAAATTTTCCATACCCTGGCATTTGCTTAAGTGCCTCAACCAAAGGGACATTGATTGTTAGGATCGTCTTGTCAATGAACTTTTTGAATTGACTGTCATTCTTTTGCTTTGCTAACCGTTGAGGATAAGGTGGAGGTGGTCTAGGCAAAGGTGCATTGGCTCTGGGTATCACTGGCTCGGATATATAGATCACATGTTCCTGGATGGATTCATGACATCTTGTATTTCCACCTTGGCCTCATCATCAATATCAATCCACATATCATTGTTCATATTTCATTCAACCACATCTTCATCAATCAACGGGTCCACATCTTCTTGGATCCAAACATTATCATCCACAATTTGATTTTCTATCGAGGCATGCACATCACCGCCTCTTTCGCTTCTAGTTGTAACAGCCATTACATGGTTGTTGTTCCCACCCTTCGGGTTCACTACCGTATCACTTGGTAGGGCACCCTTGGGGCAGGTATTCAAAGCTTGAGAAATTTAACCCAGTTGAACTTCCAAGTTCCGGATATATGTGTTATGCGAAGCCAATTGTGCATCGGAATCTTTGCACATTTTTATCATTTGCTCGAATATACTTTCAATTCTCCTCATATCACTCCCGGAAGAACTTGGACCTTGAGAAGGAAAAGGGGGTGGATTGGTCAGTTGTTGGTACATAGGGGGCCTTTGAAAACCTTGCCCTTGGTTGCGTTGGTTTCCGCTATTATTCCACCCTCCTTGATTGTTGTTACTCCAATTATTGTTTTTCCCATTCCAATTGCCTTGATTGTTACCTTGATTACCCAATTACTGCCTTGGTTGTTTTTCTTCCAATTACTACCACCTTGTTGATTTCCGCAATTGTTGCTTTGATTGTTGTTGTTCCAATGGCCACCACCTTGTTGTTGGTTGTTACTATTCCAATTTCTGTCGCCTTGTTGATTTCCCCAATTTCCTTGGGGAAGCCATTGTTGATTCCCTTGATTTCCTCTATTTCCTTGGTAGTTATTGACATATTGACATTCCTCGCTTCGATCATCATAACACTAATTCGAATAACCACCACCATAATTGTTGTTGTCAAATTTCTCACAATTACCTTGAGGTTGTTGTTGCCCTCTTTTCCTCCTTTTCAATATCGAGGCACCTTCCATAGCATTGACTTGGCGCGGGTTTTGGACTTGCTGCAATTACGCCTTTTCCAATTGATTCATAATTGTTGTAAGCTTGGCAATAGCTTAGCCATGATTGTGCAATTCCTTGTGCAAATGGATGACCGTGGGGTCACCTTGGGGCACATTTGCTCGGCTTTGTCATGCCGAAGAGGTGTTGGCCATTTTGTCAAGTACATCACATGCCTCTTAGTATGAAAGATTCATAAAGTTCCCTCCGGCTAATTGGTTCACAATGCATTGATTCCTGGTGTTGATGACCCGATAAATGGTTCGTTGGATCATCTCCTCGGTCATGTCATTATTAGGGCACTCCTTCACCATTGTTCTATATCTCTCCCAGATTCCATGCAAAGGTTCCGTTGGCTCTTGCTTGAAGGCTAAAATTTCATCCCGAAGTGCCGACATATGACTTGGTGAGAATAAATTGCCAATTAATTTATCCGCCAACTCATCTCATGTTGTGATGGAATGATTGGGGAGCCTTTCTAACCAATCCAATGCCTTACCCCGAAGAGAGAATGGGAAAAGCCTTAATCTCAAAGCATCATCGGACATGTTTGTGTGCTTGCTACCCCATCATGTATCAATGAACCCCTTCAAGTTGTTGTAGGCATTTTAATCGGAGATGCCCGTGAAATACCCTCTTTGCTCGAGCAAGGTCAACATAACATTTTTTATTTGAAAGTTCCTCGACTGGATTCAGGGAGAAACAATACCACTCGCATACCCTTGATTTAAGAGAACTCTTGGGGCCACTCTTGGCGGTGGCGGAGGAGGTTCTGGGATAGCATTGGCCTGACGGCCTCTACGTGGAGCTTGAGGTAAATTAGGAACCTCTTCTTGGTCAAGAGGGTTATTTGTATTAAGAGCCATGTGTACCTGAGTGATTGACACAAACGAAATCAGTAAACAAGAAGGAAAGAGGAGCAAAACACAAAACTAACTACATAGATAGTCAACACCGTAAGCTCCCCGGCAACGGCACCAAAAAGTGATTGTTGCCAACCCAACGCTACAAAAAAAGTAGGAAGGGCGGGTCGCAATAGCTTTTACCCGAATAGTGGTCGGGATCGAATTTCCACTAGGAGCTAGTAGTGGAGATGTATTTTCTGTCTAGCCTAGAGATGTGTTTGTACTTCTAATGTCACTTAAAAAATATTTGGGTCTTTGATTTTACAACTACTATTATAAAACTAAGGATTAAAGCTAAATTACGCTAAGAGAATATTGCGAAGTTGTATCTAATAGGGAGAAATGCACTAGGGTCGTGGCATTTCCCATGTGGTTAATTAACGGGTAGAAACTACTAAGGATAGATTGACATGCTTGGGGATTATGCTATAACCGTTGCATAATTGTATCCACTCTCACACCTCCAGGTAGAGAGAGTGATTTTGCCCAATTGACTCTCTCGAGACCAATTGTGTAGGCCTATTAGACCAAGCAATTAGGGTTCAAATAGGGTGATTACTCTATCGAGATTTAACCCGTCAATTGGGACTACCATTTCTCATGGGTCCATCCTAATTCCTTGTTGGGTCAACTTTGGGGTCATAAACTCTCTTTCTCAATAAGAGTTAAACTCACTAAGCTTGAATCAATGTTTGCAACCACCCATTCTCAGATAACATAAAATCAACCCATAGCAAACACCCAATATCAATCTAACCCTAGATGGCAACACCCATCAATTACCCACACTAGGGTTGAGCCACAACCCTAGCTAATGGGCTTAGCTACACATAATTAAAGAAAGAGCAGAAGAAATAGATGAAGAACTAAACATATTAATTTATTACTAAGAAGAAACTAGAATAATCTATTGTTAATGAAGACCAAAAATGCCAAAAACAATAGCTACAATTTGTTCCCAGGTGCTCAGTTGCATTTCTGAATAAAAACTTCACCTAAAAATGGTAAAATGTTCTATTTATACTAGGCTAGAAAAACTGAACAAAAATACCCCTAGGGGGTCAGTGTGGGCCGCGCAAAAGCAACCGCGGTTGCACTGGCTCTTTGACTTGGCAATTTTCACTCTCTGAATAGCGGACGCGAACCGCACAAATGAGTAGTGCGGCCGCGGAAGGGGTCTGGCGCGGACCCCCCGGTGATGACCGCAGGCCTCCTGGTTTGACTATACTCTTTAACAACCTCTCTGAATCTCGTTCACGTGGACCGCACAAATAAGTGAAACGGCCGTGATGCATGAACACGAACCATATGAATCCGACCGCGACCGCGTTGCCTTAGCTGATTATGTCACGCCTCTGAATTTCCTAGTGCGTCCTCGGTTGCGTTCCCACGGTCCACACTAGGTCCTATTTTCTTCACTTTACTTTGTCTTTGACACTTGATTAGGTTGCACTCTTTTTGAGCTGATATTTTACATTTTGTCACTTTGTCGATCAAACCTACAGTCAAGCACAATTTGTGAGCATTTCGGGACTATTTTGTAGCAATTTATACTCAAAACATAGGCAAGTAGGGGAATAAACACGTTAAAATCCTAACTTATCAAGGTGCGAGTGACCTTTCCTGAAGAAAGTTCGTCGAAAAATCGCTGGAAGGTGTCTCACGCACTAGGCGCGTGCACAGATCTCACCGAAAATGTTTTACGCTGCCCGGTGCATGAGGGAGCGTGGAAATGAGTTTTTTCAGCAGGTTTTGTTGGGATTGTTTCGCGGGGATACACCGGACCTTATGGTGGTGTTGGTTTGTTCACAATACTAATAAATAATGACTTTGATGTAAACAGTCACTTAGGTCACGGTAAAATTGTACGGTGATGACGGATTTCTTCCCGGATGTTATTGGAATGACGCACAACGATAATTATCTCATCAATGCTCTGATACCATGTGATAATGCACGGGAGAAAATATTATTATTGATTAATTATGAAAATGGTACAATGAGCCCTATATTTATATATATATATATATATATATATATATATATATATATATATATATATATATATATATATATATATATATATATATATATATATACTACTCTTAATACATAAGGGATTAGGGTTATTTACTACTATTTATATAATGAAACTAGCAAAGAGAAATAATCAAATGCTCGAGGCTTCATATTTTAACACTCACACACTTGGGGGACTACATAATATACACAAGTATGTATAAAAAAGGCAAAGAAGATTGAAGGAAAATCAAGATGAAAAAGTCAAGTACAGAGTAAAAGTCACACGAAGTCATGAGCGACGGTTAAAGAAAACTTATTTAGTTTGGGTAAAAGCTATGTACTAAAGTAGGTTATAAAGAAAAACCTTGCGTTTATTGTCCTGAAACGGTTATAAAGAAAAAACTTCATGTTTATTATTTTTTTCTAAAAATCTATTACGAGAAAAACAGTTACGAGAAAGTTATAGATGTACCTTAAATACATGTAAAGTATTATTCAGAACTTGTTAAGTATTATTTAAAACATATCAAAGTTATTTCAAAGAAACATGTTTGTTACTATTTCTTTTGTCGTATGATAACACCATTATGAAGTTGAGACATCTTCTTCATTAAGTAACAAAATATAAAAGGGCCGTCTTTCATAAAACTCTTGTTTAAGTTAATTAGTCATGAGATTAACAGAAGCATTTTTATAGGACAAAAATGCAAAATTGTTTTTCAAGTCCATAAAAAGAAAAGGGCAAGAGTAAACACAATAGAACTTTGAAATACTAACATGAAGAACTTCTTAATAAAAAAACTTAAGACTAAATACAAATTTAGTCATAAAGCTACGTAATTATTTATACAGATTGCCCCATAAAAGACTTGGGAACTTGTGTTCCAAAACCAACCCTCAAATGAAGCCAAGGGGTTTTCACATAACTTTCCAAAGTAAAAAAGAAGGAATTCAAGACAATGTAAATTTTTCACAAAGAAGATGATGGAACTGAAGAAGATGCATCAACGACAACAGGCTCAACTTGGATAGGAGCATCAATAGTTGCGAGTTGATATTGATTTGCAGCAACGGGCTCAACTTGGGCAAGAGCATCATCAGATGCGGTTTCACCTTGACTTGCAACAGTAGGTTCGATTGGGCTTGAAGAAGATGTGATACCTGTATACGCTTCAACCACTGGAGCTTAAATCACGGGAGAAGGAAAGTCTTGTGTTTGATGATCTTGTTCAATGCTTTCATTAACCTTGTCTAATTCAGAATCCAGGCCGAAGTTTTCTTGATCAGTTTCAATTAGGGTATCACGACGTGAAATTCAAAAAATCCCAACTTACCTCAAAATCAAATTTTTCTTCAAGAATCTCATAATCTTTTTCCCAAGCAGCAACCTCATTCTTGAGCTCTTTATTTTCGAATTACAAGAAGTTTGAAGAGAAGCATGAGAGCTCTCTAAAGCATGTACCTTATCAGTAGAGACTCAAAGATTTTCTTGTGCTTGAGTTAAGTTTTGAACGAGCTCTTCAGCATAAATTTGATGTAATTATGAGTGTAGGCTTCGGGTGATAAGTGAAAAGCCAATTGATACCCCAGATGTGAGGTAATTGATAAGAAATGAACCTTGGCCCAAATTTCAGTTCACAAATTATAAGGTGAGAATTGTCCGAAAGGAGATCCATTTCTTAATTTCCAACCAATTTGGGACTCAACATTAGTAATTTAACGAGGCAGGTGCAAAGTAGCATTCCTACACTAGCTGATACTATACCAAACTGCCTTAGGTCACGACTACCACATTTGCAGTTGTTGCTGATGAGCTTGATTGGTCCTAAGCTCCTTTTGCCTCCTTATTTCAATAACCTTACGGTGAGAGTTGGAATGTTCAGTTGAAACAAACGTCGGGCTCGCGGCGGGCCTGTACTCAGGCACCAACCGACCTGACTTGTATCTTACCCCACATGCATTGCACAGTGTCTTCGGACCCATTGGTCCTGTACGCCATTGCGGCGTCGTTTCGGAACCACAATGCTTACATTTACGACCTGTATTTGTGTCGGTGCGTTCTCTCATTCTGCATGGCGTAGTTTTCAATGAGCTATTGCTATCTAATGATGACGCGGTGGTGGGAGGGAGGAGCAAGATGCGAGATGACCAGTCGAACGGAGCGGCACTTGAACGCTTGCTTCGGGATTTGCATGGAAATGCAGGAGTTGAGTTACTGCCAGTGATATTGTGGTAATTTCTGCTGGAAATTACGGTTCTGTATGAGGAATTATTGGTGGATGTGGTGGTGGACGACGGGGCTTCTGTTACCGGAATAAGCTGAAGATTTTAAAGGTCTTCGGTTGAGAATGATTCCTCTACAAAGTTTGAGAGCCATTCCAGCTCAGCCAAATCGTCATGCTGTTGAAAATTTTGTAAAAACTGTGAGTATATTCCTACAAAATATAAATACCCTTTACATCCAAAGTTTCACTTAGCTAATTTAGAGCGAATTTCCTTTTCTCGCTAAAGGAGTATGAAATTAAGAGCAATTACCGGAACGCAGAGTTCGCTGCTAAGGAATGGGGCTTTGGTGAAGCTACGGTAGCTGAGATTGCCGTCGAAATGTCCTTCTCCACCGGAAACTAATGAATTACAGCCATCAACGACGGTGAGGGAGGAAGAATCAGCAGAATTGGCGCCGGTGATCGTGTCGAAAAAGGCGTCAGTCATGACTTCATTTTCCTTGTTGAAATCCAAAAGGTCATCTACGGTGATATGGTTATTGTTTTTGTTATTATTCGTGCTGTCGAATGGCTTATGTTCGAATTGATAATCTATGGAATGAGCGAAATAGCCGGCGGCGGCGCAGTCCGGTGTTTCCATTTGAGCAAAATGTGTAAGTATATGAAGAATCTTACTATGGAGTATTTATAACTGAAACGTGAATGAGAGCTAGATCACAAGACAGAGATATATAGGGAGAAAATGGAGGAGTGATAGATGGATCGAGTCTGAATATAAGAGTGTAAAGAAGGACTATATACGAAATGAACAGAAATATTTATTAGAATTAGATCGTGTTCAAATGTGTATTACTATTTAACAAGACAAGATTAGGCATTAAAATATTATTAATAGAATTCACGTGTATTTTATATGAATAAGACAAGATTGGTAAATAAAATATTAAGTCTTTGCTTAGAAATAATTTGATAGTAAAAATACCAGAACAAATTTGCACAATCGAAATTTTGTTGTACAGAGAAGTGTAGGCCTTTGAATGAGGAGTACTTGCGTACTTGGAGTATGTACGAAGGCCGATCAATTCAGATTTCGATGTAACTTTTCAAATTTTGGGTAATTAAGGTTCCGCTTGATCATGAATTTTATTAAAATAAATATAAGATTTATTTTTAAAATTCATTTTTGGTCACAAATTTTGTTCATATTTTAACAAAATTTTAAATTTTAAAATTATCTCAATTGTTGTATTTGAGCTAAAATCCCAAACTTGAGAATTATGTATATATTTTTTATAATAAAATTAAGAAATATATTTAAAAATATATGTTCAAATATATTTTATCTTCAAATAAAATTTATGCAAATAAAATTTTCAAAATAAATTCAAAATCTATGGTAAACGCTTGCTAAATTTTAGCTTCAAAACTCTGTTGATAAGGCGTTAGTAACTCTGGCGTTAGAAAAGTAATAATTTAAAACCATATGTAAATTCAACATAAAAAGGAATAAAATAAAGTGTTATACAGTGAACAAAATAGATTTTGTTTCATGCACTTCCTTGGAACTTGCATTTCACCCAACTCATTATTTTGGAAAATTTTATGCTCGCTGTCTCCTCTCTGCCTCTGCTATATTATCACAAATTTTAACTCCATTATTGGTACTTTCTACCTCCCTAAGTCATGTTATTATATTCCTTAACTCACGTTTAAGCACGATCATTGCAGCTCGTTCTGATCGACTTGCACGGTCATGATAGTATCCATGTCCATTACAGTTTTAAAATTATCTTGATAATCTCATTGTAAAATAAATACTACATCATTTAACAATTTTATTGCTGCCAAGCCTGTCAATGTTCAGCTGTTTGGGTTCTGAATAAGGGATCGTAATACTAGAAATGGATAATAATCAGGGTTGTAATGGTAAAATTAGTTGGTTGATCATCAAAATGTACTCATTTAGGTGATGAATAACTGAGTAGAATTTGCTTTCAAAGTTTTTACTACATTTAATAATGTTTATTGCACATTAAGAAAAGCAAGAGAATTAAAGGGTAAAACATTGAAACGTATTCAATATTTTATCATTTCATGTTTTTTTTTGTAATGTTATATCTTTAAGTCCTGCATGCTCATAGATTCTCTTTGTTTTTCTCGCCCTTATTCTCCTTTTAATTGTGCGTGTAATCCAAAAACTAAGAATAAATTAGGAGTGATCACGGGCGAACTCAGTATTTTGACAAATAAATTAGTACAACACTATATAGAAAAAGTTGCAAACAAAAAGAGTGATTTTCCTGCTAGATTTTGTTATATAATTTCTTCTATTTATCAATTCGAAAAGTTTGAAATTCTCAATTAGGTTTAGGAGTGTGGACTTTTGGAATGGTTCGTGGGGTCTTAGTGACCGACTTGGCACGTGACAAAGGTGAGGGAATTGTCAGTTATCATGTTTGTCTCTAAATACCACCGCCACACGCCGCTACAGTTTGCTTCTTCAAATAGCTTAATATTCATGGGATCAAAATTTATATACAATTAATATTGGTCAAAACAATCAAAATTCCATTTTGTAGCTACATTCAACGTTTGAGGTTTTGGACTTTGGCTTAAGGCCATTGGTGTTTCTCACGAACTCGAGTCATCTTCTTTACGTTCATGCTTCCTAAACGTGCGTCGACCGAGCTCTCTACATTGTTGGATTCATGTCCTTTGTGCTGAGTACTGGTTGATCTCTTAGGGCTAGTTTGGTACCAGCGATAAAAAGATAATTAATTTTAAAATTACATTTAGGACAAATTTATCTTATGTTTAACTGGTACAAAATTGCAATATAATTAATTTTAAAATTATATTTTTCAAATTGTAATATTTTTTATTCTTATGAGAGGATAAGATAACCAATCTCAGAATAATTAATTCGAAATAATAGTCCCAACCAAACGACCATTTTGCTTGCTAGTAGTCCCTTCCTCAATTATTGTCATTCGCGAGATATTCAGGCCAATTCGATTCAAAGGAAGAAATGAATACTCTTAAAATTTATTAATCTAAAATAAGTTGTAGAAAATTGTGTGATTATAAACTATCTTATTAAAATAAAATAGAAAGTCTAAAATTAAATTATTTTTAAATAAGAGATGTGATATTATTTTTTGTACATATTAAAACGAAAAGTGCGAACCTTGAATTTGGACATAGGAAGTATTAATATACAAAAGAATATACATTTGCGGTATATTATTTTGAAAATCCATGAAAAAGTTAGACGTTTCAAGGCCTACATTTTCGTTATGCTAACTGAACAAGTACTTTAGTCTCTCAATACCTCCATTACAATCCATTTTACGGTTTCTGATCATATAGAACATTGTACTTTCTATTCAAGAAAGCTTCGTATTAGTACCATTAGTTCTGAAAATATATTTTTAAAAATAGAAATAAGTAAAATTAGAAAATGTAAAAAATTATCTGAACCTACTGAATTTACAGTATTTTCTTAAGGAACTTAATCCTACCCCAGTACTCGAGATTTAAGATTATTTCCTTCTAAGGTAATACGGATTATCCTCAGTGGTGAAACAGTACTCCAAATCCAATGACTAAACGAACACAAAATTCGGTAGCTAACTACACTTACTTTTCTTTTTGTTAGAAAACAATGCGGAAGAAGGAGAATTAGGAATTTTCGCAAGAAAAATCTGTGGAAAATATCATGTTTTTATATTCAAAAGGCTGTAATACCGAAGAATTGCACCTCTTAAAACAACTATTTACTCAAATCTCCAAATTTATATTTTAAGGAAAAATCAAAATGGAGAAAGTCAGTTTACCGTTACACAGTTGATTTAGATTAAAATAATATTATGTTAATTTTAATAATAGCTCGTTTCCTCTTCCAATATGAGACAATGTCCCTTTGTCAAAAAGAAAATTTTAACATTTTCTTTTTTCCTTCCATTTCCCATTCGCTCCATTTTAAGCTATTATAAGCTTAAATCCAACACGTATATTTTATTTACTATATGTCCATTATCTTTGTATACAGATAAAACTAAGGTGGATAAGCAATCCGATTTTTCGGAGGGGAAAACGAAGCAAGAACGTAACTATAAGGAACCGGAATCGAAGTTAGGAGTATCTCGTATCAAGGTTCGAATAAACTACCTACCCTCGGAGCCATCAAGACCACACCCCCGGGCCTGGTTCGAGTTCCACTCCCTCATAAAGCATTACTAAGCATCCACACACGATTAACAAAGGGCCGTGATATCTGTGCCTAACTGGCTTGAATCTCGGTCCGTGTCGGCAACAGATCTGTGCCTAGCGAAAAGGAAGATTTTTACCTTTCTTAGAATTGTACTTAGGAAAAACTTTCCCTACTATATAAATGGAAAGTTTATTATTCGATAGACACTCTATAACACACATACCACGACAATATACATCTATTTTCTCTACTTCTAAAAGTTATCCAAAGATCTTAATTTTGCTCATAGTTCATCATAAGTATTTGCCTCCGATTCGAATGCAAGCTATTTGTTAAGCTTATAACTGAGCCTGGACTCAAAATTACTACTGATTTGGCTGTTTATTCTGTCTTTAATTTGCTTATCAAACGTCATTAATCATTTGTATTGAATTAGTCCAATATCCTTAAAACCACGTATAAATTCAATTATTATCTATTTTTAAGAGTAAACAGTTTGGCGTCCATCGTGGGGTTAAGGATAATGGTGGTAGTTTGATCCAAATTTCTATAATAGACTATATTTTATGCTTGTTCTTTGAGATTTTGATTTCAGATCTACCTATGAATGTCAAACTCTCAGTTTTCTCACTCGAGCATTGATGTTGAATCTGGCATCATGGCGAAAGAACAATATAGTACCTAGAAATGAGGTGCCCCTACTGATCCCAACGGAGTCCCAATTGCGACCCAATCGATGCCAACTCACATGTGGACATTGATGCCAACCTGCCGACCGACCCTGATAACAACGTTCACCGAGGAGCCCGACCAATGACTCGAGGTACGCCCGAATGTGAATGCGACGAGATCAACTAGAGGGTGATCTTCGAGTATGACAAGCCCAAGAGGCGGAGATAGCACAACTGCAGAACCAAAGACGCGCCCTCAGTAGAGTTGAGCCCGAACCATCCTGAGAAAATACCCGAAGAAATGAGCAATCACAGAAAGGCCAGGTGAAGCTGAGCCCAAGACCAACCCTGAAATAATAAAAATGCTTGAGGACATGACAAAGCGGGTGGAATCAGGGGAGAAGAAAATTGAAGCCAACGACAAAAATTTGGATACTCATAATTTTAGAGTTGATCAAATCCCAGGAGCGCCCTCCATATTGAAAGGCCTAAACTCCAAGAATTTTTTCCAAAAGCCTTTAAAACCCCAGCGCGACACTGAAGCCAATCCCGAAGAAGTTTCGTATGATCGATATTATGAAGTATAACGGGACAATAGATCTAAATGAGCACGTGACCTCCTACACGTATGTGTCATGCCCCTTTTTTTCTCCTCGTGGAATAGGGTTATGACATTTTGGCATGGGACAACTCTTTCCTTTATGAAATGAATTTGCATTTATTGAAGAGTCACCACCTAACAATATAAGATGCGTTACGACACCTATAAGGTTCATTTATAACTATGTTTGGTAACCAGAGATAGGGTAAGGACTTGAAATTATCTGAAGAGGAAGGTATTAGGCACCCCTCAGGATCTACTAGTGTAGTTCTCGGCCCAGACAATTTTTGTGAATTTGTACAATTAGAAAATAAACAAGTATGGCTAAAATAGTAGGAAATTTAAGTTCAAATACACAAGTGTTTGAAAAATAATTAGTGAAAGAGCGAGATTTTGAAAAGAATTACCATCTAAACATATTCATAAATGAAATAGGGGTGTACTAGGTTTGTTTATAATATGGATCACATTAATACAACACATGGTATGGAACTCCTCAAAGAGGGGCTACGCGTTGTATTAATTCACTGGTCATCATATCCATATTAACTCGTTCCCACCCCGTGAAGGTAATTAAAGCGGAGGTTGGTCTCGACCTATATTGTATGCTCTTACCCATCCCTTCCTATCAGTACCGAAGAAATTTAGGACTCTTATCCTATAAAAAGGGGGGGGGGGGTTCTAGGCAGACCCTCAGGTTAAAAGACAAAATAATAGGCGACAAACAAAAACACATAGGACTGCATTTAGGGGAAAACACAGAAATTAGATAGAAGGCTCAGATATATCTCCATAAGTAATGCACATAGACAGCATGACTCATACACAAGTACGGTCTAAATTAGAATCCTAACAAGGTATTTAAGTGGTAACAGTAGAACCCAATTTTTTACATGACTCAGAAAAGAAGTCTGAATCAGGTTTGCCTACTGGTTTTAACACGTGGACAGTTAATACTAATCACAAAGATGATTCTAATTTTATTTAAAGCTTGTTACCTAAGGCTTGCCAAGGTGTAAAATAACATGCAGCAGTTATTCAAATGTTAATAATTCCATATTTTCATACCTAATAGCATGCAATTCTAAATGTTTCAAACTTTTAAAGACTAATTACCAGTTTATTTAGACCAGGAGGGCTATTTATACTCTGTATATTGGATAAATGTGATCCTATAACATGATGTCTAATGCAGCATGCTGCATAACAACTCAAACACAATTTCAAAATAGGTAGGAGTGATAGTTTTTTTATGTTGATTACCTAAAGCAGGATTTCTAAGTGTGGAGCATGGTTGTAATATGGTGAGTGCATGAATAACAAATTGTGTTAACACGTTTACCCTAAGACAGGATTTCTAAATGAAATTTCAGCACATGTTTACATGGGCATAATAACATAATAGAAACTTATTTTATTATTATTATGTATCCTATAGACAAGATTTCTAACATGGTGAGGCAAACATAGTAATACCTTATAGGCATAATTTCTACCCTGGATTATACTACAACATGCATATTACCAACCCATTTTTATTATCCAACCCCAGAGTTGTTAACAAATAATTATTACAGACCAATAATGAAATGAATCACATAAGAAGAGTAAAATTATACTATAGAGAACTTGAAACAGGCCCAAACTTTTAGCACCTGATTAGGACTTCCTCCCTGAGTTATGTAATAAATCACCTCAAGTGCCAAGATTGTTCCGTAGTCTTTCTCTTGCCTCGGTGTGTCTGAGTTCCCTAAAGACCTCTAGAGATCTCGGGCAATGCTCACACCCATATTTTATAGCCAATACAGAGTAACTACAGTTTGGAAAGGCCAGCTTTTATGTGTCCAAGTTCAGAGGGAACTCAAGGGTCCCAAGGCAAGGCTCACACAAAAGAGGCAGAACCTAGTGGTCTAAGAGTATAAGTGAGAGTGCTTGACATAAATTTAAAAGATTTGAGTTGGAAATAGTTTTGAAAATAATTAGTTTGAAATAAATTTTGGAAGGCAATAGAAGAGTTTGCCTTAGTGAAAAGAAAAGAATCAGCAATTAAAAAAAACAAAATCATCACACATAGTTCAAACACAAACAGGGAAAGGAGGAATTGGGGACAAGCAATTCATATGTGAAAGCATATTTGTGCACATGTTAACCCCATAGAAGTACTACAAAACTTAAATAGTCACAACAACAGTTCATCACAAAGGGTTCATGCCAGAAGCTTAACAACATCAAATTAAGAGGTGCTAAATAGAGCTACTCATTAGGTTTAAAGGGAAGGGTGCAGGATCACATAATGACTGGGTGTCACAAACACATGCTTACAGTATATTAGGGGTTAGGGGGTTAGGGCAGAATAGTAGTAGAAAATGTAAGAAGGCAGTAACATGTTGAACTACAAGGAAGGGGTCTATTACATAGACTTGGTCAAGCCACTTAGTGTTAATCAAGTATATTAGGAGTCTATGATACTAACATGGCATACTAGTTGAGGGAACTAAACAAAAACGCAAGTAAACATACTAGCCGAGTATCAAACAAGACAAGTGATACCTAGACATGTTGATTGCCTACTTGAACAAGAGAGAGCAAAATTTAAGCATGCTAACAAAGCAGTAAACAAGAAGAACAATTAAATACATAAGCCATTAAACTAGTGCAGAAGGAGATATGGATTAATAGACATGGAGCACATAGAGCTGAGTTACAGAATTGAACTAGGAATATACCAGTTAAGAAAGCAAAGTCCAAAAAGTAAAGCAAGTAGAATTCCAAAGTCTAGCCTTGACTTTCAGCCGACTAGACAATCAGTAAGCATAAGTAAGAGAGAGAGAGAGAGAGAGAGAGAGAGAGAGAGAGAGAGAGAGAGAGAGAGAGAGAGAGAGAGAGAGAGAGAGGAGAGAATCTTTATGTGTGTGTGTATTCTGAACTAATTTTTCTTTTCTTGAGAGGTAAAACAAGAGTGTATATATAGCACTTTAGGAGTAGAACCAAAAAGGTAGAAGAATCAGAACCTAGTCAATTAGGGGCATCACAGAATTACAGAATCAAATCACATAAAAGGGATTCAGAATAGACCTCCTTAATTAGTGGTAATTGACTAATGGTAACAATAAGGGTTTTAATTAAGGCAAGGAGTCCAAATCATACCAAATAAAGATTCAGTAAGAATCCTAAAATTATACAGGAAATCAATTAAGGCAGAGATGACCAATTAAAGTCATAAACAAGGAAATAAATATAATCTGTGCACACAAATCTTAATAGAGTAAAATAATCAGCAAAACCTTCAAAAGAATAGTGATTCCCGGGAAAATTTACTCAAATCCTATAAAATAGAGATTAAACTAAGTAAGACCTCAAGGAAAATATAGAACTTACACCGAAAAAAGCAGGTTCAAACTCTAACAAACATTAATTAGGGTACAACCACAAAATACTGGATTTAACAAGGAAAAGTATTTAAGTCCAAAAGATGGAGTAGACTAATATGACTGGTACCACAAAGATACCCCAAATTGAAGCACAGATTGAAGAACCACATAAAATAAACATAAAAATTCGTAGAAATGGTAGCAAAACAACAAATCATACAAAGAAACATAAAAATTACTAAGTTTGGAGGAAGAAAATATGAAACCCAACCTCCACGGCGGCTCTGTGCTTATGTTTTCCTCTAAAAATGTCCTCCTCTCTCTTGCCTCCCTTTTTCTTGTTCTAGACTATGAAAACCTTGATAAATAATCCTTGGGCGAGCTTGAATTTATATAGGTTAAGAGGGGTTCCCTCCTGACTTCCAATTATACCCCTAAACAAAGCTTTCCGGAATTTGGACTAGTGCGGTCGCGCACCTGGGCGTGCATCTGGCCGCGCTAGTTGGACAACAATATATGCTGGGCACGCTTAAAGCTAGCCCAGTCCCTTGTTTCCTTGATTCTTTTCCTCGTCTTCATGCGTACTCAGCTCCGAGGGGTCGTTCTTGCTCTAAAATAGTTCCAATCACCTCTTTAAGGCATCACGTAGGCTCCTCGTTATGCAATATGTACAATTTACAAGTAGAGCCCATTTTTAATCAATTAACCACATTATGACATTGGAACATAATCAATCGGGAGCATAAACAATCGCTAAATTACCTAGATTCAGTCTATTATCAAGGGTTTGGGGAGAGGTTCACCTTTAAATTTTTACTGGTAATGACTCAATCATAGTGTTATCAGGAATACTAACGGTTTCTTTATTTTCATACACGATGGGATTATTCATAAGGAACTGTGGATTTGAGAAGAGAAGACAAACAAAAAAATTTTGAGTTTGGAAGAGAAACGATTATGATGATGGTTTAATTATGATGAGGGACCCGTTCTAAAATAGCGGCACCTTTTTTTCTTGGGAGATGTATCGATTAAAGAAGGTATTGATGTTTGGACTGTGACGTATTGGATGAAAGTACATGACTTTAAAGTTTTGGCACTTAGGCGCCAACCAAAAGAATAACGAAATACAGTTCAAGTTGTTGCAATCAGGCTCCCACCTGGAGAACAAAGGATTACAGTTCAAGTTTTAGCAATCAGGTGCCCACCTGGAGAAAAAGGGAATATAGTTCAAGTTTTGGCAATTAGGCGCCCACCTAGAGGACAAAGGACTACAGTTCAAGTTTTGGAAATTAGGCGCCCACCTAGAGAACAAGGGCATACAGTATAAGTTTTTTACAATGAGGCGCCCACCTGGAGAGGAATACAATATAAGTTTTGGCAATCAGGTGTCTACCTGGAGAACCAAGGAATACAGTTCAAGTTTTGGCAATCAGGTGCCCACTTGTAGAACAAGGGAATACAGTTCAAGTTTTGGCAATCAATAGCCCAAATAAAAAATAAGGGAAGTCATTTTAGATTCAATTAAAATAGAAGTAGCAGATGTTCGCGGCAAGCATGCGAGTCAACAATCCGAGATAATCAACAAAATTTAGTCACAATCCAAAAAACAAGTGAACACAAAATGCAGAAGTAGAGAAAGATGTGAAACGCTCAAGACATGGTTGAAATCACGAGCATTGCATGTTCGGTCTTAATCAGAAGAAGAATGAACTAGCACCTGCATCTTGCAAGTGTTAAGGTTCAAATCTAAAGTCTACATGAAGAACCATTCAAAACTCAATATCAAACTTCAGAAGACTTATAGATATGAATCTTGTAACTCATAGTTGACAGGTTTGGTTAGTATTTTTTATTTTTTGATTTTGATGTAATAACAGGACCGTGGACCGAAACCTCAACGGAAGGCACATCGACCGGCTCTCCACCTCGCTACTCCGTCACTGTTCCTACTTCTGAACTACACGTGGTCTAATTTCTTTATAGCTTACTTTAGGCATAACTTAATCTATAACCGTGATTATGTACATGTTTGAGTGACATAATTACGTAAATATGTTTGTTTTTCTCAAGTTCAGCACATAGACTAGTCTTTACTAGGTTTCACTCATTTTCAAGCTTAATGTGTGCTTCAATTGCAACTTTCTTTCCCTTTTCATAGTTTGCAGGCCTATTTGCAGCTTTAAAACCCTCCATTGTTTCTTTCAAATCTTCTACCACCACTAATAGGATATCTCTTTCTTGCTCAATGATAGCAACTCTCTCAGTCAAGGTTTCCTTTTCTTTACTTACACATTTAATGGTTTCTTTTAAGTCTACCACAACCACCGTTAAATCATCTTGTTCATGTTCTATACTAGCAATTTTCTCTTCTAAGGCAATCTTTTCTCTTTCAGGTTCTCTATTGTTTCTTTCAAATCAACTACAATGACTACTAAGTCATCTCTAATTTGTTTAGCTTCCCTTAGTTCCATAGTTAAAGCATATTTATCATTGATAAGAATATGGTAAATCAATTAACACATTTGTTAATGACACAAGCTTTTTAGGAGAGTAAGATTTCAGATTTCTCTGAACAACCAGAAAGTTTACCTCACCACTCTCATCTTTATCCATTAGAGCAAATATTGAATCATACTCAGTTGTTTCATTTTCCATTGCCATTATTGAACTTCCACTATGGTCGTCTTCTTCTTTAGATTGGCTGGAGGATTCTCCCCATGTAGCAAGAGCTTGCTTTACAACGCTGTCAGCATCATTCTTTCTCTTGAAGCATTTGTTAGGAACTTGGTTCCTCTTGCCTGCTTTGTCAAAGTTATTATTGTATTGATCTTGCTTTAGGAGGGGGAAATCCTTGATGAAGTGCCTTGGCTTTCCATATTTATGGCAGAGGTCATAATTTTTGAGTTTGCTGGAGCTACCTTTTTTGCAATGCCCTTATTCTTGCGAACCATCTTCTGGAACCTTTTTGTCAAGTAAGCCACGTCCTCGCCTTCACCAGTTGAGTCACTGTGTCCATCTTGAGGACCATGTTCTTCTCTATCTTGGGCTCTCTTCTTTTATTGCCCTTCTTCTTCATCATTTCATAGATTTCAAGTTCCCAACAAGTTCATCCATGGTCATTGTCTGTAAATTTGTAGCCTCTGTAATGTCGTTAGCTTTGCTTTCCCAAGAACTAGGCAGTGTACTAAGCATTTTTCTGACAAACCTGTTTCTTGGAATACTTTCACCAAGAGAGTGAAGCTCATTAATGGTGGAAGTGAATCGAGTAAGCATATCTTGGATGGATTCATCATTTTTCATTTGAAGAGCTTATATTCAGTTATGAGTATATCAATCTTGGATTGTTTCACCCGAGTTGTTCTCTCGTGAGCTATCTAAATAGCCTCCAAGATCTGTTTTGTTGATTGACCAGCTGATATCCCGTTATATTCATCAGGACCAATACCACATACAAGAATTTTCTTTGATCAAAAATTCTTTTTAACAGCCTTTCTATCAGCATCATTGAATTCTTTCCTTGTCTTGGGAATGGCTGCAGCTGGATCACCAAGGTTCTTTGTAGGGACAAAAGGTCCATCACATATTACATTCCATAACTCAGAGTCTTCAGCTATGATGCAAGTCATGCATCCTAGTTTTCCACCGCCCATAGTATTGACTATTGAACTTAGGAGGTCTATACGTGGATTGGACTTCTTCGAAGTTTGGAGGAGAAGCCATGAGGATCCTTTCTAGATATTAACCTGGTAGAAAGAACCTGCTCTGATACTAATTGATAGAATATATGGGTCCACTAACTTTTATTGAGAACAAAGTTCTTTATTAGATTCGACAGTTGAACACACACAGAACAAAAGTTAAATGACATGAGGAATTTTACGTGAAAAATTCCCAACTCAACGGGATTAAAAACCACGACCTACCCTTGTAGAATTTCAACTTCACCACTGAACAACTTTTATATTACAACCTATGCAATCTAGGAATTAAACTCTCAAGCCCTCACTAACTTGTAATGCACATATTACAGGCCACATTGCAATAACTCTATTACAAAGACTTTGAAACTTGACTACCTCTAGCCAGGACATAAACACGCAGGTTTAAGGTTTACAAAAAATGTTCCTGTAAAGTGCTTCTAAATAGCTTGTTAGGAATTACAATTTGAAGGGTTATTACAAAGTTACAACTCAGCTGTGGATAATAACTCAATGTCAGAATTGGTCCGTAAATGCTTTATTCTTTGTTCTTGAGACACTTGAACCTTGCTAGCTGAATGGTCAGATGTGTGAGCTTGTGTAAGATTTTTAAGTGTTCAAGACAGTTTTTTTACCTCCGTCGAATGCATTTATGCATGTATGACCTCACCAAGAATGATGCAATCAGGGTAGGTAAGAAGTCTTCTCTGAAAAGTTGACTGTAGCATTGTTCTACAGAGTGGCATGTGCAGGCAGCAGCTTTTCAACTGCAGAGTTGACTTCGTACGGTCTCCTCAGGAACTAATAGGGACCAGGTCCCTCAGCTATTCCTTCCACTCTAAGGAGTTGAATCATATTCCATGTTGAGTCCCAACTTGGAGTCTTGTGAACTTGAAAACTTTTGAATATATAACAGGTTCCTTGTTTGGTTCTGGATAGTAAGTTTGTTAGATCATCAAAACATGAAGTAAAGTAGTTATAATCGAAGTACATGTAACTTATCAGACTTGAACAAGGCGTACCCTAAGGTCTCTTTCCTTCTTCTCAGCTCTTTAAGTGCTAGAAGAAGTACAATTATATTTATATACCCGTATCAAAACTCGCATCCTCTTCCAATACAGGACAATGTCCCTTTATCAAAAAGAGAAATTCAAAATCTTCTTTTTTCCCTCCATTTCTCATTCACTCTATTTAAAGCTATTATAAGCTTAAACCCAACAAGTACATTGTATTTACTTTGTGTTCATCATCTTTGCACACGGGTAAAATCGAGGCTGATGAACACTCCGATTTCCCAATGAAATGAAGCAAGAACGTAACTATTAGGGAATCAGAATCGAAGTTAGGAGCCTCTCGTATCAATGCTCGAACAAAACAATTACCCTCGGAGCCATTGAAACCACGCCCCTGGACCCGCTTCCAGTTCGAAGACCTCGGAAAGCATTACTAAGCGTCCACGTACGATTAACAAAGTGTCGTGATATCCGTGCGCAATCGGATATTACGGTGTGAATCTCGTCCCGTATCGGCAACATATTAGTGACTAGCGGAAAGGAAGATTTTTACCTTTCTTAGAATTGTACTTAAGGTAAAACTCCCCTACTATATAAAGGAGAGGTTTATTATTCGATAGACACTATGTAACACGCATACCAAGGCAATACACATATGTTTTCTCTGCCTCTAAAAGTTATCCAAAGTTCTTAATTTTGTTCATAGTTTTTCATAAGTGTTGGCTCCGATCAGAAGACAGACTATTTGTTAAGCTTATAACTAAGCCCGAACTAAATATTACTACCGGTTTGACTGTTTATTCTGTCTTTAATTTATTTATCTAACGTCATTAATTATTTTTATTAATTAGTCTATATATCCTTAAAATGACGTGTAAATTTAATTCTTATACATTTTTAAGGGTAAACAATCTTATCATTCACGTTCGAGTATTAACGCTGCGAATGCCCCTTCCCGATTCTTTCATTGATCTTAACATCTGCGTAGCTGGTTAGAATGAAAATTTAATCATAATTTTCTTTGCATTTTTTCATATTGTATGCACAGTGGGAACCTGTTGCCGTGCGCCGACATATATCTAGACATCATAGTAGATACTCTTTTAGATTGCTCAATCAAGCAAGAGATCTGTTTTTTAAATCTTTTTTAGTATTTCCCTTAATGAATAAACATGATATTTCAACTTCCACTAATATATGCAACATAAGGACGTCGATTTTAGGTTCTTCATTTCCTAGAAAAATCGAAGTGGCACATGTATGATGTACTGCACTACGTTAAGCGCCGCAATACACATAAAACATTGTCTGAGACAAGTTACAATACAACATTCAATTAGTAATATTGACTTAACAATAAATACAACAAAGGGGTCATAGACGAGTAGTAAACCATCAAAGACGACGAATAATAAAGACTTGGTCACTCACGTGGGTTACAAACATGATCTTAAAAACCCTAATAAAGTGAGGAAAAAAGGTTTACAACCAAGACCAACCGCAAAAAACTTCTAAGAATAACGCAAAGGTTTAGTCCAAAGCTTATTAGGCATAAAAAATAAAAATATCTAGTAGACGTTAGTTCCATAACTAACAAAGGAGGGAATTAATTTATTATTAGCTATGTTACTTAAGGTCATTAATCTCTTTAGTAATGGCAGGAATGCAGCTAGTGCTTCTAGCAATCTCACCTTTCTTTGGGACAATTATGTCCCTTGGACTAATAGATTTGGCTCTGAGAATTCCCTTTCAATCTCCAGCATTCCTCTTCAACATTTCCCTCATAGCTTTAGCTTGATAAAGAACAGGATAAGCTCTACCAAATTTATTAAACTTGCTACAAGCACTCATGTGGCTACTCAATGCTTCTTCATTCTTTCCTCCATTATTTTTCTGCTTCTTCTTTCACTGCTTCAACACACAGCCCACATATCCACTTTCCCGAATACTTTTTTCGAACTTTATCGATGTATTCGTATGTGAATTCTTCGCTCATTCCACAACACTCGCATTTTGCAATTTCAACTTCAGATATTGGGGGTAGATTTGTCTCAACAGTACAAGCCTCTTTGCTCATATCGGATATTGTCCTTTGTAAATTATCGTTGGAGAGTCGTGGGGGTTTGCTAAGGTTTTTTGTTCGTACGTAGGAAGTGGTAATAGTCTCTCCATGTGGTGCCATTGTGCTAATTTTCGACCAAATAATATTTCAATAAAATGATAGGCTTAGTTCTTAGAAGAATTATGGATGAGGAAGATGAAGATGGTATTGTTATTTCATCTTTTGCAAGTTGAAAGCCGAAAAGTTGTGGACCATATAGACTGAGACGTCACTACTGAATCTATCTAAACATGAATTGTACTCGTGAAAATGCGCTATGTTCATGTGTCTTAATAGAAAAGGCAAAACTTTGGCTGCTTGTTCACGTGCGTGATGTGATGCTTTCTTATACTCCTCCATTTGTTATTTTCTTTCTGGTCCGTATCAAAAAAGAATTATTAATTTCTCTATTTGAAAATAATTTATATTTTTTTCCAATAATTTATAACCACATAAAATATATGTGTCTTATTTTATACCACAAATTCAAAAAGATTCTTTCTTTTCTTAAATTTCGATCCGTGCCCAGTCAAATGAATTGACATAAACTGAAATGGAGGGAGTATATATTTTTCTTTTGCTGTTAACTTACTATTTTTTAGGAAATAAATTTCTACTATTTAAGGACAGTGATGGTGCCAAAAATTTTTATTAAGGAATGTCAATATATAAAAAATAGATACACCAAAAAATTTAGGGGGATCAATAACTAATAAATATGCATAAAACAGGAAAAAAAAATCTAACAGTATAATGTAATTTTCTGATGAAGGAGTGTTGATTGATACCCCTATTGGGTGGGTGGGTGGGGAAGAGGGGAGGGAGGGATTGAGCTGGGCAAACCATGCATGTTTTAAAGATTATGAAATTAAGACACGAAATAATAGAGATATGGTTATGTCCAGTAACAATAACAAAAAAAGATATCAACTTGGCAGCAGTCACAAGTTGACATTGTTCGACCATTCAAATTAAGTGGAGTAGTAGCCTTACAAAGTAAATGCAACTTCAGTGATCATCAAATCAGCAGATATATATACATCACAACATCAATGTCTCCCTGTTCTATATGTGGTATCCATACAGCAAATTTCAGGTGGTCATAAATTTATGAAGCTTTTAGCAAGTTGGAAGTGTTATGCGAAAAAGTTAATCATTAATCGTTGAAAGCAACAAAAAAAAAGAGTTAAATATAAAGTGTAAAAATAATATTAAAGATAAAATAGGTTCACTAAGTTTGTAAACTATTTAAATGAGATATATAAGCCGACTAATATGCGATTGAGTGCGTTTAATAGTGTTATCTAACATATCTTCACTCCCCCACGTTTCTCTCTCTACATCCGACCCCCCCCCCCCCCCACATATCTTGCACCCACTCACGATTCCTCTTTGATAATCATTAAAAAGTTTTGAAGCTTTGAATTCGAATTTGGATTTTCAAAAAATATTATTTGTTTGAATTGGATGTTGGTGCAAAGAATTGGGAATTCTCTCTACGTCTCTCTCTCTATCTATCAATCCCCAATTTCAGTAACGTAAAGCGAAGGAAAAAAGCAGTAATTCCACCATTGGCAGCAATTAAAAAGCTTTGAAGCTTTGAATTCAAATTTGGGGTTTTAAAAAATATTATTTGTTTGGATTGGGTGTTGTTGCAAATAATTTAGAATATGATTTGGAGTTTATATCTCAATTTTGAGGGGTTTTGGTGAAGATTAGACTTGGTTTTGGCTGAATTTCAAATTAAAACTAGAAGAAGAAGAAGGAGGAGGAGGAGGAGGAGGAGGGGGAGGAGGAGGAGGCATGATATATATTATACTTACGAAATTACAGTAAAATTGTCGAAAAAATATAGAAAAATTATATTATGTTGTATATATATATTTTATTTATTTAACTATTGTAAGAAAGTTGAACAACATTGTATAAAAATTATATTTAAGTTGTATGCTATTGTAGTTGTATATAACTGAGTAGAAATAATGTATGAAAATTATAAATAAGTTGTATAATATATAATTAATTGTATATATTTATTTTTACTATGTATAAATCAGATACTAAATATACAAAAGACATACTATATAAAATCTGTATGTTATTGTAGTTGTATTTAACTGGGTAGAAATAATATGTGAAAATTGTAGATAATTTGTATTAGTTGTATGAAATTTATTTTTATTATATATAAATCAGATACAAAAGATATATTTTATAAAATTGTATAAAAATTATACTTGTGTAATAAGGAATAGTATCTAGAACAGAGACGTGGTTGAATCTGAAGTCATTTTCATCTAGAGGTGACCAACGGGTGGGCCGGGCCGGGTCCGGGTCCAAATTTTATGACCCGTCCGGGTCCGGGCCGGTCCGGTCCGGGTTCAATTGGGGGCGGGTTGCAATTGGGCTGGGTTGATCCGGTCCGGGCCGGGCCGGGCCGGGTTTATCTTTTTTTTTTTTTTGAATTACGTATAGTATAAATATTAAGTTATATTAATACTTTGTAATAATTGAATGAACACAACAAAAGATGGGGAAAAAATTGCACTTATTGCAAGTGCTACTTTATTTCTTAAATTCAAAATTTCAAACTGAAAAACTAAAATGTATCATAATTAGTTTACAATTTACATCAAATGGCTTGCATTGCAATAGCAAGTTCTTCCATATTAATATGAACCTCTGGACCTTCTTCTGGAGTGTTAAATTCGGATGGGTTTCCGTGCGTTAATATATCTCCAAGTTCTTCGTCTTCCGGGCTATCAATATCTTCCTTTCCTTGATTTCTTCGTTCAGATCTTATCCAATCTCTTAGACACACTAAGACTTCCAAAGCATTGCTTCCCAATGAGTGCCGCGTGTCTCCAAGTTGTTGTCTTGCTTGGCTAAATGCACTCTCGGATGCAACAGTGGAAATTGGGACATTCAGGACATCCCGCGCCATAGCGTAAAGAACGGGAAATTGCTTTGAATTTTCCTGCCACCAGCCTAACGGTGAAAATTCCTTGGTGCGAGGCTCCTTTTGCTTCTGCAAGTAAAATTGCAGTTCATCTATATTCCTACTACTACTTTGAGTGTTAGAAAAAGTTGAAAAGATATTAAAACTATCAAAGCCTTCATCATCATCTCCGACTACATTAGAAGTGCTACATTGCATAGTGGGATTTGCAGCAGTTGAAGCACGAGCATTATCACATTGAGTTGCATAATAAGTATATAGATATTGTAAATGTTCATTTAGTTGGTTCATAGATTCATACAAATTTGGGCTTTCAGTGGGCCCAATCTCCATATAATTGTATAAAGCATTCATTAATTGTTGACAATCAGACATTTTAATTGAAGGATTTAAAACTGCACCAATTAAGTAAACAGGAGGAATTGGAAAGAAATATTTTTTAAATTTTGCTTGCATACTTGCAACAGCATCCGTATATCTATCTTTCTTCTTAAATTCAAATAGTAGCAAAGAAATTTCAGCTATATGTACTAAAACCAAAGTAATTGTTGGGTAATATGCCCTAGAAAACACAACAGTAGCAGTATAAAATTTATGTAAAAATTTAATCACATCACTAATGACCTCCCAGGTATCACCGGTTAACATACGCCTAGGATCAGTACAATGTGCATTAGCAACTTCTGTTATTGGAAATCTATATTTGTAGCAACATTTTAAAAATATATACGTATAATTCCATCTAGTAACTACTTCGTCGGGCATGAATCTAGGTGTAAGGTTATATTGCATACACTTGTTCTTAAATTCTCTTATTCTAGATTGTCTATTATTTCCCTGAATTACTCCAACAGCTCTTCTAACTAGAGTAATCTCAGTTGAAAATAAATCGAGCCCACTTTTAACAATTAAATTGTAAACATGACATGCACATCTAACATGAAAAATATCATCAAGAGGTGGATGTAAATTCAATTTTAAAATTGAAACTGCAGCATTGTTGTTTGAAGCATTATCAAAAGACATACACAAAACTTTTTGGTTTAGATTATAAAATTCGACAACTTCAATAATTGTACTACTAATAAATGTTGCAGTATGACTCTGATCTTCATCATATTTAAAAGCAATAATACGTTTTTGCATACAAGTATTGTCATCTATCCAATGACATGTAATTGTTAAATAATCATTTCCATTTACAGCATGGCCAATATCAGAAGTTAGACATACTCTAGAAGGAAGGTGACTAAACAAATAACGTATGTATGTTTGATATTGGCCGTGAAGTCTAAAGATGTCAGATCTACAGGTACTTCTAGGGATACCTTTAAACATAGGGTTGTATATCCTTTGAATATACGTAACAAGATAAGAGGAAGAAGCAAAAGAAAAAGGTAGACAACCCAAAGCGATCATTTTCGCTAATTCCTCTCGATCCCTCATTTTATCATATTTTAGGAGACCTGCAGTAGTAGGGTTACCGGTTGTTTGACTTCCATCCCCATTAACCCCCCATTCTATAGGATGATAATTTTGCATATGTCTAATTAGTGTGCCAGTCCCCCCTAAATTACCTCCGGTCAAATGTTTAAACGTTTCGTTACAAAGTCTGCACTTAACTCTATCACTATCTTCTATCTCATCAAAAAATTTCCAAACAGGACTTCTTTTTCTACGATTAGATTTAGAAGTTGGAGCGACTGGTGGTCTTCTACCCCTTGTTGCACTAGCAACTCCAACTCCAATACTACCAACATTTGCACTAGTAGGTGTAGGTGGTATCTCATCTTCTATTCCAATTTCGTTATCTTCTATTCCGAAATCTTGGTGTAATTGTTCATAATCAATATTTACATCTTGCAAATTAGGCGATGATTCAGAAACATGTGTTATTGGTGAATTTCTACTATTACTATCAGAAGCTATAGGACTTTTTTTACTACTTCCACTACCACTTCCACTCCTACCAGTAACTTTTCTACACGCTCTTTTAGCAGCATTCAACATATTGGAAAATTTAATATATAAGCTAAAATCAAATATGCAATTAAAATATTAAATAAGAGAAAGAGTTGGAGAGAGTGCACCGAATTCGACAATAAATTGAGCACTTGAACAGTTGAACTTCAAGAATGTTGAACACTTGAACAGTTGAACTTCAAGAATCAAGCTTCGAATGCCGATTTCCAAATAAGAAATTACGATAAATTAAATTCGGGAAAATAAAGACAATAAAATTATGAAAGTAGAATATGAATTCTTGAAAATTGAAGAGAAGAGAGTGATTGATATTTGCTAATTTGAGAATTGAGAGAGAGATAGATAATTTTGAGTGAGGAAATGAAGAAGAGGGGAGGGTATTTATAGATTTTTAGAAGGGTTATTAATGTAATTTAATAAAAACAAAAAAAAAAAACAAAAAAGGGCCAAAAATGCAAAAAGACCCGTTGGCCAACGGTTCTGGACCGTTGCCAACGGGCAAGTGGGCCCCAGCAGTTAAAATTTTTTTTTTTTTTTTTAAAAAAAAAATTTACCGTTATAACCGGTCCGGGCCGGTCCGGGTTGGCCGGTTCGCCCGGTATTTCTCTTCCCGGGCCGGTCCGGTCCGGGTTAATTGCCCGGTAAGGCCTTACGTCCCAACCCCCTTCCCCCCCTAACCCAGCCCCCCCCCCCCCCCCCCCGCGCTAAACCGGTCCGGTCCGGGCCGGTTTTGACCGGGCCGGTCCGTGCCGGTCCCGGGTCAACCCGGCCCGGTTGACACCTTTATTTTCATCTATTTTCTAATAAAATTGAAATTTTCTTTTGTAAACTTTTAAAAGGGTGTATTGGTACTGATTTTTGATTTGTTTATTTATAGAGAAAATACGAAGATGTGAACAGACTAATTTAAGTGTGAAATTGATGCGCTATAATTAAGAGTATGTTAATAAATTAGGCATTTTCGGTAATATTTCTGCATATTTTAATTTTCTCTGAAATTTTATGATCATGCAAATCACATCTATTAGAACTGAGAATTAATCTAATCAATAGGATTTTAATCAAATTGCTTAACAAGCTTGTCGATTTGACCAAGAAAGCTAAATTAGGATTTTAAGTATGATTAATTTGGATACAAAGGAAGTAAAAAGTTTCGACATAATGTTACATTGAACTTTTGGCAAGACAAAAAGGTAATAAGGAGGATTAAAGGGGAGAGCGAAGAGTAAAAATTAAAAAATTGAAATAAAAAGTAATACCAAAGAGAAAGCTAAATTAGAATTTTTGACATGGTTAACCTGTTTGACATAATGTGATATTGAACATTTAAATATATTAAAAAGGAAATAAGGAAGATGAACAGAAGAGTAAAAGCTAAAAAGTAAAAACTGAAACAAAAAGTTTACACCCAAAAAAATTGAGTAAGATCCGCAGAATTGTAAAATAATAATAATGAGTTAACGCACTAAATTATGGTTAACCACCTAAAAAACCTAAATAGGGAGATTTGTTGAAGTGACATAATTTGCAAGTTTGTTTACTTATTAACTGACTGTCTGCATCAGTGTCATTTTACCCGTTTGTTATGTTGAGCATTAACCTATTTCTTATTTCTTGTTTTACGTGGTTCTTATGCTCATTTTTTTTACATTATTTTTAAATAAGACTGGCAAATTAAAGCATCAGAAGATGGGAAAACAGACCCCACGCTTCAAACAGTTTCCACCATGACAGATCCAGTAGCAGCTCACCAGAAGAAAGTGAGAACTTTAGAGATAACAGATACAAATGCAAAATGTCAAAGGGACAACATATACATAAGTAGGGGTGTTTATGGTTCGGTCGGGATCGATTTTTTTTAAAAAAAACAACCAAACCAAGTAACTCAGTTTTTCATATATTAGAACCAAACCAAACCAAACCAATTAAGTTGATTTTTTTCGATTCGGTTTATGTCGGGTTTTCGATTTTTTCAGTTATTTATCGGTTTTTTCTTAAATATAAGACATACACTACCAAACACATATTCTGGCGACCATATTTTTAATGTAATACTATCAAATTAATTGTCCTTTGAGAAATCTATTATTTACCAAGTGAAAACATACAGATTGAAGGTAAAATATTGAGAGATACAGTGAGAGAAAGAGAGAAAAGATGAAAGAACTCTCTGGAATGTCCGAGAGAGAATGACTTCATAAAACCCCAAAATGTCTGTTCCTATACAGATATAGATACATAAGACTTGGGTCGGGTCAGACGGCCTAAGTGTAAAATGTAAGAAGAAATGGGCTCAGAATATGCTAAGGCCTAAACAGCTAACTAAGCCTGCAATATACAAAGTATACAATGAATATATAATAAATACACAACCCAATATCAACCAATATCAATGTTTATGTTTAGGCTTAGAAGCTAGATAAGCTTGTAGCTCAACAGCCCCCCTCAAGTTGGAGGGGGAGACCACCTTCAACTTGAGCAGTAGAGGATGGAGGACAGTCCCAGGCAGAGGCTTGGAGAGGAGGTCAAGCGGTCGAGAAGTAGGGACATGGGAGATAGTGATGAGTCCACCAGTCAGCTGATCCCTAATAAAGTGACAATCCACCTCAATATGCTTGGTCCGCTCATGAAAAACAGGATTCTTGGCAATATAAATGGCAGCCTAGCTGTCACGAAAAACAAAGAAGGGAAGAGTAACAGAAACCCCAATATCAGTAAGCAAACAAGAGAGCCAAGACAATTCAGCTACCACTTTATTGAGTGCCCTATATTCTGCCTCAGCAGAAGATAAGGAGACTACAGGTTGCTTTTTGGACTTCCAACTAATCAAACAACCACCCAAAATAACACAAAAATCAGTGATAGATCTGGGAGTATCAGGGCAGGCAGCCCAATCACTGTCAGAATAAGCAGTAACAGAGAAATCAGAACTGGAAGAATAGAACAGACCCAAAGATAAAGTTCCCTTAAGATATCTGAGGACATGGAGGGCAGCATTCATATGAGGGACTCTAGGGCATTTCAGAAACTGACTCAGATGCTGAACAGCAAAGCAGATGTCAGGCCTAGTGTGAGTAAAAAATAGGAGTTTACCAACAAGACTCCTATATTGATCAGGGGAGGAGAAAAGATCACCAGAATCAGCATGAAGTTTGACATTTATATCCACAGGACTAACAACAGGAGAAACATTTACACAGTCAAACTGATACAGCAGGTCAGAAACATACTTATGCTGATTAAGGATCACCCCACCAGGAACAACTGACACCTCTATGCCCAAAAAATAATGCAAAGACCCCAGGTCTTTAATCCTGAACTGATCATCCAGAAACAGTTTCAGCAGCAATCTCATCATAGTCATCCCCAGTAAGAATAATGTCATCCACATAAACAACTACAATCACTAGAGATCCATGTTTATCTTTGATGAATAAAGAATAATCATTCAAAGAATGTGTATAGCCTCTGGAATATAGAGCAGAAGACAATTTAGCATGCCATTGTCTGGAAGCCTGTCTCAGCCCATAGAGAGATTTTTTCAACTTACAAACAGGAGGGGCAGAGGCAGAAGAAACAGAGGCAGAAGAAGGAGAAGAAACTGTCAAACCTGGAGGGAGCTTCATATATACCTCCTCATCCAAATCACCATGCAAGAAAGCATTGTTAACATCAAGTTGAAATAAATTCCAATTATTCTTAACAGCCACAACAATAATACACTTAACAGTGGACATCTTAACCACAGGAGAAAAAGTGGCAGTGAAATCAACTCCTTCAACCTGAGTATCACCTCTAATAACAAGCCTAGCTTTATGCCTTTCAACACTGCCATCATCCTTATATTAGATCTTATAAACCCATTTGCAGCCTATGGGTTTCTTACCAGGAGGAAGAGGAACAACATCCCAGGTATGGTTGGCATCCAAGGCATCAAACTCCTTTCTCATGGCATCCTGCCATACTGGAACAGATGCAGCTTGAGAGTAATAGAGAGGTTCAGATTCCAGAGAAGAAGAAGATCCTGAAAAGGCAAAAAGTTGGCAGACATAGTCCTTAAGATAAGAGGGAGGATTATGTTGTCTTCCAGATTTTCTGGGAGCAGGAGCAGATGTGAAAGAAGGCAAATCAGGAGGAGAAATATCAAGTTAAAGGGAGGAATGGAGGCTGGATTAGAAGAAGGGGAAGTTGTGGCAGAAGGAAGAGTAGGAGAGGAACAGACAGGTATGAACAAGTCAGTATCAGAGAAGGAAGGCTCAAGAGGAGGAACAGAGGGAAAGGAAGAAGGAACAGGAGGAGCAGGAGATGAAACAGTTTTAAAAGGAAAGTAGGTTTCATGAAATATAACATCCCTGGAGACAAAGTATTTTTTGGAAGTAAGATCATAAAGCTTATACCCTTTTTGGCAAAAGGATACCCAATGAATACACAGGAAATGGCTCTAGGTTTCAACTTGTCCCTTTAAGGAATTGGAACAGTAGCATAGGCAAGGCACCCAAATGCTCTCAAATGAGAGTAGGTTGGTGCCTTTCCATGCAAAACTTCATAGGGAGATTTATGATGAAGAAGTCTGGATGGTATTCTGTTAAGGAAATAGGTGACCGTTAGTAAGCAATCCCCCCAGAAAGAGATGGGTAAGCCAGATTGAAAGAGTAAAGCTCTACATGCCTCAAGAAGAGTCCTATGTTTCCTTTCAACAATACCATTTTGTTGAGGAGTATGAGGACAGGTTGTTTGGTGAATAATCCCTTGGTTACTAAAGAAAGATGCACCCTCAATGCTAGACCCCAATTCCAAAGTATTGTCACTTCTAACAATTTGAACCACAGCATTAAACTGGGTTTTAACCATACACAGAAATGATTTAAGCAGGCAGAAGGCATTGCTTTTAGACCCTAGTAAGTGTGTCCAGGTAGCCCTAGAGAAATCCTCAACTATTGTAAGAAAATATCTAGAACCAGAAGAAGTAGGAGTGTGATAGGGGCCCCAAGTGTCCACATGAATCAATTGGAAAGGTCTAGAAGTAGTTATTGTGCTATCAGGAAAGGGAAGTCTAGTCTGTTTAGCCATTAGACAGATAGAACAAGGGAAAGACTGCTTAGAAGCAAAAGGAAAAGACAATCCAGAAATGTGTTTCATGTTTGAAAATGAAGTATGAGCAAGTCTCAAATGCCAAATGCAATTCATGTTAGTTGTAACAACATTATTACAGATGGAACTATTTACATTGGAAGGTAAAGCAACATCTTCATGGCAACCAGTAAAAGAAGAATTGTCATGATTACAAGAGTCAGATTTAGAGTATACAAAAGTAGATGAACAACTAGTAGAGCAAGAAGGGGAAGCTGGAGCCCAAGCAAGCTTGTATAGACCAGCCTCCTCTCTACCAAGATCCAGAGGCCTCCTCAGAGAAGGGTCATGTATCATGTGGAGGAAGCAGCAAGTTGCAGTAAACAAAACTATGCAATGCAACTGTTTCACTAACTTGTGGACAGAAATCAAGATATGTTTAAAAGAAGGAACTAACAAGACATTTTGAAGGGTGATGGATGGATTTAATGCAAAGGATCATGTGCATGTCACTTTCACTTTATATCCATTAGGAAGAGTTACAAGGTAGGGTACAGTTAAAGGTGTTATGTTGAAGAGTAAACTTTTATCATATGTCATATGATTAGATGCTCCTGAGTCTATTATCCAGGTGGCAGAGTTAATATGGGTAAGCATTCAAAGCTTGGAATCAGAAATAGGGCTCTCAGTTAGCATAGTACCAGCAAAATTAGCAGCATACATGGGAGGAGGAGTCTGAGGAGTGGAATCCCCTAACTGAGTCTGTTGTAACAAGCTCATCAATTGGTCATACTGTTGTCTGCTCAACCCTGGTATCACAGAACTCTGGTCATTATGTTTGTAACAGGGTGATGGCTTTCAGGAGGATTTCCTTGGGGAACAGACACATGTCCTTCAGAAGAAGGGAAATCCACACCAGCAAAAAGTATCGGTTTGCTTGGTCAGTTTTGTTTGGTCTTCAGTTTGGTTTGATTTTTCGGGTTTTTATGAACACCCCATATATAAGGAAACAGAATGGGAGAAAAAAAAAAGGAAAAGTTTATAACTAAACCTCTCAATTAAAGGCACTAATAATAAATTGAGAGTTTTCAACGTAATATATATATTTTTTATAAAAAAACTTGTAAATAGAATAATTTATTAAATATGAATATTTATTGAACATCATGTTCTATGTATTGGATCAATTATAAGTATGGGTCAATTATAAGTTAGCCCATCATGATATGCTTCCTATGCTTATATGGTCCTCAAAGTGTAATACGTTGGGCCACTTCCCTTTGAGGTCCAGTAATACGTGATATTCCCGGTCCATTGCACGTACAAAAGTTTCAAAGTGGCCATTTTAAAGAGATTTAGGCCTCGTTTGTTTTTCACTTAATGAAGGTTTGTATTTTAATTATTTAAATCTTAGATATTAAGTATAATTATTTTTTCGAATTTTAATTATTTAGATTCTAATTATTAAGTGTATTTATTTATTTTACTTCACAACTACTTAATGGGTTTAAATATGTCTGTATAATTAAGATCTATAAGAAATACTTAATTTCATTAAAATACTATCATTCACGTTCATTATTGACTGTCGCTACAATCTACCATTAATTATCAACTACTATCATGCCGTTATCACCGCCATACTCAACAATTACCACATAGTGGCCACCACCGCCACCGCCTCTATCCTCATTCATAGCTGCCATTATCGACTACCACCACCCAACATCCTTGCCACCCTCACCACCATTATTTTTTATCACAACCATAACTTATCCACTTCAACTACCACAACTAACCACCTTATTACTATCAACAATCATAGACGGCATTGTCCATCATTATAAACTATCACCACCCACTACCATCTTGTTCAATCACAATTACCATCACCACCTGCCATTACTAAATATCACCACCAACTACTACCACCATCCTCAATTATAATAGCCACCACTACCAATTACCACTAATTACTATCTGGAACCACCACCATCAATAAAAACTACCACGAATCGCTATCTCTAGTCGGCATTCACAAGAACTACCATTAGCTATTACCGTCAAGAGCTACCACAGAATATTAAACTAATTAGTATTTCATTTGCATTCCATGTTTATTAGTTTTCAAATAAAGATAAATTTTGTATTTTCAAATATTAAAAATCAAACAGTCTTAATCATTTAGTATTCAGTTCTTAGTATTGATGTATATTCAGATCTACATATCTTACTTTTAATACATATTTTAATATTTAAATATGTATTTAAATTCAGACGTCTTAATCTAAAAAAACAAATAATGCCTTAACTTGTTTAAAGTCTAGAAAGTATAATTTGCTTTTACATTATATGTAATTTAACATGTTGTAGCATGTCGTCGGCCTAATTTTCTAAATTAATCATTTCACTAATTATGGCGATTGGTTGTAATCATCCTTAGATAAGTTGAATACTTTCCTTGATATAATTAATGTAGTAGAAAAACCAAACAACTCAGTGGCCTCAGAAATGAACTTATGTAGTGGAACTTAAATTGCACCTTCTTTAGCTATTGAATTCTCTTTTAGGAAACACTTTAAGAAAGCTTATAATTTTTGGAATGGTGCCAAAACAACTTTAGATAGAAAACGTGAAATTAACAATTAGATTAACAAGAAGGGCAATCTTAGTTAGTGGAATAGTGGCCTTCTTTTTGATAGCCAATCCAAACGTGGGTATAGTCTACAGAAGTACACTCCAAATACAAAGTACATCTGATTTAGGTAAACTTAATCGATCGAGCCAAAGGCCATTGCAAATCTTTTTCTTTTCAAACCAATATGGCCTAAAAAAATTGACACTGTTTGATTGATAAATTTAAAAATATTCAAAAAGTGCAAACAAAAGTAAAAGAAGGAAAGTCCAACTTGAACGCATGCTCGCTTTTGGAACTTGACCATCCCAAGCATGGAGTTTAATTTCGACATCCTCTTTTTGACTATGTTCATACTCCTATTTGTTTTTAATATTTCAGTTGTACACAGCTGTATCGAAAACTTGACCGAATTGTGAGGTACTTGAAATAATGCATTGGGTTATGTAATGAAGGGGAATTGTATTGATTGAGAGAATTGAAATCGTGCCCTCAATATAAATTCAAACGATTACAATTACTCCAAAAAGAAACAGAAAGGAAAGTTCCAGAGTTAATCTAATCAACTAAGAAAATAAAGAGACGACTTCATAGCATGAGCCCTAATAAATTATGTATCTCTTTTATATATTGGCATCTTTCCAGGGTCCCAAAGATTATTTTCTAGCTCTCTAAATGTGTCTTCCACCGTAGCCACATTTGTTACAATACTCTCGCCCCCAATAAGAACCTTGTCTCCAAGGTTTGAGCCAAGAACAATGTGGGTTGTAGTCTCCACAACCATTATCGCCAAACCAAAGTATTCTGTATGGCCAAAGAAGAATATGTAACCATGTACAATAGCAATAGAGATAGAAGCTTCAAACTCAACCATAGCTGCAGCAGGCATTCCATAGAAGTTATTCTCTAGTAAAATAGAAAGAATGAATGCTGGATTTTGAGTCACAAGGCTAATCTGGATCCTTAACCAACTAAATTGTAATGTCCTGATGTTCAAAATGCACATAAAAACCTGCCACCTAGTTAGAACACAAAATCTTTCTCTCAGAGAGCCAACAAGGCTTTTTCTTGAGCCACTGCCACCAACGACGACAATTGGCTTGTTAGAAAGTCGCACACTAATTGTGGACATCATTAAATTAGCGGCAAATTGTTTTCCCACGAGATAGGATTCAACTAGATGGAACCAAGGTACAATCTCGAACATGAAGTATCTCGGATGACGTCCAATATGCACAAAACAATATCACCTTCTCCCGTGTCTTCAAAATTCCTTGCAGCTATAGCAAAACATCGAGAGGTTGAATACATGATAAACAAAGGACTAATAATTGCAACTACAGATATTGCTCCCAATTCTTATATCATTAGAATGAATCTGTTGCCCTTTTCTCAATGGAGCAAGCGTCAAATACAAACTAATCATGCTAACAAATATTGTGTCAAATGATTGATACCCAGCGAGTTTCATCAAATTATACGGCTCCAATGCACCCTTGAAACATTTTGCAATTGATGCCACACAACTTGCCCCCTTACAAGCTGTTACTGCTTTCCGTAAGACAATAGGTTTAGTCAGTTCGCTCTTAAGGTCCATCTCAAATTGATTGGATACCATGTTATTAAAATCTATATTTCTAATATCATTGAACAAAACACATGAACTTGCACCATCTGTAAGCTTAGTGATAATACTTGTGATATGCAAACCAGCAATGACACCAACATGAGCATAAAAAATAGTGTTAGTAATGGCTAAGGTGGAATGAAGCTTAGCTGCACTAAGGAGATACTCAGTTTCTGGGATATTAGCAAAAGGTAAGCTAGCAGAGACGTCTCTGAACCATGAATCAATTAATCCTTGCTTTGTCATACCATCTTCAGGGAATCCCAAATAGTCATCAAATAGAAAGAAGATATACACGTTCTTCAGTTGGAAATAGGAATAGAATTTGGCTACAACACAAGGATTTAGTAATGAAGCAATGTAAACCAAATACGCTGTAACTCTAATAGTGACACACAAATATGCTAATGCTCTTATATCACTTTTCTCAAACCATTCATGTGCAACTAATGTCAGCATCGAAAGACCAAAAAGATGAGAGTTATTGAAGTGAGAGCTCACATTCTACATAAACCCAAATATATCTATATCTGTCAAAGGCGTGAAGTATGACTGGACGTAATGAGGGACCAAGACCGGCGGACACATGGATAAAGATTGTTAATCTTTGGCTGGTATTTATCCAGTTATAGGCATGGATTCATAGTGCATTAATATCTAATAAATACGGTTAATAGGCTCAATACGCACAAAAAAATTTCTAAAATCAAAGGAAGATAACTTCACCTGAAGTTGAGTAAATCTGGCAACCTAAATTTTGCCTCTCCAATTACCCTCACAAATAAATTGCTTTGTGAAATTTACTTGAAATGCAATCACCGAACCAAGAATTCCAGATTCCACCAGTTGAGGACATTCAACGAATAAATGGTCCTCTTCTGATGTCCATTTGTAAAATAAAGTACCACTGTCACGAGAATGACAGTTGCACCTGATGGCTTAGGATCGAACAACTTGGAGCAGTAAGGAGGCTTTTTTGTCAAGCATCTGCTCCATAAGGTTTGACTGTGCAGCTTCTACAACTTATGCAACTGTAGAAAGAAAGATCCCTACAGTTGCTGGTTCATTATCAAGACATTTGAGCCAACTTTGAACAGCTTCGGACAATGTCATTAGGGAAGGTGTTTGTCCAGTATCAAGACAATGACAGTGGTACATGGAAAATTGATGTCCATATTGAAGGTTTAGGATGCTTTGAAGGAAAGCTGCATTTCTACTCAATCCCTCTGTCTCAGTAGGTATTCAACAATCATGGAAACTAAGAAAAATTAAAATCCACTCCTTGTTTGCAAACAGGAAAATACACTCATGGTTGTTTTTATGAAAATTTCTATCAAACACTTAGTTTGCAAAAACCCCTGCTCGATCTCCCATCCCAATTGACAACATCTCACAAAACATACTATAGAGAAGATTCCATAGAAGACTATTATCAAACACCAGTGCGATTTTGGATATAAGTCCATTTGCCGAACTATTAGAATATATTGTGTGTATCTTTTTATTATTGGTAGAATATTCTCTCATTATTGTACAGTCCTATTGTTGGTAGGATTTGATTTCCTTCGTTATTGTACAGTCCTATAGTTGGTAGGATTTAATTTCTCTTTGTACTCTATATATACCTTTGTAAGCAATACGAGAAAATTACTTCTCCCAAAACTCTGTACATGGTATCGTACGCCAGTGGCTTATAGCCAAAGAAACCCTAATTATTCCCTACCCGCCGCCGCAGACCTTCTCGGTCCGCAGCCTCTCTCCGGCATCTTGCTGTGCCACAGCTGCACTAACCGGCAGCCCTCTCCCTCTCGACGTCGTTAAGCGCCTCCTCTCTTTTGCCTCGCACTTCATGGCCGCTACGACTTCAAACGATCTTCTTCAGCCGATTGCCATCAATGCATCAGCTCAGATCCCACTCAAATTGGATTCCACTAATTACCTGGCGTGGAAATTCCAATTCCGAACCCTTCCTACGGGTTACGACCTCCTCGGCTTCTTGGACGGCTCGAAGCCGTGCCCACCAGCCACTATCATCGACAAGGAGGTAACTTCCCCCAATCCAGCATATCCTTACTGGATTCGCCAGGACAATCTTACTCTCAGTGCCATCATCTCGTCGATCACACCGACGATCATCTCGTTTATTACCGCTGCGGAAACCTCTAAAGAGGCCTGGGACATCCTCGAGCGCACATACGGTACTGCTTCTCGTGGTCGTATCATGGCTCTCAAACAGCAGCTCCATAATCCGGTAAAAGGTTCCAAATCTGTTACTTTTATGCACGGTATTCGCGTTATTGTGGATGAATTATCTCTCCTGGGTGTTACTGTTGATTCTGAGGATCTTGTCATTAAGGTTCTCAATGGTCTTGATGATCCGTATATGGAACTCTCTCATGCCATCCAAGCTCGCGAATCTCCAATCTCTTTTGCTGAATTACATGACAAGCTGTTAAGCATGGAGGCTCAGATTACGGCTCGTGCGCCGACCTCCTCCGCCGCATCTGATTTGGCTCCGTCGGCTGCCTTCGTCGCCGCACAGCAGTCCAGCCGTAACCGCTTCGGTAGTCGCGGGCGCGGCCATAACAGCCGCGGTTCAGCCTCCGGTCGCGGTGGTTACTCCAGCAATGGCCAATCTCGCGGGTACAACGGGAAATGCCAACTCTGTAGTGAATTTGGCCACTCCGCCCGCCGCTATCCGTCCTATCCCATCTCCGATGCCAATCAGCCCCCTTACGGTGGACCACTGCCGCGACCAGCTTATGCTTCGCCCCCTTATCCGGCTGCTCACACAGCCCATCATTCTCCAGCGATTCCCTCTACATCCGATTGGATCCTGGACTCTGGTGCCTCCTATCACATAACATCTGATCTTGCCAACATGTCTCTTCATAGTTCTTACACTGGTTTTGACAATGTGGTTATTGGTAACGGTGAAGGTTTGAAATACACATACTGGACAACTTAACAGTTATTCCTCTCTTTTATTAGATGGGGTTCTCTGTGATCCGCATATGCGTAAAATTTGATCTTTGTTGCCCAATTATGTCGTCACGATAATGTTAATGTTGTTCTTTCTGATACTGATTTTCAGGTGAAGGATCGTCGCACGTGGGCAACACTCGTTCGCGGCCCACTTAGGGGCAACACCTACTACTGGCCGGCGGCTTCCAGTCCCTCGTCCGCCCTCACGGTACAAAAGCCCTCTACGTCCTTGTGGCATTCTCGGCTTGGTCACCCGTTAGCTAAAATCCTGCGTCATTTAGTGTCTTCTAGCAGTATAGCGTCAAGAATGTTTCTGATCTTGCTTGTGTCTCTTGCAAGCTTAATAAGTGTCATAAGTTACCATTTTCTGAGTCAAGTTTATCTTCTACTGCTCCGTTGGAGCTTATTTTCTCCGATGTATGGACCTCTCCAATTATTTCTAATGGATTTATATATTATGTCATCTTTGTTGATCACTTTTCCAAGTATGTTTGGTTTTTTCCTTTACGCCGTAAATCTGATGTCTTACAAACCTTCTCCATTTATAAATCCCCTGTAGAAAAATATTTCTCTGCTAAAATCATTACTATGTATATTGACAATGGGGGTGAATTCCTCGCTTTACGCTCTTTTCTTGCCTCCAATGGCATCTCACATCTCACTTCACCTCCTCATACTCCTTAGCACAATGGCTATGCTGAACGCCGTCACCGTCATATTGTCGATACTGGTCTCACTCTCCTTCATCATGCCTCTGTACCTCTCATTTACTTGCCATATGCCTTTGCTACTGCAGTCTATCTTATTAATCGTCCTCCCAAGACAAATGTCTCGATGCTCTCCTCCTTTGAGTCTCTCTTCCATAAGCGCCCCAACCTTGCCAAACTACGTGTCTTCGGCTGTCAATGCTTCCCTTGGCTTCGGCCCTTCACCTCACACAAAAATGGAACCCAGATCTCGTGCATGTGCCCTCTTCCGCTACTCTACTACTCAAAGCGCCTATCTATGCTTTGATCCCTCAACGTCTAAAATCTTCGTCTAGCGTCATGTCACCTTTCATGAAGATGTCTTCCCGATCTCCAAATTGTCTAACCCCGCGTCTCCCCATGTACCCATTCCGATTTCCTTAGAAATCTTTCCGCTGCCGCCACCAGTACCTGCCGCCACTCTCACTAGCGATCCTTCACCGAACGCACTGCCGGCGCCAACGCCCGTGCCACCAGCGCCCCTTCCGGCATCGCCAGCGTCCCCTGCCGCCGCTACACCCATTATGCCGCCACCTACATCCTCTCAGGGTGGTCATCATATGCAAACTCGCAGCAAAAATAATATCTTTACGCCCAACAAGAAGTTTGGTATGTCTGCTGTCAACTCTCTAGCTGTTACTGAACCTCAGACTTTGTCTACTGCTATGTCTGATGAGCACTGGCGCGCTGCTATGCCATCAGAGTTTGATGCTCTGCTACGGAATGGCACCTGGGATCTTGTTCCGCCTGATTCTTCACATAATGTTGTGGGTTGCAAGTGGGTTTATCGTATCAAACGAAAGCCTGATGGTACTTTGGATAAGTTCAAAGCTCGGCTTGTTGCGAAGGGTTTTCATCAGCGTCCAGGTGTAGACTTCTAGGAGACTTTCAGTCCGGTTGTTAAGCCGGCAACTGTGCGTTTGGTTCTCAGTCAAGCTGTTTCCAAGGGCTGGCCTCTTCGTCAAATGGATGTGAACAATGTCTTTCTCCACGGGAGGCTGACAGAGGATGTTTATATGGCACAACCACCAGGTTTTGTTGACAAAGCCTATCCATCTTATGTCTGTAAGTTACAGAAAACTATTTATGGTCTCAAACAGGCACCTCGGGCATGGTACAGTGCGCTCCGCCAATGCCTTCTGACCATGGGTTTCGTCAACACTACCTCTGACACTTCGCTCTTCGTCTTTCAACATTCTGGTATTACGGCCTATTTTTTTGTATATGTTGATGATCTCATATTGACTGGTAATGATTCTGCTTACTTGAACCATGTGATTGACTCTCTTAGGACTCAGTTTTCTCTTAAAGACATGGGTGACCTAAGCTACTTTCTTGGTGTTGAAGTTCTGCGCAGCTCCAAGGGGTGTTTTCTTTCTCAGCGTAAATATGTTGTTGATCTTTTGACTCGTCATAATATGCTGGAATCCAACCATGTTCAGACGCCAACAGCGGCGTCAACCCGCCTTCAGCTGGCCGACGACTCGGCCCCTGCTGACGCATCCGCCTATCGACAGGCCCTTGGGGGCCTCTAGTATCTCTCCTTCACATGTCCTGATATCTCCTTTGCTGTGAATAAACTCTCACAGTTCATGCACGCTCCTACTGTCACTCATTGGGGTGCAGTTAAGCGCCTCTTCCGGTATATGAATGGGACGCGTGACTTTGGAGTCTGGTTGCGTCCTTCATCTGCTATTCCTCTGCATTGTTTCTCTGATGCTGATTGGGGTGGAAACTGTGATGACCGCTCCTCAACTGGTGCCTATGTTGTCTTTCTAGGGCCTAATCTTATTTCCTGGAGCTCCAAAAAGCAGCATTCCGTTGCATGATCTTCTACTAAGGCTGAGTATCGTGCCATTGCTTCTGCTGCCGCTGAAGTTCGTTGGCTTCATTCCCTGCTGCGCGAGCTTCATGTTCCTCTTCCGGCTGCTCCTGTCATTTACAGCGACAACATTGGCGCCACTTACCTCTGTGCTAACCCTGTGTTTCATTCACGCATGAAACATATCTCTATTGATTATCACTTTGTTCGTCAATTGGTTCAAAATGGATCTCTTCGTGTTGCTCATGTATTTTCTGCTGATCAGCTTGTTGATGCTCTCACCAAGCACTTATCTCGTCCTCGGCTTCTTCTGTTGATGTCCAAGATTGGCGTGTCCTCCGGCCCTCCATCTTGAGGGGGCGTATTAGAATATATTGTGTGTATCTTTTTATTATTAGTAGAATACTCTCTCATTATTGTACAGTCCTATAGTTGGTAGGATTTGATTTCCTTCATTATTGTACAGTCCTATAGTTGATAGGATTTGATTTCTCTCCGTACTTTATATATACCTTTGTAAGCAATACGAGAAAATTACTTCTCCCAAAACTCTCTACACGAACCAGGATCAAATGGAAAATGAAGTAACATATGTTGGCAGTCACATTTTTAGGTATCATCCAGTACATATATAGTCCATTACATTTAGGCATTTGATCGGATAGGTTGTAAGCAACTCTAGGTTGCTCAAAATATAAACAAAATTCCAGCAGAATATTAAAGGAAACAATACCCAAACCAGGTTCTTGAAAGCCAAGTACAACAGTCTGAAATAGTTCTACCTTAGAGTATGTGATAACAGGAGCAATATATAGAACTTTGAAACCCTCTAATGGAAATGTATCCCCAACTTTAATAACAAGAGATTGTGGATCAGGCGCTTTTGAGGTTTCGTCGACTAAATCAAAGTCACTCTCAGTGACACCAACTAACGTAACATTGTCCGGTTCATCATCCATAATAGCCTCCTCTGTTGTTGTGTCTGCCAAAGTTGTTGAGTCCAATTGCATCTCTTGCATGGGTTGTAACTCTATCACTAAATCATGTATCGTTTTGATGGAACTGTAGGTCTTCTCCTAAACTGCAGGTGGAAAAGTGTGGTTTGGTCGTATAGGTACAGCAAAATATTGCTGGTGATATAAGTGTGGAGGCGGTGGAAGGGAAGTCCATGGGATTTTTGTTACAACATTGGCGGTCACCCAATTGGTAGAGGAGGCACAATGAAAGCACCAATGTAATGCAAGGGAATTGTATTGATAGGGAAAATTGAAATCGTGTACATCAATATAAGTGTTCATCTTTAAACGATTATAATTACTCCAAATTAGTAGAATCGAATGCACATTACTTTGCACTAAATGGAAAGTTATAATTTTGATGAAATTAAAGAATGACTGAGGACTGTTAAATACTGGTAAAAATATAAAATATGACAAAAGTGCACGTTCTTTCTCAGATTGTTTTGTTTGTGGGTACGCCCGCAATTTCTTTTTTCCACAAAAAGAAGAGTTTCCGCGGTAGGGTAATTTGCATAGAGGGTTTATTCCTTTCTTTGTTTAGAAGAGACAATTGTTTAGGCTTTTGGGAAAACCTCCATTGCTAAGTAAACATTTCAACAGCTTAACAACTTAAGTACACTAGTTGAATACTTACAAATTAAAATACAGAACTAACCACATGCGAAGTTAGAATTTAAAATTTATGGATGCTAAATTTTTGTTGAACTCGTAGTTCTTATGAGTATTGGGTTACGTTCATAACTGAATATTTATAAATATTTAAATGTATAAAAAGCTACTAGGTTCATCCAATTCTGTAACTTATACTCTCCCCTCCATCATTGAGATCAACCAAATTTAAAATTCAATTGCATTAAATTATGTTCCTATTTTATTCACAATTTAAATATAAGGAATTTTCGGAAAGCACAATTTTTTAGTGGCAAGTAACTTTCTATAGATATCATATATAACAATTAATTACTTCATATAAATACTATTTAGTTGTTACGGTAGTATTTTCACTGTATTCGCACTTATACATTCAAAAGCGCTTAAAATCAGGCCGTCAAGTTGTACGCACATGTATTCACATGTATTTGTGTTGTTGTATTCATAAATACAGCATTATTCATGTCATGTATTCATGAATATAATAATGTTAGTCACCTTAAAAATCGGTATATCCAGCTGTCTAATAACAAAAGTAATATCAATTAGCATGATATACTCTGAATACAACTCAACAAAATCAATTATTACATGCCTCATTATCAACACAATTAATTAGAATGATTTTGTAGTTGTATATAACTGTTGTATTTAACTTTTGTATTTACTTCAATTTTTGTTATTTACTGTATTCGATATTTTATATTCAGTGTATCCAAATGTATTTGTAGTAACAGTATTTTAGTTATTCCTAATACATGTTGTTACTGATGTATTCAATATATTTCAATGTATTCACTGTATTTCTATTTGTATTCAGTGTATTTTACTGTATTTCACTATATTTTGTTCTATTTTAATGTTTGTATTAAGTGTGTTTCAATATTTATATCAGGTATTCATGCATGAATGTAGGTGTATACAACTGTATTGAAAAAAATACAAACCTTCAAAATACATAAACACATGCAAAACATATAATATAGTTGAGTGAATTTGTGCAGAATATAATGTATTTGTATCATTGTATGTGACTAAATAGCAAAGAAAAGAAGAAAGTTTGTCGGAGATGGCATTTTTCGGCCAAGAAAAATATTATATACATTGTATGAAAACTAAAAATGGAGACGAACAAAAGTCCCGTCTTTCGAATCTTCTCGGGCGTAAAAAATTACTGCAGTATCTGTGTAAAGGAATCATGTATACGGTAAAATCGGAGGTTCCAATCTTTTGTCGTTACGATAGATCCCGAGCACATCTCAAGAGCTCGAGGCTATGGTTGAGGCTGACCTCCGAAGGGCTGTGGACGCTCAACCTCGAGACAATACAAACCAACGGTTATGATGGAAAAGTGGGGAGTTCCCAAGGCGCACAAATAGGGTGACGAAGCCTAGTGAACTAGTCTAACAACGAATCAAGATATTAAATAGTAGTACAAGCCCTATATTTTTGCAATTAATGCATTTGTACTATGTTGGGATTCCCTCTCATATGTAAAGGGATCCTTGTCATTTTGTAAACATCTGATGCAAAATACTGAATACATAAGAACATTCATTCTGCTTTCTAACATATTATCTTGGTTTCATTACTTCATTTAATGCTTAATTCATTATTCTATTTATTGCTCTTCATTTATTGCTTATCATTGATCATAAAGAGCGATTATCCTAGCTCTCATACTGTTATCTCCCTCTCGACTACTCCAAGTCGGCCATCCAGCTCGACCCCGTGACCTTATAAACAACAACTCAATAACCCCAATCTCCAATTGTTTGGTTCGATTATCATATCGTCTCTAAGTTATAATCCGGATTTCTAATCCTTTACTTAGCATCCATTTCTTAACAACTAGCATAAAAATAGATCACCTATTTTTAGAACATCATAATCTAATTTAATTATTATTACCATTATCATAATAAAAAGTTTGGCGCCCACCACGGGGCTAAAAATAATAGTGATTATTTTCTTGCTGGTTTTACTAGTTAATACAAGCTATCTTTCACGTTTTTTCTTGTCCAATATCTTCAATTTTAGGCATAAATGTCTAACTCAGTGAATGTAGGTGAAAACAACAATATTGAGGATCATGGGGAGAATAGTGTGGATGTTCCAGCTGTTGGTGTACCACCACAAAACCTTAGGAATGCACTAGAAAAAATTCTTGTGGACGCGGTCTTGCGCAACGCCCAACACGTCGATATAAACTCCTACACCAACATGAGCCTACACTAAGGAGAGCAACAAGAAGTTCAAAACATCCCAACTAGGGAAGAACGAGAGGTTAGCCTTCACATTATTTTTGAAATGTTACAGGCACAACAGCTGGCTATTGTTCAACTACAAAGTCACTAGAAAACTCTTAGCACGGTAGCACTGGGGACGACCCCCCAGCCAAGCAGGTACTAGAGAGATCAAACAACAACGGGTTGGAAACCGACAATGCCATCATAAATATGCTCGAGGACCTCACAAATAGGATCAAGTCGAGCGAGAAGAAGATAGAAGCAAATGATAAGAAGGTATAGACCTACAACTCTAAGGTCGACAAATTCGGGGAGCGCCCCCGGTTCTGAAGAGTATATATTCGATAAAGTTTGCACAAACGCCATTCCCATAGGAAGCTGCTCCAGAACCCATTCCTAAGAAGTTCAGAGTGCCTGACCTTCCGAAGTATAACGGAACCTCGGACCCCAATGAGCATGTCACTGACAATACTTTTGTGCAGTGAAGGGCAACGACCTAAGGGACAAAGAGATCGAGTCTGTCATGCTAAAGAAGTTTGGGGAAACACTCTCGAAAGGGGCCATGATGTGGTATCAAAACCTAGCTCCTAAATCTATAGACTCATTTGCCATGCCGGCATATTCTTTCATAAAGGCATATGCCAGGGCCATCAAGGTAGCCACAAGGAATCTGGCATCTTCAAAATAAAGCAAAAGGAGAACGATATGCTACGGGAGTTCGTATCTCGCTTTCAAATGGAACGAATGGAACTACCTTCGGTCTTTGACAACTAGGCGGTACATGCCTTCACTCAAGGGTTGAACGAGCGAAGCTTGGTAGCTTCAAAGCAATTGAATCAGAACATAGTCGAGTATCCTACCATGACCTGGTCGGATGTCCACAACCGATATCAGTCAAAGATTAGGGTCGAAGACAGCCAACTAGGAGCCCCTCGGGCTTGATATATCCCAGCAGGCTTCTAGCAAATGAGCCAAAGCCAAAAAAGGAAAGATACCAACCATACACTAAAGAGAGAAGAAATGCTCTGAGTTGCAACATACCCCGAAATGATCAAAGGATGGACCGAGACCAGAATCCTTGGGGACTTGTCAATAGTGATAGGTTCAATAGGTACACAAGGCTGACGGAGGCACCTTGCTTGTAGGAATACAACTTCAATGTCGATGTATTAGATATCGTGTTCGACATCAGTAAAATTAGAGACACCATGTTGCCAAGGCATGTACAATCAGACCTTTCACAAAGGAACCATATCTTAGTATGTGAATTTCACAACACGCACGGGCACATGATCGAAGAGTGCTGACAACTCCGGAAGAAGTGGCATGATTACTCTGCAAAGCTCATATCCAGGAATTCCTCAGCAACCGAGCCAAAAATCAGTTCCTTGAAAGATAGGAAACCAAAAAGAACGAAAAATATGAGCCACAACATGTCATCCACATGATCTTGGGAGGCATCAATCCCCCGCAGAAGATCTTGATTAGAAGAACAAAAATATGCATCACCAAAGAAAAGCGAACTCGGGGTTACATACCCAAGGATTCTCTTACATTCAGAGACAAGGACATCGATACCTTGTCTCAGCCTCACAACAACGTGCTGGTAATCATTTTTTTTGTAAATACATTTCAAATTAAATGTGTACTTGTGGATCTAGGTAGCTCGACCAACATTATCAGGTCGAAGGTGGTAGAGCAGCTCGGACTACTTGACCAAATTATGCCTACCTCTCGAGTCCTCAACGGATTCAACATGGCGAGTGAAACAATGCAAGGGGAAATCACCCTCCTAGTCAATGTGGCCGGCACATTCTAAAATGCCAAATTCCACATCATTAAAGGAGACATGACGTACAACGTCTTGATCGGAAGACCATGGATACACTGCATGAGAGAAGTATCATCGACCGTCCATCAAATGATGAAATTCTAGACAAAGGATGGGATTAAAATCATCCGTGGAGAATATCATGCAGAAAGAGAAATGTTCTTAGTGCAAGATATGATGTCGACACCAAGCCCTATACCCTCGAAGAAGCCAAAGGGTAATCGAACAGTAAAATAGCGATAACAAACTACATCTTTGGCTAAGCCCGACAAAACGAAGCAGAGGACCGTATCGCGTCCTCATAGTAAGCGACTATAACATATCAAGGCTCGAAATACTGCCTGCACTAAAGTATGACCGTCTCCTTTTTTTCTTTCAAATACATTCTACACTAACTTGAGTACAGGTATCCGATCGAAACGGCCAACGCACTTTTCAACTCGAAGGTCTTAGATTCCAAAAAGCGTACGTTACACTCTTTTCCTTCGATCAGGTTTTATCCCATAAAGCGTTTTTACTAACATGATTTTTAACGAAGCAACATCTATATGCTACCTAAGAAAGACTCAACAAAGTATCCAAGGCTTCTTTTCAATCAACCCCGAATACTGGGGGGCATCCCACCGAAAGATCGCCTCCTCGGAGAAGCCAAGACGTGCTGAACAGGTTCTCAATAGGAAGATAATATATCGGGCCAACCGGTCGAACGAGATGTGTCCGCATAGAATAACCGAGCCCTTAACAACAAAAACATGTATACTTAATCAAAAGAATACTTTCCAAAGTACTTTTCATTTCAAGGAAGCTCGTTATTTTCACAAAAAAATGGCTTATCTGTCAAAAACGCCCGAACACTCGGGGACTGGCGTCAATTAATCAAAATAATGTGACCCCTGGGTTAGAGTTTCAAACTAGTGAGCCCCCAATGAGGCAACATTAAGATCAAAATACAGCTCTAAAGCCAAAATTTCCCAAACACTCGGGGACTGGCATCAAAAACTCAAGGCCACATGACCTCTAGGTCAGAAATGCCGAAATCTTAAGTCCTTACTGAGGCGATTCCAAGTTTATAAATAATGGCTCCCAGGAAAAGAAACCATTGATGACTCAGGGACTATCGCCAATTGCCACCACCATCGACTTATCAAAAATCCGAGGCTATAAGACCCCAAGTGGGCAGACTCGGTCTCATAATACCTATATAAGGCAATTGCAATATCTGTAAGACTTCAAGCAAGGCATAAACCACACATGTACCTAGTGACAATATCTGTAAGACCTCAAGTAAGGCATGAACCACATTTTGTACCAAGTGACAATATCTGTCGGACGTCAAGCAAGGCATGAACCATACTTGTAACAAGTGACAATATCTGTAAGACCTCAAGCAAGGCATGAACCACACTTGTACCAAGTAGCTAAAACTGTAAGACCTCAAAGGCATCTAAAACTTTTAAGACCTTACTAAAGGCATAATCCTGATATTAAAGTTAAGTCTATATGTCAAACTTGTAAGACCCCTAAAAGGCATACCCTTGATATAGACGCCGAAACTACTTCACTCAGGAACTAAAAGGCTCCGACCAAACATAAGTGACTACGGTTACAAGGCTGTATCAGCCAAACTAAGGTAACTCGGGGATGCCCGACCGTCACTACATAATCACAGGCCTTCAATTACTTCGAATATACTTCAAAAAGAACAGGTTAAACAGGCTACCCTTTATATAGGCAAAAGAGCTTCGACCATATCAGCTTCTAAATACAAGCTTCGAGATACTCAGCCACCGAGCCAAACCTCCCAAAGTGCTCGACCATAGCCATATAATGACTTATAATTAAGGTTTTTATCAAACCGTAGAAGAGTCAAGCAAACACAATCTCAAAAAATCCTTAACGAGGGAAAAATAAAGCCTATATTAGAGGTCACACTGACCCAAATACGTAAGAGCCACTGTCGCCAACCCATACAAAAGGTTGCATCGGCCCAAAGCGTAAGAACCACTATCGCCAACCCATATAAAAGGTCGTATCGACCCAAAGCATAAGAGCCACTGTCGCCAGCGTATACAAAAGGTCGTACCAACACCTAAGAGCCTAAGGACCAACTTGAGATTCAAAAACTTGAGGGTCAAATAAGCTCAAATCGATACCTGACTCTGAGACTGAACCCAAAATAGTTGACCAAACATGCCTAAGAGCAAAAATATAAGAGCTCGAATGCCAGCTTATACTAAAGGTTGGATCGACCAAGCGCATAAGAGCAGAAGGGCCAGCCCAATAATCCCCCGGGACATACTATAAATCTAAGGATTCCTTTTAACTCAAAGACTAGTTCATCTGGCTAAATTCATGGAAAAAACAAATGTAGAAGAAATAAAAACTGTGAGGTTTCCGTTTATACATATATGCGAGAAAATACAAGCTTCATTTATAACGTACTTTGAAAGTACAATATGCAGAATCATAAATGAAAATCTACGCCCCCTGGGAACTATTGCCTGTCGGCCTCATCCTCACTATCCTCGACAACGGATAGAGGTGACTTAGCACCACGTTCCTCTGCCCTCGCCATCTTCACCTCTTTCGAGAGGTTAAAGCCCCTAGTATGGATCTCCTTGATGGTTACCCTTCAAGACTTACACTGAGCATATTCCTTGCTCATGTCCTCGCGATCAAGAGTCTTTCTTAACTCAGCTTGAGCATCGGCAATGTATTTCAAATAGACTGCCACTCTCTGGTCAGTTTTAGTTCAACTCATTACGGCTTCAGCCAGGGCATCCACAACCTCAACCTTTATCTTCAATAGCTCAGACTCTAGCTTCATAATCATATTTGTTTGAACCAAGCTATTATCACGACCTAAGCAAAGTTGAACCTCAAAGGCGAAGGCTTTAGCTGGAGAAACCTTCCCCACTAAAGCCTGAATGTCCTCATGAGCCTTTAACTCACCATACTCGCGCTTGGCTCGGCCAAATTCATTTTGAAGGTGCTCCAAGTCTTCTATCTTTTTCAGTAGCTGAAATAAACAAAACATTAGCCTCAGAAGCTAGAAGAAGGAAGACACACTCCCTCAGAACAAAAGCTACCTACTCCTTCAGGTAGCTCTCACAATTCAAGCTTCGACTTGCCTCATACTGAAAGCATGCAAAATCGACTTCCCTTTCGTCACAAAGGAGCCAAATGGATCTCCCTATCCAAATATTTCCATAGCCTGGCCTCACGGCAAAGCAGCTCGAACTTAAGAAAGGGAAGGCGCGAAACTCAAAAGGCATTTGCCAAAACTCACCGCAGAGAAAAGGCACTGAGCTTCCTTGAAGGTCAAGCGCGTATCTTCTAGTCTAGATTCCTCAGCCCAGAAGAGCCGACCGCGGTTGGGACATGGTCAATCAGTGTATACGATCCTGAATTTCGACTATCCCTCGAAGTACCTTCGATGGGAGAAAGAATCGGCGGTAGATAACACTTATGCCTCGATATAGCTTCAACGAAAAAAGAAGACAGCAGCGGAGTAGAAACCACCTTTCCAATACCAAAACTCACGGGCACAGCAGGCTCAGTCAATACGTCCTCTCCGAGCCCCAGGTCTGGGTTCACCTTGCTTTGAGCATTGTTGCCCTGCAAAGGCATTTCTTGCTTATTGACATCATTCTTTAGCCCAGAAGATGGAAATATTTCTCCCTCTCCGAGAGGGCACTTCCTCACCTCAAAAGACTCCCTGATGCTTACAATAGTAGAGTTAGTACGCAAAAATAGAAAGTGCCTTTCCAAATAAAAGAGGGGAGGGAACAAATCGCTTCACGTACCGTGATGTTTTGCTTCTCATCTGCCCCTAGGCAAAGCTCTCCACTTACGCTCGTCATAAGTCGAGTGAGTTGCCAACTCCAGGGCCTAGTCTAGCAAATTAGGGACCTTGAACAGTATCCATGAAATTGCAATAGAAGAGGAAAGGAAGGTGCGTTTACAGAACCCACCTTCGTCATAATTAAAAACTACGAAGGCACGAGTGTACCACTTACGTGTAAAATTCAATTCCTCAGGTAATGACATAAACTCCACGGGGATAATATCAAGAGTCCGTACTCAGACGAATCAACTCATCCACTCTCGATCTCCGCCTTCTTCATCATCAACAATGAAAGGCGTGGTCGAGCGTCATTGTAAAGTTAGCAGACCTTAATGGTGAAAAGGCCGATATAGCCTGATAAGATGACTGAGCGTGAATTCAAGCCCTACTTTCTCCGAAAAGAACCTCATCATCAAGGGGGACTAGTGTGAAAGTATACATGCACAGATTCAAAAATACCTCGGCATGGTACGTGATGTTCACTTTCAGGGAAGGTATCTGCAATACTACATTTCCCTCATCCATAGTCTTTTCTCACCAACTCAAGGTGTCCCTCTCCTATTAAAGAAGTAGATTTCAAGGTATGATCCCGTTGACCCTGAATGTCGGGAGACTTTTCTGATGAGAAGTCCCCTTTCAAAGCAAAATTCCCCGCGGTAGGACCACCTGGCATCAGCGGCGCTACACCAACAAGGAAAAAATCGGAGGTGAAACTTTCTCCTCCTTACAGAATGGACCCTGGTGTAGCAGTCATGACTGTGTTGAAACTAGAGAATTGGAGCAAGAATTTGGGCGGGAGCGCCAATACTTAAATGGTGAAGGACCTAACGCGAGGATAACTAATCAAAACGAAGGAATCATCAAAAGGGCAAAGACAACCCTATTTATGGAAAAGCAGTAATTATCCGCCTGCCTCAAAGGTCGATAAAAAATACTGTCCAAAGCTTTTACCACTTTGGGAAGATATGCATGCGAGATCGCCTCAATCATTTCACAACCATGTCATAGACTTGATATCGCTATACAATTCTTTTTGGTCAGAGACCCTGCATCAACCAAGCCTCGAATAGTACCCTATCTCCAGGACCTCTACCAAAAATATTGCAAGTCCCAAGGTGGTACCCGATCTCGAGGACCTCCACCAAAAAGAAGATAGGCTATAGAAAGCCATTGCCATCATTGCAAGTCCCGAGATGGTACCTGATATCGAGGACCTCCACCAAAAAGAAGATAGGCTCTAGAAAGCAATTGCCATCATTGCAAGTCCCGAGATGGTACCCGATCTCGAGGACCTCCACTAAAAAGAAGATAGGCTCGAGAAAGCCATTGCCATAATTGCATTACCCGAGATGGCACCCGATCTCGAGGACCTCTACCAAAAAGTAGATAGGCTCCAAAAAGCCATTTCCATCATTGCAAGTCCCGAGATGGTACCTGACCTTGAGGACCTCTACCAAAAGGAAGATAGACTACTGAAAACCATTGCTATCATTGCAAGTCCCGAGATGGTACCCGATCTCGAGGACCTCCACCAAATAGAAGATATGCTTCAGGAAGCCATTGGCATCATTACAAGTCCTGAGATGGTTCCCGATCTTGAAAATCTCTCTCAAGAAGAAATTAAGCTATAAAAAAGTCATTCATATATAAGCTTAACCTCGAAGTGGCGCCCCACTTCGATAATTTCTGCTATTACGAGTACAGGTCGTTTACCCAATTTTCCGGACCTTGAACTATCTGAGCTCCAGCCAACTCCCGCTCAAAAACTACTAATAAAGCCTTAATATTATTTTTCTACTTCAGATCAGGCTATCTTTATTCTCATACATCTGAGCAAATGCCCCATCGAGGGCTATAACGGGGTCCGACAAGCTAAGTTTCGTTCTGATAGTCTGAAGCATTACTCTCATTCAACTCGAAGTCGGGGGTCTCGAGGATTTGAGTTGGTCTATCCAACTCGGGTTCGGTCCAAAGGACGGCAAACAATTCCACAAGGAATCGGGTTAATCAGTCAAGATTCGGAGAAATAATTGTACCAGGGCTCGCCATTCGCACCGATCGGTACACATTTAGATTTTCAACAAATGAAGATACAAGGAAATATAGCATAAATCAGAAACATATTAAAAAGACATCTTTATATTTATAAGCACATGATTGTGAAATCCCATGGGGGTCCTTAAACGAAAACAAAGAAGCAAAAAAGTACATATATAATAAAAGCCAAGAGCGTAGTCTATTCTCGGGGGTGCATTCTCGACCGCAGTGACTCTGAGCACCATCTCCTCGGGAGCTCCATATCAATCTTCCAGAATGTCATCTTCAAGTGAGAAGATTAAGAAAATGAAAGTGATACAGAAGAAGCAGAAAAAGATGAAGAAAAAGCCATAGCCCGCCAAAGAGCAAAAGTTTTTTATCATGCCGAGGAAACCACGACCCGATAGAAGATTCGGCGAGCGCCGGCCTTACCTTCATGGCTACTTTGAGTCCACTTCTTTGAAAATTGTGCCATACAAGTTAGCGGCCGGTAGTGCAACTTCACCCTACAGAAAGCAAAAGGGATGAAGTGCCACACTAGGCTGGAGTAGGGAGGTGAGCAGCAGTGTATAGTTCGAACACCCTCCTGAGCAGCGACGTAGAGTCCAAATTTCTTCCCGAGTCAGACGAAATTGGCCGCCCTATCTCATCACCTCGAGCCAATGGCGACATCCATAAAAAAAACAAAAACAACAATGACAAGTCAATTTAATCTCACTTGGCAAGGGGAAGCCCAGGAAAAAGACCATAGAGTGGCTGACCAGAATGCCGCCATGTAACCTTAAGGCCGCGGGCCTTAAACATGGTGGATAAAAATGGATGAGGATGAAGAGAAGAAATGGGTGGAATTATATTGGAGGACACTTAAATGAAAAGTTCTAGGAGGCTCCCATTTATAGAAGGTGGCGGCGGAACTGACAACACTATCAATATCTTTGAAAGACATATCTACAGGCGCAATGAATGCATTGTCGGGAACTAAATCGACAACGATATTATCTCTTTGGCGAATGAGAATCGCTTGAATGACGCTGAAAAAATTAGTCAATGGGACGCCTCAGTTATCGCAAGGGCTTACGTCACAATAATGACATCATCGTGGGAAGTTTGAAGAGATGGGTATAAAAGTCGTTTCTTATCATTCCACTCTAAGAAACGTAGGGACTATCTGCATGAAGCAAAATCGGAAGGTCCAATCTTCCGTCGTCACGATGGCTCGTGAGCACATCTCAAGAGCTCGAGGCTATGATCGAAGCTGACCTCCAAAGGGCTATTGACGCTCAACCTCGAGGCAATACAAACCAACAGTTATGATGAAAAAGTGGAGAGTTCCTAACGCGCGCAAATAGGGCTGACAAAGCCTAGTGGACTAGTCCAGAAACGAATCAAGATATTAAAGGGCTGTATAAGCCCCATATATTTGTAGTATATTGGAATTCCTCCTCATATACAAAGGGGATCTTTGTCATTTGTAAACATCTTATGCAAAATACTAAATACACAAGAACATTCTTTTTGCTTTTTAGCATATTCTCTTGGTTTCATTTTTTCATTTATTACTTATATTCATTATGTTCTATTTATTATTCTTCATTTATTGCTAATGATTGATCATAAAGAGCCATCATCATAGCTCTCATAACTATTATCTCCCTCTCGACTGCTCCAAGTCATCCATCCATATCGACTCCGAGGCCTTATAAACGACAACTCGAGACTCCTGATCTCCAACTGTTTGGTTAGATTAATTATATCGTCTCTACGCTATAATCGTGATTCTAACCCTTTATTTAGCATCCATTGCTTAACAACTAGCATAAAAATAGATCACGTATTTTTAGAACTTCACAATCAAATTTAATTGTTATTACCATTTTTATGGTAAACAAATCATTGCAATATCAGGCATAGAAGAAAGTCGTTATCTCTTTCTTTCTAATATTGATGTACAAATCCATTGCAAATATAGGACTTGTAGAAGAGATCCATCGCGTAGAAGAAAGCCGATATCTCTGGAGAGAGAGAGAGAGAAAATTCTGAGAGAGAATCATGTCTTAATTGAAAGAAAGAGATGAGAAAATTATTAATAGCATATTTCATGTCTTAGGATATATTATAAATAGCTACTTTTCTATAAAATATAATAGATAGCTATAGAAAATAATATTTTAAAATTATTTTAATTTATAATAAATAAAGTGTATACTTTTATTATAGGAGATAAAATTTTCTTTAAAAATTGACTCGGCCTTCTTTTATGTTGATTAATTCAAATTGCGGAACAAAACTATGCGAGTTTAGCATCTGTACATTATTAAAGAAATTTATGTTAAATAAGTTATTACAACAGGGCATGCAAGTCCTAAGTTTGAGAGACAAGATCCGTCCAAAAGCTTTGGTTGCAATTTGAGCACGCTCTTGTTGCAAATTAACTAAGTTAAAGGGCGTGCTCAAATGTTTTCTCACTTTTCTTCATATTTAATTGGATTAAAATTTGACAAAATATTTTTGTGCGAACGTATTTTCATAAAAATAATTTTTCCATGAAAAAGAGAAATTATTTTTTCAAACTCTCTTTTAACCCTAAATACACCCACCCTCCAATCCACCCTGAAACCCTCGACCCCTACCTTGGGCCATCCACCGATCCTCGAAACGACCACCCAATGACCTACCCCTCCACAAACCCCTCCCATACTGACTGTTGAACCCCGAGCCTGAAACCTCAACCAACGATCTCACTTTTCGACTCCTGAACGACCCCAACCATTGACCTCCGCTCCCACCCCTGACCCCCTCATCACGACCCTCCCCATTCCCTTGCTTCCCTTCCCTCGAGGCTCAAATCCTTATCGCCCATGCCGACGATTCTTTTCCCATAGTATTTTTCTAAATTATATATAAATGCTTTTGTGAGTATATTTTTCGCATATGAGCCAAATATAAAAAAATTAGTAAGATAATCCATTATTTTCTAGGAAAAGATTTCCTTCGTGCCAAACACGTACAAAGACATAAAGTTCCTATATGCAATATTTTCTCCTGATAAATGATTTTAATTTAAAAGTGATTCGGAAGTGGCCTCAAATTTGCAATTAATCCATGTGAAAGGAGAGGAAAAAATGGCAAATTTATTTGACTGAGTGACAATGGCTTAAAAGACTTCTCCTAAAGCTGAATCTAGAAAATCAACACCTCTTCCTTTAATAATTGAACCAATAAAATATTGAATCAACTCGTAATTCTATGGTCCGTGCCCCCAAACGTGTCAACTTTAACATAAACATTGTAGAATACTTCACTGCATCCTCTTCCTTTACATGATCAGGCCCCCTATATATATACCACTTCATTTCCCTCCTAAGCTCACATCTCTACTAACTCTCCTCAAAAACTCTCTTTCATCAATTCTCTCTCCTTACTTCTTAAGTGAAGAAACAGAAATCCACAAACCAAAAAGAAGTCAGCATCTGAAATATACTATATACAGAGAGATGGAGCAAAATGTACCAGTAATGGCAAAAAAGTTTTGGAAAATAGTCCGAATGGCTTTTTTCATGCTGAGGAAAGGATTATCAAAGAGAAAGCTAATGTTTGATCTCAACTTATTAATGAAGCGTGGCAAGATTGCTAGCAAAGCCGCCATTCAAAACCTGATGTTCCACCATAATAATAATAATACGTATGGCCACCAATGTCCTTCCTCCACCTCATCTTCCAAAGAGTACTACGAGTTCAGCTGCAGTAACAGCCCTGCTTTTCACCTTCCCTTTAACCTCAACAAACGCACTAAGCACAATCATCGCCATGCACCTGCAACTGACGATGACGTTTTAATGTTGAACGCGGCCGTGTTGAAGGCGTTGGAGATGATTCAGAGTGAAACGGCGTCACCTGCTTTACCTGGATTTGGGAGAACCCTTACGGTGAGGCAATTAAGGGTCACTGATTCGCCGTTTCCTCTTAGAGATGGAGAGGGTAACAGTTACGCGGATGAGAAAGCTGATGAATTCATTTCAAGATTTTACAGAGATTTGAGACGAGAGGCTTCCGCTTTTGCTTAATTTTTTCTTTTTAAATAATTTGAGAGTCCATGCATGTAATTGTGTCCACTCCTGTGCAATAAACAAGGTTTGGATGTCATTGTGATATACCGTATTCCCTTAGTTTTGATTCGTCCTATGACATCTTCAAGGCTGAACTCCTGAAATTTTGCATCCACAAAAATTCTCTCTTATGTTTATTGTCGAGTGCTTGTTACTACTACAGTACATTTTTGGTTTCTGGAAAGTAAAAGGCGAAAAAGTTGAATTAGAAATTATTTCTTACAAGTTCAAGTAAAGCATATTGAACAAGCATAACAAGTTAAAATTTATTCCTTTCTTCAAACCCAAGAGGAAATGTAATTAATCTTAATAGGAAAGGATTCAACTGTAACTGCCAACCCTGTAACTGCATGGATTTTGGATTATTTCTCAGTTCATTCCACCCCTATTGGGAAAGGAAATTTTATTACTATTAAAGTAGATTTTCATGTAAAACGAAAAAATTCTTGGAATCTCATTTAGACAGTATTACACGTCCATAATCTATAATAACGTACAGAAATTTTTATTTGGTCCAATCACAAACCAAATTGTTGCCAGGAATTCTTGCACAAGGTCAAAGGGAAATGCCGCAATTGACTAATGAAGGCACAGTGATTCTGCTAATTTCCTAAAGAAAAATATGTGAGAAGAAATAATTAAGTAAATAAAGGTATGTTCTTTCTAACCGTGTAAATTTTTAGATAAATTAGTTTCACATCTCAATATAGTATCTTAGTTTGAGTCTTATCGTTATCCAATATCAAAAAAAAAAAACATTACACACTTGGCTTATAAAAAGAAATTAAGTTCGTACGTGAGAAGGCTAGTTGAAGACATAATTAACAAAATAAAAGTTTGGTAGTTAACGGGGACTTAAATTTATAGATGAGATAGATCATACGCCTCAACAAAACCGTCTTATGTTCATATTTATAAATGGAAACACGTTGTTTAATCTGTACCTTTCTCTTTTAACTTTACTACGAAGTAGTATTTATTTACAGTACTTATTTATTGTAGTGGTATCAGGTATGTAAATCAAATCCTTTGCTTTTTAGGTTGGTCATCTACTTGGAAACCTCCGTTGGCGGTAACATCCAAGCACCTTATTATTTTATTGGTGTACTTGATTGCTTTTTAAATTTTGCGAGAAATTGTGGGGTTTATTACTAAAGTAAAGCTGTCAATGCCTTTTGGGTTAAAGCTGATCTTGAAATATACTGAACCACCTCCTGGCAAATGTCTTCTAACCAGGACAAAGACCAAAATCAGAAACCCCGTCGACTAGAAAGAATTTTACATCAACTGATGCATAATCTTAGCGAAACAATTAAAGAGAAGTGGGTTTATTTAAGAGTTAGGCTTGATCTCTACCAAGTATATTACGTAATTAATAGTAAAAAGAGAAATCATGTGCAAAAAAAGTATATACAGTGAAACATCTCTATAATAGCCTCGTTTGTTCTTAATATTTTTGTATATTATAGCTGCATGGGTCCAAATTTGACTAACCACGACCTACGATGAATACGACAAACGATCAGGTCACTTCGAGTTGACGTCTCCAAAGAGACGACCTTATTACAAAAAAGGAGAATGTACGACCCTTGCAATAGTATGAGTTCGTTAGGAGACATTGGGAATATTCTATTGAATATTCTTGGTAGGTTATTTCTGACAACTTAGGGGAGTTTCTCTCTAGTAAGGAGGATAAAGGGATTTGTAAATGGGGGGATGGGCAAGAAAACATTATCTGAGAGCAAGAGAAAATCTATTACCAATCACACCTTCATTTTACTTAATCCATACTTATTATACTCAGCTAAGATTTAACCCTTCCTTTTTGATTGATTTGTTCAAAGAGATTCTCATATCTTTTGAGTCAAACAATTTGGTGCCGTCTGTGGGGATTTCTATAGCTAAAACCATAGCTGTTTATCTAGATTTTAGAAAGCAATAACTACTTTTCCTCATACTTCATAAGAACCAACAATGGCTGAAAAGGGGGAAGCAAGGCTAAAAGCAACAACGGGTGTCGCAAACAATATTCTAAGTTCCCTCAACGAGGCCGGCACAGAAAGTAATGAGAATTCAACGCCAAGCGCCACACCGGAGGGGGAGACCTCACCCTTTCGCACGAAGATCTAACAATCTTGCGTGAAAGGAGACCATTAAAATCCATGACAGGGGTTGCACCACCAGCAGTCAAGAAGATGCAAGAAGAATGCTTAACAAGTGCTTTGAGCAACATGCTCAAGAAACCCACTCAAGGAGATGTCAAAGACATAACACCAACAGAAATCACGGGTGCTGCCAATAAGCCAAGCGCCATACGAACGGGTAACACCTGTATTGTTCCTAATGCAAGTGACGATGCGCTCATGGCCATCTTAAAGAAAATGGAAGACATGGAGAATGAGAACAAAATGCTCCGTGACCAAATGAAGGAATATCAGGCGAGAGTTGATAAAATAGGAGGCGCTCCGAAGCTGTTACCAAAATGGGATGTGGGCTGATTCTTCGGACAACCATATAGTGAAGGGGTTGCTACTTACCCCATTCCAAAGACCTTCAAGATGCCACCGTACTTGAAAATATAGGACAAGACCACGGACCTAGAGGATCACCTAATCCACTATGTTACTGCAGTAAAAGGCAATGATCTCTCAAAAAAACAGGTACCATCTGTGCTAATAAAAACGTCAAGCGAGAGTTTGACAGGGGGAGAATTGACATGGTACTCCCAGTTACCATCGCGATCGATATTAACATTCGAAGAGATGGCAGATAAATTCGTCACCACCCACGCATGAGTGAAAAAGGCCGAAGCTAGGGTCAATGATATCTTCGATGTCAGACAATTGACGGGCGAGGGACTCCGAGGCTTCCTGTCCCGGTTCAACAGAGTAAGGATGAGTCTACCGAATGTGTCAGAAGAGATGGCGGTGGTAGCCTTTCAAAATGGGTTAAACAGGAGCGGACCAAGAGCGACCAAAAAATTTCTCAGTAGACTCATGAAATACCCCCTAGCACATGGGAAGAAATCCACAACGCCTACTGCGTCGAGGTAAGGGCAGACAAAGAAGACCTGAATAGGCCGCTTCAGCGATTAATGTCAGTCTAGACCGAGACAAGGAGAGACCGATGTAATGAGGGGCGAAGAATCAACCACCACATTTCAATCGAGAAAGGAATAAGCCCCATATCCATACATCCAACCCGCCCCCTCCACGATATGCAGATGTAGTGTTAAGGTACACTACCCCCCTCCCCCCCCCCCGAAAAGAAAGAGGTATGCCTCCACTACTGTCTGCTCATAATTTTTGTCTTTCCCCTTCAGAGATAGTGTACGCACTGGAAAAGTTGGGCACGAAGGTACAGTGGTGCCACAAAAAATGAAATCAGACCTAAGCGCTAGGAGATCCAACGTCTTCAGTGAATTCCACCAAAAAAGAGGACACAAGACCATTGATTGCATAGGTCTACGGCAAGAACTGGTTAGGATGTTGAACCAGGGGTACCTGATAGAACTGCTAAGCAATAAGGGAAGAGCCAATTTCACTCGAGGACGTGAACCATCTCAAGGACCTCCAAAGCCACCCTCGCCAGCGCGTACCATACAAATGATCATCGGCGGCGGCGACGACACAGTAATAAACCATGTGAATTTCACCAACTCACACAAACTCAAACGGACATTGGCTCATCTTCAATAAGTCAGATACCGACGGTTTGTCTTTCTTTCACTATGATGCTTTGGTTATAAATTTATACATCACCGATACTGATGTAAACAAATAAATCATGGTAGATGATGGAAGCGGCGCGTGTATTGTCCGCCCGTGAGTGCTCATGCAAATAAGGCTCGAGGGTAAGATAATACCGCGTTGCATAACACTAACGATTTTTAATAACGCAGTAGAGCGGAAGTCCGGTGAGATAGTGCTACCTGTTCTGGTGGGAGGGATCACCACTGAAAAAAAAATTGCATGTTATTAACCAGGAAATGACTTGCAACGCCATCATATGGCGATCATGGATACACGCCATGCGAGTTTTCCCCTCAAGCTTCTACCAAGTAATCAAATTTCGCACTCCATGGGGTATATATAGTATCCGAGGTGAACCACACACCACCCAGTAGTGTTACCGAACCGCCCAGGACTGTACGCACACCAAACAACTAAGAGGAGCAAGTATGGAAGCATAGCAATCAGCATTGTCGCGTATAAAATCTGATGTATTGGTCGAAGCCATCAGGGACTCCGACATTGTAGAAGCCTGCAAGGCAACCGTAGAAGAGCTCGACCCCGTCCAATTGGACAACACCGACAGTGGAAAAAAGGCTTACATTGGACACAACCTCTCAGATCCAGGTAAGCACCGTGAGTTTTTAACTAACAATTCCAATTTGTTTGCTTTCTCCCGCTCGAATATGCTAGGAATCTAAAGGGACATCACCATACATAGGCTGAACGGCGACCCACTCTATCCACCAGTTTGACAGATAATGAGAAAATTCAATTCTGTAATAACTGAGGTAGTTAGTAAGGAGGTTGATAAGTTACTTGCCAACAGTTCCATCAGTGAATCAAAATAGCCCCAATGGGTCGCCAATGTGGATAAGGTCAAAAACAAGAACGGGTAATGGCGGATGTGCGTGGACTTCATTGATCTTAACAAAGCATGGCGGATGTGCGTGGACTTCACCAATCTTAACAAATCATGCCCAAAGGAATCCTTCCTATTACCTCACATGGACCAGCTTATTGATGCAACAGTATGACATGAATTTCTAAGCTTCTTAGATGCCTACTCCGGCTATAAGCAGATTCTGGTGGCTGAGGAAGATCAAGAAAATACCACCTTCATCACCCATCAAGGGACGTACTTCTATTAGGTGATTCCCTTCGAGCTCAAGAATGTAGGGGTCACATATCGGAGGTTAGTCACCAAGATGTTCCAAGGGCAACTCAATAAGACCATGGAGGTATACATAGACGATATACTAGCATAGTCGAGAAGGAAAGAGGATCTTATTGGTCATCTGAAAGAAGCCTTCGAAATACTAAGGCAGTACAGGATTAAATTGAATCCCGAAAAATGCGCCTTTAGCCTAGCTTCCGAAAAGTTCCTCAGATTCCTAGTATCGCAAAGAGGAATCGAGGTTAACCTAGATCGAATTAAGGCAATCGATGCTATACCAAAGACACTAACTAGCAAGAACCAGGTGCATAAACTAACGGGACAAATAGTTGCCTTATCAAGGTTCATTTTATGTTCCTTGGATAGATGCCATAAGTTCTTCAATGTGCTAAGGAAAGATCACGGGCTGCAATGGAACGATGAATGCATCGACGCCCCAAGAAAGCTGAAAATGTAGCTATATTCACCCTCACTACTCATCAAAGCAGACCCGTGCGAATGCCTACTGGTGTATCTGGCCATTTTCAAAGTTGGGGTAAGCGCGATTTTGGTTCATGAAAATAAAGGTACATATTCCCTTATTTATTATATCAGCAAAACTTTAATCGATGCCGAACGAGATACGTTCACCTGGAAAAACTAGCTCTGGCATTGGTCGTAGCTTCATGAAAGATTAGACCATACCTCCAATATCACCCCATAAAAGTGGTGATGACATTCCCCCTAAGGGATATCCTACATAAACCCGAACTATCGGGCATGATTGCCAAAATGGGCCATAGAGCTATTCGACCACGATATAATGTACCAACCGCGAACCGCTATTAAGTTATAGGTACTCGCAGATTTCGTTGCTGACTTCAGCGCGGAGATATTACCCGAGGTAGAACAAAAAGCACTACGTGCTTCTACACGTACCGAACTTTGGACCCTCTACACTGATGGTGCCTCTAACGCCTCAGGATCAGGACTAGGACTCTTCCTCGAAGTCCCTACAGACGAAGTAATTCTCCAGTCCATATTCCCCAAGATGACTAACAATGAAGCCGAGCATGAGACTGTGATTGTAGGTTTGAAGTTAGCCTTCAAATATGGCGCTAACGACTCGTCCTCCACTGTGACTCCCAACTCATAGTGAATCAGATCACTGGAACTTTCCAAATTAGAGAACACAGGCTACGAAGGTACTTGTCAAAAATCCATAAATTACTACCAGAATTCGACTAATGTTTCCTCAACCAAATACCCAGGGCACAAAATATCGAAGCAGACGACCTCGCTAATCTAGCTGCAGCAAAAATATCAACAAAGAAAATGTCGTCATCCTCCTTCATTATGCATAGACCACATCGAGGTACATTCAATAAAATTAACTTGGGACTGGCGTAATCGATTTGTAGCCCATTTTCAGGAGGGAACACTCCCACAAGACAAAAAAAGAAGCCAAAAAACTCCGGGTACAGGCAGCCTGGTACAGCCTAGTGAATGGTTATCTCTACAAAAGAATGTTCGGCGGTCCCTTAGCCAAATGCCTTGGACCATACCGAACAAGGAGAGTACTGGAAGAAGTGCATGAAGGACACTACGACTCCTATACAGTAAATCGCACCCTCGTCTGATGTCTTATCCGTGCCAGGTACTACTGGCCCACCATGAAAAGAAAATCCCCCGACTACGTCAAGAAGTGTGAACAATGTCAAAAGTGCGCCTCTATGATACATCAAGTAGGGGAACTCCTTCACTCTGTCATAACGACTCACTCTGTCATTTCGCCATGGTCGTTCATAAAGTAGGAATGGACAAAGTTGGGGCCCTCCCAGTAGGGCAAGGTATAGTATGATTCCTCCTAGTTTTAACTGACTACTTCTCTAAACGGGTAGAAGCAGGTGCATACACTTAGGTACGCGAGCAGGAGGTCATCGCCTTCATATGGAAAAACATCATATGTCGTTTCAACATCCCCGAAGAAATTAGCTGCGACAACAGTCCTCATTTCATCAGAAAAAGAACGACCGAGTTTTTCGAAAAATGGCACATCAAACCTATACTCTCCACTCCATACCACCCTACCGTCGATGGTCAATGCGAATCCTCCAACAAAATAATAATGAATATTGAAAATGAAGCTCGAGGAAGCTAAAGGGATATGGCCTGAATTACTACCAGAAGTATTATGGCATACCGAACTACGCCAAAACTAGCATAGGAGAAATAACATACTCACTAGTCTACAGGACTAATGCGGTTATACCCGTCAAGGTCGGGGAGCCTAGTTTGAGATACTCCAACAAGAGCGAAACAAGTAACGACAAAATCAGGCTACAGGACCTAGATGAAGCTGAAGAACAACGAGACATGGCCCACGTAAGAACAATGGTTCAGAAGAAACATATAGAAAGATACTATAGCAAGAGAGACAAGGTACGACCGCTCAAAGTCGGAGACTACGTCCTCAAGGCTAAGACACAAGCCTCAAAAGACCCTAATGAAGGAAAACTGGGACGTACCATACAAAATTGTAGCCATAGCAAACAAAGAGCATTCCAGTTAGAAATAATGGAGGGAAAGATACTCCACAACAACTGGAACATCTCCATCTCAAGTACTTCCACATCTGAAAGAAGGCGTTGCCTAAGTCATACTCTTTTTTCCTCGCACATATTTTTTCCCAATCTGGTTTTCCTGGAGAGGTTTTCAATGAGACGGCAAGGGAGACACATCAAGGATCGGACTGTTGTTCATCACCTCGATCCGTTAACAGGTTCTCCGGAGTGAACTAAAGAATGGATTGGACATATATATAAGTGGATCTCCGGTGTACGTGCAGAATCGACATGTGATTCTCACAAGAACTTAACCAAATCTCCATTATATATATAAATATATCTCCAGTGTACGTGTGGAATCAACATATGGTTATCAAAAGAACTTAATCGAATCTCCATTATATGTTTAGAGCAAACATGTAATCCTTATCTCCGTTGCATAAGAAAAATCATGTCTTCCTAAAGGAACACGACCGAATCTCCAACGGAGAATGACCTAGGCCATAGACGATAACATGGGTTTGACCTCATTCGAACTACGATGGGATCCTACTTCGATGATAGTTCGAAGTAACATCCCAATGGCCAAGACCATCAACGATAACATAGGTTCGATCTCGTTCGAACTATGACGCGATCCTAATTCGATAACAGTTCGAAGGAACATTCCAATGGCCAAGGCCATTCATGATAACATAGTTTTGACCTTGTTCAAACTACAACGGAATCCTACTTCGATGACAACTCGAAGTAGCATCCCAATGGACAGGGCCATCAACGATAACATAGGTTCGACCTTGTTCAATCTACGACGGGATCCTACTTCGACGACAGTTTGAAGCAACATTCCAATGGCCAAGGCCAGTGATGATAACATAGGTTCGACCTTGTTCGAACTAGGATGGGATCCTACTTCGACGACAGTTCAAAGTAACATCCCAATGGCCAAGACCATCAAAAATAACATAGGTTCGACCTTGTTCAAACTACGATGGGATCCTACTTCGATGACACTTCGAAGCAACATCCCAATGGCCAGGGCCATAAACGATAACATAGTTTCGACCTTGTTCGAACTACGACAGGATCCTAATTTGACGACAGTTCAAAGCAACATCCCAATGGCTAAGAACATCGACGATAACATAGGTTATACCTTGTTTGAACTATGATGGGATCCGACTTTGACGATAGTTCGAAGCAACATCCCAATGGCCAAGGCTATCGAAGATAGGATAGGTTAGACCTCATTTGAACTACAATGGGATCCTACTTCGATGACAGATCGAAGAAACATCCCAATAGACAGGGCCATTGATGATAACATAGGTTCGACCTCGTTCGAACTACGATGAGATCCTACTTCGATGATAGTTTGAAGCAACATCCCAATGGCCAAGGTCATCGACGATAACATAGTTTCGACCTCGTTCGAACTACAATTGGGGTCCTACTTTGACGACAGTTCGAAGCAACATCCTATTGGCCAAGGCCATCGACGATAACCTAAGTTTGGCCTCGTTCGAACTACGACTGAATCCTACTTCGACGACAGTTCGAAGCAACATCCCAATAGCCAAAGGCCTCAAAAATATCCTGTGCACGATAAATGCATGAAAAAATTAGCTAACAAAAGTAAATTTTACATTACAGTAAAATATCATTTACCTTTGCTCCTACAAACAGGCCCAAGTATGACCCATACAAAAATCCCTAGAAGAACGAAGTCTACACTTCGTCCCTGGTGGGATAAGCATCCTCGTACCATGAATCCAAATCCAGATGACCCGCATTATCAGAGTTGATGTCGCCCCCGTCAGGAGTATGAGGGTCATACACGCAGGCCTCACGAGCCGCACAAATTGCGGTATGAACGACCTGAACCTCCTCCTCGGTCACCCTTCCCTCAGCGAGAAAAGCCCCATACACATCCAGTTGGGCCTCAACATGAACCCACAACTCATATGAAAGATGAGGCGCATCCGGATCGGCTGTAGGATGAGACTTGGAAGGCTGAGAGCATCGAATCGCATCCTCTACCCTCAGCGAAGCAATTTGACTGTTCTGTGCAACCAGCTTTGCCTCCAATTCTCTAATGCACCCTTCGAGTCCTGCAACGCGACGACCAGAGTCTTCCCTCTCCCTAGTCAGTTTTGACTTGGAAATACAGAGGGCATCTTCCATAGACATTGATTCAAAAATGGTTGCCGCCAACTAATCGGCGCTAACATTCAGTTCTCCCTTAAGTCACTCTATCTATGTTATCCTGGCATTTAACTCAGTGGTCAAGTTGTCCACCTTCGCTTGCAAGTTGGCATTCTCAGTCGTTACCCCCTCGCTCAATTCGAGTTCATCCTCCTTCACCTTGAGAGAGGCCTCCAGTTCACTGTTACGGGCAACGACTAATCATACCCAATTTTTTTCTTTGTATTTTTTACATGCAAATACTTTCAAAATAGCATGTATAAGTATGGTCAAGTTTTTTAGCATTTTTTCCTAATATTTAAAGGAGTTTTTAAATCAATTTATTGTCCATTTTAGTAGTACAAAAACCAATAATTATTGCCAAAATTATTGTTTTTGGTGAATAATTTATAATATCCCCATATTTATATCACAATATAGCTAAGTTAATTTTCATATATTTTTACAATTTATTTAGTAATTTAATAGATAAATTGCATGTAATTGCAATTTTAGCCAAGTTTAAGAATTAATAGCATTTTATAATTATAAATTGATTCCAATATTTTAAAATTAATATTTATATAATATTAAGTGACTCAGTACCTTTAATTTGTTTTCGAAGTCATTATTTACTATTTTTATAAAATAAAAGGGAAGAGATGGCTATTTAAAATCTAGCCTCATTTGCATTTCAATTATAGCCAAATTGATCCCCTGATTAACCCAATTTGGACCAGCCCAAACACTAAAAATAACTCGACCCCTAACCTGTTAATACAACCTACCCGATCATTCTTTTAATCTAGGCCGTTGATCATTTTGATCAACTGCCACGATTGACCCTTACCTTTTTAATCCCCCAAACCCCATTATCCTAATTCATTTCCTATCTCTTAGCCGCCTCCAAACACCCCTCTCTCTCTCTCAATTTCTCTCGGAGGCTCTTGAAAACCTAGCCTCTCTCACCATCTTCAACCACAACCTCACCGGAATCCATGGACTCTCCGCCCATGGATGGCTTGAACTTATCTCTCTCTGCTCTTAAACAATTGGTGTTCGATGTTTCGAGGTCTCACCTCAATGGTGTTCGTTCAGACATTCTCGGATTCAAGGTTCTATGGCCTCTTCGGCCTTGCTCCGGCGTATCCAAGCATTATGAGCCTATTTTTTATCTTTCCGACCAAGATCGGACCTTTTCAAAGCCTTTCTCGTTTTAGGGTTCTTCTGAAGTCCTAGCTATTCAAAGGTTTCTTTGATTTTTCTTAAATTTGTTGTATAACTGTGCACTACTGGATTTTTTAAACGTTTTTCCCTGATTTTTCTTTCAAATTATCCTTTAAAACCCTTCTCTTCGATTTTGAGTTTTCTGAAAGGTTCAAAATGTTTCTCCGATTAGTCTTTTCCTTTCTTTATGTGTATTTGTCACGCATGTGCTCTTGCTATTTTCTTATGCTTTCTTTTACCCTAAGTGATTCTTTTGTGCTTTGTTTTTTCTAATGTGTTCCTAGACCATGCTCGCATGTTTATCTTGCTATGTTCCCTATGTATTCTTTTTCTAGGCTTTTTCGATATCCTTGTGTTCCTCTACTGCATTTTCTATTAAGTTTTTAGTTCTTTGTTTGCCTTATACTGGACCTTGTTTGAGTTCCCTTTAGACATGTTTCTCCTACTGTTTTCTTAAGTGTTATACTATCTCTTTTCTCTTCTGAACTTGTTTACGTCCCAGGTTTTTTATTAAACATGTTCCTTCCACTCTCGCTATGCTTTAAATCAGTTTCTTCACTCTGTATTTCGAACTTGCTATTATATCTTTTTGCTTTCTCATGAGTCTCTGAAAGAGATCTCTAAGCATGTTTCAGTTACTTGCATCATCGTCTCTATATCTGATTCGAAGCGAAAACCTTAGAATTTGGGCATTTTTTTTACAAGGTTTAGTCAGGTGTTTGAACTGGGGCTCTATTTTGGAATCCTTGACTTTTATCATTCTGATTCTATGAGCTAAGTTTGAATTTCTTTATTTACGACTATGAACTTTTTCTATGCTAGCTCTCCTACTGATTAGATGATAGTTCTTCGTGCTTAAGCATGATTGTATGTTTTTATATGTATGATGAATTCTTTCTTCTGAAAAGGTTTTCCAACTTATGATTGATTCAAAATCTTTTTTAGGTCTGATTGATTGTTACTGATTTTCCTTAAGTAAATCCTTTCTTCACCTTTTCCGATTCATCTATACCAAAATTCATACCTTGTGATTTACTGGCTGTTAATTGATTTCCTTTCCTTATTTGCACAAACCGTGTGCTATCAGACTTTTTCCTTAAATAAATCCATGTATATTTACCCTTCTTGTACTGCTTTGGAAAAGGTTTTGATGAATCTTTTCCTTAATCATTTTTACCCGTTGGAAATCAAAATCCTTTAATTAAAGGGAAACTTTTGTAATTGATTTTAAAATTATCCTCATGCCTTATTCTTCTTGCCTTCTACACTATAACTATTCTAACCAAGACACCTTGAATTCGACACTTTTTAGACACTATGAATCACACAATTTTTTTAATTCAATACTTTGACACTACTCAAGTATCATAGTTCTCTAATCATAGCATTCTGACTATTGCTCGCACTTTGGCTTTACAAGACTACTGCTTTCTTTTCTTGTTTCCCTGAAACTGGTATATTCTAGTTTTGTTTTCAGTCTCATCCCAATGTGTTTATTTTACATCTTCTACACCCATGTCTGCTTTACTGTCTATGTTTAATGTTAATTAGAATGTCAATTTCTTGCATATGTTTCTAGTGTGAATCCATGCACCCCTGTCCCCTTCTTTGTGTTTGAGTTTGAAGTTCAAAACATGGCAACATCCAAGTTGTTGCTCATGTTTGGACTTGATCCCTTAGGGGATCCTAACTCCCAAACAATGTGGCTAACAGGCTGGTTGGGGTGTGTCAACACTTTCAATTGCTAGGTGTGACCACCGACCTATCTTTGCTTCCTCTCAAAATCCATCTTTGCACTTACACTCTCTCTTAGCTTTTAAGTTCTTCCCCCCCCCCCCCCCCCTTGGTGATCCATGCTTTGGGACCTTGAGTTCCCTCTGAACTTGGACACTTGAGGACTGACTCTTCCATACTGCACTATGATTCAATTCTGCAATATATTTGGGTGTGAGCACTGCCCGGAGTCCATTTGAGACTCTTAGGGAACTCTGACACATCCCAAATAAGAGAAATGCTTTGGAATATGATCTTTGGATATTGGTTTACTTCATATGTCAGACAGAAAGTCTGAATCAGGCTCTCCTTAGTCGTAAATTTTTAGTTCTCCGATGTAATTTTACTTTTCTTGTTCATCCTGGACTGTAATAATAACTTGTAATAACTATTGAGGATGTTAGTGAAAAGGGAAGGGTCAATTATGCATGAAAACTGGTAGATTTGATGTCCATATGGATATTTACACTTCTACTCTCATGTATCTTGTTTTCAGCTTGAACTTTTCCATCTCATATAGGGACCATGTCTATAGGCTTCTGCAGTTTTGCATCTCATATAAAGACCATATCTATAGGTTTCTGTACTTCTGCATTATATAGAGACTATGTCTATAAGTCATTTCTGAAATGCAGCATATCATATAGATAATATGCCTATAGGACTTCCTGAATTTTGCCTCTCCATCTATCACTAGGCAAACCTGTTCATAGGTTTAAATAACAAACATCATTCTAGATACTATGCCTATTGGACTTCTTGAATTTTGCGTATGCATCTATCACTAGGCAAACTTGTTCATAGGTTTAAATAAAACCAATATTCTAGATACCATGCCAATAGGACTTCTGCACTCTTATTTTAACTATAAAAGTATTTAAAATCAACAACGCCTAGAAAGCATGCCTATAGGAGTGACCAACGAAACCACAATCGTTCATTCGATTATAAGTCTAAAATAAGTAGAAAGAATGCTCAACATCTGCAGAATTTCTATTTTCTGTAATTAACAAGTCCTCTTCTTTAAAATCGGTATATTGTTTTTCTGAGCTAATAGATATCATGCCCATAGGTTACATTTAATGCTTAGGCAAGCCAAAAGGTAACTTGTAAGCTGAATCAGATTCTTAGCTACAACCAGCAGGCAGTCCTGATTCAAATTTCTTATCTGAAATATGTAATAGATCAGTCTACCATTACTCTTAAGTTTAATCAGACCCCAATCAGTACGTGTAAGGCATGCTAAATTATATGCTTCTCTTTGTCTTAAGGAGGTTTGTTTGAGCCTTTCTATCTGTGATATGCTTCTCCCCCATATCCGTTACATATGTGTTTTCATTGTCGCCTTAGAATTTTTTCCTTTGTAACTATAAAACCTCATACCCTTCCCTTTAGTATTGGTGGTCCCAAATACTACCGTGACTAATAGGATGGAGGCAGGTAGTAACATGGAATAATTAAAGCGAGACCATCCCACGTTTAATATCTTAACGGGGTGCGAAAGGGTAGATATGAATATGATGACCACGCGATAACACCACGTGTATAAATGGTTACCTGGTGTTATGTGGGGTGATCTATATTATTTATAAACCTAGGACCCCCCCCCCCCTTCCTTTACTTGTTTGTTTTATTCAGATTTTCAAAGCTGCTTTTTCTCAAATTTCAGCTTCTTTGACTGCTTTTAACTTCAATTACTTGTACTAATTATGTGAAATTTCTTCTCTTCTTTTACCCGTTTATTCTGAGTTTCAAAAATTACTTTTCTTCTCAAATTTCAGCTTCTTTAACTTCGTTTTAACTTCAAATTACTTGCAATAATTATGTGAAAACCCCTTTCTCATATTTGTAACTCTTATTTGTCTACTTGTTATTTGCACATAAAGACACAATTATAGTATGGCCGGGAACCACACAAGTGGATGTTGAGATATGCCTAACACCTTCCCCTCGGGATAATTTCAAGCCCTTACCTAATCTCTGGTTTTCTAAATCAAAGCTTCTTAGTGTCCTAATGCACTTAATCATTAGGTGGCGACTCTTCAAACCTAATTCCCAAAAGAAAAAGAGTTGTCCTACCAAATGTCATAAATCCGATTTCGAGAGAAAAAGGGGGCATCGACAACAACTCTCACAAGCTCTTCGTCTCTCTCCCTCAACTCCTCTATCCTGCACTGAATTGGTCCTCCCGCTGCTTAAGCCCCTTACGAATTGCCTGAAGCTCAAGGTTCTAATGATAAATGTTGGACAACACCCAATGCTTAGTATGATACTGCTGATACTTGGATGACATCTTCTTATAAAGACCCATCCTTCTTCTCTCTCGACGGTCTCTCTCCGCCTCTAGGACGAGGGTCTGCAAAAGAGAAGGTCGGAAGTTAGAAACAGAATATAGAATGATGATTACCGCACCAATTCAATCACACCAAAAAGAGGGGGGAGAAGAGAAGGAAAAGCACCTACCTGCAGGGCCATACCAGCGACCTTCTGAGATAACTCCATGTCGCTCATCGCCCCAAGCATCTCACTTTCAGGAGTGGCACAGAGAGGAGCCAGGGCCGACGCCACATGTTTGTTGTTCAGAAGCAAGTTGTAGCTCCACGTAACAACCACATGACGGTCGAATCCGTCCATCCTCACCTCCACATGGTTATGACGACCCACAATTTTGTTAACATCCTCTGGGTCGATATCAAAACCCGAGTTGCCAACCCCAACATGGTGCCCTCCAACGTTAGACGATGACCCACCCTCTACGGAGCGTACTTCACCGGCCCATGGGTCAATTCCTTCCACTTAGGGAGATCTCCCAGACAAAATGGCATCGGCCATGAACACGGGCATAGGGGCTATTCAGGACGCCCCGCTGCCATCGGCATCCATAGCTATGCCCTTCCCCAGCTCCAGCCTCCTCTTTTTCCTCTCTAATGGCTCATCCCCGTCAGAAGATTCACCCAACAGATGTGAGGCCGGTGCCGAAGAGGCCACCTCCCTCGTTGCTATAACTCGAGACGACGAGCCTCTAAACTAAATAGGCTGAGGATAATCCTCCCGAACAAACTCACTCAAGATCAACTGTGTATACGTTGTAGCAACGACTTATCTAAAGGCGGGAACTGGCGCCCTACGCCTGGAAGCTCTTCGACCTGTCACCACAAAAGATCATACCATTAAATACAGTTGAGCAACCAACAAAACAGTAAGTACGACATTAACCAAAAGAAACTTTAGGGCCATATTGCTTCATGAATGAGGGTTAAGTTCGAGTTTCTGTTGCATAGGGTAACAGACGGGCTACCCGATCCCTAAGGCCCGTAATAGGGTGATGCGGACGACCCATCGCTGCAAAATGACAAGAAAATCAGCTTTACAGCAAATACAAGATAAAAGAGAAGAAAATAAGCGATGACACTTATGTTTCCCATTCCACCGCTCTGGGAATCCGGCAGAATTAGAGACAACGTGCTCAGTCTTGACAAAAAAAATACTTGTGCCAAAACCTACGACTTGCCTAGTAATCTGTCCTGACCACCAACCCTTTTGTACCAGGAAGTCTCAAATACAGATGGTACCTCTGAAGAAGCCATGTGTGAACAGGTGCAGACGGTGGTGGATAGAGACGCCATACTCCACCAATTCTGCATACTTTGTCAGTAATAGAAGCACCTTGAGAGTATATGGCAAGAGTTGTGCTGGGAAAACTTGATAGAATCTGCGGAATTCCTCTTCTAGAGGAAAGAGAGGAAGAGTGTAGCCAATCATAATGGGGTACTCGTAGAAAGCACAGTACCCCGATCTATGGGCATCCACGTAATCCCCTCCCGCTTGAACCATTTCTATTTGGGCGGGAATGCCATACATTATACAAAGAGCATCGAGATGCACTTGCTCAGTCTCAGAAAACACGGAGTTCGGAAAAGGAGGTGGGTCTTGAGGAAGTCACTCCGAGATAGAGGGTGTCTCGGTAATAAATCCCCCACTATAAGAGGAGGCCACCCTCTTCTACCACCACATCCCCGCTGTCAGAGGGAGGCACTGCGGATTATAGAGCAGCCTCAAAAACCTCTTCATGAGGACGATGAGAACTTGGCATGATATCGATCAAAGGAGTACTAACAAGGAAGAAGAAGATGGAATCCTCAGGCAAAAAACGAAAAAAGAAACATAAGGATATAAGAGCAAACGAGGAAGAGTAAAAGAGATCTTTCGAGAGAGAAATGGCTAAAGTTCTTCAAAAATACAAATCCCCAACTATTTATAGGCTTGGGTGGCACTAGAATCGAGGCGGCAAGTCTCAAAGTTGTGCAAGAATCGAAGCATCAAGCCGTCAAATCCTTGACTCGAAAACCTGCATGATGACGCACGTGGAGCTGACTTCAATTCCCTGCGAAGAGTATCACACGTTGCTTTGCTGAACATGTTGACCATCCCCCATTGACCATGTCGTAACGTTCCAATGGGTTAAATTCTTCCAAGAGAGCGTGTGAAGTCCACTCATCAAGGACGCGTCCGTTTGCAACACCGACAAGCGGAAGGACTAACTGTATGAGTCCAAATTTGACCAACCATGACCTACGGGGAATACGACAAACGATCAGGCCACTTCGAGTCGACGTCGCGAAAAAAGACGACCTTATTTCAAAAAAGGAGAATGTACGACCCTTGTAATAGTGTGAGCTCGTTAGGAAACATTGAGAATATTCGATAAAATATTCATAGTAGTTTGTTTCTGACAATTTAGGGGAGTCTCTCTCTAGTATATTAGAAGGACAAAGGGGTTTGTAGGGGGATGGGCAAGAAAACATTATCTGAGAGCAAGAGAAAATCTATTTATCAATCCCATCTTCATTTTACTTAATTTAATAATTGTTATACTCATCTAAAGTTTACACCTTCCTTTTCGATTGATTTGTTCAAAGAGATTCTCATATCTTTTGAGTCAAACAATAGCGAAGTGTTGTTATATATAAAATATATATTATAACATAACTTAAAAATTGATTCTAAAAAAATTTGACTTTTATAATAAAGTATTGTTACGTCGAAAAGTTGTTTTAGTGGGGCATAACCAACCTAACCTCTCAATAAATACAGGAGCACTCAGCACTCTAACTTAATTAGAAAGCAAAATTTTAGGTAAAACGATCCTGTTTATGAACACTTCTCCAAATTAGTATTTTAGTTATTTTTTTATATATTCTCAACGAAAAATACTTAGTTGATTTTGATGAATCAATGTACCACAGGTTGAGCGACCATCAAGTAATTAAGTTAATCATTTGATCTATTAAGTTACAAAAGTGCTTGTTTAAAGTCATTAATTAAGTTGTGCGATTAAGGAGAATGTGTGGATGAAATTGGATGAATTCAAAAGCACATATCAATTATCATGTCAATAACTTGTAGAACGAGTTTTAATCAGTGGCCCCTTTTTACTGATTGACATGTAATATTGAAGACGTAATTAGATTACACGAAGCCAAGTTGACAATAGGTTCTCCTTCTGAGGGGTAACTTGCGCAAGATTATTTTGGTATTCATACGCTATTGAAATTAATTGAGCCAAGTTAGCACGTTCATATTTAATTAATTAATTTCATCTTTGTTATGTACGTTTGTAGTTCTGACACGAGAGAGTTTTCTCTTTTTTGAAATTAATAAAATAATTATATTAGACAAAGGTCTTATTGAGTTAAAGCTTTCATAGGTGGAATCTGAGATGAATGATGCTAATATTTTCGTGCGTTCAATATTTACGACATAAATATATAAGTATACAATTACATATTTTATATTCATTAGTTGATACAAACACAAATAAATATTTTCTTCTATTTGCTTAATGTCAATATAAAGGTTTTTTTCTTAACATTCTAAAATATTTTACTATAACTTACACAGTAAAATAATGTTTACTCTATAATTTATAATTAAGAGACTATTAGTATGTCGTTATCACCATAACTTACATGAATAAATTTTTTTATTTTTATACACTCTTTAATCTGCTCTCATAATATTGTATCCCATTATAATGTAATTTTTCATTATTTTTATCTCTATCTATTTTACAATATTAAATATAAGAAGAACAAAAAACATAGCAGACCGGATTATCTAGTATTATATAATTAAAGTCACAAGATTTTACAAATCATATACAAGACCATCTTTAAAATAGGTCACTTAAATTTAGTAAAGTTACAGAACTATTTAGTAACAATATATGAAATTAATCCCATTGTTCCAAGATAACTCTCCGAAGAATTAATCGTTTACCAACCAGAAACATATTAAAGAGAAATATTTACACGAAAGGAAAAACATGTCCCCTCATAAAGCAGTATATACTTGTCCATTCCTAAACGCAAGGGGGAAGCCAACAACTTGTTAAACTACCTGAGACTACTGATTAGGAGTGCATAAGGGTACGGTTGGTTCGAATTTTATAAGAATCAAATCAAACTAATTATATTAATAAGAGTATATATAGATCAAATTGGTTGAAGCTATTAATTTTACTTATAGAGAAAATTTTGATAAGTAGAAAACTAATAAATTATTCATAGTTATCTAACAATAATTTTTTATTGATATATATTTTCAAGGTTAATCAAATTTAATAATTAAACATAAAAATTAATACGATACCTAAATATTGATATGCTCTATTCAATTTTAAATTATTGGATAATACCATTTCAAATTCGAAAAAAATATAAAAAATTAATAGATTTTGACATAAGAATATGAAAGAAAAAAGAGATTGACGTATTTCAGTAATACTTGATAAGAAAGTGATGATACAACTCATTATTTAAAGTAAATAAAAAAATAGATGTACTTCATAATTCTATTAAATATTACATCCCATAGAGAATCTCAAATATTTCTAAATATTTTTTTAAACAAAATTCTATATAAAGTCTTTAAAGTATATATAAAAGTTATATATTTATATGTCTGTCTGGTTCAAATTTTTTACTTAATACTAAATTAAATCAAACCAGATTTAATCGGCATTTTTTTATCGATTTGGTTTGATTTTATTTTGGTACGATTTTCCGAAACGATTTGAATCATCAAGCTATGTTAATTTCGTATTGTTAATTTTTCTTGTTATTTCCCCAAAACCAGCGGCCTCATAACTGGTTCGAAGAAAAAAATGCACGTCTTGGTTTTTATGCATGGTCAATTTCTTGCCACAGTATGTGCGTTACTGACTTTGTCTTCCACAAAAAGTCTTTTAAAATCATGAGTGAGCTTTAATAGCTTTAGAAGGCTGATGCTGGTAGGGAAAGTGCAAAGAAAAGGGTACAGGATTTTCTATGAGGTATATGTAATACCTTATACAATTCTCATATCGATAAAAAGAAAACACGAAAAAGCCTTTAATTATAGTGATGCATTTTAGAGTTCGGTCGGCTTAGCTGATTTAGAATAGCTGATAAGTATTAGGTGCTGAAAAATACTTCTAAGTGTTCAAACTGATTTAAAAAATAAGCAGTTATGTGTTTCGATAAAAGTGCTGAATTTTATAATAAGTAGCTGAAGAACTGGGTATACAAAGAGTTTTGTTTTAAATAAAATATTTTAGGGATAGAATAGTAAAAATTTGGTCAAATAACCTGAAATTTGATAAGTTGGGGGAGACCAACTTATGGCTTTTGGCTTATAAATACTTAATTTATAAGCACTTTTAATTTTACAAAACGCATAATATAGCCAAAAAATATTTATAAGCCAATTTAACAGCTTATAAGCTTAACCAAACACCCTCTTAATTAAAAATGTGTGGACCTAGATTAAAGAGAATAATATCACTAATAGGCTACTATTACACGATAGTTCATATTTTCCTGCCAAGATTTGCCCATACTTTGCGACTCCCGTCGAAAAGTAAAATGACCTGCAAAGTACTTTTCGTATTGGGAATTAGGTTTGCAATAACAATTATTACAAAACTTATTTTTTTATACCTAAAAAGAGGAAGTAACTCCAGTGAAAGAGAAATTAGTTGATTTTTTTTTGGTTATAGAGAAGTGCCAATTTGATTGTTACATTCAACAAATCAAGTCTCTCTTCCATCTCCCACCTGCAATTTCCTAAGGAAAAGACATAAAAATACTAGGCTATAAGAATCTATTTGATCCACTTTTTCTTAATAAATTAAAAAAAGAAAAGAAAAGGTGAATCAAACAGATTCACTTGGCTCCCAAAAGCTCGTGAAATTCTGAATATTGAATAAATTAAAGAAAGAGAAAAAACAATGCAAAGGCATTAAAACCCATTCAGAGCGTGACTATGTACTATGGGATTTTGAAATTCGGCACAATCTAAAAGAAAAAAAGTGTAGATTTTTTCATCTTTTTTTTTCTTTTTGTACTTGTTTGAAATTAAAATTGTTCTTCAACTTTCAGCTAAGAAAATTGATTTTCACAATTTCTTCGTCTAGGAGAGATACACAAAAATTGTTAAAGCAAAGTGTTTATCTCGAAAATATGAGTAAAAATTTAATTTAATTTGTGATTTTAAAGATATATAATTCAGTTTAATACCAATAAATAATCAAGAAGTATAATATATAAATAAAATAAATAAGTAAGATCAAACCAGTGTTAGTTAAGTAATATCGACCTCGAGCCCAGTGACCGCTAGATGGATCAAGAACAGTAAAGCAAGAACAATAAATAAGCTAAAGGACAATTCTAATGAACAATGAGCGAAAAAGTAATAGAGTATATTCTTTGCCAATGATTATATTACTTCGACAAATTATTGAGGTCCTTTTTACATAATAGGGGAACCCTAAATAAGGTACATTTCTATTTACAGTGAAGAATTTTATTAGGACAACTATCTAACCATCTAGTACGAATTCGTACAAATATATTCTGGGACTTACACCAATAATTTGGGGACATGGCAGGAATCTTGCTTATTTTGTTATAAATCCATAGCGACATTATCTCGAGGCCTAGTCATATTAAGCTCCAACGTTCCTCGAACACTTGATTCTTCGAGCCTTGTACTCTATCATCGAGCTTGAGCCTGGTCCGTCGAGCTCGAACTCGAACTATCCTGAACTCGGATTTAAGGCGACCCCTCAAGCCTAGAAAATCGGGCATACCTAATTTCGATCGTATATAGATAGTCCATGCAGTTCTTGGAGTAAGATGATAAGAAACGATTTGAATCTCGATTCCTTGGAGTCTTTAATGATGATATCATTCCCATGACATAGGCGCTCGAATTGACCTAAACGTTCCGTCGGTTCGCTTTCCCAAAATATTAAATGCATGTCAGTAATGGTCGGCAACTAGTGTCGTCGAACCGTTCTTGCTCATCTATAAATACGGGTCTACTCCTTTGACTTAAAAACTTTACTCTTTCATCGCATTTACTTTGATTACCTTTCCTCTTCATCTCTTTCTCTCATTATTTGTTTCCATTGCCCTTTTAAGCACATGAAAATGCCAAGTTCCCATAAAATACCAAGCTCTACTACCATATGTATTTCCTAGCTTAAAACTATGGCCAAAAATTCCAAAATAGTCCCCAAAAAGAGAAAGCACGTCTTCTACTACTTCCCGACCAGCGAAATCGGTGGCACCACCGGCTCTTCACGAAATCACCCCCGACCCTTGCGTGATAAAGAAGGATTTCAATATTGAAAATTCCGCGATATCCCATGCCGGTGCGAGCATGTATCTCGATATATCAGTTCGATATCGAAGAAGTACCTCAAAGCGATAAAAAAGGACTGCGGCTAGGGAGACGAGGTCATGGTACAGATCCCAAGCCCCAGGAAAAGCATCACTACTCACGTGGAAGGGTTCTTAAGTGTTTACAGTTAACCTATTATGCTGGCTCCCCTCGATCAGGTAGTCATCAATTTCTCCAAAAGGTACGAGGTTACCCTTGTCCAAATCCATCCTTCCTTTTGGCATATCATGATTGTGTTGCGCTATTTCTCCAGCATAGCCAGGGGAATAGAATTCACCCTCAACCATCTCATTCGGATGTATCATCCCCAGCTGTTTTGAGGGCTTATCAAGCTGCAACGTCGATCAAAAAAGGCCCTTTTTGCTAGTAACGATGAAGATAAAGATCGAGGCTGGATGAGCCAGTTTATTAGAGTGAAGATCTCAGATGTCAGCCCTAGGGGAAAAAATGACATTCCTGGGGAGATGGAACTCTAATCGTAATTGAAGTTCTTTTCCAAATGCCAACTCATATCCCGCTTTCGTTTTTCATAATACCTTTACCTTTTTTGCAACTATTGCTTGGACGCCCAATACTATCCATGTCCTCGAGGACAGGTCCGAAAGTTTGATGCGACCTCCTCATATGATGAGCGCAAATGGCGCAATTTAGCGTGGGGCAAATAGGAGGCCAAACATCACGGTAAGTTCTCTTCCCAGATTTTGATACTTTTCTTTTACTGGTGATGTCATCTCATTCATATTTATTTGTGCAAGCATCAGAGATGTCTCTGAAATGAGGCCAACCCCACCTGGGTAAGGAACAGAGTCCCCGATTCCAAAATAGGGAAAGAGAACAAGAGAAAAAGAGCTTCGAAAGTCGAAGACCCTCAAGATAAGGGGTCCCGTAATCAAAAGCCAATGAGGAAAATTATACATGTGGACTTGGATTCAGCCATCCAACATCTGGAAGAACAAGAGATCGGGAGCGAACATTCATCATTAGTGCCCTGAACTAGGAAATCAGTCGAGGCCGCCACATCCTCCAAACCTAAAATCTTTCCTCATGGTGAATAAACTCTGAAGAAAGACTCAGGCAACGCCTCGAGTCCCCCGAGATCGAGATCATTCCACCTCATTTATCAAGTACATCGGAGGGACAAATGTTAAGAGGACCAAAGCTAATCAGAGCGCCCTGAGTGAGTGATAACTAGGGATCTTGATGTGTTTCATGCTCCTTCTTGCTTATGCTTTAATTATAAGTACTTACAAAATAGTCCAAAAAGGCTCATAAGTTATGCTTGATTGCAGGTTTGATCGATAAAGTGACAAATGTCAAAGATCGGCTCAAAAGGAGTGAAACCTGCCCAAGTACCTAAGACAAGGCAAAACTTGGGAGAACAGGCCTAGTGCGGCCGCACTACTCTTTGTGCGGTCCACACTAGAGAGATTCAGAGAGTCAGAATCTAAGGCTTCAAGAAACGTGGCCGCATCCCATTCTGCACGGTCCGCGGTGAAGGCTCCACGTCCGCACTACTATAATGTGCGGTCCGCGGAAGAGAAGTTCAGAGAAGAGAAATATGCCCAGGTTCAAGTCATCGCGGTCGCGGTCATTATTACGCGGACCGTATTAGAGACCTCAGAGACCACGGTCCATTCTGTGCGGTCCGCGGACCTTGAGTTCAGAGAGCCAAGATTGCAAGTCCAAGAGCCTAGTGTGGCCGCATCCCATTTTGTGTGGCCCGCACTGACCCCGCAGAGGCATTTTTTGTCCAGTTTTTCAGCTTAGTATAAATAGAACATTTTTTCATTTTTAGGGTATCAAACTTTTTAGAACTTCAGTTGCGCTCGTGAGAAGACCATTTGTAGCCAATTTTGGCATTTTTACTTAGATTTTATCATTGAATCTTTATATTTAGCTAAGAAATTAAATAAATCGTTTTTATCTTCATCTATTTCTTCATTTTCTTCTTCAATCATGAGTAGCTAGTGTGGGTAATTAATGGGTGTTGCAATTTAAGGCTAGATTGACTATAGGTGTTTGTTATTTGGGTCAATTTTATGATTTAATTTATGAATTGATGGTTGCAAACACTAGTTTGTGCTAAGTTGACTTGGCTCTTATTAAGCAAGAGAGCCTAAGTCTCCAAAATTGACCCAACAAGGAATTGGGATGGACTCAAGAGAATTGATAATCTCAATTAAAGGGTTAAACCTCGAAAGAGTAATTACCCGACTTGAACCCTAGTTGCTTGAGCAAATTTTCCTACCCATTTGATCTTGAGAAAGTCAAATGGGAAAAATCACTCTCTCTAATGAGAGGTGTGAGAGTGGGTAAAATCGTGCAATGGTTATGGCATATTTCCCAAAATATGTCAAGCATGCCTTAGAAGCAATTACCCGTCAATTAGCCATCTAGGTGAAAGTCACTACCCTAATGCCTTTTAAACTAATAGATACAACTCTTTGTAATTTTCATTTAGCATAATTAGTAGTTGATAATATTAGATTGTTAAAGAAAACCCAAAAAATGATGAGAAGATCAACTAAGGACACACTCAGAATTCTAAGCTAGATAGATACTTAACTCCAATCCTAGCTCTCTATGGATTCGATCCCGACTCAAAATCAGGTAAAAGCTATTACGACCCTCTTTTGCTACTCCTTAGTAGTGAGGAGTTGGCTGTGACCAGTGAGGAGCTCGAGTCCGTGATAATGGGTCATTCACCTTCTCTACCGTCTAACATCGAGGAGGAAATAAAGGATGCTCAGGCTTTGAGAAAGCCCGACCCGAGAAAGGTTCTCGAAGAAGAAACTTTTCGGGATTATTTCACCAGGGTTGATGATGTTGTTGACCTTAATGATGCGTCCCCCCTCTTTGAAGAGTCTCAACGTCTCTTCTCTTGGGTAAACACTAACTTTTGTCGTTGTAATTATCTTTTTCCTCCCTTTTCTTTTGACTGATGTGTTTTTATTTAATGTGTAGGCCATCAACAAGTTCAAGGCCGAGATGAACCAATGTGAGGCCGAGCTGAGGAAGGCTTCGGGTGAAGAGAAGGACCCGAGGCTCCTCTGTAGCCAAAAAGAGGAGAAGCACAAGGACTTTCGGGCCGACTTGGCCACAGCTCACAAAAATGAGGTCAAACTAGATGAGAAAGTAACCGTGATTTTAATAGAGTATGGTCTTCTTGATCCTAATACAGAGGCTAACACTTCGATGTCTCAACTGCAGCAAAAGTTGGCGATGATTGGGCATCTCCAGGGTGAGGTATTGTTAAGGCTGACTACCACCGATAGAAAGAGAGCATGGATTGGCTTGATGTCGATAAAGAAGCTATTCTAGCCCAATTTCCCTCGGCTGAAACTCAAATACGATGCATAAAAGTGAAGAATATGGACCAGGCCAATAAAATTGAGGAGCTAGAGGCAAAGCTTGCTAGAACCGAGGGTGAAGTTGCACATGCCAAGGCTGAAGTTGAGAATACGAAGCTAGGGCTGATAAGACCATCACCCTATACTTAAGGGATGCCGAGGCTATTCAAGAAGAGCTAAGCGAGGCCTCCAACCAAGAAAAATGTATTAATGATTTGGCCAAGTGCCAAGCCCAGAGGGAGACTCTAGAAGAAATTCATGCCCAAAGGTTCAACCTCACTTAAGAACTAGCCCAAGCAAAGGCACTGGAAAACGATCCCAGGTTTCTCATTTCTTCCAATGATGAAGATGCTGTTAGTGGTTATGAGGGCAGGGAAGATGAGGAAGGAGAACTTGAGGAGGAGGAGGTTCTCGAAGATAGAGCTCCCGAGGATGTAGCCCCGAAATAGATTAGGTTCTTTTTTGTTTCTCTGTCTTTGTGTAAGGGCCCCTCGTGGGTGTTTTACATATATTTTTAAACATCTCTTATAAATATAAAGAACCTCTTCGATTAGTGTTGAATTCCGTTTTGTCTTCATTTGTGAATTTTTTGATAACAACCCTTAGGTTTGTATTGATCAATGGGCGATCTTTATAATAGAATACCTCTTAAGTTTTTGTTATTCCTCGAGCTAAGCTTAAGTTGATTTGACGCGAGCACGGAATAATGGGACTCTTGAGTCCGAGTTGAGTGAGACCAAGGTCTCGAACCTTATATGTTTTGGCCCTTAGACTCTTTTAGGTTGGCCCTTAGGCTCTTTTAAGTTGTCCGTTAGGATCTTTCAGGTCGGCCAAATTTGTCTTCTAAAGCGGCTATAATTTCTCCCTCTTTTGGCTAAAAGACTTAGTGAAAATTTTTCTATGCCTTAGCATGTGTTATTTGTACCCGTTGGGTTTTTCGCAGATTGGAACCTTATTTGTAACTTTTTCTGTATCATAGTCGAATACCTCTTGAGGTTTTTTCGAAGGCTAATGTTGTTGAAGCCTTTATATTATTCGAGGGCTGATTTTATCGAAGACCTTTATCATTTGCTTTTACTGAGGGTAGCCTGATTTAACCGGTTTTTTCTAAGTATTTACAAGCCTTTAATTTATGGTGAAATTCGGACGCCTCCAAGCCACATTATTTCAGCCGTAGTCTCTTTATATGACAGTAGTCTTTAATATGGACGTAGTTTAATATGGTCGTATCGTTCGGGTATGTCTCTAGTACTTGTTTCCGGATAACCTTTCAAAATTTTTCGAAAGGTTAGTCCCCGAGTATGATGGCCTTGGAATTTATACTAAGGGGATGCCTCTTTGGGGTCTTATGGTTTTGAGTTTTTGATGACTCAAATATGCTGACTATTGATGACAGTCCCCGAGTATTCAAGGTGTTTTTGCGTTTTAGCCCTTGGGCCATTTCTCGAAGAATCATAAGTAGCTCATATAATAGTATACTTCTTTGAGACACTAAGTGATTTGATATAGAAAGAATGCTTTTTTGAATAATTGATACATGCATACATGTTTTGCCATCAGGGCTCGACTATTCTATATAGAGACAGTTCATATTATGGTTTGAACCATTACAAAGTTCTCCTATCGAGGCCCTCTTTAGCGTGAAGTATTTTCCTCGAAAATATAACCTCCGAGGGTGATGCTCCCCAGTATTCGAGGTTGATTGAAAAAAAGCCTTGGATATTGTTGAGTTCTCCTTAGATAGTATATAGTTGTTGCCTCATTTAATACCTCGTCGGTAAAACTCATTTGGGACAAATCTGATGTAAGGGAAAAAGAGTGCAAATGCATGCTTTAAAACCTAAAGATTTTGTGTAAAAAGGTGCATTTGATAGCTTCGATCGAACACCTGCAATGGGTTAGTTTCAAAATCAAATGTACAAAAAGAGAAAGTCATAGCTTAGCAATAGTATAATTTGAATAGTGATAGGTTCCAATTGTTTTGCAGTTGTTCACCTTCCATTGTGCTAGGTTTGTAAGATCCTTTATCGACAACTTCGAGGACTCGGTACGGTCCTTCCCAATTCGGGCCTAGTTTCCCTTCATTTGGGTCTCGAGTATTGAGGGTGACTTTTGTAGAACTAAGTCCCCAATTATAAAGTGTCAAAGGTTGGCCTTTCTATTGTAGTATCTCTCGATTCTTTGCTTCTGTGCTGCCATCCGAATAAGTGTTGCCCCTCATTTCTCATATAATAGCTCGAGGCTAGTATTCACAGCCTCGTGATTTGACTCCTCTGATGCATTTCAAAACTTGGCGCTGGGTTCTCTGACCTCGACAGGGATAAGGGCCTCGAAGCCATATACTAAAGAGAACGGAGTAGCCACTGTGATAGACTTCGATGTTGTTCGATATGCCCAAAAGACCTGAGATAGAACTTCTCTCCATTTTCCCTTCACATACTCAAACCTTTTCTTTAGGTTTTGAATGATGGTTTTGTTTGTTGACTTGGCCTATCCATTTCTAGTTGAGTGGTATGGTGTTGATAAGATCCTCTTTATTTTGTGTGCTTTGAGGAATCCTGTTACCTTCTGCCGATGAATTGATTTCCATTGTCACATACAATCTCGGCAGGTATCCCGAACCGACATATGGTGTGGTCCTAGATAAAGTCAACAACTTCTTTTTCTCTTACCTTCTCGGAGGCCTGTGCTTTCACCTATTTAAAAAAATAATCAGTCATAAACAAAATAAATTTAGATTTACCTGGGGGCGATTGGTAGAGGGCCGACTATGTCCATTTCCCATTTCATGAATGGCCATGGGAATATGACCGAGTGGAGTTGTTCTCGGTGCAAACCATTGGAACTTATCACATTTTTTGACAAATTATGTAGTATCTTTTTCCAAGTTGTCCCACTAATACCATGCTTTAATAATTTTGCGAATCGAAGACTTAGAGCCGGAGTGATTCCCACAAGTACCTTCATGGATTTCTTGTAGATCATAATCGTTTCCCCCGACCCTAAACATACTGCCAATGGACCATCGAACATTCTCTTGTACAATGTTTTATCTTCATCTAATGTGAACCTAGCAGCCATAGTTCGCAGGGCCCTTGATTCTTTATGGTTCGATGGGAGTTTTTCATTTTTCAAATAATCGATATACTTTTTCCTCTAGTCCCAAGTCAAACTTGTTGAATTTATCTAAGCATGACCTTTTCAACCGTAGACTTTCATATCATCTTCTTTAACCGAGTATCCCAATTTAGCAAGCGCATCGACCTCACTATTTTGTTCTCGAGGCACATGATCTAGAGTCCACTCCCTGAAGTGATGCAAAGCTACCTGTAGCTTATCCAAGTACCGTTGCATCCTATCCTCTCGAACTTCAAAACTTTTATTTACTTGATTTACCACCAATAGTGAATCGCACTTGGCTTCAATGACTTTTGCCCCCAAGCTCTTATCTAGCTCGAGACCTGCAATCATAGCATTATTATAGTCAACCTAGAAGTTTGATAGATTGTCTAATGGTACTACCTGTAGGAGGATTCAAGACAATGCCAAGACCGGACCCTTTCACATTTGAGGCACCGTCCTTGAAAAGGGTCCATACCTCCGATGATGTACTCGATCTTACAAAGAGTTCTTTGTCCACTTTGGGTACGAGGGTCGGTGTAAAGTTGGCCATCAATTCAGCTAGGATTTGAGACTTGATGGCCGTTCGAGTTTGATATTCAATATCATACCCGCTAAGTTTGATGCTCCATTTGGCAAGCCGGCCCGATAGTTCGGGCTTATGTCAACATTTCTAAAGGGGTAAGTGGTTAATACACATATGGGATGACATTGAAAATATGGCTTTAGCTTCCTAGATATGTTTATCAATGCAAGTGCTAATTTATTTAAGTGACAGTATCTAGTTTCAGCATCTCCTAGACTTTGGCTTACATAATAAACATGGAATTACATACCTTTCTCTTCTCGAACTAGTACCCCATTTACCGCTATCTTGGACACTGCCAAATATAAGTAAAGATTTTCATCTACCTTCATGGTGTGAAGCAAAGGCGGGCTCTATAACTATTGCTTCAATTCTTCTAAGGCTTGTTGGTATTCCGTGGTCCATGCAAATCTTTTTTTCTTTTTGAGCAATGAAAAGAACCTACGACTTCGATCTGATGACATCGAAATGAATCGAGCCCAAAGCAGATAGTCGTCATGTTAGACTTTGCACGACCTTCACACTATCCACAATTGTGTTATCCTCGATAGCCTTGATTTTGTCGGGGTTAATTTTGATACCTCAATTCGACACCATAAAGCCGGGAAACTTACGTGAGCCGACTCCAAAGGCATATTTTTCCGGGTTAAGCTACATGTTGTATTTACTCAAGATTTTGAACGTTTCCTACAAATGATTTAAATGGTTATTTTGCGCACAGGGAGTTAACTAACATTTCGTCAATGTAAACTTACATCGATTTACCTATCTTTTTCTCGAACATTTTGTTAACTAGGCATTGGTATGTAGCTCCCGCATTTTTTAGCTGCCATTACATTGTAAAAATAATTTCCAAACTTAGTGATAAACGAGGTCTTTTCTTGATCCTCTGGGTTCATCTGAATTTGATTGTACCCCTAGTAGGCATCGAGAAAAGTTAGAATCTCGTGGTCGGCCATGGCATCGATCATATGTTTGATGTTAGGCAATGGAAAAGAGTCTTTAAGGAATTCTTTATTCAAATCTTTGTAATCTACGTACATTATAAGTTCGTTTCTTTTTTAGGAACTACAATTACGTTGGCTAACCATTCGAGGTAGTTTACTTCCCGAATAGACCCTATTATAAGAAGTTTGGTTACCTCGTCCTTTATGAATGCATGTTTCACCTCGGACTGAGGTCTCCTTTTTTGCTTGACCGGTTTGAACTGGGGTCGAGGCTTAGCCAGTGTGTTGTTATTTTTGGTAGAATTCATGTCATATATAAATGGGACAAAACAAAGCAATCCATATTATCAATAAGAAACTGAATGATTTTTTTCCTCAGTTCGGCGGTTAATCTCGTTCGATCACTATGACATGTTCCAGTTCCTCGACCGATGATTTGGTTGCATCTGATTCTTCGGGAATGATGAAGGTTTGAGGAGTAAGGAGATCCATTTCTTCTTCTTCCATTACCTATTCTGCTAGCTCGATCGGGACTAAGATCGGTGATTGTTATTTGGTCGCCTGCTTACCTTTGGTGTTCGGCTTTTCCGAGGTTGAAGGCTCTGGTATCAGCGTCATTTCGTCGATTACAAACATTTCGTTTGAAGCATGTTGCTCTCTGTAAACCATTTTCACACCATCCTCCATTGGGAACTTCATCATCTGATAAAGAGTTGAAGGTACCACCCTCAAGTTGTGTATCCATGGTATCTTGAGAAGTACATTATACCTCATGTCGCTTTCGATGACGTGGAATTTTGTATTCTGTATGGTCCCGGCTACGTTCACTGGTAGGATTATCTCCCCTTATGTTGTTTCACTCGCCATGTTGAAGCCATTTAGGAACCGGGATGCAGGTACAATCTGGTCCTGTAGGACGAGTTGTCTATGACCCTCGATCAGATTGTGTTTGCTGAGCTACCTGGATCCACTAGAACACGTTTAACTTGAATTTTCTTTATGAGAATAATTTTATTTATGTCTTATGAGAATCAGTAATGAAATAATTACTATTATCTTTAGCCCCATGGCGGACGCCAAACTGTTTATCTCGAAAATACGAGTAAGAACTAAATTTGATTTGTGGTTCTAAAGAAATATGATTTAGTTCAATAACAATTAATAATCAAGAAGTATAATATATAAATGAAATAAATAATTAAGATCAAACAAGTTCTACTTAAGTAATATCGACGTCGAGCCGAGTGACCTCAAGATGGATCAAGAACAGTAAAGCAAGAATAATAAGTAAGCTAAAGGAAAATTCTGATGAACAATGAGCGAAAATGTAAGAGAGTATATTCTTTGACAATGCTTAGATGATCTTTATTAATGATTGGGATCTCCTTTAAATAATAGGGAACCCTAAATAAGGTATATTTCTATTCACAATAAAGAATCTTATTAGGACGGAGTCTAACCGCCTACCACGAATTCGTACAAATTTGTTTCGGGATTTATGTCATGATTTTGGGACATGGCAGTCTTGCTCATTCTGCTACAAATCCATAATGACATTATCTCGAGGCCTGGTTATATTATTATCCGAGATTTCTCGAACACTTGATTCTTCGAGCCTTGTGTCACACCTCTTTTTTTTCGCAGTGAGTTTTTCTAATTAAAGTGACAATAATCGAAAGGTGATTATTTATTTATTTAGCGTCGCTATTTGGGATAATATATGGTGTCCCAAGTCACCAGTTTAAAATCCTAAACCGAGGAAGTTTGACTTTATTTTACAGTCAGCGAAATACAGAAATCCAGGTAAGGAATTCTGTTAACCCGGGAGAAGGTATTAGACATTCCCAAGTTCCGTGGTTTTAGCATGGTCGCTTTAATCATACTTGGATTAATCAAGTTGTCTAAATACTTATTCTTGAATCTATGTGCATCTACACCTTAACTGCTTTTAATTGCTTGATTTATTTATAATTACGAAGCTATTTTAAAACGAGTTACGGGTACGTACTCATTTCATTTGGCGCGTAAAATATTATGTCACGTATACGTGTCCACAAATAATCATGCTTTATTATTATTAAAAAAAATTTGGTCGAAGTTGCACGAACGATACCTTAATCAGTTTTAGAAAAGATCGTAATTATGTCACGCGAATATGTACACAATTACGATGATAGATTAAACCTCACCTAAAGCATTCCTATGAAGCTAAACCCATAAAATTCATATCCTAAAACCGCCTTTAGATTATATAAATATTTTGTATCAATTCAACTGATTAATCTTTTGGGCTCAGCTCACACAGACACAGTCATATTTCATTAAATTTCTTCATACTGTTGAAAAGAACAAAAGTAAAGTAGATTAATGGCTATTTATTTGATTATTCTCTTCGCCTGAACAGGGTGATATGGGTGTTGGTACTTTGTATAGAATCATCAAACTACAACAAAAATTAGTTAAAATCAACAACAAAAACTGAAATGGGTTCTCACATTCATTTGGCTTTATTTAAGCCTAAATCGCACGCTCATCAAGAGTTCCAAAACAAGTCATACTTGTTCAAATCCAAAGGATTGAATCATGAATTGCAACTGGGGAAATTAAAAAAAAAGGAATATTAGCATCCGAACAACAGATCCAAAAAAATCAGTATACTACAAGAACGTCATTTTAACTTAAAACATTCATAAATTGACAAAAAATTTCATGAAAAAAAAGTAGTAGAAATTAAGAAAAGGGAAACGGAACTTCTCATTAAATGACTAACCCGAGCCGACGTACAAGAAATCCGAAAAGACACTTTATCGAACCAAAGCACGGACCTTGACGGAACTATCAGAAGGAGCATTGCTGCATGCAAAATGACGTGACCTCAAACAGAAGTGGGTAGCCTCGTTTTTATGAGTAACGATCTTGCTATCAATTGCATACTTTTTATTAAAGGCCCTGCAAGATTATTTTGAGTGCGAACATGAGCTATACGATGTTCCACTTTTATCCCCATTGATAAACAATAATTATTAAATACTTGGGATGAAAACTCAGCACCATTATCAAGTCTAATAGACTTAATTGAATTATCGGGAAATTGTGCCCGTAATCGAATTATTTGTATCATTAATTTTGGAAATGCGAGGTTGCGAGATGACAATAGGCACATATGAGATCATCTAGAAGATGCATCTATTAAGACCATAAAATATTTAAACGACCTACTAAGTGGATGAATAGGTTCATAAATATCCCCTTATATACGTTCTTAAAACGCATGAGACTCAATCTCAACCTTTGTTAGTGATGGTCTTATAATTAACTTGCCTTGATAACAAGCAGTGCAAGAAAATCCATTATTTAAAAGAATCTTAAAATTCTTTAATGGATGCCCATATGAGTTTTCTATTGTTCGTCTCATCATAATTGATCCATGAAATCCCAATTGATCATGTCAAAGTACAAAAGTATTGAAATCAGTAACATTTTTGTTTACAATAGAATGTGCCTCAATTGAACTAATTCTTCTCCAATACAGGCCACAAGACAAAGATGGGAATTTCTCAATATTCCTTTTCTTGCTAGAGACGTTTTTGGTAATAATGAGATATTCAAGATTATTCTCATCTATTGTCTCAATATGATATTCATTTCGGCGGATATCTTTAAAACTCAACAAGTTCCTCTTGGACTTGGAGGAGAACATTGCATTCTTTATGATAAGTATTGTTCCTTTAGGCAGAGTTATAGTAGCTCTTCCAGAGCCTTCGATTAGTTTACTACTATTAGAAATTGTAGTAACATCTGGCTTTTCACATATTTAAATGAGAGAAATATTTCATCTCTTTGAATACTGCATGTATCGTACATGAATCAATTAAACAAATATTTTTACAATTGAATTTTGATCCATATTTTCTTTGTGTGATATCTATATTTGCTTAATCTTCTCAAAGAGCTTCTCAGTTGGTTAGAGCTTCGTGCTGATAACGTATTATGAAATAAAAACAATTTAGTAAAACATGAACAAGAAATAAGAGCAATTTAGTAAACATGAACAAGAAATAGAGATAAAGAGAAGGAAGAGATTTTCTTCTTCAATGGTGTATATTTTCTTATCTATTACAAGGTATTTATATAGGCATAAAAAATTAAAAAATATATATTATGAAATATATTATTGAACATACAAAATATATCATTAAGCATTTGTAATAAAAATTATGGAAGAATAATAAATATTCATCGTAATATGGTATTTATCCTTACAAAAAGTTGTTTGTTGCGTCTTTTCTCTTTTTTGTCTGTTTTGTTTAATTAAATTACATTATAAACTCCTTCCTCTATGATTGAATGCCTCTTTTGGAGAAGCTGTACCCTCTAGCCCCCCAAGGGTAAAAGCTGACATCCAGCGAACCAAGCATTTTTGAAAATGCGAAATACAGTTGGATGAAATGAAATATTTTATATTTATGTAGCGCTTGGAGAAACCATACTTTTAGGAGTATGACGTAGGCAATCTATTCTAAAGCTAGCATTAATAGTTGTTTCTATAACTGAAATTCAAAACGTTGATAATCTAACATTAATAACTACTTCTACAATTAGAACTCATAATATATAGGTCTCACAGAGACAACTTTATCAGCGTCCTAAGTCTCTCTTGAAGCATGGCAGTTATTACACTCCTAAAAAACTGCTGCGCATATGACACTCTCAAGAGAGGAGGAAAAAGAAAAAGAAAAAGAAAAAGAAACAGAAACAGAAGGAAAATAACAATCCATGTTTATCAATATGGATTGTTTTACCTAAACTTTTGGCTTTCTTTACTTGTATGAGAGGAGAAAATTAATTTTGTTAGTAACACCTCTTGTGTGTGACAACCTCAAAACATTAAATGAATACGTAGGGCTCTTGTGAGTTACATCAAAAATTCATTTTACAAACAAGGCATGAGAGCCCTACGTATTCATTTAATGTTTTGGCCTACCCATGTTAAAGACCTCATTTTATATTTTTGTGTCCCACGAGGCAATTTTTATTTCAAAATCTGGTCTAAACCTAAGGTATTGGCAGCTTTACTTTAGTAAGCACCACAATTTCGCTCAAATTAATAAAACAATCAAGTGCATCAATAATCTAGGTTATGTGCTTGGATGTTTCTGATAAAGGAGATTTCCAGGTAGATGGCCAACCTAAAAGGCAAAGGATTTGCTTTTCATACCACTACAATAAATTAATGTAAATAAATGGTAATAAAGTAAATAGAGAAAGGCACAGACTAAACAACATATTTCCACTTACTAACATAACACTGTTTTGCTTTAGGAAATTAAAATCGGAACAATCACTGTGCCTTCATTCTAAGTCCATTGCGACATTTTTCTTTGACTTAGTAAGAGAGTCCTGGCATCAATTAGGTTAGGAGTGTTTGGACCAAATAGCGAACTTTGGACGTGCGATGTGATACTTAAATTAATAAAATTCCAAGATTTCTTTTTGGTTTTACATGACGATTAACGTCTATTTGTAGAGAGTTTTGGGAGAATTAATTTTCTCGTATTGCTCACAAAAGTATATATATAGAGTACAGAGAGGTATCAAATCCTACAAACTATAGGACTGTACAATAATGAAAGAAATCAAATCCTACCAATTATAGGACTGTACAATAATGAAAGAATATGCTACCAATAATAAAAAGATACACACAATATATTCTAATACGTCCCCTCAAGATGGAGGGCCGGAGGACACGCCAATGTTGGACATCAGCAGAAGAAGCCGAGGACGAGATAAGTGCTTGGTGAGAGCATCACCAAGCTGATCAGCAGAGGATACATGAGCAACACGAAGAGACTCATTCTGAACCAATTGACGAACAAAGTGATAATCAATGGAGATGTGTTTCATGCGCGAATGAAACACAGGGTTGGCACAGAGGTAAGTGGCGCCAATGTTGTCGCTGTAAATGACAGGAGCAGCCGGGAGAGGGACATGAAGCTCGCGCAACAGGGAATGAAGCCAACGGACTTCAGCGGCAGCAGAAGCAATGGCACGATATTCAGCCTCAGTAGAAGATCGTGCAACGGAACACTGCTTTTTGGAACTCCAGGAAATAGGATTAGGCCCCAGAAAGACAACATAGGCACCAGTTGAGGAGCGGTCATCACAGTTTCCACCCCAATCAGCGTCAGAGAAACAACGCAGAGGTATAGCAGATGAAGGACGCAGCCATACTTCGAAGTCACGCGTCCCATTCAGATACCGAAAGATGCGCTTAACTGCACCCCAATGAGTGACAGTAGGAGCGTGTATGAACTGTGAGAGATTATTCACAGCAAAGGAGATATCAGGACGAGTGAAGGAAAGATACTGGAGGCCCCCAAGGGCCTGTCGATAGGCGGATGCGTCGGCAGGAGTCGAGCCGTCGGCCAGATGAAGGCTGGTGGACGCCGCTGTTGGCGTCTGAACAGGGTTGGATTCCAGCATATTATGACGAGTCAAAAGATCAACAACATACTTACGCTGAGAAAGAAAACACCCCTTGGAGCTGCGCAGAACCTCAACACCAAGAAAGTAGCTTAGATCACCCATGTCTTTAAGAGAAAATTTAGTCCCAAGAGAGTCAAGCACACGGTTAAAGAAGGTAGAGTCATTACCAGTCAATATGAGATCATCAACATATACCAAAAAATAGGCTGTAATACCAGAATGCTGAAAGACGAAGAGCGAATTGTCATAGGTAGTGTTGACGAAACCCATGGCCAAAAAGCATTGACGGGGCTCACTGTACCAGGCCCGGGGTGCCTGTTTGAGACCATAAATAGCTTTCTGTAACTTACAGACATAAGATAGATAGGCTTTGTCAACAAAACCCGGTGGTTGTGCCATACAGACATCCTCTGTAAGCCTCCCGTGGAGAAAGGCATTGTTCACATCCATTTGACGAAGAGGCCAGCCCTTGGATACAGCTAGACTGAGAACCAAACGCATAGTTGCCGGCTTAATAACCGGACTGAAAGTCTCCTGGAAGTCGACACCTGGTCGCTGATGAAAGCCTTTCGCAACAAGTCGGGCTTTGAACTTATCCACAGTACCGTCAGGCTTTCGTTTGATACGATAAACCCACTTGCAGCCCACAACATTTTGTGAAGAATCAGGTGGAACAAGATCCCAGGTGCCATTCCGTAGCAGAGCATCAAACTCCAATGACATAGCAGCGTGCCAACGCTCATCAGACATAGCACTAGACAAAGTCTGAGGTTCTGTAACAGCTGGAGAGGTTACAACAGACATACCAAACTTCTTGTTGGGCGCAAAGATGTTATTTTGCTGCGAGTTTGCATGTGATGACCACCTTGAGAGGATGAAGGTGGCGGCATAGCGGGTGTAGCGGCGGCGGGGGCCGCTGGCGGTGCCGTAAGAGGCGCTGGTGGCTCGGGCGTTGGCGCCGGCGGTGCGTCCGGTGAAGGATCGCTAGTGGGAGCGGCGCCAGGTACTGACGAAGGCAGCGGAAGGACTTCTAGGGTGACCGGAATGGGTACGGGTGGAGACTCGGGGTTAGACAATTTTGAGAACGGGAAGATATCTTCATGGAAGGTGACATGACACAAGACAAAGATTATGGACGTGGAGGGATCAAAGCATAGATATGCGCTTTGAGTAGATGAGTAGCCGAAGAGGACACAGGCAAGAGATCTGGGTTCCATTTTGTGTGAGGTGTAGGGTCGAAGCCAAGGGAAGCATTGACAGTCGAAGACACGCAGTTTGGCAAGGTTGGGGCACCTGTGGAAGAAAGACTCAAAGGAGGAGAGCATCGAGAGATTTGTCTTGGGAAGACGTTTAGTGAGATAGACTGCTGTGGCAAAGGCATAAGGCCAAAAAATGAGAGGGACAGAGGCATAATGAAGGAGAGTGAGACCAGTATCGACAATATGACGGTGACGGCGTTCCGCATAGCCATTGTGTTGAGGTGTATGAGGAGGTGAAGTGAGATGTGAGATGCCATGGGAGGCAAGAAAAGAGCGTAAAGCTAGGAATTCACCCCCATTATCAGTATACAGAGTAATGATTTTAGCAGAGAAATATTTTTCTACAATGGACTTAAAAGTGGGGAAGGTTTGTAAGACATCATATTTACGGCGTAAAGGGAAAAATCAAACGTACTTAGAAAAATGATCAACAAAAATGACATAATATTTAAATCCTTCATTAGAAATAATTGGAGAGGTCCATACATCAGAAAAAACAAGCTCCAGCGGAGCGGTAGAAGATAAACTTGACTTAGAAAAGGGTAACTTATGACACTTATGAAGCTTGCAAGAGACATAAGCAAAATCAGACACACTACTGGACGCTACACTGCTAGAAAACACTAAATGACGCAGGATTTTAGCTGACGGATAACCAAACCGAGAATGCCACAATGACGCATGGAGCTTTTGTGCCGTGAGGGCAAACGGTAGACGGGAAGCCGTCGTCCAGTAGTATGCATCGTTCCTACATGGGCCGCTGACGAGTGTTGCCCACGTGCGATGATCCTTCACCTGAAAATCAATATCAGAAAAAACAACATTAACATTATTGTGACGACATAATTGAGCAACAAAGATCAAATTTTTACGAATATATGGAACACAGAGAGCCCCAGGCAATAAAAGAGAGGAATAACTGAAAAGTTGTCCAGTATGTGTAATTTTTAAATCTTCACCGTTACCAATAACCACATCATCGAAACTATTGTAAGGACTGTGAAGAGACATGTTGGCAAGATCATTGGTTATGTGATGAGAGGCACCAGAGTCCAGGATCCAATCAGATGTAGAGGGAATTTTCAGAGAGTGATAGGCTGTGTGAGCAGCCAGATAAGATGACGGAGCGTATGCTGGCTGCGGCAGTGGTCCACCGTAAGGGGGCTGATTGGCGCCGGAAATAGGATAGGACGGACATCGACGTGCGGAGTGGCCAAATTCACTGCAGAGCTGGCACTTCCCATTGTACCCGCGAGATTGGCCATTGTTGGAGTAACCACCGCGACCGGAGGATGAACCACGGCTGCCACGGCGCACCCGCGGCCACCGAAGCGGTTACAGCCGGACTGCTGTCCGGTGACGAAGGCAGCCGACAGAGCCAAATCAGATGCGACGGAGGAGGCCGGCGCACGAGCAGTAATCTGAGCCTCCATGCCAAACAGCTTGTCATGTAATTCAGCAAAAGAGATTGGAGATTCACGGGCTTGGATAGCATGAGAGAGCTCCATATACGGATCATCAAGACCATTGAGAACCTTAATGACAAGATCCTCAGAATCAACAGTAACACCTAGGAGAGATAATTCATCCACAATCACGCGATTACCGTGCATAAAATCAGTAACAGATTTAGAACCTTTTACCGGATTATGGAGCTGCTGTTTGAGAGCCATGATACGACCACGAGAAGTAGTGCCGTATGTGCGCGCGACGATGTCCCAGGCCTCTTTAGAGGTTTCCGCAGCGGCAATAAAGGAGATGATCGTCGGTGTGATCGACGAGATGATGGCACTGAGAATAAGATTCTCCTGGCGAATTCAGTAAGGATATGCTGGATTGGGGGAAGTTACCTCCTTGTCGACGATAGTGGCTGGTGGGCGGCTTCGATCCGTCCAAGAAGCCGAAGAGGTCGTAACCCGTAAGAAGGGTTCAGAATTGGAATTTGCACGCCAGGTAATTAGTGGAATTCAATTTGAGTGGGATCTGAGCCGATGCATTGATGGCAATCGGCTTGAGAAGATCGTTTGAAGTTGTAGCGGCCATGAAGCGCGAGGCAAAGGAGAGGAGGCGCCGAACGACGTTGAGAGAGAGAGGGCTGCCAGTTAGTGCAGCGGCGGCGCGGCAAGATGCCGGAGAGAGGCGGTGGACCGAGAAGGTCGGCGGCGACAGGCTGCCGATTAGTGCAGCTGCGGCGGCGGCGCGGGTAGGGAAGAATTAGAGTTTCTTTGGCGATAAGCCACTAGCGTATGATACCATGTAGAGAGTTTTGGGAGAATTAATTTTCTCGTATTGCTCACAAAAGTATATATAGAGTACAGAGAGGTATCAAATCCTACCAACTATAGGACTGTACAATAATAAAAGAAATCAAATCCTACCAATTATAGGACTGTACAATAATAAAAGAATATTGTACCAATAATAAAAAGATACACACGATATATTCTAATACTATTATCAATTTTCTTTCCTAATAGAGGTCGTATAAACTGAAAATTATAAACCCAAACACCAAGTAAGTACTATGGTTTGATAGGTAGTTAATATGTTGTATCTACTCCTATCAAGATTACATACCATTGACTTTGAGCTTGAAGGAAGGAATAAATGTTAACTTGTTTTACGTTAACGTGTAGGAGTAAGTAATGATTTCTAATTTAACTTTTTGCTTTTCTTACTTTTTGGAAGAAAATTAAGGGACGGTACCATCACATTTATATAGTATTCCCTCCTTTTTAATTTACGTGAACGTATTTAACTTGCTATAAAAAAAATTTAAAAAAATAAATTTTTTTTAAATTTGTGATCCTGTACAAGTCCAAATAAGGCACAAAATATTTGTGGTTATAAAATATTTTTATTAAAGATAAAGTTGTAAGTTTAAACTAAATTATTACCAAATTTAGAAAAGGTTCTTTTTCTCGAAAGTAAATAGTTCACATAAACTAGAACATAGGAAAATAACATTATTTTCCTTTATATCTTCTTAATTTCCTCAAAACCACGAAAAGAAAACTTAATAAAAAATTCATGAAACATAATGGAAGCGACAAAATTTCCATTACAACACCAATTAACAGTGATAAACTGTGTAAAATCCAACGTCCTTCTTGTTTATTGCACAGGATACGATTACATGCATGAACTCTCAACATCTTTGGAAAACAAAAAAAAATTAAGCAAAAGTAGAAGCTTCTCGTCTCAAATCTCTGTAGAATCTTGAAATGAATTCATCAGCTTTCTCATCTACGTGACTGTTATTCTCACCATCTCTTATAGGAAAAGGCGAATCAGTGACCCTTAATTGTCTCACTGTAGGAGTTCTCCCAAATCCAGGCAAAGCAGGTGATGCAGTTTCACTCTGAATCATCTCCAACGCCTTCAACATGGCAGCGTTCAACATTAAGACGTCGTCGTGCTTGGCAGGTGCATGGTGATGATTATGCTTATTGCGCTTGTTGAGGCTAAAGGGAAGGTGAAAAGCAGGGCTGTTACTGCAGCTGAATTCGTAGTACTCTTTGGAAGATGAGGTGGAATGTTGGTGTTCCTCTATATTGCTGTGGTGGAACATGAGGTTTTTAATGGCGGTTTTGCCTGCAATTTTGCCACGCTTCATTAATAAGTTGAGATCAAACATTAGTTTTCTCTTTGACAAACCTTTCCTCAGCATGAAAAAAGCCACTCGGACTATTTTCCAGAACTTTTTTGCTGTTACTGGCAAACTCTGATCCATTTTTCTGTCTAACTCTCGATTTTCTACGTGCAGATTTCTTATTTGGATTTTGTGTTTTTGGTTGGTTCACTTAAGAAGGAGAGAGAATTGATGACAGAGAACTTTTGAGAAGAGTTGGTATAGATGTGAGTTTATGTGGAAGCAATATACGAGAGGTCTATATATAGGGACCTTCATATAGAGGAAGAGGATGCAGTGAAGTATTCTATAATGTTTTATGTTAGAGTCGACACGTTTGCGCACGCACGGACAATGGATATTACGAGTTGATTTAATATTCTATTGGTTCAATTATTAAAGGAGATCCATGTTTAAGAGTCTTTTATAAGTCATTGTCACGCAGTCAAATAAATTTTCCATTTTTTCCTCTCCTTTCACATGGATTAATTGCAAATTTGAGAGACGGTTGGTATTTAGAACTCAATCTTACCTTTTCTCGTGCTAAACTATCCCCTATAGGAAATACTTTCTTACGTGAAAATATTTGACTAGGCATGAATTTTAAATAAAAATAAATAATTTTAAAATTTATAATTTTAAACAAGTATTTGTATGGTTATAAAAGTTATTATTAAGGATAAACTTAAAATTTTACTAAATTATTCTAAATTAAAAAAGAATTATTCTTTTTGAAACACCAGATTTTTTTACATAAACTGAAATATAGAAAATATTAATTACCTGAACAAAAGAACATTAAAGAAAAATTATTTAGGAAGGAAAAACATGTTTCAGAAATAATACAGTACATTTACATATATGTCTCAGCCCTTAAAAGGCAAGCGGAAAGCCAACGTAAACTTGTTCCTAAAACCAGCAGTCAGAGAGCTGGTTCTGAAAAATAATACTTCCTCTAATTTGCAATAAGTGTCCAATTTATTTATTTATTTAATTTAAAATAAATATTTAATTATATAATCAAGAAAGAATTCAATTTATTTTTACAAAAATAACCCATATATACATATCCTTAAAAAGTTTTCTTACTCCTCATATTAAACGTTTCATTAGGGATAGTTTAGTCATAATAGATATTTTTTATAAAATTTAATATTTTTTAACATATTAAAAGTAAATTGAACACTTATTATATACCGGATGAAGTAATACATGTTGGCTTTTATGTGTACGTGGCCTATTTATTGCCAGGATACGTGCATTATGGATCTTCCTCACATAGTTCTAAAGCTATAATTACTTTAATTATGTACTCCATAAATAAAAGTTACAACAGCTTTAGAAGGCTGCTGAGGGTAGGGAAGCTAAGGTGCATAGAAAAGGAGTCTTTCGGTTGAGATTACCATTCATCTTTTTCATGCCAACATTTACCTAATGTTACTGCCCATTCAAAAATAAAGTGGTCCATCAACGGCGGTGGCGAAGTCCAGAATTTCACTAAAAATATTAAAGATTTAATATATATAATCTTTGAACTCCATACAGTATGGTAGTTATTTTCGCTATATGTGATTAGGCCATTGCTCACACGAAGGCTCTGATATCTTCCCCATTCAAATTGTGTTATGCAGAAGTGTCAGTGTAAACTTTGGCAGATACTTGAATTTCACACATTTTCTTAGCTAGGAAGAGAAAAACAATACAAGGCCATTATTATCTACTCAAAACGAGACCATGTACCAAGCGATTTTGAAAACTTACTTGGACAGTCTGAAAGAAAACAAGAAGCGTATGTTTTTCCTTTTTTTTTCTTTTTCTTTTTCTTTTAAATTAAAATATTTTTTTAAGCTTTCAGATAAGATATTAGAATTTTGTAGTTTCGAAAGTCGAGTAGTAAATTTTGAACCTTCTCCTAAAAAATGGGTAAAGCTGAAACAATATCACTCATAGTTCCTTTTTGTTAAAGGGACTTCACTTATCTAACAGTACTGCAACTCAGAAACGTGAAGATGATAATTAATCTAAAAACTTGAGACTTTTCAATTTGAACTCATCAGAATATAACATCTGGCCTTCATCCAAATCAATTATTGTTGAACCACAAAATGGATTAGGGGACACATAATATAAATACACATAAATGTGCATTTTTTTATAATATTATTTGTTGTTTTTTCTCTTTTTATCTGTTTTGTTTAACTTACATTATAAACTCCTTCCTCTATCATTGAGCACAACTTTTGGGGAGGGCTGTACCCTCTACTTACCCCCCCCCCCCCCCCCTCCCCACCTTTTTCCTTTACGTTCTTTAATCTCTTTCTTCTTTTTAACCTTGTAATGGAATGAGGAAAACCAGTTCTAAAAGCTGACAACCAGAAAGCCAAAGCAATTTTTCGAAAATGTGCAATAGAGTGGAAAAGTGAAAAAAGGAGCGCCCACCGTGGGGCTCGAACCCACGACCACAAGGTTAAGAGCCTTGCGCTCTACCAACTGAGCTAGACGGGCTAGTTGCTGGGGACTTTGATGACATAAATGCTGACCCTTATGAGAACCAGGTTTATGCATAAATTTGTTAGGACTCGGAGAATACAAATATTGTGGAACTTATGCCTTGTGCCTAAGTGCTTTGCTCATTAGAAAAATTAGTCTGATTTCTTTTAAACAATTGTATTATAAATTGAGAAACAACGTATACAATCAGAAGCAGAATCGAGATTTAAACCTTATGGGTTCGGAATTATAATTTTTTTAAGTTATTGCCTTCTAAATTAACAAGTTGTACATATTCAATAGATTTCTTAAGACAAATATATAGTTTGAACAAAAATTATTGAGTTCGGTCGAACTCTTATCCCGCACTCTACCTCCGTCACTGTATACAATTAAGCCTTATAAACGTACACACTTCCACTTGGGACGGAAACTGAGAATAGAAAAGAAGTGTGCATGCACATAACGGCAATATTTGGTTTGTGATTATTTCCACAAGCAATTATAGGTGTAAGCATTGTGGTATGCAAAGTTTTTGCACGAAAATTAGGTCTGCATTAACAAAGTTTTTAGAATTTTATAGACCTAAAAGAAAAGTAACTTTCAAAAATGAAAGGTACTCGTCCAATAAGAAAGAAAATTTAGGTTTTTTTAGTAGTGCTCAATTATTGATCTCTTAGATTCCACAAATCATATCTTTCTTTCCAACTTTCCTTTTCTTTATTTTTTTAATTATGAATGCAAAATAGACTTATATACTAGAAAAATACTGGACCCTCTGATTCACTTGGCTTCCAAAAGTTAAGGCACTCATCCAATCCTCTTTCCGTACCTGCAGATAAATTAAGGAAGAGAAATATAATATAAAGCCAATAAACCCACTCAATGTGTGGCCATGTATAGACCATTTGATTTCTGAAACTGAAAGAAAAACAAGAAGTGTATGTTTTTTTTTTTAAATTATCAATTAACATTATTCCTCAACTTCCAGATAATATACTTTTGAATTTCACATTTTCTTCGTCTAGCAGGGAAACACACGAATGCCAAATTTCTGGTGTTTGTTTAACTTATTATAAATCATATTCCTCCTTTATAATTGTGAGCAGCTCACAAATATCTCTCTTCTACTGGTGTTGGTTATTTGTTCAAATTAGAAATGAAAGGGAACATTCAACACAAAAGATACTGATATCCAATAAACCAAGCATATTTGAAACTGCAAGAAAGTTATAGCTTAAGTAAAACCAACATGACAACCACACTGATTTAGTAGGACCTCAGCGCAAGGTATTTTTAACAATGTGGAAAAGAAAAGCAAAAAGGAAAAGGAGAAAAAATGAAGATCAAATTTCATTGGTCTTGCCGAATTACCAAATAAAAAGGATCTTTAAACAAATCGCCATCTATTTACTTTTCTTAACCAATATATAGATAATAATTATACAAGATTATATACATATTTATTTGTATGGGTTATACACAAATCATATATTTCCGCTATTTTTAGTTTTAGCGATTATGAGTATAGGAGAGAAATTTAAAAAATAGCCAGATTTACAAGTGGTCATTCAAAAATAGCCACAGTTTCAAAAGTAATCGAAATTTAATCAATTTTTATGTAAAGATAAATCAGAACAAAAATATTATTTAAAATCCGGAAAAATACTCCAGTATATTATACTGGAACTTCCGCATATTAGATTTCGCCAGCATAATATGCTGGAAATTCATACACATGTGCACTGATCTCTAGTATATTATGCTGGAACTTTTCATGTTGTAGCAAAATAATAACTATTATTTTAATAATTTTTCGAATACTAAATAATTTTAAATGATCAGTTCAAAAACTAGCTAACTCGTATTATTTTTACTGAGTATTGCTATTTAGGTCAATTCTTCAAATAAAAATGGACCATTACAGGCTTGCAAAAAGTACGAGGGAACTTAAAGGCCCATGGGCTTTACTAAGGCCGACATTCCTTTTGGGGCCACTCAAGTCTATCTTCAACTTCCAGAGGCCCATATTTACACTTGGCTAGTTGGAATCAGGGGTGGTAAATTAATTAATAGAAAACAGTTATCACCTATATTATTTACTAAAAATAGATTGAATAATAATTTTTTTAAAAACGTCAAATATAAATAAGATTTATATTATCAATTTAGAAAATGAATAACTCTTTCTCAATTTAAAAATATAAATCAATTTAGATCTATATTATCAACCAGAGGTATACCCACCAAAATTCTCAATTTTGATAGGCCTTCTTTCTCGTTGAATAACCCAAGTGGAGTCAGATTTTGCAGGTTTATCAGCATCTACAATTGCTGAGAGAAGAACTAAATTACACAATAACAAGTTGAAAGAAGTCCAAGTTGAGAAATCTTCAAAAGAAACAAAAAATCCAGTTGCTTCAAAGAGGAAAAAACCTATGAATGATACACGACACCAAAAGGTAATTGCTATTTGTATCAATATGCATTTTAAGAAACTTATATGTATTCATAATTATTCAATTGTTTTTGCATTTATTTTGTTGTATTCATATGTATCTGGTTGTATTTTTGTACTATTTAGTATACTGTATTCTGTTTTTGTTTAAATATGTATACGTATTCTTATGTATTTTGGTAGTTTCCAACTGTTCAATTTTAATTTACTTGTATTCATATGTATTCATGTGTATTCGGCTTTAGTTATTTTTGTTTGCAACTGTTCAACTTTTCAGTAAGTTTACAAATGTATTCATATGCATTCATATGTATTCATCTTACTTATTTTTTATGTCATGTGTGTGGTATCTAGTTTTTTAATATGTATTTAGCCTTGTGACTGTATTTAGTCTTCTGTAAGTGTTTGTAGTTGTATTGATATGTATTCAATAACTGATTTAATATGAAATATGCAATGTATTCAACTCTATCAATATGTATTTATTATTGTTAATTGCAGGGAATTAATTTGTTTGTGAAACACCATCCACAATTTGCACCCCATATTAGTGTTTATACTAACACTGATATAGTCTCCCAGCTAAAAGAGAACCTTGCTCATGTTTAGTACCAACAATTTCGCAATACATGCTTTGGCTCATTTCTTCAAATGAAGCGCTGTGAAGTTCAACATCAACTCTTCAGATGCTTCATAGCTCTCCAGTTAGAAGGCACTCCTAAAAATGTATTTGCAGTACACGTCAATGGTACTGAATTACATTTCACATTAAGGAAGTTTGTGCTTGTGACTGGCCTCAAATATGTTGATAATGATGAAGATTTTGAGTTTAGTGAAACGCTTCCTAACCGGCTTATTGAGGCTTACTTTGGGGGTGCTAATCTTGTCAAGAAGAAAGATTTGATGAAATGCTTCGATGACAAGAAATGGGGTCCCGACAATGATGGTGATGCCTTAAAGATATCTTTGTTATATTTCATACACACCTTTATTTTTTCATCCGAGAAGAATAGTACAACTATGCCAAGGCTAAATTTTGACTTAGTATAGAGTGAGCACTATTCTGAATATCATTGGGATTTAAAAGCATTTGAGATGTTGACAAAATCGATTAGCAAGAAGATGGATGTTGTGAAGAAGTACTAAAGGATAGTTGGGATGCCCATGGCTATGTAAGTGTAGTTTAATGAGTGTTGTTCTTATGTTGATTCCAAAATTACACTCCGAATTGATGACGTGGTCCCCAGAATACTCAATTGGAGAACCACCGGAAATTAGCCAACCTTTGCTTATCTGATGAACGACATGTTCAATGATACCGGAAACATGGTAATATACAAATTGTATCACTCCTAGTTTATATTTTATCAATAATTAATAGGCATATGTTTGCATATAGAAGTATGCAGTTGCATTCATATACATGTTGATACTTCAATACCTGCTGTAGTTTCTGCATTCACTTGCAAAATACATTTCTATATATATACATACAGATGGAAATACTTGTATAATCAGTTGCATATAGATATTGCTGCATATAGATGTATACTTGCATATAGATTCAATATATATGTATACAAATGCATATGGACTAATAATCAGCTGCATAAACTTGTATACAAATTCATACAGATTCTACATACAGTTGAATACATCTACTGCATACAATACTATTCATATGCATACAACAATATACAGCTGTCGTAGCCTTCATTATTAATTCTTCATACATGTGCATATTAATTCCAAATCATCAACTCTGCCTTATATTCAATATATATATCATTTTGTATTCGAGATCTACATCTGGAAGTTTTTAGTTAGACTTTTATTATATTTCTTTTTTCATATTGTTTTCAAGGACATCAGTCCAAGCGATATAGAGCTTGCCGTTATTCAGATTCCTCCTGTAGCCGCCGATGTTGAGAACAAACCTACTCCAGCTCATTCAGATAAATCGGTAAAGGATTCGGATGAATTTTCTCTGACACCTAATCTTCCACGTAAGAACAAAAATGTTGCAATTGTTAGTCCATCTTCATCACCGCCCCATAAAAAGCGCAAGGAACACGAAAGGCACCATAATGAAATAGAATATCAGCCCAACATTCCTCCTATTTGTTTTTTCGAAATTGGACATAAAGTTTTGCATGAAAATCAGATGCTAGAAGGCCAAAATGACGAAGTATATTCTTTGAGGAAAGACCTAAATTCATTCAAAGAATACGTGAGTATTTAACCACAGATCAAACATTATAGTTTAATGCTTAGCATTCATATATTTTTGGTGTAATCTTCTAGCTGTTTTTGTATTGTTAAGGTTTGTGGGAGAGTTCAAGTCTTTAAGAACATTGATCAATGATAATTTCAAGAAGCTTTTAGACCATCTTCAACAAAATAAGCAAACTGAACCCACAGGGAGACGTAATGATGGCATTGATACAGATGTCGAAGATAATGTTGAGGTTTAACATTCTTAACATATTGAGCATCTGTATTTAGATCTATTCATATATGTGTTAACCTTAATATGTAAATGCAATTAACTTCTGTAATTAAATGTATTTCAGCTTTATTTAGATGTATTCTAATTTGTGGTTTAACATTCTTAACATATTGAGCATCTGTATTTAGCTGTATTAATATTTGTGTTAACCTTATTATGTAAATGCAATTAACTGCTGTATTTGATTTTTTTTCAGCTTTATGTAGAGGTATTCTGATTTGTAAATCTTAAAATATTGAGCATATGTATTTACTTGTATTCATATCTGTGTTAACCTTAATATGTAAATGCAATTAACTGTTGTATTTAACTGTTTTATATGTATATGTAGTTTGATTTGTAAATCTTAACATATTGAGCATATGTATTCATATTTGTGTTAACCTTAATATGTAAATGCAATTAACTTCTGTATTTAAATGTATTTCAGGTGTATTTAAATGTATTTTGATTTATTAAATCTTGAATTTTTGTAATGTATTCTATCTAATTATATGTATTTAAAGGTATTATAACATTAAGTTACTACACTAACAATGATACATACAACTACAAGAAAATTATATCAGAGGTACCGTCCAACATACCATCTACAATTCAAGAGGGTGTATCTACAGAATTCTATGTATCTCGATTTGAACTGGACACAAGTTTCTTTCCAGTTAAATTCTAGAAACTAGAATTGTGATTCACTCCAGTGTAAAAAAGCTGAAGCCATACCAATGCAATCTCATAGAAATCGGTGACCAAGTAGATGGAACTCTTCCCCTTATGAGTCTAACTTCGGCTTAGGATATAATTGATTTTACAAACTTAAGATTCAGCTTTCATCGTGGTTTTGTCATTTAAAAGTCCCTAATCATGAATACAATGTACAACATGTACCTTTGTAAAGTTGACCCCCATTTTTTAGAAAAGACACCCTTTTGAGGATGATTCAATAACGGGGCCACATCCTATGTTAATCATTCAAGAATATGACAAATGTTTTGTGATGGTCTTCTAGCTAAACATGATCAGAAGTGAGTTTTTCCCCGATCATTTTTTTACGTTTTCATATATTTAAAAATGTATATAATGATTTTTATACCATACCTGCTGAAGTAATTCGGAAGACCATTACAAGAATAACAAGTCAATGCTTCACATACCATTGGATTTTGGAGTTGATAAAGTTAATTCCAAAAATTGGTTTTACAATCTATCAATTGATGGGAAGCTATGGGATGACAACGTAAGTTTTTCCCAAAACTGACTAATTTTCCTTGAATAACAATATGTTGTTTCATTCAAATGTATTCTGTTGTTATACTCAGCTTTATTCAGTTATATTGTGGTGTATTCAACTGTATTCATCTATGGTCAGTCGCATTGAACTGTATTAACCACCTAGAGTCAGTTGTATTCAATTTCTATATTCAGTATTATTCAACATAAGTATTCATCTGCATTCAGGTATTTTTAATTAAATTCAATTGTTTTAATCCCCTGAATTTTTTTATAATCAAGGGAATTTGCATACAGACTTATTAAACACCTGTATTGATGTGTATTCAGCTAATTTCTGTATGTATTTGTATTCGGCTTTATTAATTAAACGTCTGTATTTATCTATAGTATATACATTTCAGTTGAATTCAACTGCTTTTGTCAGCTGATTTCTATTGCATTTATCTTCAGCTTTATTCAACTTCTAAATTCAGAAGTATTTCTAAACATTTGTATTCATCTATAGTAGATATGTATTTCATGTATTCAGCTATATTATTTCTTAGTTCAGAAATTAAATTCACACTATCTACTAACCTCTTTTGCGTATAGCATATGGACGTCATATTCTACTATTTGAGAAAGAAGGGAAAGTACAATCAGCATAGGGACTTCAAGTATACAACTGTTGATTATATATTCAAGACAAGAATCGCTGAAATATACGACATGTATGAAGATACAGATAGTGATGCTAATGTAGCCAAACAAGAGGACATGGTATGTTAGTATATGAGGGGTTACAGATTGCATGCTAATGTACCTTGGCATACTGTGGATAATGTCTTGATATAAGTCAACTTGAAGGACAAACTACACTAGGTATTGGTTGTTGTCACATTCAAGGAGAGATGTATCAAAGTGTATGACTCGTATAGATCTGTAGGTCATGATGCATATGTAGTTTCTAAGATTGATAAGCTAGCTAAGCTTCTACCTCTTTATCTATCAATCAGTTGCTTTTACAGAGATAGTCAAGGCATAGATTGGTCTGCTTATCCAGCATATACTGACAAGTCACATAACGATCCCTTTGAAGTTTGTTTCATTTCAGATCTGCCTCAACAGAAAGCAGGCAACATGTAACTATGCAATCATCATTCTTGTATGTTGTATACAAATCTAATTGTATGGATTATTTTTAATTGTTTCAATCAATTATTTTTTAGGGATTGTGGAGTGCATGTTGCAGTATACGTAAAATTTCTGAGCACTATTGGAGAGATTACAAAAACAACATTTGATTCCACTCTACTCCGTCAAAGATATGGTGCTCTCCTCTGTGACTATGCTATGGAAAAAATAGACGTTGATGCCATAAGCGAGAATGAAGCACCTTCAAAGATTTCTAGGCGAATCACTGAGTCGGAGGTAAGATGCAGATAGTTTTAGAATAGCTTTAGGTTATTTTAGTTTTGAAGTGTTGTTTTAAGAAGGATACTATTTTGAGTAGTCTTGGGTTTAGGTGTTACTTAGTTTGGAAAAATTGTCACTTATAGCAATAATGTTCGTGTATGACAATTGCAACTTTTCAATGACAGTTTCACTGTTTTGTTCATAAGTATTCTTGCTTATTCAGCTGTATTTTTTTTCCTTTCAGTTGTATTCAATTGTATTCAGCTGCATCCATTCAGATATATCTTTCAAGTTCAGATAATACATATTAAACAACATAGCTTCAGATGTATTAATCAGGTTATACTTAGTCAGATATATTCAAATGTACTCAGTTGTATTTAAGTTTATTATTCAGTATTAGCTAGTTATATTTAAATATATTATTCAGATGTATTCAGTTGTTTTTTGGTTATTAAATTTACAAAAAGTGCTACCGAACTGTATTATTTTTAAAAATAAAATTGTATTTTTTAGTATTCAGTTGTATTCAATTGTATTCAGCTGATGGTAGGTTATCTAAAATAATACAGCTATATTTTTTTTCCTTTCAGTTGTATTCAATTGTATTCAGCTGCATCCAAACATATATATCTTTCAAGTTCAGATAATAATATTAAAGAACACAACTTCAGATGTATTAAGCAGATTGCACTTAGTCATATATATTCAGATGTACTCAGTTGTATTTAAGTTCATAATTCAGTATTAGCTAGTTGTATTTAAATGTATCATTCATATGTATTCAGTTGTATTTTGGTGTATTAAATTTACAAAAGGTGCTGCTGAACTGTATTATTTTTAAAAATACAGTTATATTTTTTAGTATTCAGTTGTATTCAATTGTATTCATCTGATGGTAGGTTATCTAAAATAATACAGTTGTATTTTTTATCCTTTCAGTTGTATTCAATTGTATTCAGCTGCATCCATTCAGATATATCTTTCAAGTTCAGATAATACATATTAAAGAACACAACTTCAGATGTATTAAGCAGGTTGCACTTAGTCATATATATTCAGATGTACTCAGTTTTATTTAAGTTTACTATTCATTAGCTAGTTGTATTTAAATGTATTATTCAGATGTATTCAATTGTATTTTGGTGTATTAAATTTACAAAAAATGCTTTTGAACTGTATTATTTTTAAAAATACAGTTGCACTTTTTAATATTCAAATATAATCAACACTCAACTATATACTTCATATATATTTATATGTATAAAAATACTTCAACTACAAGTATTCAAAAAATATTATAGCTGATAATGTCATCATAAGTATTGACAAATTATTGAACCACCAATATATGTCAGAATACAACGATTTATTACGTGGAGAATTTCTACACGTTCGTTTGTTATGTCCTCCCTGCCCACATATGCTACATGAATGTTGGTTTTTCGGCTGCTTCAATTCACTTAAAGTTTTATCGCTCTTCTTCTTTGGCCTTCCAAGAGGTCTTTTCCATTTAGGTGGTAGTACAACCTCCTCTGCAACATGTTCTGGTATATTCCAGTCATTTTTGTCTGGTAGCGGGTACACTGATACATCATATGTCATTACAATTGTACTTGGTTTGTAATAGCTAGAGCGATATTTTTCTGGCATTAGAAACTTGCTCTTCAATACAGCCCAAGCATGTGGGCATGGCAATTCATCAATTTGGAATCTCCTACAAACATATTTTCTGTCTGACAGGCAGACAATGTAATTACTCCCACCATCATTAACCGTTTGTAAGTATTCAGTTGATGGTACCAACTACATTTAAAAGTAGAAATATAAGTTTGAACACGTTTACCTAAATTACCAAATGTATAATACAAAATTAATAGGTTACATACAACAGACCCCTATTGCATATATATCAATACAATATATATTATACTAGCAAAATATCAACTGGGAGAAGTGCAGAAGTTATCAAATGTTATTTGTACTTTAGGCAACAGTATGCTACCAAAAGCATTAGAATCATAGGTACTCACAATACATATTAAAATTAAATATCATATAGCTAGTTATATTCTGATGTATTCCAATAGTTTTTTAAACATGTAACTTAGTTATATTCAGTTGTATTCATATCAGATATATGAAAAAATATGCTTTATATGTGCTTGAATGTAGTTGTATTCATATATATTAGTGGTAGTTCCACTTAAAAATGATTGTATTCAGTTGTACTCATGCCAGTAATTCAGAAATTAACTAAAAATATAAACAGGAATAACAGTAACATTTAACTTACAGTCATACGTGTACACATTGTCTCATTGAACTCCAGCATCTCCTGGTATTTTTTCCCAAGCATCTTGTATGTCTGTGTAGCTTCTTTGTGGTTACTACAATTCCAACGTTCAAACATCTTCCTCACTTCTTCGAGGAAGTCGTATATTAGCAATTCCCTTGCTGAAACTAGTGTGGCATTGATTGACTCAGTAATATTTAATGTCATTGTCCATCCCCTATTAACAGGTGCATACAACCTAGCCCACTTTTCATAACCAGCTACTCTAAGTATTCTTTCACCCTAATATCTACCTTCTCCACCTTCTCCATCAGACTGTCAAATTTAGCTTGTGTATGCTTTTGCCATCGAGAAGTATATCTCGCTCAACTTGGCACAGCTCTTTTTGAATTTCTTATATACTTTGTTCTATAGATACCATATACAAGCCAAATGCGGTACATCCGGATACACTCTCGATACAGATTTAATGATGCTCTCAATTCTATCTGAAACGATGCACATGTTTTTCCTTACACCGTATGCTATCTTGAATTGCTCAAAGAACCACGTCCAAGCAGCATCGTTCTCTGAATCAATAACACCATATACTAGTGGCAATATATGACTTGTAGATACAATTGAATATAAAATTTTTTAAATACATGTATTTCAATATTTAAAATATTAACAGATTGTTATTATTCATATACTCACCTGCACCATTCAACGTGCTTGCCGAAACGAATATTCATGTGTAGTAAGATTTTAGGTGACTTCCATCCATGACAACAATTGGTCTACAATGATCAAACCCCCTTACAAAGGTATACAATGATATATACACGTACATGAATTCGCTCTTTGGCGATTTTACCATTCTAATATGGGAACCTGGATATTTCGTATCCATTATATATAAGTATCCTCGTAATTTTTTGTATGAATCAGCCGGTTCACCTCTAAAAAAACTCATTGCCTTTTCTTTAGCCCTCCCCGCCAACATGCAGCTAACATCTACACCTAAATCTGATTTCACATCATCAATAATGTTCCTCGGGGTGTATTTCCTCTAATGAGCTTTGGCCTTATACCACTTATAAGGCTGCTACTAGCCTGCCGCTGCTCGTACACCTTATCCTTTAGCGGACATGTATGATTATCATTGAATTCTCGCACCTTGAATATATCTGATTTGTTAATGCTTGAAGCCTTAAAGCTCCATGCACAATCTTCTGAAATACATAATAACGCATAGCTGCAAAGAATTAATCATTTTACATTTGATTAGCATACTTGTTTACAAAAAAATACAGCTCATACATTAGACAAATAGAATCTGGCATATATACATCCTAAATACATATTAACAAATTTACAAGTGTATAATTAATTTTGTGTAATACCGAATTCCAATATAATTACATGCGTTTAAACACAATGAATACAACTGAATACACTTGTATGAATATGCAAACACTTAATACCACAGTAGACAAAATAAGAAAATAATTAGAGCCATTGTTGTGTTTTTACACCAGTAAAATACATTTGAATACATGTATTTAAGCACCCTAAACAAACATAATTCATATTTGTTAATTAGGAGGAAACACACAAATACGCATAAATACAACAAAGTTAAACAAACAGCAAACCTGACAGCATTAGACCGACCAACCCGGAATTGAAACCTTTAAGCTATTGCATAATTCTCCATCACCTCTTTCAATGTAACCTTATACTAATAGACCTGTCCAGACATAAACTCCTTTTGATTAGTTTTTGAAATTATCAAATCCTTGTGGAGTTCGAACTCTCCAATCGCTTCTCCTGAATTGAAAAATTCTATAGCTAGTGTATTATTTGTACCGGAATCGTTCATTTGAACTGCTTCGTCTATTTGCACAATGTCGTCTTGATTTAAACTACCTCCAGATATAAGTTCTTTTTTGATAGTTGTTATGCACAAAGGATACAACCCAAATTCGCTGTTCTCTTTTTTCAATTCTACATATATTCTGTAACCCATATCATTGTGTATTTTCATTGGCGTGCGGTTTTCTTCTACATTGTATTGTATTTTAATGGTCTTTGTGCTCAAATCAATACCCAGTTGATTAGAAATTGAAGCAGCTAGATCACTAAAGGAGGCATACTCCTTAATGAGTATTCCCTCAATTGAAAAATCGATATAATTGCCCTCATCGTTCCACTTGCTAGAATGACGCAACAAAACTGTTAAACTTGCCATATGTGTACAACAACTACACCTTATTTTGTATATAATTTGTATCAATAGAAAAAAAGGAGAAGAGAATTGAAGAAGTTCGATCAGATGTTGCTCTTGTTTTTCCTTCTTTTCACTTTTTTGGTTGTTTCTTTGATCAGAATACAGATTAGTGTTTAATCGTTCTAGTTCTTTGAGTTAAATTAGGAGACTATCATGTGAGTTTGATTTCCTTTTGTTTATAACAAGTTTACGTTCCCAGAACTTGCGCAAGAATGTTATTGTATTCCATTGAAATTGCACTTGAATACAGTTAAATACAGATAACACTTAGCTAGATTTCCCCTTTTTACACCTCTTTTTTTTCTTGTATTAATGAATACAACAATTTAAATACATGAAATACATTATATAAAAGCATAAAATGTATCTATAAAACGTAATATAGCAAAGGGTATCTATAAATAGCTAATTAGGACTAAAGATGGTGCTTTATGAAAAATTTTCAATTAAATATGATCCCATAACAGAATGAATGAAGAACACAAAAGAATATGTAAGTCTTTTACAACAACAATATACCTTGTATATTCCCGCAATGTAAGATCTAAAAAAAGTAATATATATCTAGATCTTACCCCTACCATGAAAAGGTAGAGATATTATTATGCGATAGATGAAAAATTAGAGAAGCAAGAAGTATTTTATGGCTTTTAAGTGCATAACTTGGAGAAGAAAAAAAGAATTTGGAGGAGAAACAAATCTCGACACAACAACTATAATGAAGAAAAAGACTAACTTAAAACACACCTTTTTATTCATTTTTATTCAAAAAGTGCTTGTAGTCATACTCACGCGATGCGCAATATTAAAAATTGTATTTTTCATTATTATATTATTTAATATTTAATATTATTCGTTGTTAATAGAAATTTTTATTAGCATATTACTTTATTTAATGTTTTTTTCTGATCCATTCTTTTTGTAATATAATAGAAGATATATATTTTATTACCCGTAAACTATTTTTTTATTTTTACTTTATTCTAAATAATATTGTCTGAATTTTATTGAATAAAATCTATATTAAATTAAAGGACTTATACAATCATCGAGTAACTTTTTTTCTGTATTTTTCTTTATTATATTAACAAATGTTTAGTATAATTGCATTGTTAATAGAAACTTTTATGAGTATATTACTTTGTTTAATATTTTTACTTGCTACTTTAATTATTTTTGTAATATAACAAAAGACATATATTTTATTACTCTTAAAATATATTTTTGTAATATTATTTTTGAGTTTTAAAGATGTACGCCGGAATGGCTATCATATTGAGACAATGGATGAAGATAATCTTGAATATCTCGTCATCACAAAGAATGTCTCCGGCCAAAAGAGGGTTATTGAGAAATTCCCGTCTTTATCTTGTGGCCTGTATTGGACAAGAATTAGTGCAATTGAGGCACATTCGACAGTAAACCAAAGGGTTACTGATTCCAATACCTTTGTACTTTGGCATGATCGATTGGGACACCCAGGATCGGTCATGATGAGACGGATTATAGAAAGCTCATATGGGCATCCGTTAAAGAATCTCAAAATTCTTTCGAATAATGAATATCCTTGCACTTCGTGTTATCAAGGCAAGTTGATTATCAGGCCATCACCAACAAAGGTTGCGACTGAGTCACCCACGTTTCTGGAACGTATACAAGGGGACATTTGTGGACCTATTCACCCACCTAGTGGGTCGTTTAGGTATTTCATGGTCTTGATAGACGCATCCTGTAGATGGTCTCATGTTGCCTGTTGTCATCACGCAACCTTGCGTTTGCGAAATTAATGGCACAAATAATTCGAATACGAGCACAATTTCCAGATAATCCAATCAAGTCCATTAGACTGGATAATGCTGCTGAGTTTACATCCCAAGCATTTAATGATTATTGCTTATCAATCGGGATAAAAGTTGAACATTCTGTAGCTCATGTTCACACTCAAAACGGTCTTGCAGAATCGTTAATTAAACGCCTGCAGTTGATTGCAAGGCCATTACTTATGAGAACGAGGCTGCCCACTTCGGTATGGGGTCACGCCATCTTACATGCAGCAATGCTAATTCGTCTCAGACCGACGAATTACCACAAGTATTCCCCGTTGCAATTGGTTTTGGGTCATGAACCCAATATATCCCATTTAAGAATTTTTGGATGCGCAGTATATGTGCCTATTGCACCGCCATCCCGCACCAAAATGGGTCCGCAAAGAAGGTTAGAAATATATGTTGGGTTTGAATCGCCCTCCATCATTCGCTACCTCGAAACATTGACAGGCCATTTGTTTACTGCACGATTTGCAGACTGTCGATTTGATGAGACACTTTTCCCAAAATTAGGGGGAGAAGTTGGTGAAACCAAACGGGAAATTTTGTGGAAAAATGCATCATTATCTCATCTTGATCCACATACCTCTATTTGTGAAAGAGAGGTACAAAAGATTATCCATTTGCAAAGAATAGCAAATCAAATGCCTGGCGCATTTACGGACTTGAAGAGGATAACGAAATCCCACATTCCCGCGGAAAATGTTCCAATCCGTATTGATGTCCCTGTTGGACAATCATCTAGTGTCATAACCAATGAGTCGAATGCACGCCTGAAGCGTGGCAGACCATTAGGTTCCAAAGATCGAAATCCTAGAAAGAGGAAAAAGAACGATCGAGATGACACTACGAAAGAATCTCATGAGGAAATTCATGATTTGACAAATTCTGAGATTCATGAAGAATCCATTGAGCCCGAGACTCTGGAAAATACGGAACTATCCCTAAATCCAATTAATATTGAGGCAAATATTAATCGAGTGGATATTATGGTGGATAATGCCTTTGCTTATAATGTCGCATCTAGCATTATGCAAGAATGTGAGGATCTCGAACCTCAATCTGTTGAAGAATGTCGAAAAAGACAGGATTGGCCAAAGTGGCAAGAAGCAATTCAATCAGAATTGAATTCGCTGGCAAAACGTGAAGTTTTTGGCCCTATAGTTGAAACACCTAATGGTGTTAAGCCTGTCGGCTATAAATGGGTCTTTGTACGCAAGAGAAATGAGAAAAACGAGGTACAAAGATATAAAGCACGCCTTGTTGCACAAGGTTTTTCTCAAAGGCCTGGTGTCGATTATGAAGAGACATATTCGCCTGTAATGGATGCGATAACCTTTCGTTATCTCATAAGTTTTGCTGTCCATGAAAAGCTTGACATGCACTTAATGGATGTGGTTACTGCCTATCTTTATGGCTCACTTGATAATGAGATATACATGAAAATTCCCGATGGACTCAAGATGCCAAACGCGCATAATTCAAAATCTCGGGAAATGTTCTCAATTAAATTGCAAAGATCCTTGTATGGTCTAAAGCAATCTGGACGAATGTGGTATAATCGTCTTAGTGAGTACTTGTTAAAAGAAGGCTATATAAATAACGCCATTTGCCCGTGTGTTTTTATAAAGAAAACAACATCGGAATTTGTTGTACTTGCCGTATATGTTGATGACATAAACCTTATTGGAACCCCTATAGAACTCCAAAAGGCAATTGATTATCTAAAGGATGAATTCGAGATGAAAGATCTCGGAAAGACTAAACTATGTTTTGGTTTGCAAATTGAATATTTGGCAAACGGAATTTTTGTTCATCAATCTACCTATACAGAAAAGGTACTGAAACGGTTTTACATGGATGAAGCACATCATTTAAGTACACCGATGGTTGTTCGATCACTTGATGTGAACAAAGATCCATTCCGACCACAAGAAAGGAATGAAGAGCTACTTTTGGTCCTGAAGTACCATATCTTAGCGCAATTGGTGCACTAATGTATCTTGCAAATACTACAAGACCTGACATATCCTTTTCAGTTAATGTCTTAGCAAGATTTAGCTCGGCTCCTACGAGGAGACATTGGAATGGGATCAAACACATATTGCGGTACCTAAAGGGAACTACCGATATGAGCTTATTTTATGGCAAGAATTGCAGCCCGGATCTTGTTGGTTATGCTGATGCTGGATATTTGTCCGACCCACACAAGGCTCGATCTCAAACGGGTTATGTGTTTACCTGTGGAGAAACCGCCATATCTTGGCGATCGACTAAGCAATCAATTGTGGCTACTTCATCTAATCATGCCGAGATAATTGCTATTCATGAAGCAAGTCGGGAGTGTGTGTGGTTAAGGTCGATAATACATCATATCCAAGAGAAATGTGGTTTGAAGTGTGATAAACTACCCACAACTTTGTATGAAGACAATGCAGCATGTATAGCTCAATTGAAGGGAGGATTCATAAAAGGAGATAGAACGAAGCATATTTCACCAAAGTTATTCTTCACACATGATCTTCAAAAGAATGGTGATATCAATGTTCAACAGATTCGTTCAAGCGAAAATATGGCTGATTTGTTCACAAAATCTCTACCAAAGTCAACCTTCAAGAAGCTAGTTCACAAGATCGGGATGCGAAGAATTAAGGACATAAATTGATGTTCTTATTAGGGGGAGTTAATGCGCGTTGCACTCTTTTTCCCTTACAAGGTTTTGTCCCACCGGGTTTTCCTTGCAAGGTTTTTAACGAGGCAACCAATAGGCGCATATTCAAACATGTGTACTCTTTTTCCTTACTTTAATTTTTCCCATTGGGTTTTGTTTTAAGGTTTTAACGAGGCACATCATTGAATAGACATTCAAGGGGGAGTGTTATAAATACACTTCTATTTAAGGTGAATGTCTTTAATTAGAGAGATTCTAGAGTTCTATTCTTGGTAGCTAAATCATCCTCCTCCCTATAAATAGAGGTGCCCTCTACCATTGTAAATAATTCCTAACATTCTCTAAGTATCAATAAGAAGAACTCTCTCTACTCTTCTCTCTATTTGCTCTTGTTCTTGAGTTATTGTTCTTGTCTTTTATATTATTTCATAACACCATTTTCTTTTTAATTTTTTCAAAAATAATTTTTGAATTTCCAAGTTTGTTGGAGGTTTATCTTAAAATTTGACACTTAGTAAATTTTTGTTGTTACACATGGCATCACCACATTAATTTGCTTCTTCTATATAAAATAAATACATATTTCTTTAATTTTAGTTTTTATTATGTTGTTATCAGTAATATTGTCTAAATTTTAATGTAAATACACTTTTTAATTCAAAAAATAAAAACGAATTGATTTTAATAAAAAAGAAACAATGAAATTGTTTTATAAATATATAAATTCAGAAACAATAACCAATAAATAAGTATTAACTAAATATCTAATTATTTACTAATTATGCTATGTGACTTTTTTTAGGCGGTTACATAGCTTAATATGGTACCCTTTTCTTTGTCTTTTAATAATACATAAATATAGATTTTATTTATTCTTTATATTTGAAACAGAAATTCTATCAAGGCCTAATAGTTATTGATCTGTGTATTTATCCATAGAGGTCAACACTATTTCGTGGTTATCATAATCCTAGATTGTAACTTCTTTTAGTTGGTAGTTTTTTCTATACTAAGGGCTCTAACCCTAGTTTGTACCAGTGATAACCTAATAGCTCCCAAGGTATGCACGTCTAAACCCTAAGTCAGACATGATTTTATATATTCATATTGTGTGATAATATATCTTACACCTTTTGTTACATAAATCTAAGTATTGTAGTTAAATCACTTTCTTGCGAGGGGAAACAAAAGAGTTTGGGTCCAATGAATTAGTACAATCTTTCATTAGACAAGTACAAATATGCAACAGAAGGTTTAATGATTTTTGTAATTGTGAAAGCAAATATTCTAGGCAAATTTATACAGAGTCAACTGGCCGTAAATTTGTTAAGAAAATTCTAAATAATTTCGGAATATACTCTGTTATTACAGAGTCATATATGTTATTTATTTATTTATTCTGTGTCAGCTGGCTCCTTTTTGTTAAAGGTTATAGAAAACGTTTAGGCAGCAATGGAAGGAATAGATCTAGTTTTGAAACCGCCGCAGCCAATTTTGGAGCACATTCTGTCTTTCCTTGATATTAAAGATGCTGCAAAAACTAGTATATTGTCTATGGTTTGGAACAGTGCTTGGACTTCTCTATCCTGCTTAGATTTTCGTAATGCTTTCTATTTGAAGTCAGAAACAGTTGTGGATCAAATTCTGGCAAATCGACAAAAGCAGAAGATCTCCATACAAAGGTTCATGATAAAGGTATCACATAGATGGTTAATGTTTCTGGATAATTGGATTGAAATACTGATAGCCTGTAATATCAAAGAGTTGTTTTTAGCTGGTGCCGCAGACAGACACAAAAGGTTGCCTGAACTATTCTATGCTGCCAAAGCTTTAAAGGTGCTTAGGTTACGTGGATTTAAGCTCGAGCTATGCTCTGATGGCATAAAGTTTGCATCTTTGCGAGAGATATGTCGTTCTTACTCATTTTTGGATGAGCAATTACTTCAAGCTCTATATGCAACTTGTCGTAATTTAGAAGTTTTGTCTTTCAGAATATTTCATGGACTAACTAGTTTTCAAGTTGTAGGAACTTTACCTAAACTAAGGACGGTAAAGTTGGTTCCGAAATTCCAGATAGTTCATATTGTAGCATCTAATCTTGAAAACCTTCGAATTAGTTCATTTGGTCCGGACCTGCATGTAATTAAGATAACAGCTTGCAATTCATTAACGCGTTTGACTCTCACTGCTTTAGCTGTATCTGACCAATGGTTAGAGAACCTTCTTCCAAATCTTCCCAACCTTGAAAATCTTCACTTAGATTATTGTTTGTCGCTGAAGACTGTGAATATTTCAAGCCACGGGCTTAAGTTTCTGAGGGTTTTCAAGTGCAAAAATCTGATTGTGGTTCATCTGGATACTCCTAACTTGTTAAGATTCTCATCTGATGTTTGCCAAGAAGAAGGATCCCGAAGCGATGATTCGCCTACATTCAAATTGAAAGCTTCACATCTGCGAGAAGCTAAGTTCAATTTGATCATAAATGCCCCAATTGTCACTTTGGGCTCTATTTGGCACTCTAAGCTCACAAGGTCCCTTGGTTACTTTAATCATTCGAAGACTATTGTACTGTGCTGTGAAATGGACAAAGTACGCACGTGCAACAAATTGTCTACTTAACCCTGCTTGAAGAAGTAGTTTTGGATTTCTCATAATTCTTCTTTTTATTTGTGCAGGAGATAGTTATACCAAAATACATGAGAGAAAGCTTGTTTCCTCCACTTTATGGTACTAAGCATTTGCACGTAGAAATTGCGAATCGGTTTAATTTTTCAGCTGCGGACGTTGTTGATTGTTTGCTTTGGATCTCTTCTCAACTGGAAACCCTATCTTTTGGCCAGACTAGAGATTTAAAGAGCCTGATCAAGGTAATAAGTATGTGTTATCTTTCAAAGGCAATGACTCTGAAGTATGTATGCTATAATTTCTAGCGCTTCTTTTCCTTTTTTACATGACCTTTTTGTGACAAATCCTTCATTATTGATTTAAAATCTTTTGTTCATGGTAAATAGTTCGCCTAACTGTCTATTTTTAGCAGCTTAGCCAAAAATTAAAAGTTATAGCCGGCCAACATATGCAAAATTTTGATTACCTACAAACTAGTAGTGATTACCTCTAGCCCCGTTGTCCTCTTGTTTTGCAGTTTATATACAAAGATGCAGCTGATGAAGAAGATGAGAAACCTTGTTGTGCATCTCTACCTTGGAAATGTTGGAGGCATGAGTTAAAGAAAGTTAAGTTGCAAGTCTTTACATGTATAGAGCTGCAGAAATTGAGAAACTACTTTCTCACTAATACAGATATATTGGAGGAGATAATTGAAGAACCACCAGATCGCAATTCACCTAATTTTTATGCATTGGAAGCCATTTTGGTTTCTTTTAGAAGAGGAGTAATTATGTCATTGTGTGTAGAACTATTTTCTGAGGTGAAATTAAACTTTCTCTCTTCGTGCGAGACAATTAGAATACGAGTAGTTTTTTCTATTTACCTCCACTGGTCAGCTTTCTCGTGTATGCATTTTGTTCATATATTTGTGTTCAATTCTGAGAAAGAAGAAGAAAAAATGAAATTGTATTCTTCAAATCTGTTTTGTCTCGTTGCATATAAGGCCGTATATACAGCTTCTCCACTAACCAAATGACAACACATGTATAACTGTCAATTAGCCAACTTAACAAACTAATTTTCACTTAACTTATTTGGTCATCCCTAGTTTTATTACGTACACTTTGACCCTATATGTCGTGGCAAATGTGATGAGGAGAAAGCAAGCCATTCTTAATTATTTCTCGAACAAAGTGACAATCTATCCCGATGTACTTTGTCAGTTCATGAAAAATAGGATTTGCTGCTATTTGAACTGCAGCTTTACTATCACAATATACATCAACAGACTGATGTATCTCAATATTCAATTCTTGCAACAATCCATCAAGCCGAGTAACTTCAGCTGTTATTGCACCAATGCTACTATATTCAGCTTTAGCTTAGCTACGACTCACTGTCTGCTGCTTCTTTAACTTCCATGACAACAAGGAAACCTCTAACTTAATAACATAACCAGTGATCGACCTTCGTGTGTTTGGGCAAGCTACCCAGTTTGAATCACAGAAGGCAAATATGAGTGATAGGACCCTTCTTGAGAAAAATGCCAAGGCCAGGTGATCCCTTAATGTACCTAATCACTCAAAGTGCTATAGTTAAGTGTGATTGTTTGGGATGCTGCAGGAATTGGCTAAGGACTTGCACAATAAAATAAATATCACGTCGTCTACTGGTCAAATAGAGTAATTGGCCTACTAGTCTTTAATAGCTCCTCACATCTTGCAACTCTTCATCACCATTGTACCTAACATGTTTGTCATACTCTGTAGTGGTCAATTTCTGATTTAGCTCAATAAGGGTAGATGCAGGTTTAGCAAAAGCCAATCCCGTGGAGGATATTAACTCCACTGCATATTTTCTTTGGTTTAACAATATTCCTTTATCTGATCTCAACACTTCAATCCCTAAAAAATATCTGAGTGCAGCCAAATCCTTGACCTTAAAGCTGTTATGCAATGTGCTTTTGGCCTCTTTTACTTAGGAAATATTAATGCCTGTAATCAAGAGATCATCAACATACACCAATATAATCACAATGTCATGTGATGTCTTTTTGGTGAATAGAAAATGATCATATGCACTCTGTTTATACCCTGCTCCCACTAAGACATCTGTGAGTTTAATATTCCACTGTCTTGAAGCATGTTTCAGCCCATAGATTGACTTCAATAATCTGCATACTTTGTTTTCCCCATATCGTTTGAAACCTTGTGGCAAAACCATGTAAACCTCTTCATAAAGGCCCCCCTGGAGGAACTCATTATTGACATCCATTTGATAGAGGATCCATCCCTTTGAGGCAACAGTTCTCACATTTATCATTTTGGCAACTGGTAAAAATGTCTCATGATAGTCTAGCCTTTCTTGTTGTGTGTATCCTTTTGCTACCAACCATGACTTAAATTTGTCAATCTTACCATATGACTTATATTTTATCTTAAACACCCATTTAGAACCAATTGGTTTCTTTTCTTCTGGTAAATCAACCACTTCCCAGGTATGATTTTCTTCAAGTGCTCTAGTTTCTTAGTCCATGGCCTCTATCCACTTTGGATGATGTGCAGCTTCCATAAAAGATTGTGGTTCAGTTAAAGCTGAAAAGACATTAAGAAATGACAGGTAGAAAGAACATAGCTGATCATAAAAGAGGACATTAGAGATAGAGTATACATTATTTATATGTGTCTTGGCCTTAGTGATGAAATCCTTAAGCCGAACAGGAGGCTTTCCTTGTCGAGTAGATTTTCTAGTCTCTCCTTCTATACGGTGTGCATCTTCAGAACATTTTTCTTCAATGCTTGTCTCAACTACTGGTTCCAAGATGATAGGAATGAGATTCTCACTTACTGAAGCATCTGCTGGAATCTCATGGTTCATACCAGACTCCGCTTGAACTATGGCTGAATCAAGATTATCTGAAGTTTCATGATCATCAATAGATTCTGCATGGTCTGTGACTAAGTCCATATCAGTAGTCTCCACCTCTGTAGTGACATTTTTATTAGCTGTACTTGTTTGTTCTGAGGTGTAGTTGTAACCACAAGTGCTTGTGGTTGATGTCTATTTTCTTACACAACTGGAGGTTGTGAAGCAAACAAATCCTCTATACGGTCTGAATCAACAACTTTCTCAAAAGGAAAACTCTTCTCTTCAAATACCACATATCTGCTAAAAAAAACACTTCTATTCTCTAAATCATACAACCTATAGCCTTTTTTTTTCTGAGTAGCCAATGAGAATAGCCTTCTTAGCTCAAGGTGTAAAATTATCACCTTTAGGCAGGTTACTTGCATAACATAAGCAACCAAACACCCTCCAGTGATCTATTTTAGCTGGCTTTCCAAACAATAACTCATAAGGAGATTTTCCTTGCAAGATACTAGTAGGTAGTTTATTTATCAAATATACTGTTGTTATTACATAGTCACCCAGCCTATGCCTTTGTTCAACAACCCTATTTTTTGTGGGTGTATGGTCAACTACTATGGTGGATAATTCCCAGTGAAGCAAATAAAGAATTGCATTGAGAGTTGAAAGACTTTGTACTATTATCTGATCTAACAATCTTCACAATAGCTTCAAGTTGAGTCTTCATCATTGTAAGAAAGTTTTTAATCACTATAAGTGTTTCACATTTAGACCGTATTAAGCATACCCAAGTAAACCTGTTGTAATCATCTACTATTATGACAAAATAAAGCTTTCTATCATATATAGGTACCTTATGAGGTCCTCAAACATCCATGTGTATGAGTTGAAAACAACTACTTGATCCACTGCTACTAAGTGCAAATTGTAGTCGTCACTACCTTGCTAAGGGGCATACTTCACAGTTGTTCTCTCTTCCTACTTGTATCTTATTTTTCAGTTCTGAAATATGCTGCATTGCCTTGGTTGATGCATGACCAAGCCTCACATGCCATGGTGTTGTTTCTCCATGTTCCTTCAAGAAGTTGATTGTTGCTGTTAGTAAATTTTCTTTTATCATGTATAGCCCATTATTTTCTCTACCAATCCCCATCACTTGCTATTTTAGAGACCCTGAAATTTAAAAACTCAGGATAAAATCCAACTGAGCAGCATAATTGCCTAGTGAGCTTAGACACTGCCAATAAGTTGAATTTAAAGTCTAGCACATACAGTACTCCGTCAATAGTTTTATTCCCTAAAACTACTGCATCTCCTGTATGTGTAATTTCTGCTCTACTGCCTGTAGGCAACTGTACTCCATCTGCTCTATAATCTGCCTTTATAAGGTTATTTAAGGCATTCTTACAATGTGTCACATGGTGAGTAGCACCTGAATCCACTATCCAAGCTTGATAACTCACAGTTGTATTTGACATTAAAGTAAAGATACCTGCAATATTAGTGGAACACTCATCTGTGGTGGTCTTCTGCAACAAATTTACCAGTTATTTGTATTGCTCCTCGGTGAATAAATTTTACTTGTGTGGGAAGCATTGGCACCTGCTTCTCTTTACTAGTTGTACTGTTCACATTAGTTCTGGTTCTTGAGTTTTGTCCTTTCTTCTTGCTTTTGTAATCTAGTGGATATCCTACAATCTTGTAACATTTTTCCTTTAGATGTCCTCTGTAACCACAATGATCACAGATTAATCGTATATTTTTAGGTTTAAACTCACAACCTTTACCAGCCAGCATTGTAAGAGGATCCTTCAATGTATCTGTGACTCCTAGGGTCCTTTGACTCTCTTCTTGTGTAACTATTGCATAAGCTTCATTCACTGTAATTACCGACCTTTTTGCCAAGACATTACTTAAAATGTTACTATAGCTCTCGTTCAATACCAAAAGAAACTGACATAAAGGAATATTTTTCAGAAGTTCCACTGAAGGCCTAGACTCCTCGCAGTCACATGAAGCCAAAGGTGCTGTGACATCTAGTTCATCTCATAGGTCCTTCATCTTTAAATAATAGCTAGTGACTAAGTCTGTTCCTTGTCTCGAGGTCACAATAGCAGTCCAAAGATGATATATTCATGTTAAATTTGACCTATCAAACCTTTCCTGAAAGTCAGCACATAGCTTCTTTGCATTCGATGCATATACAATACTAGGCATCAACTCATTTGAAACAGTACTAGCAATCCATGATAGGACAATTGCATTACATTTTTCCCATTTCTCTGGTAATTCACCTTTATACATACCTTTTACACACGATCCATCCACAAATCCAACTTTGTTTTTTCCCCGGAGTGCCAGTTTCATCGCCCTGCTCCACAGTGCATAATTTTCTGTGAGTGTGAGCTTGAGCGAAATTAAGACTATTCCAGGAGCGTCTGAAGCTTGCAAAAATAGCGGATGATTATGACCGAGTGAGCTGACTTCATTGTCTGCCATGGCCGCTTGAAAAATCGATATCAGAATTTCACTATTCCTTTGCTTTATATTTTGCCTCTATGTTCCTGCCATAAAATTGAATATCTCCTAAACTAGATCGAAATTACAGTCCCATTAAAGCCCGCTTTGATATTATGTTCAATTCTTGAGTGAGAATATTGAGTAGGAAGAAGATAAAATGAAATTCTATTCTGCAAAACTTTTTTGTCTTGTTATATACAAGGATATATATACAACTTCTCCACTAACTAAATGACAACACATGCACAGTTGTCAATTAACCAACTTAATAAAATTATTTCACTTAACTATTAATGTATATTACCCCATACTTCTTTAAGCACAATTACATCAAGAGTCACCACTTATTAAGGAATACCTTTTTTCACAACAATACAATTAATTTTTTTTTCAATTCAAGTGGCTCTTACTCTTTCAAAATCATGCACCTTTCTCCTAATTTCATTATTTCCACTCAAAAGCCAAACCAACCACCCCCGCACTTTAACTTTTATACAGTTCATAACAATTAAGTGTTCATGTGAGGTTAAAAGGTTCAAATAGACTCGATTAATTTAAACAAATGGGTAACGCTTGTAATATGGTTGCCAAAGAAACATTTATTACTGGCTTAAAGGGGTTTACTACGATATATAACGATTAGGCAGGTAAAATATATATATCTGGATCAACAAAGAAACGTCTATATCACTTCCAAGACTGAATAAAATTACTATTTTGCTTTGCAAACTCACGGGGGAAGTTCTAGGAATCAAATTCAGTTCACAGAATAACACCCAAACCTCACACACACATGGCATAGAACTCACTCAGGATTCGATCATCAAGACACTCTAGTCAAAGCAGTTAGCAAAGTTAAAATCATACAATTTAAGGTACTTATACAAGAGTCAAACTATGAGCCTAAGCGTCACAGCCAAAGTACTCACTATTCTCAAGGCATAACTAAGTCAAGAGATATTGCTTCAATTCAAAACACAATACAACCCCAAAAAAAACTAAATATGTCCGGTTCAAACAAAACCCTCTGAAAAGAACCGTGCTTTAAAGAAAAATCAAGGGGTAATTACTACACTACCAGCAAAAAAAACATTTTGTTTTTTTCTTTACAATTAAATCCCTCAAGAAAATTGTCTAATAGATCCATTGTTGGGAAAAGTGCAATCTTTAAAAAATTCTATTTGATTAAACTAACACGGCTAAAGTAGCATGAAAAGTCACCAAGACAATCTCCTCACCTCACACTTAAAATTGTGCATTGTCCCCAATGCACATCATAGCCATAAGAGGGTAAGAGAAACTCCTTGGTAGGACAAAGGTCGAAGCACTAGTAGTTCATGGGGTACTCAAACTTCTCCCAGGCTTAGTCCTTCGTGCCGGTACCTCACACTTTGTTCCAACCATCTGGTTTATTATTGCATCCTTCCAATAGCTTTGCTTTCCATGCTCCTAGAAAATTTAAAATTGGCACTACAAAAATAATACAATAAAAAAATAAAACAAAGCAGTAAAGCTGGGCTGCCTCCCAACAAGTGCTTGATTTAACGCTGCGGCACGACGCGAATCACTTTTTCCTTCATTTCGAACTTATAAACTGGAACCCAAGTTTTCATTCTACTATGTGATCATGTTCATGCGGTGGTAGAACGAATATGACTGGCCCAATAAAATATTATAGCATTCTGCACTTCTTGGCCTTTGGATGAGATGTGTATTCCTCACTTTCTGGCACGAAGAATTTCATAATGTAGGCATCTTGTTCTTAGTCCTTGACTCCTAAAGTGGCTCGGACGACTCTATTTTCATATTATCATCGATACACAATGTGAAAAAATGTTTGGAGTGTGGACCAATGCGCTCAACTACATGAACATTGGGACTGTCTATATTCTCAACACTAATGACAATAGGGTCAACTAAATATGTATCTTCAGTATCCTTGGTGTATCTATTCTACAACATCGACATCCTCAAAATCTAGTGCAATTGATTGTTGGTGTTCTACTCTTGCCTTCTCCTCTAGCTCATCCTCGTATTTTCTTAAATCCTCCAGTATAATGGCAATTTTGCAGCCAATTCATGCTCATATTGACTACTATCCACAATATCAAACTGTTGCTCTTTACATGATTCAATTAATTTATTCTCTTGAGTCTCCAAGTTGTGAATAGTTGCCTCATGTCTTTGTATCTCCCGTGTTCGCTTATCATATAGTTCAATGCAAACCATAAACACAACCACGAAGGTAAACATCTTTACCACCACACATATCACAGATATTCCACATATAAGATTGAGTTGACGCACAAAATTCGCTCTCGGGAATATTTTGATAATTTTTCCCTGGGTGGTTTCCTTCACAATATGCATAAGGAGGATTAAAAGCAGAATTAGAAATATCAAAATTCTCATTATTCCATGTCTTAGATCAAAAATAAAAAATAACAATAATTTATCAAATACACAAAAACAAAAATCACAGTTCAAACTAGAAACCTAGAAATATGTACACCTACAACAATAACGTTAGTTCCCCGACATCGACCCTAAAATTTGATCATGCCCAATTGTGCCTTATAAAAAGGATTTAGCAGTCGTTGCAAATATAATCCGGTTTACAAGTACCGAATTCCACAGAGAAATAAGACTTAGCTACAGTTGTTCAATATCGCTAAGAAACACAAGTCCAAACAATTTCCTAATTATAAAGATTATAATGTTTATTTTTATCTAATTAACTAACAAATACTAAAAAGCAGTAAAACTATAAATTAACAAATATAAGGTTTGGAGACAAGATTAAGGGGGCTAGAGTTATGATTTCTCCAATTGTTGGAATCCTCCCCGCTATGTTTTCTATAATTTCGCCCAAGTATTCTCTACGGATCATGATCACTCTGCTTGTTGTAATTCTCTCCCGAGTAATTACGATAATTCACTAAACATACGCTCTCGGGTTACGCTAGCTGGCTTTAATTATAGTTCCATTAGATCGCACCCAAGGTTTCAGTTATCCCTAATCCCACCTTTAAAACCTTGGTTATTGATTCCTCACATACGTCGGGGGTGTTGTTGTTCAACAACTACCTAAATATGCACTCTTTCCCGAGTAATGCACAGCTAATTGAGGGCTCTTCAATCAACCACAAGAATAATATAGTTGAACGAATAGAGAAGATACTACGGCTCAATTATATAAAAACATAACAAGAATTTACCCTACAAAAGGTTCCATCAAAATCCTAGATAACAAATTAGCTATTCATAATAGTATGTAAAACTACAATACTAAAAGTCATAATCAACAATAAAAATAATAGGAAGGAAGAAAAAACTTTTTGAAGAATTCCCCGCCTTGCTCTTGTTGTGTCTCTGCCTCCTTAGGTCGAATCTGTATCAAAAATTAGTCTCCTCTCTTCAAAATATCATTTTCCATGTATATATACGAAGTAGGGTGGGGCCAAAAATATTATACCTTCTCATACACAAAAATGGACGAGTTTCCAGGCCTGACGTCTGCGGATGCAGTCCGGGCACGGTACTTTCCTAGTGTACTGCCTCAGTTCGTGTCAGGTCTGCCATCGCGGTTTCAACCACATTTTTCACCCTTTTCCGTTTGGAATTTGAAAATACATAAAACATGAAAGTTTTATCCCTTTGAACTATCTTTTCAATCATATATTGTAGATCCCAGATGAAGCTCAAAGACAAAAGTTATGTATATTTTACTAGATGGTACATAATATGTCTACTCGATTCTTTATTTTGTTGCTCTATCATCTGTTGATTCCCGAATATGATCCCAGCTTAATTCCTTGAGCTTTTACTCAGACTTCAAACCTTCAAATTACTTGAATTCATTTCATAATATCTATATAGCTTGGAATCACCATTTTAAGCCATAAAACACACAATTAGTACAAGACACTAGCGATTAAAGCTCAAACTCAATTAAAGTGCAGTAAATTTGAGTGTAATAAGCGACTAAAATACATAATTATAGCTTTTCATCAGTATATATCAAAAATCTACGGTTCAAAGATATCAAATTTACCGATTGACCAAGTATATCCGGCATAAGTTCACTACGAAAAGTTCAAAGGAAAACCTATATCCAGATGCAATTAATTCTTACTTGCGAATCACATAGTTTTTTATGCATCCTTAAAAATGGAGGAAAAATAAAAATTTTGAGTAAAATTTTAAGTTTCCCCCTTGACAAAGTGATATTGTCCCATATTGGAAGAGGAAAAAGTCTTTGATGGGTATTCATACAATTGCTCTTTTTGTAACTCTTAAAGAGTTAAGATGAAGGTAAGCCTCGCGTCGTCGCTCGCTCGCTCGACTTCGGCTTCGGATTTGGATTTGGTCAAATGATCGATTGATTGATTAATTTGTTAGTACACGATTTTGTTCATATTTCTGTTTATATGTTATTTTATTTTCTCAAGAACTATTTACAAATAAAGTATACTAACATCTATTTCATGGTGTTCAACAAAACAATTTTAGCTGCTACATCTTCCAATCGTGCAGATATAATAGCTATTCATGAAGCTAGTTGAGAATGTGTATGGTTAAGATCAGTAACTCAACAACTATGTGGTCTTTCGTTAAAAACGAAAATTCCGACAATATTGTATGAAGACATTGCTGCTTGCATAGCTCAACTTAAAGGAGGATATATCAAAGGACACAAAACAAAGCACATTTCACCAAAATTCCTTTTCACTCACGATCTTCAGCAAAATGGTGAGATAAATGTTCAACAAATCTATTCAAGTGAGAATCTAGCAGATTTGTTCACTAAGCAATGCCAACATCAACATTTGAGAAGCTGAGACATAAAATTGGAATACGTCGTCTCCGAGATATCAATTAAAGCTTTCATCAGGGGGAGTATAGTACGCGTTGTACTTTTTTCCCTTAACCAAGATTTTGTCCCAATTGGGTTTTTCTGGTAAGATTTTTAATGAGGCAACACTCAACGCGTATTACAAGATATGTGTACTCCTTTTCCTTCATTAGGATTTTTTCACTGGGTTTTTCTAGTAAGGATTTATCAAGGCACATTATCTTTTAAATGAATATCTAAGGGGGAGTGTTATAAATGAGATGAATGCATGTGAGTGAGATGAATGCATTTGTATGTCCATTTAACGTACTTTATATTTCATGTACTCAATTAAAAAGTACATTAACTTATAACCTTTGAATGTATTTGTACCTTTATAAATAGAGAACTTTTGACCCTACAAGCAACATACCGAGAAAATGAAATAACAAAGTCATTCTCCCTCATATTTATTTTGTCTCAATTAGTATATTGTTCTATTTTGCTTTAATTTCTCAGTACGATCTTTTCAGTTTGAACTATATATGACGTAATTTATTACTATTATTTGTTTAGATAGACAAAGATGTATGCATCAATTGTGTATAATTTTATTTGTTTTATTAAGACAGCTCTTATAATTGTTACACTTTTGTGTCTGTTATTTTTGTGACTTTAAGGTCGGCGACGCTTAGTGAAGCTTATTACTCTTGTGTTTTGGCGCTCCTAAACTTTTGACTTACACAGTTAGCAAAATTTGTACTATGAAAACAGAAGTCCAAGTATATAAGTAGGAATAACAAATGAGGCGGTGACAGGGCGGGGTGGGTTTATGGCTATACGAGACGGGGCAGGTTTCAAGCTATGCGGGGAGGGTTGATATTATTTTTTAAAAGATTAATGCGTGGGCGGATTGCAAGTCTATGCAGATTTACGAAGTTTGTATAAGTTTTGTAGATTTGACCTACTGTATAAATTATATAGTACGATAAATCTTAAAGACCACAGTGTGTTAAAATATTTGATACTTCGTGGAAACAAAACTAGATCATTTATAACTTTTTTTTCAAATTCACCTTTTAGTGAAATGTTAATTAAGTGAGAAATTTTGAAAAAAGAGAAAAAAGTTAAACATTTAAGGGAATATAAAGTGATGTTCGGACAAATAGTTTTATGATTAAATTTTTATAACGTTTGTCACTTAAAAATTATCTAATCAAAGTTTGTTATACAAAAATCACTATTTAATTTTTTTCACTTAAAAAATCATACAACTAAATCCTGAATTTATATTTATACCAAACTAAACTGCATTTTTGTTTCGAGATTAAAAACATACAACATGGATGTGGATGCAAATGCTACGCGGGGCAGATCAGGACGGGTTAAAACCTTCACGGCAATATGCGGGTTTGTCCGCAACCGCATCAGCAACGATGACCACATTTGTTTGTCTCGTATAATACACAACCTCTTTACGCTCAAATTCTTTTTTGTGAACATAAAGATACTTATTCTATTAAACATAAACATTAGGTATTACAACAGTAATTATGATCGTGATGATCATTAATAGAAGGTAACTCATGCATGACATGCAAATTACCCATAGCATCTAGGTTTTTACAACACTTAACAGAAATTATTCTTTCACAACCTTCATCACGCTTGTCTGCCAGCATCCTGGCCAAGATAAATTGTGATGGATATAACCAAAATGCTAATTTATTTGAAACTAAGCTGGTCATTGCATGATTTGCCAAATCGTGAGCTACTTAATTCCCTTGCCTGAAAAGGTGATATATTTTCACGCTACCCATTTAAGCCAGAAGCAACATGTAGCAATTTATAATAGATTTATAAGTTTTGCATCCACCACGAATGAAAGAGATTACCTCGGTAGCATCTGTCTCTATTTCCAATGGATAGAGCTTCATGTTGTTTGCAATACAAAGTCCTTCGTAGAGTGCTATGAGTTCGCACGAACTGGATTTTTACGATAATTTTTTAAGCAAAAGCAATCAGTCAGTCCCCCATCTCATTCCTGATGACCCCTCCAATGCCTCCAATAACATTATTCTTAATATATGCACTATCTATGTTTAGTTTATACTATCCCCTATGAGGTCTAATCCAACTAATGGTAAGAGTGATTTTTCTATCCCAGTTAGTCTCCCTATTTGTAAGTAAAACGTATTCGACTGATTGATCAATAACTTGCAGAGGGATGAGAGAAAGATAGTATTATTAATATTTTTGTTATTCCTAATTATCCAAATATTCCAAATAATGAAGGGAAACAAAGTATTCCAAGTGATTAGTTTATTGGGAATTATAGGGCTTTTTAGTTGGAGAGATTTAAGCCAGGTTTGACTAGGGTTTTGAGATTTGGAAGTGACAATTCCCAGCTTATCCCAAAGGATTTTGGCATTTGGGCATATGAGAAAAATGTGCATAAGAGTTTCAGTTTTCTTATGACGAATGGTACACCTTTCATCTATATTCATAACAATATGAAATAGATATTTTCTGCATAGAAATCTATTGAGGTTGCATAGCCACATAAAGTATTTAATTTTATTAGGACAATGCAATTTTTAGATCCGGTCACTATTAATTTCGGGGTGTACATTACCTTCCAATAGTTCGTAACAAGACTTGGCCGTGAATAGACCATTAGAGTTGCTATCCCAGGAGAGAGAGAGAGTCTAAATTGATATTGTTGGGAATAAAATTTTATTGTATTTTAGATATAACTTCCTTAGAGATATCCAAGGAAATATTAGCCAAATTCCATTTATTACCAGTTCTAACATCACATATCCTAAGGGAGGATTCCTCTTTGGTCAAAGGGCCAATAACATAGTTTCTAAGGACATTAGAGTTGTTTATCCAATTATTCTCTCATAGTTTAAGGTTTGAAGAATTATGAATTGTCCAAGACATACCTTTTTAGCATAATTCTCACCCCTTGATGACACTTTTTCAAATGAAGGAGCCCTTATCTTTTGGCTTATGAGAGTATTTTTTAAGAGGTTTTGTAGCCTAAAGATGAGTGGTATTATTTGCTAATCTCCTTGCTAGACTGGCCAGTAGGGTTAGTTTTTCTTATTGAGATTTTCTTAGCCCAAGCCCCCTTTCCTGTTTTGGTGTAGTAACTATGCCCCAATTAACTAGAAATATTTTTTTCCGTTTTTCAGTTGTGCCTTAAAGGAAGTTTCTTTGAATTTGGTCGATTGTCTTAATGGTTTTTTGGGGGGAGCATAGTATATTGCATGTAGTAAGCTGGAAGGCTTGCTAGAGTTGATGTAATTAGGGTTCATCTTCCTGCTAGGTTAAGCTTATTACATTTCCATCCTGAGAGCTTACTCCTCATCGTATAAATGATAAATTGGTAGTCTTTGTGACTGGGGTTGTTGCTAATGATGGAAAAACTTAGGTATTTTCCCAGTGATTTGCATTCCTTAATGCCAAGGGATTTGGAGATATAGGATCTAGTTGTCTTACCATAATTTCCTGAAAATATTATCCTAGAATTTTTGAAGTTTAGTATCTGCCCAGTGATGGCACAAAATTGTCTAGGCGCAGACTTAATAGAAGAGGAAGTATTATAATTGGCTTTGCCAATTAGAATCAAATCATCTACAAAAAACAAATGAGATAGTTGGGGGGGGGGGGGGGGGGGAGGTATTTACTCAGAGAGATAGGGTCCCAACTTTTTATATCCACTAGGTGATTTATATAGTTTGATAACATCTTCGTGCAAAGGATAAAAATATAGGGGGACATATGCCCCCCTTGACTAATTCCTCTACTTGGTTGAAAAAATATAATTTTTGTCCCATTTACTAATATAGAGGTAGAATAAGTTGCTACACAAGGCATAATAAGTTTAGAAATATTAGGAGGAAACTTGAAAAAAAGAAGGGTCCTGTATATGAAGGACCATTTAATTTGTCAAATGTCTTCTCAAGGTAAATTTTAATTAACATATTCCCATTATTCCCTTTTGCTTTTTTGAAAGAGTGAATGAGCTCTTGGATAATCATAGCGTTGTCACTAGCTCTTCTATGTTTTATGAAGCTAGATTGAATAGGACTGATGAGGTTGTTAAGAAAAGGTTTTAGCCTATTTGTAATAATTTTGATGATTATCTTGTATATAGTATTACAAAGGCTTATAGGATGAAAATTATTGAGGTTGTTAGCATTAGAAAATTTGGGATAAGGCAAATAGGTAGAGTTTGTCTCTGGAGGATTTCCATCATCCTTAAAAACTTTGTGACAAAAATCCTTCACTAAGTCTCTATTATCTTCCAATATTTTTGGTAAAAAAAGGATGTAAACCATCCGACCCTGGAGATTTAAACGGTTTGAAAGAGAATATAACACTATTAATTATTTCATCTATCAAGGGTCTATCCAGCTCAGATAGATCAATGTGTTGAAACAAGTATTGCTATGAAGTAAATGGGTCATATTTCCCCACTTTGTGGGACTATACTGGGTAGTTGTTAAATGGGTCATATCTGAAAAAGTGTGACTAGTGCAAAATAATTTCGAAAATTGATCAAGGGTATCGTTAATGATATCTAGATGATGGTCAATCCATGTTCCTTCACTATTCATAAAAAAGCTAATATTATTTTTTCTTCCCCGATTAGAGGTACTAATTTGAAAAAACCTAATATTTGCATCCCCTTCGTTTAGCCAGGTGACTCTAGATCTAAGTTTCCAATAGTTTTATTCTAATTTGAGAATATTATTATAATTTGTAATTAGGTTCTTTTCTAGATTTTGTAGGTAAAAGATAGAAGAAAGATAAGGGGAATTTTTAATGCCATTTATTCTAGTTAGAAGCATTTTTTTCTCCCTAAATATATTACCAAATTGGTCACTGCCTCATTTCTTAATGAGGGCAGTGAAGGAGTTGGTCGTCCCCATTAGGTCTTTATTTCTTCATTGGTTTGCAACAATATTACCAAAATTAGGATGGGTACACCAAATGTTTTCAAGTCAAAAATTTTGTTCACTGTGGTGAGTGATATTATTGAGCTTAGCAAGAATAGGCTTATGTTCCGAGTGTGTCTTAGGGAGATGAGTGATGGTAACGTTAGAAAATAATTTTATCCTATCATCATTAGCTAGAACTCAGTCTAATCTTTCCATAATTTAACCCTTTTTTCTTCCTATAATTGGACCAACTAAACTTACTACCCTTGAAGCCAAGGTCTATTAATTTGCATGAATCAATATTATCCTACATTTTAGGTGCCCTATATTTTTTTAATAGTCTTCCTCCTATTTTTTTATTTGTACTAATAATGTCAGTTAAATCACCCCCAAGCATCCAAGGACCCTTATAATTTTGTGAGACAAATTTTATATTCTCCCACATAATATCTCTATGTTGAACTTGGGTACTAGCGTAAATAGCCGTAAAGAGCCAATTAAAATTAAAAGAACGAACTTGATGGAGTGCACAAATCTTCTGACCATTTCTGGTGAAGTGCTCAACAATAACTATGTCATGGTTGTAAAGGACAACCATTCCTCCTGACTGGCCTTTAGCAGGTACCTCTATGAACTCCAAAAAATTAAATTTGTTAACGAGGGGTGCATGCACATGCATTCTAGTTTACAGGAGGGCCACTAAACAAGATTTGTGAGTATCGATTAAATTTCTAAAGTTACAACTGAAGTCATCATTATTGGCACCTCGAATATTCCAAAATATGATAATGGTTGCTCTATTCATTAGAGAGGTTTGAGGTTGGATCATAGTGGACTCTCTTTCCACTGAGTTGTGGCTCCTCCTTCTTGATGGAACTAAGATAATGGATTGCTTTTCTACAGTGGGATCTTGTGGTGGACGAACATGCATTGAGTATTTGTACATGGTGCTCGGGCAACTGAAGATGTATTTCTTGTTTCATCGTTCTGGGAATAGAAGTATTTTTACTTCATTTAGGCTTGAGAATTCTACAGTCGGTTGAGTACCTTGTGGATGGTGTTTTTTTTTCTTCCTCTACTGGAGGTTGTGGAGGACCTTATTCTGGAACATTGGCTTGAATAATTGGATCTAGGTTGACTGGGCCCATGTTTGAAGGATTGTTGTTTTCCTGGGTTGCATGGTGACCCCATGGCATGAAGGTTGGGTTGGTCATCATGCTCTCCTCTGCTGGGAAGAAGGGGAGTGTCATTGGGAGATTGATATATTAGTTGGGTTTTGGGGGAGGTTCCATTGACTCTGCATTTCCTGGATTAGGGTGTGGTTCATATGTGGGGCTAGGGGTGGAGAATGTTGTTGATCCATGCTTGGTTTGTATAGTTGTTCATAGCCAAGTGCATCCCCTCCGCTATTAGTTGTGCTAGACATTGAGTGTTCTATATTATTGTTACTATTTCATGACCATTGATATGGATGTTGAAGGTTATCGCATGACCTAAGAACCTGCTTTTAGCCAAGATGTCGGATGATAATTCTGGAATTGTGGGGGTGATGTAAAGAAGAGAGGTTGATTCTGTAGTTGTGGAGGGTTTGCCATTTGAGGAGGTCTGAGTTGGTTTGTTAGATGAATTAGTCAAAACCTTCTACTTGCTGTGAGAAGGAGTCTTGGCATTGTTATCTTGGGTGGTATTTATGAGGTTTACACTGGTAGTAGGAGATTTAGCTTTTGTAGGATTAGTGATTCCGATAATGGTCTTTTGGTGCATGTCTGATAATTGGTTTAGCGTATGGTGATATATAATATTTTTGGAGGATATTGAGTTTGCCAAATGATCTGAGTGTTCTACCATTTGGACGTCCCTTTGTGCTTGCATGTCCATGTGTAATGCAGGTTGGATAGGGGTAGTACTGTTATCACGTTTGGTACTAGTTTTGCACATTAGATTAGGGGTATCCGAGTCATTTCTATGTTTGGTATTAGTGGAAGCTTCTTCTATTGAATGGGATGATGGTTCCTATATAGGAGTGTTACATGACACATGTCTATATTTGTCTTTTCTACTTTGCATGCATTGGTCAATAGGGATTGTATCTAGATTTCCATCTAAACCAACATCCAAAACCATGTGCTCTATTGGGTTCAGAGCCTTGAAAAGTTTGGATTTTGGCAAGTATTGGGAAAGCTATTTTTGTCCTTGTATTGTTTATTTCTTGGCATCTTACCGGTAGTATTTGATGGTTCTTTACCCAAAAATTTAGAAGTATAATAGGGATCATTATGAGATTTAGAGGACATATCTGTGTCAGTGCAAGATGGAGTCAGATAAGTACCTTGACTGTTACCCTTTGTTGTGTGGACTTGGTTTACTCCATTTACCTTCTTCTTCTTGTTGAATGTGACAGTTACCCCATCTTTAGGAGAGCCTTGTTGATGAATACTTGTTATTCCTCCTTGAAGATTATTGGCTTTAAGGGATGATGAGACAAAACATTTTAATTGGTTATTGCCTAATTTCCCACACTTAGTACATAGAAAGTTCTCCCCCTAATAGTGTATATGATGTTTATAATTTCCAATATAAACAAATGGCTTTATTGCTTTATCCATAGGCACTTCAACATAGAGTTAGCATATCTTCCTCTTAGAATTGAGGAAGTGTAGGCATCAATCCTTATAAGACGACCAATATTATTTCTTATTTTTTGGAGAATGGTGTAGGGAGTTGTTGTAAACGAACCCAAAGAATTCATGTTAATTGTTTTGCATCACTGGCCACAAAATGAGGTTCCCATTTTTGAATTAAAAGGTGATAGCCATTGATAAACCATGGTCCGTTATTGAGGGCTCTGGACATATTCTCTTCTTTGGAGAATTTTACTATGAAATAATCAGCCCCTAGATCCATTAGAGTGAAACATTCATTTGGTTTCCACAGTTGATATATCTTCCTTCGAAGGAATTGATGGAGGATACGTTTTCTCATGGGCTTAATTATAAGAGAATATTATCATGATTGGTATATCCTTTGGATATCATCTACTGAAAGGGAAACTTGTAGGTTATCATTTATCTCTATGGTGTTTTGTGGATTAGTTATATAGCTAGTCAAACCATAGGGATTATAATCTGGTTACGTGGGAAAGACTGAGTAGTTTGTGGATGCATGGGAGATTGAGGAGCTTGATCACTAATGGTGTCCAATAGGAGTTTTTCCTTATATGAAGAACCTTGGAATTGGAGTACTTTATCTAGCATGATTGGTGAGGAGAAGTTCTCTGCATCAATCATTTAATTTCCCCTACTTAAAATGGCGTGGCAGATTAATTTCTTCACCTTTACAAGGTATATCAGCTGATTTGGGTGGGATTTGGGAGGTTGAGTGAGTGGATGGTGGGAAATTTTCCATGGGAGTATCTGAAGTCGATATTGTTCTTTACCCTCAAATTCAAATATATGGGTGTAGAATGCTATTGTTATTTTTCGTAGATATTTAATGTATCTTGTTATTGTTTTTTTACTTTTTTTTATCTTTATTGATTTACATACTCTCCATCATGCTACCAATATTTACTTACAATTAGAGATGTTCATAAAAACCCGAAAAATCAAACCGAAAACCAAACCAAATCGACCAAAAAAATCGATACTTTTTTGTATGGTTTGGTTTTGGTTTTAATCAGAAAAATCAAACCAACCCGACTATAGGAGTAACTATTTTATAATTTATTATTACAGCTATATATATATATATATATATATATATATATATATATATATATATATATATATATATATATATATATATATATATATATATATATATATATATTTGTGATAAATGTTAATAGTTTGCACTTTTAATATAGTTCTTACCTTTACATTCCAGTTTGATTGGCAGTTTTTTTTGTTTAGTGTAAGAATCCATTTCGTGTTAAAAATAACATAATTTTAATTGAGTTCTTAAATTATTTATCACTATATGAGTCAATTATCATCAATATATCGTGTTAAAAGTAACATAATTAATTGAGTCATTAAATTGATAGTGTTACATTGAAAATGTGATCAGCGGAATATCTGTTTGGTAAATATGTCTTATATTTAAGAAAAAACCATCAAATAACGGAAAAAATCCAAAAAACCGACATAAATTAAATCGAGAAAAATTGACTTAATTGGTTTAGTTTGATTTTAATATTTAAAAAATTGACTTATTTGATTTGGTCTCTTTTTAAAGAAAAATCAATCCAAACCGAACCAGGAACACCCCTACTTACAATTGAGCAAAAGAAAAGGTTCCATTCTACAAAGAAGCTCTCTAAATAAGCCACACTTAGTTCTTATGACAAAGCACAAGGAGATTTACGATAGATTGAAATGAAAACCAAAAATACGACTAGGATCCTCGTGATCCAAGAAATTTATCTATTTATTATTTCAATTATACCTAAAATTGTTATCATTTTATTTCGATCCTCTTTGCCTTCACCCAAATAGATAGCACTAACCCACTCAAAATAAGGTAAAAGCCTCTTTCCAACTTTTTATACGAGACTCCTTCTTCCTATAAATGCTCGTAAATTTAGTTAGTTTAAGATAACTTTGTGATTAAATTATTATATTATAATAAATAAAACTCAGTATCCAGAAGTGAAATTAATTCCAAGAAATATATGAATGTGATTGTATAGGCTAATTAGAAGTCCAATAAACTACCAACGGCGAGAGCACCTATCTCGCTACTGCCGACTTCACTCGACGAGAACTTCCTTTCTCTATGGACAAACCAGGTAATTGTTTTTCACAACAAAAGGAAAATATAAATCAATCCCCAGTTTTGCTTAAGATCATGGAAAATAATTTGGCGATAATGGAAGGGACGGATCAAATTTCCCAGTTGCCACAGCCAATTCTGGAGCACATTATGTCTTTTCTTGCTATTAAAGATGCTGCAAAAACTAGTACATTGTCCAAGGTTTGGAATAGGGTTTGGACTTCCCTCTCCTCCTTAAATTTTGGTGATAATTATTTTCGTGATTCCAAAAATATCGTGGATCAAATTCTAGCAAATCGACTAAACCAGAACATGTCTATTAAAAGGTTCAAGGTAAGTGTACCAAATTATCTATCAAAGGATGTGGATAATTGGATAGAAATACTGGTAACCTGTAATATCAAAGAGTTGTTTTTAGAGGTTGGGATATACAGTTACAACAAGTTACCTGAAGTAGTGTTTGTTGCGAAATCTTTAAATGTGCTTAGTTTACGTGGATTTAAGCTTGAATTACCCTCGGGTGGCATAAAGTTTTCATCTTTGCGCGAGTTATACCTTGTTGACTCGTATTTGGACGAGCAATTACTTCAAGCTGTATGCACAATTTGTAGACATTTAGAAGTTTTATCTTTAAGTGGATTTCATGGACTAATGAGTTTACAAACTTTAGCGCCTAAACTGAGGGTGGTAAAGTTGTTATATTGCCCTCCTAAATTCAAGATGCTTGATATTGTAGCACCTAATGTTAAAGACCTTTACATTAGCTCCTTCGGTCAGGACCTACGTGTAATTAACATAACTGCTTGCAAATTCGTAAAGCATTTGAAGCTCACTGCTATGGGTGTCACTGACCAATGGTTAGAGGACCTTTTTCCCAATCTACCCAACCTTGAAATCTGTTACTTATTTTCTTGTTCGTCGTTGAAGATCATTAAGATTTCAAGCTACCGGCTTAAGCTTTTGAAAGTAGTCTCGTGCTATAATCTCATTGCGGTTCATCTGGATACTCCTAACTTATTAAGAATCACTTCTGATGTTCTTCATGGAAAAGAGGAACTCTTGTTCAAACTGAAAGTTTCGCAATTGATGCAAGCTAAGATCAAATTGATTCCAGGCCCAGAAGCCCTTGACACTCATTGGTACTCTAAGCTCGCGAATTGTCTTGTTAACTTTAATTATTCCAGGGCTATTACACTAAGCTGCGACGAAGACAAGGTACGTGCACCGAATTGTCTACTTCCCTGCCTGAAGTAGCAGTTCTGAATTTCTCATAATTCTTCTTTTTTTGCTTCTGCAGGTGATAGTTATACCAAAAGACATGAGAGAAAACTTGATTCCTCCATTTTCTGGTCCTAAGTGTTTGCACATTAAAATTATGGATCGGTCGAATTATTCAGTTGTGGACGTTGTTGATAGTTTGCTTTGGATGTCTTCTCAACTGGACACCTTATCTGTTGACCAGGGTCGAGACCTAAAGAGCGTGATCAAGGTAATATGCTTCATCTTTCAAAGCCACTGACTTCGTAACTTCTTGTATGAAAAGAATAGTGGTTCCTTCACCCTTATTCTTTATGTAAGGTTTTCTTGCAATTAACATGCCTTTTGATTCTTTATTTTAGTGACAAAGCCTTCATGATCTGTGAACAGTTGGACAAAGTTCTCTGTGGTCTGTCAACTTCAAGAAATAGTATAAATACAAGGATTTAATTCATAATATAGGGAAAGAAGGGACAAATATTCACATGCTGATACATGACAACTTTTTATGTGCTTAAACTGAACATTCTTTTAGTATACTTAATTGGATGAAGCTTCCCCTCCTCCTCACAATGATTGTTTCCTCTTTTTCTTCTTTCGCCCCAGGATTCGGGGGTGAGGTGGGGGAATTTGGCACTATTTATAACCTGATACGAAAGAGGTTTAACTGTTTGTATACTGGTTTCATGATTGATTGTTCATGAAGACATATATTACCTTTGTTCATGTTGTGGTTTTTGCTACTGCTTCCATCTATTTTCTGGCTCATAGTTTGCTGTGATTATCTTTCTGGCACTTGGTGTTGGTAATGCTTTTTTCAACTATTTCTTCTTCATTCTTGAGCTGAGGGTCTATCGGAAACAGTCTCTCTACCCTCTCAAGATAGGGGTAAGGTCTACATACACACTACTCTCCCCATACTCCTCTCGTGGGACACCACTGGGTTGTTGTTCATGTTGTGGTTTTCTTGGTTTTGTAGTTTACCTACAGAGATGAAGATGAAGTTGATGGTGAAGATGAGAAACCTTGTTGTGCATCTCTACCTTGGAAATGTTGGAGGCATGAGTTAAAGAAAGTTAAATTGCAGAACTTTACATGTACGGAGCTAGAGAAGCTGAGAAACTATTTTCTCACAAATACAGATATATTGGAGAAGATAATTGAAGATCCACCATGATGCAGCCCTTTTTACTTCAGTGAAGATCCATGGTTCCTTATGTGTAGTTGCATCTAGCTAATTTTAGGTTTTATATAAATTTGCTACTGTGCTAGGAGCAGGTTGTGTACTCGTCGATCATGGGCGATATCTCTTGGGACGTTTGTTTGCAATGTGACATTGTGCTTTGTTTTTTTTTTTTTTTGGGTGGTTTTGAAGTTTCAAACTTTAAGCTAATTATCCTAGACATTACTTTGAAGTTCATATATTTGTGATCTCGTTGATCAGCATTAGTATCATGTTTAATATAGCTTTACTGAGATAATTCAATCGGTCGGCATGCTTTACTTGAGGGCATAAGGTTCACGTTCTTGTTATCAGCAAAAGTTTTGTTCTTTTCAAGTAGTAAAGGTTACAAGATGTGGAATCACTTATGATTTTTTATCTCCATACTGGACATTTTCACCAGTTCTATCAATCTAAGTAATCTTGCAAAACAGAAACTGGAATATCATCAAACTTAGAAATCTACGGCCAAACAACATTATCAATACTATCTTGGATATTGAGATTCATAGAGAAAAAGAAGACTATCCAATTTGGATAGTCGAAAATCTGCGACTTTTACTAGTAAATCAGCATGGCAAAAAATGAGGAAGCACAAGAATTTGTCTTTTAATGCTAGTATGATTTGGCATAAAAAACTTCCTTTCAAGATTTCATTTTTCATGATTAGGATGTTGCAAAACAGGTGTCCAACTTATGAGGCAAAACAAAGATTTTTCATACTATTGTCTGTATGGGTTCAAATTTGATTAATGACGACCAACGACAAGTACGACGAATGACGTGTTCTCCTTGATTTGAGGTCCTGAGGGAGACGACCTTAAGGCAGACGAAAGGCCATACGACTTCTGTAATAGTGTAGGCAATATTCCTTGTAATTTGTGTTTTACTACTTAAAAGGGTTTCGCTCCTTGTATATATAGAGTGGAATAACCTTATAAAGAGGGATCGAAATTTGGGCTCTAACATTACTTACGAATGAAAAGACTCCAAAAGAGGTTATTTGGTTGGATTAAATCAAGAAAGAAGTCTTCACCTTATCTATCTTTTCTTCTAGAGATTATTACACTTAGCTAAGATTTATCCCTTCATCTTTGATTGATTTTTTCAAAAGGGTTTCAATAACTTTTGAGTCAAACAATTTGCGCCGTCTGCTGGGATTTTTATAGCTGAAATCGTAGTTTTCATCTAGATTCTCGAAAGAAATAATCACTTTTCTTCAACTTCATAAAAGCCAACAATGGTGGTAAAGGGAGAAGCGAGGCTAAAGGAAATACTGGGTGTCACAAACAACCTCCTGCATTCCCTCAACGAAGCTAGTGGAGAAGACAACGAAAATGTAACACCAAGTGCCACACCTGGGGGAGAGATCTCACCTCCCCTACATGGGGATCTAACGATCCTGCATGAGAGGGAAACCTCAATATCCGCAGTAGAAGGAATGCCACCAACTGTCAAAAAGCTACTAAAAGAATGGTTAACAAGCACCTTGAGCAATATGCTCGAGAAACCCGTTCAGAGAGATACCGAAGACATATTACCCGAAAAAAGCACAGCAGCTGCCGGTGAGCCAAACTTTACTCGAACAGGTAACGCCCACACTGTTGCTGGTGCAAGGAACGATATGCTCACGACCATCCTAAAGAAAATAGAGGAGATGGAAAATTAAAACAAAACACTCCGCGACCAGATGAAAGAACATCATAAAGGGGTCGATCAAATACCAGGCGCTCCGAAGTTATTACCAAAACACGATATAGGTCTATTTGTCGAACAACCATATAACGAAATAACAGCTCCCCATTCTATTCCAAAAACCTTCAAAATGCTGCCATATTTGAAAATATATGATGTTACCACGGACCCACAAGACCACTTAATCCACTTCGTTACCACAGTAAAAGGTAATGATTTATCGAAGGAACAGGTTCCGTATGTACTGCTGAAAAAGTTCGGCGAAACTCTGACGGGGGGAGCGATGACATGGTATTTCCCAACTACCATCGCGGTCGATATCAACGTTCGAAGAGATGACAGACAAGTTCTTCACCGCTCACGCGCGAGTGAAAAAGGAAGAGGCCGGGTCAATGACATCTTCGCCATTAAGAAAATGACGGGCAAGGGATTACGGGACTTCTTAGCCAGATTCAATAGGGTAAGGATGAGCCTACCAAACGTGTCATAAGGAATGGTAGTAGCAGCCTATTAAAATGGTCTAAATAGAAAAGGGTCATAAGCAACCAAAAAACTACTGAGCAGACTCATGAAATGCCCCTACCACGTGGGAAGAGATCCATAATGCCTATTGCGCCGAAGTAAGGGCAAACGAGGATGACCAGAACAGCCCGCTCCAGCAATTAACATTAGTCCAACCGAGACAAGGAGAGATCACGCAATGATAGTCAAAGGGATCAGCTACCGCAATCCACCTCTTCCACGACATGCAGATGCCGCACCTTGACACGCCCCCCTCCCAAACAAAATAGGTATGCCTCCGTTGTTATCCGCTCATAACTTTTGTGTTTCTCCTTCAGAAATAGTGTACGCATTAGAAAAACTCGGCACAAAGGTGCAGTGGCCGAAAAAAATAAAGTCGGATCTGAGCACTAGGAGGTCGAACTTTCTGTGTGAATTCCACCAGGAAAGAGGACACAAGATCGAAGATTTCATAGGACTGCGGTAAGAAGTGGTAAGACTGTTAAACCAGGGATACCTGAAAGAACTGCTGAGCGACCAAGGAAGGGCCAATTTCGTTCGTGGACCTGATCAACCCCAGGGACCTCCACAACCATCGTCGCCAACTCGTACCATACAAATGATTATTGGCAGCAAAGACGACATAATAATCAACCATGCAAAATTCATCACCATGCATAAACTTAAAACAGATGGTTGCTCACGAACAGTACGACGACCTCGAAGACAGTTTCATCTTCGATAAGTCAGATACCCACAATTTGTCTTTCCCTCACTATAATGCCTTGGATATTACTTAACGCATTGCGGATACTGATGTAAAAAGAATAATGGTGGATGACGGAAGCAGCACATGCATTTTCACCCATAATTTCTCATGCAGATGAGGCTCGAGGATAAAGTAATATCATGTTGCATAACACTAACGGGTTTTAATAATGCAGTAGAGAGAACCTTTAGGGAAATAGTGTTCCCCGTCCTGGCAGGAGGAGTCACCTTGGAAACGACATTCAATGTCATGAACCAAGAAACTGCCTACAACTCCATCATAGGACGACCATGGATACACTCCATGCGCGTCGTCCCATCGAGCCTCTACCAAGTAATCAAATTTCTCACCCCATGGGGGATATTCATCATACGAGGTGAGCCACGCACCGCCCAAGAATACTATCGGATAGACCAGGACTGCACTCACACCAAACAGCTAAAAGGGGCAAGTGTGGAGGCATAACAATGAGCCGTGTTCAGAAACAAACCTGACGCACAAGTGGAAACTATCAAAGACCCATACATCGTAGAAGCTTGCAAAGCAATCGTAGAAGATGTTGATCTCATTCAACTGGACCATATCGATAGCATGAGAAAGGCCTATGTCGGGCATAACCTCTCGGAACCAGGTAAATATCGTAAGTTCTTAACTAACAATGCCGATTTGTTTGCCTTTTCCCACTCAGATATGCTAGGAATCCTAAGGGATATCGCCACACCCATGTTGAATGTCGGCCCTCTTTACCGTGCGGTAAGGAAAATGAGGAGAAAGTTCAATGCTGCCATCAATGAGGCGGTCAGCAAAGAATTTTACAAATTACTCGCCAACGATTCCTTCAGGGAATCGAAATACCCCCAATGGGTCGCCAATGTGGTCATGGTAAAAATAAAGAACAGGAAATGGCGGATGTGCGTAGACTTCACCGACCTAAACAAATCATGCCCGAAAGATTCTTTCCCGCTACCGCATATCAATCAACTCATTGACGCAATAGCAGGACATGAATTATTGAGCTTTTTGGATGCCTACTCCGGTTACAACCAAATCTAATGGCCAAAGAAGATCAAGAAAAGACCACTTTCATCACTCACCGAGGAACGTACTGCTACAAGGTAATGCTGTTCGGACTCAAGAATGCATGAGCGACATATCAAATTTTAGTCACCAAGATGTTCAAAGAGCATCTCGATAAGACCATGGAGGTTTACATCGACAATATGCTAGTAAAATCGATAAACAAAGAGAATCACATTGGCCATCTGAAGGAGGCCTTCGAGATATTGAGGTAGTACGGGATGAAGCTAAATCTCGAAAAATGCACCTTCGGCGTAACTTCAGGAAAGTTCCTTGGTTTACTAGTATCACAAAGGGGTATCAGGGTCAGCCCGAACTAGATCAGAGCCATCGAAGAAATACCGAAGGTACCAGCAAAAAGTAGGTGCAAAAATTGACAGGGCAAATAGCTGCCCTATCGAGGTTAATCTCACGATCGTCGGATAGATTCCACAAAATCTTCAATGTGCTAAAGAAAGACCGCAGACTGTAATGAAATTCAAGATGCGTCGTCGCCTTGAGAAAACTAAAACCGTATCTATCTTCGCCACCCCTACTCATTAAGGCAGACCCAGGTGAATGTCTACTTGTGTATCTAGCGGTCTTTGAAGTTGCCGTAAACACCATCTTGGTTCGCAAAAATGAAGGTACACAATCTCCGATTTACTATATCAGCAAAACCTTAATCGATGCCGAAACAAGGTACCCTCACCTTGAAAAACTAGCTTTCGAATAAGTCGTAGCTTCACAAAAGCTTAGACCATATTTTCAATGTCACCCCATAAAAGTGGTGACAACCTTCCCCCTAAGGGGTATCCTACACAAACCAGAATTATTGGGTAGGTTGGCTAAATGGGTCATAAAACTAAGCGAGCATAACATAACATACCAACTGCAAACTGCCATTAAGTCACAGGTGCTCTCTGATTTCGTTGCTGATTTCAGCGCGAGAATATTAGTGGAAGTAGAGTAGGAAGCGCTCCGCACTTCCACACACACCAACCTCTGAGTCCTTTACACTAACGGTGCTTCTAATGTCTCGGGATCGGGTATGGGACTTGTCCTCGAAGTTACTTCAGGCAAATTAATTTGCCAATCCATACAATGCCCCGAGATGACTAACAACGAGGCTGAGTATAAAGCTGTGGTCGCAGTATTGAAATTAGCCCTCAAATACGGCACCCGAATACTCGTCCTCCCTTGTGACTCTCACCTCGTGGTAAACCAGGTCACCGAAACTTTCCAAATCAATGAACAAAAACTACAAATTACCAGTCAAAAATTCACAAACTACTGCCAAAATTCGATAAATGTCAGCTCGACCAAATACCCAGGAAGCATAATATCAAAGCGGATGGCCTCACCAAGTTATCGGCAGCCACTAAAAAAATCAACAAGGAAAACATGGTCACCCTTCTCCATTCCCCAATAGATCACATCGAGGTACATTCGATAAGCGTAACTTGGGATTGGTGCAACCGTCTCGTAACATATTTGCTGGACAGAACACTCCCGCAAAGATAAGAAATAATCTAAAGAGCTTCAAATACAGGCAACCAAGTACAACCTTGTAAAACACGATCTCTACAAAAGAACGTTGGGCGACCCTCTAGAAAAATGCCTTTGGCCAAACTAGACAAGGCGAGTACTGGAATAAGTGCACGAAAGGCACTGCAGCACCCACACTGGAAACCGTGCCGTAGTTCGCTGCCTCATCCGTGCCAAGTACTACTGGCCCACCATGAAAAAAGAAGTCGCAGACTACGTCAGAAAATGTGAACAATGTCAGAAATATGCCCTATGATACATTAAGCAGGGGAACTCCTTCATTTCGTCACTTCACCATGGCCATTCATAAAGTGGGGGATGGATATAGTCGAATCCTCCCAGCCAGACAAGGTAAAGTACATTTCCTTTTAGTTTTAGTTGACTATTTTTCTGATTGGAAATAGGTGCATACACACTGATACACGAGTAAGAGGTCATCGCGTTCATATGGAAAAACATAATAATTCCATTTCGGTATCCCAAAAGAAATCAGCAGCAATAACGAACCTCAGTTTGTTGGAAAGAAAGCGACCAAATTTTTGGAGAAATGGCATATCGAACGAATACTCTCCACACCGTATCATCCCCCTGGTAATGGTCAAGCCGAATCCTCCAATAAAGTACTACTAAATATTTTGAAAAATAAGCTTGAGAACGCCAAGGGATTATGGCCCAAACTACTACATAAAGTATTGGGGGCATACCACACCACAACAAAAACCAGTACAGGTGAGACATCGTATTCACTACGTCTATGGGATTGATGCAGTTATACCCGTCGAGGCTGGAGAGCCTAGTTTGAGATACTCCAACAAAAGCAGACCAAGCAATGATGAAAGTAAGCTACAATATCCGTATGAAGTCCAAGAAACGGAGAGACATGACCTGCATAAGAATAGTAGCCCAGAAGAAACAAGTGGAAAGATACTACAACAAGAAAGCCAAAGTGTGACCACTCAAAGTCGGAGATTACGTCCTCAAGGCCAAAACACAAGCATCTAAAGATCCTAATGAGGGGAAACTAGGAATGAACTGGGACGGACCATACAAAATCATAACCGCAACAAAAAAATGAGCATTCCAGTTGGAAACAATGGAGGGAAAACTACTCCAAAACAACTGGAATGTCGTCCATCTTAAATAATTCTACTTCTAAAAGAATACGCCACCTAATTCGTACTCTTTTTCCCTCATCCGGGTTTTGTCCCAATCAGGTTTTCCCAGTGAGGTCTTTAATGAGGCGGCAAGGGAGGCGTCTCGAGGTTCGGAGTAGTTTTCATTAACCCGCACGTCGATATGATCTTCGGTACGAAGTAATAAAGTGACTGGATATAGATAGTCAAATCTCCATTGTATATACGAAGTCGACATGTCGTTCATACAAATCAAATATCCATTGTATGTACGAAGTCGACATTTGGTTCTTACAAATCAAATCTTCATTGTATGTACAAAGTCACATGTGGTTCTTACAAAATCAAATATCCATTGTATGTACAAAGTCGATATGTGGTTCTTACAAAAAGATAATCAAATATCCATTGTATGTACAAAGTTGACATGTGATTCTTACAAGAATATAATCGAATCTCCATTACATGAATAAAGTCGACATGTGTTTTCCTCCGGGAACACAATCAAACCTCTAACGACAAATGTCCAAGATCATCGACAAAACATGATTTTGACCTCGTTCAAACTATGCGGGATACTACTTCAACGAAAGTTTGAAGAAACATCCCAATGGCCAAGGCCATCGACAAAATATGAGTTCGACCTCGTTCGAACTACGACAGGATACAACTTCGACAATAATACAGCATCCCAATGGCGAAGACCATCGACATATCATGAGTTCAAACTCGTTCGGACCACGATAGAATCCTACTTCGATGATAGTTCGAAGCAACATCCCAATGGCCAAGGCCATCGATAAAACATGAGTTCAACCTCGTTCGAAGCACGATGGGATCCTACTTTGATGATAGTTCGAAGAAACATCCCAATGGCCAAGTCTATTGACAAAACATGAGTTTGATCTCGTTTGATCCACGATGGGATCATACTTCGATGATAGTTCGAAGCAACATCCCAATGGCCAAGGCCATCAACAAAACATGAGTTCGACCCCGTTCGAACCACGATGAGATCATACTTCGACGACAGTTCGAAGAAACATTCCAATGGCCAAGGCCATCAACAAAACATAAGTTCGACCTTGTTAGAACCATGATGGAATCCTACTTCAATGACAGTTCGAAGCAACAACCCAATGGCCAAGGCCATTGACAAAACATGAGTTCGACCTCGTTCGAATCATGATGGGATCCTACTTTGATGACAGTTGGAAGCAACATCCCAATGGCCAAGGCAATCGACGAAACATGAGTTCAACCTTGTTCTAACCATGATGGGATCCTACTTTGACGACAGTTCTGATAACTAGTGATTTTGATATATTTTATACTCCTTGCTTATGTGTTGATTAGAAATTTGTATAAAACAGTCCCAAAAGGCTTACAAGTTGTGCTTGATTGTAGGTTTGATCAACAAGGTGACAAGATATCAAAGATCAACTAAAAAGGAGTGAAACTTGCACAAGTATCAAGGCAAGACAAAGCTCAGGAAAACAAGGCCAGGGCGACCGCACACCATTCTGTGCGGTCCACACAAGTGAGGTTCAGAGAGTATGCCACTCAGGAAAATCAGGCAATGCGGTCTGTAGGGGATTTAATGCCAAAATTATCAACTTAGTATAAATAGCTTCTTTTTCATTTTTAGGTGAAATGGATAGTATTAGTTGTAAGCTGGGCTCGTGGGTTCGAATATTTTAACTATTTTGGGCAATTTTATCTTCATTTCAACATTAAATCTTCTAGTTTATCTTAGAAATTAATTAATATGAGTTGTTCTTCATCTATTCCTTTGTTTACTTCTTCAATTATGAGTAGCTAGACCATTAAGCTAGGGTTGTGGTTCAACCCTAGTGTGGGTAATTGATGGGTCTTGTATTTTAGGGCTTGATTGACTATAGGTGTTTCATATTTGGACTAATTTCATGTTTAATTGCTGAATTAGTGGTTGTAAACACTAGTTTGTGTTTTGTTGATTTTGGCTCTTCTTGAGAAAGAGAACCTAAGTCTTTAAAATTAGTCCAACAAGAAATTGGGGCGTACTCAAGAGATTGATAGCCCTAATTAAAAGGTTAAACCTAGAGATAGTAATACCCGACTTGAACCATGTTTGTTTGTGCAAATCTGCATACCCAATCGGTCTTGAAAAAGTCAATTCAGGAAAAATCTCAAACTATTGAGAGGTAAAGATTGAATAAAATCGTGCAAAGTTTATATCATACTACCAAATATGTCATTCGTATCTTAATCTCAAGTATCACTATCCCAGTACCTTTTAACCATTTGAACAACCCGTAATATCTTACTCTTAGCTTATTCTAGTTTAAATTAGCATCATAGTTGATAAAATTAAAAGTATAGCAAAAACCCAAAAATGCTTAGAAGTGCAATTAAGAATAACTACACAACTCTAAATTAGGTACATACTCGACTTCAACTTCTAGCACTCTATGGAAATTGATTCCGACCTTAATTGGGTAAAAACTGCTTCGATCCTCTCTCGCTACTCAATAGTAGTGTAGGGTAGGCCTCGATCACATTTTGGCATCGTTGTTGGGGAGCTAACGGTTTTGGCTATCTATCTTAATAGTATTGTGTTTTGTTCTTCTTTCCTTCTTTGTTACTAATTTGTGTGTGTCAATACTTCAAGTATAAAATGGAATTAAATGCTAATGAACCTCTTGGAAATGTGATTGCGGGGAGAAGGTTAATGACCATGGAGAGGATGAGGTGCCTCTTGTACCTCCAGGACAATGAAAAGGTCGCTAGGCCAATGTTAATGACAATGTTCCAGACCCTCCTCTGCCACCTCCAAGAGCAGTTCCTCGAGTGCTTCCAAACCAAGGCTATGCAACTGCTATTGTCTCACCCCGAATCCGGGCAGGCAATTTCCAAATTACTAATGTGATGCTGACATTGTTGGAGCAGCGTGGGTACTTCACGGGTGCTGCCACTCAAAATGCTTACAAACATCTCAAGGGGTTCGTGGATACCTGTCGGGGGAGCAAGCAAACCAATGTGTCTGAAGATGCACTCCGATTGAGACTCTTCCCATTTCACTTAGAGGGAAGGCTTTAGATTGGCTTGAGTAACTTCCCAACCATTCCATCACTAATTAGGATGAGTTGGCGGACAAGTTCATTACACAGTTCTTTTTACCAAGACATATGGCAGCATTGCGGGATGAGATCTTGGCTTTCAAACAGGAGCTCACCAAACCATTGCATGAGATTTGGGAGAGATATAGAACTATAGTGAAGGAATGCCCAACGATGATATGACGGAGAATATATTGCAAAAAATTTCTATCGGGACATTAATACAACAAATCAATGCATGGTAAACTTGATGGGGGTAATTTTATGAAATTGACGTATAATGAAGCTTGTGCCATTCTTGACGAGATGGCTGATACGTCCTCCGCTTGGCGAAGTAGAGCCAATGTACCCCAGGGTGACCCCACAATCACTCATTTGCACAAAGAATTACATGATCATAGGCAGGCGATAGCGGAGTTAACAATCATGAACCAACTAGCAAAGGCACAGTTGCAACAAGTCCAAAATCCTCGCCAAGTGAATGCCATGGAGAGTGTTGACATGCTAGTGAACCAAAGAAGACAAATAGGTCAATAGAACCAAGGGAATTCGGATCAATTTGACAATGAGAGTAGTAGATTTCCAGATGATGGCTATGATGGGAACAATGAAGAGGTACAATATATGAACAATTATCAAGGCCAAAGAGGCAATTCTTCCAACCAACAGCTACAATGGAGATCCTAAGGTAATTGGGGCAATCAACAACAAGGCAACAATAACTGGAACAATCACCAATAAGGGAATAACAATTGGGGAAACAATAATCAAAATTCAAATTGGGGAAATCAAAATAACAATCAGAGCAATCAAGAAAACTGGGGCAACAACAACAACCAGGGTGAAGGAACAACAACCAGGGAAATCAGGGGCAAGGTTTTCAAAGGCTCCCAATGTACCGACAACGGAGCAATCCACCACATTTTCCATCCTCCTAGGTCCTAGTTCTTCTAGCAATGATATAAGTAGAATTTAAATGACGTTCGAACAAATGATGAAGAAGAATGCGGATTCGGATGCTCAATTGTCTTCTCACAATACTTCCATTAGAAATTTGGAGGCACAATTAGGCCAAATCTATAAGTATTTGAATACACGCCCTAAGGGTGCTCTACCGAGTGATACGATAGTGAACCCGAAAGGTGGGAACAATCATGTTATGGCAGTAATTACTAAGAGTGGACGAGGCGATGATATGAATGCCTCTAAACAAAAGCAAGTTTTGGGTGATGGAGTTTAGTTGCAAGATGATGAATTTTATTTGGTGGTTGAGAATGTGATTGATGAAAATGTGAACGAAGAAGTGAGGATTGATATTCAAGATTCGGGTTAGAAATGCAAAATGACGTGAACCCGTATAGGGAACACGTAATAGACATGTCAGAGTCGGTTATGCCAAAATCCAAGGCATCCTTGCCTAGACCACCTCCGCCTTATCCTCAAAGGCTAGCCAAGTACAAAAATGAGAATCAGTTAAAAAAGTTCATTGACATGATGAAGAGCTTATCTATCAATGTGCCTTTGGTGGAGGCTTTGGAGCAAATGCCTGGCTACGCCAAATTCATGAAAGATTAGGTAACAAATAAAAGATCCATGGATTGTGAAACTATCAAGATGACCCGCCAAGTTAGTGCTATAGTACATTCAATGGCTCCAAAGTTGGAGGTTCCCGGTGCTTTCACTATACCGTTCACTATTGGAATGCAGATTTTGCTAAAGCTTTATATGATTTAGGGGCAAGCATCAACTTGATGCCCTACTCAATTTTCAAGACTTTGGATATTGGGCCACCGAGGCCAACTTCTATGAGATTGCAAATGCCGGATAGATCAATGAAGCGGTCATTGGGTATTGCTGATGATGTGCTTGTCCGCGTGGGAAAATTTATCTTGCTAGCTGATTTTGTGATCTTGGATTGTGAGGTAGACTATGAAGTTTCGATCATATTGGGGAGACCTTTCCTTGCTACAGGGTAGGCTCTAGTTGACGTGGAAGCAAGGGAACTCACTTTCAGGTAGGTGATGAGAAGGTAGTCTTTCATGGTGCAAGTCAATGAAGCAGTCAATTGTACCGAAGTGTGCTCATTTGTAGATCTAGTCAATGTTGTGATAATTGATGATACTAGTGCAATGATCAATGTGGAATATCCTCTAGAGGCCTTGTTGTTAAACCTTGATGTCAATGATGATAAGGGCCGAGTGGAGTGTGTTAATTCTTTACATAGAATGGGCTCTTATTCTTATGAGCCTAGGAAACTGTCCTTGGATCTTGAAAATAGAAAGAATCCTCCAACAAAGCCTTCAATTGAGGAACCTCCGGTTTAAGATATTAAGCCATTGCCTCCACACCTCAATTATGAATTCTTAGGCCCTAGTTCAAGTTTACCAGTTATTCTTTCCTCTTGTCTTACTAACATGCAGGTAGATGCCACTTTGGTAATGCTCAAAAAGCGGAAGAAGGCAATTGGATGGACTTTAGCTGTTATTCGGGGAATAATCCCCGCATTATGTATGCACAAGATTATTCTAGAAGATGATGCAAAACCCTCATTGGAACATCAAAGGAGTTTGAACGAATCAATGTAAGAAGTTGTGAAGAAAGAGGTGATAAAGTAGTTAGATTCCGGGGTTGTGTACCCTATTTCTGATAGCTCATGGACTTCTCTGGTGCACTGTGTGCCGAAGAAGGGTGGTATGACTGTGGTGACCTATGATAATAATGAATAAATTCCCACTCGAACAGTTATCGGATGGAGGGTATGTATGGATTACCGGAAGCTGAACAAGGTGATCGCAAGGATCACTTCCCATTGTCGTTCCTTGACCAGATGCTTAATCGTCTTGCTGGGCGTGCCTTCTACTATTTCTTGGACAGATATTCTGGATGCAACCAAATCTTAATCGCTCCGAAGGATTAGGAGAAGACCACATTTACTTTTCCATATGGCACCTTTGCTTTCTCTCGAATGTCGTTCGGGTTGTGCAATGCCCCAACGATATTCCAACGATGTATGACGGCCATTTTCACCGATATGGTGGAAGATATCTTTGAGGTGTTCATGGATGATTTTAGTGTGGTAGATGATTTATTTAATGAATGTTTGAGAAATTTGGATAGAGTATTGGCCCATTGTGAAGACACATATCTTGGGAAAAATACCACTTCATGGTTGAGGAGGGCATAGTGTCGGGTCATAAAATTTCAAAGCATGGCATCGAAATTGACAAGGCCAAAATAGAGGTGATTTCAAGGCTTCCTCCCCCTACTTCTGTCAAGGGGGTGAGAAGTTTTCTTGGGCACATGGGGTTTTACCGGAGATTTATGAAAGATTTTTCGAAGGTGGTAAACCCTGTGTGCAAGCTATTAGAAAAGGATACCAAGTTTGTGTTCGATAAGGGATGTATGCAAGCATTTGAACTTATCAAGCTTAATTTGATCTCCACCCCTATCATTACCGCATCAAATTGGAGTTTGCTTTTCGAGCTCATGTGCGACGCGAGTGATGTTGCGTTTTGGGCAGTTTTGGGTCAAAAAGCTAACAAAATATTTCATTCGGTGTACTTCGCAAACAAGACCATGAATGAGGCTCAAAGGAACTACACAGTAACTGAGAAAGCGTTGTTGGCCATAGTGTTTGCAATGGAAAAGTTTCGGCCATATCTTATGGGGGCCATGGGCATAGTGCACACCGATCATGCAGCCCTTAGGTACTTGATGACAAAGAAAGACTCCAAAGAGAGGTTGATGTGATGGGTCTTGTTATTTCAAGAGTTTGATTTACAAATTGTGGACCGGAAGGGTAGTGAAAACCAAGTGGCAGACCACTTGTCTTGCTTGGAGAAGGAAGGAAGGCCATGTGATTACCTAGGGATCAATGATGCATTTCCCAATGAGCAGCTACTTTCTGTGTCAATGAGTGATATGTCGTCTTTTGTGGATATTGCTAATTACCTTGTGACTGGCATCATCTTGTGTGAGCTCTATTCTAACCAAAGAAAGAAGCTCAAACGTGATACTTTGGATTTCTAATAGGATGAGCCGTATTTGTTCAAGATTTACACTGATGGTGTGATCCGAAGGTGTGTCCCGGATGAAGATCAATTAGTATCTTGAAGGCTTGTCATTTCTCTCGCTATGGTGGCCATCATGGTGGAGCGAGGAATGCTTCCAAATTTCTTAGCTATGTGTTTTCTTGGCCAACTATGTACAAAGATGCAAGTGATCTTGTGAAGAGGTGTGACGAATGTCAAAGAGCGGGTGGAATTTCAAAGAAAGATGAGATGCCTCTCAGTACCATTCTTGAAGTTGATATCTTTGATGTATGGGGAATTGACTTTATCTGCCTATTCGTTAGCTCGTATGGGAACACCTACATTCTAGTGGTGGTTGACTATGTTTCAAAATGGGTCGAGGCCGTGGCTTTGACCAATAATGATGCTAGGAGCGTGGTTGCGTTTCTCAAAAAGAGCATTTTACAAGGTTTGACACTCAATCATAAGTGATGGGGGGTCGCATGTTTGCAATAGAGATTTTGACACATTATTGGCAAAGTATGGTATCAACCACAAAATGTCTACCCCTTATCATCCTTAGGTGAGTGGCCAAGTTGAAGTCTCAAACAGGGAAATCAAGAATAATCTTTCTAAAACGGTCAATGCAAATAGGATCGATTGGTCTAAGAAGTTGGATGATACTCTATGGGCATATATGACTTATTACAAAATTTCGATTGGTATGTCTCCATGTCGGTTGGTGTTCGGGAGAGCTTGCCACTTGCCGGTTGAGTAAGAGCACAGGGCCGTGTGGGCTTTGAGGAAGTTGAACCTTGATTGAGATGTAGCTGCTAATCATCAAGTGGAGCAACTCAATGAACTTGACGAATTTAGATTCCATACCTACTCTAGTTCGTCCCTATATAAGGATAAAATAAAATACCTTCACGATAAGTATACTAGAGACAAGGAGTTCAAGGTAGGGGATTTAGTGCTCTTATTCAACTATCGGCTACAGTTGTTCCCGCGAAAGCTCAAGTCAAAATGGAGCGGGCCTTTTGAAGTAGTGTGTGTGACCCTGTTTGGTGCGCTTGGTTTAAAGAACAAAAGTGGGGATGTTTTTAGGGTAAATGTGCATAGAATCAAGCATTACTTGGGAAAATTGATGATAGCCACGTGGTGCCACTTCTTCAACTCAAATGATTTGATAGTAACCTGTGTAGTGCCGTGACGTTGAATTAGGTGCTTCTTGAGAGGCAACCCATGTGCTTTTCTTCTTGTTTTAATTTGATTTTCATTGTACTATAGGATTTATTTTTGGGCTAATTGGTTGTGAGATGCTACAAGATTGTATTGATGCAGTGCAGGACATAATGGACAAAATATTCAGGTCTCTGAAGTTTCCAATGTGGTCGCACTACATTTAGTGCGGATCACACTGAAGAATGGGTGAAATTGACAACTCTCTAAAGTTCGCCACAACGGCTGCATTCCAGTTTGTGCGGTCCGCGATGGACCACTGCGGCCGCATTCCATTTTGTGGGGACCGCAGTGGTTGCCTTCTCAAGCTTTGACACATGCTGAGTGGTATGGACTATAGTTGATTTTGTGCGGTCCGCACTGGTTGGTAAGATGGGCCCCAAGTCCTTTTCTATAAATAGGGCCTGAGTCCCTACTTTTACCCTTTTCGAACTATTGAATCTAAGAACCCTTAAAGCAATATTCATCACCCCTGTTGCTCGTAATTAATTGATTGGAATTGTTAATCTTCATTTCATCTCACATCTGGTAACTTAACTTCTTTTTAATTGCTTTAATTTTGCTATTCCTCTTTTCTTTTTATTTTCTTATTTTTTATTCTGCTATTCTCGTATTTTCTTCAATTGGTTAGGTTATAGTGATTACTTCCTTGATTAAAGTAGACTTAGGTAGTTAAAAACAATGGTAAATCACTTAGGGACATTACGTAGGTGCAAAATTGGGCTTAAAATCACAAATACGTTGAACCCTAACTTAGTGCAACAGTTGGGAACTCAATGCGGACCCCGGTCGATTTTATACGGTCTGTAGTAACCTTGTGCAGTCAACAGTAACATTTTATGTGGATCGCTTTGCTGAAAGACTTGAAAGCTGAACTTTGGGGACTGCGGCTGCACTATATTTTGTGCGGTCAACATTGGTCCCTGTGCGACCGCACTACATTGTGTGCGGTCCGCACTGCCTGGATATAGAGACTGGGTAGTCTGAACCCCACCTCTATGCAGATCACGGATGGTTTCGTGCAGTCCGCATTGACCCCTGTGCGCCACACACCATTTTGTGCGGTCCGCACTGCATACCTTCTGCAACTGTCTGCACTTTTCTGCAACTTTGTTTCTTCACTGCTTCTATTGATACTAACAAGCTTATTGGATTGTGTTTGCAGACAATTATGAAACAAGGAGGTAAAGGCTCTAAACAAGCAGACAGAGGAGAATGCTACCTGGAAGGGAAACAGAAAATGATAAGACTAACTGCTCAAGCCCGACAAAATATTAAAAAGACAAGTGTCACACCCATTTTTAACAAAACTTCATTTAACCCTCTTATAATAAAAGATTTTAGTAAAGCTTGAAAAGAGTTTTTAATTAAAAGTAACAAAATTGTGTTTCAAAAGGATTAACTCAGAGTCGCCACATGATATTTGATTTTGGTGTGTCACGTCACCATTTTTTTTCTTCTAAAAAACATTTTTTCCTTTTAAGATACTTTGGACTCCAAAACATAAGTCGCACCAGAGGGTCGGGTAAGGAGGTTCATCTGACTCGGGGAGAATGTATTAGGTACTCCCCAAATCCCGTGAAAATCACCGGTGCGTACTCAATCTAGTTGGCTTTTAAAATATTCAATTGAGGTAGAAAATGCAGAAAAAGGAAAATAAGCACACAAGAACCACAAGGTCGTCCCCACCTAAATAAAAAAACAAAAATTAAATTAAAATACTACAAATTTCTACGTTTGGCCTTCAGTTACATTCACTTCGGGGCATATTTCGGATAAAAATATATACAAGTTCTTTGGGGCATTCCCAAGATAAATTTAACTAAGGAAACGACCTCTCACCTCGAAACCAGCAAAATCCTAAGGCTTACTTACTCAAATATTGTCGACCTAAACATTCTACGAACGAACAATATCATCAATAAAGAAAAGAAAATACAGGGAACTAAATAAAAGAACTAAGTAGAAGAACAATTCAATTCATGCTCATGTTTTGTTTTTTAAACTTTTCATTTTTATTAGGCCAAGCCCAATAACTAAAGCATGAAACAAATTAAAGGCTAATGGGCTTTGGCCTCTCTACCACTCCCCACGACCCCATTCATCTACTTAAACGAATTGCCCACACCAAATAATGACAAGGAAACGTCACACAAAATAATTATCCAAATGACACATACTACTAGTAACATGCAAACGATCGAACTAAGAATACTAGGGAATTAAAAGATAAAGCGAGTGGACAAAAAAATGATAAGAGCTATGTTAAAAATTCAATTGTGCTATGTTAATCCCCATACGCCCATTCCCCTAATCCTAAAGCCTTAGGCAATTCAATGTACGCTGTCATTGAAACAATAGTCTTCTACAATTCATTATCCATTTTTGGAACAAACGATACACCCAAATGACTCATAAAAGAACATTATTATACTTGAGTTAAGATAGAGATGCACCCTTCATGGACCACATTATTATACTTGAGTTAAGATAGAGATACATTTCCTGGAAACATCCCTTCACTCCAACCAATAGTGCTACTTTTATAGCAAACAGTTTCTAATCATTGACATGATATCTTAACAAAACAGATTACTCTTTTATACAAACTAGCTCCAATTTCAAACTTAATGTCTTCTACATGATTGGCATAAACTTAAATAATCAGAATGTTTCAAGTTTAATCACAATTCATTCAAAACTCAAGATGCTTCAAAACTTCTGGATGAATCAAAAATTTAAACTACTTTATGGTGAAGGAATGATGTGAAGAACACCATTATGGTTTTATAGGAAGAAACAAAAATAATAATTTTTAAAAGCACAAAATAATTTCCAAGGGATCTAACTGAATCGTGGATCTAAATAGAGACACATAAAACTTCAAGTAAATTAAGGGCCGCCTATGATGCAATCTCAAGGGATAGAGATCAAATTTTCCAGCATCAATTCTTAAAAACGACAAGTTAAAAGCATATAGTTTTAGTCTCATCTAGGGATATACTTATCAGCAAGCCTTCAACCTATTTTAACATTAACACTCGAACCTCAAGGTTTTAACACAAGAAAACAACGCCCTGTTATAACTATATAATTCAACCTATCCTAAATAACCTTTCGAACGCTTAGATTTATGATACTAATGGCAAGCAAATAAAGAAGGGAGGGACGGACCTGAATTCGTGAAATTCTTTTCAATATATTCTGTTGAATAGTGCATATACAAGGCTTCAACAGAAGTTTCGATCCCAAAAGTAGCAGATAGAATACGGCGAGATTCGGACTCACGAACTTAACCTCGAACAACAACGACGACGAACTCAAAACCAACTCCGCTCAATCGAACTTCATTTTCAGCAAAGATTCAAAGAAAAGATGAACTAATGCTGGTGTTTCTTTTTGAATTTTTTTTTAATGTCACTAAGAAGAAGGACCTGCACATGGTGCTTATCGACTTGGAGAAGGCGTATGACAAGGTCCCAAGGGAGGTGCTATGGATGTGCTTGGAGGCGAAGAGCGTGCCGGAAGCCTACATCGGAGTAATCAAGGACATGTACGATGGAGCTAAGACTATGGTTAGGACGGTGGGTGGCGACTCAGACTATTTTCCAGTGGTTATGGGGCTCCATCAAGGATCGGCGCTTAGCCCTCTCTTGTTTGCCTTGGTGATAGATGCTCTAACCCGACATATTCAAGGGGATGTGCCTTGGTGTATGCTATTTGCTGATGACATAGTCTTGATAGACGAGACGAGGGTCGGTGTTACTGAGAGGTTAGAGGTATGGAGACAGACTCTCGAGTCTAAGGGTTTCAAAATAAGCAGATCTAAGACAGAATACCTGGAGTGCAAGTTTAACGCCGAGCCGAGCGAAGTAGGCAGGGTCATGATGATTGGATCTCAGGTCATCGCCAAGAGGGACAGTGTCAGATATCTTGGGTCGGTGATTCAGGAGGGACGGAGAGAATGACAAGGACGTCACTCATCGTATAGGAGCGGGATGGTCAAAGTGGAGGCTTGCATCAGGAGTCCTGTGTGACAAGAAAGTTCCACAAAAACTCAAGGGGAAATTTTATAGAGCTGTGGTTAGACCTGCCATATTGTATAGGGCGTAGTGCTGGCCAGTGAAGAACTCTCATGTTCAGAGAATGAAGGTTGCGGAGATAAGGAAGCTCAGGTGGATGTGCGGGCTCACCGGGTTAGATAAGATTAAGAATGAAGTTATTCGAGAGAAGGTGGGGGTGGCCCCGGTTGATGAGAAGATGCGAGAAGCGAGGCTGAGGTGGTTCGGGCATGTGCAGAGGAGAAGTCATGATGCTCCGGTGAGGAGTTGTGAGCGGCTGGCAATGGTCGGCGTACGGCGAGGCAAAGGGAGGCCTAAGAGGTATTGGGGAGGGGTGATTAGGCAGGACATGGCTAGAATGCGAGTTTCCGAGGACATGGCCCTTGATAGGAAAGTCTGGAGGTCTAGTATCAAGGTTGTAGGATAGGGACTCCTACAGTTTTTCGTACCTCTCATCCGGGGTTGGGTGAGTCTTGGTAGGGCTATCTATAGATGATTTGTGTATTGGATTGTGTCTCCCTTATGGTAGTTATTTATGGTAGTTACTGTCTGATACTATTGCATGCTATTTTATTTATGGTTCTTATGTTTAGATAATTATTTACGCTATTTCTGCTGGAGTTACTAATGCTCTTTTGTTTTTGTTTTCCTTTCCTTCACTGAGCCGATGGTCGATTGGAAATAGCCTCTCTGCCCTTTCGGGTAGGGGTAAGGCATGTCTACATATTACCCTCCCCAGACCCCACTTTGTGGGAATTTACTGGGTAGTTGTTGTTGTTGTTGTTTTAATATCACTAAGAAAACAGAAAGAAACGAAAGAAATTTCAACTGAATTTTTGTGGAATCAGAAGATGAATTTTCGAAACCCAAAACCCTCTCCTTCTTTTTCCAAAAATCTCCATATATATATACATATATATATCAAACTAGAACCTTCTATCCTTCTCTTCCAAGGAAACCAAAAATCTCCACAAAATTGTCAAACAATCCAAACAAAAAATCGAAAAATCTTTTCTAATGGTGAGATTGGAGAAGTGGAGGGAGTAGATCGAGTGCAACTCAATCCTACGCACCCCATTTTTCTTATTTCGCCTAAAAGAGTAATCTGAAAAAAATGAAAATAGGGAAAGAACATGTAGAATTAGATCTTAATGATGAGGGGGGACCATGTGAGTTAACTCGGCTGATTTGCTGAATTTTCCGGCAAGTTGGAGGGACAAGGGACGCGACAGAGGTTGGGTGGCGGCTTGGGAGATAGAGATTAGGTCTAGGGTTTTGGGGAGAATGTTATAATTAAGTTTTTATATGGAGGGTTCGGAAATATGGGCCATTGAATTTCGTTAAATCAATGGCCAAGATTAAACAAAGGTGGTGCGGATCATGGGTCGCGGATCAAAGGGTTGGGTTAAGGAGATGGGCTGCCAATTTGGGCCCTTTTTAGTGTAAAATTGGGCCCCAAAACTTATAATTCGTCAATTTTAATAGTCCATTAAGTAAATAAACTCAATCTTTTAAATTAAAAGTAAACTAATTTTAATTAATTAAATAAATTATGTAATAATATGAAACTATACACATATATATTTTTTAATATATCATATTTTATATAATTAAAAGTAAGAGTGAAAATCATAGTAAAAATAAAATATTGGCTATAAAAATATTAATGACCTAAAATAAATTGAAATAAGGTAAAACATGAATATATATATATATATATATATATATATATATATATATATATATATATATATATATATATATATATATGTGTGTGTGTGTGTGTGTGTGTGTGTGTGTGTGTGTGTGTGTATTTATTATTTTATTTTTTTATATTTTTCAAAGATTATACTAAAAATAAAATATTGAAACCATGGGAAACTTAGCATAATATTACTATAAAACTACTATTAAACTTAAATAAAAAAAACATATATAACAAGATAAATTGAGAATTAATTAATTAATTAATTATTTTAATTTTTTTAGTTTAATTCTTCTTTCTTTTAAAAAAATAAAAAATAAATAGGGTAAAATTGCATAATAACTCAAGTGATATTTTAAAATATAAAAATATTAAAACTAACTTTAATACTGTGCGAGTCAAAAAATTACATACAGCTACCCCTCTTTGACGGAAAATACAAAGTGTTTTCAGACAAAGAACAACAAGACATATTTTTTGACTTGACCCTTACAAAAGCCAGCTGATAAGTCGGGGTTGTGAACTTTTCTACTAATTTTCAAGGAATCCAAGTATTTGTGCACGGCGAGGGCTCTTGGTGCAATTAAGTATTGGTGTCTCAAAGGGATTGTATGGGTATCGATATATCCGGTAATTTTCTCCAATGTCGGGGTGAGGTCAAAGTCCGAGAAGTGGAAGATATCGTGGATCGGGTCCTAGAATGTGATTAAGGCCTTTATGATGTCTCCATTGGGCTAATTTTCAACAAACTAGTGAGGCCTCCCATATGTGTAGACTCTTTTCTGCCCCCTCTTCCCGAGATCATTCCACCATAGTCGCAACTCCAAGGGAATTTATTTATTATCGTGCTCATTCTGCACATTTATTAAAGCGAGTTAGTATTCTTAAAATATCAGAATCGGCACTTTATGAAATTCATTTATTAAAATCAAGGAACGGCTTTGAAAATACGGCCTTGCAACACTTAATGAAGAGAAGGTTTTTTAGGCTGTGCTTGCTTACCAGTCAAAATAAGACTCAAAGGTGGCCATTTGTGTAAGATCAGCCTTCCGACGTCCCTTACGGTAACATTCCGTTATTCCTGGAAGTAATGACACCACCTGATTTATTTCGAACAAGTGAATAAAAAATTTATTTTTGTGGTTTTGGCATTTTTGCAAAAGAATGGTTTGACCCGGCAAAACAGTTTATCAAAAACCCAAAAATATTATTGAAAAACTTTCCCCATTTCTTTTCCTTTTGCTTTGTGTTTTTTTGTTTTGAAACATCCGGCAGCATTTCGGCGCTATTTTAAGCATCGGTTTTTTTTTGCAAATGATTTATTTCGGAAAATCTCAAATTTCCTTTTATGCACAAGCCGATCAACATGCGAATCCAAAGCAAATGAATGCACGAGTAGCATATAACATGCATCATGATGGTCTTTTTAGTTCGAGTCACCTGTCCTAGACGGACCCAACCCCTGTGTTGAGTCCCCTAAGTCAAATGCACAATGCAAATAAATGTTCTTACTAGGGATCCGGCATGAGGTCAAGTTATTCTAAGTTGAAAACCTTGGTACGGGTCTAGACTGTGTACCCGGGCGGACAACTTGAGTCGAGGAGGGGGCTACGTACCGGGAACCAAAAGGCCATCCGACTTAGTAACTTGTCCGGCCACTTTCTTATTTCAGGGTATGACACTAACACAATAGGGAGTCTCAACCAGTAAGCACATCCCCGAAGGTGAGAAGTGAAGGATTTCGTAACAGTTCATATAATATCAAAGTGGTAAAAACATTTAGACTTAGCACAGAACATGTAATGAAATCAGAAAAGCCAAATATAACGGTTATTGTAAGCTCGAATTCTTGAACCCTGAACCAGAGATTCTGAGTTCGGCCTCCAGCAAAGTCGCCAGAGCTGTCAAGTAACTTGGGATAGGTTTGGCTTTTGGTGTCCCAAGTCACCGATTTATTTTAACGTCCCAAATCGAGGAAATTTTTCGACTACCCAATTGTAGTCTGCGAACCATAAATTTTTGAATAAGGAATTCTGTTGACCCGAGGGAAGGTGTTATTCCCGTGGCTCTAGCACGGTCGCTTAAACTATTATAATTGGCTAAAACTCTGATTTTTTGTACATATTCATCTTATAGTGCAATTTTAAAATTATTAGCCGCTTTATTCATTTAGAGATATTTGCAATGTTATTAAAATACGTCTCGAACCTCGTCACATAAATGCACCCGGGTTCTCGACATATTTTAATATCGCTGAGACTTGGATTTGGCTCACATAAATGCGCACCCGGGCTTAGGAAGATATTTTACTAATATATCGCCCCTATAGCAACTACGCGTTTTGAAATTCGTGAAAGGCCGGGAAATTTGCTAAACAGCACTTCCAAATTTCTTATGAATATTTATTAAGTTAAGGAGCCCAGGTAGTGCATGATTATGTTAGCGCGACTCACTGAATTTTAAAAGGCAACCTAAAATGACTATTATTTTCTATTATACTCATCTCTATAAAATACATCCTAATCATTTCATACGCGAGTGGTCCATTTAAAGAGACTTAGAACCTACATTTCCAGCCTCATTCATGGCTGGTTATGTGACTTGGGCTTCATTTTATAGCATGCCCAGGAAATGTATATTCTTTATGTCACAACTGACAGCAGTTGGGCCTTCCAATTGAGCCCAGAAACATTGGACTATAAGTCCATCGTAGAAAATGATTGCAACCCTTTTATCGACTATACTACAGTCATCAACATCATATAAATGATTATTTTTAAGAATACTAAAGACATTTTATATAGAATTCTGATAAGGAATTTGTATTAAGAGGTTATAACTCAGATTTGGATCGAGCGTCTAAGGAAAGGGATCAAAATACTCATCATTCAGAGTATACATATATACACCTATCGAGTCTCTATTACAACACAAGTTGCGAACAATAAGTAAATTTTGGACTAAACTATTTTTAAATCTATTAAAACTTAGACAGGTTAAGGTTATGGTCCTGATACAGTCCAGCATTATATCGCATTCATACTTATTACAACACCAGAAATGCTACTGAAAGGTAAATAACATTCATAATATTAAATTGATATATAAAAATATTATTGTCTTCATTATCAGCTATAATCTCGAACGTACATAGCTACTACTTCTCAGATTTTGAATGAGGATTGATACCTGGAATTTCAGCAGAAAAAGAAGAACCTATGAGTAAGTTTAAACGAGGAGCAAGCAAGCACAACAGCCAAATAGTCAGTTAACCCAAGAACTCAGAGGTTTGAGGAGAGAATAATGTAAATAGGTCTCTCTAACAGCTCTAAAATGCAATGCATCAATCCGTCTTCCACTTATAATGAATAGAAACTTCAACTATTAAAGAAGACTCAAACAGAATAACAAAATTGGAATGGAGAATATTAATGAAAGTGTATCTCAATGTGTATCTCTATATCTAAAAAAATATCCTCTAGTACTCGGAAAATCCAGAAAAATCCTCTAAGCCCTCTCTCCAAAAAAAATTCTCCTTCTGAAAATGATCAGATGTTCTTTTTATAACTAAAGACTTAGAGAAACATGAATCTCTTTGTTTTCCTTTTAGTCCTTTATCCATTTTAAGTTTTGCTTAAATGATCCTTGATTTTCTAACTTGTGCCTTAAGTTTTGAGGCAGAAATTGCACTTTGGACCTTCACTAGAATGTTCAAGGAGTTTGTTACAAGATTCCCTATGTTCAAATGCCTTTAATACACCTGTCCCTTTTCCTAATTACTGGCCTAAGTATTTTAAACCATGGTTCCTACCCATTTGGTCAGAAACTGACCCTAGTTAACTATTTTTAATTCATACACTAAGATTATTATCATTAATTAGGATCAAACTCTGAAAGGGTGGCCATGGCCAATTTATTTAATTGCAGATTTATGCAAGACAAAACGTCTAAGGGTCAGGATTGCTGCATTTATACTCAGGCAAATATCACTAGAAACCATTCAAATCACAAATTTCAGAAAGGCAAGGCACTAATCAATCTCAAATCAAATATGACTAATTCTGAGTTCAGTACAATAATCCAAACAATATCATCAAGAGTAGGTTACGACTTCAAATGTTAAGCAGACCATTCAAGACAAGTTATCCAGACTTAAACAAAAAACAAGCAAGGGGGCAAATATTCAGGACATTTCAAAAAATGAGCAGATGAAACTTAATGTATTTAAACAAATGAAAATAAGGAAAATCAAAAATCAAATAGAAAAGAGAAGCATGACGAGTATATGACTCTGGATGGAAATACCTAACCAGGATTTTTTCAAAGATAAACAGGTAGAAAACATAACATGCTTAACAAATGAAAAATGGAGAAGATCAAAACAAGAGAGAACAAGGATGAGCATGTGACAACTATTCAGAATTTTCCAAAGATGAACAAATAACGAAAAATTCAGGAAGATAAAAGGAAAACAAGGACAAGCATGTAACTCTAAATGGAAACAACTATTCAGAATATCTTGAAAAGGAAAAGATAGAAAACCAATGAACCTAAACAAGTAACAGGAAAGAAAATAAAAAGCAAGAGAAGACATATGATTTCGAAGATGAACAGATGAATTCAAACAAGCAAGAAATCAAAGAAGATAAAAGAAGATAAAAGAAAGCATACAAAAATCAAGTATACAAGGAACTTAGCTTTTTTTAGCGTTGCAACCCTGAATAGGGTTTTTTAAAATCTCCAGATCTTCAACCCTCTCTGAGAGGGTTTTTGGTCTTTTGAGACCCTTGTTCATTGTTGGAAAGGAGGAGGGGGTATTTAGGCTAGGGTTGAGTGATTTTAAGACAAGGTGAGGTTTCAGATTTAATTTCTGAGCGTGTCTAGTTGTATTGGAGGGTCGTGGGTTGCAGGGTTGTAGATGGGAATGTGAGACGGTCATCTGGGACCAATTTCAAGGGATTCTAGTGAGTTTAGAGTTTGGGGTTAAGTTTCGATTTGATATTCAAAATAATCTGTTAGGATTCAAAGGACGTGGTTTAGATGGTTGGGAAGGGGGGAAGAGGTGGTTCAGGAGTGTTATTTTGGGTTGATTTGGGGTTGGTGTCGCCAGATACAGCAGAGCCAGCGACTCTTCTGTCGAATATTCGAGAGTTGAGGAGGTGTTCGAGGGGAACTAATGGTGGGAGGGGAAAGGGGAGGTTGAGGAGGTCTAATGGTGTAATTTTGAGGTTGTTAGGTGGCCGGCCGCCGCCGTGAGGCGATTTCCGGCGGCGATGTTAGGGTGGTTGAGGGGTGGTAGGCGGTGGATCGACGACGGGTGGATGGTGGCAATACACCGATGCATTTTAGATACGAGGAAGACGGTTCTTGTCTCTGAATATACATGAGGCGTTTGGACATATATTTGAGATTTGGGTAGGGGTTTCAGGGCCGTTGGATTAGCGTTGATGAACGACTGAGATGGATTGCCCCAAAACGATGTCGTTTTGGGGCGTCTCTTGTGTGGACTGGCTCAGAGACAAGTTAATGGGCTCGGTCTTGGGTACTTTAAAGGGTTCAATTGTTTTGGGCCACCCAGGTTTGGCCCAATTGTAGCCAGCCTGGGTAATTTATTAAAAATCCAATTTTTTGTTTTGTTTTCTTATTTATTTATTTCCTAATTGTATTTTAAAAATTCTAATTAGGCTAAATCACACTAATAACTACCTAATTGTGCAAAATTAATAAAAATAAAAATTAACCATGAAATGCCAAAATAACTACTTGATTTTGCAAAAATAAACCTTAATTACCAATTGATTTAACAAAACTATGTGAAATTAAATCCTAAATGCTAGTGCAACTTTTATATTTTTTAATGATTTTTATGCATGCATTAATGAAAACACACACTGATATGCGCAATTAAATCCTGAAAATAAATCCTAAAAATAAATATGAAAGAGGAACAATCCAAAACTTGAGAATTCTGTAGGAGTAATTTCAACGGGGTAAAAATCACATGCTCACAAGCTTAATCATACATTTGAACAAGAAAGAGATGGAAGAAGCAATCATGATATGCTGGGAGATTTGGAACTATAGAAAATTAGAAATGGTGTAATCTGGAACCAAAAAACGAGTATGGTGGATTGCATACTAGATAAAGCTATTAGCTTCATCAATGAATGACACCAATTAAGCAGGCCATATGGTTCACATGGGCAGGATAACTAGGAGAATCAAAAGTGAAAACCCTCAGATGGTTTAGCCCTCAAGTGCAATATTGACGCATCCTTCAACCTTCTAACTGGTGAAGCTGGAACATGGCTGGTTGTTTGGGATAGGTACGGTAAATTTTTGAGAGGTAGATCGACATTTATAGGGGCACCATTCAGTCCAATGATGGCAGGGGCATTGGCGGTAAAGGAAGCTCTTAGTTGGATGAATATTCACTACGAAGACACCAAGATAGAGCTCGAGATGAATAATCTATTTTTGAAGAATGCATTGGAGAATGCTGAAGATATTTACTCGTATTCATCTGATGTTATTTCTGATTGTAAAAACCTCTTAAAAGGTTTTCAGTTTCTGTCTTTATTTGTTGTTCGAAGGTCTACGAATCTAATTGCTTATACATTAGCACGAGTGACTGATTCTATGTCAGGCGCAGTGGAGCGGAACATACCTCTCTATCCTTTATTGTAGATGCTTTAAATTTTGATTTGAATAATTAAGATGATGGTTATTTAAAAAAAAAACTAAAATAAGAAAAAATGTATAATATTTTTTACATCCTTTGTTATAAACTAAAGCAAAAGACAAGAACAATAGAACAAGAACAATAGCAATAGAGAGAAGAGTAGAGAGAGTTCTTCTTATTGTGTTGAGAGGGGTCTCAAGGGATGATTTACAATGGTAGGGGGCACCTCTATTTATAGGGGAGAGGAAGATTTAGCTACCACTAATAGAACTCTAAAATCTCTCTAATTAAATACATTAAAGACATTCACCTTAAATAGAAGTGTAAGAGTCTTCTATTTCATAACACTCCCCCTTGAATGTCTATTCAATGATGTGCCTCATAAAACCTTAAAATCAAAACCCAATGGGAAAAATTAAAGTAAGGAAAAAGAGTACACATGTTTGAATATGCGCCTATTGGTTGCCTCGTTAAAAACCTTGCAAGGAAAACCCAGTGGGACAAAACCTTGTAAGGGAAAAAGAGTGCAACGCGCATTGACTCCCCCTAATGAGTACATCAATTTATATCCTTGAGCATTTGCATTCCAATCTTGTGCATCATCTTCAAAACGATCTTTGGTAGATGCTTGATGAATAAATCAACCATATTGACTTGAATAAATATTTCGCACCTTGAAATCATCACTCTTGATAGATATAAACATCTTCATATAATGTCGTGGAATAGCTCTTCAATATCTCCATAGATGCATTCTCAAATCCATCATGCTTATAGTTATGGCAAGATTCATATGTACACAAATTGTACTTAGGATGCGGTACTTCAGAACCAAGAATTGCATATGCTTCAAGCAACTTAAATCTTTCAAGTTAAGTCATGTAAGTCACATAATAGACTTTAGCTGCATATCAAAGTTTCATGTCATGCTAAACAAATAAGATATCGAAAATTGACTATACATACCTTTGCCTTTATACTTTCAAGCCTATGAACTATAGGTTCAAAGCTACATGTCTTTCATATGGAATCAATTCTTCTTGAATTGTATCTCTTCCATTTAGTTACTTTCTTTGAGTCAGCAAATGCGTATAGCATGCTTTGCAATATGTTGCAATTGCATTTCCCTTTTTATGAACTACAGGTTCATATCATGATATTCGGGGATATACATATACAAATGAAAATTCATCCCATGTAACACTTTCTCAAGTGTTTATCATGTCTCCCCCTCATGTTAGTAAAACTAACATGTTTCCTCAACTTTGGAAAATCATCTTTGTGCATTATGTCAATATACACAGCACCTTAATAATAAGATGAAATTATTTGGTTCCTGACTCTGAACCACTTGTGAGGGGAGAATATACTCTCGTATACAACTTATATCAAACTGATATATATATATAACTTAGTTCTCATAAGAAACAGTTTAGCTATTAAGTGGAAGCACTCAATAATTATCTTGCTAAACCAACTTTAATATAAACCAACTTATCAAGATGAACTGTCTTGAGTAGAGAATCTGGAAACTATGCTCGAAGTTAGATTACTGAGCGTTTTACCTCGCAAGCACGGCCAGGCTGCGGGTTAATAACAATTGCGCATGTAACCATTCCATAGATGCATCATATGTGGTATACATGGCGGGTGAATGGGCCCATATTCACCTTTGATATTTCGAATTTAGGGGCTTCAACCCGAACTCTTTAGTTGGTCAGTTCATTACTGAGAATAAGAACTTCTAGTTCTTTGATATTCACCTATGTGAATTTGCACATCATACTTCAAATGAGATGGCTAACATAAATTATCAATATTGGTAAACTTCAAATTTACACCATGACATGTGCACTTATCAATAAACTTCGGGTTTATTATGACATGGGTTTTATACCAATAGATATCCACTTTATTGTGGCATTCTTTCGTTTGTGTAGTACAAACTGGAGAACAAAGCGGGTAGCTTTTCATATACAAATTACCCCGCTACGAGTTGTAGTAATAGGAGAATCAAAGCCTTCCTTTATTTATAGTCTCAATATCATCAATCGCCTTCGCGTGTACTTTTGGAAATTGGATAAGTTTCTTACTACAGCACAATACTCAATTGTGTTTCTCCAACATAGTAATAATTGGCTCTTCGAGAGCTCTCAATTAATTTTGTACTACCACAGACTGAGGTTCGAGATCCTCACATTCTTGCATTCCATATTTTCAAGAGTCTCAGGCTCAATAGATTCTTCGTGAATCTCGGAATTTATCAAATCATGAGCGTCCTCATGTGATTCTTTCATAGTGTCATTTAGATCGTTCTTTTTCCTCTTTCTAGGATTTCGATCTTTGGAACCTAATGGTCTGCCACGCTTCTGGCGTGCATTTGACTCATTGGATATGACACTAGATATTTGTCCAATAGGGACTTCAATACGGATCGGAACATTTTCCGCGTGAATGTGGGATTTCGTTATCCTCTTCAAGTCCGTAAATGCGTCAGGCATTTCATTTGCTATTCTTTGCAAATGGATAATCTTTTGTACCTCTTTCTTTCAAATAGAGGTATGTGGATCAAGATGAGATAATGATGCATTTTTCCACAAAATTTCCCGTTTGGTTTCACCAACTTCTCCCCCTAATTTTGGGAAAAGTGTCTCATCAAATTGACAGTCTGCAAATAGTGCAGTGAACAAATCTCCTGTCAATGTTTCGAGGTAGCGAATAATGGAGGACGCGTCAAACTCAACATATATTCCTAACCTCTTTTGCAAACCCATTTTGGTGCGGGATGGCGGTGCTACAGGCACATATACTGCGCATCCAAAGCTTCTTAAATGGGATATATTGGGTTCATGACCCAAAACCAATTGCAATGGGGAATATTTGTGTCAATTCGTCAGTCAGAGACGAACTAGCATTGCTGCATGCAACATGGCGTGACCCCAAACCGAAGTGGGCAGCCGACGAACTAGCATTGCTTCATGCAAAATGGCGTGACCCCAAACCGAAGTGGGCAGCCGACAAACTAGTATTGTTGCATGCAAAATGGCGTGAACCCAAGTCGAAGCGGGCAGCCGACAAACTAGCATTGTTGCATTCAAAATGGCGTGAACCCAAACCGAAATGGGCAGCCTCGTTTTCATGAAGAATTCAAGATTATTCTCATCTATTGTCTCAATATGATATCCATTTTGAATGATATCTTTAAAACTCAACAAGTTCCTTTTAGACTTGGAGGAGAACACTTTGATTGATATCATTAAAACTCAACAAGTCCTTCTTAGACTTGGAGGAGAACATTGCATTCTCTATGATTAACGTCATGCCTTTGGGAAGAGTTACAATTGCTCTTCCGGAGCCTTCAATCAATTTACTACTTCCATAGATTGTAGTAATGTTTGCCTTACACAATTACTCTTCTTTTCTTTGAGTATTGTATGTGTAGTACATGAATCAACTAGGCAAATACTTTTACAATTGGACGTTGGTCCAAGTTCGCTTTGTGAGATATCCATATTTGCTATTCCATAGTTTGACATACAAAAAAAAATACATAAATATAAGTATAAACAACTTCAATTCTTTTGTTTCGCGTTTAAACAACATTTTGGGAAGCAGTTATTTAGGATATTCGAATATTGTATTCTAATATTCGAATATAATGCCTTGCGGAAAAAATAATACTTTAATGCGAAAAATATTAGATATTCGAATATTTAAGCACATATTCTAATATCTTGCTAGATATTCGAATATAGAAATTCTGATATTCGAATATCTGGCCCAGATATTCGAATATCAGACTCTGATATTCGAATATCTGGCCTGGCGGAAAAAAATTCGTTTTATTGCTAAATATTAGACGATCGACTAGTTTTTAGGTTAGTCGATTACCTCTACTGTACAATAAAAATATTTGAGCATATTGAAACATTCTAAAGGGCTAATACTAACATCATATCATGAATTAACTAATACGAGCTAATGCTAATGACTATTAATTTATTCATTGACTGATACAAGTAGAATCAAACAGCTCCATCTTCTTTCATCATGGTTCCATCACCGATTAGGTGGTCTATCTTTCCCTCGGGTTGATCAAAGAAGTCTGCCACATCCAGGTGGGTGAAGTCAAAGTTGTCATCAGAGACAAAATTTGTTTCAGGGCGTTTTCTCTTTCGAGATGCTTGATAAAGGTCAACCAAGTGTCTTGGTATTCGGCAAGTCTTAGACCAGTGCCCGTTTCCACCGCAACGATAACATATAGTTTCTGAACTATTTGCCTTAGGATCTTCGGGATCCCGTTTCTGCTTTCGGTGGTTATCTCTCTTTGTGGGGTGACGGACTTCTTTGGAATTTCTTCCTTGTCCACGTCCTTGGCTTTGACCCCGTTTATGACCATGACCATGGTCCCTTTTATGTTTGGCATAATGAGAGTGCACCATATCTGCTTCAGGCAGTGGTGTAGACCCAGTTGGTCTATTTTCGTGGTTTCTCATGAGCAGTTCATTATTTCGCTCAGCCACTAGTAAGAGAGAAATCAGTTCAAAGTACTTCGTAAAGCCTTTCTCTCGGTACTGTTGCAGCAGTACCATATTGGAGGCATGAAACGTTGTAAACGTTTTCTCAAGCATATCGTAATCGGAGATGTTATCTCCACATAGCTTCAGTTTAGAAGTAATTCTGAACATAGCAGAATTATATTCAGAAACGGACTTAAAGTCCTGTAGCCTCAGATGGGCCCAATCATATCGTGCTTGTGGCAGAGTGACCAACTTCAGGTTGTCATATCTCTCCTTTAAGCTGTTCCACAAAACGAGTGGATCCTTGACGGTGAGATATTCAATCTTCAAACCTTCGTCAAGGTGGTGGCGCAAGAAAATCAAGGCCTTCGCACAATCTTGGGTGGATGCTTTTTCTTTATCTTTGAGGGTGTCTCCGAGACCCATAGCATCTAGGTGGATTTCAGCATCCAACACCCATGTCATATAGTTCTTGCCCGAAATTTCAAGGGCAACGAACTTTCTTTTCATAATGTCAGACATACTCGAAAATTAAATTAGGAAGAGGGAAAATACCTTGGATTTTCGAGAATGATACTTGAGACGGTAGAGTCTCGTGCTGATAACGTGTTATAAACTAAAGCAAAAGACAAGAACAATAGAACAAGAACAATAGCAATAGAGAGAAGAGTAGAGAGAGTTCTTCTTATTGTGTTGAGAGGGGTCTCAAGGGATGATTTACAATGGTAGGGGGCACCTCTATTTATAGGGGAGAGGAAGATTTAGCTACCACTAATAGAACTCTAAAATCTCTCTAATTAAATACATTAAAGACATTCACCTTAAATAGAAGTGTAAGAGTCTTCTATTTCATAACATCCATGTTACTTTTAGAAAAAGATAAAGAGTAATAAGATCTCGACTTTTAATTAATAAAATGACCTAAACAAAGAAAAACATTAAAATACTTCCATTATTTTAAATTCAAACAAGTAAACAAATGGAGTAATAGGATTTCAAAATTGCCACGAGGCACTAACCAAGTTGACAACTGGCAGAAAGCCTACAAAAATATTAAAATGTTCTTCTTCAATATCCTCCATATCTCCTAACCCAACTTGGAATGTGAACGGGCGCTCTTTCCTCATTCCACAAGCGCTACAGTTTTCACCGACCCTTCCCTTTATAGCCCCACAGCAACAAACCCTTCTCCTCTAGTTTCTTCTTTCTCTTTTTCATCTTCTAGATCTAGGTTTTTTTTTGAAGTTTTTTATTTATTTTTAATTTGAGTATTTACAAGTCAAAAAACCTTATTTTAGGTCTCCTCTTAATTGGAATTTTGCCTCTATAATAGTTTTGATTTCGAATTTCCGATCCGTTTCTATTTGGTGCTTATATTGAACTACTAGAACAAGATTTTTGGTTTAACGATGGGGGTTTCAGATTGTGCTACTACTTTGCCACCGCCAAAGCAGTACGAGGTGACGAAACCTTTGTCTCTAGCTGGGCCTACGGAGGCTGATATTCAGCGTACCAAAGAGTTGGAAAAGGTTTGTTCTTTAAGCTTCCTTTTTGTTTACTATGCTGTTTTTTCCTGCTCCAGTTTGTGTATTTTGATGTGTTGGTTTTGTGGATTCTAGTTTTTGGTCGGTGCTGGATTATATGAAAGCGTTGAGGAGGCTGCTAAGAGAGAACGAGTTCTCTGTCAGCTTAAGCAGGTAAACCCCTGCTCCCTCTTTTATCCTGTGTGTTTTGGTGATTACCCACTAAATTATTAGGAGGACACTAATTTAGGATAGAGCGTATCGATTGGCCCTATACTCTATATCCTTTGGTATGTCTAGATATAGGTGTGCTGGTTCAGACTTAAGGCCTTGATTATAAAGAACTTACGATAGATCCTTTTATGGCTTAGCTTGATGGATAAGGACTTGGGCGGTGGACTTTCAATAATATTTAATTTTAAGTGTTCGTAGGACATTAGGATTTAGAGCTCTAGTTTCTCTTAAAAGAGAAAATTATGAGTATTGAAATAGAAAGTGTCCAAATGGAGCAGAATGGATGTTGAGAATTCATATAGCCAATTTAACCAGTTTGGGATCAATTTGTGGTTGTCGTCCGGCATATTAAGGGTTATGGACTCTACACGATTTTGACATTCAGGCATTCTAGTACAATATTTCTGGTGCATGTGTAGTGAGGAGCAGAAAAATCATGTCTTTAGTGGCTTTTGAACTTGGCTTGAGTAGGCTGTGAATGGTGACTGGATGCGCTTTGGATTGGTAAATATTGGATGGTCATTTGCATTTTCAGCTGATAGAGAATTGATCAGTTGCTTTGCTTTTTGGTAGAACAGATTTATCTCCCGAAACTTAGTGAAACAGATAATATTGCTTTTCCCCTTTCACCTGCATGGCAGCATTTATTAATTGTTGACCATACACTTGATGCTTCCTTGTTTTCCCTTGTTTGGATTTATTAGTCTCTGTTTCAGCACTAATTTATTAGTTGCTAATCGGAGCTTGATGTAACATTTGATGTATTAATTGCCACTGTTTTTCTTACTAAGCAAGTTTAATATCTGATCACTAATATTTCCAGTTTTATTTGCTGGAACTTATCTTCAAATAGATCCAAACTTTCCTCTCCTCCGACTAGTGCTTGGATTGTTTCCCTGATCTTGATGAAGAAAATTATTAAAACTGGATGCCGTCATTCATGTTAGGCCGTTCTAGGAGTAATAGTTTCTTTTTTCAGTAATTTAATCATTTTGTCAATATTTTTCACTGAATTCTTTTGGTTAATAAAGGAAGCTAAAATTTTATTTGCATATACCCCTCAATGTCTTGCAAGAAGAATGGAATTAGTTGTCTAAGCTTTATCCTTCTGTTTTCCTTTGTGTTTCTTATCGTTCATTTCTATTTTGGCCCAAATCACTCTTGTGATACTTTTTAATCTTTTCCTTTAGATTGTGAAGGATTGGGTGAAAGAACTTACTCGACTAAGAGGGTACAATGATCAGATGGTTGAGGATGCAAATGCTGTCATTTTGACCTTTGGTTCTTATCGCCTTGGGGTAAGCAGTTTCTTTTCTGAAGTTCCCTTGAGCAATATAAACTTAATTGTTTTGGTTGTCTATGCATGACGAATAAGTTCAATACAGACCTAGAAATAGTTGTGAAATTGTTTGCCAATTACCAACTAGGAAGGGTTCAATGTTACTATAACCGCAAGGTGTGAAATTAATTGTATGCAAGCACGAAACTATATTGACTTAAATAATTCCTGTTTTGTGGTCAGAGTGGTGCTAATATCCCACAAAAGCTAAGGAAATATCCAAAAACAAGCTTGTGTGGCATCAATAGTTTGGTGGGTCCTAAATTGAGTGGACCTCATGCATTATGTCTTGTTCTACATACTTCAGAATTCACTAAAAAACTGTTTGTTTCACACAATTATCCCTTCTGTTGCTATTCTCAATTTGCAACCCAACAGATTAGTTTACTCAATTGTACTTCCTATTGCTTTTCATTGAGATAGATGCTTCTACAGGAAGCTTCTCATTTGTAATTTGTTCGAGATATTTTGACTTATGAGGAGTCTCAATGGACTCTGGGATCTCCTCTGAGGCTTGTTGAAGGAATTAACTTTTTCCTAAATTTTTTAACCAATGGTTAAATGATAATCTAGATGTCCTTTACATTTGAAACTTCATCCTTGGGAAAAGAGTTTTTTTTTTTGGTTTGGGGGGGGGGGGGGGGATATTGATGCTGTTTGTATTCCTGAAGCTGCACCTATTCCCGTCACTCCGTCACATGGATGTATTTACAATTTTGTTCTATAAGCTTTACGACAAGAGGGGTTGCTCTGATGGTAAGCAACCCCACTTTCAACCGAGAGGTTGTGAGTCCAAGTCTCCCCAAGAGCAAGGTGAGAAGTTCTTGGATGGAAGGATGCCGGGTGTCTATTTGGAAACAACAACTCTACCCAAGGGTAGGGGTAATGTCTGCGTACATACTACCCTCCGCAGACCCAGACCCCACTAAGTGGGATTATACTGGGTTGTTGTTGTTGTTGTTGTTCTGTAAGCTTTACATTTTCCTGGAGAATGTTTGAACCATTCCCTTAGCAGCGCTACTTAACTAATTATAAGATTCCTTTTTGTAGGTGCATGGTCCTGGAGCTGACATAGACACCTTATGTGTTGGACCATCTTATGTCAATCGAGAGGTCGTTTTAGTCTCTGATGTCCTTTAGCAACTAGCCATTTAATATAGCATCTAATGCTGACATTGTTTGCCAGGATGACTTCTTCTTTGTATTGCGTAATATTTTGGCGAAGAGGGAAGAAGTTACTGAACTGCAACCAGTTCCAGATGCACATGTCCCTGTTATGAAGTTTAAGCTTGATGGGATCTCAATTGACCTTCTCTATGCAAGCATTTCTATTTTGATTGTACCAGATGTAAGTGTTATTTCCTTGTGATAGCGTCCATTTCCTTTTGGTCTTTCCGAGAAAAGGGAGGGGCTTTTTCTGTACTCCAACCTTGCTTTTGCCTGCACAAAGATTTATTCTCGTAAAAAGCCCTGATTTTCTGCTTGTATTCTTGGTGCTTAATCCTTTTCACCTGCAGCAGCTTAACCCTTTCTGGATCTGAGGACTTATACATTCTTTAATTTCATGTGTCCATGGTATACCTATGACCATTCCTTGGGCTTACCAAGTCATGGGGTCCTGACAGGATGGGGACACGTGAATGCTCTATTTTCTCAAATTTGAATTGACATCCATGCTATGACATTAGTCATCTTAGACCACTAATAGTAGTATACCTGATGTTGTCTTGCGACATTTTGTGGACAGGATTTGGACATATCCAGTGAATCCATGTTATGCAATGTTGATGAACCAACTGTAAGGAGCCTCAATGGCTGCAGGGTGGCTGATAAAATCATTAAACTTGTTCCAGATATTGAGGTGATGATCCCCAACCAAAAAGGAAACAATAGGGAGAGGAAATATTTAGAACATTCTTTAGTAATGTCTCATTTTTCTTCTACACTGCAGTTTTTTCGAACGACACTTCGATGTTTAAAGTTTTGGGCTAAGCAGCGTGGTGTTTATTCAAATGTAGGTTTGTATTTTTCTTGTCCCTCCTCTCCGGCTTATTAATGTTTGTTCTTTCTTTGACCCATTACTTTTTTTCCTGTTCTGAATTGTCTCTTTTAGGTAACTGGATTTCTTGGTGGAGTTAACTGGGCTCTTCTGGTTGCTCGGGTTTGCCAACTCTATCCAAATGCTGTTCCGAGTATGCTGGTTTCTCGTTTCTTTCGTGTATATACTCAATGGCGCTGGCCAAATCCTGTGATGCTTTGTCAGATAGAGGATAAAGAACTTGGATTCTCTGTCTGGGATCCAAGAAAAAATCCTTGGGACCGTACACATCAGATGCCAATTATTACACCTGCCTATCCTTGCATGAACTCAAGCTACAATGTCTCTGCAAGTACTCTTCGAGTTATGACAGAACAATTTCAATTCGGTAACAACATCTGTCAGGTATAGATAACCATCCTCTGTAATTTATGTTGTATTTAGCTAGTACTGGCTTTACCGCTTTTTGCTTTCCCATATCAGGAAATTGAGCTGAATAAAGCTCAGTGGACTGCACTGTTTGAGAAGTATCCTTTCTTTGAAAGCTACAAGAACTATTTGCAAATTGACATAGTTGCAGCTGATGCTGATGACTTGCTTGTGTGGAGAGGATGGGTCGAGTCCCGGTTAAGGCAGCTTACGTTGATGGTAACATCTATTACTTTTTGGATAACTGATGCTCAGGAAGCGTTGGTTCCTTGAGCCTCTACAGAAGGAAAAAAGAGAAGGTAGTAAGTGAAGCAAAGGTTTCCCATCTATTTATAATTCTTTTTGTGTATTTGCAGATAGAGCGAGACACATATGGGAAGTTGCAGTGTCATCCTTATCCCCATGAGTATGTGGACCCCTCCAAACAATGTGCCCATCGCGCTTTCTTCATGGGTCTGCAGAGGAGGCCAGGTGAGTTGGTTCAAGAAGGCCAGCAGTTTGATATTCGTGGGACAGTTGATGTGTTTAGACACCAAATAAACATGTATATGTATTGGAAACCGATGATGGAAATGTTGGTCTCCCATGTTCGTAGAAAGCAGATTCCGTCTTATGTTTTACCCGATGGCTATAAGCGAAGCCAAATAGCAAGGTTAATGAGTGGTCAGCTGGCAGAGAAACCATCCTGCAATGGTAGTATATGGGGGTCAAGATCTGGAGAAAGAGAGTTGAAAAGGAAAAAAGAGCTTGAAGGTGCAGAAGAGAAGCAACAGAGTCAGGGTCTGTAGAGGAGGCCAGGCGAGTTGGTTCAAGAAGGCCAGCAGTTTGATATTCGTGGGACAGTTGATGAGTTTAGACACCAAATAAACATGTATATGTATTGGAAACTGGGGATGGAAATGTTGGTCTCCCATGTTCGTAGAAAGCAGATTCCGTCTTATGTTTTACCCGATGGCTATAAGCGAAGCCAAATAGCAAGGGTAATGAGTGGTCAGCTGGCAGAGAAACCATCCTGCAATGGTAGTATATGGAGGTCAAGATCTGGAGAAAGAGAGTTGAAAAGGAAAAAAGAGCTTGAAGGTGCAGAAGAGAAGCAACAGAGTCAGGACAAAAGACCATCGGTCAGCCCTTCAAGAAGGGATTCACTCTCACCTGAACTTATTGTTGGTCAGAGAGGTGGCATGTTCTTACAACAGTGTTCCTCGACAGTTTCTGGAGGGAAGAGAAAAAGTAATGAAATTTCAAATAATTTCACCACTGATAAGATGCAGTTCGCTATTCTGGACAAAGATGCCTGCGCTGAACCAATTAAGTCACAAGGAGCACAACGTGCAGAAAGCGCTGATGGATGTGTCCACCGTTCTAGTGGTGTCGCAAACCTTGTTGAGACTGGTACATGTGAGGATCCTGCACATGAATTGCTCCAACTCAGCCATGACGGTCATCCGGTGGGCAGTACTGGTTGCATCTCTCTCTATTCCTCTCGGGGCGACTTATACAGGGCCGAGTCCAAGTCACTACCAAATAATGTATGTGAAAATGGTTCAAGATCTTTTGGAGATGCGTTGCTGGAGTTAGAGGCTTTACATAAGTTTATTTTGCCTCTTATCTCTCTTACGTCATTGATTTACAGTTCATTCAATCTTTTTTCTTATGCTTTTGCCACGAGTTAGATTCGACTCTATTGTTGCAATTTGCATGGTTCTGACCTTTAACCAGTTTCATTTTGTTTTGTGTTTCATGAAGCCAAGAGCTCCGCGTGGAATGTTAACATCACTGGATAGCATTGGATCAGAGCCTGCACAGAAATCTTCTTTAAGGCATGTTTCATGTTTTGAAATTTCATTTGCATTTTGTTTTAAATAACAGACTGTCTTTATCGTACTGGTTTTTTGTTGCCTTTTTATGGTTGACTTGTAGGTGTAGTGTTACGTCAACAGCTTGAAAGAAGTGGAGCTTCATTTCGAAAGTCCATGCTGGAAACAATGCCAGTCGAGGGATGAAAAGCCAGCTCTACGGGGTAAGTATAATTTTACTTGCTGGCTTTCATTTCTCTATGCTTCTTTTTTTCCAGGAGGCTTGCATATCTAATATTGGGAGTGAGCCTGATACTTGGGTGGAGAGTTCCAGGTAGAATAGTGCTGTGAACTCCTGTGTACAGTTCAGCATGTAAAAATACTAGGGACAGTGCTGGAGAAGATTGATCTTCCTACATCAGTTCCAATTGATCTTTCTTTTCGTTTGGTTTTTTTTGGGGGGTGGGGGGTGGGGGTGGGGGGGTTAGGGTTATGGTTTTGCTGGAACTAACGAGTAGAGTAGAAAGCAATGCTACCTACGTTGGGGCGGGTTATGAGAAAGGTTAGGTGTGTTGGGTTTACTAGAAGGGGGATTCACAGTACATTTGTTCCTTGAAATAGTTTTTGTATACTTGATTACAGTTAATGACATCATTTCAGTCTCTGTGTTTCTTTCTCCGTTTCCTTTCTGTGTTTGTGTCTGTATTTAAATTATATGCCTTGGGATTTGACATCTCTAGGATATATTAAACTGTTGATAAAATTGCAATAGGGTAATTTAAGTTTCGCTTTAAAAGGTTGAGGTACTTAATCTTACTAGTTTCTCAATACGTGTTGCATGTGTATGTCTAGTTTAGTAGTACGTGCTACTGTAAACTAATATCACAAATATTAAAAAAGTAAATTTTTAATAAGTTTATTATCATTGGGATCATCGTTAAATGAATTATTTGTCCGAACCTACAAAGATGAACAATGAAAGTGTAATTAGATGCATTCGATTTGCACTCATTTTTAGATTATATAAAGTGTATCTCACTTATTACTTGTAGATTATATTCAAATGTATGTTTCTTTCACGGTTTTTGTTATTATGTCATAACAAGGACTTTTTTACGATAGTGCTTTTAGTAAAAGCAATTTTCACTTCTTTGTGAACCGAGTTATAGTTGGGATTGACACGATCAACCAAGTGCTTTCATTTTTCGACATGATCATTAGAAGTGTTGTTTGGATCTTTGTCCCTTGTTATAGATGCAATCAATATTTTAGGTCATAAAGAAAGACAGACACTATAAATTAATAAATTATAGATAACAGATGTAGAATGGCATTACCTATTCATCAACTAATACAAGATTACTTACATGCTGTAATAACTCTTTTTACTTTCTGCTCAATAAAATTTTGCCATTTTAGCAAAAAGAAAAAAAACTAATATAATATTTCTGAGAACACCGCCATGCCTTTAGTTTTGTATGGTTTATTGTACTCCTTCGAATCACCAAAACTTTCATAATCCAATCGGATGAATATTGAGGTACCTTGCTAATAGATACGTATTATTTGATAATTCTATATCAGATTAAACCTGAGATGATTTGATGGACGATGGAAAATAGCATAATAGTAATAGGTTTCGTGGTTTTTATTATGATTTATTGTGTTATTCCACATAGACAATATCTTAAAACATTAGTAAAAATAGGAATAATTTAGAACTATGCAAGAATATAACATACTATTTGGATATTTTTTGCAATATGTGGACACTTATGGAAATGAGTAGGAAGAATACAATATACTTTGATTTAGATATTTTCTGTAAACCGTGAATATGAGCAGATTTACAGAACAAAAATGCAATTCAATATTTTTATAACAATCTTCAGTTAAGTAAAACCATGAAAAATTTGTGATAGCAGTAGCTTTTATTAATGTAATGACTATAATGAAATAATTGTAATATATAAAAAAGTGTAATATTACCAATTGTTTAAGCAATGCTGGAAATTCGAACCTGTGAGAGGATAATTAAACTAATTAATATTGGAGTGAGCGATATGAACTATTGTTTAGAAAAATATCAAGTGTATTTAAATATCAAGTGAGAAGAGGTTATGCTAAAAAGTTACATATATGAGAGTTTGTCGAGAAGAAGTTACACTATTGTTGAAAGCCTTGACGTACCATATAAAACAAGTGAAATTAGAATAGCATAAGCATACAATAAGTTCCTAAATTAACGTCCAATTTGCAACAATTAATCAAAGGACTATTATATTAGCATGAGCATAAAAGAGATGTCGGATGCTTAAAAAAATATTAATTTATTGAATTAAGCTTCTCTACAATAGTTACATTTACATAAATCGATAGAACTAAATAAGAATATAACATATTATTTAGAAAATTTTTGTAATATATAGACACAAATAAACATGGGTAGAAAGAAAATAAAATTTAGACACTCTCCGTAAACCGTGAAATGTGAACTTGTGTAAATTTATAAATAAACAAAAAAAGAGAGGGTAATTTAATGTTCTCACACATTTTTCAATTTAATTAAGATCCTTTTAAACGTGGATGTGGTAGAAATATTTTAAAACAAGGCTGCAAATTTTGCTTAAAAGCGAAAAGTATTGCTAGTATTGTCATACTATTATGAAATAATATAAAGACAAGAACAATAACTCAAGAACAAGAGCAAATAGAGAGAAGAGTAGAGAGAGTTCTTCTTATTGATACTTAGAGAATGTTATGAGTGGTTTACAATGGTAGAAGACCCCTTTATTTATAGGGAGGGGGATGATTTATCTACCAAGAATAGAACTCTAGAATCTCTCTAATTATAGACATTCACCTTAAATAGGAGATTTCATAACACTCCCCCTTGAATGTCTATTCAACAATGTGCCTCGTTAAAACCTTAAAACCAAAACCCAATGGGAAAAATTAAAGAAAGGAAAAAGAGTACACATGTTTGAATATGCGCCTATTGGTTGCCTCGTTAAAAACCTCGCAAGGAAAACCCAGTGGGACAAAACCTTGTAAGGGAAAAAGAGTGCAACGCGCATTAACTCCCCCTAATGAGTACATCAATTTATATCCTTGAGCATTTGCATTCCAATCTTGTGCATCATCTTCAAAACGATCTTTGATAGAGATTTGATAAATAAATCAACCATATTGACTTGAATAAATATTCCGCACCTTGAAATCATCATTCTTGATAGATATGAACATCTTCATATAATGTCGTGGAATAACTCTTCAATATCTCCATAAATGCATTCTTAATGCCATCATGCTTATAGTTATAGCAAGATACATATGTACACAAATTGTACTTGGGATGTGGTACTTCAAGACCAAGAATTGCATATGCTTCAAGCAACTTAAATCTTTCAAGTTAAGTCATATAAGCCATATAATAGGCTTTAGATGCATATCAAGTTTTCCATGTCATGCTAGACAAATAAGATATCGAAAACTGACTATACATACCTTTGACTTTTATACTTTCAAGCATTTGAACTATAGGTTCAAAACTACATGTCTTTCATATGGAATCAATTCTTCTTGAATTGAATCTCTTCCATTTAGTTACTTTCTTTGTGTCAGCAAATGCGTATAGCATGCTTTGCAATATGTTGCAATTGAATTATCCCTTTTATGAACTTCAGGTTCATATCATGACATTCGGGGATATACATATACAAATGATAATTCATCCCATGTAACCTTTTCTCAAGTGTTTATCATGTCTCCCCCTCATGTTAGTAAAGCTAACTTGTTTCCTCAACTTTGGGAAATCATCTTTGTGCATTATCATGTCAATATACACGGCACATTAATAATAAGATGAAATTATTTGGTTCCTGACCTTGAACCACTTGTGAGGGGAGAATATACTCTCGTATACAACTTATATCAAACTGATACATACAACTTTGTTCTCATAAGAAATAGTTTAGCTATTAAGTGGAAGCACTCAATAATTATCTTGCTAAACCAACTTTGATATAAACCAACTTATCAAGATGAACTATCTTGAGTAGAGAATCTGGAAATTATGCTCGAAGTTAGATTACTGAGCAATTTACCTCGCAAGCACCGGCCAGGCTGCGGGTTAATAACAATTGCGCATGTAACCATATCATAGATGCATCATATGTGGTATACATGGCAGGTGAATGGGCCCATATTCCCCTTTGATATTTCCAGAATTTATGGGCTTCAACCCGAATTCTTTAGTTGGTCAGTTCATTAATGAGAACAAGTGATACAAGAGAATTCGTAAAGAACTTTCTAGTTCTTTATTATTCACCTATGTGAATTTGCACATCATACATAAAATGAGATGGCTAACACGAATGTCAACTGAATAAATTATCAATATTGGTAACCATGACATGTGCACTTATCAATAATCTTCAGGTTTATTATGACATGGGTTTTATACCAATAGATATCCACTTTATTGTGGCATTATTTCGTTTGTGTAGTACAAACTGGAGAACAAAGCGGGTAGCTTTTCATATACAAATTACCCCGCTACAAGTTGTAGTAATAGGAGATATCAAAGCCTTCCTTTATTTATAGTCTCAATATAATCAATCGCTTTCGCGTGTACTTTGGAAACTGAATAAGTTTCTTTGAGACTTACTACAGCACAATACTCAATTGTGTTTCTCCAACATAGTAATAGTTGGCTCTTCTAGAGCTCTCAATTAATTTTGTACTACCACAGATTTATCAACATCCATGTGGTGAATATCTTTCTTAAAGAGAAAGTTATACCATTATGGTTATGTCAAACTTATATGCAAGATATGTTTCTTGCATTATCGTTGTCCTTTAATAGTCATATTTCCAAAATACTTTGGCGTACAATAGGTACGTGACCAACGATCATTCATGCCATATATCATCTCAAACCTCCTTCTAGGGGTGAGTGTGGTATCATCTCAAACCTCCATCTAGGGGTGAGTGTGGTATATTTAATACCAATTTCATGTTCATATTCTTCCAATAATGAATATGTATTCGTGAATCAAATGTTGTCACATTCACTTCGAGGATATGTGATTTTGTTATCCTTTTCAAATCTATAAATGCGTCAGGCATTTGATTTGCTATTCTTTGCAAATGGATAATCTTTTGTGCCTCTTTCTCACAAATAGAGGTGTGTGGATCAAGATGAGATAATGATGCATTTTTCCACAAAATTTCCCGTTTGGTTTCACCAACTTCTCCCCCTAATTTTGGGAAAAGTGTCTCATCAAATTGACAGTCTGCAAATCGTGCAGTGAACAAATCTCCTGTCAATGTTTCGAGGTAGCGAATAATGGAGGGCGATTCAACCTCAACATATATTCCTAACCTTCTTTGCAGACCCATTTTGGTGCGGGATGGCGGTGCTAAAGGCACATATACTGCGCATCCAAAAATTCTTAAATGGGGTATATTGGGTCCATGACCCAAAACCAATTGCAACGGGGAATATTTGTGTCAATTCGTCAGTCAGAGACGAACTAGCATTGCTGTATGTAAAATGGCGTGACCCCAAACCGAAGTGGGCAGCCAACAAACTAAAATGCTGCATGCAAAATTGCATGAACCCAAACCAAAGTGGGCAGCCGACGAACTAGCATTGCTGCATGCAAAATGGCGTGAACCCAAACCGAAATGGGCAGCCTCGTTTTCATGAAGAATTCAAGATTATTCTCATCTATTGTCTCAATATGATATCTTTAAAACTAAACAAGTTCTTCTTAGACTTGGAGGAGAATATTGCATTCTCTAAGATAAACGTCATGCCTTTGGGCAGAGTTACAGTTGCTCTTCCGGAGCCTTCAATCAATTTACTTCCCATGGTTTGGTATACAAAAGAAATACACGAACATAAGAATAAACAAGTTCAATTCGTTTGTGTCACATAATATTTTCAAAATCTGCTGCTAACAGTTGACTAACAAAATCAGATATGTTATCCATAATTGGTTACTTTGCAGTTTGAAAATTCCAGTTTAAACATTTTCTTCAAACAATCGATTGTTAAACACACACAATCGATTGTTGAACATCGACAATCGATTGTTAAACACACACAATCGATTATTTGCTATTTTTGAAAAACTTCAGATCACACTGTGTTAAGACAATCAATTGTTAGACATAGACAATCGATTGTTGGCTGTTTTGAAAAATTCGACCTCACTGTTTCAAGACAATCGATTGTTATGCATAGACAATCGATTGTTGGCTATTTTGAAAAATTCCAGAACACACTGTTTCAAGACAATCGATTGTTATGCATGGACAATCGATTGTTGGCTATTTTGAAAAATTTCAGATTACACTGTCTTAACGACAATCGATTGTTAGACAAAGACAATCGATTGTGGATGATTTTTGAAAAATTCCAGATTACACTGTCTAATGACAATCGATTGTTAGACATTGACAATCGATTGTTGACTGTTTTTGAAAAATTCTAGATCACACTGTTTTAAAGACAATCGATTGTTGATCATTGACAATCGATTGTTTTGCAGTTTTTATGCGAAATATGAGATAACCGACTAGTTTTTCAGGTTAGTCGATTACCTCTACTGGAAAGTAAAAATATTATTGATATTTGAGCATATTGATACATTCTAAAGAACTAATACTAACTTTATATCATGAACTAACTAATACGAGCTAATACTAATGGCTATTAGTTTATTCATTCACTAATACAAACAAAAATAAAATCAAATAGCTCCATCTTCTTTCATCACGGATCCATCACCGATTAGGTGGTCTATCTTCCCCTCGGGTTGCTCAAAGAAGTCTGCCACATCCAAGTGGGTGATGTCAAAGTTGTCGTCAGAGACAAAATTCGTTTCAGGGCGTTTACTCTTTCGAGATGCTTGATAAAGGTCAACCAAAAGTCATGGTATACGGCAAGCCTTTGACCAGTGCCCGTTTTCACCGCAACGATAATATATAGTTTATAAACTATTTGCTTTTGGGTTCTTATCGTATCGTGCTTGTGGCAGAGTGACCAACTTCAGGTTGTCATCTCTTCTTTAAGCCATTTCACAAGATAGGTGGATCCTTGACGGTGAGATATTCAATCTTCAAACCTTCATCAAGGTGATGGCGCAAGAAAATCAAGGCCTTAGCATAGTTTTGGGTGGATGCATTATTTCTGTCTTTAATGGCGTCTCCAAGACCCATAGCATCTAAGTGGATTTCAGCATCCAACACCCATGTCATATAGTTCTTGCCCGAAATTTCAAGGGCAACGAACTTTCTTTTCATAATGTCAGACATAAACCAAAATTACATCAAGAGCGTGTTCATACTTACGGGCTCTATTACAATTATCACATTCACTTCAGGGAATGGATCAAAATCATGTGCTTTACATAATCTCATGTCAAATATTACTTTCATAAAGTGAAAGATTATTTTGAGAATCCTTATTGTTCTCATTACCACAATAATGACGATTATAACTTCGTCTATTGCCATGTCCACATCCATTGATACCTTTACGGTAATTAGTCTTCTTTCAGACTTATCACATACTGCTACCACATTCTCTAAAGGGAATGGAGCAAATTCAATTGGACGGAATTCTTTGTCACGTCCACATTCATTGATACCTTCATGGTAATATTTTAGTCTTCTTTCAGACTTATCATATACTGCTTCCACATTCTCTAAAGGGAATGGAGCAAATTCAATGGGACGGATTTTCAATTATTTGCCCACAATCATACATGAATTTAATCATGGCAGGACATAGAGATTTAACCACTTCATGTGGTTATAATTTCTTACAAACTCCATTAGAGTTATAATCAAACTTTATTTGTATATTAAATCAAATCGTAGAATTTCAAGAATTTGAAAGGGAAAAGTAAATTACTTACCTTTAAGGTATACCAATTATATTTTCAATGTTTTCTTCCTTTTCTCCACTGATGCAGACGACGGCGGCTCCGATGCGGAGAAATTGACGTCGGCTTAATCTTCTTAAAGAGCTTCTTGAGACGGTAGAGTCTCGTGCTGATAACGTATTATGAAATAATATAAAGACAAGAACAATAACTCAAGAACAAGAGCAAATAGAGAGAAGAGTAGAGAGAGTTCTTCTTATTGATACTTAGAGAATGTTATGAGTGGTTTACAATGGTAGAAGACCCCTTTATTTATAGGGAGGGGGATGATTTATCTACCAAGAATAGAACTCTAGAATCTCTCTAATTATAGACATTCACCTTAAATAGGAGATTTCATAACACATACAATGTTAAAAGGCTCATTGTCAATATTTATTACAGAGGATCTAATATTATTTTCAATTTTCAGTAGTCTAACACTACTATTGATTACTCCTCAATGTTTTTCCTTCTTTCTTTTTATCATGTTTTGGTCTTTTTTTCCGTTTGATATGAAATATATGGATTCTTCTGAATTTTTTCATCTTTCACACGTTGATAAAAGAAATATGAGGTAATTTTCTTGTCAAATTCTGTTTGATTTCTTCTGCCGTTTTTTCATCACAAAATATTTATTCCAATAATACACTATATGTTATACAAGAGTCAGCTTTCGTCCCAACGCACCATCAATAAGAACTTTTAACCCATTCTTCTCCTTCAACACACTATATACCGAGTTTCTTTCCCTCAGTTATCATGTTAACCATTTATATAAGAATTTTAAAAATATTTTTTTATAGAAGTTACATTTGAAAATTACAGCAACAATAGTTAGCTCGGGCTATAAAGGAGATGGAAACATACAAATTCAAGTAAACTGTAATGAAGGCGTGAAAATATTAACTTCATTACACACTTACACTTCTTCAAATCGAAATCATTTTAATTGTAAGCGATGATTTGAAAAAATAAATTGTGCAAATATAATACAATCAGGTCGGGTCGGGTCGGTGGAAGGGGGAACCAAGGAACTTATAACAAGACTTTGCCAGATATAAATATCGGGTAGGAGTCAAAGTGGTAAATAGTGAGAGGGAAAAGTAATGACAGCAGATGTCTAATAGACAATGAATTTTGGGAAAAGTATTACTAATTCATACAAATAAAAGAATTGACTGAAGTGAGTTTAGGCCTCATTTGTTTTTTTTTTAAAATTAAGACATATGAATTTGAATACATATTTTTTATATAAGATTAAGACATATAAATGTGAATACATATAGATATCAAAATATGTATTAAGATTAAGACATAAAAATCAAAATATATATATATATATATGAATATATTAAGATGTGTATTAAGATCTGAGTAGAAATAATTAAGACTGTTTGGTTTTGAACATCTGAATGTATGAAATTTATCTTTATTTGAAATTAATAAACTTAAAAATCAAATGAAATAACTAATCTAATAAATCAATAAATATATAACTTTTATAAAAATGATAGTCGTCGGTGGCGATGGCTAACAGGCGAATGCTGACTAGAAGCAATGGTTGGTGATAATTTTGATTGATGATAGTGGTTCATGCTAGTAACTAGTAATGATGTAGTTGTGGTGATTATGATAGGGGACGGTGGTTGTGGTTGATGATAGTTAATAATAGCAGTGGTGGTAGTAGTTATGACTGAGAAAGGTGGTAGGTTGGTGGTGGTAGGTTATAATATAGGTGACCAACGGGTGGGCCGGGCCGGGTCCGGGTCCAAATTTTATGACCCGTCCGGGTCCGGGCCGGTCCGGTCCGGGTTCAATTGGGGGCGGGTTGCAATTGGGCTGGGTTGATCCGGTCCGGGCCGGGCCGGATTTATTTATTTATTTTTTTTTTGAATTACGTATAGTATAAATATTAAGTTATATTAATACTTTGTAATAATTGAATGAACACAACAAAAGATGGGGAAAAAATTGCACTTATTGCAAGTGCTACTTTATTTCTTAAATTCAAAATTTCAAACTGAAAAACTAAAATGTATCATAATTAGTTTACAATTTACATCAAATGGCTTGCATTGCAATAGCAAGTTCTTCCATATTAATATGAACCTCTGGACCTTCTTCTGGAGTGTTAAATTCGGATGGGTTTCCGTGCGTTAATATATCTCCAAGTTCTTCGTCTTCCGGGCTATCAAGATCTTCCTTTCCTTGATTTCTTCGTTCAGATCTTATCCAATCTCTTAGACACACTAAGACTTCCAAAGCATTGCTTCCCAATGAGTGCCGCGTGTCTCCAAGTTGTTGTCTTGCTTGGCTAAATGCACTCTCGGATGCAACAGTGGAAATTGGGACATTCAGGACATCCCGCGCCATAGCGTAAAGAACGGGAAATTGCTTTGAATTTTCCTGCCACCAGCCTAACGGTGAAAATTCCTTGGTGCGAGGCTCCTTTTGCTTCTGCAAGTAAAATTGCAGTTCATCTATATTCCTACTACTACTTTGAGTGTTAGAAAAAGTTGAAAAAATATTAAAACTATCAAAGCCTTCATCATCATCTCCGACTACATTAGAAGTGCTACATTGCATAGTGGGATTTGCAGCAGTTGAAGCACGAGCATTATCACATTGAGTTGCATAATAAGTATATAGATATTGTAAATGTTCATTTAGTTGGTTCATAGATTCATACAAATTTGGGCTTTCAGTGGGCCCAATCTCCATATAATTGTATAAAGCATTCATTAATTGTTGACAATCAGACATTTTAATTGAAGGATTTAAAACTGCACCAATTAAGTAAACAGGAGGAATTGGAAAGAAATATTTTTTAAATTTTGCTTGCATACTTGCAACAGCATCCATATATCTATCTTTCTTCTTAAATTCAAATAGTAGCAAAGAAATTTCAGCTATATGTACTAAAGCCACAGTAATAGTTGGGTAATATGCCCCAGAAAACACAACAGTAGCAGTATAAAATTTATGTAAAAATTTAATCACATCACTAATGACCTCCCAGGTATCACCGGTTAACATACGCCTAGGATCAGTACAATGTGCATTAGCAACTTCTGTTATTGGAAATCTATATTTGTAGCAACATTTTAAAAATATATACGTATAATTCCATCTAGTAACTACTTCGTCGGGCATGAATCTAGGTGTAAGGTTATATTGCATACACTTGTTCTTAAATTCTCTTATTCTAGATTGTCTATTATTTCCCTGAATTACTCCAACAGCTCTTCTAACTAGAGTAATCTCAGTTGAAAATAAATCGAGCCCACTTTTAACAATTAAATTGTAAACATGACATGCACATCTAACATGAAAAATATCATCAAGAGGTGGATGTAAATTCAATTTTAAAATTGAAACTGCAGCATTGTTGTTTGAAGCATTATCAAAAGACATACACAAAACTTTTTGGTTTAGATTATAAAATTCGACAACTTCAACAATTGTACTACTAATAAATGTTGCAGTATGACTCTGATCTTCATCATATTTAAAAGCAATAATACGTTTTTGCATACAAGTATTGTCATCTATCCAATGACATGTAATTGTTAAATAATCATTTCCATTTACAGCATGGCCAATATCAGAAGTTAGACATACTCTAGAAGGAAGGTGACTAAACAAATAACGTATGTATGTTTGATATTGGCCGTGAAGTCTAAAGATGTCAGATCTACATGTACTTCTAGGGATACCTTTAAACATAGGGTTGTATATCCTTTGAATATACGTAACAAGATAAGAGGAAGAAGCAAAAGAAAAAGGTAGACAACCCAAAGCGATCATTTTCGCTAATTCCTCTCGATCCCTCATTTTATCATATTTTAGGAGACCTGCAGTAGTAGTGTTACCGGTTGTTTGACTTCCATCCCCATTAACCCCCCATTCTATAGGATGATAATTTTGCATATGTCTAATTAGTGTGTCAGTCCCCCCTAAATTACCTCCGGTCAAATGTTTAAACGTTTCGTTACAAAGTCTGCACTTAACTCTATCACTATCTTCTATCTCATCAAAAAATTTCCAAACAGGACTTCTTTTTCTACGATTAGATTTAGAAGTTGGAGCGACTGGTGGTCTTCTACCCCTTGTTGCACTAGCAACTCCAACTCCAATACTACCAACATTTGCATTAGTAGGTGTAGGTGGTATCTCATCTTCTATTCCAATTTCGTTATCTTCTATTCCGAAATCTTGGTGTAATTGTTCATAATCAATATTTACATCTTGCAAATTAGGTGATGATTCAGAAACATGTGTTATTGGTTCATTATTACTATTACTACCAGAAGCTATAGGACTTTTTTTACTACTTCCACTACCACTTCCACTCCTACCAGTAACTTTTCTACACGCTCTTTTAGCAGCATTCAACATATTGGAAAATTTAATATATAAGCTAAAATCAAATATGCAATTAAAATATTAAATAAGAGAAAGAGTTGGAGAGAGTGCACCGAATTCGACAATAAATTGAGCACTTGAACAGTTGAACTTCAAGAATGTTGAACACTTGAACTTCAAGAATCAAGCTTCGAATGCCGATTTCCAAATAAGAAATTACGATAAATTAAATTCGGGAAAATAAAGACAATAAAATTATGAAAGTAGAATATGAATTCTTGAAAATTGAAGAGAAGAGAGTGATTGATATTTGCTAATTTGAGAATTGAGAGAGAGATAGATAATTTTGAGTGAGGAAATGAAGAAGAGGGGAGGGTATTTATAGATTTTTAGAAGGGTTATTAATGTAATTTAATAAAAACAAAAAAAAAAACAAAAAAGGGCCAAAAATGCAAAAACACCCGTTGGCCAACGGTTCTGGACCGTTGCCAACGGGCAAGTGGGCCCCAGCAGTTAAAAAAAATTTTTTTTTTTAAAAAAAAAAAATTTTACCGTTATAACCGGTCCGGGCCGGGTTGGCCGGTTCGCCCGGTATTTCTCTTTCCGGGCCGGTCCGTCCGGGTTAATTGCCCGGTAAGGCCTTACGTCCCAACCCCCTTCCCCCCCCCTAACCCAGCCCGGACCCCCCGCGCTAAACCGGTCCGGTCCGGGCCGGTTTTGACCGGGCCGGTCCGTGCCGGTCCCGGGTCAACCCGGCCCGGTTGACACCTATAGGTTATAATGATAGACAGTATCGATTGCAATTGTTGATGATGTTGTGATGGTCAGTTGTGCTAGTTGAGGTGGATGGATGTTGATTGTGGGGGAGAATGATGGTGGTCGGAGTCGTGGGAATAATGGGTGGTCGATAATGGTGTGGCTATAATTAAGGATGATGGTGGCGTGGTGGAGGCTGCATGTTGATAGTTGATAATAATAGGCGGTGATGACAATTAATAATGAATATGTGATAGTATCTTAATGAAATTAAGTCTCTGTTATAGATCTTAATCGTGCATACCTATTCACACTCATTAAGTGGATGTAAAGAAAAAACAGACAAACACATTTAATAATTAGGATTTGAATAATTAAGATTCAAATTTTAAAAACAAATACATTTAATATCTGAGATCTAAAGATTAAGATTCAAACTTTGATGGATAGCAAACAAATGAAGCTGTTGCTTTAATAGAGAAGAGTATAGATTGGGAGAAAATTTGCATGAAATTGTTATTTTTAAAGAGAACAAAATTCTTGGAGAAGATGATCCTTGGTCGAAGCTTTCTTTACTGTAGGCGTCTTTGGCCAAAGAAACGTTGCGTGTGTTCCTTAAAAAAAGCAGTTTATTATAGGTTTTTATAAAAAAAATTAATTAAAAGAAGGGTAATTTTGTATAATTTTATAAAAGACAAGGTAATTTAGTAATTTGACTTTGTTGTAGATAATGTTTTAAACTAGAGATAGAAATCTGAATTTTAAATCATTCTGGACGGAATTGGTATTCACATGTTCATTCAATCAATGAACTCCCTCAATTTCAAACTAGCCCTCATGGACTCGCGGTTATATGATTTTTTATGCGTTCAAAATGCCTTAAATTATTAAAAAAATTAAAAAATACCTTTTATTTATTTATTGGATTAAAAATATTCTTTTATTCCTCTTTTTTGGTTATTTATGTCCTTTGACCGTTAGGTCAATGATGAATTAAATAATTACTTTAAAAAAAATATTTTTAAAGTAATTATTTTTAATTCAGCATCAAAAGATATAAGTGAACCAAAAAGAGATTAATAAATTTATTCCAACACAATTATGGATTTGTTTTCTTAGCGCATCCGTTTTCTTGCTCGTTAGCGCGTGACTAATAAGATAGAAAGAGCCTTTCTTGCTTGTTTAGTAAAGTCTCACTTTCTGATAGGAGTAGGTGCTTGCTAGGGCATGGCACTTTTCATTCTTCATTCGAAATTGACTGAATGGACACGTTTGTGAATGTCTAATACACACGCGTAGGTTCAAGGATCAAATATGTTTATTAGTTAAGGGTTTCACGAGTTTGAGTGTGCAAATAAAAAAGTCCAAAATATGTATATCGGCTTCCAAAAGCCTTACAAATTTAAGTGGCCAGAAAAGCATTATGTCAAAAGAATTATTTTTTGAGCTTTGAAAACCTTTGTCAAATAGATTATAAGAGTGTAACATGCTAAAATAGGTTGAACTATATAAAATGATAAAACATTTCTACGGTGATCATAATTATATTTAAGTTATTAAATCTTTTTGAGTAAGAAACATGTTAACGTCAGGTGAGGCATAAGACTAAAATTAGAATCAATATATTTAGTGGATGTAACATGCGAATGTTGCTTGTGCTTCTTGCTTATGAGAGGTCAACTATATATTGATGGGTTCAGTAAATTTGTGAGTGGTCAAAGTCAAAGGTCCAAGTCGTCCATTGATGATGTGGTAGTTATAACGTTAGCAGGCTCTTTTAATTCTGGAATAAAGTGAAAAGTGGAAGTTTCATAAATCATCATCTTTGGACTCATACTAACTTGTCAAGGTAATTAATTTTGGTTTAAATTAGAAAAGCTCTAACCAGGGATGGACTACATAGCTGGGGAATGAGAATTGAGCAGCACTGTCCTCTATGCCAAGCCCAATGTGAAACAAGAGACCATCTCCTCACAGAATGCCCTGTCACTGTGGATATATGGAGAAGAGTAATGAATTGGCTACAGGAACAATACACACAGCTGGAGGCAGCAGATGCAATGGTTGATTGCCAAAGCCAAATGAAGAACATTTCGTGCAGCCATTTTCAAGATGGTCACAGCTGAAGTTACATATGCTATCTGGCTGGAGAGGAATGCAAGAGTGTTCAACAAGACTTTTCGATGTAATACTGCTCTACTGAGAGATATAGTATACAACTGTAACATTAGAGGCAACCCAAAAATCAGACAACTATTACTGCATCTTAGTATATAGTAAAACCTAGATAGTTAGAGTTGGAAAGTAGTTATTATGTTAGCAATCAGACAGTCGCTAAGTTGACACCCGACTGTGGTTTTGTAATGCAACTTACATTGGTGAATAATGAAAAGTTTAATTACCAAAAAAAAGCTTTCTTTTTTACACAAAAATCAAGGGAGTAAATTTTCAGAAATGGATATTGTTTTTCGAAAAGCAAAATAATCTAAAGGTATGTTTTATAAAGTACGTTTATCAAAGGAGGATTTAAAATTTGAAGGTGACGGATGCAATCATAATTTTTTTTAATGTAAACTTTGTAGTAATTAATATTGAATTTGTTCGGTTCATTTTCTTTTTGGTTTACTCGAGCAATTTAATAGGAACTTTTTATTTACAAAATATGAAAATTATATCTCTATCTCCTACACTACTTGTGAGATGTCAGAGGATATTTTGTTGTTATATAAAAATTATATCAGACATCAAGAAGTAATTGTAATTAACATTTTAAAGAAAGAATCACATATTCATTATATTAACAATACAAGTAAAATTAATATTTTCACTATGGAACTACATCTTTTTGTATGCTAAAAAAAATGTTTACAAATAAAATAACATCTTCAAAAGGGAATTTCAGCAATCAGAATAAGAAAAAAAAATTCCAATAGATGCAGAATTAGATAAACAATAACAACAATAATAATAAAACAACAACAATCACCACTCGGTAATTACACAAGCGGGATCTAAAATAAGTAATTTTTTCAGATTTTAAGAATGAATTAATTATTTTTTTCCTATATTATCCTGGAGTAAACAATGTTGGAATATGTGTTAAGAGTGTTTATTTGATATAATAAAGGTTAATATGGTGAATTTCATTGTTAATTCATACTAAAAGATAAATTTCTTAATACATATAAAAATACCTAAAAAATTATTTATTTTAAACCAAAAAAAATATTCTTTTTCTACTTTTTAGTGATATGCTCGTATTCATAAAATTCTAAATCCGACTCTTGCCCACAAAAAGAAAGGAAGAAAAGTTCATCCGGTGACATGGATATTATACATAGTACTGCCATTAGTTTGAGTAATAAATAATTAAAGAAAGAAAGGTTGTCTGAACTCACAATTTTATTTAAAATGTGAAAAAGAGGCCCGGTTAAGCAAATTAAAACTGGGGTAGGTAGGTGATGCAATATTCCTATGTCTTTAATACAAATAGATCCACGATCAAATTTTGGTCATACTCTAAAGAACTCAACACTTCATATATAATATATATATATTATAATATTTTAATAGCAATTAAAAAATATTAAAATAATTAAAATTATTATAGGGAAATTTGGCTGTATATACATTACTCTTTTAAATTCAAAAAGAATACGAAGATAATTAAATTCTACTCACCAATTTTTTAACAATAAAATTGATAACTTAAAAGGAGTAAAGTGTACAATTAAAGTATTTTTATAAAATTGCAAGTTGAATTGTACCACAATTCTTATATATTTATATAGACGTAATGATGATGTTAGAGTGAAATCCAAATGTCTGAAGAAGGGTGGCTCTGCTGCATCTGTCGCTGCCGAATTTCCCTCACTCCCTTACCTTATGAAAAAAGCTTCCCATTTTCTCTCTTTTAATTAATTAATTAATGAATAACTGTATTCAACATCTCTTGATCTGATCCCTATTCCTAACTAACAACAAACTAACAAATATCCGTAATCTCTAATTCCCGTTTTCCGTCATTTTTCTTTAGTATTAAGGGATGAAGAAGGCGACGGTGCGAGCGGTGGTGGTGGGGGCGGCGGTGACGGTAGCTGTGGCGGCATTCATCGTCCGGCACCGAATGCGGAAATCGAGTAAGTGGGCACGTGCGAGGGCAATCCTGAAGGAATTCGAGGAGAAGTGTGGGACCCCAGATGCCAAGCTGAAGCAGGTTGCTGACGCCATGACGGTGGAGATGCACGCTGGCCTCGCCTCTGAAGGCGGCAGCAAACTCAAGATGCTTATCAGCTACGTCGACAATCTCCCCACTGGGTTAGTTTCTCGTTTTTCTTGCATCAATTAGTATCTACTCCGTCCGTAACAAAAAGGGGGGGGGGGGGGGGGGATTGGTGGCTGGATTTGGAGTACGAGGTAAACACATCATATAGTATCAATTAAAATTACTAAGTACTATAGATCATAGTATATGAAGTGATTGGAAAAAAGCGCAGCTTTTTTTAATGAAACGAATTGTGGCAAAAGGGGTTGTTCATAAAGACATCAATTTATTGGGAGGAAATCTAGGGTTATTGCTTATGACATAAAAAAAATTGATTCCTTTGAATATGCTCCGTCTGAAATTGTGTAAAAGATTTGCCCTTTATGATTTTTATATTAATGCTTAAATTTGGAATTTATGCTATGTAGATATCAATTCCCTAAATTTGCATTGCGACATTCACAAGATCCTTTGCTGTTCTTGTTTCTTTCTTGCTTTACATATTCGCTGTGCTCTAATTAGCCACTTAATCTAGAACAATGTTCAGAAAGCTAAGTTTCATACATCAGAAGGTGCAGCGTGTAGTTTGGTACTCCAGTGCTCCTGACCTTGTTCTGGTCGTATTCCCGAGTCAATTTCGTGTCAGATGAATTCTCTTATGAACATGTGGTCAAAGTAAATTTCTTTATGATGTTGTGATCAATGCATTGCAGCTTCAACCCTCTCCTCTTTAAGTACATCTAATTTTTATAAGGAATAGCTTTCAGCATTGCTTGCAGTGAGGAGAGATTTAATTATATTCTGTATAATGGCTACTATATCCTCGGTAAAAGGAAATTTATTAATGTTTGTTTCTTTGATTAATTTTGTTTTAGCGATGAAGAAGGAGTCTTTTATGCATTGGATCTTGGTGGAACAAATTTTCGAGTATTGCGGGTGCAATTGGGGGGAAAAGATGGTGGTATTGTCCATCAAGAATTCGCAGAGGCATCAATTCCTCCAAATTTGATGGTTGGGACTTCAGAAGTAAGTATTTTGACCTCTCAATTTTTGCACCCTTTTCTATTGTTTAGCTCCTCGTGTCTTTTGATCCTTTGAAGTCCATATGATTTCAGGCACTTTTTGACTATATTGCGGCAGAACTTGCAAAATTTGTTGCTGAAGAAGAAGAACAATTTCATCAACCCCCTGGTAAGCAGAGGGAACTCGGTTTCACTTTCTCATTCCCAATCATGCAGACTTCAATCAATTCTGGAACTCTTATCAGGTGGACGAAAGGTTTCTCCATTGATGACACGGTATCCATTTCCTTCGCAACTACATATTTTTTGTTGTTTTCTTGAGGCAACTGTGCAAATTAAAATGAAGTTTCCAGTTCCTAGATGTGGTTCTAACTATCCGCTCTGCAGCTTGCTCATGTTCCTTTCAACTGATTACAATGGACTTTTTGCTATTTCTTTTAGACATATTAATCAAATGGGTTTTGCTAGCTTCAATTTGATGCAGCCTGCTGATTTACTTTTCCGTTTATGTATATTTTGTTTAATCTGAAACTAAAGTTTGATTTGTCAGAAATACAACTTTAAGGTAGTTTCATGGAAAAACTCATGTTTTTCCCTGTTCTAGATATTTGTTTTTGGAAAACTTAATCTTTCTTTTGGTTGATGGATGTAATGAGCTAGCACGTCATCAACTATGCTTCCCCTTTGATGGATTCTTTTTCTGTTATGAAAATCATTGAAGATAATTTGATTTTTTGACGGTACTCACGTTGTTTGCAATTTAATAAGTAAATTCAAGCAAGTTGCATCCGCTGATATCAAAATCACTATCTATTATAATTATACGATCAGATTAAATTTTTTCTTATTAGATTTAATGAAGTGAAAAAATAAGCTCTCATAGTTACTGGGTGACAGGTTGGACAAGATGTTGTTGCAGAACTGATAAAAGCCATGCAAAGAAAAGGAGTTGATATGAGGGTGTCGGCGCTGGTATGTTTGCTTAATGCCGCTCAGTAATATCATTCAGTTTGAAGGTTGTTTTTAAAAATAAATCTTATGTATATTATCTCGCTTAGTTGTAAAAATTTATTTTGAGTTACTTGTTGATGAAAGGTGAATGATACTGTTGGAACATTGGCTGGTGGTAGATTCTCCAATAAGGATGTATCCATTGCTGTGATATTAGGTACTGGGACCAATGCAGCATATGTGGAACGGGCTCAGGCAATTCCCAAATGGCATGGTCCTCTGCCTAAATCTGGAGAAATGGTTCGGAAACTTTAAAGACTATTGATATTCTTGGTCTCCCTTCCACTTGTTTGGTATTCACCATTGAATAGTTGTTGAGGGCCTTTTATCTTACTTTGTAGGTTATCAATATGGAATGGGGTAACTTTAGGTCCTCCCATCTTCCCTTGACAGAGTACGATCATGCAATGGATACAGATAGTTTAAATCCTGGTGAACAGGTAATTGTTTATTGTTTGTTCATTTAGGCTAAGCTTGACTATGATACATGTAGTTTAAATGGTGAACAGGTAATTATTTGTCTATTTGTTTATCTTTTTGTTCATTTAGCCTAAGCTAGCTTATGCAATTAACTTGATAAACCTGGGGGTCTATTTTTTTTTCCTAACAGATATTTGAGAAGATATGCTCTGGCATGTACTTGGGAGAAATTTTACGCAGAGTTCTACTCAGAATGGCTGAAGAAGATGCCATTTTCGGTGATGAGGTCCCCCCAAGACTCAAGAATCAATTCATATTGAGGTATTTCTTACTAACTATAGAGTAATTACTAATCTTTTTGTGCAAAACACGTGAGTTTTGCTTGTTTTCTTCTGTTACTGTCCTAGTTTGTCAGTTGATCAAGCTCAATGATTCATGCATTAATGAGCTTTCATTGTTTTTTTGGTACTTTACACAGTTGTTTTGGGGCCATAGACACTCTTAATTATTATCAAGTTTAAATTGTCTATTTTCAATTTGCTTGCCAACGCGTTTCATCTCTCTACCAATTATTGAATAGTTCTTATTCTTCTCTTGAAATTAAATAAAAATTGCATCCAATATCTAATATGCTAGTACTGGATACTGATGTGTACAGCAGAGACATGATAGAGCAAAAAATTGATGAAGCATGCTTATATTCAAATGATGTTCAGGACCCATGAACTCCAAATAATGATTTTTTTTTTTGAAAAAACGAAACAGGAAAAGAAAAAAAGTACTGGCAATTAAATAGATTTATTAACTGAACATTTTCTCTAGATTTCTGCAAATATTGAAGTGTCTATCTTATTTGTTGTTGTTGCTTCACATTCGAGAATATGCTCTCGTAACAGTTAAAAAAAATGGCAGGACACCTGAAATGTCTGCTATGCATCATGACACATCCTCTGATTTGAGAGTGGTTGGCGACAAGTTGAAGGATATCTTAGAGGTATTAGCTCTTCGCCATAACCAATACATCTGAAGGAAAAAAGAAAGAGAATGAAAACGAAGGCCTTTTGGCTCATTTCCCTTATTATGCCTCTTCTTAGTTTCTCTTATTTTCAATTAATGTTGTATGGCTTATTATTCCTTCTACCATTATTTTCATGGTATCATTTCTTTGGTCATGTCGCTTTGGAGCAAAGAGAAACTGTTTTGGTTAGGACTTACTTTTTCAGTAGCATTCCTACTACTACAAAAAGGGGAAATTTCTGATGGTGACAAATGAAAATATTTGGGTAACAAGGAAGCGGACATCCAATTATTGATATCTGTCTCTCATTCAGCGACTCTTTTGGATTATACTAACTGATATCATTTGATATCACGATACTACATGAATTGACACTAGACATTTTGTTCATCCTACTTCAGATATCCAATACCTCCTTGAAAATAAGAAGATTAGTTGTTGAGCTGTGCAACATTGTTGCAACACGTGGCGCAAGGCTTGCAGCGGCTGGGGTCTTGGGCATTGTCAAAAAGATGGGCAGGGATACGCCAAGGGAGAGTGGTCAAGAAAAGATAGTCGTAGCCATGGATGGTGGATTGTATGAGCATTATACAGAATACAGAAAGTGCTTGGAGAACACTTTAGTTGAATTGCTTGGAGAGGAAATGGCAACAAGTATTGTTTTCGAGCACGCGAATGATGGTTCTGGCATTGGTGCTGCACTTCTTGCGGCCTCTAACTCCCTATATGTTGAAGACAAGTCTTGAGAGCGGTCAAGATGATATTTAGCAAGAGGAAACTCCCTTTACCTTTTATATTGTGCTTTCTCTAGCCTTTTTCTTTTGATTTCTCTCCTTTTTTTGGGTTTTTCTACCAATTATATTCAGAATTTTCCAGCACTTGTACTTGGTTTATAGTTTAGGATATTACTCCTGGGAATGCCTACTTATTTCTAGAAAAAGGTGCAAGCAAATTGTATATCGCTCAGCACTGCTGATTCTTCCTCTTGGTCTTTTGTTTTCCAACTGCGATCAAATTTTAGGGTTTAATAAAATTTGGGTGTTAAGTCTTTGTTAGACTTATCTGTTGGTTGTCTGCATATGTTGCTTGCATAGCATCTTTAAGTGATTTTATAGCTTTGTGGCAAAAAAGAAGTGTGATTTTTAAGCTAGGTGTTTGGCTAAACATTTAGAAGAGGAAAAAACGTGTTTATGTAGAAGTTGAGAAGTAGAAAAATGTAATTTTTTTCTCAAAAGTACTTTTTGGAGAAGTATTTTTGAGAAAAATATACTAATAAATACTTGTTGAAAACTCGGTCAAGCATTGAATACTTCTCAAATTAATTAGTCAAAAGCAGTATTGAAAAAATATTTTTTATTAAATAAGTTGATCTAGAAACTTTTCTTATGTTGAAAAGCAATTTTATCTTAAAACTGGAAATAGGAAGCCGCTAAATGGAACCAATGATTACAGCATTTTTATCTTAAAAAGATATATTATGCATTTGTGAAATAGTAGTAGTTACTCAACTTTGTCTACCTCTGTAGATGTAAGCTTTTACAAAACGACTTATATCTCCAACATTTCACGGTAGAGATGCAGCACAACAAGGTTTCCCATCTTCATCTCATGCATAACTAACCACCACGAAAATGAATAAGAATTCAATAAGGAAATGAAATAGGGAAAACTATAATATTCGGCTAAATATTTTAATGTATGATATCCATATTTTCAGATAATTAGTGTAAATTTTTTGTATGTTTGGCCAGCGAATATTATGACTTTTGACCGACTCACCAAATTTGTAACTTGCCCAATGAAATATGAAGCCAAGTTTAGGCAATCGTTGGTGTATTGGCCTTTTTCTGTGGGCCATAATCTAAACAGACCAAAATTTGGGATATAATCCCAAATCATTTTAATTAACTTATTTATTTTTGAGATTTTTTTTTCCTATACCACATATAAAATCTTATTACTAAATATATATATAATTTCTAATTTACTCGCCTTATTCACATTTTTCCTATAGTTATTATACCAATCATTAAATACTAATTAATAGTAGCTGAATCCTCCTAATTTGTCGAGTTAAAATTGAGGAACAGAATATTCTAAAAAAATTTGGCCTAAATCAGATCAAATCATATTCTTCCAGATATTCCTATTTAGGCGCGCTACAATTATGGAAGTAAATATTCTTCCAGATATTTTCCACCATTGATAGCCATTAAAAAGTTTGAAAGCTTTGAATTCAAATTTGTGTTTTCAAAAATCATTATTTGGTTGGATTGAGTGTTGTTGAAAATAGTCGGGAATATGGTTTGGAGTTTATATCTCAATTTTGAGGGGTTTTGGTGAATATTATATTTGGTTTTGACCGAAATTCAGATTGAAACTCGAAGAAGAAGACATACTTCAGAAAATATAGATAAACTGTAGATACATTATAGATTATTTCTATTCTGATTGTAGATGCTTTATTTTCTGTTCTCACAAATAAAAAATGGTTAAAACTTCTACAAATCTTCTGAAAAACATAAGTATGTCAAAAATCACAGTTATGCTACAATTGGATGGGAATTAGATACAAAAATTCAATGTATCCAGTTTGTAGATGTTTTGTAGATAAACTGTAGATTATTCGTATTCTAATTGTAGGTACTTTATTTTCTGTTTTCACAAAGAAAAAATGACTAAAACTTCTGCAAAAAACGTAATTATGTCGAAATGTCAATTATGCTACAATTGAAATGGGAAATTGAGATATTAAAATTCAATGTATCCAGTTTATAGATATTTCGTAGAAAAATTATAGATTATTTGTATTCTTATTGTAGATGCATTATTTTCTGTTTTCACAAATCCAAAACGACTAAAACTTCCACAAAATCTTCTGCAAAAAACAGTCTAAAATTTATCTACAATTTTTGTAGTATGTCGTCTTCTTCTTCTTCTTCTTCTTCTTCTTCTTCTTCTTCTTCTTCTTCTTCTTCTTCTTCTTCTTCTTCTTCTTCTTCTTCTTCTTCGAGTTTCAATATGAATTTCAGTCAAAACTAAGTCTAATTTTCACCAAAACCCCTCAAAATTAAGATATAAACTCCAAAATATATTTTTAATTATTTTCAAACATCCAATCAAAATAAATAATGATTTTTGAAAACCCATATTGAATTCAAAGCTTCACAGATTTTTAATGGCTGTCAATGGTAGAATTGCTGCTCTCTTGTCTCTTTGAAGGTTTGTTCTTCTTCATTGAGAAAATTTGAAGCTGAAGGTAAATGTGTGCATGAACTTTGAAGATTTGATTTCCTTCATTGATGAACTTCAACTGGAGTAAAATGGGGAACCAACTTTATTGAAGGGTTTCTTCAATTTTCTGTGAATTTAGAGGGAGAATTTGGTTTCAGAAGATAGAAAATGGTAAAAGAATATGGGTATGGGTAAAACGTGGGTGAGACTGATGGGTTAGAAGAGAGAAACGTGCAGATTTCTTTAATTAAGGAGTACAAAATGTACAATTAATTATACCCTTAATTAATTATGATAAAATTAGTAATTTTGTATACTAAGTGCAATTAAGTCAAACCTTAAACATTAAGGGTAATAAGGTTTCCAATATGGAATATGAATGTAAAAATTCCTTTATTCTTCTTCGTAATCCGCTATTTTCGAATTAAAAGGCATTTACCTGCTTTCTTAACTAGAAAAAAATAAGAGAGAGAAATATAAAAATAATACAATGGTTAGTAAGCAAAGTATAGTAAATTTATCTAAACTAGGTAGCTTTTCTAAATTTTAAAAGTATTTACAACATCCGAACTTTAATAAATTCGTTGCACCAAAGGTATGGAGACTTTGCACGTATTGGTAATAGAAGTTTAAGTTCCTTGGAGACTTTACATTGTCGAATTCAATTTCTTCTTTTGGTAAATCAAATTACGTATTATGCACTCTTAAGTTAGACGATCAAACTCTATGCTATCCTTATAATAGCAAAAAAATTTCAAATATATATGTACATATATGATGATCAGTTACATATAATAATACACAATATATAAATAGATCCACCGAATTCTCAGTGTGTACATAGTTGAAAAATAAATAAAATTTTAAATCAATTTCAAACTCATTATCACATAAGAGAAGTGGATGCACTGGTAATTAAAAATATCCATAAATAATTTGTATAATTTCGAACCTTTAATATTCACATCAATAGTGATTTGCAAAAATAGTGGAGCAAGAAAAACAACAAGTGATTTAAATAAAAGAAAGAGAGATTTTGAATTACTTAACAGATTAAGGGGTAATATACAAAAGTTTTTTAATGATAGAAATAAATTTGGCCGGATAATATAATGATTGGGAAAAATTTGGTGGGGTAGTGCAATAAATATTAAATATAGATAATATTCGAAAATAGAAAGGTATATTTAACCCTTTTTCCTATTACTGGTAATATTTGCACAGTTAAGTCAATTATAGATAATTAATGGGTAAATATGATAAGTAATAGAAAAGCTTGCAATAAAAGTAACTTACAAGTATAATAGGTTAAACCTTTTTTTTTTTTGGGTTACTGTTTGTACTTATAGATTTAATCATGACATATTTGGTCTGCCTTAAGTCCATAACAAAAATTAAGAGCATGTTTGGAACTCGGAAATGGACTTGGGGTAATTATATAATCTGGTATGTTTGTTTGGTTATTATTTGGTTAATATGAAATTTGATATAACTAGAAAGGTATAATTATATTCTTCAATTTTTATGAAAGAGTTGAGAGTTTATGGTAATTATATTATGTAATTGAAAGGTTTCTTTTTTAGTTTCTTTCCTTTTTGTTTTTATTTTAATTTATTTTTATACTTTTTATTTCTATCTTTTAATTTAATTTTTAATTTTTAATTTGAATATTATTTATCTTTATTTCTCTATCGTTACTTTTTGCGATTTCATGTAGTTGCAAATATTTTTTATTCTATTTTTTAAAATTACGCCTCATAACATTAGAAATAATGAGAAATTAATAAAATTGTCATATAACGAGTGATGAAATTAAAGTGGAATTTTATTATTGAATAAACTTATCATGTTTCCTAATCTTAAGTTATAGTGAAACTTACTATTATTATGTTAGAATTTGACATATGTTGAATTAAAATTTTAGAATTATGCTATATTTATAGTTCTAATTTACTTGTTTTAAAAGTACTGGCTCACATTATATGTTGTTCATTAGAATTGATAGATTAGTCTTGTCAAACATTGAAATAATGATATGACATTATATTTATAGGAATGTTTTAACAACACGTATATTTTTAGTTTTTGTGAGTATCTAAGCTAAATAATATATATATATATATATATATATATATATACATATATATATATATGTATGTATGAGACAAGAGCAACCCCCACTTCCAACCGAGAGGTTGTGAGTTCGAGTCTCCCCAAGAGCAAGGTGGGAAGTTCTTGGAGGGAAGGAGATTTAGAAACAGCCTCTCTACCCAAGGGTAGGGGTAAAGTCTGCGTACATACTACCCTCCCCAGACCCCACTAAGTGGGATGATACTCGTTGTTGTTGTTGTTAATATATATATATATATATATATATATATATATATATATATATATATATATATATATATATATATATATATATATATATATATATATATATATATATATATATATATATATATATATATATATATATATATATATATATATATATATATATATATATATATATATATATATATATATATATATATATATATATATATATATTAGTTATAAATATATGATTACTAATTAATGTATGTTTACGAAAACCTATACATCTTAAATACCAAATATATATCATTTATATTTATAAAATTTATAGGTATTTTTTTATTATATTAACTATGAACACGTGATTTTTACCTCGCAAGATTTACTCCTACATGATTCTTAAAATTAGGATTTTTCCTTTAATTATATAATTTTAAGGATTTAATTGCATAATTTTCATGTTTATTTGCATTCCTGTGTGCACTTTTAATTTATATAATTCATGGAAATGCAAAAATACGTATTACATTTGCATTTAGGATTTAATTTTGTATATTTTAAGATTAATTACTAACTAGGGTTTTACAAAAATACAAAAATCACAAAATTTCATTTATTTTTGCTTGGTTTAATTTTTAGCTCTGAATTTTGTTAGTTTTCTTTTAATTTGGTATTTAACTATTAATTAGAGCTTAATATAATTTGGTAAGTTAATCTAATTCTTTTAGAATTAATTTAGGTTTTTAGTTTAAATTGGAAAAAAAAAATAAAGGAAATTGAGAAATTAATTAAGACCCGATCTGAGCCAACCTAAATCAAAATCCTCCCAAATACTCGTTAAATTTGCCCCATACCCGGCTTAAAATCTGGTCCAGCACCCCCATAACCAAAACGACATCGTTTCATAGCCATTAAATCTGAGCCATCGAGGTTAGATGATCCAACGACTCAAAAGCTAGGGTCCATTCATATATAACTGTCCTAACACACCCCCTACTCCATCCAGTCGTCTCTCTCACCCCACCTTAGAGACTACCCTCACCGTCTCCATCGTCTGCCTCTGTCGAAAATCGCGTATGGCGGCGGCGAGTCACCAATCACCACCAAATTCACACCCTGAACTCCTCTTGACCTCCTCAGTCCCAATCTCCAACTAGTTTCCTTCAAATCCTATTAGATTTGTTCGAATTCAATATCGAAATTTGGTCCAGAATCCTAACTCGTCCAATCCTAACCAAATTTACACCACAACCGCCCCTTCACCTCCTCATCCTAGATACTTGACATATTCCCTTTGAATCTTTCCTGAATTCCTCGAATCTAAAATCAAAGAAAATCCTAAAAATATCAAGGTCCGATTTAGTGGGTCTTGCGAAGAGTTTGGATCATGATGGCCTTTATTCGTGTATTTCCACTTGAAAACACACGATTAAGAGCTATTTTGGTCATTGATTCGAAGAAGTCTGGCATAGCTTGTTGATTTAGTTCTTGTCCAGTATAGGTATTTTTTCTTGTTAATCTCATTTTCTTTCTTCTGTGTTTTTATTTCATCTCTTTTTCTTGCTTGCTCTTGATTTGCTGTTAGTTTGTGAAGTCTTAAGGCTTTTGTCATGCATGTTTGAATAACTCAGATCCATTTTCTAATTGCCTAATGTGTCTTGAAAAAAAAATTAATTTTGTTTTGTTTGCCCAGCTTCAGAATTTTGCATGCTAGTTTTTCTGTTTTTTTTTAAAATTAATTAGGGTCAATATATGTTAGTGAGCGTTATTTTTGCTTAAGTGCACCTATTCTTCTTGCTCTCATTTTTGGGTTTGATTGTTTTTGGGTTCAAGGTGTATACCTTAAGTCCAGTTGTGATGTAGTTGTATAAGAAGTTGACCCATAGCCCACTGAATAGGTTGGAGTAAATTGATAAGGTTTCATGGATAGTTTAAGAATGTTAGGTTGGGGAATCTTTTCACAACAGATTTAGAAGCTTCTAGTGTGGGGTGTTAAGTTCATGTTCTGTTTTTGGGTAGCATAACTTGAATCACAAGTCAGAATTTTAGGGGGGCTCTTAAGCAGAAGGCATAAATCAAAAGAGGACCTAGGTGGTAAAACAAAAATCTGAAGTTTCCCTACTTGCTTGCCTATAAAGGCACCTCACCTTGCTATTGAAGTCATATTTTCAAGAGATAAAGCACATGCCCAATAGAATCTAGACTTCCAAGAGATAAAAATCCTGCAAATGGAGAGATTGGAGAGCTAAAAGATTTCGGCAGAACCTAGAGAATTCAAGAGCTGAAAATTCCTAAAATTCTTTAGGTTTCTGTTATGAGACAACTCCTAAATAGTTGAAGAGGTAAAAGGAGTTGAGTTTGTTTTGGTATTCAAGTATTTGGTTCATTTTGGTTGGATTTTTGAATGCTGGGTTTTATTCAGCATTTTGCTAGTTCGAAATTGCTTAAAAGCTAGGCATTCCTTGATTTTCCTAGGCTAGTGTTGTTGTTGTTTGCCGCTGCTTATCAGTTTGCTGAATCTCTTTTATTTTCTTTCATTATTCCAGGTACAAGTTCTGAACCTTTCAAGATGTAAAGTCTAATTTGAAGATGAAATAAAAGCACTATTATGCCTTAATTTGTTGTTTCCTTGCCTGATGCTCATATTCCTTTATCTACTCATATTATAGTTTTAGTTGATTTCTATTTAAGTAAAAAATTCTAATGTTGTACATAATTATGGACTATTGAACTTATTTATATCTTATTTGGTTATTTTAGCTCTAGTAATGTAGATTAATTTTGCCATTCATGTTAGCTTGAATGTAGAAATGATTTGGCGAGTTATCAGGTTCTATCACTGTCCGTAGTGTGTAAACCTTCTAGTATCTTCAAGATTTACTATCATGTTTCAAATATTAGTTTAAATTTTAAATTTGAAATAGTTTGTGGGCCCTAAAATGATTGCAGGTTACTACGTGTGTTTGCATCAATTCTGCGGCTAATAGATGTGTAAAATGGTCATGAGTAGAATTGCGATCCATGTTTCAGCATAGGATTTTCATAGTCTCAATTTTATGGTCACTCAATTTACAATCTACAATCTGAAATTCAATTGTTCATACATCATTCTTTATGTTTGAACATTTTACTCCTGTAATCGACCCATTTATCTGCATTTAAAAGCTAAATTGAAAAGGGATGGCCTGTGAGTTGAGTAGCAGACTCGTGTTAAGGATCTTGCCCTTATTGGGAAACCATCCTTGTTCGAGTTTGGGCTCATCTTCAGGCCCAAGTAATTTCTTTTAAAAAGTGTGAATATGACTACTGTGTTTGGGTTTAGTATGTGTCAAAGAGTTCCAATCAAAAATCTTAGTTCTTAATTAAATTCCATGTTAATGTATGTTTATATCATGACTTGGAACACGGACTCTTTCGCATTACAAAACTAGGCTAAGCGTTGGCTCGGTAGAATCTTTGCCTTAACTTGAATCTGGGCCAGCTTTTAGGCCGAATATTGGTCGTCCTTTTAAATAGATTCAAATTGTTCCCTTCTCGTTGGGGATGCCTGTTCATTTGTAGTGGGCTTAACCACCCTTTTGCCTAAATGACTTCTCCCATGAGAGCTTTTAATTAATTAATTAGCCTTTATCCATAACTAATATTAAGTGTTTTAATTAGGATAAGAGTTGAGCCATAATAGACAATGATAGCTCATGACTCTCCGAATTTTAAGACATCCTTTAAAAATGAAATTAAGGTGCGCCGCGCCAAATAAAATCACAAATGCGTGGCGCTCTTTAATTATTTTCTTTAAAAATACTTAGAACTTGGGACGTGCCATTTAGTAAATTTTCATGGCCTCCCGCAAAGTTAACAACGCGTTAGTTGCTTTAGGCATGTTATTTAATAATTTTACTTTCTTAAACTTGGATGTGCATTTCATGTGACCCGAATCCAAATTCTAAAATGTTGAATAAGATGTGTTCCAGATTGCGGGTGCATTTCATGTGATGCAATCCAAAGACATATTTTAGACGACGCTCAACCTTCCTCAAAATTAATTAAAAGCGGTAAATAATTTAAAATTTCACTATAGGTTGAAACATGTATTAAAATCATGTAATGGGCCCACTATGATAGTTTAAGCGACCGTTCTAGAACACGGAATCTGGGGGTGCCTAGCACATTCCCTCGGGCTAACAGAATTCCTTATTCAGAATTTCTGGTTCGCAAACTTCACAAGAAAAGTTAATTTTTCCTCGATTTGGGATTTAAAATAAACCGGTGACTTGGGACAGCATAAAACAAACCTATCCCAAGTGGTGACTCTGATAAATAAATAATCTCATTTCGAATAATGTCACTTAAAGTGGAAAAACTCACTTATATACTACCCTTCGAGGTGGTGTGTAGAAAAGGAGGTGTGACAGCTCTGGCGACTCCGTTGGGGATACGAACAGTTTACCAATGGGGCACAAGTGTAATGGGACTGGTTGACCAAAAAAACGAGTACAGGGCCAAAATAAGCCAATTGGAAAGGCAAGTCATGGAGATTCAGTTTGAAAATGGTGTTCAAGCCGCAACCGAGGAAGGAGAAAAGAAAAAACTAACCCAGTAAAACGAGGCACTCAAAGCTCATATCCGCAAGATGAATATAGCTTCCAGCAACCCGAAAAGACGCCGGGCTGACGAAAGACATATAAACGGTCTAAAAAAGAAAATCATAGAATGTCAAGAAGACCTGGAAAAGTCTGAAGATAGTCTAGCAAAAATCCGAGCACAATGGACAAAGAAAGCAGAAGAATGGGCACGATTTGTGCAACAAATGAAGAGGAGCTATGAAGGGACCATTGCCAACCTAAGAAGAAAGGTAACTACTCTTGAGGATGAGGCAACCAAACGAGCTAAAGATTTCAAAGCTGATCGAGAACACTGTTATAATCTAATGGCTAAAATGGAGGAAGAAATACAGCAATTGCAAAATCAGTACTTTCATGACTCCCAAGTGTTAGAAGCTCGGAACCAGCAAATAGGGAGATTACTTCAGAAAAAAGACAAAATTAGAGAAAGGATCATGACAATCGATGACTACATTACCATGAAGTGCCAAGCGTGCAAGGACATGACTCGTACCACCTTCTTTGCCACGGTGATGACTTTTGTCCATCAAGTTATAAGCGATTTTGAGCAACTGCAAGGGGATCTCGCATATAGGCCCTCGACAAGGCCGAATGATACCTCACGGGCTCCAGTAATTGAAGCTTTAATGTATTCCTTATTTTTCAATCATTGAGTATGTATTTTTGCTTCTGTAGTTTATTTCCAGGAAAACGAGTAGTTAACATCTTTTGTAATAGAGGTTTTATTAATGAAAGTTGAAAATTCCCAATTGTTCCTTTACTTTTCGTATTTATTTTTCTTGAACTACGTAATGATTTGTGCGACATCGTGATTCGTATGCAATTCTCATCGGATCCGGTCATAATCTTGTAATAACTCTAATAAGAAAAGAAAATGAGAAAAGTATATAATGAGAAAAGGGTAGAGGAAAAGAAAAGCAAGAAATAAAGGAGAGTGAAATCAAAAGGAGAGAAAATAGGAAAGAGTAAGGAAAAACCGGAACGAAGCATGCAACCACTGCTAAACATGTAGAAACCCGTTTAACTATGTAGGTGCATCACACCCCAATATGTGATTACCTATCTATTATTTGTCACGAGCTAACCATTTGCTGTTGTTCAATATTCAGTCCAGGGTTTTTTATAGAACGATGGTTGGATTTCGTGGTATCCTGGCCTCTCATCTATACTTCACTAGATCAAAACGGAGCATTGGAATGTCTTCAGAAATGACTCTGCCAACGGTTCCCATTGTAGATGATGGCCCCATCTCGAGCATCCTTACCCATAAATTGGCAGTTACCAGGAAGAACAGAATCCTGCGTCTTAGGGTTATAGAAATATGGGACTCTTGAGCAAACGGAAGAGATCCTCCAAGCACAATCCCGTGTTTCCCCGAACTTTTCCCTAGAACGGGTGGTACCTCCAATGTCCCAATCAGTCACCCAAATATCCCACTGGGACAACAAACTATATCAGCTCATTTCGTGGGAACACCTTTTGAGGTTCACCCCTAGGTGTTCATATCTGGTGCAGCCTCGAACATTTTCACCGCTCCCCCATGTTCGGCCACAGCTTAGCCTACACTACTTAGGCCCACTTTTGACCCTTCAGCTTTTACATTCCAAAAACCCACCCTCCAAATGGAGCCTCCCCAGTTCCTCACGTTTGAGTTTTCTGTGGAACAAGAAAAGACTCCCAAAACTCCCGAGTAAGAAGAAATCATGAGAAAATCAGGAGCATAGAAAAAAAGCCTCAAGAATATCCAAGGTTTGAGTGGACAGAAAAGTGTGTCTAATGTTGATTTATGCATATTCCCTCATGTGCACTTACCATTGGAATTCAGACCCCAAAATTTGAGAAGTACGATGGGCACGGTGATACTATTTCTCATCTCAAGAAATATTGCAATCAGTTGCGAGGGGCCGACGGAAAAGAAGAACTACTCATGACCTATTTCAGAGAAAGTCTGGTCGGCATCGCTTTCGAATGGTACATGGATCAAGATATATCCCGCTGGCACATCTGGTGATATTTCTAAAGACTTCATCAGGCAGTTCCAGTACAACATTGATATTTCTCCAGATAGGGATTCACTAACAAACTTGAAGAAGAAATCATGGAAAGCTTCCGAGAATACGCGGTAAAGTGGCATGAGTAGGCATCTAGGGTAAAACCTCTGATAGATGAGGTTGAGATGGTCACAGTTTTTCTTCAAGCTTAGAAAGATGATTACTTTCAAAATATGATGTCGGCTATGGGTAAACCGTTCACGTAGGCCATCAAGATTGGCGAAATGGTTTGAAAACGGGTCGAATTCTAAGCCAATCCGCCATCAGAGCTACTTCTCAGGACATTCAAGGAGGATTTGGAGGAATAGCGAGGGGCAAGAAAAAGGAAGAAACATCCATGGCAGCATCAAAACACAGTGCTCGTAGATCCCTTTTCCCACAAAGAACCCCTCAGCATTATTACCCTCACCAGGACACGACCTATGCTCCTTAACCATACGCAGTTATGAATGCTCAACCTTATGTATGGCCTCAGCAACAAATCAATCGGAACCAGGCTTCATTTCATACAAACCAGCCTCCTCACCAAAACCACTATAACCCCCGTCCTCCACAAAATAACTTCCATCCTCGTGAACCACCCAGGAGGCCAGATTTTACACCAATTGGGGAATCCTACTCCTGTCTATTTCCAAAGCTTGTCCAAATGGGTTTGTTCCAGCCTATGCCCCCAAATAGGAAAAATCCAGATTTATCTTCTTACCAACGAGGCGCTCAATGCGCTTATCACTCGGGAGTTGAGGGGCATGATACAGAAAACTGTTGGACTTTGAAAAGAGCCGTGGAAGATTTGATAGAACTGAGGAAGATAGTGCTAAAGGATGAAGATATCCCCAATGTGACCAATAACCCATTGCCCGCCCAAAACAACGGGCCGATAATCGGAATAATTTGTAAGGATAAGGAATTTGACCCGGCATTAAAGGCCATCATCGCCATTGCTGATGTAAAGAGGAAACCAAAAGTTGTCCCGAAGCAAGACAAAGGGGAGGAAAAGAACAGAACCACCCACCCAAAATTTGAGGAGAAAATTGAAACAGGAACCGAGACTCTGCCTGCTAAAGATGTTGTTCTTTATATCCCTCGGGACCGCAAGAAAAAGTAGATGACTTTGAGTCCTCCTGGAGGTTTGAACTGAACAAGGCAACCCATATGTATCTTCCTTCCCAAAGGAGCTTATGTGATGCGGGGGCCCATTAATCCACCAAGGCTGAGTGAGCCCGTGGTTATTGGCCGCGCGCCACAGAAGCTTATGACAGATCCTACTACAGGGCCTTGGAACTACAACAAGTCAGTGGTAATTTATAAGGGCAAAGAAATCTCAGGAAAAGAAAATTACCCTGTCAAAGATTACTCCAATTTGGAAGAAGTGAACAACACCACTAGGTAACGTTTCCCCATCTAAAAAGCCCATGAGTGCCAAAGAAGTGGAGGCGTTCATTCAAATATTGAAAATGGCGGATTATGAAGTGATTGGCCAGCTTAAAAAATTTCCTGAACAAGTTTCCTTGCTCTCTTTGTTGATGAAATCTCCTGAACACCAGAGGGTATTAATCAAGACCCTCAATGAAGCATATGTGCCTGCTGAGACTTCTGTGGAGCAATTAGAAAGAATGGCGGAAAGATGTTTTGCAACCGGGCTGATGGTTAAGGTCAGGGACACAATTGGAGAGATCGACCTGACCTTAACCATCAGCCCGGTGGAATTTGAAGTGACCTTCCAAGTGCTAGATATGGACACCTCCTACAATTTTCTTTTGGGGAGGCCATGAATCAACGCAGCATGAGCTGTACCCTCAACTCTTCATCAAATGGTAAAGTTCGAGCATGAGGATCAAAATTGTGGTCCATGGAGAAGATGAGCAATCAATTTATTGGGACCTATCAGTCCCATGTCTAGAAGTGAGGGAGGGGAGTGAGCACATAGTTTATCAAGCCATTGAAATTATGGTCGTAGACCAGTACGAGGAAGGAAGCGCGTTCCCCCAACCCTTCCTTTCTCATGCATCAATCATGGTGGCCAAAGAAATGATCCGACATGGCTTTAAACCCGGGAAAGGACTTGGGAAATCATTGCAAGGGATATCCAAACCAATCACCCTGCCTGTTAGTGAAAAGTTCTTTGGGGTTGGCTTCATATCCACACCAACTGATATAAAATGGGCGGATAATAGGAAGATTAATGGATTGATCCTACCACAGCCAGTGCCGCACCTTTACAAAATCTTTGTCAAGCCCAAATACAGTAAAGAAGAAAAGGATGAGGCTTTTATTGTTGAAGAGATTGAATAGATTTGTGGGGTAATGAAGAAGATATTCTATAAAACTCACATGGTTCATCTAGGAGAGGGGCTCAAGCACCCTGAGGTACTGTATATGGGACCAAATGCCAAGCTGCAGAATTGGAAGGCTACGCCATTCCCAATCAGGGGGGGTCCCGGTAGACCTGTCCTGCCACTTTTTCTGCATCGCGAGTTATTCCAAGGTGTAACTAGGATGTTTTCTTTAGTTTCTTATCTTTTAATTTCCAAAATGCAAACCCTGTTATCTTCAAATTCAATGAAAAGAAGTCAATATTTCATCGTCCATCTTTCTTGATTCTTTCTGATTTTGTGATCTTTATTTCTTATTTCAGTTTCGATAACGCGGCTTTAAAAAACATGACATGCTTGCAAACTTCAGTCCTAGATCCAAACGCGCTGTCTAGTTGTGAAATAATGAACCACGAACCAGAATATGATGAAGAAGAGGCTTTTAGAGAAATAAATCAAGAATATGAACATTTCAAAAATAAACCTAAGCCAAACCTAAATGACACTGAGCCAATAAACTTGGGTAGTTCCGAAGAAATCAAGGAAACCAAAATAAGCATTCACACAAATGAGAAAACTCGGGACGCATTAATCTATCTCCTATTTGAGTTCGAAGATGTGTTTGGTTGGTTATATGATGACATGCCGGGACTGAGTGTTGATTTGGTGGTTCATAGATTGCCAACTTACCTTGATTGCCCCCTAATCCAGCAAAAGCAGAGAAAATTAAAAACTGATGTTAGTGATAAAATCAAAGAAGAGATCACAAAATAGTTGGAATCAGGGGTGATCCGAGTTGTCCGGTATACCACGTGGCTAGCCAATGTAGTTCCAGTGCCGAAGAAATATGGGAAGACCCGAGTGTGTGTGGATTATAGAGATCTGAACAGGGCAAATCCCAAAGATAACTTCCCATTGCCAAACATCCACATCCTTGTTGATAACTGTGCCAAACATGAGATACAATCCTTCGTGGACTGTTACGCAGGATATCACCAGGTGTTGATGGATGAAGAAGACGCAGAAAAGACAACTTTTACCACACCCTGGGGAACCTATTGCTACAGGGTCATGCGTTTTGGTTTAAAGAATGTCAGGGCAACCTACATATGAGCCATGACCACCATTTTCTATGATATGATGCACTAAGAGATAGAGCTGTAAGTGGATGACGTAATCATCAAGTCCAAAACTCAGGATGACCATGTGCGAGATCTGAGGAAGTTCTTCGAACGGTTGCGCCGATATGATTTGAAACTAAACCCAGCCAAATAGGCGTTCGGGGTCCCGTCGGGCAAACTTTTGCGCCTTATAGTCAGCTAGAGAGGTATCGAGTTAGATTCGACAAAGATAAAATCTATTCGGGAATTCCCTTTCCAAAAACCAAGAAAGATACGATGAGCTTGTTTGGAAGATTGAACTATATCAGCCGGTTCATTGCTCAGCTGACCTCCACGAGTGAACCCATATTCAAATTACTAAAAAAGATGTGGCAGTCAAATGGACGGATGAATGTTAGGAAGCTTTCGATAAGATCAAAGTGTATCTATCCAACCCACCGGTCTTGGTCCCACCTAAACTAGGGAGGCCTATGTTCTTGTACCTAACAGTTTTGGAAAATTCCTTTGATTGTGTCCTCGGGCATTTCACCAAAAAGAAAGAGCAGGCAATATATTACTTGAGCAAGAAATTTACCAGCAACGAAGCCAAATATACCTTGTTGGAACGAACCTGATGTGCTTTAACTTGGGTCGCTCAGAAGCTGAGACATTATCTACAAGCCTACACCACCTACCTTATAACCAGGTTAGATCCACTAAAATACCTATTTTAGAAACCAATGCCCACGAAAAGATTAGCAAAGTGGCAGATCATGCTCACTGAGTTTGACATAGTCTATGTCATTCGCACGACAATAAAAGCCCAGGTGTTAGCAGATCATTTAGTTGAAAACCCGGTTGATGATGAATACCAACCTCTGAACACTTACTTACCATATGAAGAGATAAACTCGGTTGAGGAAATATTCGAGGATATTAATGCTTGGAAAATGTTCTTTGATGGAGCAGTAAACGCAAGAGGTGTGGGAGTTGGGGCAACCCTGATCTCACTTATTGGTGAGCATTACCCGGCCTCAGCCCAACTTCGGTTTTTCTGCACAAACAACACAACCGAGTATGAAGCCTGCATCAAGGGTATGAAAATGGCAATCGACCAGGACATCGAATATTTGTTGATTATGGGAGACTCAAATATGATAATACGGCAAGCCTAGGGAGAATGGGAAACCCTAGATGTTAAACTTATTTCCTATTGGCACATGTGGAAGATCTTAGCAAGCAGTTCAAGTCAATAGAGTTCAGGTACATCCCTCGTTGTCACAATGAACTAGTTGATGCACTCGCCACTCTAGCCTCAATTTTGCCCTACCCAGGCAATGCCCACATTGATCCCTTGGAAATCCAAATTAGGGAAAGACACAGTTACTATAGCAAGATTGAGGCAGAACCACATACCCAGCCATGGTACCATAACATCAAAAGGTTTATAAAAACACAAGAATACCCCGAGCAAGTCAGTGGAGACCAAAAGAGAACCATTAGGCGGCATGCAAGTGGTTTCTTCCTAAGTGGTAATAACTTGTACAAAAGGACTCCGGATCTCAATTTGTTAAGATATGTTGATGCCGAAGATGCCGGAAGGATTATGGATGAAGTACACGCAAGAGTGTGCGGACCCCATATAAACGGGTATGTTTTGGCAAAGAAAATCCTTCGAGCGAGTTATTACTGGATAAACATGAAAAAAGTTTGTTTCAGTATTTTTCGAAAGTGCCATCGGTGCCAGGTGCACGGTGATTTGATTCATGCACCGCCTACAGAACTGCATCCCATGTCAACACCTTGGTCATTCGTTGCTTGGGCATAGACGTCATCGGGGCGATCGAGCCAAAAGCTTCAAACGAGCACAGATTTATACTAGTTGCCATTGATTATTTCCTAACGTGGGTCGAAGCCATTACTTTCAAATATGTTACAAAGAAAGCTATAATACAATTCGTGCACCCCAATCTTATCAGTCGATTTGGTACTCTTGCAACCATCATCACAGATAATGCGGCAAACCTGAATACGTTTGATGGAGGATATATGCGAACAATTCAAAATAACGCATATGAACTCTACTCCTTATCGACCCAAGGCTAATGGTGCCGTCGAAGCAGCAAATAAAAACAACAAGAAGATTTTGAGAAAATTATTCAGGGTTCCAGGCAATGGCATGAAAATTTTCCTTTCGCGTTACTGGGATATCGCACCACGGTACGCACGTCAATGGGAGCAACCCCATACCTCTTAATATATGGAACTGAGGTTGTGATACCTGCGGAGGTGGAAATCTTTTCTCTCCGGACCATCGTTGAAGCCGAGATTGATGAAACTGTCAAGACTTGTTTGGAACAACTAACCTTAATCGATGAAAAATGAATGGCTGCGATCTACCACAGGCAGTTGTACCTACAAAGATTGGCCCATGCTTATACAAGAAAGTACGGCCCACAAATTTTTAAGTGGGACAACTTGTGTTAAGGCGCATTTTTCCTCATCACCAGGAGGCGAAAGGAAAATTTGCTCCTAATTGGAAAGGCCCATACATCACCAGAAAGATATTGTCGGGAGGAACATTATATCTGGGCAGTATTGAGGGAAATGATCCCGAAACAACTGTAAATGCGGACGCAGTAAAAAGGTTCTATGTCTAGGCTTTCTGCAGCGATGACTCTGTTTAATTGGGATGACAGAGGCTTTCATTCTTGCTATCCAAACACTATCAAAACTTTTGCAACCCATTTGAGTCGGTTACCTTCTTTGATTACCCTCTTTGGAATTTGAAAGTGTTATTGAAAAATGAAATGAAAAAAAAAGAAGAGAAAGAAATTGAAATGAAAAACAATTTAAAAAAAGAAGATAGAAAAACAAAAGAAAAAAAAACAAAAACAAACAAAAGAAAACCAAAAACAAATGTTTTTCCTAAACTATGTCTGACTTGATTCTTAAAGGGTACGTAGGCAGCCTTTTTCTGAGGTTCAGTCACACCAAAAGAAAAATCCCAATTCCCCCAAAAACTAAAACTGGGGCAAATGATATAATGGTTCGGCAATAAGCCTACCAGAACGGTTCCAAAGTTTTAATTTCATCCAAATTCTTCTTGCCCAAACCTTGTCCAAGTCCCTTTGATCAATTGGCAAAGGCATTAGAATCGGAAATCACCATTGTTGGAATCTGATACGGTCAAACTGAGAGAAATAAAATAAGAGAGTGTTATCGGTATAAACCTACGGGCACCATAAGGCGATAGTGAGTAAAGAAATTGAAAATGTGAGAGCTCGTTTAGTGAAAACTCGTAAAGGGCACTATCGGGCGACGGTGAGAAGAGAAATGAGAGAGGTCGATTGGCGAAAACCCGCAAAGGGCACTGCCGGTCGAAAAGAAAGCATTTCCCACAATTAAAAGAGTCCCGAAAAGAGTCCCTGGTTTGAAACACTGGTCAATGAGTTATGAGAAGATGGAGAAGTTTGTGCAGGTCGGGAACCCTGTCTAAGAAGCATGTCATGTCTATTCGAATCCTACATACACCCCAGATAAGTCCTTCTTTTTTCCTGAAAAGGGACACTTCTCCTTAAATTCATTTTCTTGCCTTTTGATTACTTTTATTTGAGTCCCTTTCGGTCTAACTCTGTTCCTGAAACTAATACAAAGAAAACGTTGCAAGACTGGCTTTACAGGGCTCTGTCTAACAAAAGCTGAAGAAAGGTACCCAACCTCAGCCGGTGCATCAAGACGATCTCGACTGGCCATGGCGGCTGATGTTTTGAAATTGAAAAACTCCTGAAAAGAAAGTAAATCAAAGTCAAATGCCTAAAAAGGCAAAATGAAGTTAGAAAGGATGAGTTCCACGTGGATAACCGTCTCAACAAAGATTTGAAAAGCCAAGGTATCCCGATGCTCTGAAATCAATATTATTGAAAATGAACAAAAAATCCAAAGCCAAAAGCCCGTAGAGGATGAATAAAGTGAAATGGCCAAAGCACCCTATGGGCGAGCCATCATTCTGAAAAGCTGAGTTCCTCAGCTTTAGGAAAGAGATCAATCTTCAGAAAAGTCAGCAAGTAGCAGAGGTTCTCACCGAAAGTTGGGCCAAGACCCAGTGATCAAATAATCAAGGCCACAAAGCCAACCATCGTTTTAGACTAACAATTGTTCTTTGTCTAAAATTTTGAAACAAGTGTTATCCAAAGCAACCATGCAAGAAGCATGTGAAACCAAAAAAGGAAATACGCAGGAGCTAGGAACAGCTTCGCAGCAACAATCAACCCTAAAGAGAAGGTTCCTCCAAATTCTTTCCTACATTTTTACTTTAAAAAAAAGTAAAAAAAATTTCCAAAAAATCATGGTAGCATAGGGTCTCCAATCTCTAGATGCATCCTTTCTTATCTAGGACCATATTTCCGAGTTGTCCCCGACATAACCCGAGGCTATTTTTCCTTTTCTCCCCTGCATAACCCGGGGATCTTTTCTTTTACTCCCCGGCATAACCCGAGGATCTTTTTACTTTTCTCCGCAGCATAACCCGAGGATCTTTTTCTTTTTCTCACCGGCATAACCCGAGGATATTTTTCCTTTTCTCCCCGGAATAACCCGAGGACCCTTTTTCCTTTTCTCCATGGCATAATCCAAGGACCTTTTCTTTTATCACGGCATAACCCATGTACATCCCTGGCATTATCCAAGGACCCTTTTCTTTTATCCCGACATAACCTGTGGACATCTTTTGTATAACCCAATGACCTTTTTCTTTTATCCCGGCATAACTCATGAATCTCCTTGGCATAACCTAAGTACCCTTTTTCTTTTATCCCGACATAACCTGTGGACATCCTTGGCATAACCCAAGGACGTTTTTTCTTTTATCTCGGCATAACCCGTGTATCTCCCTGGCATAACTCAAGGACCTCTTTTCTTTCATCCAGGCATAACCCATGGATCTCCCTGGCATAACCCAAAGACCTTTTTCTTTTATCTCGGCATAACTCATGGACATCCCTAGCATAACCCAATGACCTTTTTCTTTTATCCCGGCATAAACCGTGGATCTCCCTAGCATAGCCCAAGGACCCCTTTTCTTTTATCCCAGCATAACTCGTGGACATCCCTGGCATAACCCAATGACCTTTTTTCTTTTATCCCGGCAGAACTCGTGGATCTCCCTAGCATAACCCAAGGAACCCTTTTCCTTCATCCCGGCATAACCCGTGGATCCCCCTGGCATAACCCAATGACCTTTTTCTTTTATCCCGGCATAACACATGGATATCCCTAGCATAAACCAATGACCTTTTTTGTTTTATTCCAGCATAACCCGCGGATCTCCCTGGCATAACCTAAGGACCTCTTTCTTTTATCCTGGCATAACCCGTGGACCTCCCAAGCATACCCACAGAGCCTTTATCTTTTATTCGGGCATAACCCGTGGACCTTCTTGGCATAACCCAATCGTGGATCTTTCCAGCATAACTCGAGGACCTTTTGCTTTTCCGGCATAACCCGATCATTTTCCAGCATAACCTAGTAAGCCTCCCAATTTAAGACTTCATTCCCAAGGATACACAATCCTAATTTTTATTGCTTTCAATGAAAAAGTAGTTTAGATTTTGTGTTGCAAATAACTCACGAAATTTTCCTAGTGAAAACTGGGGCAGAAAAATTTCTTTCGTTTGTTTGTTCTTGGCGTCCGAACAAGTTTAACCTCAAGGCAAAGGATTCGAGATGACAGAGAGAATGAGTCTCAATCCAGAAAAAAAGAAAAGAACAAAAGTACAAAAAAGAAATGAACTTAAAGTGTGTGAAATGGAGAAGGATGTGGACTGCCTAAAATTTGATCGAAGTCACAAGCTTCGCATGTCCCGCCTTGATCCAAAGCTGAAAGAAAGAACCAACACTTACAACTTGCGAGCATCAAGATTCAAATCAAGGTCCACAGCATAATTAGCTAAGACTCAAGAGATTAATAGGTAGGAATCTTGTAACTCGTAGCTGGTAGGTTTAGCTAGCTTAGCTTTTGATTTTCCTTTTGGTGTAATAAGAGGTCAGCAAGCGTTAGCAGCAGCATCAACAGTGAAATCACGGCTCCCAGTATTCGCAGCTACCAAAACTTCCAGAACTATACTGACCTAATTCCTTTAAAGCCAAGGATATGTAGGAAACCTCAGAAGCAAGGTTCGATTGGATATTTTTCAAAAAAAATAATTCTCACGGAGTGCCAAGCAGGCAAATATCCCTCACCGTTGCTCATTTATCTTTGCCCGAAGACACTTCATGTCTCCGAGCAAAGAGGGGAAGCTATGAGCACGTGATTTTTGCCTCGCATGATTTACTCCTACAGGATTCTTAAAATTGTGATTTTTCCTTTAATTATTTAATTTTTAGGATTTAATTGCATAATTTTCATATTTATTTGCATTTCTAAGTGCTCTTTTAAGTTATATAATTCATGAATATACAAAAATACGTATTACATTTGCATTTAGGATTTAATTTTGCATATTTTTGGATTAATTAGTAACTAGGGTTTTACAAAAATCACAAAATTTGATTTATTTTTGCTTGGTTTAATTTTTAGCTTTGAATTTTATTAGTTTTCTTTTAATTTGGTATTTAATTATTTGAGTTAATTATTAATTAGGGCTTATAATTTGGTAAGTTAATCTATTGTTTTTAGAATTAATTTAGGTTTTAGTTTTAACTTGAAAAGAAAACAAAAGAAATAAAGGAAATTGAGCAATTAATTAGGACCCGATCTGGTCCAGCCCAAATCAAAATCTTCCCAAATACCCGTTAAATTTTCCCCATACCCGACACAATATCTGGTCAAGCACCCCCCCCCCCATTACAAAAACGACGTCATTTCATAGCTACTAAATTTGATCCGTCGATGTTAGTTGATCCAATGGCTCATAAGCTAGAGGTCCATTCGTATATAACTGTCCTAACACACCCCTACCCTATCCAGTCGTCTCTCTCACCCCACCTTAGAGACCACCCTCGCCGTCTCTGCCGTCTGCCGCCGCCGGAAATCGTCTACGGCGGCAGTGAGTCACCAATCACCACCAAATTCATGCCCTGAACTCCCCTTCACCTCCTCAGTCCCATTCTCCAACTAGTTTCCTTTAAAATCTTTTAGATTTGTTCGAATTCTAGATCAAAATTTGGCCCAATACCCTAACTGGTCCGATCCTAACCAAATTTACACCACAGCCTCCCCTTCACGTCATCATCTTAGATACCTGACCTATTCCCTTCTAATCTTCCCTGAATTCCTCGAATCTAAAATCAAAGAAAACCTTAGAAATATAAGGGTCCGATTAAGTGGGTCTTGCGAAGAGTTCGGATCATGATGGCCTTTATTAGTGTATTTCCACTTGAAAACACACGATTGAAGACTATTTTGGTCATTGATTCGGAGAAGTCTACCATAGCTCGTTGATTTAGTTCTTGGCCAGTTTAGGTATTTTTTTCTTGTATATCTCATTTTATTTCTTCTGTGTTTTTATTTCATCTCCTTTTCTTGCTTGCTCTTGATTTGGTGTTAGTTTATAGCCGTCTTAAGGTTTTTGTCATGCATGTTTGAATTACTCGGGTCCATTTTTTAATTGCCTAATGTATACCTTATGTCCAGTTGTGGTGTAGTTGTATAAGATATTGACCCATAGCCCACTGAATAGGTTGGAGTAAATTGATAAGGTTTCAGGGGTAGTTTAGGAATGTTCGGTTTGGGAATCTTTTCACAACTAATTTAGAAGCTTCTAGTGTGGGGTGTTAAGTTCTGTTCTGGTTTTGGGTAGCATAACTTGAATCACAAGTCAGAATTTTAGGGGGGCTCTTAAGCAAAAGGCATAAATCAAAAGAGAACCTAGGTGGTAAAACAAAAATCTGAAGTTTCCCTACTTGCTTGCGTATAAAGGCACCCCACCTTGCTATTGAAGTCATATTTTCAAGTGCTAAAGCACATACCCAATAGAATCTAGACTTCTAAGAGATAAAAATCCTGCAAATGGAGAGATTGGAGAGCTAAAAAAAATCGGCAGAACCTAGAGAATTCAAGAGCTGAAAATTTCTGAAATTCTTTAGGTTTCTATTCTGAGACAACTCCTGAATATTTGAAGAGGTAAAAGGAGTTGAGTTTGTTTTGGTATTCAAGTATTTGGTTCATTTTGGTTGGATCTTTGATTGTTGGGGTTTATTCAACATTCTGCTAGTTCGAAATTGCTTAAAAGTTAGGCATTCCTTGATTTTCCTGGGCTAGTGTTATTGTTGTTTGCCGCTGCTTATCAGTTTGCTGAATCTCATTTATTTGCTTTCATTATTCCAGGTACAAGTTCTGAATCCTTCAAGATGTAAAGTCTAATTTGAAGATGAAATGAAAGCAGTATTATGCCTTAGTTTGCTGTTTCCTTGCCTGATGCTCATATTCCTTTATCTACTCATATTATAGTTTTAGTTGATTTCTATTTAAGTAACAAATTCTAATGTTGTACTTAATTATGGACTATTGAACTTATTTAGATCTTATTTGGTTATTTTAGCACTAGTAGTGTTGATTAGTTTTGCCATTCATGTTAGCTTGAATGTAGAAATGATTTGGGAGTTATCAGGTTCTATCATTGTCCATAGTGTGTAAACCTTCTAGTATCTTCAAGATTTACTATCATGTTTCAAATATAAGTCTAAATTTTAAATTTGGAATAGTTTGTGGGCCCTAAAATGATTGCAGGTTAATACGTGTGTTTGCATCAATTCTGTGGCTAATAGATGTGTAAAATGGTCATGAGTAGAATTGCGATCCATGTTTCAATGTAGGATTTTCATAGTCTCAGTTTTATGGTCACTCAATTTACAATCTGCAATCTGAAATCAATTGTTCATACATCATTCTTTATTTTTGAACATTTTACTCCTATAATCGGCCCATTTATCTACATTTAAGGGTTGGCCTGTGAGTTGAGTAGCAGGCTCGAGTTATGGATCTTTCCCGTATTGGGAAACCATCCTTATTTGAGTTTGGGCTTATCTTCAGGCTCAAGCAATTTCTTTTAAAAGTGTGAATATGACTACTGTGTTTGGGTTTAATTTTGTGTCAAAGAATGCCAATAAAAAATCTGAGTTCTTAATTAATTTTCATGTTTATGTATGTTTATATCATGACTTGGAACACGGACCCTTTTGGAATACAAAACTAGGCTAAGCTCTGGCTCAGTAGAATCTTTGCCTTAACTTGAATCTGGGCCAGCCTTTAGGCCCAATATTGGCCGTCATTTTAAATGGATTCAGATGGTTCCCTTCCTGTTGGGCATGCCCGTTCATTTGTAGTGGGCCTAACCAACCTTTTGCCTTAATGACTTCTCCCATGAAAGCTTTTAATTAATTAATTAGCCTTTAACCATATCTAATATTAAGTCTTTCAATTAGGATTAGAGTTGAGCCATAATACACAATGATAGTTCATGACTCCGAATTTTAGGACATCCTTTAAAATGAAATTAAGGTGCGCCGCGCCAAAGAAAATCACAAATGCGTGGCCCTCTATAGTTATTTTCTTTAAATATACTTAGAACTCGGGACATGCCATTTAACAAATTTCATGGCCTCCCGCAAAATTAACAACGCGTTAGTTGCTTTAGGCGCGTTATTTAATAATTTTACATTCTTAAACTCGAGTGTGCTTCATGTGACCCAAATCCAAATCCTAAAACGTTGAATAAGATATGTTCCGGATTGCGGGTGCATTTCATGTGACGCGATCCAAAGACATATTTTAGACGACGTTCAATCTTCCTCAAAATTAATTAAAAGCAATAAATAATTTATAATTATACTATAGGTTGAAACATGTATTAAAATCAGGTAATGGGTTGTTACGATAGTTTAAGAAACCATGCTAGAACCACGGAATTTGGGGGTGCCTAACACCTTCCCTCGGGCTAATAGAATTTCTGGTTCGCGGACTTCACAAGGAAAGTCGAATTTTCCTCGATTTGGGATTTAAAATAAATCGGTGATTTGGGAAACCAGAAAACAAACCCATCCCAAGTGGTGACTCTGACAAATAATTCGAATAATATCACTTAAAGTGGAAAAACTCCCTTGTATACTACCATTCAAGATGGTGTGTAAAAAAGTATGTGTGACATTAACTTTTAAGTTTTAACAATTAGTTCATTTAAAATTCAATTTACTTGTGTAATTATACTTGTGCAATCGAATAATAAGTATGTAATTATATTATAGTAAACAAATAAATTATCGTAACTATTAGGCTATGATTACTACCCAAAAATAATAATAATAGTGGAGCGTTCTTATCAGTTTAAGAGAAAACGGACAGCGATTAATGGTCGAACCAAATTTCTCGTCTCCTCTGTTAAAAAGAGTGAAAATTTGTGGTCCTTTAAGGTCTTTAAAAGGTGATGGATTTGGACAAATAAACTTTATGCTTTTATCTTTTTTCAGGATATGCGCCAAAATATATTCAAGCCTAAGAATTGCGATAAATGTTAAAAGATTATATTCCACGATTTTCAGTCGTACGCCATAGAAAATTAAGGACGAAACATCAACTAATATCTGGATAATTGACCTGCCACTGCACTTTTCTTATTTAAATTTGAAGTTTCGATTTGATTATTTAGCATTTTAAAATAAAGTCCAAATCAACTTCTCCTAATAGTAAAATATAACGGGTGATTGCAGTTTATGAGATCTACAGTATCTGGACCAATTAAAGAAAAGATTTTTTTTAAAATTTGAATTTATTAGCTCTAAATTTAAGCCTGAGAAATCACGAGTTGATTGCTATAAGTTGGCTACACCTAAGTTATTGTATTCTCTTCTATTTAAAATAAGTAATTTTTTAATTTTTTTTATAGTCCAAAGTAAGTGATTTTTTTAGATTTCAAAAATAAATAAATTATTTTTTTTATATTGCTCTTGGAGTAATTAATATAGGGTATGTGTAAGGACTATTTGTGTAAAAAGATAATAAATGTTAGAAGGTAAATTTTTTAATATGAGTTAAAAACCAAAAAACTATCTATTTTGGACCGAGAGAGAGTACCATTTTTACGGCATTATTTTCATAATTAATTCAATAATCCCGGGATTCTAGGAATTTGAAAACTCCTTCAAAAGAATTAATCAAATTAATTACCGTTTTAATCTCAAATTAAGTTAGAATGACGATACATAAATCTTTTTATATACATACCTATACTTCAGTCTAATATTCACTAGTTCACACTCAGGTTAATTATTTTTACTCCTTAGTCCTCGTCTTTCCAAATATATAGAAAAAAACGAAGAGATCTGCTTTCACTGTTTCTTCCAATAACAAACTCGTATATTTTGAAGACTCAATAGAAGATTTTGTGCATTGAAAAATGGCAGAGTTTTTTCTGAATACAAATCGTTCAAAGTCAATGAAAATCAGATAGTGATAGAGAAGAGCCAAATCCGAAGGATCTTTTTGCTATTAACATCCATTTTTGTTCCTACATAACACAAGAAATCAAAGTTCATAGCTATCATATTTGGTAAGTGCTTTTAATGGAGGTAGTAAAAATACAGTACGAAATCATTTTTTCCTCTGTGTAGTAACCTTATAACAATATATAGCAAAATACTCATAATGGGGTTTCTGTTAAATCCACAACAAATTCACGGAGGTTCTGTCAAAATTTTGTAGTGGTGGGGTTTATTGTGGGGCCTGAGGTTGAAATATTTCTTCATTTCCATTTTAGAAAGTTAGAAAGAGAAAGTAAAGTATCTTTGAGCTTCAGGTAGTGAAGAAAGTTCCATTTTTTTAAATTAAAAAAATATTTCATTTGGTGGGGCAATAGTTTTAAGGAAGTGAAGTTTTGAGTTGTTTTAATACAAAATAACACGAGTGTTTTTTCGCAGTTAAGTGATTATTACACCTTTTTCCAATTGCTTTCAGTTTTGATGATTTTGTCTGTAATATTTGAAACTTTGACTAAAGAGGCAGAAAAAGAAAATGATTGAGTTTCTTACTTATAATTTCTTTTTTGAGCTGAAGGAGGAGGCAATAGTATGAGCCATTTAAAATTAGTTCAAACTTATTCAATGGTTTTTTTGTCTGTAGTTTATTGTTTGTTTGGTAGGGGAAGTGAAGTTTCAATCTTTTTATTTTCTCCCATTACTTTATATTATATTTTTTAAATATATTTCTTGCTGCCACACCTTTTTGTCTTGTTTTACAGTTCTTCACGAGGTTGTGTCAGTATATAAAATTTTTTTCCCAAAAAATAAAATTCAATCTTTAACTCAAGTATTACTATATACTATTTGATACTCTTCCCTTTTATTAACTTTTTCCTCCACACTGTTATGTTCTGTTCTAATCACTTCGTTGCTCGCAACATGTAAAGATTCTGTAACTGTCTATCTTAGTTCATAGTGTACTCTCCTAAGTGCTTTTAGTACAACTCTTTCTATTTTTTATTGTTAGAATATAATATAAGTCATGCGTATTGTTATAGTATTTTTTATAAATAATTATTTATTTACTTGTTTAAATTCAATAAAGTTTTATTTTAAATAGATCATGTGTTGGTTTGTGCGTCCATTGCTTACATAGTAGATGATTTAGTGTATAGAGTTTAGCTTATACACGGAAGATTAAATTATCGGTTCTTGTAAGACATAAAAGTTAATGTTCACAATCTAATGATGGAATTGGACAAATCATCGGAATGATTGTAGCATAAAATTAAATATAATTTATCTTGATTATGGGAATGGTTTAATTCCAACTTCTTGTGCTAATACATTTTGTATGTATTGAACGGATCAAGTAGAAATGAGTATTTTATACTGACTTTAGAAAATAATTTCTCTAGTCCATTTAATGTACTTATACTCTTAATCATGATATAATTACTATTAGCTATGTAGGTCACTTGTTGTTTTGATTTATTAAAAAGCGAGATTCTTTCGCAAGTCAATAAGCCTGGTAAATTGGATAACATTGATATACATTGGCGAAGTAATAATTAGTTGATGGAATCCATGTCTCGATTTTGAGGTTGATGATACTCCTTTATGAAAGCTTATAAGTTTTCATGTGTAAACCTGGCCAGTGGATTTTGTATCCGACACATGAAATAAGTTAAGTGTAAGTCTAAAGGAAGTAATCGATAAATTAAATAGTCAGTAATTTAATTTGATTGATTAGTATCTGAACCTTAACATGGAGAGTTAAATAAGGTTTTATGGAAGAATTTCGAAATTGAACTAAGGAGTGCAATTACGAATTTTTAGTGAAATAATTCGTAATTTATTATGATGGAAATTAATTTCAGAATTTCGAAATTAATATCATAATAGGAAGCCTTGTTAATTAAATTTTGTGGTCCCTACTGTGCCTAAATAATAGGAAATAGTGGAAACTGTTACTGAGTGGGAAAGAAAATGTGAAAACCGTCCCTCAGTGGGAGAAGAAAACCTAACAGGTTTTGAAAACGGTTTTGACCTAAAAAACGCAGCTATATATATACATATAGGGGCTGGACGTTTTTGACACAATTCTGATTGCGGTTTCTACTAGAATTTTTCCCACCCAAAATTCTTTATTTTCGGTTATTACTTGGGTATCACAGTAGAAGACTGTAGAAAGCTGATGATGCTTCTTCAACCGAGTAACTGGAGAATGACATAGATTTGTTGTGTTTACGCTTTAAAAGGTAGTCCGAAAATCTCCATACGTGCTAGTTATTTATTACACGTGAATAAGATTCTGTTATTGCCGCTGTGGTATATATTCCATCAGTATCTCTCTTTCCTAATCTTTTGTTGGATTCAAATTTGTGTGTAGAAAATGGGGAAAGCTACGAGGTGGTTCAAGGGGTTGCTTGGGATGAAAAAAGAAAATATAGACAACATGTCGTCTAATTCTTCTGAAAAGAAAGACAAAAAAAGGTGGAGTTTTGGGAAATCTGTTAAAGATTCAAATGTTGGTCAGAATCCGGTCAACTTTCCAGCGGTGGATACTAATTGGTTGAGATCTTACATGTCTGAGAACGAAAAGGAACAGAGTAAGCATGCCATTGCTGTCGCTGCAGCGGCGGCGGACGCGGCGGTAGTAGCGGCACAGGCGGCTGTGGCGGTGGTGAGATTAACTAGTCAAGGTAGAGGTGCTATGTTTACTGGTGGTGGGCGGGAGAAATGGGCTGCTGCTAAGATTCAAACTGTTTTTAGGGGTTATTTGGTAAGCCGCCACCAATTTTTCTTTAAATTATTTACTTTTCTTGTTAGATTATTTGAATCTTTTTGTTTTTGTTGTTTGCTTAAAATGTCAGCAAAGTACCTTCCAAACATTCTAATCGAACAGTACTAATGCCTTCGATTTTCATGTTGAAATTATTGTCTTTACCTATATATACTAGAGTCAGTTATACTTGCCATTTAATGCTGTCCTATAATTTGAAATTTGAAAAATTAGTGCTTTGAATTTGGTCTTTTGAGTGATGTTGAAGTTTCCTTCCTATAATTTGCCATTTGTTGGTCCTCGTTATTCTCTTGCTTTATTCTCGATTCAGTCAATTTGTGTTTGAATACAGTAACTAAAGTATTTTTTTCCTATGCTCTGTGTTTTCATTGTCTAGAAGTTGTTAAGTATTGGTTCTTATAGAAATAGATCTAATTTTTGGTTATCTTTTTCAGGCCAGGAAAGCTCTTAGAGCTCTAAAGGGACTGGTGAAATTGCAGGCATTGGTTAGGGGTTATCTTCTTCGCAAGAGAGCGGCTGCGACTTTTCACAGTATGCAGGCGCTCATCAGAGCGCAGGCTACTGTTCGATCTCAAAGAGCTCGTCGTTCGATGAATAATGACTCTAGATACCAGCCCGAAATACGAGCTAGGAGGTCCATTGTAAGAATCTAGTGCCCTCAGGTTTATTCAAGTCTATCGTACTATGTCTGATGATGAAGGACGTAACTGCTAAAGTTTTTGTCATGTGACCAAGAGGTTACAGATTCGTAAGGCTGCGTAGAATAGACCCTTGTGGTCCGGCCCTTCCCCGAACCCTACGGGATAGCGGGAGTTTAATGCATCAGTCTACCCTTTTATTATACTGATAATTTAGTCTTAATCAGGATTCTTGTTCTGTATTTTGGTTTTGCAGGAAAGATTTGATGAATATAGAAATGAATTCCACAGCAAGAGGCTTTCAACTTCAAACGAGACTTCGTATGATGGATTTGATGATAGCCCAAAAATTGTAGAAATCGACACATACAGGACCAAATCCAGGTCGCGTAAATTGAACAATGCTGCTTGTATGTCTGAATCTGGGGATGAACAGCATTATCAAGTTATGTCATTACCACTCCCTTGTCCACTTCCAGCCCGTGTATCAATCCCAGATTGTCGTCATCTTCAGGATATTAACTGGAGTTTTCTAGCAGACGAGCAGTGCAAGTTTGCCTCAGCACAAAGTACTCCTCGATTTGCAGGTTCAGGACGGTCCAATGCGCCATCAACACCAGCTAAAAGCGTTTGTGGCGATGGTGATTTCCGGCCATATGCTAACTTTCCTAGTTACATGGCTAACACACAGTCGTTTCGCGCAAAGCTACGGTCCCATAGTGCACCAAAGCAAAGACCAGAGCCAGGGCCAAAGAAGAGGTTGTCACTGAATGAAATAATGGCATCAAGAACAAGTTTCAGTGGAGTTAGAATGCAAAGGTCTTGTTCTCAAGTGCAAGAAGATTACTGCTTCTGATAATATTTTTTTAAAAAAATTTGCTTTGGCCTACCTTAGTGAATCATAGATATGATAATATGGCTGTATAGAGGAGAATCTAAAAAGTTAACTTCTCTAGTCTTATCCTTCCACAGGAAATGGTGACAAATTAATTAGTACTAGGATAGAATGGTATGCTTGTGTAAATTCTTTGACAGTGTTTGATGAATGAATCTTGCTTTCTAAATGTATAAGCTTTTTATGAACCTTCGACATCCTAGGATTGATGAATCATTAAATTTGCTAATTCAAGAGGATCTTAGACCAGGGGAAAAAAGATTTTTGACTACACTGTCCTTCTCTAATTAGTATAAGGGTATCTAGGAGGGGTCGGAAATAATCTCTCTACCCAATAATCTCGTTTGAAGCTAATAAAGAACGTCTGTATAGTGTCTTTGGAAATGATTTTTATTTGGAGAAAAAAAAAGGTTTAAAGTTTTGTGGGTGAATTTTTTTTTTCTTTTAAATTAATTTCCATTTCATCAATAGATTAGAATAATACAGATTTATCCAGCAGCCGCTGACTAGCTACTTTCCCACTCAGTCTAATACAATATCACTCTCCTATGCTATAAATACATTCATTTTGAAGAAAACATAGGTTCTAGGGGTAGTGATCCATTCTTCGCAAAAAGTTCTTCCATGTGTATGCACGTGAACCGCTATCTCTTTGCATGTATCATTTATAGAGGCAGTAGAGTAACATTCCGAACGCGGTGATGGTTATTTCCGCTAGTCCGTTTCTCCTTTTTGCAATGTTGCTTATCCATTCCACTTCACTGTTCCAATCACAGATGGTTCTCTGGTATCCCAGCCATATGAGTAATCTATTCCATACTCCCCATGATGTCGAGCAGGTAAAAATAGATGGTCAAAAGATTCATCTGCTTGCTTGCAGAATACACATTGTTGCGGAATCTATATTCCAAAATGCATTAGCCGCTCCACTGTTGCCAGTCTTCTATGTAAAGCTAGCCAGACAACGAATTTGAATCGTGGGTGTAGTTTTGGCTGCAATACTATGCTTTTCCATTATACTTTGGGGGTATGAGGGAGTTGGAGTCTGTAGAGTTTATTGATGTTGAATAGTTCACCCCTCTGTAGCTGGATCAGTCTACATTTCAGGTCCCCCTGTACACCCTGTGTGTTTGTTATTAATAATCTGGTCTCAAATATCTTCCTCACAGCCCAGGTTGTTGTTTTAAGAGTAGGAACATCCTCTACAACATTGTTCTTAATGTAGTATGTGTGCAGCCATTTGATCCATAGGCTGTCCTTTTTCATTGTTACTGCCCACAGATGCTTTGCTACCGCTGCCTTATTCCAGATTGATAAGTTCAGAACATTTAGGCCCCCAGCACTATATGGTAGACATATAGTTTCCCAAGCGACTAGTGCCTTTTTGGACACAGTTGCTACACCAGTCCATATAAAGGATCTGCATATTGCTTCAATCATCTTCATTACCTTTTTTGGAAGTAGGAAGATTTGAGTCCAATACGATTGCATACCAAATAATACTGTCTTGATTAACTGGAGCCTACCTGCATAAGATAGAAGTCTTGATGTCCAACAGTTGATCTTCTGTGTTAATTTCTCTACTATTGACCAACATTGTGCAACTGTTAATTTTTTGGAGTCCATGGGGACCTCAAGATATTTGAAAGGTAGGGGCCCTTCAGGGAATTCCAGTTCGTGCAAGATTTTCTCCTTTGTCCAGTTTGAGACTCCAGCTATATAGACCGCACTTTTGTCTGCATTTGCTTGTAATCCTGAGGTTTCCTCAAATTTTTGGAGCGTATGTTTTATAAGTCTTACAGATTGGGTATCAGCCTTGCAGAATTGTAGTAGATCATCCGCAAAAGAGATATGTGACACTCCTAGCTTCTTACATCTAGGATGAAATTTGAAATCCTTTCTTCCCGTCATAAGTTCCATGTTCAAATATTCCATGACAATTACAAAGAGGTATGGGGACATTGGGTCGCCTTCCGTATACCTCTTTGTCCTTTAAACGGAGTTGTCAATCCTCCATTGAGACTTAATGAATATGTGACAGAAGAGATGCATTCCATTATCCAGTTTGTAAATTTGAAGGGGAAACCCATATCCAGCATTAGTCTCTCAATGAAACACCATTCCACTGTATCATAAGCCTTCCGCAGGTCAACTTTTAATACACATCGAGGGGATACACCTTTCCTGTTGTAACCTTTAAATAATTCTTGTGTAAAGAGAATGTTGTCCGTTATGCTCCTGCCCTCAATAAAAGCTGATTGTGAATTGCTAATCAAACCACCGATGACTGTTTTGATTCTTGCTGTGAGTACTTTGGTGATTATTTTATACAGTGTTGTGCAATAAGCAATTGGTCTGTAGTCTTTGACAGTAGTAGGATTCTGTATTTTTGGGATCAATGATACTGTTGTGCTACTTATTCCTTTATGCATTCTTCCTGTTATAAAAAATTCCTGCCCTGCTCTGAAGACATCATCTGCAACTGTATTCCAGTGTCTAGTGAAGAACTCAACTTAGAAGCCATCTACTCCTGGAGCTTTGTCATGTGGCATATCATTTATTGCCTGAGAGATTTCATCCTTTGTAATTGGCCTAACCAGTGACTGCTTCTGTTGTATGCTTAGACATGGACCCTGTTGAATTATGGCAGTGTTTGGACATTTACATATAGGTTTTTTTCCACCCAGGATCTTTCTGAATGTGTCTAGGAACTCTTCTTCCATTAGCTCAGGATCATACAGCCTCTCTCCTGAATCTGTGTATATGGAGCCAATTGTGTTTATGTTTGTCCTCTGCTTTAATTGTGCATGGAAGTATTTTGAGTTTGAATCTCCCCGTGTGATCCACTGTGCTCTGGATTTTTGGTGCAGAATCTGCTCTTCAATGTTGCTCCATTTCTCAATTTCTGTTAAGGTGTTCCTTTCCTGATCTATCAACTGGTGGTCCAGGTTGTGTTTTCTCAAGTCAAACTGAATGGTTTCCAGTTTGTGTCTAGCTTCATTGAGGTGGTTTCCATAGGCAGCTATGTGCATATTCAGCTCTTTCAACTCCCTTTTCAATTCTTTGAGCTTGATCCATATGTTGTGCATGTTTCCAATATCGTCATTTCTCCTCTGTTTCCAGACTTTTTCCACTATAGCAGTAAAATCAGCATGCTCCATCACATGTTTGTACAATTTAAAAGGTTTAGGATGTAGATTGTTCCTCTGTAATCCAGTTTTGCACTGTATTAGAATAGGAGAATGGTCTGAGGCCCCCGGATTCAGGTAATCTGTTTCTATGTGACTGTAATGCTGCATCCAAGTCATATTGCCAAAGGTCCAATCTATTTTTAAAATTATTATTTACTTACGACATTTTTAAAATTATTCTCTATTTCACTACTTCGAGTTTAATTTATATAGGCTACAATGTAAAAGAACTTTTGTAGTATCTGTCACTTAAAAAATACTCCTTCGATGTATTTTAATTATTTTTTGGTTGTTTATATATATATGAAAGAATTTATATTTTAGTATTAATTAATAACAAAATTGATCATATTAACATTTACTATATTTTAAAATTTTCATTAAAAGTATATCTAATACATCTAGACATTTTACTCGAAGAACAACTTTAAAAAAAATTTAATTTCATCTTGATATATAAAAAAAAAATTAAATATCGTAAACCACAAAGAAAAGGACAGAAAACCAATTAAAGTAAAGTAGTGGACTAGAGGGAATAACTATAACTAGCTAACTATATTAAGTGGAATTAATATCCTAAAAACTTAAATAGGTAACCCAATAAGTTAGAGGTACATTAATTGCGAAGGAAAAAAAAATTGCACTAACAATGTATACAATACCAATAATGTTTTTGCGAAATATTAGTAATTTCGTTGGTTGGCTACCAAAATTTTCACATTATTCGTGAGTGTCACCTTGTAGTGGCATTTTCCTTCCCCTTCCCCTTCCCTACCCTCGTATATAATAAAAATGCCAATATTTTAAATATTAAAGTTTGAGTATCTACAAATATGGATGCCCAAAATTATTGATAAATACAATACTTCAATGTATATAAATAATGATTATTAAATGAGGAGTTTGTGGTTGGATTGAGGGTGCATAAAATCTATTAGAAAGAAAGATGCATGTTTCTAGTATGGAAAATTGTGAAAACTTTTGACAAATATATTTTCCCAAAGATCTTCTCACAAAGTACTTTCTCTTTTTCCTATGGAGTTAACCTTCTAGGTAGGTTCTTATTAGTCCCCGCTGATGTAATAAAATAAAAATGATAAATTAAGAAATCAGACAGGCACGCTTCTCAATTCATTATCCATTTGTTTATTTATGCAACAAAAAAGATTTAAGTATTTATAGAGATTTCTTTCTTCAAATTTCCAATTTATTCCACTGGGTTTGTACTTTTTACAAGAATATTCCCCTGTAACATCATCAACAGCATTTGGAAATATTAAACACTGTATTCCCTTCAATTTGAAGTGCTAGCAGAATAATTTTTTAATTTTCCGTCAATTTCTGATAGATTTGCAGAGACTGACTTTCGAAAATATAATTGCCTTCCAACGTATTTGTGCTCTGCTCTTGTATTGTTTTTTATAATGATATTCGTCCTTATAGTGTTTTCATTATTCGAAATTCATTTTCTGTTGTCTCTGATTTTGTTGTGAATCAAAATTTAGGTACTGTTAATTTTCATAACTGTAATCTATGCGATGTGAAACTACACTTTTTGGTATTCTTCAAACTATGTTTACGCCATTGATGTTTGTCGGACGGTACGGTATGATATTTAGGTATTTTGATTCGATATTTTTGATATTTAGGTTCTTAAAATTCTATACCAATATTATACCTAATTAAATTCAGTATAATTCAGTTTTTTTCCTTTTGATTTTGGTTTATTCGGTTCGATAGCTACAGTTTATTCGGTATGAATACTAACTAGTGCATAGAACCATATACTCTAATATTCTTAATTAACGTACTCAATAATACAAAACTGAAAATGTTTGTTGATAAAAAAATTCTCCAAAACTAGCAAATATCGGCCCAAACAGAGAAAATTGTATATAAAAGAATATTTGATCGTTAGAAATGTCTTGTTACTTGGTTAGAGTTAATTGATGAACTTGAAGAATAAAGAAGAGTAAAATTTTAGATTTTTTATATTTATGTTATAATTGATATATATGTTTTGTGTAATATAATATATATTTCGGTATGACATCGGTATTTTCGTATTTTATTTTAAAATATCAAGTACCATACCTAATACCATTTTTTAAAAAACTTAAACAAAATACTATACCTCATACCAAAATACCGTATATCAAATATTAAAATTTTCAATTTCAATACAGTAATTCGGTATTTTACCAAATTATGCATAACCCTAGATTACACCGACCAAAAAAGGCTATAACATGGCTCATTTTCCCTTTCTTTTTAACCATCTAGTTAACACACCTAGTTGATGAAAAAATAACTAGTTCGATGGACTGAATATATATATATATATATATATATATATATATATATATATATATATATATATATATATATATATATATATATTGAAAAAAAGACTGCTCGATGCATGAAGTATTTCGTGCTTATGTTTTGGAAAAAGATCGAATCTCAAGGAGTTGTGACGTAGGTAGTCTACCTTAATATAAGTATTTGTGGCTGATTTGAACCCATAACATATAGGTCGAACAAAAATAACTCTATTAGTAATTAATTAGATATTCAATCCACGAAAATGAAAAAAAATATTTGTAAAAGCCAGCTTATGAAATAAGGAAGGAAACAAGTTTTTGTGTTAAAAAACTATCTTGACCACTAATGAATGTCGTAGGATAAATGTAATTACTTTATCCTTAATTATAAGCTTGGGTTCGAGCTTCATAAAAAAGGGTTCTTAATTAGGAGCACTTTTTCTTTAATGAATTCTATACGCCGTGAATTCAAATTAATCACTAGTATATATCGAGGTTAAGTTTTGAATGATTTAACCAGCAAAGAAAAAACTTCTTGCGAAAATCATACTTCATTACAAAAATGCCATTTCTTTATTATCATATTATATGGTTTCATCGACCTTTTATCCATATAAGATTATCATAACACAATACAGAGGAATAGTTATTTGGGTACCAATCCATTGAAACATAATTTTATATAAAAAACGCTAATTATTTCACAAAGTTATCATCTATAATCAAATATGAAGTAAATTAAATTACTTCAGTATCAAAATATTTTACCTTATGCATTTATATATCCGTAAAGATAGCAATTAACCACTTCAGCTTCGTTTGGTTTGAAGATAGGCTACACTTGAATTATAATGCTAGGATTAGAAATGTATAAATTAATAATACAAGGACTAATATTAAATAAGAGATTAATAATATCAAAACTAATAGATTGCACCAAACGGCCCCTTAACTCAGCAACTTTTTGTAGTCTTTTTTTCTCTTTTTCAGATTTCAGAAATTAAGAAGTTGCAGCTATTCAGAAGGGCTCTATAGGTAAAGCTGTCTGCTGGAAAAGGGCAAGATTTGAGACCCTGGTGCAGGGGTGAAGAAGGCAAATGAAATGCTAAAGCCTGGAAGTTTTTTTTTCTTTTTTTTGGAATTAAATCCAGAATTTCTAATCAGCAATGATTAAATGTTGATTTGATGGATAGCTTAAAAGGAACTGATCTTTGAAACTTGTGTACCATTGCATCATCACAGCTCATGAGCCATCCTCTTCTTCCTATAAGACATCATCATATTGGACTATGGGACGAGGATCTTTCAGTAATTATGTCTTCTTTGACTGTATCTATCTTTGTGTATAAGAGGGGTTATTCCGACAGTAAAAAATTTTTATTTTCAATTAAGAGATTGTGAGTTTTAGTATCTCAAAAAATAAAATGAAAATTTAAGGAAAAAATATTGAGGGTTTTATTAGAAAAAGTCTCTCTACTCCAATGTAGAGGTAAAGTGTGTATACATATTACTTTTCCCAGAGTCCGATAGGTTAAATTATACTGGATGTTGTTCTATCTTTGTGCACAAGCATTACTACTCTATCCGACCAAAATTTATCCTTATCTACATATTTTAATGTGTACGTTATATGAACGATATAGAAGACCGTACAGTCTTATCTTGCATTTCTGCAAGAGGATATTTTCACGACTTAAACCACATAATCTCACAATCTCTTTACCAGTTATTCCATGTAAAATTAGTTTTTTTCCTCTAAAAATTAGTATTTTCTTAAAGGTATAACAAAAGCTAAAAGATCACTTATTGTTCGAAAATATTAATTATTATGTCCATGAAATTCGTAATCCTAGCTAATTGTTAGCTCCATTTAGCTTAGAAACACTAAATTTGAAGAAAGATCCTTAATTTGAAACGAGTGAAAGCGACGTTAAACAAAAATTAAGAATAACCCTAATTAATTAGCATGTGTGTTATGAAGTTAGTACAATATTATGTTAGGTCTAAAGAAGAAGGACAAGGAGAAAGATAAGGGACATGTGGATGTGATTGATGGGAAATGCATTGCTTTCGTGTAACCCTATATTGTGGCCCGGGCCTGAACCGGATCGGATCGAGCTCGCGGTCCTAACGGGTCTAACGGACTTGGTGGATAGGTCCTGGTGGTCCTGAGCTTGGTGTTACTCTTAAGCCTGTGATGGACCGGTCCGCATCATTTAGCTCGTGAGCCCGGGACCGTCAGCCGGGCCTGGGCCAGTCCTGGCGACTAAACGGGCCCAACGACTATATTTTTTATTAATTTTTTTTAGTTTTAAAAATCACCAACAGACATATTTTAAAAAGTAGCCATTTGGGCTACAATTTGACCGTTTGAAGATTTAAAAAATGGTCATTTGCACCCCAAACTTTAATTTAACCCCAAACTTTATATAAGTAAACTTTTACCCATTTCTCAACTATAAATACCCCTTATTCTTTCATTTTTATTCACCAATTCATCAATATCTCTCAATCTCTCTCAATCTCTCTCAATCCTTGTACTACAATTGCTTAATTTATTGTTGAATTCGTGAAAATTGTGAAGTTGTTGAATTGAAGTTTTCAAGTGTTCAACGATTTTCAATTTTCAAGAAGTTGTTCGGCAATCCGGTAAACTCGTTTCAACACTTACGTTTTAAAAATATATTTTTATGTGGTTTAGTTTGCATAATTATAACTAATATTGCATTTTCTTTGAAAAAAATATTTGGTAAAGGAAAAGGTAAAACCGGTGAAAGTAGTGGCCATAATACTACCCTTTCCCCGGCTCCCCGACCTAGAAAAGATAAGCAAGTTGAAAGTAGCCGCCAACCTAGACGTCCTCCTCCTCCTCCCGTAATTCTTGATAGTGATCAAGGGAAAGACATTTTCCGGTTATTGCAAGGATGGCTCGGGATATTTTATCAATTCAAGCTTCAACTGTTGCATCGGAGAGCGCTTTCAGTCAAGCAAGACTGCAAATAGGTGATCATAGAGCGTCGGTGAGGGATAGCTTGGAAAAATCGGTACTTTTTAGAGATTGCAGAATCACAACTGGCGATAGATGAAGCTTATGAAGAAATGATAACGGAACTTGCGGAGGATTCAGCTTCGCCCGGAAGTGGTGATGAACAAGCTTCTTTTCCACCACCACCAACACAACCTCCTCCCAACCTTGACGGATTTATGAGATTTGTTAGAGATACAATGTAAATTATGATGTAACTTGTACTTTGACACATCTTCTTTTAGTTTTTTTCCCCTTTAATGGTGGTATTAGTACTTTGTTGTGCTCATTCCATTGGGGGAAGGAAGACTAAGAAAGATATGTCATTTTTAGTAATAAAAATTATAAGACATACCCTTGAATATCTTTTTTATCAATATTTCTTTGTCTTTACTTCGAATTATTTATAAGCTACAATATATATATATATATATATATATATATATATATATATATATATATATATATATATATATATATATATATATATATATATATATATATGTATGTATGTATAACATACAATATATAATACAAGAAAATATATACCAGAATATATATACATAACATACAACCTAAACTACAAGAAAATATATAAGTAATAATATATATATAAGAGATACAATATATATACTACAACAAAATATATAACTATATAAGTTATAATATATATACATAAGACACAATATATATACTACAAGAAAATATATAAGAGAATATATATACATAACATACAATATATGCTACAAGAAAATATATAAGGGAATATATATATACATAACATACAATATATACTAATTACTACAATATAATATACAATGAAATATATATTATATATACTATATTAATAACTAGTATACTATAAATATATTCGATACTAGTATATTATATACTATACTAATAGCTACTATACAATTATTCCCTTAAACAAAAAAAAATTACGAAAAAGCCCGCCAGGCCCACGAAGCCCGTCCCGCTAAGCCTAGGACCACATGGGCTTAGGCCCGTCACGGGCTGGTGTCACCTATTGAGCCCACGAAACTCGGGACCGCCAGGCCAGGGACCACCAGAACTCAGGCCCGGGACTGCCAGAGCCCAGACCCGTGAAGCCCAAGCCCACAAAATCCGACACGCAAAGCCCGTTTAAAGCCAGGGCCCGGAACAAAATACAGCATTACTTTCGTCACTTAACGTGGTCCTCGTCCTATAATATGATTAAATAACCTTATCTTAGGATCTATGTAGGTTTTGTTTAGTCATTAGTAACGAACACGAAAAGCTATGTCACTTGAAATGATTATGTTATAGTAGTCCCATATCCTCGTAATCACATTTGAAACTTTGAATTTTGAAAGAGTGTGTGGTTGTGTGAGCAGTGACGGATCTAGGAATTCAAGTTTGCGGGTGCTGAATTGTTTTACATAAAATTAATGGGTATTTTTATAAATTTTTATACGTTTTCTCAAATTTTCTATATAACTATACATACTCTGCGTCGAGGTTAATGGGTGCTCAAGCACCTAAATTTAATGTGTAGATTCACCCCTGTGTGTGAGGGGTTAATATGGATCTAATAAAACAGAATTTGAAATGAATGGCTCGTTTGTTATTTAGTCAAATGATTAGTGAATCCAGTCCGTTTAACTCCCTAAGGGACACAGCTTCGATGATTTCTTGCTTCTTTGGAATGAAGTTCAGTAAAGCACAAAAGTTCTACTTTGACCTTTTTGGAACGTGGCATTTTCTCGTGAAAATAGTACGGACCTAGCCAATATTAGTTATTGTAAAATAGTTATTATTTTTTCGTTTTATATTAAATGAAATAGCTTGATTCGATTTGGAGTTTAAAAATATATATATTTTTAAAATTTATAGTCTTAAAAGCTTAAAAGATAAAAAGTTTGTGAGATCATAACATTTGTATGGCTATAAAAATTTCTCATTAAAGGTAAATGAGTAAAATAAAACAGTTTAAAGTTAAATTATTTTCAAATTTAAAAATATGTCATTTATTTTGGAACAAACTAAAAACGAAAATACCTCATTTAATATGAGACGAGGGGTGTACTATTTTTCTTGAAATACAAAAAGTTCGAGCATAATATGTTGGATTATAGAGTTTATACATATAAACTTTCAGAATATTATGTTGGAACTCCAACAATTTATGAAATTCTAGCACAGTATGCTGGAATCTCATATGTAAAAAATTCTCCAACATATTATGCTAAAGAAAATTTAAATTTTTAAAGGTATTTTTATTCAAATTTTATTTTATATAAAAAAATAACTAAATTTTAATTACTTTTAAAAACAATAATTATTTTTCAATCATCAATTATAAATTTGATTATTTCTGATTTTCCCATTTTTTCCTCCTATATACATGTCCAGGAAACGGATACAACCAAAATAGTGACGGATCTATAATACCATCTATGGATTTATGTGAAGCCAGTAAGTTTTGTCCTCTATATACATTATTAAATTCACTAAATACTTAATTATTAATTCTATTATTTTTTTGGCAATAATCTGTAAATATTATCATAACAATCAAAGTTTGTACATACTAAAGGCATCTACCATAAGTCAGTCAATGATACTTGACAGCAAGAAAAAAACACAAACAGCCTACTTTACCCTTGCTCTAACTACAACATCGATTAACTCTGTTATTATTAAATGTTAACTTGAGACAACCTCTAACAGCTTGTTTGGATGGTTGTTACTTATCATATTGTATTGTTATTTTAAATATAATATTTATTTTAATTGTTATTTAAAATTTATTATATTTTATAACTAAATTTATTGTTACGTAACGATCAAATGTGTCACTTTATGTAACGACCGATTTGGTGTGGTCGTATCGTTTCCTTGTATTTTTCTCTCAATTTCACTTTCGTTGTTATTAAATAATTTTATTTTATTATTTATCCTACCTTTTTATATACCGTATCATAATTTTTGTTTATAATATTGCAAGTTTATTCATCATATTACAGGTGCGTAATGCCATGAAACGATACCAAAACGTCACAATCCATCCAAATATTGTATTTATTAAACGATACAATACGATACAATATAATATAATATATTATAAAATGATACATAACAACCATCCAAACTGGCTGTAAACGAAACCAAAAAAGAAATAGTAAACGAGACAACGCCAAAAGAAAGAGTGGAAGAAGTTGTGGGCAAAAATTAATTTTCATTACTTAAAAAAAGTGGAAATGTATTAAAATGTTCTGTGCCTACAGATACTCCTCTATAAGTGGTGTGTCGTAGCTTGCTCTTTTTCGTTGTTTTATAACAAGAGGATGTTCTCTTTTTATCCTTTCTCCACTATTTTCTTGGTCAAGTTGTATATTTGACATTGAACAAAAATAATTACATTCACTAGTTAAATATATCAAAATATATAATATATATAAAATATTTACCAACTATTAATTTTTAGAGCTATTATACAATGTAGTTTTTTTTCGGTTCCCTTTTGAGATTTTTGAAAGTGCGGGTGATGGGCTATTAAAACATCCACAATTCATAGAATTGGCACCGAATAACCACTCTGAAGGACTGCTATTTATGAATTAGAAAGTACGTCTTGCATTTCAGTTTTTTAGCTTAATTTTTTAGGACAAAAAAATATTTGAATTGTCCTGAGTTAGAATTCTCAGTTTAAAATTCCAAAAAATAAATAAATAATAGCTAATCTCTAAATAACATCTTTGAGAATGATTATATATGCACTTGCCCCTACTGTTCATTCTCTACAAAGCCCAATATGATGTGTTGAAGGGCCTCATTGTTCACATTGATCAAATTACAAGATGGGAAAATGATGCTATATGGTCATTTTTAAAATAATAGTCGAAAAAATATATATATATTTTTTATATACATATATTCTACATGTTATATACAAATATTATACACTTTTTTTACTATAAAATATAAATAGTTTCTGATGCGCTAAAAGTAAAAAAAAGCCCATAAAAGATTGTGGGTAGTCCAACTCCATCTATTGTCATTATGCTCATTTTTCCAATGAAATTCTATCTGTAACACTGGACTCCATTTTACAATGAGGCTGTCTAATCCGTAAAAATTACATGGGGTGTCTTATTTGGTCGTCCTCATTTAGTCTATATTAATTTTTTAAAATTTTTTTAACTTATACTCACTTATTAAACAATTTCAGGCCTTTTTTCCCTCCCTCTCTCCTCCTTTATTTTCTTCTTCTTCTCTTCCTTCTTCTTCGGGTGATATTAGTCTGTCCAACTTCAGGACTCAACAAGGAATTCGAGTTCTCAACACAAGTAGGCACAAGTGCATCTTCTTCACATAAAGTGAAGCTCTTGGATTCAGGAAACTTGGTTTTAATTGATGATTTGTTAAGGAAGCCACTATGGCAAAGTTTTGATGAACCCACTGATAACTTCCTTCCTGGTAAAAGGATGGACGACGGGAAGTTCAAGTTGATTTCTTGGAATATTAGCCAAAAGGACCCAAGCACCGGAAGTTACACGTTCGGAACTTGATAATGCAAAAAGTAGTTTTGAATAATCTACTAAATTTGAATTATCATGTATAGGTAGCTCTAAGACTGTCGAAGTTCAGCAAATATAAATAAAAACTTCAGCTCTTAGAATTCTGAAGTTCAACAAATGTAGAACAAGCTTCAACTCCTAGATGCTGAAGTTCAACAAATACTTAACAAACTTCAAGTTCAAAAATACTAAAGTTCAGCATATACTAAACAAACCTCTGCTCTTAGAATGCTGAAGTTCAGCGATTACAAAACAAAAACTTCAGCCAAAACATGTTGTAATTTTATTGAACTGAAGCTTTCCATTGCACTATGAACTGAAGTTTGCGTGATTGCCTTTGCAAGTCAGGCTAAACTTCAGGTAAAAATATTTAAAATTTTGCTTTGATTAGGCTACACTTCAGGCAAAACATTCTGAAGTTCAAACTTCAAACATAAACTTTTTTTTACTTCAGGCCCGTATGTCTAAAGTTGCCCGAAAAGTGGGTATGCTTGTAAATTTTTTTTGCAAAGCGAGTATAGGTTAAAAGATAACCCAAAAACTGAGTATAAATGCAACCCCCCCCCCTCCCCGCCCGCTAATCTGAACGAGTCAAAAGCAGCCCAAAATGATATGCTTTAGGGTCTCATTGTTTGTTTTGGCCCTTTAGGAAATTAAGATAGAAGAAAGATTGATAATCAGCTTAAAGTATGTATATTTTGATATATATCGCCTCGCATTTGGTTCACGTCTTGAAGATTTGAGATGTATAATAATGATTTGTTCTCATTTGTGGTATTTCTATGTGTAGGAATCATTCAGATGCAATTTGTTACGAAACGAAGCGAATTGCATCGAAATTAGGAAGAAAAAGCAAAAAGTGAATCTGAGGGCCACAGTTAGCGCAGGGCATTGACTTTGGTGCAATTTACAGAATCAAAATATTTTGGGAACTAGAGCCAGCGCCCCATGCTGCCCTAGACACTCGGAACATAAAGTTGTCCTATTTCGACTAGGACTCGGTTGTTTTAACCACAAGACGCCCCCAACTAATATAAAAGCCAACCTAAACCTATTTTGAAAGGGGAACGCGAATTTGAGAGGAGAAGAAAAGGGACAAACTCTCGGGAGCACAAATTTGATAAATTCTTTCATCCCTTTTCTAGTACTCATTAGTTTATGTTTGAAAACCTTATTTTTGATGATCGTATAAATATGAGTGGCTAAGAACTTTTTTGTTCTAGGGTCATGGGTGAAATATGAATGTTGATGTTTGAAGTTTAATTTGACGAACTTGATTTTGTCATATTGGGTTGTTTATTTAATTCTGTTCTTAATTATTTGCTATGTAGCTAACAGTGAAATACTATCTACGAATCTAGAGTTGAACTCGAAAGTGGGAACTCTAGATTGCATATAGAATTAAATAGAGCAAGTTCTTAAACCTGGGCATCGGGAATGGATTTGTAATTAGGATAGACATATACCTAATTGCCTTGCTTGGTTGAAATACATGAATTGTAAATGCATTCTTGTTAATCTTAATTGCATGGATATATATGCATTAAGTTAACTTGGATAGATGAGTAAGGGCTCGACAGATTCTTATGAGTAATATCAACCATGTCAATCATAAATCTAGATAAATCAACAAGTAACTGTAAGCCAAGAACTCAACATGATTGTTAGCTAACCCGCGGCCCTGGAATATTCTCTCCTACTGATTGTTATTTGAAATTGCTATTTATTTCGGTTGATTTCTAGTTGATTCATTGCTTGATAATTTTAGGTAGTAAATTAGTCACTTCTATATTTTGTGAGAAATCTCTTGAATCAGTAAGTTAACTGAGTTCGAATCGGTTAATAGTTAATCATAAGTCTTCTTGGAAACTGTTGGCCCAAGAAGATGTGAAATTTTGAAGAATGACAAATGAACTCAGTCATGGATCATGTCCATCATGTGAAGCATTGTGTTTGTCAACCTATATATATGAGATGCACATGAAGGAGATAAGTCCCATTGATCAAGTAGCAATATCTCTTGAGCTGAAACCTATTTCAGTTCTTCCTACCACCGGGAAATTTGAGGCCGTTATCCCAAAACTCTCATTCAAAGGCGTAAATGGGTTTCTCATAATCAGCTCGAGGTTGCATATGGGATAAGGAGAGAAAGTCTCCTTATGAAAAGAGAATACAATCTAGATAAAAGATAGGGTTGGAGTTTGTGTAATTCAAGGACTCAACTTTGATGGAAGATCACCAACTGAGTCTCAATCATAACTCTAATTACTAACTTATTAAACATCAGTGATTGTTCTCTTTTACAGGTATTGCACAAACATAGAAGTTAAACTAAATTGAGAGCAGAAGAGCGAGGCAATTTTGCAAGAAATTTATGTGAGATTTGAATGTGCATTCCTAAAGCTACTTGGACAAGATAAAAGAACAAATTCCATTGTGTCTTTCTTTTATTCTAGTTCAATTGTAGTAGGTTATTTAAACTTGTACCTTTCAGCTTTCATAAAAGCAATTCTTCTATAGAAACTTGTACCAACAAACACGTTTCTGCCGCGTCTCTCTTTTTCTTCTTTAATTTTTTTATGTTGTTTTCTCTCAAGTATTAAATTCTTCAATCTTCTTGCTCAATTCCATATCAAGACACAAATGTGTGTTCTTCTTGTTCTTTCTTTTCTTACATGTTGAATTTTCTTAATGTAATTCTAGTCCTCTTTCTCAAACAACCCCAAAATCCCATAGGTTTCTTTAGTATATCTTGTTGTTATGGTGACCTTAATATGCACGAAAATTTGGTGCCAAAATTAATTGTGACTTTGTGTTTCAAGTAGTATACTAAAATTTCCTCTATTTCATGTAAATTCGGTGGGCCACCTTGTTCCTCCATTGTTAAAATAAAAGAGCAAAATTGATGCCCACATGGTGTTTGTTAAAATGCCTAATAGAATAAATTTGAACGCCGGTGAAGTCCAAGTAGCCGAGTGTAGTTTTAAATGATTTTGGGCGAAGTGTGGGGTGTTTGAGGGCATTGTATGTTGTTGTAAATTCTTGTAAGGTGTGGTTAGTGTACTAAATTAATGTAGTAATGTAGACTTTAGCTTTTTCATGCTTGCACCATAGTTAAGTTACGGTGATGTTAGACTAATTGAATTGTACGGTATAGGGAAGTGCTTTGTGATGACACATTTGATGCATGTTGAGCCAATATTGTGATTTGATTATGCATAGCCTTTTGTTTTAAGTGTGTGAGGTCCTCTTTGCCCCTCCCAATGACCTAAGGCAAAATTTCTTGATTCACTCTCATATTTGTGTTTGTCTTATGTAGGTTGCTATGGCTCGTGACAGTGCCGCTAAAGGAAAAGGGGTGGGGAAGTCATTCACTACTACTCCCCCTCCAAAGAAACGCAAGCAAGGTGAAAGATCTTCCCTAAGCCAAGGGAAAGCAAGTGGCCAGCGAGTCTACAAAGCAATCACGGCCTCAGTTGGAAAATTTTAGGAGATGATGCCAAGAAATGGCATGATACTTTTGTTCCATCTGGGAGATATGTGTCTGAGATGGGGATTTATGTGAAGGCCTTAGAACGGAGCTTCCCCATTGTACTTGCTACATTGAGCGACAAGAAGATGGATAAGTTCCTCGAAAATCTGGGCTCTGCAAATCTAAGCATGGTCAGAGAGTTATACGCAAACTAGGACACAAAAGAGGATGAGTCATGCGAACTTTCTAATGGATCGGGAGGCCTTGTGTCACTTTTGGGAGTTGATAGCCTAAACCCGCGAAGTCATATAAAGTTTGTCAAAAGCCCACGCTACCAAGCAATGCATCACACACTTTGTGGAATTGTTACCAATGCAAAGTGGACGTGGACTAAGGGGGATTTTCACCTTGAAATACTTAGGTTTGACTTCAACAAGACAACTAAAGTTTAGCAGAACTTTCTGCATACTATATAAATGCATGTGGAGCATAATAATGAGTGCACTCAAGCTCGGGTGTGCGTGATATACTTTTTGATGGCCGGGCGCCCCATAAATATGGGTGAGCTCATTCCTGGGGAGATGGATCGCACCCATTCTGGAGGGAGGATCAAACAGTTCTTTTATGGAAACATCCTGACATAGTACATGCTATCTCTTGGAGTACCAGAATAACCTGACTATGACGAGGTAGTGGAGGTACCTAAGACATTGCTAGACATCACATCCTTGCTAGAGTCCACATCAAAGCTCACCCAAGCTGCTCGGAATGAGAGTCACAAAAATTTTAACATGTATCTCTACAAAACCCTCAATGTTATTATGAGTAGGCTAGGGGTGTCAGAGGAGGAGTGCAGTCAATTGTGCAGTGATCTCTCCAGTTCTTCCAAGAAGATTTTGGGCATACCACCAGGTAGTCCCACTCATCCGTTTGAGGATGAAAACACATACAAGGAATCTGATGATGATGATGCGGATGATGATGGAGTTACGAGGCCAATGGATTTGGTATCCTTAGGAGATAATGATGAGCCCATTTGCCGCAATGGTAGGCATCCTGAGGAGGTAGACTCCGACTAGTAGGAAGTTCTTTTTTTCCATCTTACTCCATTTTTGAATTTATTAGGCATCGGGGACTATGCGTTGTTTAAGTGTTGGGTGGGGGAATACTCTTTGAGTTGTAATTGTATATACTTTTTTCTTTTCTAGTGTTACTGTTTTCTTTTTTTCTTTATTACCTTTTAGCTTAGTTTATGATTAACATAGTTTAAATTGGCTAGATTATAAAATAGATATAAAAATATTCAAAAGAGGCTTGGACTTTTTCCGACGATGAATTTGTTGGAAAAGTTTCTTAAGGGATTGAAGTCCGATTAAAAATACCAAAAAGATTTTCTTTTTTAGGTAGTTAGGTAGTATCCCTTGGTTTTTCTTTCGACATCGATTCTTTTAAGGGTGTAGCTCGAATCAGGTATTCTAGCTTGCTTTTTTTTCTTCCTAGTAGGGATAAGGGAGAAAACTGTGATTGCTCTAATGGACTTATTGACATGTTTGGTGTTGGCAAGTTAATATATGGCATGCACCCTGTCTTCCTGCATATATGATTTAAATTGTTTGAGCAAGTAAAGTAAGCAGACTTCTATGTGACGCCTTTTTCTCAGCTGATTGACTTGTATGTCACTTAGTGCATTGTTGCTTAAAACTTCTCAACTTGCTATGCTTGACTTGAGAGTCGCACAGAACCGTCTTGAGTCAGTCAAGTGCCATATATGTGTAAGGATTATTGAACTATCATGTATAGTCTAAAACTTGGCTTTGGTATATTAACCAATATGAAATTATTAAGTTGTGCTAGTCTAGTAGATAACGTAGGCATTTCTTGCTTGACCATGAATGTGCTTGTCACTGATAAATAATTTTTTCTCATTGCTACCCCCTTTGAGCTTATAGGCTGTTTCCTTGGCACCCACATAACAAGCCGTATTCCTAATTTGTTTTTTATTCAAGGTTGTTGATCCTTTACCTCCTAAGGAACTTAGTCGCTAAAAGAAATAAGGGAAGAAATTCGGGAGTTACTTTTGAGTGGAACCATGGAAGGGCCCTTAAGGTACACTAAAATTGTGAATAAAGTTCCCTAGCTTATGAACTTCAACGCATGGAGTGTGTGAAGAAAAAAAAAATATTGCAAGAAAAAGCAAATAAAAGTTCAAATAATATAAAAAGATAGACAACTCCTAATCTTTCTCACTTGTGCTAGTGAATCCATAGAGGTGCTTAATTAAAAAGAAAGCTATGTTATATATGGTGTATAACAAGTGAATGAGTTGAAAAAAAAAGGTTTGATTTGTGAGTGTAGTGTATTAAAGTGCTTAGGAGGGTTAATCACTATTTCTAAATATATCCTACCCGTCCCTTAGCCCACATTACAACCTTGAAGTCCTAATTGATCCTAGATTTGGCTAGCTTAGATTAGTAGAGATATATACAGTGGACAAGCTTATGGTACGACCATGGCACATGAATTTTTTGTGAGAGTGAGTGAATTTTATTCAATTGTGTGATGCCCTTAAATTATGTTCAATGACATATTTGAATGTGTGAACTTTAATATTCACTATTCTATTTGTGGTGAGGGCACTTGGTCTCATGACGGATTGGTGATGTTGTACACCTTCTTTTGTTGAGTGAGTGCGTGCGTTGAGGATGCTTAGTGTAACGATTCATCTCTTGAAGTAAGGTGGTTATGGAGAGGTTGCTTGAGTTGGTTGAATAGTATTGTATATACTTGGGCTAGTTTCAGAACGGGAAGAATGTGATATTTACATGTTCTTGCTTAACTGCCGATATCGATCATAGTCCAAAGATAGGGTGTTCAATTGAATTAATGGTGAAGTGCTCTTTTATAGTGATAAGTATGTTTTGGGGGATTAATATACTTTCATTGCTCGAGGATGAGCAAGAATCAAAGTGTGGGGTATTGATAATTGGCTTAAAGTATGTATATTTTGATATATAATATCACCTTGCATTTGGATCATGTCTTGAAGATTTGAGATGTATACTATAGTGATTCTTGCTCATTTGTGGTATTTTTATGTGTAGGAATCATTCGTATGCAAATTGGGATGAAGCAGCACGAATTAGAGCAAAATTGGGAAGAAAAAGCAAAAAGTGAAATTTGAGGGCTATAGCCAGTGCGCGGCACTGAATGTGGCGCAATTTACAAAATCAAAATATTTAGGGCGCTAGGGCCAGCGCCCCATGCTGCCCTAGACGCTCAGAACGCAAAGTTATCCTGCTTCGACTAGGACTCGGTTATTTTAACCCCAAGACGTCCCAAATGATATAAAAGCCCAACCTATACCTGTTTGGGGGGGGGGGGGGGCGTGACTTTGAGAGAAGAACAAATAGGGCCAAACACTCGGGAGCAAGGATTTGATCAGTTCTTCTATCCCTTTTCTAGTACTCATTGATTTATGTTTGAAAACCTTATTTTTGATATTTGTATGAACATGATTGGCTAAGAACTCTTTTGTTCTAGGGTCATGGGTAAAACATGAATGTTGATGTTTGAAGTTTAATTTGACGAAGTTGATTTTATCATATTGGATTGTTTATTTAATTCTATTTTTAATTATTTTGCTTAGTAGCTAACAGTGAAATACTATCTACGAATCTAGAGTTGAACTCGAAAATGAGAACTCTAGATTGCATATATAATTAAAAAGAGCAAGTCCTTGAACATGGGCATCGGGGAACATATTCGCAATTAGGATAGACATATACCTAATTGCCTTGCTTAATTGAAATACATGAATTGTAAATGCATTCTTGTTAATCTTAATTCCACAGACATACAGTCATTAAGTTAACTTGAATAGGTGAGTAATGACTCAACAGATTCTTATGAGTAATATTAACCCTGTCACTCAACAATCCATATAAATCAAGTAGTCATTTTAAGCCAAGAACGCAACATGATTGTTAGCTAACCCGTGAACTTGGAATATTCTCTCCTACTGATTATTATTTCAAATAGCTATTTGTTTCAGTTTGATCTCTAGTTAATTCATTGCTTAATAACTTTAGGTAGTAAATTTATCACTTCTATATTTTGTGAGAAATATCTTAAATCAATAAGTTAATTGAGTTTGAATCAACCAGCAGTTAATCTCAACTTTTCGTAGGATAATACTCTACTCACTAATCTATTACTTGATGACCATGTATACTTGCGTGAGGGTGTTTGGTCGCAACATAAGCCATCAACCACATTGCGGCTACCAAGTCAGAACTTGTAATCATGATGCCATATCTACAAAATTCATAAATTATACTAGTCAAATTAAATGTTTTCTATAATAATTTTGTTTGTTTCAATATTTTTGATTATTACAGTAATGTGCTATTTTTACTACTATTAATTTTATCTCTGCTGTGTTAGGCGTGATTAATTCTCTAATTGCTACTTTCAGATTTGGACACCTAACTTAGCTTTTCTCTTCTCATCTTGAAAAAGGAAAACTCTAGTTCTTCCTTTTCCTAGTTCAGATTCGACTCTGTAGATTGGGATTCTTAGTTTGTCACTGTTTTCATTTAGAAACTTGGATTTCCTTGTTCTCAGCTGGATTTTGGTTCTGAGATTCTGATTTTCCAATCAGGTTTTTTGAATTCTTACTTTTCGCCGGCGACTCCTGCTCTTTTCTTCCTATTCTCTGTTGTGCTTTTTGTGGGTGCGTGTGGGTGTGTTCTGTTTTTTTTGGACAGGTGCCTTATTTTTCCGGCGAGGATTTCCGGCAAGCTACAGTACTTCCGGCAACTCCCGTTCAGACTTTTGGCAGGACGCAACAGAACTACACACTTCGGTAAGCTTCAGGAAAACTTACCCCAGGTACTAGTCGCGGCGGCGAGGCCAGTTCGCGGCATTTGGGAGTGAAGAGCTAAGCAACACCGGCCGGGACGTGCAAGAGTCGGTAGCAGTTGACCTTGGGCGCATCAAAGCCTACTTTCAGGTTTTTCCACCGAGAGTTGGTACCTCCCGCTCTCTTGTTTACTTTGTACACCTTTTTACGTATTTTACCTAGCATTCCGTGTGAGGTTTATTCTGGTGCTATCTAGTTTGCCTGTTTTTACGTATCCCGCTATAGTGCGTGTGCGCGTCACTATTCTCCATAGTAGGTTGGAGGGACAGTGGCCACGGCGGGGGATGATAGTGTAAGGTCATATCCTCGGAGGGTGGGGGCGTTGGCGGGGGTGAGTAGGGGGCAGGGAGTGGTCCTGCGGGTAGGGCGGGAGGTAAGGGTGGGAAGAGGGTAGAGGACGCTCATAGATTAAGGATTGGGTCGTGGAACATAGGCACTCTGGGGGTGGCCCCGGTGGATGAGAAGATGCGAGAAGCGAGGCTGATGTGGTTCGGGCATGTGCGGAGGAGAAGTCCTGATGCCCCGGTGAGGAGTTGTGAATAGCTGGCGATGGTCGGCGTTCGGCGAGGCAAAGGGAGGCCTAAGAGGTATTGGGGAGAGGTGATTAGGCATGACATGGCTAGAATGCGGGTTTTCGAGGACATGACCCTTGATAGGAAAGTTTGGTGGTCTAGTATCAGGGTTGTAGGATAGGGCCCCTAGAGTTTTTCGTACTACTCACCCGGGGTTGGGTGAGGCTTGGTAGGGCCATCCATTGATGATTTGTGTTTTGGATTGTGTCTCCCTTATGGTAGTTATTTATGGTAGTTATTGTATGATATTATTGCATGCTATTTTATTTATTATTCTTATATTTACATGATTATTTACGCTATTTCTGCTGGATTTACTAATGCTCTTTTTTTTGTTTTTGTTTTTCCTTTCCTTCACTGAGCCGAGGGTCGATTGGAAACAACCTTTCTGCCCTTTCGGGTAGGGTTAAGGCTCGTCTACATATTACGCTCTCCAAACCCCACTTTGTAAGACTATACTGGATAATTATTGTTGTTGTTAATAAGCTAGAACGAGAGCAGCCTCCGATTAACAATTGAACTACATCCCGTTACAAATCGGGTCATGGGGGCACACTTGTAATTATAGTAGCCAAATTATTTTACTGGCTGATAAGAAAAGTTAAACTAATTACCTTAGAAAATTGATATCATACTTGACGATTCTACCCTTTGAATCGGTCATGATAGACTCCCCTAACTTTTCTAACTGTGTCCCACATACTCATTGCATACGTTGCTAAACTTGCGGCCAATTTTCAGGGCTTTGAATTTCTCACAGCCACATGGTTTCTTTCTTTTTATTTTAAAATACTATAGCAACTAAAAACTCACCCAACTCCGGCAAGTTTCCAAAACAAATTCTAGCCCAATGCATATTTTCAGTAATGGATTTTTACGTTCCTATATTATATATGAAATCTTTTACCTTTTATATTTAAGGTTTGATTTAATTATAAATTTATATATTAAATTATTAATTTTATATTATATTTAATTAAGGGTTTAACTAATGAGCAAATTTTACTCCTTAATTAAAGGTATCCATATATCCCATGTTTCTATCTTCCCTTAATTCCTACATTTCTTTCTCCTAATTCCAGCGTCATTTTTTCACTCACATTTTTTTCTCTTCTCCATTCCTTCTTCTTCTCAAAAAATACAAAGATGAGAGTATAATCAGATTTTTAGCTAAAGAGATTCAATATGAAACCCATTGTTACGGTTATTATAATTTCTGATAATTGTCAGATATTGTTCTGAATTTTAACAAGTACGAGATCGAGAGTAGATATATGATACAGAAGACTTCCTCAATCGATCAATCAACAATTCCCAATTGTAATTTTTTGGTGTAGCCATATGAATCTTCTATAAGTGTGACAGTGTGGGTGCAATTGTAGTTTATTTGTAGTTTTTGGTAGAAATTTTGTAGATGAAGAGCAAATTTTATTGTCAACTTTTTTTTCCACATAAGATTGTAGTGTTATTTGTAGTATAAATGTAGTAATTATGTAGATACTCTTAAAAACAATACAACTTTATACAATACCAAAACCGATTTGCAGTTTATTTGTAATTTTTTTGTTGAAATTTTATAGATGAAGAGAAAATTTTGTAGTCAACATTTTTTCTTCAACATAGATTGTAGTGTAAATGTAGTAATTTTGTAGATACCCTTCAAAATAATACTGCTTTATACATGCGTAAGCTGATTTGCAGATTTTTTGTAGAAAATTTGTAGATTAGGAAAGAATTTCATAGTCAATATTTTTTTTTAATATAGATTGCAGTTTAATTGTAGTATAAATGTAGTAGTTTGTAGATACCATTAAAACAATATTGAAAAATATTTAGTCGCCTAATTTGGAAGGAATAAGCTATTCAAATATTTATTTCAGATTTGTACGCGTCTAATTTGGAAGGAATCAATTGAATATTTAATGAATGGTATAAATTTTTCAGATTTGTAGGCGCCTAATTTGGAAGGAATCAATTCTTAATATTTGATATTTAATGAATGATATAAATTTTATAGCAAAAATATAAATATAACGAATAATAATAAAAATATATATATTTTTAATAATAAGATTTCATATATAATATAGATAGAAAAAGATTCCTTTCAGAAATCATTACTTCTTTTGGGTAAGCCAAAATGATAAAAGCCCTTTGTTAAAGTTTTTTTTTAATTAAAAACTCTGTGAAGTTCACTCATTGTTCTTTATATTTTTTAAAATTATTTATTATTGGACCTTCGCGCGTGGATAACCATTTTCTTTGTATTATTTGGGCCTATAGATTTATTTTATTCTCTTTTTCTTTAGTAAACTCAAAGGGTTATTTGTTGTTTCTTTTAGTATTCCTCCACCTCTTAATTCATTAAAAATATTATTGGTCTCCTTAATCTGAAATACAATGAGGCGTTGTGCTCTCCGAAAAATATAAGAATATATACAAAGGTAAGACGAATTATCACCAACACCATTTATAAATTGTATTAACAACATCTATCTTCTATAAAAGAGTAGATTTTTTCTAAAAGATCACATAGTTTAGTTTTTCATAAAAATTTTATGAAGAAAGTTTTGGAAAAAAGATTCGTGCCTTGGTGTTGGATTATATTTTGTAAAAATTAATACATTTTGGGAAATTTGTTGAAACGAAAGGAAGAAAAGTGATTTTTGATTTGTAAAATGAAATATTTTCTAAAATCTTGAGTTGACCGGATTTAATTTTAAAATACACATTTGTTATGTTGCTTTAATAAGTAATAGAAAGAAACTTCATTTTGTTATCAAGGAAAAAGAGAGGAAGTTCATTCATAGTAAAAGCACCCTCATATATGCGGCTAATATAAAATCAACACCCTGACAAGTAAATATAGGTGATCTAATTTAGTGCTAATTTTAAGATTGCATGAATAATTAATTATATGTGCAGTTTATATGAACCTTTTATAAAGACTACTAACAATTACTTTAATATTAAGCTGATTTTAAAAAAAATTAGATATCGTTATTGACTTAATATTTCATTGCGCTCTAAAGTTGTAGTGTGCAATAAATAATTAATGTGTAAGATTACAGAATACCTGTTAATATTTTGAAATAAGCCAAATTTAACAAATATTTCTAAGTAAGTGCTACACATATCATTGTAATATGAACTAAAAATGAGAATGGACATGAAATATCTTAAGTTCTAAATTTTTTTTATCATAATATATTAGGTAATAGGTAAATACACTCGATAGTTGCAGACTGAGGCGAGTGGATGGGGTATTCTAAGATGCATGTCATTCCATTTTCGGCTTTGATTTTAAATTCTTGTCAATTATTTCAACTCTCTTTATGCTAGACTAATGCAAAGGGAATTTTTCAAGCATTTTAGACTACTTCTCATTAAAGACGAAAGAATTAAGTTAGAACCTTGAAATTTGACTCAATATTATGGAATTCATGATGAATTGTGCTCTTGACAGAGATTTAATAATGAATCAGACATCGAACTCAACGCTCTGTCTCGCAATTTCAAAAAATGTCTTGTGCTTGCTTAATATCTGTGCTCATCAAATAATTTGTGATATATGAATTACTCAAATTTGACATTTTCTTGCCACCAGGTTGACAGCCATTTAATTGACTTGCTTTTGCAGGCAATTTAGTTATGGCCTTCTGCTGATGATTAGTAATCCATATAACATTCGACATGTCTTTGTACACAATGTTCGAAAATTGTGACAACCAGTTGATGATAATTCTGAGATTTTTCCAGGAAGTGCGTGCGAACCATGTATCCAACAGAGTTCAAAAAACTATGGGTAACATTTTTTTTTCCTTTAAGAGCTATGTGACTCATCTAAAAGCTCCTTTTGTTGATAAGCTAGGCTTGAAATAGTGAACTTCCAGATTTAAGAACAATTCCTCAATGTTTTGTTTATCTTTTGTTGCCAGCAGTCCAGACACATAGAGATACCCGACATGCCAATGTTGGAACCTCCGTTAAAATGGACATAGATGCAGGATACAGTAATATTTTTCATTTATCTCTTTAGTTTTCTATTTCCCTTAATCTGTTTCTTTTACTTACGTACATTTATATGTGTCCTGTTTTTCTCTCTTCAATTGTTACAGGGGTGGACAACTACATCTACCTTCATATGTGATGCGGATACATGGAGCAAGAAAAAGAGTGAAAAGAGCCCCTAAAAGGCAGTTACAAATTAGCTTTGTAAGTTCATGAACCACTGATTAATTCAATCTTAAATCTAGAGATTGTGTTTGCTTTGTATGCTCGCATCAGGAAAATTGAGACACTTGTTCTTTTTTTTATCATATCTAGGCTCTTCATACTATGAGATGTAGCAAATGGGGAACAAAAAAAGAGTAATTTCTGTTGTTGACAAAATATGGGATGGTGGCGGTCATTTGCCGATTGGTTGTCCCTGATGACATTAGTTACTCTATACTTCAACTTTATGTTGCTCGGATTCTCCGAAAATATCGTCGGGTGCGTGTCAGATTCTCCAAAAGCAGTGAGAATCCGATACGGGTGCAGCAGTATTTCGAGAGTCCGCGCAACATAACTTCAACTATCCTTATAAGATTCATAAGGAACTTTATCTCTCATTTATAAGTAGATGAATCTAATAAGTTGTGTAAATGGTTCAAGTCAAGAACTGCAATCGCTGTAGTTTCTGTCGTCTGCAGGTCCTTTGTCAAAAGAATCAGATATAGAGGATGATTCACTACTCACGATGTGGAATTGGATAGGTAAATCTGTCAAGAAGAGAATAGAGAAACTTCTCACAACGATTTGACGTCAAGCTCAAAACTTCTTATAGTCTCCAATTGTTTCTTCGTTTTATCTTCTAGATACTAATGCTTCCAATAATATCTGAAAGTATATATAGCAAATTTTATTGGGGCGAAGTTATAATCTCAAATCATATAATTTTTGTATCTGTTGGATTTTCATTCTAAGGCTTGCTTCTCCATGGTTGAACATATAGTGCATAAAATGAAAGATGAAGAAAGTTTCTTCTACCCGCACAACCTTGATTATCAAGGTCGTGCATACTCCATGCATCCAATTAAACTATTTTTGTTCTAAAAACTGTCAGGGTGTCCTAAAGTTTGCATAGGGCAGTCTGAAGATACATTTAAATTGGAAATATATTTGTTGGTCATGTGGACAAATCATTAGTTGAGGGTGAAATAGTTTCTATTGAATAATTTAACCATTTCTACTGGAAAAATCGCTCGAAGGAAGTGACTGACATGTGGTTTCTATTAAAGTAGTTCGTCAGCATGATTGGCAATATTTTAGTCGGAGCTTTATGAACGACGTTCCTCACCAATTGATAGGTCATGTATTCCAAATTATTTGGTGTTGAATCCATAACAACTCGGAGATTTTCCTTTGTTTGTTCCACTAACTAATGGAAAAGTTCCATCAAAAGAATTCGTCTTTTTGGTATTCTTCTCAAAGTCACTGAATACAGGTAAATGAAAGTTGTCAATTCATGGTTGGCCTAGAGACTGGTGTACTCAAGTTGCATCTGGAATATCTTTTCATTTATGGCTTTGAGAGAAATTGCTAAGTATTTTATTCTTTGTGACTCATTTTCTCTGTGATATACTTTTTTTGTATTAAATTGTTAACATTCTCATTACCATAAATCTCATTTTCATATCTGCCCATTCACCTACTAACTTGATTGAGTTAACAACAAACATTGCCCACCTCCCTGTTTGGTTTCAGTCATGTGAAGATCGTTGAAAGATGATATCTTGGCCTAAAGCTAAGCAATTTATTAAAAATCAGCCTTCTCTGCTTGCATATCTCTCACTAGTTAAATTCAAATTTTTGTTCTTTTTTGTTCTTTACCTTTTATTTTGGTGAGCACTAACAATTAATCATTACGTACAGGCGTTCTTTGTGATGAGCTGTTAAGAAGAAAGCTAAGAAGAAGAGTGTACAACTTGTAACAATCCAAGCCAGCACCAAAGCTCTTGCACTCCTTCATTTTCCTACTATATAGGGAGTTTCTTTCTCTTCGACAATTGTCACTCTTGCCAAAGATGTAAAACTCTCTGATTTACCCTCGTATTACTTGGAAAGCCCTCTCCTGCGTTCATATACTGAAAGATTTAAACATGCTACGTACCCCTCAAATTCACAAAGCTTCTCATGATATATATATATATATATATATATATATATATATATATATACACACACACACTAGCTAAGAGATAGATAATTTTTCTTCATAGCAGGGTTTTCTTTTTTCAACTTAGATCACTTACTTGATGGGTAATTGCGCCATAAGGGTTGATAAATCGAACAAAGACGAAGTACATGAAGTGGATGAGGATGCATCATCCACTGTTTCTAGTGAAGAAGAGCAAGATGCATTTGAAATCGTTGATTCTCCAACGGACGTACGAAGATGAAGGGCTATTATTGTCACAACGATCTTGATTGCCTTCAGTGATCATACATAAAGAACGATGATCTTTATCCTCCATATTACTAACACATCGAAACCATTGATCTTGAAACATGCCATCCCCACCCCCATTTAATTTTCGGTAATTCTTGATATCGGAGAAGAAGATATATCCAACAAAAAAAGGGGAAAAGAAGCAACTATTTTTGAGTCAGCGTGCCTTATCTTCGCATTCGAGATCATCTTTTTCTCTATATATGGTTGGTTTCAAATGAATGTCTTGAATAGAGTGGCACTAACTTGAAGAAGACAAGCACGACGAACCAATCGTACATATAAGTTTAATTTAATGCAGCGAAAATTTAAATTTTACACAATTTAAATTATAATTAAATGTAATTTATATCTATATATACATATCTAAGTCTGTCTGTCTGTCTGTCTATATATATATATATATATATATAGTACGAAGGCCCTTAGCGAAATATCGTTTGTCTTTTTTATCTTTTTTAAAATAGAGTTCACATTAGATAAAATTATCATTTAAATATTTTCCTAATATTTAAAAATAGTCATTTAATTAATTCCTTACTATTTAGAAATAGTTATTTAATCACTATTCCTATAATACTTATAATAATATTGACACACATACTAGAAAACATTTTCATTCTCTTCACAATAGGAAGTTTTCGTCCAACTCTATATTTAAGAGTATTATTAAATTTTTTCTTTCTAATTTAGGATTTTCTTTTTTAATTAATTAATATTTGTCCAATTTACACACAATAGGAAAGTTTTAGCTTTTCTTTAGATAGTAAAATGTTAACTAATTCATATATACTAGGAATCTTTTGATTCTTTTGCTAAAATTAGAAATTTTATTTTAACCAAGTATAGCTATTTATATCCACCAGTTACATTTGGACTCTATAACTAATCTATAAATTGTTCCTATCTAAGTAAAGGTATTAAAAAACTCTTTCCAGTACCTCTCTATCTTTACTTAGGATAGCTATCCGAAGACTCTAGGACTCTTCTCCATTTATTAAACTGTTGTCCTCTAATATGCATTTGTATTGCAATCTTTAAGGATGTGTCCACCCTATCTCTTTTTGTCTTGAAATCTTCTTAAGTTTCTTTCACTCCACAAGTGGTAAATAGTAGCAGCATATAAGAATTGTAGAATTTGTGCTCGTGGTCTGTTGTTTCTTAATTTTCTGCTAACACATTCTATTTCTTCTTTCCAGTTGCTGACCTCCTCTTTTCTCCTAGCAATAGAATGATTGAATTCCAGATGTAGTTATAGTAGCTGCACTGGAAGAATAAATGCTGCAAAGTCTCCTCAGCTCCTGTATTACACAACACAATTTGTTTGGACTGTGATACCCCATTTCTGTATTCCACCCACAGTAGCTAACCTCCCCATGAGTGCCAGCCATAAAATAAACTTGTGTTTTGGAACAGTATTTGATCCCAATACAAGTCCTCTCCATTTCATCTTCTGGTACTGTGGTAGAAAGGCTTAGTATGCTTTTTTTATTCTGAACTTACCTGTGGTGTAGCAATCTTGTAATGCCTCAAGTAAGTCCTTGTTCAAGTACCAATTCTTTGCATCCATTATTTTTCGTACTATCCAACAAGCTTTGGCTGGAGTTGTCATTTGTTGTATGTCTTGCCTTTTGATATAGAATGTGTGGATACATTTTATCCACAGAGAGTCTTTCTTCATTGTTACTGCCCATAATAACTTGCTAAGTGCTGCTTTGTTCCACGAATGAAACTCTACAAAATTTAGACCCCCTGTTGTATATGGTTTACACAATGTCTACCATGGAATTAGTGCTCTCCTTGAGCTCTCATGACTGCCTGTCCTTAAAAAGATTCTGCATATTCTTATCATAAGCTGAATGACCTTCTTTGGGATTAAGAGCACCTGGGCCCAATAAGTTTGCATCTCAAGTAGAATACTTTTTGTGAGTTAGACCCTTCCACTATATGCTAAATACTTCGTAGATCAACACCTTATTCTAGAAGTCATTCTTTCAACTAGTTGTATGCACTGTTGAACTGTGATCTTCTTTGATGATATAGGGACTCCCAAATATCTGAATGGTATCTTCCCCTCTGAAAACTACATCTCCTCTAATATTTGATTCTTCAGCCATGAGTTAACACATGCCACATATAAAGAGCTCTTCTCAAATTTGCCTTTAATCTAGATATTTCTAAGAAGAGATTGAACTGTTTCATCATCAACTTCACTAAAATTACATTAGCTCTACAACACATGATTAGGTCATCCGCAAAACATATGTGAACTATCTCCACCTTGTTGTATCTTGGATGATAGTTAAAACTGGATTAAGCCTCAACTGTTTGAGATATCTATACAAATATCACTAAGACAAAAAGTATGGAGACATTGGATCTCCCTGTCTTAAACATCTCTTGGCTTGGAATCTTGGTGTTAGTCCTCCATTGAACATCAAAGAGTAGCTTACTGTACTTGCATATTCCATAATCCAGTTGACAAATTTCATAGGCATCCCAAATTATGACAGAATCATTCTGAGGAACCCCCAGTTCACTATATCATAAGCTTTCCCAATGTCTACCTTCACTATACATCTAGGAGACACTCCTTTTTGTTTATATCCCTTTACCAATTCATGAGCCACAATCACATTATCTAGAATATTCCTCCCCTCAATAAAAGCTGATTGTGAATGTCCTACTAGGTGGTCCACTACTAGTTTTCGCCTAGTAGTAATAACTTTGGCAATCAAGTTATACAGTGTTGTACGACAAGCTATGAGCCTGAATTTTTTCACAAAAGAGGGGTTTTTGACAAAGGGAACTAGTGTTACAGTAGTACAGTTTACCTCTTTTAGCAGTTTTCTAATTTGAAAGAGTTATGTTGTTGCCTTTGTCACATCCTTCCTAATCAAATGCCAGTAATTCTTAAAATTTTCTGCTGGAAACCCATATATACTAGGAGCTTTTTCAGCTGGCATGTCCTTTAAGGCTTGAACTATCTCAGTTTCTATCACTTCTTGAATAAGGAGTAACTTATGCTCAGTAGTATACAAGGTCCATCTCTTGTAATATTTGGATCTAAGCATGGCATTTCTCCTTCACTTGTGCCCAACAGCTTTTGGAAAAAACTAGTAAACTCTTTTTAGATCAGAACATGGTCATGTATTTGAGTGCCATCTTCTATACAGGTTGATCGAATTCTGTTTCTTGCTTATTTTGCTTTCAATGCTGCATGGAAAAATCTTGTGTTTGAATTACCATATGCTAGCCATGTTGCTCTTGATTTTTGTCGTATCACTTGTTCATGAATTGTTGCCCATTTCTCTAGCTGCATTAGAGTATCTTTTTTCAGTTATTATAAGTTGTTCATTGAACAAGTCTACACTTAGGTCTAGCTGAACTCGTTGCAGTTCTTCTTCCAGTTTACTGATCTTCCTCTCCAGCATTGACATTTCTTTGTTCATCTGAGATGTTTCTATTTCTATGAGCTTCAATTTCCTCCAGATTGAATACATGGTATGTCCATGTACATGCTGTTCCCACACTTTTTTTACTGCTTCTTTGAAACTCTCCTAAGATAATATTCTATTGACTAATCAGAATGGCCTTGTCATTTTCTACTTAGCCCTTTCTATTCTGATTATAATTGGAGAGTTACCTGAACATTCTGGTACATGATAGTATGCTTCCTGTTTTCCATACTTCATAAACCATAAATCATTTTCAAATGCCCAATCAATCAAGTTGTAAATTCTTTCCTTTGCCTCTAGTTTATTGCACCGTGAGTTTTTGCACCCTTTTCTATTTAGTTGACCTAAACCAATTTCTTGAATGCAATTTTGGAAATTTTCCATTTCTGATTGTTTAACTGGGATCCCATTAACTCCATCATGCACATAGAGAATTGCATTAGTCTCCAATCACCATCCAAAATTCTGTGATAGAACTGTTAACTTGCCTTAACATTCTCCATAGCTCTTGTCTTTCCTGTTGAGTATTCAGTCCATTAACAAAAGTTATCTCGCAAGCAAACTATGACTCCTTGTCCTCTACATTGCAATGAACTAGTTGCATATGAGATACTAGGATATTCACTGAAAGCTTATTAGGTTTCCAACAAATCCACACCCGGCCTCTATTGTTGACTTGGTAATTAGCATGTATATTCCATTCTGCTACAAACTTTAGTTTTATTTTCTCTGCTCTATTCTGCTTTATTAGTTTCTAGACATCCCAGCAGTACCATTTTATTCTTAAGCAAAAAGAATTTCAATTCTTTTGCTTATAGGGCTTATATTTCAAGAGCATATAATCTTGGTGGGTCTTTGTTCTTTATATCCCCTTTTCCCATATTGGCATTAGCTTTTTCAGGTTCTATCCTCAATGCACTGAATCTGTTTTTTTGAAGGAACTGCTCCACATCTTCAGTTACTATCAAGGTCCTCGACCTATTGCCCTTTACTCCTATCATTTTCTGCTTTCCTCTATTTTCTTGAACTTTCTGATTCTCCTCTATTGTATTTACTTCTTAATTCTCCTTCTCTAGTTCTTCATTTGGTTTGCCAGTAACTTCAATCACAACTTCAGTAGTTGAACCTATATTAAGTTTAGCCTTTCATTGCTGCTTAATCATCTTCTTTTGCCTCCTTGGTACTTGCTGGACATTACTATCTTTACTTACTCTGTTTTACTCCTTACAGCTTGCTTTATGTCTTTCAATTTGTAAGCATTTCTAATAGTAATCTGGTCTCCACTCATACTCAATCATCTGTTCATAGTACCTACCATCAGGTACCTCTAAAGTACTGAATCTGGGAGGGGTTGGGTCACATCTGTTTCAATAAGTACCCTTGCATAGGATATTGTTTCTTCATTTACTGTTAGCTTATCAGTACAAATTGGCTTACCCAAACAACTAGAGATATGCCCCAAGTTTTCTGTGTCCCAATATTAGGTAGGTAAATTAGGAAACACTACCCATATTGCACTGCATTGATGGGTTCTTCAGCTAGTTCGAAATTTGGCTCCCATTGTTTTAGAATCATAGACCTGTTATTATAGGTATAAGTTCCATTCAGCAATATCTTCAATTTGTCCTCTTTATCATCAAATCTGAATATGAAAGACCCTTCATCATGTAGATATACCTGTGGAGTTGTGACAGTATTCCATACCCCATAAACAAATCTAGCATCTCTTTAAAAGTTTGATTACCCCTATTACATAGCCAATTAGGACTGACCTCCACTTTTGATTCTGCTTTTCTATAGCACCTGCACTTAGTTCAACAATTTTATTTCCATCTTTCAATTTCAGAGGAAAGTAATTAAGCTCTTTCTTTAATTGTTGAGCTTGATTACCGTTAACCACCTCCGCCATTGTTGGTTTGACCACACTTGAGCTTGTTGAGAATGTTAATTTCCTTGCCGCATTGTATGGTTCAGGTTGCTGGTTCGCTTCCTCCAACGGTTGCTACTTTGGTATCTCTGACTGAGCTTGGTTCATTGCTTGCAGTACTGTTGGAGCGCTTCCCATCCCCATCATCCATTGCCCTATTTGAATTGGGGCTAAAGTTTGTGGGACTCCCATTTCTGGTGTAACAACTCTCAGTGATTCGTCTTTTGCTGAGGATAGAGTGGTGTCCACTACCGCCGCCGAAATTTATTTCTTCTTCTGGCGAGCCATGGAAAGAGTACGTTAGTTAGTTTCTCTTAACATACGCCTCTAAAGCTTCTCTCTCCTTCTTCGTTCGACAGCTAGGCACACTACTAGCTGGAATTCCCAGAAACGTTTTAATTTAGGAGTAATAAAATTTTACACTTGAAAAGTTCTTAAAATTTTAACTAATTCATGCAGACACTAGGAAAGTTTTGATATAAATTTTTGACATTAAATTTTTTATAACTATAATAGATGAAGACGAGCTCTTTGAGAACTTACTAGAGTCTATTTTCTAATAAAATTTTCACCCAATTTTATATACGCATGTAATTCTATAAAAGAAGTTACAATTTCATCTTTTCATAATCATAATTTTGCCTTGTTGTAGCAACAACTACAAAATTATGGGTTTTGGGTTTTCTTTCTTTGAGCGATTCTTTTTATTAGCAGTAGAATTTTGCATTCATGTATTTGTATTAGTAGTTGAATTTTGCATGCACGTATTTAATCAATACATCTTATTTTGATATTCTGGATTGTAAAGCTTGGTTGAATAGAATCCTTTTTGTATTAGACACTATGCTTTAACCTTTAGTCAAGTTATTTCTTTTACTATTTTTCGTGCTCTTATTGGACCTTTTTCCTCCGTTTTTAGTTGCTTTTAATAGTTTTTATATTGGACAAAACTGTATTAAATTATTTATCTTAAAATTGTAAGATTTTGCAATTAACTAAAATTTTAGTCATTTTTTTATTTGAACTATGTAGGAAGTCCTGATATTTAATACTCTAAAATCAATTAATATTTTACCTTATGAAATTTTTAAAAATAATTTATTCATTGGAACTAAAATGCACGTCCGTTAACTATATTATATTAAAAGTACGAAGCCTCTATCGAAATGTTGTTCGTCTTTTTTACCCTTTAAAAATAAATTTTGTGCTAGACAAAATGTTAAATTGATTATTTATCTAATATTTAGGATTCTTAAATCAACTAAAATTTTAGTTCTTAAATCTAACCTTATTTGAACTGCTTAAAAGAGTCCCAATATTTAAGACTTCAAAATTCATTAAGATTTGTATTATATAAATATTTCCTTATTTAATTTCTGTCATAATGTTAGAAATATTAACGTGATTTAGAGTTGGAAGCTAAATGGATTTATTATTGTAAGTTAAAACCAAACTTGCATGGGTTTTAGGTTAGGACAGTTTTAGGTTGTGCAAGTATCATAAAATACTAGAGTAATGCCAAAAACAGGAGACAAGCATTTATACATCAATTCATGTACGTATTTTCAAAACTTGTCTTTGTCTATTTTTTCCTCCAAACTTATTAGTTTTTCAATATGTATAGTTCCTTTATGTGTGGTGTGGATATACATATGTTCTTCCCGAGGCTTGGATATGATAATATATTTTAAAAATTTATTCATCCATAGTATTTGAGATATGACGTTACTTATGTATAGATTTTTTTTCGAAGAGCCAATAAATAGAAGATCGAGGTACGATTATTACTTCAAACATGTTTGTGCTTTGATTTTAAAATGATTTCTTCAAAGTATGCTCTTTTAGATAACTTTTTTATGTATGAAATTGTTGAGTTGTCTGAGTTTAAAGGCCTCTTTTCCAACAGAGCACGCTAAGGTGATCATCTCGATGGATAGTTATTGGCAAGAGATTTAAAAAATATGTCAAAGCGTATTATGCTATCAATAGGTAATTTTTCCTCATGATGTTGCAGACATGGAGTTGTGATGACCTAAAGGGTCATCACTTATTTTTAATCAAATTTTATATTATTGAGATCATGAAAATCTCATTTAGAGTCATTTCTGATTTGCGTGTGCAGTCCGAGCACGTAGCCGGAAAGCTTAAATATGAAATTCTGTAAAAAATAATAAGTTTTGATGTTAAATGAATAAATTTGACTTCGGTCAATATATTGGGTAAACGGATCCGGTCCTATAATTGGACGGTCCCGCATGGTTCGTAGGAAAGTGTAGAACTTGGGCGTATGCCCGGAATCCAATTCCGAGGTCCCAAGCCCGAGAAATAAATTTTTGAGTAAAATTATTTTTGGAAATATTTAAGGAAATTTGAAATGAAATCTGATTAGAAAGCAATGATATCGGGACTGTATTTTGGTACCGATGTCCAATACAGGTCTTATAAACGGTTTAAGTCGTTTATATAAGATTTGGTTGAAAACGGATGTCGTTTGATGTGATTCGGACTTAAAATGGAAAACTTGATGTTTTAGAAAATTTCAAAGAATTTATGGATTTTGAGGTTTAGTTCGATGTATATGATGTTATTTTGGCAATTTGATCGCACGGATAAGTCCGTAGGATATTTTTGAGGTTGTGTGTATATTTGATTTGGAGCCCCGAGGGCTCAGGTGAGTTTTGGATAGGCCACGAGTGCATTTTTGAACATTGAAAATATAGCTGGTATTTCTGATATGCATGCTTCGTATTTGCGAAGCCAGCCTCAGAAATGCGAGCTCGCAAATGCCAGCAATGCATCGCAAATGTGAAGATGAGACCTGGGGAGGCCTGGTCGCAAATACGACTCATTGGTTTACAAATGTGAAGGCCGACGCAAATGCGACGTCTCAGATTGCAAATACGAAACTTACCTTTTCCGCATGGGGTTGCAAAAGCGACGCATCTATCGCAAATGTGACAATTCTTTCGCAAATGCGAAAGCTGGAAATTTCTGAGGGGTTCGCAATTACGAACTCATATTCGCAATCCCACATCTAAGACCTACATTTTTTTATACTTAGCCGATTTTAAGTCATTTCTCACATGTTGTTCAAGCACACACTCTTTTGGGCGATTTTCCAAGAATAAGTCTTCTTCCAAATAGTTGTAAGGTAGTTGTTACTCATTTCATACAATCATTAATATATTCTAATATGATTTCAACCAAAAATCAAAGATTTTTATGGGATAAATGAGTGTTTTGGATAGAACTTAGATTTTTCAAAAATTGAAAATTTGGACCTCAATTTGAGGTCCGATTTCAATACAAATTTCCAAAAATCTTCTTTTCAATATTTTTCAGAATACTTTCAAACCATGAAGAGGCAATAACAATATTAGTAAGCTCAAGGCAACAATACCAGCAGGCGCAAATAATCACCTTAGGATTACGACCCGATTCAACATAAAAGTAAATTGTGTACTGCCGAGGGTCGAACGGCTCGAATCATAGATGCATTATTATCCCGCTCGCGAACTATCCATACGACATATTCAACATAAAATAATCAATCACATTGCTCGCAAATCATACATGCGACGCAGGTACACGTAAAAATATATGCTCAAATAGAAAATTAAGAGTTTATCGGGGAATAATAATTCGAATAAAAGCCACTTTCTCTTTTAGTGATTTGAGAAAAGAAGTCAAATCCTTTTGAGAATGTATTTATCAACTCGATGTGGATTAAGTAATTCAAGCTATCAATAAGATTACAAATATTCCAAGTATAACATGTTTTTGGGTCCTAGAATATTCGAATTTAAACATAATAGTAGCTACGCACAGACTCTTGTTACCTCGTGTGTACGTAGCACCCACAAATAGGAGCACATAACCAATTAATTCACCTACGGGGACAATTCCTTCTTATAAGGTTAGAAAGGAGACTCACCTCGCACCGAAGATCCATAACCGGCTTCCAATTCCCTTCCAACGACTCCAATTGATGCACAATGCCCCAAAATTATCCAAATAATGGGCAAACTAATAAAAATTTACTCTGATACTTGTAACAATTCAAATTATATAAGTTCTCAACTCCGCTCGAAAATTTGACCAAAATGCCCTCGGGTCCACGTGTCGGGATTCCGAAATTTTTCGAAGATAAATTTTATCCATGAACTCAAGAACTCAAATATATGATTTCCTCTTAATTTCATACTCAAAATCATGGTCAAAATACAAGAATACTAATTTTCTAGGTTTTCCTCAAACCCCAAGTTTTCTACCAATTTTCATGTCTAAATCTATATATAAACCTTGTATTTTACTCAAACCAGTAGGAGTCACTTACCTCATGCTTGGTGATGAAAATGACACTCTAAAGTTGCTCCAAAATCGTCTCCCGTGGAAGAAATAAGAGAAAATGAGCAAAAATCCGGTATTAAAAGAACACTGCCCAGGCGCCCCTTCTATGCGACCGCAAACAATGCTCCGCGATCGCATAGGCCAACTGCTGCGTCCCAAAATCCTTCTGTGCGATCGCACGCAAGCTCCTGCATTCGCACAGGCCAAACGCATCCTAGCCTCCAAACGCACATTGTGCGATCGTAGCACCAACCTCGCGATCGCATAAGCCCTAGCTTTTCCTCCTCTGCGATGACATTGCACTTCATGTGATCGCACAGGCCAAATTCCAGCTCCTGAACTCTTGCTCTATACCCTCTCACGCGATCGCATAGAGAAAAATCCTGTTGCACTTCTACTAGAAAACCAGCAATCATCACAAGGCAAAAATCGATCCGTTGAGCATCCGAAACGCGCCCGAGGCCCCCGGGACTCCAACCAATCATACCAACCAGTCCCAAAACACATTACGAACTTGCTCGAGGCCTCAAATCACATCAAATAATATTAAAATCATGAATCGACCTCCAATCCAAGCTTAATGAACTTTAGAATTTCAAACTTCTACTTTCGATGTTTAAACCTATCAACTCACGTCCGATTAACCTCAAATTTTGCACACAAGTCATATACGACATTACGGACCTACTCCAACTTCCGAAATCGGATTCCAACCCCGATATAAAAAAAGTCCACTTCCGGTCAAACTTATCAAAAAACCTTCAAATTTTTATCTTTAGCCAAATGACTCAAAAATGACCTACGAACCTCCGAATTCACTTCCGATCGCGCTCCCAACTCCAAAATCACCATATGGAGCTATTCACAGACTTGGAATCCCAAAACAGACATCAATAACACTGAAATTCACTTCAAGACCAACTTATGAAATTCTTTCCAAAATGCTAACTTTCACAATAGGCGCCAAAACGCTCCCGGATTATCCAAAACCTAATCTAGGAATACGCCCAAGTCCGAAATCATTATATGAACCTGTTAGAATCTTCAGACCCCAATTCCGAGGTCGTTTACCCAAAAATCCAATCTTAGTTAATTATTCCAACTTAAGGCTTCCGAAATGAGAATTCTCTTTCTAAATCAACTCTGACTTCCCGAAATTCAATTCCGACCATGCGTACAAGTCATAATATTTGAAATGAAGTTGCTCATGGCCTCAGACTGCTGAACAACACGCTAGAGCTCAAAATGACCGTTCGGGTCGTTACAGGTTATTCATATGTATGTTCAGTTTTTCTTTTAAAAGGCCAAGGAAAATAAGGTTCCTACCACTAATCTCATTTAATTTAATCAACATAAGTAAATCACATAGAGCATGCTTATGGATCCTAAACTACCCGGACTTGCAATTTATTTGATTATCACACATGTGGGGACAATTTTCTCTTACAAGATTAGAAAGGAGACTCACGTCGCTCTAATGTACACTTCCAAATACCACGAACGAGTCTAAGTCCTCAATTCGGAACCGAAAAAATCCCAAACTAGTTAAATAAAGAAAGAACTAATTAATATAGGCCCACAAGATCGAATTCTAGCTATTTAAGAAATTTTCCAACCATTAACACAAGTTTTCCTAAATTCCGACCCCGGGCCCACATGCCCTGATTCTGATATTTTTTAAAGAAAGTTGTTCTCTATGTCCTAAGGATCAATAATATATGATTTCTAGTTCATTTCACACTAAATTTCATGGTCAAATTCATCTTTTGCCAAAATCCTAGGTTTAGCTCTGGCCCTTTGATTTTTCCTAAGTTCTAGTATTTAATCTACCTAAAATGCAAGTATTAAACTGAGGATGGGTGAGATAAACTTACCTCTTGACATTAAGTGGAAACCTCCTCTTCAAAGCTCCCAAAATCGCAAATGAAAGAGTGAAAAGGTGATAAAAATGGCTTGGAGTCTGAACTAAATGAACCTCACTAACTCAGCGATTTCCACATCTATGGTCAGGGGACCGCATCTGGGAGGAAAGAGCCGCATCTACGAAATTGGGGCAACGAGTTGGGACCGCAACTGCGGTCTCCAGGACGCATCTGCGCAGCCGTATCTGCGGCTTGGGAGCCGCTTCTACAGTTCCTGGCCTGGCTCAACTGAGGCACTTCTGCGGTGCAAGGACCGCATCTGCAGTCTCACACATGCTGTCCAACAACTGGAGGTGCGGTTATGACAGATGCTCGAGGCTCCCGGGCCCCGCCTGAACATACCGCCAAGTCTAATATCACGAGGCGGACCTACTCGAACCTTCGGAACACCCTAAACAACGCTAAATCTATAAATCACCCTCTAAAACCAAATAAATCAAACTTATGAACTTTAAGTTCTAAATTTTCCTTCAAATGGGCCAAAACGCCGTAAAACTACTCGGATTGATACCACATTTTACAGGCAAGTTTTAAATGATATTTCGGACCTGTACTGGACTCCAGAACCAAAATATGAGCCTGGTATCTAGGAAATCAATCATTAATTCGTTTCTTTAAATCTATATATCTTCAAATTAACATTTTCTAATAAATATTCTTTACTTGGGCTAGGGACCTCGGAATTCGATTCCGGGCGTACCCCCAGTTCCCATATTTTCCCGCAAATCCTCCAGGACCATCAAATCACAAATCCGGATCGGTTGCTCAAAATGTTGACAAAAGTCAAACTTAGAAAATCCTAAAGAGTTAAATGTGTATATTTTAATCCAAACTCTTCTAAATTCTGAACCCACCATCCTCCCAGGTCATAAATTAGCTAAAGCAAGCACGAGAGGTTTCATTTAGGGGGGACATGGTTCCAAGAGGCAAAACGACCAGGCAGATCGCTACATTCTCCACCTCTTAAACAAACGTTCGTCCTCGAATGGGCATAGAAAAGTAACTGAGTTGCTGAATAAATGGGGATATCTACTCCATATGTCCTCCTCAGACTCCTAGGTCACCTTCTCAACTGGTTGGATCTTCCACTGGACCTTTACCGCTAAAATCCTTTTGGATCTCAACTGGAGATCCTACCTATCAATAATGGCAATTGGCTCCTCCTCATAACCCAAACTCTCATCCAACTGAATAGTACTAAAGTCCAACATATGGGCAAAGTCGGCATAATACTTCCGAAGCATCGACACATGTAAAACTGGATAAACTCTCGATAAGCTGGGGGTAATGCAAGCTCATAGACAACCTCCCCAACTCTCCTCAACACCTCAAAGGGGCCAATAAACCTTGGGTTGTACTTGCCCTTCTTCCCAAACCTCATAATGCCTTTCATGGGTGAGACTTTCAGGAGAACCTTCTCACCAACCATAAATGATACGTCACGTGCTTTCTGATCCGTGTAACTCTTATGTCAGGACTGAGCGATGCAGATCCTCTCCTGAATCAACTTCACCTTATCCAAGGAATCCTGTACCAAGTCTGTACCATACAACTTAGCCTCACCTGGCTCGAACCATCCGATATGAGAACGACAATGGTGACCATATAGAGACTCATATGGATCTATCTAAATGCTGGACTGATAGTTGTTGTTATATGCAAACTGTGCCAAGGGCAAGAACTGATCCCACACCCTCCAAAGTCAATCATATATGCTCTAAGCATATCCTCCAAAATTTGAATTGTCCGCTCCGACTGCCCATCGGTCCGAGGATGGAATGTTCTGCTAAGCTCTACACTAGTTCCCAACTCATTCTGAAAGGCTCTACAGAAATGGGAAGTAAACTGAGGGCCTATGTCTGATATAATGGAAACAGGCACACCATGCAATTGGACTATCTCTCGAATATAAATCCGAGCGTTCCTCTTTGCCGTATAAGTAGTCGCCACTGGAATGAAGTTGACCGACTTGGTCAACCTATCAATGATGACCCATACTGAATCAAACTTCCGCAAGGTCCGCGGTAACCCAACTACGAAATCCATTGTAATGCGCTCCCACTTCCACTCTGGTATAGGCATCTGCTAAAGTAGGCCACCCGTTTCTGGTGTTCATATTTGACCTGCTCGCAATTCAAACATCTAGCTAATTACTCCGCTATGTCTTTCTTCATTCTCTGCCACCAGTAATGCTGCCTCACATCACGATACATCTTTGTGGCACCCAGATGAATGGAATACCACAAACTATGGGCCTCTTCTAGAAGCCTCTCCCTCAGACCATCAACATTAGGAACACATAGACGGCCCTGAAGCCGCAAAACACCATCCTCGCTAATAGAAACCTCCTTGGCTCCTCTATGAAGTTTCGTCTCTCTAAGAACTACAAAGTGTGAGTTTTCGAACTCTCGGGCCTTGACCTACCCAAATAATGAAGTATAAGCAACCATACATGCTAGAACTCGGCTAGGCTCTGAAAGGTCCAACCTTACAAGTCTAATGGGCATGGACTGAATGTCCAAAGCTAATGGCCTCTCCTTTGCTGGAATGAATTACAGACTACCCATAATCTCCGCCTTTTTGCTCAAGGCATCCGCGACCATATTTGCATTGTCTGGATGACAAAGAATGGTATTGTCATAATCCTTTAGTAACTCAAGCCACCTGCGCTATCTCAAATTCAGATCTTGAACAAATGTTGTAAGCAGTGGTGGTCATTAGAAACCTTACATGACACCCCATACAGATAATGCCTCCATATCTTAAGAGTAAGAACAATTATGGCCAACTCTAGATCGTGCACAGTATAGTTCTTCTCATGAATCTTCATCTGACATGAAGCATATACAATAACTCGCCCCTCCTGTATCAATACACATCCCAAACCATCATGTGAAGCGTCACAATACACCGTATACACCCCAGAGCGGTAAGGCAATACAAGAATTAATGTTGTAGTCAAGGTTGTCTTGAGCTTCTGGAAGCTCTACTTGCAATCATCGGACAAATGGAATGGATCAACCTTTTGGGTTAATCTAGTCAAAGGTGATGCAATAGATGAAAAGCCCTGCACGAATCGCCGATAATAACCTACTAGCCCCGGGGAACTCATGATCTCTATCACTGAAGTAGGACGTGGCCAACTCTCAACTGCCTCAATCTTCTTGGAATCCACCTTAATACCTTTGAGTAATACAATATGTCCCAAGAATGCCACTGACTCTAGCCAAAACTCACACTTGGAGAACTTAGCATATATCTTCTGCTCTCGCAAGGTCTGAAGCACTACTCTCAAATAATGCTCGTTCTCCCAGGCTACGTGAGTATATCAAGATGTCATCAATGAAAATGATGACGAAGGAATCAATATAAGGCCTGAATACTCTGTTCATCAAATCCATAAATGTTGTTGGGGCATTAGTCAAGCTGAAGGACATCCCCAAAAACTCATAATGGTCGTATCTAGTCCAGAATGCAGTCTTCGAAACATCTGGTCCCGAATCTTTAGCTGATGATACCTTAACCTCAAGTCTATTTTAGAGAACACCCTCGCACCCTGAAATTGGTCGAACAAATCATAGATACGAGGCAAAGGATACTTGTTCTTGATGGTGACTTTATTCAACCGGCAGTAATCAATGCACATCTGCATAGTCTCATCCTTCTCTTCACAAATAACATTGGTGCACCCCAAGGTGACACACTGGGCCTAATAAACCCCTTCGCCAACAACTCCTCAAGATGCTCCATTAACTCTTTAGGAGCCATACGGTATGGTGGAATAGATATAGGCTGAGTTCCCGGAGCCAAATTGATACAGAAATCAATCATGATCCAGTGGCATGCTAGGAAGATCATAAGGAAACACATTGGCAAACTCTCGAACTATGGGAAATGAACCAATCGCCGGAGACTCTGCGATGGTGTCTCGAACATAAGCTAGGTAGGCCAAATACCCCTTATCGACCATACGTCGAGCCTTCAAGAAAGAAATAACCCCTCTAGGTGTATCAACCATGGAACCATTCCACTCCAACCTCGGCAACCCTGGCCTCACTAGTGAAATAATGTTGGCATGGCAGTCTAGGACGGGGTGATATGGAGATAACCAATACATGCCTAGGATGACCTCAAAATCGACCATATCCAGCAATAGGAGATCTTCTCTAGTATCGAAACTACAGAATGTAACCACACAAGACCGATAGACCCGGTCTACAACCACAAAATCGCCCACATGAGTGGGCACATGAGTTGAGGTGCTCAAAGGCCGCAGGAGGAATATCCAGGAATCGAGCAAACAGTGATGATACATAAGAATAGGTGGACCATGGATCAAATAATACCGAGACATCTCTACCTCAGCCGAAAATAATACCTGTGATGACTGCATCTGAGGCCAATGCATCTGGCCTGGGTGGAAGGGCATAGAATATGGCTGGAGCGTCGGCTGGCTGGTCTCCACTTGACTAAGCAGTAGCTGGATGACCTCTCCCTGCCTGTCCTCCACCTCAAGGACGGCCTTTACCGACCTGCCATCCACTTCTAGGTGGCTGGGCAGCTAGTGTTAAAATCATGGGCTGCTGACCTTGCTATATGGCCTTTCCCGGAAGTCTGGGGCAGGTCCTCTTCATGTGACTTGGATCTCCACACTCGTAGAATGCTCTTGGTACCATAGCCTGCTGCCCTGAAGTCTGATGTAAACTATCAATCACCCTTACCCCAAATTAGTTGAAATGATTCTTTAAGATGAAAATAAATCGGAGACAATGAAAAAATCATCATACTCATACAACACCAAAATAATACATTCTAATAATGTGTGTGTCAAGACCTGGTGTCACAAGTTGTATTCAACTATTAGAATATATAAAAGAATCACACTATCCTACTGTTCGAAAAAGAATGGACAACAAAAATAAATATATAAGGAAGACTTCTTCAGGCTGCGGAATGGCATGAAAGGGAAGCAGCTCACCATAGAAGTCTCGAATCCACTCAGTGATTCACACCAGAAGGATAGCCAGATACACCTGCCTCAGACCCTATACAATTAAGTACAGAAGTGTAGTATAAGTGTATAAACAATATGTACCTATTAAGTATCCCGTCTAATCTTGAAGAAGTAGAGACGAGATGTCGACACGATACCTACTAGGGTCAAATAAAATGAGAAGAGTTCATAATAAGCATGGCTTTAACAAGTTATTAAGCATTTACAAGCGTAGAATAACAGTTCCTTTTGTAAATATTATCATAGGTATCAATATACGATATGCATAAATATATCAAGTAGATACGAAGTCCAGTCCATAGAGAATACACCAAGTAGGGACATACAAAAGTAATATCGAGGCACGTACGGCCCGATCCAACGTAAAAATAAATTGTGCACTGCCGAGGGTCGAACGACTCAAACCATAGATGCATCTATTACCCCACTCGCGAATGGACCATGCAACGAAATCTATAATATTAAACATAGCAACAGGCAGATAATAATATATAAATCTCGAACAATTATTCACATGTATGTTAAGTTTTTCTTTTAAAAGGCCAAGGAACATAAGGTTCCTACCACTATTCTCATTTAATTTAATCAACATGGTTTATACGAGTCCGAATATAAGCATCAAGTTAAAAGTAAATCACATAGAGCATGCTTATGGGTCCTAAACTATCCGGACACAGCATAATAGTAGCTATGCACGGACTCTCGCTACCTAGTGCGTACATAGCCTCTGCATATAGTGGCAATTTATTCGATTATTACACATGTGAGGACAATTCTCTCTTACAAGGTTAGAAATGAGACTTACCTCGCTCCAAAGTGCACTTCCAATACCACGAATGAGTCCAAGTTCTCAATTCGGAGCCGAACAATCCCAAATTAGTTAAATAAAGTAAGAACTAATTAATATAGACCCACAAGATCATGTTCTAGCTATTTAAAAAAATTTCCTACCATTAACATAAGTGTTCCTAGATTTCCTATATGCTCAATTTCGTTGTCAAATTCAACTTTTGCCAAAACTCTAGGTTTAGCTCTAACCCTTTGATTTATCCTAAGTTCTAGTATTTAGTCTACATAAAATGCAAGTATTAAACTAAGGATGGGTGGGATAAACTTACCTCCTGACACTAAGTGGAAACCTCCTCTTCAAGGCTCCCAAAATCGCAAATGAAAGAGTGAAAAGGGAATAAAAATGGCTTAGAATCCGAATTAAATGAACTTTACTGCCTCGGCGATTTTCGCATCTGCGGTCAGGGGAATGCATCTGCGAGGAAAGAGTTGCATCTGCAAAAATAGGCCAAAGAGCTGGGACCGCATTTGCGGTCTCCAGGATGTATATGCGGAGCCGCATCTGCGGCTTGGGAGCCGCCTCTATGGTTCCTGGCCTGGCTCAGCTAAGCCGCTTCTGCAGAGCAAGAACCGCTTCTCCAGTGCAAGAACCGCATCTGCGGTCTCGCACCTATGGTCCAACAATCGTATGTGCGGTTATGACAGAAGCAACAACCTTCAGCCTTTTCTCAAAATTTTCACTTCACTCGAGCCTCGTCTGATTGACGCTCGGGGTTTTCGAGCCCCGCCCGAACATAAGGCCAAGTCTGAAATCACGAGACGGACCTACTCGAACCTTCGGAACACCCTAAGCAATGCTAAATCTAGAAATCGCTCCCTAAAATCAAATAAATCAAACTTATGAACTTTAAGTTCTAAAATTTTCTCCAACAGACCAAAACGTCCTAAAACTATTTGGATTGACACCAAATTTTAGAGGCAAGTTTTAAATGATATTTTGGACATGTAATGGGATCCGAAACCAAAATACGAACACGATACCTAGGAAATCAATCATTAATTTGTTTCTTTAAATCTTTATAACTTCAAATTAACAATTTCTAATAAAAATTCATTACTCGGGTTAGGGACCTCGAAATTCGATTCCAGGCATATACCCTGATCCCATATTTTTGCATAGACCCTCTGAGACCGTTGAATCATGAATCCGAATCCGTTTGTTCAAAATATTGACTGAGCCTGGCCCAATAATCATATATACAAGTTAAAATAACACAAAAAGTGAATTCTTCCCCAATAAAAAAACTTAGTTCGAAATACATGAGATTCATACAAAAAATAAAGAAATAAAAGGTATAATTAGAGAGCACCTGAAATAAATGCTATTAATTTGAATAAAAATCTTGAAAAATAAAATAAAAGATAGAAGAATCATGTTTTGAAGAATTTACTATTCACTTTTAGTATTATTTTAATGTATATATATGAATATTGGGTCGGGTGGACCAAGTCAGGTTGGGCCATCCCTATTTTAATTGTATTATTATTGATTAGACTGAAAATAAAAAATAAAAACCACAAAATAAGAAAATACTATTGAAATTAGTAAAACTTTTATGTTTTTTTGTGTAAGAAAACATAATTATATGGCTTTTATAAAAAATTATAATTATATAATTTTTATATGAAAAACAAAATTATATAACTTTAATAAAAAAATATAATTATATAATCATTCATAAAATTTACCATTTAAGTACGACGAGCAAATAGCACAGATAATGGAAAAGGAGTGGTTTTCTTGGTATAAGGCAATTAAACCTTTAGTTAGGTTTACTTTCAAGATAATGAAGGCTATCATCACCAGAATCCATTGAGTGATGAGTCCAGCCGCATATCAAACCTTCCGAGGATATTTTGTGTAGAACAGCATGGGATAGTTATTTTATAATATGATATTTAATTTTTATTTAATATTTTTATGTTGAGTAAAAATAATAATTATTTTATTAAAATTAAAACAAAAAATATTTTTATTCTTTCTTCATAAATGTTGTATAAATATTAAGGACATGATGTTCTTAATATTTGCACTACAAACATAAAGTTAAGAACACCATGTCCTTAACATTTACACTGCACATATGAAGTTAAGGACATGACAAATGACTTTAAGGACATGACAAATGACTTTGTTCTTAATATTTACAAAACACTAATAAAGTTAAGGACACCATGTCCTTAATATTTACAAAACACTAATTAAGTTGAGGACACTATGTCCTTAATATTTTCACTGCATATATGAAGTTAAGGACATGAGGTCCTAAAGTTTAACAACAGAAGATGCAAATACAAGTTAAGGATATTATGTCCTTAATATTTACAATGCACATATGAAGTTAAGAGCGGCATGTCCTTAACATTTACATTGCACATATAAAGTTAAGGAGATGACGGAACACTTTATCCTTAATATTTATACAGTATTCATGAAGTTAATGGTGCCATGTCCTTAATATTTACGCAACACTCATAAAATTAAGGATATTATGTCATTAACATTTATACTGCATATATGAAGTTAAAGACATGAGGCCCTAAAGTTTAACAACAAAAGGCCCGCATACAAGATAAGAATATTATGCCCTTAATATTTATACTGCACACATGAAGTTAAGGACAATATGTCCTTAACATTTATGCTGCACATACGAAGTTAAAGACATGATAGGACACTTTATCCTTAATATTTACATAATATTTATGCAATTAAGAATATCATGTCCTTATTATTTACACAACATCCATATTTAGCACAAAGGTATTTTAGTTCATACGGATAAAAGTTCATTAAGCACCAATTAAAAGTAAATACATTTTATATAGTGACTAAAGAGTAAAACCGTTTCTGATTAATGGTTATTGCCATCCTCTTAAAATAAAATTTTTATTTTACCAAATTATATTTATTTTTTGTAGCAGAAAATTTATTTTATTTTCAAAACTATATATTTAGTATGTCTTTTGAATAATTTAATGATGTAAAATGTTTACACAATGTCCAATGTGTACGTCACTGTGCACGGTTGTGGACTAGGTAAGGCACAAAGTGGATGGCCGAAGGCCAAAAGGCCCAAAACATATCATCTGCTTGTTGCCTGGTTGACGCAACCTTCAGTTTTTGAAGGTCGATTTTTATCTATATTTGTTTTTAGAGTCACGTTTTAATTTATATTTATTTTGTAAAATATTTATAAGTATATTTATTTTTTACATAATTTTAACATACATGGCTGAAGTAATAAAGACAATTACGCAAAATTTCAATATTCTAGTAGACGGGCCTGAAGTAGCAAAGCCAATGATGAGATATTTTTGTCCTGAATAAGATACTGAAGTTATTTAGTTCATTTGTAAAAACTTAAGCACTAAAATAACTGAAGTTTTTTTTGTCCTGAATTCATTAGTTTTGTCATAAAATATTTTCAAAAACTTCAGCAGAACAACAACAACAACAACAACTACCCAGTATATTCCCACCAGGTGGGGTCTGGGGAGGGTAATATGTAGACGAGCCTTACCCCTACCCGAAAGGGCAGAGAGGCTGTTTCCAGTCGACTCTCGGCGTATAGGATAAAAAAGGGAAAGCTGCATTAAAAAACAAAGGTAAAATTAGAAACAAAAAAAACTTCAGCAGAAAATACTAAAATTATTTAGTTCATTGTAAAAATTTCAGTACTATATAAACTAGAGTAACATTTTGTAGAAAGAGTGAAATATAAATTGCAAAGCTTAAATTGTTAATAGAATAAAACTTACAAGTTAAAACAAAATATTCACTAATACCTTATAGTGTTAGTTTTCCCTCGTTCCTTCCCTTTGTAGTGTAACTTCCAAGACGAAACACATATTGGTAGGAATGGACTTGGATTCCACATTTCAAATGACAAACCATTTGATCTATAATTTGAGTTTGTATTTAACATCTAATCTTTTTTTAAATATAAAACCAAACAAGTATAGTGGATTTACAGTAGTGAATGTGGAATACGTAAGACAAAATCCCTCGATCCAAACAGCTAAGAATGTGGATTTAAAAAGAGATTTCAGAATACAAAACTGTAAAATGACATTTAATATTATCTAAAAAGAAAGCCTCTTCGATACACATGGCAATGTTAAAACAGAATTAAAATTTTTCTTAAGATGGTAGTAGTATTAAAGAATTAATTATAGTGCCTTTCAACTGTTAATAGAAGAAGAAGAAAATGAAGAAGGAGAAGAAGGAGGAGAAATGGCCTAAAGTTGTTTAAAAACTGGGTTAAATTTTTTTAAATAATGGGTATAGGTTGAATGGGAGGGGGGACCAAATAGGACACCCCGTGCAACTTTTATGTTTTAGAATGAGATTTTTGTCTTCCTATACTCTATTTGAAACTTTATTATCCTTTTTACTCAAATTTTCAATTTAATTACATAGGCATATATAATTTATCAATTATACATTATAGGAATCAAATGTGTATCCCTTTATATTAGGAATTGAATAAGGAATCAATTATTTTTCATCCTTATTCTCTTCCCTCCTCGTCTTTCTTTCTCTCTCTCTGTCTCATTTGCTCTCTTTCTCTCTGTCTCTCAATCTCATTCTCTGTTATTTTCCAAGTTTTCTTCCTCTGATGTCCTCTATTTTTTATCGTTTCATATTGTATATATTTTTAATGGAATTCACAATGGATTTTAATCGTTTTACTATAGAGTTTTAACTTAACAATTTTCTTTCATGTAACACAATTGATGTTCAAATTGAAATTTTCAATTAATAAATTTTAAAGGTGTTTGACTCTCCACCATTAACAACCATTAAAAAGCTTTAAAATTTTGAATTCAAATTTAGGTTTTCAAAAATAATTATTTATTTGGATTGTGTGTTGTTGCAAACAATTAGGAATATTGTTTGGAGTTTATATATTAATTTTGAGGGTGTTTGTTGAAGATTAGACTAATGTTGGCTGAATTTCAGATTGAAACTCGAAGAAAAAGAAAAAGAACATATGACATACAATATACTTACGAAATTATAGTAACGTCGTAGTATAATTGTATGTAAATTGTATTTTATTGTATATATATATACATATATATATATATATATATATATACATATATATATATATATATATATATATATAATATATATATATATATATATATATATATATATATATATATATATATATATATGAATTGTTGTATAAAATTTTTATTTATGTTATCAATATAATTTTTTTTACATAAAGTTATTGATATGTATCAAAATTGTATTAAGAAAGAAAATTTTGATTGAAATTTTAGAGAGGAAGAAACACACACCATATACAAAAATATACAAAAACATATTGTATAACATATGTATGAGAATTGTATTTAAGTCGTATGATGTTGTAGATGTATTTTAATTGGATAACAATTAATGTATGAAAGTTGTAGATAAGTTGTAAATAAGTATATAATACATAACTAATTGTACAAAATTTATTTTTATTATATTTGTTGTTGCATATATATCAATTTGTATGTAATTTATTTTTAGATTTGTAAGTTGTTGTACCATCAAATTGTATAATATTATTTGTAAGTACGATGTATCCATTTTAGTGTTAATTTTAATAGGTTTCATTAATTTGTGATAAATTAGTGTATTGGGAAAGTTAACCATTCAAGTGAAGCATAATACTTTACTGGCCCCCACTATAATTATTAAGCTCGTAAAATTAATCTTTGGACAATTTTTGATACATATCATCAAATTTATGTATAAAGATAGTATTGATAACATAAATACAAATTTTATACGACGATTCATACGTTATAAAATTATTTTTCAACATTCATACAATATTCAAATAAAAAATATATATAACTACACTAGAATACAATTTATATACAATTAAACTACAATTTCGTAAGTATATTGTATGTCATGTGTTCTTCTTCTTCTTCTTCTTCGAGTAATTTCAATATAAAATTCAGCCAAACCAAGTTTATTTTGCATATACACCCACGAAATTGAGATATAAACTCCAAATAAATTTTCAATTATTTACAACAACACCCCATCTAAACAAATAATAATTTTTGAAAATCCAAATTCGAATTCAAAACTTTATGATAGATTAGTGTTCGAATCTTCAGTTCATCCAACCTGGAGGTTACTTCAATAGGTTGACTGGCAAAAGATAACTTTTAGACTTATCTTATTGAGAGATAAATACGGTGAGAGAGAGAGATGAAGAAAGAAAACAAATTAATGAGAGAGGCGGCAGCGAGAAAAGAGGATACGAGAGAAAAAAGGAAAAGTATGTAACTAAATCCCCTAATTTAAGTCACTAATAATGGATTGCATATAACTAATAAGTAATCCTTGTTTAAGGTGGGTAATGTACAAAACTAGGGCAATTTTTGTTTATCTTGAAAAAAGTTTTTAGAATTAGATTTGATTTTGTAGTTCATAAAATACGTGATTATTTATGCTAGTTGTTAAGCGATGGATGCTAAGTGTGAGATTAATAAATAAGATAAGATCTCGAAGATAGCATGCTATGCAAACCAGATGGCCGAGAATCGGGGTCTCGAGCTATCCTGTGCCGGGCCTCGAGGTCGAGCTAAAGCATTAGGCTTCGGATGGCCGATGAAGGACTAACATCTCTAAGAGATTTGATGATTGCTATTTATGATCAATGATGAGTAATAAATGAAGAACGATCAATAAAACACAATAAATGCAAGCAATGTGATAAATGTATGCAATAAAATCAAGTGAAAATATGTTTAAGTTAGAGAGCAGAGAATGTTCTTGTTCTTCTATTGAATATCATGTGTGCAAGAAATAGCAAGCATCCATATATATAGGAGGGGGAATCCCAACATGGTACATGTATAATTATTACAACGTAAAACAACTGGTACAACTACTTAACTGTTCGTTATGAACTGGTATTATTTTTGCAGGCATTGTCAGCTTTGATCACGTGCTTGGGGAATTTCCCGCTTTGTTCATGATAGCAATTGATTTGTGCTGCCCCATGATCGAGCCTGGGGAACCTTCGAGGTCGACCCTCAAGCTATGCATTGATCCTCCCAGATGAGGCTATGAGGCTACATAATGTCATAATGATCATAAAACTGGACTCTTCGGCCTAGAGGTCTTATGGCTTCGAGTTTTTGATGTCAGTACTTGAGTGTTCGGGAAATTTCTGGCTATAGAGCCGTTACTTGTAAAAATAGCTGAATTTTTTGAAGCATAAAGCATTTTGATAGAAAAAATATTCCTTGATTACTTGGAACAAGTAATAATGTTGTTGTTGTCAAGGGTTCAATTATCCTATGTGGACACGGTTCATTCAACCGTTTGTCCCGATACATCATTTTCCTATCGACACCCTCTTTGACTCATCTTGACTTCTCCGAGGAGGTGATCTCCCGAGGGGATGTCCCCTAGTATTCAAGGTTGATTGAAGAGAAGCCTTGAATACTTGTTAAGTTCTTCTTAGGTACCATATAGATGTTGCCTCGTTAAAAACCTCCTCGGTAAAATCCTTTTTGGGTTAGAATCTGATCGAAGGAAAACAGTAAAATGTATGCTTTAAAACCCAAGATCTTTGAATCGGGGGATGTTTCGGTGTCTTCCATCGGACACCTTAGCAGTACTAGCGTTTGAGCATTGATATGTTCCAATTGCTCGGAAGTTGTTCACCTTCCATGGTACCGTGCTTGTAAGACCTTTTATCGATCACTCTGAGGACGTGGTATGGTCCTTCCAAGTTATGGCATACTTTCCTTCATTAGGGTTTCCATTGTTTAGGGTGACTTTCCTTTGGACTAAGTCCCCGACTTCGAAATGTTGGAGATTTGTTCTCCTGTTATAGTACCTTTCAATTCTTTGTTTTTTGGCAGACATTATAACTAGTGAAGTTTCTCGCTTTTCATCCAATAGTTTGAGGGTTGTAGTCATGGCCTCGTTGTTTGAACTCTCAATGGAATGTTGAAATCTGGCACTTGGCTCTCCAACCTCGACCGGTATCAAAGCCTCGGCGCCATATACAAGGGAAAAAGGTGTTTCGCCCGTGCTTGATTTTGGAGATGTTCTATATGACCGCAGTACCTCGGGCAACATTTTTCTCCATTTTCCTTTTGCATTTTCTAAGTTCTTCTTTATGATCTAGATTATGGTCTTATTTGTGGACTCGGCCTGACCATTTGCGCACGGACAGTAAGGTGTCAACATGATTCTTTTGATTTTGTGGTCCTCGAGGAACTGTGTAACTTTGCTTCCGATGAACTGCTTCCCGTTATCACATGTTATCTAGAAACGAATCCCGCCTCGACACATGATATGGTCCCAAATGAAGTTAATGACTTATTTTTCTCTTATCTTCTCGAAGGCCTACGCTTTCACCCATTTCGAGAAATATTCAGTCATAAATAAAATAAATCTAGCTTTACTTGGTGCCATCGGTAGTGGTCCAATGATGTCCATCCCCCACTTCATGAATGTCCATGGCAACATGGACGAATGTAGTTGCTCACCGGGTTGGTGAATCATTGGTGCAAATCTTTGGCATTTGTCATACTTTAGGACGAATTCTTTGGTATCCTTTTCCATACTATGTGAATATTAGCCTGCTCTTATCACCTTTCGGACTAACGAATTGGCACAAGAGTGATTTCCGTAGGTGCCCTCATGGATTTCTCGGAGCATATAATCTGTGTCCCCCGGTCTCAGACATACTACTTGGGGCCCATCAAAGGTTCTTCTATATAGAGTTCTATTTTTGTCGAGCGAAAATCAGGCTGCTTTGGTTTGTAGGGCCCTCGACTCTTTTGGGTACGCGGGTAGCTTTCCACTTTCCAAATAATCGATATATTTATTTCTCCAATGCCATATCAGTCTAGTGGAGTTGATTTCGGCAGGACCTTACTCGATTACTGATTTGGATAGTGGAACAACAATCTCGAGGAATATGTCATCTTTTTCAATAGATGATCCCAGGTTCGCGAGAGCATCAACCTCGCTATTCTGATTTCAAGGCATGTGGACCAGAGTACATTCTTTGAAGCGGTGCAATGTGATTTGAATTTTGTCTAAATATCTTTGCATCCTGTCCTCTCGGACCTCGAAGCTTCCATTTACCTAATTTACCACCAGGAGGGAATCACATTTTGCTTCGATGACTTTAGCTGTTAGGCTTTTGGCCAATTTCAGACCTGCAATCATAATCTCATACTCAGCTTCGTTGTTAGTTAACTTTGCGGTTTTTGTATATTGCCTATTCATGCCGCTCGTAGGCGGATTCAGAACTATGCCGAACCGAACCATTTCATGTTCGAGGCGCCGTTAGTGAACAAGTTCCATACCTTTAAAGATGTGCCTATTTTTAGTAGAAGTTCTTTCTCTACCTCAGGCACGAGGGAGGGCGTAAATTCGGCCACAAAATTTTCCAGAATTTGGGACTTGATAGCCGTTCAGGGTTGATACTCGATATCGTACCCCCCGAGTTTGATGGGCCATTTGGCCAGTCGGCCCGATAATTTGGGCTTATGCAGTATGTTTCGAAGAGGCTATGTTGTTAGAATACAAATATGATGTCATTGAAAATAAGGCTTTAATTTTCGAGATGCGCTTATTAACGGAAGAGCTAAGTTTTCTAGGTGCCTGGTTTTAGCATCTCCCAGGATCCGACTTCCATAATAAATAGGGAATTTCGTACCTTGTTCTTCTCGAACTAGAACACCACTTACCACTACCTCGGATATGTCCATGTACAAATACAACATTTTATGCTCATTTGGGGGATGGAGTAAAGGTGGGCTTATCAGATATCGCTTCAACTTCTCTAAGGAATGTTGGCATTCCGGAGTCCATTCGAAGTTGTTTTTCTTTTTGAGTAAGAAGAAGAAATCATGAATCTTCTCTAAAGATCTAAATATGAATTGACCCAAGGCCGCTATCCACCCGGTTAGCCATTCCACGGCCTTTACATTATTTACCATCGTGATTTCTTTGATGGGTTTGATTTTGTCGGGGGTTGATATCGACTCCCCTGTTTGACACCATGAAGGCTAAGAATTTGCCCGAACCCACTCCGAAGGCACATTTCTCAGGATTGAGTTTCATGTTGTAGCTTCTGAGGATGTCAAACGTCTCCTACAAGTGAGTCAAATGGTCCTTTGCGCACAGGGACTAAACTAGTATGTCATCAATACAAACTTGCATGGATTTGCTTATTTGATATTCGAACATCTTATTAACTAGACGCTGGTACGTGGCTCCCACGTTTTTAGCCCGAAATGCATCACATTGTAACAATATGTGCCGTAGTTCATGATGACCAAAGTCTTTTCCCTATCCTCAGAGTTCATCTGAATTTGATTATACCCCGAGTAGGTGTTGAGAAAGGTGAGGATATCGTGGCCGTGGCGTCAATCAAGCGATCGATGTTGTGCAACGAGAATGAATCTCTGGGGCACCCCTATTTAATCTACGCATATTCTTATCTTATTCCCCTTTTTGGGAACTACCACCACATTGGCCAGCCATTCAGGATATTTTACCTCCCTAATAGACCCTATCTTGAGAAGTTTTGTTACCTCGTCCTTGATGAACACATGTTTTATCTCGAACTAAGGTCTTATTTTTTGCTTCACTAATTTGAATTTGGTGTTGACACTCAGTCGATGGGTAGTTATTTTCGGTAGGATCCCTGTCAAATCTAAATGGGACCAAACAATACAATCGATGTTATTAATAAGGAATTGAATGAGTTTTTTTCGAGTTCAGGGGTTAATCCTGTTACTAGGTATACCTTCCCATCCGGGGGAAGTTCGATCAAAACGGCTTGCTCCAGCTCCTCAATTGTCGATTTTGTTGCATCTGATTCTTCGGGGGCAACGGAGGTTCGAGGAGTGAGGACATCTTCTTCATCGTCCTCAGGGGTCTGTTTTCCCTCTAGCTCTTCTGAGGTGGAGGGTATGGATTTTGGTACCTCCTCGTGGACCGCCAATATTTCCTTCGCCGCATGCTATTCTCCATATACTATTTTTACATAATCTTTTGCTGGAAACTTCACCATTTGATGAAGGTTCGACAGCACTATCCTCATGTTGTGTACCCATGACCTACCAAGCATCATTACACCTCATGTCACCTTTAATGACATGAAATTTGGAATTCTGAACTGCATCTGACATGCTGATAGGGAGGGTGATCTACCCATTCGTTGCTTTGCAGGTCATGTTAAAGCCGTTGAGGACTCGAGAGGTAAGTATGATCTGGTCGAGAAGTTCGAGCTTTTCTACCACCTTCGAGTTGATTATGTTGGCCGAGCTACCTGGATCCACGAGTACTCCTTTAATTTGAATGTTATTCAAGAGAAACGAAATTACCAATGCATTGTTATGTAGATGAGACAAGGTTTGAAAATCCTCTTCGCTGAATGCAAGGATAACCTCAGACGTGCGGCCCCGAATTTGTCCTTCTGTTGTAGCGGAAACTTTTATCTGCTTGATCGAGGGTCCTTGGGGAATGCCGGTCCCCCTGATGATCATATGAACGATGTGCTGGGGTTTTCCCGTTTTGTTTCTCCCGTCCGCCTCTCTTTCTTCCCAAGTTGGATTTTTCCGAGCTTCTTGTGGGTTTTCTCAGCATATACTCCTGTTAGTGTGGGAGCTTATATTGGCATGTTGGGTATTTCCTGAGACCGTGCCTGCATGAATTGGTTCTATTGTATCCGCAGGGTTTCGTGGTAGTACACCAATGCTTGGAACAACTACACTATTCTCTCTATGGCCCTCAGGACTGTTGTTTTCATGTGCATTCACTGAGTTATATATTTTGACCTGAAATCAAAGATTCTTGGACAAGAAAAAGTGTTAAGGGTAACTTGCGTTATTTAATAAACCAACACGAAAACTAGGGGTGTATATAAAAATCCAAAAACCCGAACCAAACCGACCAAAAAAATGGTTACTTTTTGGTTTGTTTGGTTTTGGTTTTGAAATTTAAAAATCGACCAAATTTGGTTTGGTTTTGGTTTTAATTAAAAAAAAATCAAACCAAACGGAATATAGGAGTAGCTATTTTAAATCTATTATTACATATATATATATGTATACTTTTATACAAAGTTTTAAATTTTTTACAGTAAATATTAATCGTTTGCACTTTTATTACAGTTCTTTACCTTTACATTCTAGCTTAATTAGAAGTTTTTTTTAAGTGTAAGAATCTATTTCATGTTAAAAATAATATATTTTTAATTGAGTCCTTAAATTATTCATCACTATTTTATTCAATTATCATCAATATATATTTTGGTAAACAATAGATTTCTCAAAGGGCAATTGATTTGATAGTGTTATGTTGAAAATGTGATCGCCGAAATGTGTGTTTGGTAGTGTATGTCTTATATTTAAGAAAAAAATAATAACATAACCGAAAAACCGACATAAACCGAATCGAGAAAAAATCGACTTAATTGGTTTGGTCTGGTTCTAATATTTGGAAAATCAACTTATTTGGTTTGATTTATTTATAGGGAAAAGCCGATCCATACCGAACCATGAATACCCCTAATGAAAACAATCACTATTATTTTTAGCCTCATGGTGAGAGCCAAAATGTTTACCTTAAAAATGATTTTTACAATTAGATTTGATTTTGTGGTTCTAAAAATACGTGATTTATTTTTTATGCTAGCTGTTAGGCGATAGATGCTAAGTGTGAGATTAGTAAATAAGATAAGAGCTTGAAGATAGTACGCTATGCAAAACAAATGGCACCGAGAACAGGGGTCTCGAGCTATCCTGTGCTGGACCTCGAGGTCGAGCTAAAGCGTTAGGCTTCGGATGGTCGATGAAGGACTAACAACTCTAAGAGCTTTTCTGATGGCTCTTTATGATCAATGATGAGTAACAAATGAAGAACGATTAATAAAACGTAATAAGTGGAAGCAATGTAATAAATGCAAGCAATAAAATCAAGGGAGGGTATGTTTAAGTTTGAGAGCAAGAATGTTCTTATTCTTCTATTAAATATCACGTGTGGAAGAAATAGCGAGGGTCCCTTTATGTAGGAGGAGAAATCCCAACATGGTACATGTATAATTATTCCAATGTAAAGCAGCTGGTACAACTACTTAACAATCCGTACGGACTGGTACTATTTTTGCAGGCGTTGTCAGCTTTGACCACGTGCCTGGAATTTCCTACTTTGTTCATGATAGCCACTGATTTGTGCTTCCCCGAGATCGAGCCTGGGGAACCTTTGGGGTCGATCCTCGAGCTATGCCTTAATCCTTCCAGATGAGGCTATGGAATGTCATAATGATCATAAAATTGGACTCTCCGATTTTAATCGTATAAAATTTTAGTAAACAAATTTCGAATACTGTATAGAAAGAAAAAAATCAATGTTAGATATATCTCCATATCTGATTTACTCTTTTTCTAATTTTTATTTCAAGGTCCATTTTTACTAGTAATTTGATTTGTGTTAGGTCAGCGAAGAGCACACAGTAGAATCAATCGTTTAACCATGTCTCAACCTCAAATTAGTTGGGTCAATCATAGAGTTCGTTTATATCCATCTTATTTTATTCAAGTCATACTGAAACGATATTTCATAGTTAAACTACTGCACTATTGACCATCAACCTGTTTCAGCTTTTCTCCCTTTATCAGAATTTGATATCGGTTTTTCTTGGAGAAACTCATAGGGAGAGGTAGGTGAAGAGCTCGAGGTGGAATACTTCAAAACAGAGGAAAGCAAGTTAACCCCAAACAAGAAATCTAATTAAAACATCAGGTTTATTACAAACGCGGTAAACAACTGATCAACACACAAAACTGTTTCGGTAAAATATATATCCATAAATTTAAAGCAAAGAGGAAATAGCAACCGTCAGACGGCCGCATTAGGCTAAGTTATTTTTGGCAAAAGAAAACCAGTGACTTGGCTATATAAGATGGAGATGCAATCACCAAATTACAAAATTTTAATAACCCTGGTCAACAAGGTAGTCTCCAATTTTCTCAACCACCATGTTACACTGTCCTGGAGTCACTGGCTCTTCATATAGACCAAAAATCAGAGCTTGGTTTGTTTTCTTGATGGTTATCCCACCAGATCCCTACACACAAAAAAAAAAAAAAAGACTTTACATTTAACTCAAAGGAAAGAGATTGACAATATTGTTAGTTGTATTACATTTAAATTTCTCTGTAACAATTTCATTTCCTGAGATATTTTCTTGTTGCTATCGTGAAATATTGTTCTACAGTACATATATTATAACATAACATAAAATCGGTTTTAAAAAAATTTAACTATTATAATAAAAGACTATTATATAAGAATATTATTATAAAAAAATATGACTATACTCAAATTTAAACAGATCCAAAAGAGTGTGATGGGATGTCATGGGGTCCAAATTACAACCCCTGAGAAAGAATGTTGGTACGAACTAAATTCAAGGATTAATACACAACAATAACGAACTCAGTAAGTTCCCACAAATGGGGTCTATATAGAATAATGTGTATGGAGACATTATCCCTATCCTAGAAGTGCAGGAATATTGTTTAATTCCGATAGACCATCGGCTATAGAGTTGATGACACAAGGGTTAATACACAATTCTTCTGAAATGTGCCAAACATCTATTTCTAGAGGGTAAAAAATTTGATAATCTCTAAAAGGTGGGGAATTCCACAGCGTAAGATTTAGCAGATTTGAAAATCATTTTGACGACAATAGAAAAAGAATGAGGTACAAGGAAAAGAAAGAAAACCTTTTTCCCACGGATAACAGCGCCAGGTTCTCCTTGGATTACCATGTACTTTGATCCACCAAGAAATAGCCCAGTGGGAGCAAGAAATCCAGGTTCATCAAAATCTTTCATGATATTCGTAATTTCTTCTGGTTTAAACTGGAAACACAAAACACAGCACATAATACTCGTCAATGTTCACATTCTGACAAATTAAACATAATTTGGCATCGATATATGATATTAAGTACTAAGTAATTTTCTATGATTTTAACTTGAGGCGAATCCAAAATATCAAAAGGATGGGTGCATTAATGTGAAAAGACTTATCTAGAATTAATATTTGACATGATTAAATTTAGTCTCTTACCATAAATCCACTATACTTTTAAAATTATTGGATCAAAATTATATTCTTTTTATAATTTTAGTGATTTTCGCGTATATACTATATTCCGTATGGAAAACAAGACCGTCCACCGAAGTAAGATTTGAACTGCCAATATTTCTCACAGAAGTGCATCCAATAACTATTGCACCATAAGAGTCTTTAGGTATACGTGCACGCACATATGTTTAAGCAAATATAATTTTATTGTACATAATTTAGGGAGAAAGGTATTGATTCACGTGAAGTCATATCCTAAGACATAGATACGCCCGTGGTTTGAAAAGTTTCACGTCAAACATTATGAGTTGCACTTGAGTGATTAATCTCAATCGAAATTAAATACTGCATGGTTAATATACACTAAATTGCTTCTTAGGACGATTATGTTAATAAACTTCCAACATGTTATGTTGAAATTTCAGCACATTATGAATTACAACATATTATGGAGGAATGTCATATATAAATATTTGAACTCCAACATATTATGTTGAAATTTTTTCCGAAATTTTAAGGATATTTCGTTCGAATTTTATTTTCACATGAAAAAGTGCCTAAAATTAGGTTAATTTTGAAAAAATAGCTAATTTGCAATTATAAATTGTAAATCTAGATATTTCTGATTCCTACCCCCGGCCCCCTCCCACACCAACAAAACGGGATGGGATTTAAAAAACAATTGTGTTCCAATTTTTTTTCTTTTTCAATTGGCTCGCAGCTAGCTAACTGCTTAACCTCTTTGCCTACCTAAACATGTATATGTTTACCTCGAAAATATGAGTAACTACTAAATTTAATTGGTGATTTTAAAGATACATGATTTAGTTCAATACTAATTAATAACCAAGAAATCTGAAGTATAGATGAAAGAAATGAGTAAGATCAAACCAGTAGATAAGTCAGTCTTGACATCGAGCCCAAGTGACCTCAAGATTGATCAAGAACAATAAAGCAAGAATAATAAAGTTAAAAGACAATTCTAATGAACAATGAACGAGAAAAGTAAGAGTATATGTTTTGCCAATGATTATAAGATCTTTAGAAATGACGGGGTTCACATTATATAATAGGAGAACCCTGAATAAGGTACATTTTTATTTAGAGTAAAGAATCTTATTGCGACAATTGTCTAACCGCCTAGTACGGATTCATACAAATCTATTTCGAGATTTACGCTATGATTTTAGGGACGTGGCAAGAATCTTGTTCATTCTGTTACAAATCCGTAACGGCATTATCTCGGGGTTGAGCATACTCGGCTTCTATACTCGTCATACTTCAAACCTTGGGCATTATACTTTCTCTTCGAGCTTGAATCTGGCCCATCGAGCTTGAACTCGACCTTGATTGAACTCAGACTTAAGGCGACCCCTCGAGTTGGAAATCGAGCATACTGATTTTGACCGTATACAGATAGTTCTCGCGTTTCTTAGAGTAAGATAATAATAAAAAATTTGAACCATGATTTTTTGGAGGCATTGATAATGATGTCATTCCAGCGATGTAGGTGCTCAAAGTGACCGAAATATCCCATCGGTTCCTTTCTCCGAAATATTAAATGCATGCCAGTAACGGTCGGCCACTTAGCATCGCCGATTCCGTCGCCACTAATCTATTAATACGGGGCTCTTTCTATTAATTAAAAACTTTACTTCTTTATTATATTTACTCTGATAATCTTTCCTCTTCATCTCTTTCTCTCATCATCTACTTCCACCACCCCTTTAAGTTCTGGAAAATGCCAAGCTCCACGAGAACGATGCTATGCTACCATCTATATTTCCTAGTTTAAAACTATGGCTAAAACTTCCAAAATAGTCCCCCCAAAAGAGAAAGCACCATCTTCTTCTTCCCGACCAGTCAAATCGGTGGCGCCGTCAGCTCTTCACAATCATTCCCTTCCCTAGTGTGATAAAGAAAGATTTAAATATTGAAAATCCCCCCAATATACCAGGTTGATGCGAACATAAATGTCGATATATTAGTTCGATATCGAAGAAGTACCTTAAGGCCATGAAGAAGGACTGTGGCTGGGGAGACGAGGTCATGGTATAGATCCCAAACCCCGAGGAAAGCATCACTACTCACGTGGAATGGTTCTTAAGTGTTTACACTTACCCCTTCCTGTTGGGTCCCCTCGATCCCGTAATGATTGATTTCTACAAAAGGTACGAGGTTACCCTCAGCTAGATCCATCCTTCCTTTTTTGCGCATCGTGATTATACTGTGCTATTTCTCCAGCAAGGTAGAATGATTAGAATTTACCCTCAACCATCTCATTTAGCTGTATCGGCCTCAATTGTTTCAAGGGCTCATCAAGCTTCAAAATCGATCAAAAAAGGCCTTCTTTGCAAGTAATATTGAGGATGAAGATCGAGGTTGGATGTGCTGGTTTATCAGAGTGTGGACCTCCGATGTCATCCCTAGGGAAAATTGCCATTCCCGGTGAGATGTAACTTTAATCGTAAGTGAAGGTTTTTTCCAAATACCTACTCATATTCCACTTTCGTGTTTTGTAATGCCTTTACCTCTTCTGCGGCTGTTGCTTGGATGCTTCATGCTATCCCTGGCCTTGAGGACTAGGTCCGAAAGTTAGATGCGACCTCCTCGTATGATGAGCACAAATGGTGCAATTTATCGAGGAGAAAATGAGAGTACAAACATCATGGTAAGTTCTCTTCCCAGGTTTTTGATACTTTTCTTTTATTGGTGATGTCATCAGGCATCAGATATGTCTTCGAAATAAGGCCAACCTCGTCTGGGGAAGGGAAGTACTCGCTTCCAAAGTCGGGGAAAGACAACAAGAGAAAGAGGGCTTCAAAACCCAAAGACCCCCAAGATGAGGGGCCTCTACTCGAAACTCAAGAAGGAAGCTTATCCATGTGGACTTGGATTCAGTCATCCAACATCTCGAAGATGAAGAGAATGAGGGCGAAGAGTCGACGCTGGTGCCCCGAACTAGGAAACTAGCCGAGTTCGCCAAGTCCTTCGAACTTGAGACCTTGCCTCTTGGTGAAGGACAAAGAAAGACCTGGGCAAAACCCTCGAATCTCCCAAGATCGACATCATTCCCTCTCCTTCAACAAGTACGCTGGAGAGGACAAGTATTGAGAGGGCTGAAGCTAATCAGAGTGCCCCGAGTGAGGAGCTCGGGGTTGTGACAATGGGTCACTCACCTTCTTTACCATCTTACTCTAAGGAGGCAATAAAGGATGCTCGGGCTCTGCGCACGCCCAACCCGAGAAAGGTTCTTGAAGAAGATCCTTTCCGGGATTTTTTCACTAGGGTTGACGATGTCGTTGACCTTAATAATGCATCCACCCTCTTTGAAGAGGCTCATCGTCTCTTCTCTCGGGTAAACACTAACTTTTATTGTTGTAATTTTCTTTTTTCTCCCCTTATTTTAACTGACATGTCTTCATTTCATATGTAGGCCATCATTAAATTTAGTGCCGAGTTGAGCCAATGTGAGGCCACGCTCAAGAAGGCTTCGGATGAAGAGAAGGCGCTGAGGCTCCTCTATAGCATCGGCCAAGGCTGAAGTTGAGAAGACGAAGGCTACGATTGATAAGACCATCTATGTATACTTAAAGGATTCTGAGGCTATTCAAGTGAATATAAGGGAAGTCTCAAATCGAGAAAAATGTAGTAATGATTTGGCCAAGTGCCAATCCCGGAGGGAGACTCTCAAAGAAATCCATACCCGAGGGTTCGACCTCACTGAAGAAATAGCCAAAGCAAAGGCGCTAGAAATCGATGCTAGGCTTCTCGTTTCTTTTGATGATGAAAATATTGTTAGTGGTTCTGAAGGTGGGGGAGATGAGGAAGGAGTCCTCGAGGAGGGTGAGCTTCCCAAAGATAGAGCTCCCGAGAACGCAATTCCTGAGGATGTGGTTCCCGGGGATGTGACCTCGAAATAGATTAGGTTCTTTTTTATTTCTTTATTTTTCTGTAAGGACCCATTGTGGGTGTTGTAAATATCCTAGCAAATGTAAAGAATTTCTTTTCCTCATCTTAGATTCGTACTGAATTTCCTATTGTCTTTATTTTGTGATTTTTTTGATAACAACCACTAGGTTTTTAGTGATCAACTGGCGATCTTCGAACTTATAACAGAAGACGTCTTAAGGGTTTTGACAATCATCGAGCTATGCCCTGGTTAATTGGATATGAGCCCGAGATGTCGGTACTCTTGAGTCCGAGTTGATCGAGAGCAAGGTCTCGAACTCTATATGTTTTGGCCCTTAGACTTTTTTATGTTGACCCTTAGGCTCTTTTAGGTTGACTCTTAGGATTTTTTAGGTCGGCCCTTAGGCTCCTTAAGTTAGGTCAATTTTGCCTCTAAAGCGGTTATAATTTTTCCTTCTTTTTGGCTAAAAGACTTGGTGAAATTGTTCTATGCCTTAGCATGTGTTTTTTATACCCATTGGGTTTTTGCCAAGGTTCGGTCAATCAGAAACTCATTTGTAATTCGTTTATGTAATGGTAATAGAACACCTCTTGAGTTGTTTTTAAAAGATGATGCAATCAAAGCCTTTAAGTTATTCGAGGTTTGATTTTATCGAAGCCCTTTATCATTTGCTTTTGCCGAGGGTAGCCTGATTTAATCGATTTTTCAAAGTGATTGGAGGCCTTTAATTTATGGCGAAAGTCGGATGCCTCCAAGTCGTATTCTTTCGGCCATAGAATTTCATATGACCATAGTCTTTAATATGTCCATAGCCTTTAATATGGTTGTAGCCTTTGGGTATGTCTCTTGGACTTGTTTCCTGATAACCTTTCGAACTTGTTCGAAAGCTTAGTCCCCAGGTATGGGGGCCTTTGGACTTTATATCGAGGGGATGCCTCTTTGAGGTCTTATGAATCCAAGTTTTCGATGACTCAGATGTGTTGATTGTCGATGACAATCCCTGAGTATTCGATGAGTATTTGTGTTCTGGCCCTAGAGCCATTTCTGATAGAGTTATAAATATGAAGCTGCTCATATAATACTAGACTTCTTTGAGTCACAAAGTATTTTGATATAGAAAGAATGCTTATTTGAATAATTGATACATGCGTAAATGTTTTGCGTCAGGGATCGACCATTTTACATGGACACGGTTCATCTGACCGTTTGGTCCATTACAAGGTTTTCTTATCGAGGCCCTCTTTGACGTGAGGTATTTTACTTGAAAATATAGCCTCCTAGGGTGATGCCCCCCAGTATTCGAGGTTGATTAAAAAGAAGCCTTGGATATTGTTAAGTTCTCCTTAGATAGAACATAGTTGTTGCCTCGTTAAAAACCTCTCCAGTAAAACCAATTTGTGACAAAATCCGATCTAAGGGAAAAAGAGTGCAACGTATGCTTTTAAAACCTAAGGCCTTGTGTAAAAAAGGTGCCCTTGATGTCTTCGATCGAACATCTACAATGAGTTAGTTTTAAATTTAAATAAAAAAGGAGAAAGTCATACCTTAACAATAGTATCATTTGAGTAGTGATGTATTCCAATTGTTCGACAGTTGCTCGCCTTCTATTGTGCTAATTTTGTAAGATCCTTTGCTTACAACTTTGATGACTCAATACGGTCCTTCCTAATTCCGGCCTAGTTTCCCTTCATTCAGGTCTCGAGATTGAGGGCAACATTCTATAAGACTAAGTCCCCGATTCCAAAGTGTGGAAGGTTGGTCCTTCTATTGTTGTATCTCTCGATCTTTCTTTCTATGCGGCCATCCGAATAAGTGTTGCCTCTAATTTTTCATCTAAAAGTTTGAGGCTACTATTTATAGCCTTATGATTTGACTCCTTCGATGCATGTCAAAACCTGGCGCTGGGTTGTCATACCTCGACAAGGATAAGGGCCTCAGAGCCATATACAAAAGAGAACGGGGTAGCCGGTGTGATAGACTTCGATGTTGTTCGATATACCCAAAGGATCTCAGGTAGAACTTCTCTCCATTATCCCTTTGCATTTTCCAACTTTTTCTTTAGGTTTTGAATGATAGTTTTGTTTATTGACTCGTCCTATCCATTTTCAATTGGGTGGTACGGTGTTGATAAGATCCTATTTATTTTATGTGCTTCGACGAACTCCATCACCTTGTTGCCGATGAATTGCTTTCAATTGTCACATACAATCTTGGAAGGCATCCCGGACCGACATATGATGTGGTCCAAAATGAAGTCAGTAACTTCCTTTTTCTCTAACCTTCTCGAAGGCATGCGCTTCCACCCATTTAGAAAGATAATCAGTCATAAAAAATGAATTTAGCCTTACCTAGGGCCGTTGGTAGAGGGCCGACTATGTCCATTCCCCATTTCATGAAAGACCACAAAGACAGGACCAAGTGGAGTAGGTCTCCAAGCTGATGGATTACTGGTGCAAACCGTTGGCACTTATCATATTTTTTGACTAACTCCTTAGTATCTTTTTCCATGTTGTCCCATTAATACCCTGCTCTAATAATTTTGCGAATCAAAGACTCAGCGCCGGAGTGATTCCCACAAGTACCTTCATAGATTTCTCGTAGAACATAATCGGTGTCCCCCAGTCCTAAACATACTACGAATGGTCCATCGAACATCCTCTTGTACAATGTTCCATCTTCATCTAATGTGAACCTAGGAGTCTTAGTTCATAGGGCCCTCGATTCTTTGTGGTCCAATAGGAGTTTTCCATTTTTCAAATAATTGATATAGTTATTACTCCAATCCTAAGTCAAAATTGTAGAATTTATCTCGGCATGACCCTCTTCAACCACAGACCTCAATAATTGGACAACAGTTCCCGGGACGATACCATCTTCTTCAACCAAGGTTCCCAAATTAGCGAGTGTATCAACCTCACTATTTTATTCTCGAGGCACATGATCCAGAGTCCACTCCTTGAAGTGGTGCAAATTTACCTGTAGCTTATCCAAGCATCGTTGCATCCTATTCTCTCAAACTTCAAAACTTCTGTTTACTTGGTTTTACACCAACAATGAATTGCACTTGGCTTCAATGATTTCTGCCATCAAGATCTTTCCTAGTTTGAGACCTGCAATCATGGCCTCATACTCCCACATTATTAGTCATCCTAGAAGTTTTGATGGATTTTCTAATGGTACTACCAGTAGGTGGTTTTAAGACAATGCCAAGCCCGGACCCTTTCACATTCGAAGCACCGTCTGTGAAAAAGATGCATTCCCCCGATGATGTACCTGATATTAGCAGGAGTTCTTTCTTTATTTTGGGTACGAGGGTTGGTGTAAAATCGGTCACGAAGTCAGCTAGGATTTGAGACTTGATGGTCGCTCATGGTTGATATTCAATATCATACCCGCTAAGTTCGACGACCTATTTTGCCAGCCGGCCCGATAGCTTGTGATTATGCAAAATATTTCGAAGGGGGTAAGTGGTTAATACACATATGGGATGACACTGAAAATATGGCTTTAGCTTTATAGATGCGCTTATCAATGCAAGTGCTAAATTTTCTAAGTGAGCATTAGTTTTCGCATCTTCTTGAATCGACATACATAATAAACAGGGAATTACGTACCTAGCTCTTCTCAAACTAGTACCCCACTTACCGCTATCTTGGATACTGCCAAATACAAGTAAAGATTTTCATCTACCTCCGGGGTGTGAAGCAAAGGCAGTCTCGATAAGTATCGCTTTAATTCTTCTAAGGCTTGCTGGAATTCCAGGGTCCATGTGAAATCCTTTTTCTTTTTTAGCAAGGAAAATAACCTATGACTTTGATCTGATGACCTCGAAATGAACCGATCCAAGGCGACTATTCGTCATGTTAACCTTTGCACGTCCTTCACACTATCCACGATCGTGATATCCTCGATGGATTTGAGCTTGTCAGGGTTAATTTAGATACCACGATTCGACACCATAAAGTCGAAGAACTTACCCGAGCCGACTCCGAAGACATATTTTTTTGGGTTAAGCTTCATGTTGTACTTCTCAAGATTTTGAATGTTTCTCGCAAATGAGCTAAATGGTCCTCTGCGCGCAGGGACTTAATCAACATATCATCAATGTAAACTTCCATTGATATACCTATCTGTTCCTCGAACATTTTGTTAACATATATAGCTCCTGCATTTTTTAGCCCGAAGGGTATTACATTGTAATAATAAGTTCCAATTTTAGTGATAAATGAGGTCTTTTCCTGGTCCCCGGGTTCATCTGAATTTGATTATACCTGCAGTAGGCGTCGAGAAAAGTTAGGATCTTGTGGCCGGCCGTGGTATTGATCATACGATCGATGTTGGGCAGTGGGAAAAGGTTTTTTGGGTGTACTTTGTTTAAATACTTGTAATCTACACACATTATAAGTTTGTTTCCCTTTTTAGGAACTACAACTATGTTTTCTAAACATTCGGAGTATTTTACCTCCCCAATAGACCCTATTTTTAGAAGTTTGGTTACCTCATCTTTTATGAATTCATGCTTCAGCTCGGACTAGGGCCTCCTTTTTTACTTTACCGATTTGAACCTAGGTTAGAGGCTTAGCCGGTATGTTGTTATTTCCGGTAGATTCCCTATCATATCTAAATGGGACCAAGCAAATCAACCCATATTATCAATAAGAAATTTAATGAGTTTTTTCCCTAAGTTAGGGGATTAATGTCGTTCCCAGGTATACCTTTCTCTTGGGCATGTATTCAATTAGTATGACCTGCTCCAGTACCTTGACCGTTGACTTAGTTCCATCAGAATCTTCGGGAACGATGAAAGTTTGAGGAGTAAGGAAATCCTCTTCTTCGTCTTCGATCACCTGTTGCTCCAACTCGATTAGGACTGGGATCGATCATTGCTATTTGGCCGCCTACTTACTTTTGATGTTTTACTTTTTCGAGGTTGAAGGATCTGGTATCAGCGTCACTTCATCAGCTGCAAATATTTTCTTTGCAGTATGTTACTCTTTGTAAACCATTTTCACACCACCCTCTGTTGGGAACTTCATCATCTGATGAAGAGATGAAGGTATTGCCCTCATGTTTTGTATCCATGGTCTCCCGAGGAGTGCCTTATACCTCATGTCGCCTTCGATGATATGTCATTTTGTGTCTTGTATCGTCCCGGCTACGTTCACTGGTAGGATTTTCTCCCCCTTTATTGTTTCACTTACCATATTGATGTCATTTAGGACCTAGGACACTGGTACAATCTAATCCTGTAGGCTGAGCAGCTCTACGACCCTCGATATGACTATGATTGTTGAGATTCATGGATCAACTAGAATACGTTTAGCTTGAATTTTACTTAAAAGCATAGAAATTTCCAAGGCATCATGTGCAACTGAGATATTCCTTCTAGTTCCTCATCATAAAATGATAGGACAGCCTTGGGCACGTAGCTTCGAGTCCATTTTCTTTGGTGATTGACACCTTAATGTGTTTGAATACAGGTTCTTGTGGAACAGCGACATTGCCAACGATCATGTGGATTACATTTTTGGTTCTTCCTGTTCATTCTTTTCTACTTGCATCTCTCTCCCTGAAGTGGTTTTTAGCTCGATCACTGAGAATTTCTCAGAGGTTACCCTCGTTGAACAACCGAGCTACCTTTTTCCTTAGTTGTCTGCACTCTTTGGTTGTGGCATGATACATACACATCAAAATTGGATTCTTGTGAGAAAGATCGGTTTGTGTAATCCTGGGCCACTTGATGTCCTTGATTCTTGCAAAAACTGACACGATCCCTGATGCATCTACAGTAAAATTATACTCTAATAATTGAGGTGCCTTTGCGGGGTTGGTATGTTTATCGAACCCTTTCTTACTCATGAGTCTCTGAGAGCTTTGACCTCGATCACTTCTTCGATCGCTTCGAGGAGCGTTACGACCCAATCCATTGTTTTTCCAATCAACATACACCTGATACTGTTCCTTATTTGATCTTGTTTCCCTTTCTATACTCCTCGAGGGCTTGGCTGCCAATCTATTAGGATGAAATAAATCCGAAGGGGCTCCCAACTGGTCGTCCTCAATCCTGATTTTTGACTAATAACCATTATGCACGTCTAACTATGTGACAAGTAGATGCTCGATCAGATTCTGTTTCATCATGGAGACGCGGTCAAACTTCGTTCATTCAAACCTGCATGAAAGCCTATTGCCCAATCAGCTGAGACTAGTGGTAATTCCATTCGCTCTATCTAAAACCTCGACACGAACTCCCTTAGCATCTCGACATTCATCTATTTTATCTAAAAACATCCGATTTCTCATTGCCACCTTTATGGTCAGGGACCCGGCTCACAACGTGTTTCATTTCATAAATTTTGAACTCACCCCGACTTTAGAAGAAATTTCCGGATATATTGGGATCACTGAGGTTCCTCTAAGACAAAAGTGTTTGGTTGCTCCGAAAATTATCATTGTGCACAGGTTCCTAGATTCCTTAAAGATAAGAAAGGGGGTCCATAACCTAGATTTGGAAGCCAATTCTTCCACTCCGCAATTTATATACCAGAGGTACGATCACATAGGAGGGTTTAACAATCTAGAAAACAAAATTTATAACAAAGGGAACTGCCTCAAATGGGAAGAATAGAGGTGCTTTGCTTATATGGTGGTATTCTTGGGTCTACTGGTGTTTCCAAGAAAAGATGGAAATATCGATAGACAGATAGCTGGGGTCGTCAGCACTTTGCTCACTCAGGCCAAAAGCACCCTCGTATCCATGATAGTAGCTAAAATCTTCCGCGCTCTCACAACCTGTAAAGCCAAAGGAGACTCTTTTGAAGGGTGCAACTTGTTGCTGCAGATGTGGATGATTAAACACCTATGCCATCATCTTCAATTCATGAGTTATGAGTCGACAATGAAAAATTGCATAGAGTAATTTAATAGAAGGGTTGATGGGATTAGCTTGCCAGAACGGGTATCACACCTCTGTTCCATCACTGCAAATCAAATAGAGTGGACGTTTGTATGGCTTCCTGTAGATGAGATCATATACATGCCAGCTACCGAGCCATATTTCTTCTTGATGAGTCTTAGGAGTATCCAGCCTTATGCCCCATACTGGGTTTTGAGACAGCTGGGGAGATTCAAATTGTTCCAAAAGATGATGATCTTAGTGCCCAGGCGGTCAGGATTGATCTTGATGGTCAATTTCATGAAGCAGCAGTCCGCTAAATTTGGAGCAAACGTCAGTATTTTTTTGATTGAACAGTTATATTTTATTAATATCAGAAAATGTACAAGGTGAAGTATTTGTAGTAGCTGTGACTTGCTACTGCTCATTTACATCAAAATCATATATACTAAGGAAACTACCATTATGCACTAGTTACAACTCAGTATAGACAACTAATATAGACTATATCTATGGAAAACTATTAAGTTGCCGCAAGCCATTTTGCCATCGACTACAATTCCTGCCTCGAATATGAATAAGTAGTACAATTTCTCTACATATCTGATTCTCCACATAGACTTTCCTGTCAAATCTGATGTTATTCCTCTCCCTCCAGATAAGTGCAACAGTGTTGACAAATACACAAGCTGTTATAGCATTAAGCCCTAGTCTGCTATTTGCTTTGCTGCAAATCCATTTCAATTCTGTATCCCAATCACCAACAGATCTGTGGTGCCCCAGCCAGAGACAGAGTCTGGACCACAGACTCCTTGTTACTGAACACTCAAAAAATAAATGATTAAAGGCTTCTGTACTCTGATTACAAAACACACAAGTTACAAGAACTTGTATGCCAAATTTCTGCAGTCTGTCCACTATTGGTAACCTTTTTTGTGCAGCTAACCACACAGTGAATCTATGCCGAGGGTGAGCATTTTCAATCATCATCAGACTCTTCCATTCAACCTTGCTTAAGCTGGGAATCATTATTAGATACAGCTGCTGAATCTGGAAATGATCCAGTTTGCAGACTCCTTTCAATCTGCCAAGAAGATCCCCCTGAAGCACCTGATTCCCCATGATAGCAGTTCTGATGTCCAGTATTTTGCTCAAAACCCAATAGGCTGACTTAGGAATGGTCATTGTTTCAATGTCAGCATGCTTGATATAGTAACAGTGCACCCATTTTATCCACAGGCAGTCCTTCTTTCTGGCTACATCCCAGAGATGCTTACTGATACCTGCTTTATTCCACAGAGTCATATCTAATATGTTGAGTCCTCCAGCTGTAATTGGTCTACAAACCCTTTCCCAAGCAACTAGTGCTCTTTTAGAGAGGTTAGCAGTTCCAGTCCACAAGAAGGTTCTGCAGATTGTTTCAATAGCTTTCAACATTTTTTTTGGCAGAATGAAGACTTGAGACCAGTAAGTTTGAATGCCAAAAATGATAGCTTTGATCAGCTGACATCTCCATGCATAAGAGAGCAGTTTAGCTGACCAACATGTAATCTTAGCTATAATCTTCTCTAGCAATGGTAAGTAGTGATATACCGCAAGTTTTTTGGAATCAAGGGGTATCCCCAAGTATTTGAATGGAAGGTGACCCTCAGTAAAACCCAATGCCTCAAGAATTTCTTCCCTAGTACACTGTTGCACTCGAGCCAAGTATATTGCACTTTTGCTAACATTAGCTTGCAAACCAGATGCTTCAGAGAAGTTTTGAAATGCCTCATTTAAAATCTGAAGGGAAACAAGATCAGCTCGACAGAACATTAATAGATCATCAACAAAACATACATGAGTACAATTAAGCTTTCTGAATTTTGGGTGAAAATTGAAATCCCCATTCTTGTGCAACTATCCAGTTCCCTATTGAGATATTCCATAGCCAGCACAAATAGATATGGTGACATAGGCTCACCTTGTCTAATACCTCTCTTAGTAGTGAAGGGTTTTGTTAATCCACCATTCAGAACTAGGGAGTATGAAACAGTTGTGACACATGACATTATCCAGTGAACAAATTTAGCAGGAAACCCAAGATTATTGAGGATCTGTTTAAGAAACCTCCATTCCAGAGTATCATAGGCCTTCCTAAGATCCACTTTCAAGACACATCTGGGAGGTATTCCTTTCCTAGAAAAACCTTTGAAGATTTCACGGCTGAGTAGAATGTTATCAACAATGCTTCTCCCTTCAATAAAAGCTGATTGAGCCTGCCCAACCAAATCACCAATCACAGTTTTCATTCTCCTAGTAATGACTTTGGAGATGATATTGTACAAAGTAGTGCAGCAAGCTGTGGGCATGTAATCTTTGACAATTGTATGAGCTTTGACTTTAGGTACAAGTGCAATAGCAGTAGTATTGATCATGTGAGGCATTCTGCTTGTGTAGAAGAATTCCTTTGTATCAGCAAGTATATCATCCTTTACTATCTCCCAGTTTCTAGTATAGAACTCCACAGGGAAACCATCCACTCCTGGTGCTTTATCCTTTGGCATCTCTTTTAGTGCTTCTGCAATCTCTTCCATAGTAACCTCCTGGATCAGCAGTTTTTGTTGTGATAAAGTAAGACAATTTCCTCCTTTAATAATAGCTGTGTTGACACAAGGTAGTTCCCCATCACAATCTCCCATCAATGATTGGAAAACATTAATAAACTCCTGTTCCACAGATAAGGGGTCTGTGAGCTTCAGACCTGTATCAGTGTATATAGTAGTTATGCTCTTCTGGCAAGTTCTGATCTTCAGCTAGGCATGAAAATATTTTGTGTTGGCATCACCACATTCAATCCAGCAGGCCTTGGATTTCTGTCTCATAAATTGTTCCTCCACACAACTCCATTTCTCAATTTCTTCTAATGCTGCTTTTACCTCATTAAACAGAGGGTGTGATAGTGGACAGTGCTGCAACTGATTCTGGATAATACCCAGTGTCTCCCTAGCATGTGCAAGTTTTTTCTTATATGAAGCCATATAAGCATTTTTCTCCTTTAATTGATGTTTCATGGTCTTCATTTTACTCCATATCTGCTGCATAGGTGCTCCTTCATATTCTTGTCTCCAGACATTCTGTAGTATGGTTTGGAACTGAGGACTCTCCATAATGTTAAGATATAGTCGGTAAGGCTTAAGATGTAATAGTTTTTGATCTCCACATTTGATAAGAGAGTGATCAGAAACTGATGGATTCATGAAGTCAGCTTCTAGGTGCCCATATTGTTGTATCCACTGGTAGTTGCCCAATGCCCAGTCAATCTTGCTATACACCCTATTTGTAGTATTCTGTTTATTAGTCCAAGTGTAATGCCACCCTTTAGCTCTAAGAGGAGTAAGTTGAAGGTCAGCAATAACATCTTTAAAACCTTTAACTTCAGTATCAGTAAAAGGTGATCCAATTCTATCTGCAGAGCATAATATAGTGTTAAAATCCCCACTTAACAACCAAGTGTCTTGACTGGGTATATATATTTTCCTCAGATCCCTCCACAGCTGGTCTCTTTGGTTAAAAGTATTCTGAGCATAGATGACACTTAAGTGAGTTTTGACTTGACTTGTAGAATCTTCTATGAAGCACTGAATGAACTGGTCAGTCACACAGGAGATTTGAACCTGTATGTGAGGTTTCCAGAGTAGCCAAATCCTCCCATTTGCAGCCTTAGAATAGTTGCAGTGGACATTCCATCCCTTTGCAATCTTTCCTTGAAATCTTCTTTGCTTTATGTTCCTTCACCCTAGTCTCAAGACATCCCAAAATATCTACTTTATTTACAGCAAGAAAGGTCTTTAACTCTTTCTGTTTATGGGCTAGGTTTATCCCCCTAATATTCCAAGTGACAATAATCATTGAAACATAGGAAATAGGTTCTAAGAAGGCCCAGGATCAATCTGTTGTCCTTCCTTCCATCATCTAACACATCAACAATTGCCTTACCCTTATTGCATATATCTACCATTACTTCAATGCTGCCATTAGGCTCCTTGTTTACTATCTCATTCCTTTCCTGAATGTCAGGACCTTGCTGTGCATCCTGTTGAGTGATCACCATACAAGTAGTGGTGTTCCCCAACCTCTCATTCTCCTTGCTCTGAACTGATTGCTCTGGCAAGTTCTCATGTGATTCTGTACTAGCTAGAGGTTGTTTAACAAGCCACTCCTGCTTTACAACTTTTGCCTGTTTTTTCAATTTGATCCTCTGTCTCCTTGGATTACACTCTTCCTCCATTCCATGTTCTTCACCATTGTTAGCATTATACCAACAATCAATAGAATCATGTCCAAATTTCAGACAGTGATTGCAGAAAAGGGGCTTCCAATCATATTCAATCAATTGAATCTTAGGACCAAATGCAGTCTCAATCTCTATCTGATCAGGGAGAGGATGAGTAGCATCAACCTCCACTAGTACTCGAGCAAACGATATTTTCTCATAGTGAGATGTAAACTTGTCTGTGTACAATGGTTTACCCACTGCACTAGCCATCTTACTCAATGCTTCAGTTGGCCAATAGCCTACAGGCAGCCCAGGAAATCTAATCCACACAGGAATTGTACTAAGTAAATCATTCTGGAAGGAGAAATCAATTCAAGGCTTCAATACCATAGATTTATTCCTGTATGAATAAAGGCCAGATTGAATGACTTGGTCTTGTTCTTCTATACTATTAAATCGGAAGATGCAATAGCCCTTAGAATGGATCAAAATCTGAGGTTTAGAGACAAAATTCCACACATGCAACACAAAATTTTCAATAGCTTTCTCGTAGGGACTCTCTCCAATTATGTAACCAATTAAGGAAGTATTCCAATAATCAACCTGAGATTTCAAATCATTTTCGCTAATTTTGACAATCTTCTTACCATCTCTGTCAGTAGGATGCACAAACGAAAGTGGTTTACCCATTTGAGCACTGCGATTACCTCGCACAACCTCGCCACCAGACGGAATAGATTTCCCTGACCCACTAGCTTCTGAGAATTGTAAGCGTCTCACAGCTAGAATAGTACTTGCTTCAATTTTACTCATCTGAGGAGGTACTACATTCTCAGCACAACCATCTTGTTGAATCGCCTCACTCGATTGGAACTTTTGAGGGAGGAAATTACCAAATGTCAGCGGTTCTAACTCCTTAACACCATGAGCTGGGGTAACAATCTGAGCAGTAGTAGCAGCGACATTCCTCTAGCGGTGAGCCATTTTACGGGCACAATGACGGCCTTAAACTAATGTCCGTGTTTGTCGATAAATACATGTGTGCGTGATCTATCCAAAGGTGAAGCATCACCAGGGTACCTTGCTTGGTATGAAAGGGAAATTGAGTTTGGAAGGACGCCCAAAAGACCCCATCTTCAGGAATTTGCGAGGCGTCACTAGCATAATGAGATTGGTTGGCCAAAAAAAATGAGTACAAGGCCACTATAAGCAAGATAGAAGAGAAAGTTAAGGATCTTCAATTTGAGAATGGTCTGCAAGCCGTAGTGGATGAGGGTGAGAAGAGAAATCTAGCCAATGAAAATGAGACCCTTCGAACCCAGATTCGGGAAATGAAAATAGTGGTAGAAAACCCCGCCAGAAGTGCAAAAGATGGAAAGCTTATAGATAACCTTAGGCAGAAAGTGGGTGAATATAGTTTTAATTTGAACAAAGCAGAGGGTGAACTAGCCAAGACTCGAACAAAATTATTTAAAAATGCAGAGGAGCGGGCACGCTTTGTTAAACAATTGAAAGAGAAATAAGACAATGAGGTTGCAGTGTTGAAGAAAAGGGTCATCATCATTGAGAACAAATGATTAAGCAGGCGAATGACTTTAAGGTTGAAAGAGAACACTGTTATGCATGAACGACACAGTTAGAAAGATATTTGCAACAACTTCAAGAACAAAATCAAGTAGCTGAACAAACTTTGGAAGCTAGGGCCGAGCAGATTGGGTTTTATTGCAAGAAAAGGGTGTCATAAGACTAAGGGTCAAAAGGAACGCCGACTACATCACAATGAAATGTAGTAAGTGTGAGGACATGACTAGATCCATGATCTTCGCTACTGTGATGACCTTCGTCCGCCAGATTAGAAGATATCTACCACCTCCAAGGGAATTTAGCCCGTAGGCCCCTGGCGAGACCGAATGTTGTCCCGTAGGCCCTAGGAGTAGTTGAGGCATTGATGAATTCATGATTTTCATTGGAGTCTGTTAGTCTGCTTTCGAGTTCGTATTTCATCTTTCTGTTGGAGTCTGTTGTTTGAGTATGTATTTTTATCTATCCATCAGAGTCTGTTAGTTTCTTTTCAAGTTTGTTAGTTTTTGAGTCACTGTAGTCAAAGCATTTTCTTTTTATGAAAATTTGAAAATCCCAAAATATTTTATTATTTATTATTCCCTAGAACTACGCTTGGTCTAATTCATGCGGAGTCATGATACGCAGGCAATCTCCATAGGATTCGATCATAACCAAAAGACAGATAAAGAAAAGAAAAAAGAAAAAAAAGGAAAAACAAAAGAGAAAAGAAAGAGAAAAAGAGAGAGAAGATAAGAAATATGAGAAGGAAACAATGGCAAAGCAAGAAAGAAAATGAGAGAATAAAGAACAACGAGAAATCAAGCAGAGAAATGTGTAAGTGAAAAAGAGAGAAAGAGAAGTTGCAAATGGAAATAAGGAAAAGCTGGGATGATGCAAGCAACCGATCAAATGTAATAGAAACAGTTAACAACTTAGGTGCATTCATTCCCCAAATGTGCGGTTGCCTATATGTTAAGCTCTAATCATTAACAAGTTTGTTGTTGACAATTTAGTACAGGAAGGTGGTTAGTTTGTTTGGCATTCTGGCAACTCACCCATACAACACCTCATCCAAAAACAAGTTGATCATGGCTAATCAAGAACTTGATGCGAGTTTTATCGATCCTTCGAGAGATGTGGAAGAGTCGGATGTTAATTTGATGAAAGAAGAGATATATAACCTGAAACAATAGATGGCCGAAATGTACCAGGCATGGGCAAAAGGGCAACCACCACCAGCTTATCCCACCAACTCTGCCTTTATCCCTCCATTGGCTCAATCTTAGGAACGTCCTGCTACCGATTCGTTCCCGAGTTTCCCCATTTACCAGCATTATCAGGGCACCACCTCCCAAATACCACAAGCTCCACCACCCAAACTAGTTCCAGACCCTCCTTCAACAGCCACTCATGTCTTAGTGGCACCCCCACCCGCTACAATCTACAGATCCTCCAGCGAGCCTTTATTCCAAGCCCATGATAACTAATACTAACCCCCGGAGCCTACTTTCAAGGCTCCAGAACCTTACTTCTATACTCTTCGCTTCGATCCCTCTGTGAAAACTGAGAAGCCATCTAAGAATCTCAAAGAGGAACAGATATTCAGAATGGTCAAAAGCCTGGAGCAGTCATTCAGAAATATGCAAGGGTTGGTTGGTATTTAAAATTTCTTTTCGTCTTTGTCATCATCGTGTCTTATTATTCCCTTTTTATGGGAACTGCCATAACCAACGGAAAATATTCCAATACCATCAACCTTGTCACTCTCAACTAAACTTCTTTTCCTCTTGGAAAATGAAGTAAAGAATTCCTCTATAACCTCTTCTTTTATCTACTTGGGAAATATTAAATTCCTACCGACACCATCACTATTTGAAACATATGCCATTACCTTCTCATCATCATTGTCGCTAATGAGAACAACAATTGATTAAAAACATACCTTGTCAGGTACTGTATCCAAGTTATTCTCTGTATCCCAGTTCATTCTGAGTAATAGTACCGAGGATAATCACCAAAGGCACTAGATAGCTTTATGATACCAATGAAGCAAGATCAGCCATTCAATGAAACTCGTACTGTAAAGAAGAAGAAAGAGACTGATTCAGAAAGGTGGGTCGAGGGTCGAGCCTCGACTATACATGTAGGTTTTTTACTTTTCATTAAGTATTTTGATTTACTTTTATATAAATTTTGAAATACTAATTCAATATAACTTTTCTCATAGGTTCACTTCACAGCTGATGTGGGGAAATTCATATGCAGTCAGCCACTTAATGAGTCGGACGAGGCAATTTAACTTTCGGACGAAGATGTTGAAAGAACACTCCGTGAGTACTTTATATACTTTGAACTAGACAATAGAATTAGTTTTCAAATGGACTTGTATTAAGCGTTAACTTAGTTTTGTTAGCTTAATGTGTTAGTTATATTGAACTTTATTGTTTGTTGCTTTTTATTGTTGTTGGTATAAAATGCATGTTTAGAATTTTTGGTAAGTTGGAAGGTGTGTAGTTGCCAAAACATGCAGTTTCTTCCAAAAATGTACTAAGAAAAGCAAGCAACATTGGTCTTTAGTTGGTCGCTTTCACTTAAAAAAAAATTTCTGGGCAATAGTGACCAACCTTGGTCACTATTTAACCCAGATTTCTCACAAGCGACAAACTTTGGTCGCTATTCTATTTAAAAAAACTAATTTTTGGAAATATTGCGATCAAAGTTGGTCGCCTATGATTCAAAAAATTTTTTTTTTTTGCTGTCGGCGACCAATTGTGGTCGCTTATTTTTTTAAAAAAATATAAAAATTATTAATAAAGCGACCAACTTTATTTTCCAGATTTTAAAATATAATATTTTCTTTACAGACCAAAGTTGATCGCTTTTTTATGATTAATAACAAATTAAAAAACGTAATTTACATGTGGAGACCAACGTTGGGCGCCAAATTTATATTATTAAAATAATATAGCGACCAACATTGGCCGCTACTTTATTTACTGGAATATTTAATCCTTCCACTTTAGAGACCAAGGTCGGTCGCTAATTAGCAAATAACTTTGGTACCTAAGGAAAAGGGACCAGCTTAATATCGGCCAGCCCTTTTTGGTTGCTATTTGGTTGCTTTTTGGCCAATAAGCGACCAATGTTGGTTGCTTTTTGTGGTCATTTTTTTCCGGATTTTTAGTAGTAGAACACATATAAGAACCAGGTCCTTCTATAATCAGGTTAAACGAAAAATTAGGCACCACACAAATCACTCCCCTAATGTGGTATTGAAATATAGAACATCACCAACTCAAGCCCTGCAAATTCTTGCACTTCTAATGCATCATGCTTCAATTAAAAGCATCTACAATAGTAAACTAATAGATTCGCGTTCTGCATTTTAAATTCTCTTGACTCCCATCCATTCCACTGATTAGTGATTAATGTAGGGAATTTTTTTATATATACATTTTTCTATTATACTGTAAGAAAAATTTTTTGAGGCAACCGAACAAGACGATGCCAATATTTAATGAAGTACCACTGAATCTCCCTTTCACTATGTCATTATATTGTGATACAAAGTAATCTGTGGGAATATTGAGAAGGTTTACAAAAGCAATGACAATTTTGCACTTCGCAACATATGAAGGAAATAGAGACACCAACCATACTCTAAAATTGGAGTTAATGGTCCACGGCTTAAAATTTCTGTTCTTCGCTCACAGTTTATTTTGGGCTTGCAGATTTTTCGGGAAAAATCTAGCGTGAGCATCAAATAGTCTCCATGAATATGTCAATGTAATATGTTTTGGGATCAAATGGTCTCCATGAATATGTCAACTTCAGAGTGATTGAAGAATTAAGAAAGTGGCAAAATCGAGTTCTACTTCTTTACTTTACTCATTATCTAATTATTCATGCTTTGTGAGTTTTGAGATCTTGTTTCTACAAACCCTCACTTACAACCGAGAGGTTGTGAGTTCGAGTCTCCCCAGGAGCAAATTCTGGGGATTTATGCCGGGGGTCTATTTGGAAACAGCCTCTCTACCCCAGGGTAGGGGTAAGGCTGCGTACACACTACCCTCCCCAGACACCACTGAGTGGTATTGTACTGGGTCGTACTTTTTTTTTTCTACAAATATTATAATAGACGTTACCCAAGAAAATGACATTTGAAATATTAACAGTGCGAATATGTACTTGGCTTATGATCAAAAGTAATACTAGACGTAGTGTCTAATTAATATTATTTTGAAGAATTAGAACTGTGCATGCAAGGTTAATTGTTTTGCAACTTAATTGCACTGAAGTTTTTAAATTGCGAGAATTACATTCTTTGTCACTTGGCACAATAATTCACCAGAAAATTATCTATGTTTAAATTTCTTATCCAGTATTGTTCAGGTTGTACATAACCTGAGAATTAATTTTCATCACTTAACCCATCCCTTATTTCTTTTTGCCATTTTTCTGTGTTCCCCTTTTGTCTTCGTTCTTCTTCTCCTTTCCATGCCAGTCTTTGCACCATAAAATTTCTCTACTATTGTTATTCTCCTTCAATTCCTTTTCGGATTTCAATGGTTAATGAAGGATCTAAAAAATAAAAGTCACCACTACAAGTGGTTCGAAGATTCGATTTTAGAAATTAATTTTCCCATTTGTTAGTTGTTTGGAATTTGTTAGTTGTTTGGAATGGGTGTTGTCTCAATTAATTGGAATCATCAAGATGAGTTCAAAACTCAAATTTCAAGTGATTTGGAGTAGATTTAGGCTATATTTGAGTTAAATTTCAGAAATTGAGTTGTCTGATTTGTTAGTTGTTCAGAATGGATGTTGTCTCAATTGATTGGAATCATTAAGATGAGTTAAAAACTTAAATTTCAAGTGATTTGGAGTAGATTTAGGCTATATTTGAGTTAAATTTCAGAGGATGTCTAAGGAAGAAGAAGAACACGTAAATCTCCATTGCTATGATTTATTTGTATAATAATATATAATATTGTATAAATAGTATATAAACAAAACTTGTACACTATTATATCCAAGGTTGATGCTTTATTTATAGGTAGTTGGTGAATTTCTCACATTTTCTTCTTCTTCTTCTTCTTCTTCTTCTTCTTCTTCTTCTTCTTCTTCTTCTTCTTCTTCTTCTTCTTCTTCTTCTTCTTCTTCTTCTTCTTCTTCTTCTTCTACGTCTATATATATAGTGTATCAAGTATATTTTCACTCTGTGATTATACATCATCATACACTTTTATAAAACTATATACATATTGTATCTCTTTGTATAAAAGTGTATAACATTGTATAAAAGTGTATACGCATGGCTGACAAAATTTTTGCACGATTTTCACTTGTAATTTTTGTATAAAACTAGTCCAAATCTCCAGCAAATAACTTCAAACTTTGTATACAACCTACTTAGACTATTTCTAATAAGTTCAAACAATACCCACTCCAAATTTCTCACAAAATCATAAATCGAAATTTAACAAGATTAACATTAAAGAAGATGAGATTTTAGGTTTCTCGCGTCTGTTTTTGTGTTTTATAGTTGTGATACGTATATATAAACCTTAAGATATACAAAATTAAAAAAAAATAGAGAAGTATTGTTTACGGAAGAAGGCACAAACGAGTGTTGACTGAATATGGAACTGATTTTTCTTTTAAGTTTTGTTTGGATATGATTTTTTTTTCATTAATTATATTAAATGTTTATGCGTAAAAAATAAGAAGAGAGCTACAAGAGGGGTAGGTAGGAACAAATGAGGTTGTTATAATTAAAAAGGATGAGAAAAGAAAAGCTCTTATTAATATTTGGTTGCACATTTGTAAACCTGTAAATAGGCTAAAATAGTGCAAGGTCAACTTATGAAATGTATTATTTTATAATTTTATCTTTTAAATTCAAAATAGATATACAGTGATATATGTTTCAGGAAACGAATATGGTTTTATCTAAAGTAGACATCTTCATAGCTATTATTCTCTCCGTTCTAATTTATGTGAACTGGTTTAATTAGGCACGAAGTTTAAGAAAAAATAAAATTATTCGAATTTGTGGTCCTAAACAAGTTAAAAAGTGGTTCAGAGTATTTGTATGATTATAAAAGCTTTTCATTAACGGTAAAATTGTAAATTTAAACTAAATTGTTATCAAATTTTAAAAATAATCATTCTTTATAAAACGAATTAAAAAGAAAATATGTTCATATAAACTGAAACAGAAGGAATAATATGAAAAAATGTCGACAAGACAAGAGAAGTAGCTTTAACAAATTACTTTTAAAAAATTCAGTGTTTCCATTCAGTTGGCAAGTATTTTCCTAGTGAGATACTCCTTCGGGTTATAAGAACTGATCAATCTACTTTTTTATTTTGGTTTAAAATAAATGTTCAATTATATAACTCAAAAAAATTCAATTTATGTTTACTTTTTTATTCTTATATTTATATTCCTAAAAATTTTCTTACTTCTTACTATAATTATGTAATCAATATTTAATAAGAATAATTTAGTCATACTACATATTCTTATATAAATTTATCATTCTATTAATCGGAGAGAGTACAATCATGTGGGAAGACTTGTGGAAAAGAAAAAGGAAAGACAAATCTTTGGTAAGTATTTTCGGAATGATTGATACATAAGGTATTATAGCCGTATAGGCACACAAGTGATATCTGCCAAACATTCTCACGTGAAGTTTCAAAGTGATTCTTCAATTTATAAGTATCTTTGTTTACTCAATTGATGTTATATTACATATGTGAATTATCTTGATATTCCACTTGTTTTAGGTTGTTTTAATCTACTGCTCAAATAATGTAACATTCGACCGGTCATTTTGAAAGTTGTAGTCTCACTTTTTTCGTTTCTTTTATGTTCTACAGCTGTATTATGATTTATTGGTTAGTTGGTTCGGGTCTGGAGTGATTTCAGAATGAATTGTGCACTTAGTATCTCATTTGAAAGCTTAAGTTGGAAAAGTTGACCGGATATTGACTTATGTGTAAACGATCTTGGACCCGTTAGCTCCGTTAGGTGATTTTGGCCTTAGGAGTGCATCCCGATTGTGTTTTGGAGGTTCGTTTTAGAATTAGGCTTGAAATGCCGAAAGTTGAAATTTTAGAAAGTTAGACCATGAGTGGACATTTTGATATCGAGGTTGGATTGGATTTTCGGAAGTTGGACTGGGTTCGTGGTGTCATTTATAACTTGTTTGTAAAATTTGAGGTCAATCGGACATGATTTGACATATTTTGACATCGTTTGTAGGATTTGAAAATTTCAAAGTTCATTACGTTTGGATCTGTGTGTAATGCTTGTTTTAGATATTGTTGGAGATGATTTACGGATTTGACTAAGTTCGTATGATATTTTGGGACTTATTGGTATTTTTGGTTGAGGTGCCGAGGGCCTCGGATGAGTTTCGGGTGGTTAACGGATCATTTTTGGCCTTTAAGAGATAGTTGATATCTTTGCTGCATTTAATTTTCTGGTTTCCTCTTACTTGTTCGTGAGAGGAGCCTCGTGTTCGCGAAGAGTGTTTGTGAGCTGGGAATTTTTGTTCGACGCGTTGCAAAGAAGAGAATGCAAACACAAAGGTATGGCTGTGTGTGCATCGTTAATGCATGAGTGGTATCGTGTTCGCGAAGAAGAGTGAGGAAGCTGGGGACCCCCAGGTCCTTGTTCTACGTTTTCGCAAAGTGAGGGTCACATTCGCGAAGGTCAGAGTATGTAAATCTTCGCATTCACGAAGCATTTGTCGCGTTCACGAAAAGTTAAGCTGAGGGGCAGTCTCAGTTGGTTTATGTGAATGCGAGAGGACGATTGCGTTTATTACTTTCAAAAAACGCGGGTTTGAACAATTTTTTTTCATATTTTGAGCTAGAGACCACAGATTTGGGTGATTCTTGAAGGGATTTTCGTGGAGTCGATTGGGGTAAGTGATTATTACTTGATTTGGTTAAATCCCATGATTATATCTATAATTTTATCATCTAATTTGTTATTTGAGGTGAAAACTAGGGAAGAAAATTAAGTGTTGTTGAGTTCAAATTTTAAGGTTTTGAACGGGATTTTATTATCGGATTTGACTAAATTACGTATGATTAGACTCGTGAGTGAATGAACTTTTAGATTTTGTGACTTTTATCAGATTTCGAGACATAAGACCAGGGAACCCATGTTGAGCCAGTTTCGGATTTTTGGGTCTAAGTTAGTAGTTTTCTTGTGGATTTGATTCTTTTAGCTTATATTAATTGTATTGTACCACTTGTTGCTAGATTCGAGACATTTGGAGGCCGAGCTGCGAGGCAAGGGCATTTTGGAGTAGAGTTTCGCTCAAACTGAAGTTAGTAACAGTTATAAATCTGGTCCTGAGGGTATGGACCTTCAGATTTTGTGTCATGTGATTATTTTGGAGGTGACACACATGCTAGATGACATACATATAAGCATGCACCGAAGGGATTGTGACTTCGTCCATCATGTGAGACCGTAATGTTGAATAACTTACTGTTAACTACATATATGTTTCCTCTGTGTTATGGAGGTTTGACTGAAATTCATGTTAGAAAGTGTGTTTAAGCCATATGATATCACTGTTGGGACCTGTTGAGGTTGTGTACTTGTTGAATTAGATGCCATTTGCTGCCTTGTACTCAGTCATGATTTCTCTTACGTACCATACCTTCATCTCATCTTATTCCTTGTTGATACATGTTATTATATCTGTTTGCGCTGATTATATAATTTCTAAGAGCTAGGGATACTAGGGAGGTTGATGACTGAGTGAGGTCGAGGGACTGATGGTGGGATATTGATACCATATCACGTGAGTTGTCCGCGCGGATCCAGATATTTATGTTGTAGCATGTGAGTTGTCCGTGCGAATCTTGATATGATATTATAGCACGGGATTTTTCCGTGAAGCACAAAAGTTGTCTGTGCGGATGATAGCGCTTGGGCTGTAGGAGCCCCTCTAGAGTCTGCACACCCCAGTGATAGTGGCGAAGCTCTACACATTTGACCACCCTTGTCAGGAAATTACATTGCCTTTATATATTAAATATCATGTTTTAGAGGTACACTACATATAATGAACACTCTTTATCATAAATTTCTTTTTCACTTATTTAAATTTTAAACACTCTTGAAGAAATTTCTGGCTTCGCTTCTGCGCATCGAGCGCATGTACCTATTGAGTGTATGTAACACTCCTCGAATATATGAAAATATCAAGACATGCTAAATATAAAATTTAATTATTAATTTTTTATCTCAAATTATATTTCTATTACAGGTTTAAACCCTTGTGATTGATTTTGAGTTATTTGTATACTTATAAAGAATTGGATATGCAATTTGGGGAATTATTAATAATTTTTAAAAGTATGTAACATTAATTATTAGTTAATTCAAAAAAAAAACCATTACCCTAAAGCCTATAAAAGGCATGTTGTAAACAAAGGCTTAAAGCCATATACAAGCAAAAGAAAAAAAACAAGAGAAAAATAATTAAGTAAAAGAGAGTCACGTGACGCAAGTTAAAAGTTTTGAAGGGAACAAAGAAAAGGGCTTATGCCTTATAGATCAGAAAACAGAGAAACAGACGCACGGAATTACGAGAGGCAGCAAAAAATTCACAAAGAAATTATAATGTTCTTCATAAATCACTAATTCTTGAACTCAGGTATATAAAATTTCTTATTCTCAATTATTCTAAAATAGTAGTAAGTAAGAAATAATAGCTAATTTTTTTCCTTTTATATCAAAAATAAATTTCATGTTTAAGAATGAAACCTTAAAATTAATTAAAACACATTGGTTATTATATAATCAATTGTTTGACTAGTGTTAATTGGACTGGGGCCTACGTATTGACTCGAGAAGTTTTGAGGAGAGTTGATATAACCCTCTACCAAAGTGGCTTAACTCTCAAAAATATGCATACACAGTGTTTGATGAATTGGCTAAAAGAGTGAACATGTACTTAATTGAAGTGAGTGAGTTCCTATTAGCTTAAAGTTATTTTAGTTAATGTTAGATGATTTATTCTAATATATGTGCATAAATTTTCAGATTTTTGTGTTATTCTTATATACCATTTTCAAGTTTAAAATTCATGAAAAAGCAAGAATATTTAGAAATAATTTTGAATGTTTATTTCATTCTTATGTCATACCTTATATTTAAATATTCCGGAATAGTATAATCGAAAGATTTAGACTTGAAAAGTCACAAGAAGAAGTTTTAGAAAGAAAAGATTTTTGGGAGTATCCTATATTCTGAGAAGGGATCATCATCCAGGTCGAGGGTCCTGACCAAGGCATTGACTTCCTGAAACTACTTGCGCCAAAGTAGGGAGCACACGAGCCGAGGGCCTCGTTGCTGAGAATTCACTTAGCCAGGCTAAGGTATGATTTATGAGTACTGAGAACCATGAAGGGAGTGACACCTCGTGGATTGTGCCTAATCGATCAAGTTGGGATCGAACCCATGCCGATCATACGTTGACTAACACAGAAATTTATCAGAATAGTTGGAACTCCCAAAGTATAAAGAGAAATATTTTTTTAAAAAAAATATAAGAATTTCTTTGAGAATATTCATAAACTGCTAGTATGCAATTATTTTAGAATTATTCTTACAAGCTTTATGTTTTACATGCATTTAGAACCTTTGCTCGTAATGTATATGTTAGTAAAGATTCGGCCCCTATTGTTGAAACTTACTGAGTACAATGGATGGTACTGATGTTCTCTTCTCGGAACCTATTTTGATTTGCGGTACAATGTAGGAACCGGTTTTGCAGGCGAGCAGACTACGGGCTGGGACTTGCTTCTTTTCCAGTGCTATTGGTGAGCTCTGCTTTTGTTCTTGGAGTATTCCTTTGAGTCATTTTTATTTAGTTATTTCTTTGTTTACTTAGAGAACTGGCCCGAAAATCTCATGTTCTAAGCAATGCGTCAGTTTATCAGTAGAGATTTCATAGACATAGTCATTGAGTTGAGATTTAGATGTTATTTTATAATAACTTAGCAGTAATGCAGTAGTTACTACGAATAAATTTTAGTAGTGATTTATTTAAATATTTAAATTAATCAAAAGTACTTGGTTAGAGTATTGCTTTGGTGCATATAAAGTTTGGAGATATAATAGGTTTGATAAGCAGTGATGGTTCACTCGGTCATGATTAGTGATCGAGGGCCGGTCTCGGCTTGTTCAGAAAATGGGTCGTGACAAACTTGGTTTCAGAGCCTCAGGATTATCGAATCCTAGGGGTCTATAAAGCCGTCTTAGTAGAGTCTTGTTTATGTGTATAAAGAACGCCATACTTATAAACATGAGGCTACAAGAATTTAGGAAAAATCTCATTTTTTATCATACTTTAGATCGTGCAGTAGATCCTACCTCTAAGAAATTATCTAATGTATCAGTTTCTCCAAAACTCGCAAAAATGGTTCCTACTCGCAACTCTGACAGTGACACTCAGGATGCTACTCAAGAAACTATTGCTACTACTGTGGCTCAAGGTAGAACTAAAAACACTTCAACTCAGAAAAGAAAGGGCAAATCTACAAAAGGGGTTCAAGTACCCCGAGTTGAACATGAAGAAGGGGTGGAGCATGATGATCCAGTACCTCAAGATCTAGTACCACCCCAACAACAGCTCCGACTCAGACAACTATATCCCCATAGGTGGGTCAGATGTCTAATGAAGTCAACAGTGCTATGAAGATGTTTAAAGCCTTTATGGCCAACCAGAACAAGAGAAGAGATGGGATTCCACCTCAATCAAATAGACAAAACAATTCTTAGTCCTCAAGAGTGAATGAATTTATAAAGTTGAGTCCTCCAGTGTTCCATGGTTCTATAGTTGATGAAGACCCGATGTTGTGGTTGGAGGGTGTCAAGGAAGCCCTCCGAGTGATTGAAGCATTTGATGATGAAGCTGTGGAGCTGGCTACTTACCAGCTTAGAGATTTGGTCGGTGCTTGGTTTGAGATGTGGGAATATAAAAGAGATGAAGATGACGGACCGCCTACTTGGGAAGAATTTGAAGAGGCCTTCATGGCTAACTTTATCCCAAAAGAGGATAGTTAAGCTAAGGCTACAGAGTTCGAACAGCTCAAGCAAAAGAATAAAAGTGTGCAAGAGTACTACATGAAATTCATAAGGTTGGCAAAACATGCTCCTCACATGGTTAAGACAGAAAGAGCAAAGATTCATAGGTTTGTTGGCGGTTTAGCTTACCACATTAAGGATACGACATCAGCTACAGCAGTAGGAATGACAGCCTTCTCCTCGATTATGGGATTTTCCAAGCACTTAAAAAAGACAGATAACAAAAGAGAGAAGAAAAAGAGCATAACAAGAAAATCTTGACAGCAGGCAGGTTTAATAGTACATCCAGTAAAGGTGGAAGGGATTTCTCTAATAAGGAGTCATTAGCACCAGCTTAGTCCAGTCATCAGGCAGGTGGTGTCACACCTCCTTTTTTACATGGCTACCTCGAAGGATGACACGTATAATAGAGTTTTTTCAATTAAAGTGACATTATTCGATATAGAATTATCTATTTATAGAGTTTCCACTTGGGATAAGTTTCGCTTTTGGTGTCCCAAGTCACCGATTTATTTAAGATCCCAGATCGTGGAAATTTTTCGACTGCCCAATTAGAGTCTGCGAACCAGAAATTCCTGAGTATGGAATTCTGTTAATCCGCAGAAGGTGTTAGGAACCCTCGGATTACAACATTACAACACCATTGATAAAATGAATATCAATTGGTAACATTATGACATTAACATAAAAATATAACATAACAGTCCAACATAGTTTAGATGTTTATAAACATTACAACACCATTTTTTTTTACTTTAACTGTTAATTTCATTGATATCAAAGGATTTACAATATAAGTTCTATAGTAGTAGCATTGACTAGCTACTACTCATTTACAAACATCACTAAGCTAATACAACCTTAAAACAAAGCTATCTTAGTATGAGACTGTTAGGCTATAGCTAAGGATAACAGTTTAGTTGCCGCAAACCATCTTGCCATCTTCTACAGTTTCTGCCTCGTATATGAATTAGCAGTGCTACTTCTCTACAAAACTGGTCCTCTACAAATGCCTTATCATCAAAACGAATGCAGTTTCTTTATCTCCAAATAAGTGCAACAGCAGTCACAAAGGCAGAAGCGTTGATTGCTTTGTGCCATATTTTGCTCCTAGCTTTGCTGCAGATCCATTGAAGTTCAGCATCCCAATTGCCAACTGTTCTTTTGTACCCCAACCAACAGCATATTCTAGTCCATAATCGATTAGTGATTGGGCAGTCAAAGAACAAATGCTCAAAGTTTTCAGCATGTTGATTACAGAACACAGAGTTAGCAGGCACTTGAATTCCATACTTCTACAATCTGTCAATAGTAGGCAGCCTGTGTTGAGCAGCTATCCATGCAATGAATTTGTGTCTAGGTTGCACATTAGTAGTCAGCATCAAATTCTTCCACACTACCTTATTATAACTCGGTCGGCGCGGCAGAGGGAGGCCCAAGAAGTATTGGGGAGAGGTGATTCGGCATGACATGGCTAGGATGCAGGTTTCCGAGGACATGACCCTTGATAGGAAAGTATGGAGGTCTAGAATCAGGATTGTAGGATAGGGGCCCCTAGAGTTTTCCGTTCGCCCATCCCGGGGATGGGGGTGGATCAGCAGGGTTACTCATAGATGAGTTGTGTCTATTGCACGTTACTATTACTTGCTATTGCATGTTGGTATTTTGTTTCCTTTGTTCAGTTTATTATTAACGCTATTTGTACTGGAATTTCTAATGAACTAATGCTATACTGTTTGTGATTTGTTTTTGTCTCTGTCTTGTTTTACTGCAGCTTTTCACCTAACCATATGAGCCGAGGGTCGATTGGAAACACCCTCCCTGCCCTTCCGAGTAGGGGTAAGGCTCGTCTACATATTACCCACCCCAGACCCCACCTGGTGGGAGTGTACTTAGGCAGAGGCATAGAAACAATGTCACACTGTTTGATGTAGTAACAGTGCAACCACTTGATCCAAAGGCAATCTTTTTTTGTGGCCAGGTCCCAAAGGAGTTTGGTGACAGCTGCCTTATTCCACACAGCCATATCAATAATATTAAGTCCCCCAGCAGTAATTGGTTTACAGACCTTTTCCCATGCAACCAAAGCCCTTTTAGATACAGTAACACTGCCTGTCCACAGGAAAGACCTGCATATTGCTTCAATGGTTTTCAATACCTTCTTTGGCAATATGAATACTTGTGCCCAGTAAGTCTTAATGCCAAAGATAATAGCTTTAGTCAATTGACATTTTCCTGCATAAGAAAGCATTTTTGCTGACCAGCAAGTGACTTTAGCAGTGATCTCAATCAGTGGTAAGTAATGAAGGATAGCAAGTTTTTTAGAGTTAAGTGGAATCCCTAAATACTTGAAAGGAAGCTCACCCTCAATGAACCCCAGCTTTTCTATTATTTCTTCTCTGGCAGACTGCTGTACACCAGCCAAATAAACAGCACTCTTGCTAATATTAGCTTGCAAACCAGAAGCTACAGAGAACTCAAGGAAAGCCTCTTGTAAAATCTGGATATAAATAACATCAGCTCGACAGAACATGAGAAGGTCATCAGCAAAACAAACATGAGCACAGTTTAGTTTCCTGCATTTGGGATGAAAGTTGAAATCTCCATTTCTGTGTAACTGACCCAATATCATGTTCAGATACTCAATAGCAAGAACAAACAAATAAGGAGACATAGGGTCACCCTGCCTAATACCCGTCCTTGCAATGAAAGGCTTAGTGAGGCCACCATTCAATACTAAGGAATATGAAAAGAAGTAACACAAGCCATTATCCAGTTAAGAAACTTAGCAGGGAATCCAAGGTCAATAAGGACCTGTTTAAGGAAGCCCCATTCAAGAGTGTCATAGGCCTTCCTCAAATCCACCATAAGGACACATCTGGGGGATACTCCTTTTCTTGAATATCCCTTGAAAATTTCATGACTAAGCAGTATATTATCAATGATGCTTCTACCTTCAATAAATGCTGACTGAGCTTGTCCAACTAGACCACCAATAACAGCTTTCATCCTCCTTGTAATAACTTTGGAGATGATTTTATAAACAGTGGTACAGCAAGCAATAGGTCTGTAGTCTTTAACAGTTGTAGGAGTTCTAACCTTAGGCACAAGTGCAGTAGCTGTAGTGTTGATCATATGGGGCAGATTGCAAGTAGAGAAGAAGTCCTTAGTAGCAGCAAGTATATCTTCCTTTACTATTACCAGTTGCTATTAAATAACTCCACAGGAAACCCATCCACACCTGGTGCTTTATCCTTAGGCATCTCCTTTAGAGCTTTTGTAATTTCTTCCAATGTTACCTCTTGAATTAGCATTCTTTACTGTGATAAAGTTAGACATTGTCCTTCCTTCATAACATCAGTATTGATACAAGGCAGTCATCAGCACATTCTCCCATCAATGATTTGAACACCTTAATAAATTCCTGTTCCACAGCTAATGGATCTGTTAGTTTTATACCTGAGTCAATATATAGAAGTAATATTATTCTGGCTAGTTCTGATCTTCCATTGAGCATGAAAATACTTAGTATTAGCATCTCCACAGTCAATCTAGCAAGCCTTGGATTTCTGCCTCATAATCTGCTCCTCCACATTGCTCCATTTCTAATGCTGCTTTCTCATCATTGAACAAATTCTGTGCAAGTGGATTATGCTGCAACTGACTTTGTACAATATCCAGTGTCTCCCTAGCATGAATAAGCTTCTGTTTGTAGGAAGCCATTCGGATATTAATCCCCTTTAAGTGCTGCTTCAAGTTCTTCAATTTGGTCCATACCTGCTGCATAGGTGATCCTTCACAGTTCTGTGCAAAAGCTTGCTGCATAATGGAATTAAACTGAGGATCCTCCATAATTGCAGTATAGAATCTGAAAGGTTTGGGGTGCAGAAGTTTTTGGCTACCAAATTTGATGAGTATAGGTGAGTGATCAGATACTAAAGGGTTCATGAAATCAGCTTCAAGGTGCCCATACTGTTGAACCCACTGAAAATTACCCAAAGCCCAGTCAATCTTACTATAGACTCTAGTGGCACTACCCTGCTTATTTGTCCAAGTATAATGCCACCCTTTGGCTCGAAGGGGAGTAAGTTGAAGATCAGCAATAACCTCTTTGAACCCTCTGACTTCAGCATCAGTGACAGGAGAACCAATTCTGTCTTCAGAACATAATATAGTACTGAAATCCCCCTTCAGTACCCAAGAATCCTGACTGGGAATGTTGACTGCCCTTAAATCACTCCACAATTGTTCCCTAATGCTTGCAGTATTATGAGCATAAATGACACTCATATGGGTTCTGATCTTCCTTTGAGGGTCTTCTAAAAGACAATGAATAACCTGGTCAGTCACACAAGAAATAAGGACCTGAATGTGAGGCTTCCAGAGAAGCCATATCCTTCCATTGACAGCTTTAGCATAGTTTCATTGGACCTTCCATCCGTTAGCAACCTTATCTAATATCCTCTTAGCTTTATGCTCTTTCACTCTAGTTTCAAGAACACCCATGACATCTACTTTATTTACAGACAGAAAGCTTTTCAATTCTTTCTGTTTATGGGCTCGATTAAGCCCTCTTATGTTCCAAGTAACAATAATCATGAAGCATTAGAAAAAATGCTCCAAGGAGGTCCCGGATCCACCTGTTGACCCCTTCTGCCAGCATCCAGGATATCAATAGTGGTATTCCTCTTATTAGATTTGTCAATCATAACCTCATTGATCCCAATAGGTTCGCCTATATCTATTGTATTTCTGTCAGAGCCAATCTATGCATGCTGTTCCCCAGTACTATTCCCCAGCTGCATATCACTGGTATGCTGTTGAATAGTAATCCTAATAGTACTAGTCCCCAGCTGCATTATCTCACTGTTATGTCCTGGTTGAACTGGCATGCTTACCATTACATCTGCACAAATCTTAGGGACCCATTCTTGTTTAGTAACCTTTACCTGTTTTTGCATTCTAGTTTTCTGGCATCTTTTCTTCTCCTGCTCACCAATAACCTATTCTACATCATTTCCTGCATTATAACAGCAGTCAACAGAGTCATGGCCAAATTTGAGGCAATGGTTGCAAAAACTAGGTTTTCAATCATATTCAATCTGCTGGATTTTTAGGCCAAAAGGAGTTTAAATTTCAATCTTATCAGGTAGAGGATGGGCAGCATCAACCTCTACTAAAACTCGCGCAAAAGAAATCTTCTCATAGTGAGCTGTGAATTTATTAGTGTACAGTGGCTTACCCACTGCACTAGCCAGTTTGCTCAGAACATCAATAGACCAGTAACCCACCGGAAGACCAGGAAAACGAATACAGTGCTGCAGACATCATTTTGAAAAGAAAAATCAACCTCCCATGGTTTCAACACCATAGGTTTGTTTCTGTACGAGTATGGCCCAGACTGAATAACTAACTCTTTATCCTCTTTACTATTGAAACGAAATATGCAGTAACCTTCAGAATGTATCAGTATCTGAGGTTTGGACATAAAATTCCATACATGCATGACAAAATTCTCCATCATTTTAGCATTTAGATTGTCGCCAATTACATATCCAATTAATGCATTAGTCCAGTAATCCACCTGAGATTGTAGATCCTCTTCACTGATTTTAACAACCTTCTGACCATCTCTTTCAATCGGAGGTACAAATGAGAGCGGCTTACCCATTTGAGCATTTTGATTCCCTCGAACAACTTCAGCAGCAGTCGGAAGTGATTTTGCAGAACCACTTGTTTCAGAGAATTGAAGTCTTCGAGCAGTGAGGCTAGCCGGCACTTCATCTATGTCCATCGGAGGTGGATTTACAGTCGCAACATCTTCTGCATGCACATTTTCTAGCGATTGGAATTTCTGTGGAAGGAAGTTTCCAAAGGTCAGAGGTTCCAATTCATTGGTGATACCATGTGCAGGAGTGACAATTTGAGTGGAAGTGGGCGCCAAATTCCGCCGGCGACGAGCCATCGATCGGGCACGACGGTGGTCTTACTACATGCACCGAGCTTTTGCCCGTTCTAATGCTTTGAAAACTTTTAGAGAGAAGGCAGAGCTTCTCTCACTAGAAGTCTTTCGGACTCAAATTTCCACATTACAACACCATTGATAAAATGAATATCCTAAATAATACAAATTGGTAACATTATGACATTAACATAAAAATATAAACATCTTCATATTTATGCATATACACAACTGTTGCATTTCCATATTTTCCTGAGTGAGAGTAGTACCTGAAATTACAGCAAAAAGGAATCATATGAGTAAGGTAAACGAGAAGCAAGCAATATCAGCAAATCAAACAGCTAAGACCAGGAATGGTATCAGGAACTCAGGAAAAATTTGAAAGAGAAAATAACAACACAAGTTTTAATCCCAAATTTGAACGAAGCAAACCAGCCTAAAAATTGCTTCTGAAGAACTCAAACACCTCAAATGCATATGTCTCAAGTCATCTTCAATTTCTAATGAACGGAATTTGATTGTTTATAGACAATTTTTGCCAGAAACAACTTAGGATTTTCAGGGAATTGCTTTTCAGATGGTGATATCTACTTTTCTCTTAAGAATGTATATATATATCTCTCTTCCTCTCTTAAACAATCAGATATCCCTTTTATAGCCGAGGCCTTAGGACAAAAAAATCTTTCTTGTTTTATTTTTAGTCCCTTACCCATTTTCAGATTTGTTTAAGTGATCCCCTATTTTTTTAACCTGTGCCTCAAGTTTTGAGAAAGAATTAACAGAAATTGCATTTTGAACCTCCACTAGAATGTTCCAGGAGTTTGTTATAAGATTCTTATGCTCAAATACACCCAATACACCTGTCTTCCCTTCTTAATTACTAGCCTAGATGTTTTATACCCTGGTGCCTATCCATCTAGTAAGGAATTGACCCTAGTTAACTACTCAAAGTCATAAATCTGGGTTACATTATCGGCTGGGGTCGAATTTTGAGAAAGCTAGACATGGCCAACTATTTAATTGGAGACTATACTATACTATGTAAAAGCAGATACACAACGGTCAAAAACTGATAAGTAACAAATCAATGCAACACATATATACAGGCGGATTTAGACAAATATCAAAATGCGGAACTAAAGTGCTCAGAAGCACATATAAAGCTAAACAACACAAAATTCAGAAACAATGTTTATCGTACATGGACACTGATCAATTTTAGACCTGAGATGAAAAATTCTGAGCTTAGCATGATAACTTAAACGAGTCGAAAGAAAAAACTATGATTTCAAATGATGAGAGGACCATTCATAAGCAGGTTATCAAGACTTAAAAACAAAAAGCATGTGATGGAATTAAAGTAACTAATCAGAAAATCTTTTTAATAGATAAGCAAATGGACATTCATGCATTTACACAAATGAAAACAAAGAAAATCAAAAGAAATCAGAAGGAAGAACAGAGGAAATTAAAAGCAATCAGAAGGAGGAAAATTAATAGCAATTACAAAGAAGAACAAAGAGAACTTAAAAGAAATTAAGGAAGAACAAATAAAATTAAAAATATTCAGAAGGAAGAAAAAAGAGAACTTAAAAGTAATTAACAACAGTCAGAAGGAAGAACAAAGAAAACTTAGCTTTTAAAACTGCAACCCTAAAATTTGGACCCTTTAAATCTCAAGATTTTTCGACCCTTTCTGAGAGGGTTTTTGGCCTCTTGAGACCTTTGTGCCATTATTTGAATGGGGGAGAGGGTATCAGGTTAGGGTTAGTTGGCTTGGGATGGGGTATGGGTTTCAGGCTATTTTTATTTGATTTTTGGCCAAGTCTGTTTGTATTCGAATGTCATTGGTCATGGATTTGTGTAGGGGAAGGTGAGGATGTCACCTGGTACCATTTTTGAAGGGTTCCGGGGAGGTTGGGTCTTTGGTCAAAGCTTCGATGTAATATTCGAAGCGATGGGTAAGGGTTTGGACGAATACGACCATTGATTCACTATGGGGATGGGGTGAGGAGTAAGTGGTGTTATTTTGGGAGGATTCTTGCAACGGTGCCGCCGTGGACGCCAGAGGCGGTGCTCAGTTGTTCGAATATTCGAAGCGATTGGCTTATATTCGAGGTTTAATTTTTTGGGCATCGGAAAGAGGACGGTACGGGGAGTGAGGGGTGTATTCTTTGTCGGGATCTGAGCTTTGCCGTCGATGGAGACGATTTTCGGTCGGCTGTTATACGATGGTTTATGGAGGCTCCTGGACGGTGTTAGACCGGTGAAGGTTTAGTACGGAGAGGAAAGGGTTTGTCTCTAAGTGTATTACACACGTTTGGACATATATATTGGTTTTGGGGGGGGGGGGAGTTTTAGGAGAGTTGGATCACCGTTGATGAATGACTGAGATTGATTGCCCCAAAACCACGTTGTTTTGGGGCGTCTCTCGTATCATCTTGGGTTAGAGATGGGTTTTGGGCTTGTTTTGGGCATTTTTGACGGGTAAAGGGGATTTAGGCCACCGAGGCTTGGCCCAATTATGCCAGCCTTGTTTTATATCTTTTAAATTCCAACTTTTTTCATTTTCATTTTTAAAAACTTCCTAATTTTATTTAACAAAATCTTATTAGACTAAATTCAGCTAAACTAGACTAATAACCACCTAAACTAAACAAATATGAAAATTAACAATAAAATGCCAAAAAATGAAAATTAACAATAAAATGCCAAAATAAACTATTTATATTTTTTGATTTTTTTATTTCGCAAAACAAAAACTTAATTACCGATTAATTTACCAATATATGTGAAGTTAAATTCTAAATGCCTATGTAATTTTTTATGTATTTTTATAGCTTGTCATGCATGCACCATTGAAAACACACACTAATATGCACAAGTAAATCCTAAAAATAAATAATAAAAGGAGAAATCCTAAGTTTGAGAATTCCGTAGGAGTAATTTTAACAAGGCAAAAATAACGTGCTCACAGCTGCCCCTCTTTGCCCGGAAATACGAAGGGTTTTCGGTCAAAGATAAATGAGCGCTATGCAGGATTTTTCCCTACTCAAAAACTCCAGGAGAATCATTTAGATATGACGTCTGACCGAACCTTGCTTCAAAGGTTGCCTATATATCCTCGGCGATAAAAGAATCAGGTCAGTGTAGTTTTATAGTGTTTGGTAGCTGCGACTACCATGGGCTGTGATTTCAGTGCTGTTGCTGTTGCTACTGCTTACCGGCTCCTTATTACACAAAAAAGAAAATCAACAGCTAAGCTCGCTAGGTCTGTCAACTAGGAGTTACAAGATTCCTATCCACGAATCTCTTTAAACTTGATCTTGGGTCTTGGCTTGCTCTTATAGAAGACTTAGATCTGAATCCTGATGCTCGTTAGCTGCAACCACTGGTTTATTCTTCAATTTTGAAACAAAGCGGGACATGCAGGCTTTGTGATTTCAATCAAATTTGAGCAGTCCACATCTCTGTCCGTTTCATCATTTTGCATTCACTTCTTTTTGTTCTTTTCTTCTCTTCCTTATTCTGGATTGAGACTCCCACTTTCGGTCATCTCGAATCATGTGCCTTGAAGTAAAACCTGCTCGAACACCAAAAAAAACAAATTAACGAAATTTTCTGCCTCAGTTTTCACCGGTAAAATTTCAGGAGTTATTTGCAACACAAATCTAACCTATTTCTTTATGGAAAACAATAAAAGTTAGGACCGTGTATCCTCTGGACTGACTGCCATTTTATGCTGGGAAGGAAAAAGTATCCCTACGATGGATAGGAGGAGGATCCCCAAGTTGTGCCGGGACGGGAGTGAAGGGTCCTCACTGGGGATGAAAGGAAAATCCACGGGTTATGCCGAGATGAACTGAAAAAATTTCCCGGGTTATGCCAGGTAGATCCACGGGTTATGCCGGGATTGAATGAAAAATTATTGGGTTTTGCCAGGGGAATCCACGGGTTATGCTGGGATTGAAAGAAAAACTCCTAGGTTATGCTAAGGAGATCCACGGGTTATGCCGGGAGAAAATTCCTGGGTTATGCAAGGGGAATCCACGGGTTATGCCGGGATTGAAAGAAAAGCTCCTAGGTTATGCTAGGGAGATCCGCGGGTTATGCCGGGATTGAATGAAAATTTTTGGGTTATGCCAGGGGAATCCGCGGATTACGCCGAGATTGAAAGAAAAACGCCTAGGTTATGATAGGGAGATCCACGGGTTATCACGTGATTTAATGGAAAATTCTTGGGTTTTGCCAGGGGAATCCGCGGGTTATGCCGAGATTGAAAGAAAAACTCCTAGGTTATGCTAGGGATATTCACGGGTTATGCCGGGATTGAATGGAAAATTCCTGGGTTATGCTAGGGGAATCCGCGGGTTATGCCGGGATTGAAATAACGGCTCCTAGGGTAAGCTAGGGAGATCCGCGGGTTATGCCGGGTTTGAAAGAAAACTCCTAGGTTATGTTAGGGATATTTCAAGGAAGTGGAGGGTTACAGAGATCCTTTTGACTATGCTGGGTAAAGAGAAGGGAAGGAAAAACCCTTAGCTTATGCTAAGGACAGAAGAGCTTTAACTCTCATACTATGCTGGGGAATAAAGGTTGGAAAAAAGGGGGGTCCTGAGGTTATTCTGGGGATGTAAAGAGAAGCCTCCTGGGTTATGTCGGGAAGTGAAAAAAGGAAATTTCTCGATCTGTGCTGGAGGGAGTGGAGTGAGATCCTTGGGTTATGCCGAGGAGGTCCACAAGTTGCGCAGGGGAAGGCTAGGGATGTGGCCCTAAGTCTGGGGAAGGAGTCAGGGATTGGAGTCCCATGCTATCCTGTTTATTTATGAAATTGCAGGGAAAGAATGTAAAGAAAACTTTCCCTTTTTGTTATTGATGCAACACCATTCTTAGCCCTTGTGCCATTCCTTTGATTGCATTTGTCATGTGTTCCCATTGTTTTTAGATTACACCTGTTTTAATTTTTAATTCAAAAACAAAACAATTTTTTAGTTTGAACAGTGATTGGTTTGCGGCCTTGTTTTGCTTAATTTTAGCCATCATTTCTGTTGGAGGAAAACCCTTGACTTCCGATCTTTGCCTCGTAGGTTTGTTGGGGGGGTCCTCATATTTCAAATTGGTTTTTTTGTTTTACAGGACAAAGTTATGATTATTGTCCCGATTTCCACTTCGAAGCTTGCCCTTTTTGGGATCTTTTGTAGGAACCATTAACCTACTTGGGCTTAACCTTTTCGATCTTGATTCGCCTTCGTGGGCTCTCGACTTTGAATTTCTTTTCTCTCTACCATCCTGCTTTTGAAACGTCCTTGTCATGATCAGCCAGGGTTGGCTAAATACGTTTGCTGATACCGGATATTCCTTTTAGTTCTTGCCGGGGAAAACCCGTAAGACCAGTCGTGCTACCTTCTCTTGCGGAATGGTCAGGACATCAAATTTAAATAGGGAAGAAGTGGGAGAAGCGACAAAACAAACACATGGATTTAGAGAGGCATGTCTCTTTTTTGAGAAAAGGGGAGGATTTATCTGGGATGCGTGCCGACTTTAAATGAGATGACATGCTTCTTGGATTAAATACCCGGCCCAGATCCATTTCTGCCTTTTGATTTCAATCTTTCAAAATCATGGAAGCTTGTTCAGGCTTGAGTGGAAATATTTCCTCTTTTCGGCCGACGACGCCCTTTGCGGGTTTTCGCCAATCGGCCTCTCTCATTTCTCTTCTCCCGTCGTCTGATAGCGCTCTTTGCGAGTTTTCACTAAATGGACTCTCTCATATTGTTTTTCTCTGCTCACCGTCGCCTTATGGTGCCAGAAGGTTTTCACTGATAAGACTTTCTCATTTTGTTTCTCTCAAATTGAGTTGTGTTGCATCCCAACAATGGTGTTTGTCACGTCCCTGTTTTGGCCAAATGATCGGAAGGACTTGGACCAGGCTCTTGAGTAAAGGAAATTGGATGGAAATTTACAACTTTGGAACCATTCGGGCGGGTTTATGACCGAACCAATACATCTCTTCCCCAGTTTTATTACTTGAGGAACTGAGCTTTTATTTTGATATGACTGAATCTCAGGGAGAGGCTGCCTATGTATCCTTTCGGAATCAAGTCAGACGTAGTTAACGAAGTTTTTTCCAAACTAAATTTTCTTCTTCTTCTTTTCTCATTCATCATTTCTTCTCTTTTTTCGAATAGTAATTCCGAGTTCCAAAGAGGGTGAACAAAGAAATGCGATCGGCTCAAAGGGTTTGCGAAGGATTGGTAGTGTTTAGGGTAGCGAGAAAGAAAAGCCTTCGTCATTTCAATCAGCTGGAATCATTTCTATATGGAGTTCAAACGTAATACCCTTTTACTGCATCTGCATTCACTGCTATTTCGGGCTCGTCAACTTCAACGTCACCCAGGTATAATGCTCATTTAGGCAATATCTTTTTGATAATGTATGGAACTTTCCAGTTCGGGGCAAACTTTCCTTTAGCTTCCTGATGGTGAGGGAGAATACGCCTCAATACCAGCTGCCCCACTTCAAAATTCCTCGGGCGCACTTTCTTGTTGTAAGCGCAGGCCATTCTTTGTTGGTATAACTGCCCGTGACAAACAGCAACCATTCGTTTTTCATCAACTAATGACAGCTGCTCCAAACGAGTTTTAACCCACTCGCTATCATCAATTTCTGCTTCGACAATTACTCGGAGCGAAGGGATTACTACCTTTGCGGGTATGACAGCTTCAGTCTCGTAGACCAGTAAATATGGAATTGCTCCTACCGATGTGCGCACTGTGGTTCCATATCCCAGCAATGCAAAAGGCAACTTTTCATGCCATTGGCTTGAGCTTCGAATCATTTTTCTCAAAATTTTCATGATGTTCTTGTTAGCTGCCTCGACGACACCATTAGCTTTGGGCCGGTAAGGGATGGAGTTTCTATGTGTTATCTTATATTGTTTACATATTTCTCCCATCAGACGACTGTTCAGATTGGCCGTGTTTTCTGTAATGATAGTTGTGGGGATACCGAAATGACATATGATGTTGGCATGCACAAAATCTACCACAACTTTCTTGGTAACAGACTTAAGAGTGATGACTTCAACCCATTTTTTGTGAAGTAGTCAATAACAACCAATATGAATCTATGTCCATTTGAGGCTTTTGGCTCAATTGGCCCAATGACATCTATGCCCCAGGCAGCGAATGGCCAGGGTGCTGACATAAGATTTAATTCGGTTGGTGGTGCATGAATCAAATCACCGTGCACCAGACATTGATGACATTTTTGAACGAAGCTGAAACAATCTTTCTCCATGGTCATCCAATAATACACGGCTCGAAATATTTTCTTTGCAAGTACATATCCGTTCATATGGGGTCCACACACTCTTGTGTGTACTTCGTGCATAATTCTCCCAGCTTCCTCGGTGTCAACACATCTCAGCAAGTTGAGATATGGGGTCTTTTTTTACAGAGTATCACCACTCAAGAAGAAACTGCTTGTGTGCCGTCGGATGGTTTTCTTTTTCTCCCCGGTGGCTTGCTCGGGATACTCTTGTGTTTTCAAAAATCTCTTGATGTCAAAATAACAGGGCTGGGTGCTGGACTCTTCCTCGGTTACTTTATAATACCCATGCCTTTCTTTGATTTGGATTTCCAAAGGATCGACGTAAGCGTTTCCGGGGTAAGGCAACATGGAAGCCAGAGTTGCGAGTGTGTCTGCTAGCTCATTGTGACAATGAGGAATGTGCCTGAATTGTACCGACCTGAACCATTTGCTGAGATCCTCCACATGTTGTTTATAGGGGATGAGTTTAATGTCTCTTGTTTCCTACTCTCCCTGAGCTTGTCGGATGATCAAATCTGAATCACCCATTATTAACAACTCCTCAACGCTTTGATCAATGGCCATGTTCATTCCCATGATGCAAGCCTCGTATTCAGCCATATTATTGGTGCAGAAAAATGGAGCCTAGCTATAGCCGGGTAGTGCTGACCCGTGGGTGAGATTAAAATTGCCCCAATCCCTACGCCTTTTGTGTTTATTGCTCTGTCGAAGAACATTTTCCAAGCAGAGATGTCTTCAGATGTTACTTCTACGGAATTCACTTCTTCATAAGGGAAATAGGTATTCAAAGGCTGATATTCATCGTCAACTGGATTCTCGGTCAGATGATCTGCTAATGCTTGAGCCTTTATTGCAGTACGAGTGACATAAACTATGTCAAACTAGGTGAGTAGGATTTGCCATTTTTCCAGTCGCCCCGTGGGCATCAGTTTTTTGAATATATACCTCAACGTATCCAGCCTGGATAAGAGGTAGGTGGTGTGGGCTTGCAGGTAATGCCTCAGCTTTTTACGTCAAGGAACAACAGGTTCTTTCCAGTAGCGTGTATTTGACCTCATAACTGGTAAACTTCTTGCTCAAATAATAGATGGCTTTCTCCTTCTTTCACGTGGAGTCATGCTGCCCGAGAATACAACCGAAAGAGCTCTCCAGGACTGTTAGATAGAGAAACAGTGGCCTTCCCGGTTCTGGCGGGACCAAAACTGGTAGGTTGGATAGGTTGTGTTTGGTTCTATGGAAAGCCTCTTAACACTCACCAGTCAATTTACTTTCTGTGTCCTTTTTCAATAGCTTGAATATTGGCTCGCATGTGGAAGTTAGCTGGGCGATGAATCGACTGATGTAATTCAATCTTCCCAGCAGGCTCATTACATCCTTCTTAGTTTTTTTAGGAGGCAGCTCTTGAATGGATTTTATCTTGGTCGGATCTAACTCAATACCTCTTCGGCTGACAATGAATCCCAGAAGTTTGCCTGATGGGACCCCAAATGCACACTTGGCTGGATTCAATTTCAAATCATACTTGCGAAGCCTTTCGAAAAACTTTCTTAAATCCCTTACATGATCCCCCTGAGTTTTGGACTTGATAATCATCGTCCACATACACTTCTATTTCCTGATGCATCATGTCATGGAAAATGGTGGTTATAGCCCTCATATATGTTGCCCCAGTGTTCTTTAAACTGAAAGGCATAACACTGTAACAGTAAGTTCCCCAAGGTGTGGTAAAGGTTGTTTTCTCAGCATCTTCCTCATCCATCAACACTTGGTGGTATCCTGCGTAGCAATCTACACAAGACTATACCTCGTGTTTGGCACAATTGTCAACAAGGATATGGATGTTAGGCAAAGGGAAGTTGTCTTTGGGACTTGCCTTGTTTAAATCTCTGTAGTCTACACACACTCGAGTTTTCCTATCTTTCTTCGATACCGGAACCACACTGGCCAACCATGTGGTGTATCGAACCACTCAGATTACCCCCGCTTCTAATTGTTTTGTAATCTCTTCTTTTATCTTATCGCTGACATCAGGTTTGAATTTTCTTTGTTTTGTTGGACTGGAGGGCATTTGGGGTATGTGGGCAACATATGAACCACCAGATCTACACTCAGCCCTGGCATATCATCGTAAGACAAAGAAAATACATCTTTGAATTCCAGAAGAAGTTGAACCAGTGAATCCCGGATTTCCTTATTCACATGAATGCTTATTTTAGTTTCCTTGGTTTCACCGGGACCACCCAAGTTAACTGGTTCGGTATCGTTTAAGTTCGGTTTAGGTTTATTTTCAAAATGTTCCAACTCTCGGTTGATTTCCCTAAAAGCCTCTTCTTCATCATACTCTGGTTCTTGGTTCATTATTTCACGAATAGGCAGCATGTTCTGGTCAGGGCATGAAGTCCGTGAGCGTGTCATATTAATTTAAAGCAGCGTTATTGGTATTGAAAGAAAAGATTAAAATAGAAGAAAAAACAAAATTAAAAAAAATAGAGAAGTGCAAATGATGAAATATTTATTTCATTTCTTTGAAACTGTAAGATAACAGGGTTTACATATAGAATTTAAAGGACAAATTATTAAAGAAAAGAAAAACACCCGAGCTACGCCCTGAATAACTCGTGATGCAAGAAAAGGTAGTAAGGCAAGACTACCGGGCCTCCCGCCTGACTGGGAAAGGCGTGGCCTTCCAGTTTTGCAACTTGGCATCCGGTCCCATGTAGAGCACCTCGGCAGTGCTTGAGCATTCTCCTAGCTGGACCATGTTGGCTTCATACAATAATTTCCTCATGGCCCCACATATCTCTTCAATTTCTTCCACTGTGAAGGTCTCGCCTTCTTCTTCCTCATTATATTTTGGTTTCACAAATGTTTTGTACAAGTGGGGTAGGGTTTATGGCAAAGCCCATCCATGATGTTTCCTACGGTTGGCCCAGGTGGTATCTTCCGGCGTTGGATGGAAACCTAGCCCAAAAAACTTCTATGTGGTAGGCAAAACGATCGACTCAGTTATTACTTGTAGAGAACTTCCAAGTCCCTTTCCTGGCTTGAACCCTTGGCGTGTCATCTCTCTTGCCACCATGACTGAGGCATTGGAGAAGAAAGGCTGGGGGAATGGTTTGCCTTATTTGTATTGATCAGCTACCACAATTGCAAAAGCATGGTAGACTATATGCTCACTTCCCTCTTTTGCTTCGAGGCAGGAGTCAGAGGGATCACGACTGTTCATCTTCTCCGTGGACCACGATCTCCTGATTTTCATGTTCGAATTTCAACATTTGGTGCATAGTGGAAGTCACCGCTCTTACCGCGTGAATCCATGGCCTTCCTAAGAGATAGTTATAGGATGTGTCCATGTCTAATACTTGGAATGTCACTTCAAAATCAACCGGAGTGATGGTAAATACTAAGTCAATTTCCCCTATGGTGTCTCTCTTTATTCCATCAAATGCTCGAACACACACATTGTTGGGACGAATCCTCTCTGTCTCGATCTTCATTCTTTGCAGCATCGACAGTGGGCATATATCCACCCCAGAAACTCCATCTATCATTACTCTTTTGACGTAATAGCCTTCACATTTGACCGCGAGGTGCTAGGCTTTGTTGTGGACAGCTCCCTCTGGAGGTAAATCATTCTTGCCGAATGTAACCTGATTAATAGCAAATAATCTTTCCGCCATTTTCTCCAGTTGTTCCACAGATGTTTGAACCAGCACATAAGCTTCATTCAAGGTTCTGGCCAACACTTTCTGGTGCTCTGGAGAGTTCATCAGCAATGATAATAATGAGACTTGCTCGAGAGACTTCCGGATCTAATCCACCACCTCATATTCTGGCATTTTCATTTTTCGAAAGAAGGCCTCTGCCTTTTCAGCATTTACGGGCTTTTTGGGTAGAAAATGACTTTTGGTGGCAGTGTTCAGTTTTTCCATGTCTGAATATTTCTTTGTGGGATGGCCCTTCTAAGTTTCCCCGGTGATCTCTTTTCCCTAGTATTTTACTATGGTGTCCTGGTAATTCCATGGGACTATAGAAGGCCCGTCATTGGCTTCTAAGACGTGCGACCGATTTCCACGGGCTCATTCAGCATTGGTGGTTTAATCGGTCCCCGTGCCACATAAGCTCCCTTTGGTATATACATTGTCTTGTTCAACTCAAACCTTCTTGGGGGACTCAGAGTGGGTTGTTTTTCTTGACTCCCCCGTGGGATGTAAAGTATGGTTTCCTTGGTGGGTGCCGTCTCAGTTTTGATTTCAAACTTCTTCTCTTCTTCTGGGTGCTTGGCTTTACTTGTTTCTTTTTCTTCAACCTTCTTAGGAGTAACCTTCGGTTTTCTGTCTGCATCAGCAATGGCTATTATAAATTTTAAAGCAGGGTCGAACTCTTTGTCCTCACAAATCATCCCGATGACTGGCCCATTGTTGTGAGGCGGTAACGGTTATTGGTTACGTTAGGGACCTCTTCATCTCTCAGCACTATTTTCTTTTTTTCTATTAGATCCTCCACTACTAGCTTCAGAGTCCAACCATTTTCAGTGTCGTGTCCTTCGGCCCCTGAATGATAAGCACATCGTACACCCCGTTGATAGGAAGGTGACTCAGGGTTCTGCCTGTTCGGGGGCACGAGCTGCAAGAGACTCATTTGGACCAGTTATGAGAATAAGCTAGCATAAGATTCCCCTATTGGAGTAAAGTTTTGTCTTCTGTGTGGCTCCTTGGGATGGAAATTGTTTTGTGGAGGGCGGGGATTATAGTGGTTTTGGGGAAGCTGATTTCTCGGGGCCTAATTTCTATTGCCCTTTTGTTGTGGTCGAGCAAATACCTGGGCATTCATAAATGCATATGGTTGTGGAACATAATGCATGTCTTGATGGGGATAGTAATGTTGAGAGGTCCTTTCTGACAACATGGGCCTGAGGAATGGTGCCTCCAGATTGAAGCTTCTTCTTTTTTTCGTTTCTTGCGACTCCTCCTACCCCATTTTGTATGGCCTGGGAGGTCGCCTTTATGGTTGAATGGCTCAGAATTCTTCCTGTTTTTCAAACCATTTTCTACCATCTCACCGATTTTGATTGCTTCAGCGAAAGGTTTGCCCATTGTTGACATCATATTTTGGAAATAATCCGCCTCCTGTGCCTGGAGAAAAACAATGACCTTCTCTGTCTCATCCATGGGCGATTTTACTCTTGACGCTTGTTCGCGCGATTTGACTGCATATTCTCTAAAACTTTCTGAAGGTTTCTTTTTCAAGTTGGCCAAAGAGTTCCTGTCTTGGGCAATGCCATTGTTATACTGGAACTGTCTTACGAAATCCCTGGCAAGATCATCCCAGATATTCCATCGAGTGATATCCTTGTCCATGTACCATTCAGAAGCGATGCCTATCAGGCTTTCCCCGAAGAATGCCATCAATAGTTCTTCTTTTCCGCCTGCCCCACACGGTTGGTTGCAGTATTTTTTCAAAAGAGCGATGGGGTCTCCATGACCATCACACTTTTCAAACTTCACCATTTTCAATCCCTACACAGATCTGAGTAAGACACACTCTTCTGCCCACTCAATCCTTGCATGTTTTTCAAACTCTGCTCGAGGCTTTTCGTCCTTCTTGTTATATCATCTTGTTCAGGTGTATTAGGAGTTTTATCCTGCACCAGTGTGAATTCGTATGCTGGTTGAGGATCAGTGCATGTGGGGTACGGGGGAGGCTCGGTTTGGTAGTTGGGAGTTTAAAGTGTGAAAGCTGTACGATCAAATGTGGGTCTTGGCAACAGGGGCTGTGTGGTGGATGCACATGGAGGAGCCGTAAAAATATTAGGAACTGAGATGGATGTGAATATTGGAGGACGGGCTTCATAGGGTGCTCCGAAAAAGTTGGCTGATATGGTAAGCTGCCCGAAGAGGATATTTGGGTGGCTGATGGGATAGTGGAGGTACCCCTCGACCTCGGGAAAAGCTCAGGAAATCCGGGGATGGAACTTGGAGGCTCTTTTCCATTTGTCAAAGTGTCCCAAATCTCCATATCTCTGAGTCGAAGGATCCTATTTTCTTTAGCTGCCACAGATTCTGAGGCTGGGATCCCCGCAATCGGGTTGTCCCTGGGAAGGGAACTGTCGGTAGAGTCATTTCGGATGACATTTCTGCGCTTCCTTTTGATCTAGTAAAGTATCTATGCAATGCCACCTTACCACAAACCAATCACCGTTCTCTAAAAACTTGGACTGGAATTTGGAATTACAAACGGTTAGGTTGGGATAGATAACAAACAGGAAATCGCATGTTGGGTATGATGCACCTAGCAATTAACGGGTCTCTTATGCATACATTAAGACTTCAACTACTTTTTGAGCTTGCAGGGCATCATTCAGCCTTTCCGCAGGCTTGCGTGCTAAACTTCCTTGGAGGTGGTGGAGGTCTTCCATCACTTGACGAGCAAATGTCATAGCGGTAGCAAAGAACATGGATTTCGTCATATCCTCGCAATGATTGCACTTTGCGGTAATGTAATCTATGATTGCCCGTATCCTTTCCTTAATTACACCTTTTCCTTGCAGCAAACGCCCAATTTGCTCGGCCCTTGCCTCTAGGGTTCATTCTGGTACTCGACTCAACTTCTGGAATTGCCGCTAATCCCTTTCTAATCCTGCTATTACTGCATAACAGTGTTCTCTTTCAGCTTTGAAGTCCCTGGCTTGCTTGGTCATTCTGTTTTCAGTCATGATGACCCTCCGCTTCAAACCAACAATCTCATCATTACTCCCTTCCTTTAATTGTTCAAGGATGCGGGCTCGTTCATCCGCACTTTTAATCAGTTGCTTCCGAACCCTAGATAGCTCACATTCCGCCTTACTCAGGTCGAACCTATACTCGGTTACTTTCCGCGGCAAATATTTTATGAGTTTTTCATTTTTTGTGCTTCTGAGGGGATTTTCTGTGGCTTCCTTCATTTTCTGGATTTGGGCTCGTAAGGCTTCGTTTTCTCTGGTTAATATCTTCTTTTCTCCCTCACTGGCTGCGTCTTGAACAATATTTTCAAATTGCATCTCTTGGATTTGCTTTTCCAATCTTCCTATAGTGGCCCTATATTCATTTTCCTTGGCTAACCAATCCCATTGCTCTTGTGACGTCTCAACAAATTCTTGGAGATGTGGTCTCTTAGCTGGCCTTCTAGGTTCTATTTCTCTTTTGTACCAAGCAACATACCCCGGTGCCACCTCACCATTAGATATGTTGCGCATTCAAGCGCCTACTGTCAATTATTGACATTCACTCCAGATTTGACGTACGACGGCTTTAGGGAATTGACCATTTGGGCTAATCTCCACTGCATGATGACTAATATCCTCATCCCCGGGGATCATTTGGCATCTACCCAATTGTCTTAGTACTCTGTACGGTGGATAGGGATGGATACTTCGGAGACCCATCAGAAGGAACCAGGTGGCGGGCATATACACAACTTCATCCACAGGGAGCCACCCGAATGTCCACTCTATCTTATTTGCAGTGATGACCTGGAGATGCGACACCCATTCTGTGACACCCTCAGGTACTCTAAACCCATCAACCCTGTTGCAGAATTCTTCTACGCAGCCCTTTGTTGGTGACTCATAATTCATGAACCGAGGCCGGTGGCATATATCCTCGATCATCCATATTTGCAGCAGCAAGTTACATTCTTCGAAGAAGTCTCCTCCTGCTTTATAGGCGGTGAGAGCACAGAATATTTAGAATAAGATCATTGGTGCGAGGGTACTTTTGGCCTGGTTCATTAAAGTGCTAACGACCCCTGCTATCTGTATGTCAATATTCCCATCCTTTTGCGGAAACACCAGAAGACCCAAGAAAAATACCATGAACGCAAAACATCGATGCTCCTCCCATTTAAGCTGATTTCCTTTGCCACAAATATGATTTCCAGGGTTATTGAATCCCCCGATATGTCTGTACCTCTGATATATAAACTGCAGGGTGCAGAAGACAGCTGATAAGTCCAGATTGTGAACCTTCCTACTGATTTTCAAGGAGTCTAGGAATTTCTGCACGGCAAGGGCTCTTGGTGCAATCAGGTATTGGTGTCTCAAAGGAATTATATGGGTCCCAATATATCCAGTTATTTCCTTCAATGTCAGGGTGAGTTCAAAATCCGAGAAATGGAAGACATTGTGAGGCAGTGAATGTGATTAATGCTTTTATGATGTCTCCCCTTGGGTTAAGTTTCAATAAACCAGTGAGGCCTCCTAGATACGTATTGACCCTTTTTTGCCCTATTTCCCCCAGATCATTCCACCACAATCACAACTCCAAGGGAATTTTTTGCATCAACATTATCGTGCTTATTCTGCATATTTATTAAGGTGAATTAGTATCCACAAAATATTAAAACCAATATTTTATGAAATTCATTTCTTAAAATAAGGGGGCTTTGCGAATACGGCCTTCCAACACTTCCGAACGAAAGTTTTTCGGGCTGTGCTCGCTTGTCGGTCAAAATAAGATTCAGAGGTGGCCATTTGTGCAAGATCAGCCTTCCGACGTCCCTTGCGATAACATTCGGCTATTTCCAGTAGTAATGGCATCGCCTGATTTATTTCAAAACAAGTGGATAAAATCGGACATTTGTTATTTTGGACCCGACAAAAGAATTTATCAAAAAAATATTATTGAAAAACTTTCCCAATTTCTTTTCCCTTTTGTTTTGTTTTGTTTTTTTTTTAAATCTGGTAGCATTTCGGTGCAATTTGAGCATCGATTTTTTAGAAATGATTAATCTCAGTAGCTCTCAAATTTCCTCGTTTACGGTCAACATGCGAATCTAAGCAAGTAAATGCGCAATTAACACGTAATATGCATCAAGATGGTCTTTTCATTTCCGGGTCACCTGTCCTAGACAGAACCAACCCCTGTGTTGAGTCCCCTAGGCCAAATGCATGATGCAAATAAGCGTTCCTACTAGGGATGCGGCATGAGGTCAAGTTATTCTACGTTGAAAACCTTGGTACAGGGTCTAGACTGTGCACCCGAGCGGACAACTCGAGTCGAGGAGGGGGCTACGTACCGGGAACCAAAAGGCCATCCAACTTAGTAACTTGTCCGGCCTCTTTCTTATTTTCAGGTATGACACTAACAGAATGGGGAGTCTAAACCAGTAAGCACATCCCCGTAGGTGAGAAGTGAAGGGTTTCATAGACGTTTATATGCACAGTTCAGATAATAACAAAGCGGTAAAGCATTTAGCACTTAGCGAGGAACATGTAATGAAATTAGAAGAAGCCAAATATAACAGTTATTCTAAGATCGAATTCTTGAACCCTGAACCAGAGATTCTGGGTCCTTTCAACCCGAGCAGAGTCGCCAGAGCTATCACACCTCCTTTTTTACACGGCTACCCCGAAGGATGACACGTATAATGAAGTTTTTCCAATTAAAGTGACATTATTCGAAATAGGAATTATTTATTTATTTATAGAGTCGCTACTTGGGATAGGTTTGGATTTTGGTGTCCCAAGTCACCGATTTATTTAAGATCCCAAATCGAGGAAATATTTCGACTGCCCAACTAGAGTCTGCGAACCAGAAATTCTTGAGTAAGAAATTCTATTAATCCGAGGGAAGGTGTTAGGCACCCTCGGATTCCGTGCTTCTAGCACGGTCGCTTAAACTATTATAAGTGGCTATTTCCTGATCTTTATACATGTTCGTCCTACAGTGCAATTTTAAAATTATTAACCGCTTTGTTCACTTTTAGGAATATTTGCAACGTTATTAAAATATGTCTCGAACCACGTCACATAAATGCACCCGGGTTCTCGACACACTTTAAATTGTTGGGATTTAGATTTTGGTCACATAAATGTGCACCCGAATTTAGGAAGATACATTATTAAAATAACGCGCCTATAGCAATTACACATTTTAAAATTCGTGGAAAAGACGTGAAATTCACTAAACGTCACCTCCATATTTCTATGCATTTTAGTACCATTAGGGGGCCACATAGTGTATGAATTTTGTTTAGCATGGCAAACCCATTTTATTTTTAAGAAAAGACAACCTAAAGAGTCTATAATTTTCTATTATGCGCGTCTCTAAAATAAAAGAGAATTCCTAATTATTTAAGTGTTAACGGTTTATCCTAATGAAAAATCAATATGGATATTTTCAGCATTTTATATAACCAATTTCCGCCATTGGGCTTTATCAATGAAGATAGACAGCCCAACAGTATATTTTATACTTCACAATTACAACAACCTGGGCCTTCACTTGAGCCCAGAAATTTGGACTACAAATTAATCACAAAGATAAAGATGGCATTTAAAGATCGCTATACTACAACTGTTGATATTATTCATAATTGATCATTTTTAACACATTAACAACATTTGACAAAAGGAAATCCTGGTAGTGACTTTGTATTAGTAAATTAATAAGTTGCAACTAGTTTTCGAATTTATCATCTAAAAATCTAATGTACTCATCAATCAGAGTACATATACATATAACGATTCCCTATTATCGAATCAAGCATGAAAATCAGGAAGGTTATTGACTACCACATTTTATACCCACTAGAATTTAAAAAAATTAGAGTTCGCAGTTCTGTTACAGTCCAACATAGTTTAGATGTTTATACACATTACAACACCATTGATAAAATGAATATCCTAAATAATACTAAATTTGTAACATTCGTATTATGACATTAACATAAAAATATAAACATCTTCATAATCACGTATATACACAGCTGTTGCATTTCCAGATTCTCCGAATTGAGTAGTATCTGGAATTACAGCAAAAAGGAATCCTATGAGTGAGGTAAACGAGAAGCAAGCAACATCAACAAATCAAACATCTAAGACCAGGAATGGTATCAGGAACTCAGGAAAACTTTGAAGAGCAAATAACAACACAAGTTTTGATCCCATACTTGAATGAAGCAAACCAGGCTAAAAATTGCTTCTGAAGAACTCAAACACCTCAAATGCATATGCCTCAAGTCATCTTCAATTTCTAATGAATAGAATTTGATTGTTTTTAGAACACTTTTGCCAGAAACAGCTTAGGACTTTCAAGGAATTTGTTTTCATATTGTGATCTCGACTTTTCTCTTAAGAATGTATATCTCTCTCTTCCTCTCGTAAACAATCAGATGTCCCTTTTATAGCCAAGGCCTTAGGGCAACAAAATCTTTCTTGTTTTCTTTTTAGTCCCTTACACATTTTCAGATTTTCTTAATTGATCCCTTATTTCTTAACTTGTGCCTCAAGTTTTGAGAAAGAATTGACTGAAATTACATTTCAAACCTCCACTAGAATGTTCCAGTGGTTTGTTATAATATTCTTATACTCAAATACCCCCAATACCGCAATCTTCCCTTATTAATTACTAGCCTAGATGTTTATACCCTGGTACCTATCCATCTAGTCAGGAATTGACCCTAGTTAACTACTCAAAGTCATAAATCAGGGTTACATTATTAACTGGGGTCGAATTTTGAGAAAGCTGGACATGGCGAACTATTTAATTGGAGACTATGCCATACTATGTAAAAGCAGACATACAACGGTCAATAACTGATAAGTAACAAATCAATGCATCACATATATACAGGCGGATTTAGACAAATATCAAAATGTGGAACTAAATTACTCAGAAGAACATATAAAGCTAAAAAACAAAAAATTCATAAACAATGTTTATCATACGTGGTCACTGATCAATTTTAAACCAGAGATGAATGATTCTGAGCTTAGCATAATAATTCAAATGAGTCGAAAGAAACAACTATGACTTCAAATGATGAGAGGACCATTCAAAAGCAGGTTATCAAGACTTAAAAACAAAAAGCATGTGATAGAAACAAAGTAACAAATCAGAAAAAATTAGTAGATGAGCAAATGGACATTCATGCATTTACACAAACGAAAACAAAGAAAATCAAAAGCAATCGGAAGGAAGAACAGAGGAAATTAAAAAAATCAGAAGGAAGAAAATTAAAAGCAATCAGAAAGAAGGACAAAGAGAACTTAAAAGCAATTAAGGAAGAACAAAGGAAATTAAAAACAATCAGAAGGAAGAACAAAGAGAACTTAAAAGCAATTAACAGCAATCAGAAGGAAGAACAAAGAAAACTTAGCTTTTAAAACTGCAACCCTAAAATTTCGACCCTTCACATCTCAAGATTTTTCGACCCTTTCTGAGAGGGTTTTTGGCCTCGTGAGACCTTTGTGCCATTATTTGAGAGGGGGAGAGGGTATCGAGTTAAGGTTAATTGGATTGGGATGGGGTATGGGTTTCGGGCTATTTTGATTTGATTTTTGGCCAAGTGTGTTTGTATTCGAATGTCGTTGGTCATGGATTTGTGGATGGGAAGGTGAGGAGGTCACCTGGTACCATTTTTGAAGGGTTCCGGGGAGGTTGGGTCTTTGGTCAGAGATTCGATCTAATATTCAAAGCGATGGGTAGGGGTTTGGAGGAATACGACCATGGATTCATTATGGGGACGGGGTGAGGAGTAAGTGGTGTTATTTTGGTAGGATTCTGGCGACGGCGACGTCGTGGATGGCGGAGGCGGTGCCCAAAGATTTGAATATTTGAGGCGATTCGCTTATATTCGAGGTTTAATTATTAGGGCATCAGAAAGAGGAGGGTACGTGGAGTCAGGGGTGTATTTTTGGTCGGGATCTGAGCTTTGCTGTCTGCGGAGACGATTTCTGGCCGGCACTTATATGGTGGTTTGTGGTGGCTCCTGGACAATGTTACACCGGTGAAGGTTTAGTACGAGGAGGAAAAGGTTTGTCTCTGAGTGTATTGCACACATTTGGACATATATATTGGCTTTGGGGGGGTGCTTTAGAACCGTTGGATCACCGTTGAGGATGGCTGAGATTGATTGCCCTAAAACGATGTCGTTTTGGGGCGTCTCTCATATCAGCTTGGGTCAGAGACAAGTTTTACGCTGGTTTTGGACATTTTTTATGGGTAAAGGGGATTTGGGCCACCCTTGCCCAATTGTGGCCAGCCTTGTTTTATATCTTTTTATTCCTACTTCTTTTTTTCATTTTCATTTTTAAAAACTTCCTAATTTTATTCAGCTAAACTAGACTACTAACCTCATAAACTAGACAAATATGAAAATTAACAATAAAATGCCAAAAAATGAAAATTAACAATAAAATGCCAAAATAAATTACTTATTTTTTGTGATTTTTTTATTTTGTAAAACAAAAACTTAATTACCAATTAATTTAACAAAATATGTGAAATTAAATCCTAAATGATTATGTAATTTGTTTTGTATTTTTATGGCTTGTCATGCATGCACCAATGAAAACACACACTAATATGCGCAATTAAATCCTAAAAATAAATAATAAAAGGAGAAATCCTAAGTTTGAGAATTCTCTAGTAGTAATTTTAACGAGGCAAAAATTACGTGCTCACAGGTGGTGGGTCTTCCTTCACACATACTCAGAGTAATGGAAATTAGTTTCGCTAGAATCATAATTTTAAGACATCATCCTCACATAGCCAGAGTCATGCTGAGCAACATTCACACTAACAAGGTCTTTGTGGAACATGTAAGCGGCAACATTCAGGTCTGTGCAAGCTCGGGTTTCATGGTTACTACCGTTGTGGAGACATTGGTCATATAAAGGCCAACTGCCCAAAGGTGCAATGTAATTTCAGTGGTGGATCAACTCGTCCTCCTAGTTCCTTAGCTACTGCAGTTGCACCACCTCAGGCTTGTGGTTCTCATAATTAGACCAGCCATGGAGCAGGCAGAGGTGCAGACCGAGTTACTTAGGGAGGGGGACAACCCCGTTTGTTTGCTATACTTGATCATCAGAGTGCAGAGACTTTTGTAGAAGTTATTACAGGTATACTTTTAGTCTACTCACATAATGCTTATGCTATAATGGAGCTAGGTTCAAAGTTTTTATATGTGACTCCATATTTTACAATTAACCTTGAACTAGAACCTGAACAATTTAGTGAGCCACTCCTAGTATCTACTCCAGTTGGCGAGTCAGTGAAAGTCACCAGAGTCTATAGAAGTTGTATAGTTTCAGTTCAAGGTCGCAACACCAAAGTCGATCTCATAGAGTTAGAAATGGTGAATTTTGATGTGGTTATGGTATTTGTGACCGGGATATTTTTTTAAATAGTTCAATTTACAAGGAAAACTCTGCCAAATTTTTTGAAAATTTAGGGAGTTAGCCAAAATTTTGAATCTCTTGAAAGAGTCAGTAGTGCTAAGAAAATTTATGAGGTTCAAAGACTTAAGAAATAATTATTAACTTAAGAATAAGGCCTTAGTAACATTTGAGGACGAATATTTTTAAGGAGGAAAGATTATAACACTCCTTGAATATATAAAAGTTTAAATACACGCTAAATATAAAATTTAATTATTAGTATTTTAATCTCCTTTAAACCCCTGTGATTGATTTTGAATTACTTTTGTACTTATAAAGAATTAGATAAGCAATTTGGGGAATTATTATTTTTAATATTTATTAATTATTAAAAAGTGTGTAACATTAATTATTAGTTAATTCCAAAAAAAAAAAACATTACCCTAAAGCCCATAAAAGGGCTATTGTAAACAAATGCTTAAAGCCTTATACAAGCAAAAGAAAAGAAAAACAAGAGAAAAATAATTAAGCAAAGGAGAGTCACATGACTCAAGTTAAAAGGTTTGAAGGGAACAAAAAAAAAGGGCTTATGCCTTAGAGATTAGAAAAAGAGAAACAGACGCACGGAATTACGAGATGCAACAAAAATTCATTGTAAATTATTAATTCTTGAATTCAGGTATATAAAATTTTTTATTCTTAATTATCCTAAAGTAGTAGTAGGTAAGAATAGAATAGTTAATTTCCTTCTTTCTCTATATCAACAATAAATTTCATGTTTAGGAGTGAAACATTAAAATTGATTAAAATGCACTGATTATTGTAAAATTAATTGTTTGACTGGTGTCAATTGGACTGGGGCCTACGTATTGGCTCGAGAAGTTTTGAGCTGAGTTGATATAACCCTTTACCAAAGTGGTTTAACTTACAAAACTATGAATACAAGGTGTTTGACGAGTTGGCTAAAAGAGTGAAATATACTTAATTGAAGTGAGTGAGTTCCTATTAGCATAGAATTATTTTAGTTAATGTTAGATGATTTATTCTAATATAGGTGCATAAATTTTCAGATTTTTGTGTTATTCTTATATACCATTTTCATGTTGAAAATTCATGAAAAAGCAAGAATATTTAGAAATAATTTTAAATGTTTATTTCAATCTTCTTTTTTAACCCCTCCCAAATTAGGAGGATTAATAGTGCTTCCACACTTCCCCTCCATGGTGACTCGAACCCAAGACCTAACGGTTGTAGGTGGAGGTGCTTTTACCAACTGAGCAAGCCTCACTTGTCTTTATTTCAATCTTATGCCATTCCTTACATTTAAAAATTATAGACTAAGTATTATTGAAAGATTTAGACTTGAAAAGTCACAAGAAGAAGTTTTAGAAAGAAAAGAATTTTAAAAGAATTTTCGTCCAGGCCGAGGGTCCTGACCAAGGCATTGACTTCCTGAAACTACTTGTGTCACAGTACGGAACACACGAGCCGAGGGCCTCGTTGCTGATAATTCACTTAGCCAGGCTAAGGTATGATATATGAGCGTTGAGAACCATGAAGCGAGTGGCACCTCGTGGATTGGGCCTATTCGATCAGGTAAGGATTAAACCCGTAGCGATCACACGGTGACTAAGACAGAAGTAGATCAGAATAGTTGGAACTCCTAAAGTATACAAAGAAGTATTTTTTTTTTTAAAAAAGAAGAGAATTTCTTTTCGAATATTCATAAACTGCTAGTATGCAATTATTTTAGAATTATTCTTACAAGCTTTATGTTTTACATGCATTTAGAACCTTTGCTCGTAATGTATATGTTTGTAAAGTTTCGGCCCCTATTGTTGAGACTCACTGAGGACAATGGATGGTACTGACGTTCTCTTCTAGGAACCTACGTTCTTCTGCGGTACAACGTATGAACCGATTTTGCAGGCTAGCAGGTTACGTGTTAGGACTTTCTTCTCTTCCAATGCTATTGGTGAGCTCCGCTTTTGTTCGTGGAGTATTCTTTTGAGTCATCTTTATTTTGTTATTTCTTTGTTTTCTTAGAGAACTGGCCAGGAAATCTCATGTCCTAAGTAGTGCGTCATTTTATCAGTAGAGGTTTCATAAACATAGTCATTGAGCTGAGATTCAGATGTTATTTTATAATAACTTAGCAGCAATTCAGTAGTTAGTACGAATAAAGTTTTGGAGTTGACTTATTTAAATATTTGAATTAATCAAAAGTATTTGGTTAGAGTATTGCTTTGTTGTATGTAAAGTTTGGAGTTATAATTATTTTGATAAACAGAGGTGGTTTGCTCAGTCATGTTTAATGATCGAGTGCCGGTCTCGGCTTGTTCAGAAAATAGATCATGACAGTGTGAGTACTGAGGACTGAGAGCCGAGTGATTGAGTTGTTGAGATGAGTTTAGTGATTGTTGCCCCGAGAGGCTGTACTTGCTTTCATTTGTTGTTGAACTTAGTTGATATTTGTCATTGTTGTGTAATTGCTGGAAGATTTTATTTCGAGTTTACATGAACTTGAAACTGTATAAAACTGATTTGACTTAAAGTGTCAGATTTCAAAGGATATTTATTCTTTACTAAAATTATTGAAATAAACTGTACTTATATAGCTCGTCACTGCTTTTCAGTTTCTTACCTAGCTGTTTTCGGACACGATAGACATTGACCTCGTGCGTGGTCGAGTGCCAGAGACTTACGAGGTAGCTACCAACCTTCGCAATCCTTATTCTCCTACTTTGATATATTTCCTTCATGTATTGACATTTAGACATAGACTCTTATAGACACTATTTTTCTTAGATTAGTTGTCTAGATGCTTATGACTAATGTTGTTTTGTGTCCCGGTTCCGAACCTGAACCGGAACCGGACCGGGACCGCATCCCTGGCGGTTCTACCGGTTCTGCTGGGCCGGTTTCGCGGTTCCGATTCTACTGATTCTAAATACCCGTGACGGGCCGGTTCCTTCTCCCGAACCGTTAGGATCGGGACCGCCAGACCCGGGACCGGCTGGCGGGCCTAGACTGGTTCTTACGGTCCCGGGCCAGTTCTGGCGGTTCCAACGGCTATGTTTTAAAAAAAAAAATTTTAAAATTCAGTAACTGCTCTTTGCAAAAAGTAGCCGTTTGAAAGTTTGAAAAATCGCCATTTTGCCCCAAATCTTTAATTTAACCCTAAACTTTATATAATCACACTTTTCCCATTTCTCAACTATAAATACCCCCTCATTCTTTCATTTTTATTCACCAATTCATCAATATCTCTCAATCTCTCTCAAGCTCTCTTTCAATCTTTCTAGTACAAGTGCTTAATTTATTGTTGAAAATTCGTGAAAAAATGTGAAGTTGTTGAATTGAAGTTTTCAAGTGTTCAAGTTCAATGATTTTCAATTTTCTATAAGTTGTTCGGGAATCCGGTAAACTCGTTTCAACGCTTACGTGCTAATAGTATATTTTTGTGTTTTTAGTTTGCATAATTCTAATTAGTATGGCATTTTCTTTGAAAAAAATATTCGGTAAAGGAAAAAGTAAAACCGGTGAAAGTAGTGTCCATAATACTACCCTTCCCCCGGCTCCCCGACCTAAAAAAGATAAGCAAGTTGAAAGTAGTAGCCAACCTAGACGACCTAATCCGCCTCGCGTAATCCTTGATTGTGATCACCCTTGTTTCCAATTTACCGATAGTGAATTTCTACATGATGTTGCAGTAGGTGATAGATTAGATGATGATATTATGAATTCTCTTTGTCCTAATGAACCTATCTTAGAGGAAAATGAGGATGATGATGATGATGATGAAACCCAAGCACCAGATTTAGATGATACACCTACTAGTCCTACTCATAACTTAGGTAATGAACCGGCACACCCACCTGTACAAACTCCCACTTTTAGTAGACAACCTCCTAAACGTACAGAAATCATTAGTTTGGCATTTTTTTACTCAAGTAAGAGAACAAAATAAGGCTAAGTGTAAAACTTGTGGGAAGTTACTTGTTCATAGGTATACTGGAGATCGTAGCGGCACGGGTAGTTTGACTAAGCATATAAAATTACACCATAGAGATAAGGCTAGATTTTTGCAAATGAAAACGCAACAAGAGGGGGGGGGGGGCAAGTGTAGGATCTCAAGTTAACCCAAGTACTGGTTCAAATCTAGTTCAACCAGGAATCATCAGAGGTATTTTATATTACAATCCAAATAAGGATCGTGAAGATTTAGCGAAAATGATTACTGTTATGTGCTTACCATATAATTTTGCTTCTAATCCTAATTGGATTCATTATATTAGAAGAGTCTTTAATCCTACTTATAAAGGTTGGCCTCGCGCAACAGTTAAGGCCGATATTTATAAATTCAAGTATGAATATGAACAATATTTGCGCTATTTATTTACTCATATACCTAATCGTATTTCTATTACAACTGATATTGGTAGAAGTGGAAATGACTATGATTATCTAACTGTAACAAGTCATTGGATAGATGAAGACTGGACAATGCAAAAACGCATAATTGCATATAGAATAATTAATTCACGGCACACGGGTAGGTTTATAGCTAACACTGTTTTAGATATATGTAGATATTTTTGCTTTAGTGATAAAATAATGGCAATTTCTATGGATAATGCTTCTAGCAACACTAGTGCAATAGGCATGCTAACACAAACCCTTAATCCTGCATTTAGTAATATTTTTCATGTTAGATGTATTTGTCATATTTGTCATTTAATTGTTGGTGATGGTATGCGAATACTAAACATAGAAATTGAAAAGGTGAGAATGGCTCTTAATTGGCTATTTTTTCATACCGTAGAACTAGACTTAGAGAATATTTTAAAAAATGTGAAATATGGCCTTAGAGAAAGAAAGGTTCCTAAACCTTGCCCGACTAGGTGGAATTACATGTACGAAAGTTTAGTAGTAGCGTATGAACATAGAGACCCGATTGATGCTACGTTTAATTTTCGGGTAGGTGGTGAGGATGATGATGAAATGCTAATTACCCAAGATTGGACTAATGTTAAAATTCGTTTAGATTTTTTAGAACATTTTCAAGTGGCTACAAATGCTTTTTCTGGACAATATTATCGGACTATTTCTAACTGTTTAGTTTATATTGCCGCACTAGCTGATTTGTTTGTTGACTTTAGCGAGAGTGAGAATATTTATGAACTTGCAATAAATGAAATGAAACAAACGTTTAAATTTTTTTTTCAATCCCTCCTATTTTTTGTGTAGCTGCTATGTTAAATCCAACAATGAAATTAGGAGGTCCTCACTTTTGGTATTTTAATATTTATAGAGCTTTAGATCTTTCAGAAGACGAAATTACTACACTAGCTGATGCGAAAGCATCAATTAAAATTAATGCTCAAACTGCTTATAATGCTTATAAACAGGCGTTAGAGCATGCTAGGACAAATATTCCAACCCCTACTTCATCTACATCACAATCGTCTAAAAGAGCTGCTGGCTTAACAGCTCTTAAATCGTGGACATAGTTCAGGGGTTCTCAAGGTGATAATTTTGATGAAATTTCCTATCTAAATGAGCTTCAAGTTTACTTGTCACAGGGACTAGAAAAGGAGAATCCAGACGGCTCTTTCGACCTTTTGGAATGGTGGAAGTCAAGGGAAAAGCATTTTCCCGTTCTTGCAAGGATGGCTCGGGATGTTCTATCAATTCAAGTGTCAACTGTTGCATCGGAGAGCTCTTTCAGTCAATCAAGACTACAAATCGGTGATCACAGAGCGTCGATGCGGGAGAGCTCGGAAAAATCAGTGCTTTTTAGAGATTGGATCCGCGCAGAAAGAAGGAACTTTGGTATAGCAGAATCACAACCGGCAATAGATGAGGCATATGAAGAAATGATAGCAGAACTTGCTGAGGAAGTGACTTCACCCGGAAGTGGTGATGAACAAGCTTCATTCCCAGCACCGCCAATACAACCTCCTCTCAACCTTGACGGATTTATGTGATTTGTTAGAAATACAACATAAATTATGATGTAACTTGTACATTGGCACGTCTTCTTTTAGTTTTTTTTTTTCCTTTTAATGGTGGTATTAGTACCTTGCTGTGCTCATTCCATTGGGGGAAGGAAGACTAAGAAAGATATGCCATTTTGGTCAATAAATATGCTCTTTATCATATCCTTGAATATCATTTTTCTCAATATTTCTTTTTCTTTACTTCGATATCAATCCTTGAATATTTATATAACATACAATATATAACTTACAACACAATATACTAATTACAACATTCTTTTTTATACATTATATACAATATATACTACTTACTACAACACACTATATACATAATATACAATATATACTAATTACTACAACACGATATTATACATAACATACAATATATGCTAATTACTAATTTACTACAACACATTATATACATAACATATATCCATATATACATAACATACAATACTAATTACTACAACACAATATATACATAATATACAATATATACTAATTACGACAACACAATATATACTATACTAATAACTTAGTACACTATATAAAATATATTCTACACTATGCTAATGACTACTATACAAGATATTGACTTAAAAAAAAACGGTCAGACCCGCCAGACCCGGCCCACCAGACCCAAGACTGCATGGTGCTTAGACCCGTCACGGGCCGGTCCCAACCTGGAAAACCGCCAGACCCGCCAGAACCGCCAGACCCGACACGCCAGCACCGGGACCATGAGACCCGGCCCATCAAGCACAAATAGGCCCAGAACTGGGCACTTTACAGCCTTACTTATGACGTGGTGATTTTCTGACGTTTGGGACTATCTTTTCATATTTTATTTTGAGTTCAGTTTATCTTTTATGAAATATTGAAGTAATTTGAAAACTCAGAGTTGTCTTGTACCATCTGTAGGTATCATCACAATATGTTAAGAGTTTTGTGTTGTGAAAAATAACTATGTCATTGTATTCATATAGCATGTGGGACAGTTTCTACGCTAATCATAGGTAAACATGTGTCTTCGTTTAAAATCTTAAACATCTTGGATAAAGTCCACGTCATTTATCATTAATTTTTTTTTTGGAAAAGAGTACATCCGGCAAGTGGTTTGTTCATATTTGGACAACTGTATATATAGAAATAATGAACATTACCCTATTTTCTATGAAGCCAGTTTCATAATTTTTTTTTCTTCATAACTTAGAAAGAACGATCCAACTCAACTACTGGTCCATGTACCTTCCAATGGGTTCTTCCAATACTTAGATAATTTAACTATTGTCAGTCTGTGATGCTGCTTAGTACATCTGGTTTATTAGATATTGGTTATTGACTCATTTTTTACAAAATCATAATATTCTCAACTGTGAAGTGTCCAATTTTTGTTAATTTGGGTATGTTTCGCACTGAGAAGAATATTTTTGATAAAAAAATTTGTGAAAAATATCTTTGTCAAAGCTTTATTTTAGTAATATTAACATTATTTTATGAAAAAATTGTATTAGATGACTTGATATACACGTACTATGTACCGCGATACTAGTTTTAATCAAATATATGTAAACGTTATATGAAATCAAATAATTTAATGAAAACCTTTCAACATCTAAGCATATTGCATTGCACGAACCATTTTTATAATCGTTAGGTCACGGGTTGTTTTTAAAAACAAGAAGTGATTCCTCCCTTTTTCATTATTGTACTATTATCCGTTTTCTATATAGTTTTTTTGACTAAAATCATCCCTTAACTATAGCTCAAACCTAAGGTATATCCTTGGGTTACCTCAACAAACAAAAAACATCTCTATATTATTTAAAAGGTGGCAAGAATCATCTTTCTGTTAACATTTGTGAAGAAAACTAACAACATCAGCAAAAAAGCATAATGTCAAACACATGCCTGTCCCCTAAATTTTCCCATCTTTGACATGTTTTTTTTTTTGCTGATGGCGTTAGTTTTCTTTGACAAAAGTTAACGGAAGGATGATTCTTGTCATATTTTAAATAATATAGGGATGTTTTTTGTTTATTAAGGTACGCTAAGGATGTACTTTATGTTTGAGTTATAGCTATGGGATGATTTTAGCCAAAAATGCAATTTTTTAAAGCTAGCTCAGTTAAATTTGGCTATAATAGATAAATCTGATGAGCATTTGGACTACTTATAAGGAGAAAATGTAGATGTGCGTCAATTTAAGATGAAGGGAACAGAATTGCCTAGAAGAAAAAGAGAAGGACGTATTATCAATTTTAACTCGCCTTACAAACTATTTATATTATGTAGCTGAGAAAATATATAAAATTTATATATTTTTTTATATAACATATATATATATATATATATATATATATATATATATATATATATATATATATATATATATATATTTTCGGTAATTATTTTAATAAATACAATATTATTTTTCAAAAAGGCATAAAATTAAAATCTTGAAGCAAAACGTTATTTTATAATAGTGGGGGAGGGGGGTTGAGCAAAAAGTCAAAGACATGATACATCATAATACAGTGAGCTTAGGGTACATCTCCCATATTACTAGAAAGAAAGCTAGTCCCTTTATTAATTAGGTAACTGCTTAAATTAAAATTGCTGAGTATGAAGTACGAAAATATGAGGGGGTTTGGATCGATCAACCAATGTAGTACATAGGGTCAGGGACTTTGAAAGTACGAGAACCCACGTTGTCTCCTAGGATATCACTCCATTGGTCTCCAATGTTGCCAACAATTCTGTATCCGGCTTTCACTAGCTCTGTTCTCTTGCTTGATTTAAACTCCACTGCTGTTCTCGAATCGTTATCTCCCCTGCAACAAGTTTAAAATAGACTTTTGTAACCTGTAATCTAAAATATTAGATGACTCTATACAAATCATTCGAATTAGGATTAAAAAGAAAAGTATGACGCATAAATTGTGACTGAGGAAGTAGTATATATGCTTACTTTAGTACAAGCTTTGCCCAGTTACTGTAACCAGCTTTCTTGAGATTTGTGATCCTAACTTGTTTGAAAGACTCTCGAGTCCCTGTTATGAAAACTGGCTTGACTCCCAGAGACAACACTGTTTTGTATACTCCAAGTATGGAAGGTATGGCAGGTGCTTTACCCTCGGCCACCCACGCATTAAACTTTGTATTGTTGAAAGGTATAGCCCTGCAACAAAAAATGCATGTGATCTACTATTTCGCAATACCTACTACAAAACGTATTGATGGTTTTTGCATTTTTACCCAAAAGCAACATCAGAACGAGCGTAGTAAGGAAGATTAGAGAGAGTAGTCTCATCAATATCAAACACCCAAACGTCCTTTCCATCTCCGCCTAGTTTGAGACTCTTGGCGTACTCAATAGCAGCATTAGCCACAGCCTCACAGTCATGACGATATTGTTTGCCTAACATGTAATGACCTATATAGTTTTCACAGGAGCTAGGCACCAATTTCCATTTCTGAAGGTTGTTAGTCTCCACAGCAAGACGCCAACTTAGGCAGTCCAATTGCGGGACGGGATAACCAGCAGAGCCAGTTTGTGGCCTTAGACGATGAATTTCTACCACTTGGCTTATGACCTCTACATTATTGGAAGTAGAGGCCACTGTCACCGCTACTATAGTTGAAATAAAGAAAAGCAAACCAAAAGACCTCATATTATGGTTTTAACAAAATATTAATTGAAGATGTTTAGATAAGTTGGTATATGGTGGCTTAAATAAGACCCTTAATCTCAACAGCGTCAACTCAAGCAAGACAATCAAACAGGCGATCACGTTTTTTCATGACATGAACTATGCTTTGTCAAGATCCACTCTCTGTGGTTCTCATTTATTTCTTTACGTTTTCTATTCTTGAATGTGTCTACGCTTAGAGCGCCCATTTGTATTTTATGTAAGTAAATGTTTAAGACAAGAGGGGTTGCTCTGATGGTAAGCAACCCCCACTTTCAACCGAGAGGTTGTGAGTTCGAGTCTTCCCAAGAGCAAGGTGGGAAGTTCTTGGAAGGAAGGATGCCGGGGGTCTATTTGGAAACAGCCTCTCTACTCCTGGGTATAGGGGTAAGGTCTGCGTACACACTACCCTCCCCATACCCCACTAAGTGGGATTATACTGGGTTGTTGTTGTTGTTGTAATTAAATGTTTAATTCTCACTTGAATAGGTAGGTTATGCTAATTATATACATGTATGCATTTTGTTATATAATCTAATTCATCTCTTTCCAATACTAAATAATACTGTATCTGATTATTTAAACGTGGAGGTTCTTACGATCTTACACTGATCTCTCACGAAAATATAATTCTCTAAGCGCACTAAATAGACTTCTTAAAAAACACATAATTTAATGTAACAACATTCTCATTTCTCAATAATTTGTTCTCGTGTGCGAGTGTATATGTGTACGTACCTAAATACTAGGAATTAATAATAAGTTATACTACATAAAAAAAATCAAAGAAAGTATAGTATACGCAAATTAACACACCAATGAGAATACAGGGAACATTTTGGGTGTCCGAATCCGGGATAGCGTATAAGTTAATAAATGAAATAAATTGGGATGCAGAAAAAAAAAAGTTTGGGAATGCATGTTTGTTCTCTGGCACCAACGTAGTTAGGAAAATTTTATTGTGTGTCATATAACTGATATTAATTGTATGAGACAATTTTTTTGTCTTACAGTTTTGTGGATTCAGATTTTTATGAACCTAAAAGTGTATGGGGTCTACAAATTTATAGAAATAAAAAAAATCTCATACAACTAGTATCAGTTGAATGAGACATAAAATAATGAGTTACGATGTCACGGTACTATTCTTCTCACATTGGTGGGTGTATTAGTGCAGCTACTTTAATCATACAAGACCAACTTGTACTAATTTATCATATTCTTTAGATGCTCACAGTTAAGTGAACGATATTTATTTAAAGTAGAAAGATCATAACTTTATCGAACAGATAAATAGCCATGTGCCTGAAGATTGACATCCCACTTATTCTTCATCTTCCCCCCACACACACTCAAAAGAGATAACAATAAATATAAAAACGTGCCCAACCTGCGTGTTAAATATAATTTGACATGTTCAACACTTTTGGTCGTTCAACCTACCACTTCAAGTTGGATTTTTAAATTTAGGTATTACAATTCAATAGTATAATTTATTTTCTCCGATTACTAATAATAGAGATAACAGTACTAAAAGATAGAGAAGAAGTAAAGAAATGGAGAGCCATGGTAGCTTGTTTTTCGAGGACTTTTTTTGCTATCAATATTACGACTTGTTTTTCCATAAGAAATTTGCAGTTTTGTAGTAGTAGTAGTAGTACTTTTGATATATATTTCTTTAATTATAAGTAGCGCAACTAATTAGGAATCAGCTGCGGTCAGCACCTATGCTGTCGATTTAGCAATGCCATGGCCAAATTAGGAAGAGACCTAACTTGAAGTGTTGAAATATCGGGAATATTAATCAATCTGGTGATCCTTTAGACTATTAAATAGAGAAAAGGTAGATGAGTGTCATTCAAGATAAAAGAAAGCAATTCATGAAAAGAAGACAAATAAATAAATAAAAACTGGAAGCAAGTCGTTATTATAGTAAACAGAGGGGAAATGTCAGAGAAAATAATGCTACATCATATTATTGGAAGAGTGAGCTTAGCGTCTCACATGCATGCATGTCACAAATAAGAAAGAAAGCTACTCCCTTTGTTAAATAACTGCTTAAAGTTGCTGAGAATCAAGAAACAAAAGAGGAGTATGTTGGGTTTGTTATTATTTATTAATAACAAAAGAGGTGTGAATGGAAAATGGGGGGAAATAAAATTTTGAATCAGTTTATTTTACTAATGCACTTTGTCCTTCATTGATAGAAGGAAAACAATCTTTGCGTATATATAGAGAAACTCATCTTTTAGCTCAGGCAAGGCTCGCGTCATTGTCATCGTCGCTCGCTCGGCTTCAGCTTCAGCTTTGGTCAATGATTGATTAATTAATCTTTTTGGACAAAGTTTGTGGTTTCTTAGTTTCTAGACCATAAAATGATAGACAACACAATTATGGGAACCTAAGTTCAGGAGCTTCAACATATTTTTCACGACCTTATTGCTGAAGGCATGGTCGTGAATGAAGCATTTCAAGTAGCTGCTATGATTGAAAAATTGCCTCCTTTATGGAGATATTTCAAGAACTATCTGAAGCATGAGGGGAATGAGGGGAAGAAACACAAGGCAGACTAGAGATGTCAAATTCCTACAACAAGTCCAAGACAAACTTTCTTTGACATGTAATCATTCTTTGCTTTTCTCGCATAATCTCCAAGCCTAAAAAGTAATGCAAATTGCCTAAATCTTTGACCTTGAATTCAAAATGAAGAAACAATTTTGGTGAGGCAATTTTTTTTGTCTCATTGCCAGTAATAAGGATATCCTTCACACTGCAATAATTGAAATCGAATTCCCCAGCTAACCTAGCATACCACTACCTTGGTGCCTGCTTTAGACCATAAAGAGATTTTCTTAGGAAACAAACATGATTAGGTAAAGGGGGATAGACTAGCTAGGAACCTCATATATACTTCCTCTTGAAGATCCCCACGTGAAAAGGCATTACTAACATCCAATTGATAGATAAAAATCCCCACGTAAAAAGGCATTACTAACATCCAATTGATAGATAGGTCAATCCTTTTTAGTATCTAGTGCCAATAAACACCTAATAGTAGTCATTTTAACTACCACAAAAAATGTATCTATCCCTTCTCTTTGAATATAACCCTTGACAACCAGCCTTTCTTTCAATCTCTCTATGCTTCAATCTAATGTGTGCTTTATCTTGTACATCCACTTACAAAGTAAAACTATTTTTACAACTGGTAGTAGAACCACATCCCATGTGTCATTAGCTTCCAATGCCTCAATTTCTGAAGACATGACCTTCCTCCATCTTAGATGTGAAGAGGCCTGTGAAAAACTGCTAGGTTATGAAATTTCTGACATGTTGGGATCATTAGATAAATCTCCAAAGGAAAATAAAATAGGTTGACTAGGCTGTGTAAAACAAGCACATATTATTTCACTAAGGTATATATTGTTGCATATGTAATATTTAATGTATCTAGGTTATGTAGTGGCTCTGGCAGATTTTTCGAGTGGCTGGATTGAAGTACTTGGTATAGGAGAATTAATAGTGTGAGGTGATGGAGAATGTGGGAAACATGGTATTGATGGATGAGTGAAATGTGATGGAGGTGAATGAGTGATGAGTGGTGAAGGTGACTGACTAGGGCTAGGTAGAGAAAGAGTTATATGATTAGGTTGGGAAGAAGGTGATAAAATAGGGAAGGCGTTGTCTGAAGGTGAAAGAATGAGAAAAATAGAATCATGAATGCTATTATCTGTAGCAAAAGTGTACCTATCTACATAGAAATGTACATCCAGGGATACAATGACCTTTGTATCTAATTCTAGCACTTTGTATCCTTACTGCCCTAAGGGATATCCCAAAAATGCTCAAATTTTTACTATAGGATCAAATTTAGTTCTCCCATTAGACAATTTGGAGATATAATAAAGACACTCAAAGTTTATGAGAAACTTATATAAAAGTGACTGGTGGAACATAATAGAATAAGGTGTCTTTCCTTGAAGAAGAGGGTGGCCTGTTAGTAAAATAAATGGCAGTTAATACACACTCTCTCCTGTAAGGAATAGGAACTTTAGATTGAAAGAGCAAAGCTCTAGCTATTTCCAAAAGATATATATGTTTCCTCTCAATTGCCATATTCTGTTGAGGGGTTGCTACACATGATGTTTGATGAAGTATCCCTTTAGAACTAAGGAAAGTTGCCTCCGGGAATCCTTTTCTAAGCTCAAATACATTGTTTGTTCTCACTTTTGAACTTTAACCCAAACTGCTTTCAGCCACAGTGAAAAATTCTTCAAAACTGGGAATGCATTACTTTTGGTACTTAGGAGAAATGTCCAAGTACCCCTGCACCCACCATAATGAGAAAATATTTGAAATTACTATAAGTAGGTACCTTGTAGGGCCCCCAAACATCAACATGAATTAATTCAAATTCTCTTTTAGATTTGATTTGACTCAAGGGAAAAAGTAATCTAGTTTGCTTAGATTTAAGAAAGACATCACAAAAATATTCTGAATTAGAAGGAAAACAAATAAACTGAATTGCTTCATTGATTAAAATAGAAAATAAAGCTATGGGGTGGGTGGAGTATTCACCACTGCCAACTGCTGATCACTTAGATGACTCAGTAGAAACATGCTCTGGTGCTTGGGCAGTGGGTGATGGTGGAGGAGTGTCATCTGTCAATGTACACGGTAATGGTGGAGGAGTATCATATGTCAATGTACGCCTCTCTGGCCAGTCAAGGAAGGACCCAGGCACATAGTCCAAGAAGATATCCCGGGAGGGCTCGTACTCACTCCCCGACCGATCAATTGCTCTGTCCGCTGCTTGCTTTTAATAACTTTCTAGTTCTTTTTATGTTTTTCCAGACTTGGGAAGTGAGTTTAATCATCTTTTGCTTCCCTCCCCGAGAGGATTCACCTTTGTCCTGTTGTTTTGTGCCTTTTGCTCGTTGTCTTACCATTGTCTACAAACACAATTAAATACAATTGTTAGTCTCAATATATCAGTTGAAAACAACATTACAGAATGAGTTGCAGAACATGCCAGCAGAATTGTAGACAGTTGAAGAAAACAGCCTAGTGCGGATCGCACAAAATGGAGTGCAGCCGCACATGCACAAAATGGTAATGCGATCAGCACAGGGATGGGGTTCCGACTACCCATCCTCTAAATTTAACCAGTGCGGCCCGTACAAAATGGTACTGCGGCTGCAATATGCAGTTTGGACCGCACAAAATATAGTGCAACCACACTGCCCAAGGTTCATCTTGACAGAAGATCATCAATTCGATCCGTGCAAAGTGGTACTGCGGACTGTACATAAACAACTGCGGCCCGCACTAGGTGCCCAAAATCGGCACTGAGTTAGGGTTCATCAAATTTTGCTTTTAAGGTCCAAATTTCCACCTTATTAGAGTTCCTAAATATTTACCCAGTCCATTACACCAACTAAGTGCACAAGAATCAGAAATCTAATTATCCTAACCTAACAATTCAAGAAAATACGGGAGAAGGAAGTAATAAATGCTAAGAAAAAAATGAAAATTAAATGAAATTGACAAAATTAAACAAGTAAAAAAGAAGAATAATGTACCAGATTGTGAGATCAATTGAAACAAAGCAATGCAAACAAGCAATTACGATCAAAGAAGAAGATGAATAGTATTTATAGTCTTTGAGGTTAAAGTTTGCGAAAAAGGATAAAAAGAGGCCCTCAAGGTCTATTTATAGAAAAACCCCTAGGCCCAGTCTCACCTGCCAGTGCGGACCGCACAAAATGAATCGCGGTCCGCACTGCCATGTTGAGTACAAGTTTGAGAAGGCAACCTTCTGCGGTCCGTACATAATGGACTGCGGCCGCAGAGGTCCACCGCAGACTGAACAAAATATAGTGTGGCTGGTGGAAAACTTCAGAGAAGCTTCATCTTACCCACACTAGTACGGTACGCACAGAATGTACTATGGACGCACTGAAAATTTCAGAGACCTGTGCATTTTTCCATCATGTCTTACACTGCATCAACACAACCTTGCAACATCTCACAATCAATTAGACCAAAAATCAATCCTATACAACAAAGAAAATCAAAGAAAATAACAAGAAGAAAAACACATTGGTTTCCTCCCAAGAAGCGCCTGATTTAACGTCGCGGCACGACGCATGTTACTATCACAATCATTTGAAATGAACATGAGCCACCACGTGACTTTCATCAATTTTCCCAAGATAATGCTTTACCCGGTGCCCATTCACTCTAAAAACTTCACCATTTTTATTCTTTAAATCTAAAGCACCAAACGGGGTCACCCACACAACTTCAAATGGCCTGCTCCATTCTGATTTGAGCATTCTTGGGAACAACCTTAGCGATAGTTGAATAAAAACACCAAATACTCCACCTTGAACTCTTTTCCCTGAGTATACTTGTCGTGAAGGTATTTCATTTTATCCTTATATAGGGACGAACTAGAGTAGGCATGGAATCTAAATTCGTCAAGCTCATTGAGTTGCTCCACCTAAAGATTAGCAGCTACATCCCACTCAAGGTTCAACTTCCTCAAGTCCCACATGGCCCTATGCTCTAACTCAACCGGTAGATGGAAAGCATTCCCAAACACCAACCAATATAGAGACATACCAATCGGAGTCTTGTAAGCAGTCCTATAAGCCTTTAGAGAGTCGTCAGACTTCTTTGACCAATCGGTCCTATTTGTATTGACCTTCTTTGAAAATATGGTTTTGATTTCCCTGTTGGAGACTCCGATTTGTCCACTTGCTTGAGGATGATAGGGGTAGCAACTTTGTAGTTGACACCATATTTTGAAAGCAAAGTGTCAAAATCGCTATTGCAAAAACGGGACTCCCCCATCACTTATGATTGCTCTCGGCATACCATACCTTGTAAAAATGTTTTTCTTATGAAATGCAACCACACTTCAGGCCTCATTGTTGGGAAAGCCACAGCTCAACCTACTTTGAAACATAATCCACCACCACGAGAATGTAAGTGTTCCCACAAGAGCTAACAAATGGGCCCATGAAATCAATGCCCCACACATCAAAGATATCCACTTCAAGAATGGTACTAAGAGGAATCTCATCCCTTTTTGAAATTCAACCTGCTCTTTCGCACTCGTCACACCTCTTCGCAAAATCGTCCGAATCTTTGAACAAGATTGGCCAATAAAAACCACAACTAAGAACTTTTGAGGCGGTCCTCACCCTACCATGATGACCACTATAGGTCGAGGCATGGCAAGACTCCAAGATACTCAATTGTTCTTCCTTCGGGACACATCTTCGAATCACACCATCCATACAAATCTTGAACAAGTACGGTTCATCCCAATAGAAATCCAAACTATCCTGCTTGAGCTTCTTCTTTTTGTTAGAAGAGAGCTCGCACAGGATTATTCCGGTCACAAGATAATTAGCAACATTAACAAACCATGGCATTTCATTCAGCGATACCGAAAGGAGTTGTTAGTTGGGAAATGAGTCATTGATATCTAGTCTATCACAAGGCCTCCCCTCCTCCTCCAAGCGCGACAAGTGGTCCTCCACTTGGTTCTCACTACCTTTCCAGTCCACGATATCCAAATCAAACTATTGAAGTAACAAGACCAATCGCATTAATATAGATTTGGAATCCTTCTTCGTCATCAAGTACCGGAGCACGGCATGATCGGTATGAATAATAACCTTGGCCCCCATAAGATACGACCGAAATTTTTCCATAGTAAACACAATCGCCAAAAGTTCCTTCTCAATCACCGTGTAGTTCAATGAGCATCATTCATTGCCTTGCTCACATAGTACACTAGATGAAAGATTTTGTTCACACGTTGACCCAACACCTCTCCAACCGCAACATCGCTAGCATCACATATGAGCTCAAAGGGCAAGCTCCAATTAGGCGCGATAATGATAGGAGTGGTGATCAACTTATACTTAGGAAGTTCAAAAGCCTCCAGGCACATTTCATCAAAAATTAACTTAGCATATTTCTCTAGCAACTTGCACAAGGGATTAACTACTTTAGAAAAATCCTTAATGAACCTCTAATAGAACCCCGCGTGCCCAAGAAAACTTCTCACTCCGTTTACGGTGATATGGGGAGGGAGACTTGGAATAGCATCTATCTTTGCTTTATCAACCTTAATGCCATGTTTCAAATTTTTATGCCTAAGTACAATTCCTTCTTCCACTACAAAGTGGCATTTCTCCCAATTGAGAACGAGATTGGTTTCTTTATATCGAGCCAAAACTCTATCAAGGTTCTTCAAGCACGCCTCAAGGGATTCCTCCACAACACTAAGATCATCCATGAACACCTCCAAAATGTCCTCCACCATATAGGTAAAAATGGCCATCATAGATCGTTAAAATGTAGCCGGTGCATTGCACAACGCAAAAGGCATGCGAGAGAAGGTAAATATGTCATATAGACAAGTGAACGTGGTATTTTCTTGGTCTTCCGGGGCAATATAAATTTGGTTATAGCCTGAATACCCATCCAAGAAGCAATAAAAAGCACGCCCTGCCGGTTAGTCTAGCATCTGATCAAGGAATGACAAAGGAAAGTGATCCTTGTGGGTCACTTTGTTCAATTTGCGGTAGTCTATTAACCTGTGACTGTTCTGGTATGGATCAACTCATTCTGAGAATTTGTCACCACTGTCATGCCACCCTTCTTCAGTACACATTGCACTGGAGAAGTCCAAGAGCTGTCATAAATGGGGTACACAACCCCGACATCTAACCACTTGATCACCTCTTTATTCACCAATTCTTGCATCGCCTTGTTCAATCTTCTTTGATTGTCCAAGGAGGTCTTTGAATCATCCTCCAAGATAATTTTGTGCATACAGAATGCAGGGATTATTCCCTGAATGTCAGCCAAAGTCCATCCAATTTCCCTTTTCCCCTTTTGAAGCACCGCCAATATGGCATCAACTTGCAAATTAGTAAGGCAAAAAGAACGAATAACTGGTAAAGTATAATTTGAGCCTAAGAACTCATACCTGAGGTGTGGAGGAAGTGGTTTCAACTCCAACACCGGTGGCTCCTTAATTGATGGTTTGTTGGTGGAATCTTTTGGTTTTCAAGATCCAAAAACAATTTCCTAGGCTCATAGGAATAAGAGCCCATCCCATGTAAGGAATTCACGCAGTCTACTCTACTTGTATCATTATTGACATCAAGATTTAATAGCACGTCCTCAAGGGGATCTTCCATATTGATCATAGCACTGGTGTCATCCTCGATCACAGTCGTGACAAGGTCAATAAATGAGAACACCTTGGTGCTATTGGGTTGCTTCATAGACTTGCACACATGAAAAACAATTTTTTCATCACCCACTCGGAAGGTGAGCTCCCCTGCTTCCACATGTACCAATGCCTTCCCCATAGCTAGGAAAGGTCTACCCAAGATAATAGGAATTTCGTAGTCCACTTCACAACCCAAAATCACAAAATCTACTGGTAAGATAATTTGTCCACCCGGACAAGCACATCATCAATAATACCTAAAGGCTTCTTCATCGATCTATCCGCCATTTGTAACCTGATGGAAGTTTGTCTAGGTTGCTCAATACCCAAAGTCTTGAAAACTGAGTAAGGCATCAAGTTGACACTAACTCCCAAGTCACGTAAAGCTTTGGCAAAATCTGCACTCGCAATGGTGCGAGGAATGGTGAAAGCACCGGGATCCTCTAACTTGGGGGACATTGAATGCACTATAGCACTAACTTGGAGTGTCATCTTTATAGTTTCACAATCCATAAAATGCTTCTTCGTGACCAATTTCATGACTTTTGCATAGCCCGACATTTGTTCAAGTGCCTCCACCAAAGGCATATTAATGGACAAGATCTTCATCATATTAATGAACTTTTTGAATTGATTATCATTTCTCTGCTTTGCAAGCCTTTGAGGATAAGGTGGAGGTGGCCTTGGTAAAGGAGCCGTGGCTTTTGTCACGTCTGGCTCCGGCTTGTCAATCACATGTTCCCTAGACAAGTTCACAGCATCCTGAGTTTCCACTTCGGCCTCATTAATGTCAATCCTCACTTCATCATTCACATTGTCATCAACCATATATTCAACTACCAAGGGTACTTTACCTTCTTGCAACTCAACATCATCATCCAAAACTTGCTTTTGTTTCGAGGTATTCGCTTTATCGCCTCTCCCACTTTTTGTGATAATCGCCATAACATGATTATTACTACCCTTTAGGTTCACTACCGTATCACTTGGTAGAGTACCCTTTGGGCGAGTATTCAATGATTAAGAGATTTAGCCTAATTGCACCTCTAAGTTTCTGATAGAGGTATTGTGGGAAGCGAACTGTGTATCCGAATCCGTATTCTTCTTCATCATCTGTTCGAACAACATTTCAATGCTACCTATATTATTGCTAGAAGAACTCGGACCCTGAGAAAGGAATGGGGTGGATTGTTCGGTTATTGGTACATTAGGGGCCTTTAGAAATCTTGCCCCTGGTTTCCTTGGTTCTCATTATTCCATCAACCTTGTGCCTCCCCAATTGTTGTTGTTACCATTTCAATTCCCTTGGTTTCCTCGATTGTTGTTATGATTTGCCCAGTTGTTATTATGGTTGTAGTTCCCCCTAATTTCCACTGTTTAGTTGTTGATTACCCCAATTGCCACTGTTTTGTTGTTGATCAGCCCAATTGCCTTAAGGTCTCTATTGTTTTTTGAAGAGTTACCCGTTGGCCTTGAGGGTTGTTCACATATTGTACCTCTTTCATTTTGCTCATCATAGCCATCATTTTGAAACCCATCACAATCATCATCAAATTGCTCAGAATTCCCTTAATTTTGTTGCCTCTTTTTCCTTCTCTTGTTGATAAGCATACTAACACCCCCCATGGCATTCACTTGGCGAGGATTTTGGACTTGTTGCAATAGTGCCTTAGCCAATTGGTTCATAGTAGTTGTCAAATCCGCTATAGTTTGCCCATGGTCATGTAACTCTTTATGCAAATGAATAACCGTAGGGTCACCTTGAGGAACATTGTCTCTACTTTGCCATGCGGAGGATGTATCCGCCATCTCATCAAGTACGGCACAAGCTTCATCATACGTCAATTTCATAAAATTACCCCCAGCCAATTGGTTCACTATACATTGATTTGTAGTATTGATGCCCCGATAGAAAGTTTGCTGCAACATATTCTCCATCATGTCTTTATTGGGGCATTCCTTCACCATCCTTCTATATCTCTCCCAAATCTCATGCAAAGGTTCCGTGGGCTCTTTCTTGAACGCTAATATCTCATCTCGAAGTGCTGCCATGTGCCCGGGTGAGAAAAATTTAGCAATAAACTTATCCGCCAACTCATCCCAAGTTGTGATGGAATGGTTGAGAAGTCTCGAACCAATCCACTGTTTTCCCATGTAGTGAGAAAGGGAAAAGTCTCAACCTAAGAGCATCCTTGGACACATTCGTCTGATTGACCTCCAAATATGTATCCAGGAACCCCTTGAGATGTTTGTAGGCATTTTGATCCACAGGGCTCGTGAAATACCCACGCTGCTCAAGTCAGGTCAACATCACATTGGTTATTTGACAATTGCCCGCCCATATTCTAGGTGGGACAATTTCACTTGCACAGCCTTGGTTAGAGAGCACCCGAGGAACCGCTCTTGGAGGTGGCGGAGGAGGATCTGGAAGATTGTTATTAGCATTGGCCTGGCGGCCTCGTCGTGGTCCAGGAGGTACAAGAGGCACCTCCTTGTCTCCAATATCCTCAACCTCCTCCCCTGCAAGCACATTTCCAAGAGGGTCATCAGCATTTAAAGACATTTGGTACCTGAAGTATTCACACACACACAAATTAGTAACAAAGAAGGAAAGAAGAACAACACACAAAACTAACTAAATAGATAGCTAAAATCGTTAGCTCCCCAGCAATGGCGCCAAAAAATAATCACTTCCAACTCCGCACTACTAGAGAGTAGATAGAGAGGGTCATAATAGTTTTTACCTGATTTTGGGTCGAGATTGAATCTACAGAGAGCTAGAATTGGAGTTAAATATCTATCTAGATTAGAACTGCATGTGTGTTCCTAATTGATCTTGTTATCATTTTTGGGGTTTCTTTATGATTCTATTTTTATCAAACTACTAATTAAAAATGCAACTATATTAAGCTAAGAGTAATTTGCTACAAGTTGTATCTAATGGTTTAAAAATCATTAGGGTAGTGACATCCGCCTAGGTGGCCAATTAATGGGTAATTGAATCAAAGGCATGATTGACATAATTAGGGAATATGCTATAACCGTTGCAGGATCTTACCCACTCTCAAACCTCTCAGAGAGAGTGATTTTGCCCAGTTGACTTTCTCAAGAACAACAGGGTAGGAAAATCTACTCAAGCAACTAGGGTTCAAGTCGGGTATTACTCTCTCAAGATTTAACCCTTTAATTGGGACTATCAATTCTCTTGTGTCCATCCCAATTCCTTGTTGGTTCAATTTCGAAGACTTAGGCTCTCTTTGTCAAGAAGAGCCCAAGTCAACTAAGCACAACCTAGTGTTTGCAACCACTAATTTATAGATTAAACCATGAAATTGACACAAATAACAAACACCCATAGTCAATCTAACCTTAAATCACAACACCCATCAATTACCCACACTAGGATTGAACCACAACCCTAGATAATGGGTCTAACTACTCATGCTTGAAGAGAAAAACTGAGAATTAGATGAAGATAAAGACATATTAATTAATTGCTAATGTAAACACAAAGATTCAACGATGAAAACTAAGTAAAAATACCAAACATGGCTAAGAAAGGTCATCCCGCGAGCGCAGTTGAAGTTCTAAAATGTCTGATGGCCTAAAAATGGAAAAAGGTTCTATTTATACTAAGCTGGAAAAACGGGACAGAAATACCCATGCGGGTCAATGCGGACCACACAAAATGGTGTGCGGCCGCACTAGGCTCTTGAACTTGAAATCTTGACTCTCTGAACCCAGGCTCCACAGACCGCACAGAATGGACTGCGTCCTTGGAGGCTTCTAATACGGTCCGCGCAGAATGGACCGCAGAACGTACATGCTTTATCTTCTGAATTTGACATCTCTTTGAACTTTGGTTCTGCGGACCGCACAGAATGGTAGTGCGGCCGCGGTGCCTTTAGTACAGACCGCACAAAACCTTCTCCAGCCGCACTGCCTTGATGCCTGAAAATCCAACTCTCTCAATCTCCCTAGTGCGAACCGCACAAGGCTTGTTTCTCCTAAGTGTTATCTTGTGTTTGGTACTTGTACAAGTTTCACTCCTTTTGAGACCATTTTTGACATCTTGTCACTTTGTTGATCAAACCTGCAATCAAGCACAACTAATGAGCCTTTTAGGACTACATTGTATGAATTTATAGTCATAGCGTAAGCAAGAAGGAGTATAAATTGCATCAAAATCCTTAGTTATCAGATAGTCCCTGGTCGAAATTTGACTCGAGGATTGAACCCCGAACGGTCAGCTGTTATCAATCATTCATCGAGCATTAAAACATAATGAGTATATTATATTATAATCTGACACATCGGACTGGTCGACAAACATCAAAATTTGTTCCAAAAAGGTAAAGGGAAGACAATAACGGATGAAAAGCAATATATATATATACATATTTACAAGGATCACACTTGGAGCCCTCACACAAAAAAGGAACAAATAAAGACCTAATCTACCTCCAGGATCACTTAACTGGACGGAGTTCCCTTAGAAGTTGTGCCTTCAATGGCTTGGCCCTCGACCTCGGAACATCAACGGCCTCCTCCCCTTCAGGGATTCATCTTTATTATCCTCTAAGGCGTTGGCCGAACCACTGGACGAACCATCATCGAAAGAAAGTAGAGCTACCAATTCTTCCTCTCGGGCTTTCACCGTCTCGATCTCAGCAGACAAATCGATGCCCCTTGCATGCACATGCTCAAGAGCCTATCTCAGAGATCTTAATCGGGCATGCTCCAGGGCTCGAGTCAGTTCAAGCTCAGTATCTTCGAATACCTTCCTCAATTGAGCATTTGCAGCAACAACATCTTCTCCAAGGATATGAGAACATCGACTTCGACTTGGCTGTAGATAGCGCGACGACCGAGTCGGCGTGGTTATCCTTATACTGACTACTATCCTTTCTTGCATCCTGAAAATGATGCTCAACCAAGGTCATATTCCCTTTGAGGGTATCTCTCTCTAAGGCTATATCGTCCACACGCTGCTTGAATTCGAGAATGTCAATATTCCTGGCTCGGAGCCCCTCCCTCATCAGGACATCTTTCTTCTCAAGCTGCAAAAATCAAAGGTGTTAAATGCTAAAGTCGTACAAGTAAAAACATACGAATATTGTATTACCTTCATAGAAAGATTGGTCTGCTCTCAATACACCTTATCTAAACGAGACCGAAGGTCATGAAGTTCTTCCTCTTTTTTGGTAAAAAGATCTTTGAGCTCGCTAGCCTCTGATGAAAGCCTCCTACACTCTTCCTCATAAAGGGTCAACTTAGCTTGGGACATAGCAAACTCTTGATTGTAAAGAATAATAGCCTGAAAGCATGAAAAAACAAAATCAGGGAGATGAGGATTGAAGCTCAAAGCATAGTCGATGAAAGATTGCCTATTTGTGTAGCCTTTCGGCTTCCTCGAAAATGAGTGAGGCATTAAGCTCATGGTTTTCTTCGACCCTAGTAAAGAATCCTTCCAACTCGTCATTCTCCCTGAGAAATGTCCCCACATCAGAAGTCTTTTTATTATAGGCATCCCGTATCTCCCACGGAGAGAATGCCGGACCCCGTGGAGAGTTACCCATATCAATAACTCTGGCTGGATCAACCGAGGCATTCTTTTGCATCCGGGGAGCTTAAAACTGAATTCCCCTCAGCTAGGAAAATTTTTTGGCCGTCGACCGGCTCAGGGACATCATCTGACCCACCCATGCGAGCCTCTTTGGTTTGAGGTGGGATAACATCCGCAATTGTTGGTCTAGGAGCCTTCAGCTCAACAGCCATCAACTCAGCAAGATCCAAAGCAAACGCGCTTCCTTTTCCCTCGAGGGAGGGAGTCATCTTTCTCTTTGTCCCTTCCAAAGTTAAGGTCACTGTATCGACCTTTGGCTTTTGAGCTTTAGCCTTCTTTAGTTTCGGGGACTTACTCGATAATATTCTTTTTCTCTCCTTCTCTTTGGTAAGTTTTGGGGTATCTGCCTCCCCCAAAGGGATTTCCCTCATCAAAGAGGCCTCTCCCAGGCCTGAACAAACACAAAAGGTAGGTACAAAAAATGAGAATATGGTCAAAGGGTATCTCATTGTAAAGAGCTCAAGTACAGTAAAAGAAAAACCCAACTATGATTTTTAGCTTCCCATCAGTTCTTGGCCAGATCGCGCCACACACGCTTAGCATAAGGGCAAGTTGAATCAAGCTAGCGAACCTAGTTTGAGAGATCCTTAACGGTGCTAGGGTACCACACAACAGGTGAATCATCGAAGGGAGTCAGTTCAAGGGGAAGATGGTCCAAAGGAAAGAAAAAATACTTAATTAGCATATTCGCTTACGATTCATATTCCATTCCTCGGGAAATGGCATCTTTTCAATGGGAATCATATCCGAGGTCCAACTTGGACAAAGCGGCTTATCCACTCTCTGTTCTTGCCTTCGTCGGTGCAAGAAAAGAGAACCTTGGGGCACGATATTGAAGCTTAATCAGACCACCTCGATAAAATCGGGGGTTGTACATCCTAATCAGATGGTCAAGGGTAAAAGGCATCCCCTTGACCATGTTTGCAAAATGCCTAATTATGTAAACAATACGCCAAATGATGGATGGATTTGGTAGAGTGTCATCCTATATTGTCTGCAGAAATCGAGGATTACGAGGTCTATCGATGGCGAGGATTTTCTATTGGACCTAGGATAAACGGATATGTGTGTAAACTAAAGAAACTAGGTTTGTATTTCGTTACATCTTCCTCCCGAGAAGGAATCTTCCCTTGCACCGCCTCTCTCCAATGGCAATCAGCTTTCACTTTCCCAGTGTCGGTTATCAGGCTAATGTACGGGGATATGGGTTCGCACCGCCCCGATTTCCAAGAAGGCTAGTCAACCGTGAAATTGGAAGATATTTCACAGGGTTCGAGGAAGAACTCCTCAAGGTGATGAGGTATTATAACCTTGCCCTTAGACGAGCGTGAAGATGAAGAAGCTTTTTCATCTTGGGAATGGTTCTAGGGATCTTCACCATTTTTATTGAAAGATTTCAGAGGAAAAGAAAAAAAACTATATGAGAGACGAAGACACGAAAGAAGTAAGAAGAGTTGTTGAAAGTTTGGAGATATGATGAAGAGTAAGGAGTGAATGATTGGAGTATTTATAGGGGCCAATAGTGCATGTTGGGGAAAGCCAAAGGATGGCCAACCGTCACAATCAATTCGAGGCTTTTCAGAAGCCGTGCGAACGTGACTTTTTGAACATCCCTTTTATCGCATCAATTGCTCACATGACATAAATGACATAATGATGGAGGCATTAAAGAGTTGAAGAATTCAAATAGTTCCTCGTTATTTTATTCCAAGAAATACGGGGACTATCTGTATACGGTCAAAATCAGGAAAGGTCGATTTTAAGGCTTCTATGGAATTTCAAGCCCGACCTCGATGAGATCGACTCAGAGTCTAAGGTTCGCCCCTGAAGCACTCGCCTCAAGAAGGTATATCAAAGACATATCATAGTGTACCTCGAGGTAGCATAAAAATCGATGGCCGTCGTGGAATGGCCGTAAAATCCCAGTGGCACGTGATGAGAACTGACAGAGTCTGCAAGAAATAGTACAAACCCATATTAAGTCATTATACAGCTGTACCAATAGCATTTTCTCGTCATTATTAGACATGTACTATATTGGGATCCTCCCTCCTATATAAAGGAGACCCTTATCATTTTGTAACACACACATTATTGAATACAGTAGAATATTCTTTTGCTTCTCTTACCTAAACATGCTTAACAATTATTATAAATTTATTGCTTGTTCATTCATTGTTCATTTATTTTTCGTTTATTGTTCTTCATTTATTGCCCATTATTAACTGCAAAAGACTATTTTTGAAGCCTTCATTATTATTGTTTCTTCATCAATTATTTATTGCTAACTGTCCTAACTAGACCTCTAAGCCCCTGTTCCGGCCAGCTCGAGGCTTAGTCTTGCGATAGCATTAGTTTGCGTATCTTATTCTCTTTACTTACACTTAGCATCTATTACCTAACAACTAGTATTAAAATAAATCATATATTTTTAAAACCACAAAATCAAATTTAATTATCAATACCATATTCAAGATAAACTATCAAAATAGTTGGTTTAATTTAGTTTTGACAAAAACTGAACCTACGAGACTCCTATATATCCCTAAAGCTGTCGATGGATCGACTCCAACATGAACTTCGATGGCCCAGTGGAGCAATCAATCAGCTAAAGATGTGTGTTTTGACTAATTTTTTAGAAAGAATATTTAGAAGAGTATTCATGCTAACTTTTGTGAAAATTAAAGATCATAGACTTATTATAATATTAGTAAAAGGCGCGATAAGTAAATGACGTTACATTGGTACTGGAACAGTGAGCTTAGCGTCTCACAAGTCACAATATAGAAATTAAGCCACTCCTTTTGTTATTAATTACTCCTACTATTAATAAGTGATTAAAAGAGAAAGAGAGTGGTCTCGGTTATTAACCAATGTAGCACATAGGATCAGGGATTTTGAAAGTACGAAAACCCACGTTTTCTCCTATCAGATCACTCCATTGGTATCTAATGTTGCCAGAAATTCTATATCTCTTGCTTTTCTGGTGAACATTGGAGTTCCTGTTATAAAAACGGGCTTGATCCCAAGAGACAACACTACCTTGTACAAACGAAGTGTTGCTGGAATGGCTGGTGCTTTTTCCTCGCTTACCCACTCGTTAAACTTCGCATTGTTAAACAGTATTGCCCTGAAATCAAATTCATGAAACCACTTGCATACCTACTAGCTATAAAACGAAAATATATACATCAAAAAAAAAAATCATCAAAATCCTATACTATCAGTATGGTTTTTACCTGTGGTACTGTTAACATGTTTTTCTCTTTTTAGGTTTTAATCTCACTTTTTAAGTTAGTTCTAGCTATTGTTTTTATAGTGTCACCCTTTAGAAGCTAAACATATAAGTATACTCATTTTGAATTATAGACAATGACATATACACTAGCAGTGTAAAGCATTATATTTTTTTTACACCAGAGTAAATTTAACCTGTTTGAATAAGTAACTTGTCGTATTTTCAAAATTACTAATTTCACTTATTATAGACAGTTACATGTAATTTTCTTTTAGCTTAGGTCACATAACAATTTTACACTTTCTGAGCATAAAAATTCAATTAAAAATATATATTAAAACCCATTTAATTGTCTTTTATTTGTTTTACCCAAAGGCAACGTCTGATCGAGCATACTAAGGAAGATTTGGAGAGAGTAGTCTCGTCAATATCAAAGACCAGACATCCTTGCCATCGCCGCCAAGTTTGAGGCCTTTGGCGTACTTAATAGCAGCATCGGCTACGGCCTCGAAGTCATGACGATATTGTTGGCCGAGCATGTAGTAACTTACATAGTTTTCACAAGCATCTGGCACCATTTTCCAATATCGAAGGTTGTTAGTCTCCACCCCTAGGCGCCAACTTAGGCAGTCCAGCAGTCTGTGGATTTCAACCACTTGGTTTATGTCCTCTACATTATTTGAAGTAGAGGCTACTGTCACAGCTACTATCGTTGAAAGAAGGAAAAATAAAGTTGTATGGGTCAAAATTAGATCAGAGAAATTCATCACGCGGAGGCATAAGGCCGAGATCGGACAGATTTAAGGCTGAGGTTGGACCGTCGTCAATAGCCGAGGTCGTATCATCGTCAATACCCGAGGTCGGATCGTCATCAATAAGACCGAGACCGAACCGTCATAAATAGCCGAGGTCAGACTGTCATCAATAAGACCGATGTAGGATAGTGATAAAATAGTTAGTTTATTTTGGAATTCTCAAAGGGAATATCACTGAATATTTCCTCTAATTGTACTTTTTAAGGATTTTTTATAGATACCCCTTATAAATAGGAAGGGAGGACTTCCGAAAAATGGGGTTGGCTTTCCCTCTCTCTCCCTCTTCTAAGAAATATTTAAGTAGACTTCTCCTAAGAAAGGGGAAGATCAGTGATTCCATGCCTTCATCAGATCCAAAAAGGGTCATAAGGTTCTTGTATTTGTCTATCATTCATTTTTATTGAATGATAGAAGATCCGTCTCACTGAAGATCGGGTGAATTTTTTTCTATTCGTATCTTTGTTACTTAATGCATCTTTATTTATGCCATTAAATCTGGTCATAATCGCCGTCAATTTATACTCGACTATGTTTTTCTATTCATATTATCCATCTCAGATCTAGAGTTAATTATCCTTATCTAGGATTTATCCCTTCATCTTTTGATTGATTTGCTCAGAAAGAATTAAAAATCTTTTGAGTCAAACAATTTAGCGTCGTCCATGGAGATTTTCTAGATAAGATTCTAGTTTTTCCTAGATATCTAAAAAATATATGGATAATATATTCAATCCAGATGAGTGATATCTTCAACCTAGTCATTCGTATTTTTTATCTATCCTCCTTTTAATCCATGCTTGTTACTGTAAATGGAGGGATTGGAGAAGTAGTCCTACTATAGTATTCTAACACTAGCACGACTTCTTACGACCAGCCATTTTTCCAAATATAATATCAAATTATTAAATATTATTTTCTATAAACGAGACAAAGGAAGAATTTGTTCCTGATTTTGGTCATAATATTTCGCCTTTTTCCTGTTGACTTGACTTGTCTTTTTGCTTATTTGATTTAATTTATCTGAAATAAAAAAAATCTTAGTTGAGGTCATATCTACCTCTACAAAGTTAAGGTGTCTAACTGACATCCCGCGCCATGTTTAAAGGGTCATTATATTTGGCCTTGAGTTTACCAAGTATATGAATAGTATATAGACGAGTTTTTCATAGACTGCTGATATATCAAATTCTCTTATGCCCATTTAGAGCCACATACGAAACCTACTAACCAAACAGTGACACTTCAATTAGTTACGACTTATTATACCTATGCGGATGCCTCCACTACTTATTTGCTCGCCTAACTGGCGAGCGAGAAAACATACAGCTAGTATTCATTACATCTACCAAGTTAATTTTTTTTGATATAAGGTAAAAGTTAATTAAAAAGGCACCAAGATTGGCGGCTTTCTCATCGGATTGTGTTGCGTTTGGTTCTGCGGCCACTCTATATCTTTGAAAGAACCAAACATGGATATATTTCAGAGTGTTCATTATCAATTAAGTTACAAAGACTTTCCGAATCAAGAAACAAATATTGTCAGAATACCACGCCAAGATTCGTAAGTCGTTACACGAGTTCAGCGAGTGCCAACTCGATCAAATCTCTCGAGCACTGGATATCGAAGTAGACGGCCTTTCAAAATGGTAGCGGGCACTAAAAGCATAACCAGAGCAGTGAAAGTGTCCACTTCTCCCCGCTCGCCGACCGACTCAAATCAAGGTAACGAATGATTTTATTTGGTTTAACTGACTATTTCTCTAGACGGAATAGATAGAGGAACATACTCCCAGATACTCAAACTGGAAATACATCATATTCTCCAATACAAGAAAAATTAAACAAACTGGGACTTTCCCAAGAAATACATCATATTCCACAGCGCAAGTAAAATTAAGCAAACTAGGATTCCCCCAAGAAACAAATCATATTCTCCAATGCAAGTAAAATTAAGCAAACTGTGACTTCCCCAGGAAACGCATCATATTCTCCAATCCAAGAAAAATTAAGCAAAGTGGGACTCCCCCAGGGAACACCCTATGCGTCCAAGAGCCATCGCCAAAAAAGAGGGGGTCGACCTTTACGGCGAAGGGCCGTCGCCAAAAAAGATTAGATCGACCTTAAGGAGAAGGGCCTTCGCCAAAAAAGAAGAAGTCGACTTTAAGGCTAAGGTCCTTCGCCAAAAAAGAAGAGTTTGACCTCGATCGAACAACAACGGGTTAACACTTCGATAAGTCGAAATAACACCATTTAAAGCCAAAGACCTTCGCCAAAAAAGAAGAAGTCGACTTTAAGTCTAAGGGCCTTCGCCAAAAAAGAAGAGTTCGACCTTGACTGAACGACGACGGGTTAACATTTTGATAAGTAGAAATAACACCCATTAAGTCCAAGGGCCTTTGCCAAAAAAGAAGAAGTCAACTTTAAGGCTAAGGCCTTTGCCAAAAAAGAAGAGTTCGACCTCGATCGAACGACGACGGGTTAACAATTCGATAAGTCGAAATAACACCCTTTAAGGCCAAGGGCCTTTGCAAAAATAAGAACTTGACTTTAAGTTTAAGGGACTTCCCCAAAAAAGAAGAGTTCGACCTCGATCGAACGACGATCGATTAACATTTCGATAAGTTAAAATAACACCCTTTAAGGCGAAGGGTCTTCGCCAAAAAAGAAGAAGTCGACTTTAAGGATAAGGGCCTTCGCCACAAAATAAGAGTTCGACCTCGATCGAACAATGACGGGTTAATATTTCGATAAGTCTAAATAACACCCTTTTAGGCCAAGGGCCTTCACCAAAAAAGAAAAAGTCAGCTTTAAGGCTAAGGGCCTTCGCCAAAAAAGAAGAGTTCGGCCTCGATTAAACGAAGATGGGTTAACATTTGGATAAGTCAAAATAACACCCTTTAAGGCCAAGGGCATTCGCCAAAAAAGAAGAAGTCACACTTACGGCCATGGGCCATCACCAAAAAAGAATAGGTCGACCACTACGGCCAAGGGCCATCGCCAAAAAAGAAGAGGTCGACTGCTATGTCCAAGGGCGATCGCCAAAAAAGAATAAATCGACCCCTACGACCAAGAGACATCTCCAAAAATAGGAGGTCGAGCAGAATGGCCAAGGGCCATCACCAAAAAAGAAGAACTCGACCTCTACGGCCAAGAGCCATCTCCAAAAAGAGGATGTCGACCACAATGGCCAAGGGCCATCGCCAAAAAGAGGCGGTCGATCCTTATGGCCAAGGGCCATCACCAAAAAAGGGAGGTCGACCTTACGGCCAAGGGCCATTGCTTAAAAAGAGGTTGACCCTACGGCCAAGGTCTATCTTTGCAGCCATGACTTGGTCGCCTCTCTTCCCCATGTGGTAAAATTTTATTTTGTGTCTCATAAAACTGAGGCTAGTTGTGTAAGATAACTTTTTTGTCTCATAGTTTTGTGGACTCAAATTTCTGTGGACCCAAAAGTATAAGATTGGGGTCCACAAGTTTGTGAGACAAAAAGGAGACTCACACAACTAGCCTCAGTTGTATGAGACACAAAATAGAACTTCTCCTGCATCTGTCTTTGTAGACTTGAGCCTTTTAGTTTCTCTAGTTGATTACTTTTGGGCTAGCTACTAGAATTAGTTTTTGGCTATAAAATATATATTATAATTTTGGGCTACCGGGTGATATATGTTTGGGCTGATGGATTATAAATGAATTTTGCTAGAAAATTAACTCAAATAGCCGCTCATCGAATCACTTATTTATAACTAGACGGTGAATATATATATATATGTATATATATATATATATATATATATATATATATTATACGTGTATAATCAATGTATAAGTTATATCTATCTATCTATACTATATTAAAAGCACGAAAAATACTTAGCGAAATGTCGTTTATCCTTTTTACCCTTAAAATATATTTATATCGGATAAAATTATAAAATTAAAAAGCTTTCCAAATATTTAGGAGTTGTAAATCAACTAAGTTTTTATTAAGTAATTTAGTATTTTATATCTTTTCCTAATAAGGATACAAAATATTAAGACAATAAAAGAATCCTGTTATGAAATAGAAGATTCTTACACTTCTATTTAAGGTGAATGTCTTTAATGTATCTAATTAGAGAGATTTTAGAGTTCTATTAGTGGTAGCTAAATCTTCCTCTCCCCTATAAATAGAGGTGCCCCCTACCATTGTAAATCATCCTTGAGACCCCTCTCAACTCAATAAGAAGAACTCTCTCTACTCTTCTCTCTATTGCTATTGTTCTTGTTCTATTGTTCTTGTCTTTTGCTTTAGTTCATAACACGTTATCAGCACGAGACTCTACCGTCTCAAGTATCATTCTCGAAAATCCAAGGTATTTTCCCTCTTCCTAATTTAATTTTCGAGTATGTCTGACATTATGAAAAGAAAGTTCGTTGCCCTTGAAATTTCGGGCAAGAACTATATGACATGGGTGTTGGATGCTGAAATCCACTTAGATGCTATGGGTCTCGGAGACACCCTCAAAGATAAAGAAAAAGCATCCACCCAAGATTGTGCGAAGGCCTTGATTTTCTTGCGCCACCACCTTGACGAAGGTTTGAAGATTGAATATCTCACCGTCAAGGATCCACTCGTTTTGTGGAACAGCTTAAAGGAGAGATATGACAACCTGAAGTTGGTCACTCTGCCACAAGCACGATATGATTGGGCCCATCTGAGGCTACAGGACTTTAAGTCCGTTTCTGAATATAATTCTGCTATGTTCAGAATTACTTCTAAACTGAAGCTATGTGGAGATAACATCTCCGATTACGATATGCTTGAGAAAACGTTTACAACGTTTCATGCCTCCAATATGGTACTGCAGCAACAGTACCGAGAGAAAGGCTTTACGAAGTACTCTGAACTGATTTCTCTCTTACTAGTGGCTGAGCGAAATAATGATCTGCTCACGAGAAATCACGAAAATAGACCAACTGGGTCTACACCACTGCCTGAAGCAGATATGGTGCACTCGCATTATGCCAAACATAAAAGGGACCATGATCACGGTCATAAACGGGGTCAAAGCCAAGGACGTGGACAAGGAAGAAATTCCAAAGAAGTCCGTCACCCCCCAAAGAGAGATAACCACCGAAAGCAGAAACGGGGTCCAGAAGATCCTAAGGCAAATAGTTCAGAAACTATATGTTATCGTTGCGGTGGAAATGGGCACTGGTCTAGGATTTGCCGTACACCAAGACACTTGGTTGACCTTTATCAAGCATCTCGAAAGAGAAAAGGCCCTGAAACAAATTTTGTCTATAACGACAATGAGGATATCACCCACCTGGATGTGGCAGACTTCTTTGAGCAACCCGATGGAAAAATAGACCACCTAATCGGCGATGGATCCGTGATGAAAGAAGATGGAGTTATTTGATTTTGTTCTACTTATTTGTATTAGTTAGTGAATAAACTAATAGTCATTAGCATTAGCTCGTATTAGTTAGTTCATAAAGCAATGTTAGCAGTAGTTCTTTAGAATATCTTCAATATGCTCAAATATCAATAAAACTTTTATTTTCCAGTGGGGGTAATCGACTAGCCTGAAAAACTAGTCGATTATCAACTATTTTCGCATTAAAGTTGAAAAACAATTGATCAACAATCGATTGTCGTTGACTAACAATCGATTGTCTTGAAACAGTGAGGTCTGGAAATTTTCAAAAATAGCCAACAATCGATTGTCTTTGTCTAACAATCGATTGTCTTGAAACAGTAGGTCGAATTATTCAAAAATCACCCACAATCGATTGTCTATATCTAACAATCGATTGTCGTTAGGCAGTGTAATCTGGAATTTTTCAAAAATCATCCACAATCGATTGTCTATGTAAAACAATCGATTGTCTATGTTCCAACAATCGATTGTGTGGGTTTAATAATCGATTGTCTTATGAAAAACGCTGAAATTTTCAAACTGCAAAGTAATTGATTATGGACAACATATCTGATTTTGTTAGTCAACTGTTAGTAGCAGATCTTGAAAATATTATGTGACACAAAAGAATTGAACTTGTTTATTCTTATGTTCATGTATTCCTTTTGTATGTCATACCATGGGAAGTAAACTGATTGAAAGGCTCCGGAAGAGCAAATGTAACTCTGCCCAAAGGCATGACGTTTATCTTAGAGAATGCAATATTCTCCTCCAAGTCTAAGAAGAAACTTGTTGAGTTTTAAAGATGTACGCCGGAATGGCTACAATATTGAGACAATGGATGAAGATAATCTTGAATATCTCGTCCTCACTTTAAAGAATGTCTCCGGCCAAAAGAGGGTTATTGAGAAATTCCCGTCTTTATCTTGTGGCCTGTATTGGACAAGAATTAGTGCAATTGAGGCACATTCAACAGTAAATCTAAAGAATACTGAGTCCAATACATTTGTACTTTGGCATGATCGACTGGGTCACCCAGGATCAACCATGATGAGACGGATTATAGAAAGCTCATATGGGCATCCGTTAAAGAATTTCAAAATTCTCTCAGGTAATGAATATCCTTGCACTTCGTGTTATCAAGGCAAGCTGATTATCAGACCATCCCCAACAAAGGTTGGGACTGAGTCACCCCAGTTTCTGGAACGTATACAAGGGGACATTTGTGGACCTATTCACCCACCTAGTGGGTAGTTTAGGTATTTCATGGTCTTGATAGACGCATCCTGTAGATGGTCTAATGTGTGCTTGTTGCCATCACGCAACCTTGCGTTTGCAAAGTTAATGGATAATAGATGAGAATAATCTTGAATTCTTCATGAAAACGGGGCTGCCCATTTCGGTTTGGGTTCACGCCATTTTGCATGCAGCAATGCTACTTTGTCGGCTGCCCGCTTCGGCTTAGGGTCACGCCATTTCGCATGCAGCAATGCTAGTTCGTCTCTGACTGACGAATTATCACAAATATTCCCTATTGCAATTGGTTTTGGGTCATGAACCCAATATATCCCATTTAAGAAGCTTTGGATGCGCAGTATAGGTGCCTGTAGCACCGCCATCCCACACCAAAATGGGTTTGCAAAGAAGGTTAGGAATATATGTTGAGTATGAATCGTCCTCCATTATTCGCTACCTCGAAACATTGACAGGAGATTTGTTCACTGCACTATTTGCAGACTGTCAATTTGATGAGACACTTTTCCCAAAATTTGGGGGAGAAGTCGGTGAAACCAAATGGGAAATTTTGTGGAAAAATGTATCATTATCTCATCTTGATCCACATACCTCTATTTGAAAGAAAGAGGTACAAAAGACTATCCATTTGCAAAGAATAGCAAATCAAATGCCTGACGCATTTACGGACTTGAAGAGGATAACGAAATCCCACATTCACGCGGAAAATGTTCCGATCCGTATTGAAGTCCCTATTGGACAAATATCTAGTGTCATATCCAATGAGTCAAATGCACGCCAGAAGCGTGGCAGACCATTAGGTTCCAAAGATCGAAATCCTAGAAAGAGGAAAAAGAACGATCTAAATGACACTATGAAAGAATCACATGAGGACGCTCATGATTTGATTAATTCCGAGATTCACGAAGAATCTATTGAGCCCGAGACTCTTGAAAATACGGAATGCAAGAATGTGAGGATCTTGAACCTCAGTCTGTGGTAGTACAAAATTAACTGAGAGCTCTCGAAGAGCCAATTATTACTATGTTGGAGAAACACGATTGAGTATTGTGCTGTAGTAAGTCTCAAAGAAACTTATTCAGTTTCCAAAGTACATGCGAAAGCGATTGATTATATTGAGACTATAAATAAAGGAAGGCTTTGATTCTCCTATTACTACAACTTGTAGCGGGGTAATTTGTATATGAAAAGCTACCCGCTTTGTTCTCCAGTTTGTACTACACAAACGAAAGAATGCCACAATAAAGTGGATATCTATTGGTATAAAACCCATGTCATAATAAACCCGAAGTTTATTGATAAGTGCACATGTCATGGTGTAAATTTGAAGTTTACCAATATTGATAATTTATTCAGTTGACATTCGTGTTAGCCATCTCATTTGAAGTATGATGTGCAAATTCACATAGGTGAATATCAAAGAACTAGAAGTTCTTGTTCTCAGTAACGAATTGACCAACTAAAGAGTTCGGGTTGAAGCCCCTTGATTCTGGAAATATCAAAGGTGAATATGGGCCCATTCACCTGCCATGTATACCACATATGATGCATCTATGATATGGTTACATGCGTCATTGTTATTAACCCGCAGCCTGGCAGTGCTTGCGAGGTAAATCGCTCAGTAATCTAACTTCGAGCATATTTTCCAGATTCTCTACTCAAGACAGTTCATCTTGATAAGTTGGTTTATATCAAAGTTGGTTTAGCAAGATAATTATTGAGTGCTTCCACTTAATAGCTAAACTGTTCCTTATGAGAACGAAGTTGTATATATCAGTTTGATATAAGTTGTATACAAGAGTATATTCTCCCCTCAAAAGTGGTTCAGGGTCAGGAACCAAATAATTTCATCTTATTATTAATGTGCTGTGTATATTGACATGATAATGCACAAAGATGATTTCCCAAAGTTGAGGAAACAAGTTAGCTTTACTAACATGAGGGGGAGACATGATAAACGCTTGAGAAAAGGTTACATGGGATTAATTATCATTTGTATATGTATATCCCCGAATATCATGATATGAACCTGAAGTTCATAAAAGGGATAATTCAATTGCAACATATTGCAAAGCATGCTATACGCATTTGCTGACTCAAAGAAAGTAACTAAATGGAAGAGATACAATTCAAGAAGAATTGATTCCATATGAAAGACATGTAGTTTTGAACCTATAGTTCATATGCTTGAAAGTATAAAGGCAAAGGTATGTATAGTCAATTTTCGATATCTTATTTGTTTAGCATGACATGAAACTTTGATATGCAGCTAAAGTCTATTATGTGACTTACATGACTTAACTTGAAAGATTTAAGTTGCTTGAAGCATATGCAATTCTTGGTCCTGAAGTACCGCATCCTAAGTACAATTTGTGTACATATGAATCTTGCCATAACTATAAGCATGATGGATTTAAGAATGCATCTATGGAGATATTGAAGAGCTATTCCACGACATTATATGAAGATGTTCATATCTATCAAGAATGATGATTTCAAGATGATGCACAAGATTGGAATGCAAATGCTCAAGGATATAAATCGATGTACTCATTAGGGGGAGTCAATGCGCGTTGCACTCTTTTTCCCTTACAAGGTTTTGTCCCATTGGGTTTTCCTTGCAAGGTTTTTAACGAGGCAACCAATAGGCGCATATTCAAACATGTGTACTCTTTTTCCTTACTTTAATTTTTCCCATTGGGTTTTGGTTTTAAGGTTTTATGAGGCACATCATTGAATAGACATTCAAGGGGGAGTGTTATGAAATAGAAGATTCTTACACTTCTATTTAAGGTGAATGTCTTTAATGTATCTAATTAGAGAGATTTTAGAGTTCTATTAGTGGTAGCTAAATCTTCCTCTCCCCTATAAATAGAGGTGCCCCCTACCATTGTAAATCATCCTTGAGACCCCTCTCAACTCAATAAGAAGAACTCTCTCTACTCTTCTCTCTATTGCTATTGTTCTTGTTCTATTGTTCTTGTCTTTTGCTTTAGTTCATAACAAATCCAAAAATATAGGAGGGGATTTTTTTGTTAGTTTCCAACAAGGAAACTTCACGACTTTGTGTAAAATTTCAATTCTTTGTCCTTGTTTTAATCATGAAGACCACTTTAGCCTCTTTATTTCCTTTTCATATGATTTATTTATTATTTTTAAAATTTAAATGAAAAATATTTTTTTAGAAGCTTGCTTGTTAAATTCGTTTATTTCTCAAAATTTTCTACGACATTAGGTTTTAGGGATGCCTCGATTATTTTTAGAAAAAAATAACAATTAATTTGTGATAAAAATTAATTAGCATAACTTAATTTACACAAATACCTAAAGTACCTCAATAAAAATCCGTGTTAAAAAAACTAATATTATTACTAAGAAATTTTGCATAATTTAATCTTAAAAATAGGAATTAGTTACGAAATTCATGTTGTAGCTGGTCACTTTTTTTATTAATCTGCTACTAGCAATAATTTTTTATTATTTAACTGCATAATTTTTTATTGCTAATTTATTTCTTTATGTAATTGTCTTGTCTAAAATACATATTATTTAGACAATCATTTTGATACGAAACTAATATAAAAGAATACTAAACTTTCAAAATCATCTTGGCTGTTTCATGCTTAGCCTCTACTTTTTTTTTTTACTAAGTAGGCTCAATATTTGTTATTTTCAAGAGCTAATATTTGAAAAGAAGTTATTTTTAAGGGCTTATATTTTATAATTTTATATGCATTGTATAAGGTACACGTGCATCGTGCGTATACTAAGACTAGCTATATTAAAAGTGAGAAGCCCTTAACTAAAAAGTTAAATTACTTAAATATCCTTTTTAAAAATTTAAATACCCTATTTAACCCTCCTTACTAACCTAAATACTCTATATTTAATTTTAAAAAAGTAGGTTTTTTGAAGAGCGAAGAGTTGCCTCCCTTTAAGTAACTTACAAACAGCCCTAAAGCAACTCTTCGTACTCAAATATTAATGGAGTCGCCGAAGCATCCCTTGTCTTATATAATGAGATATGGCTAAATGCGGCAATTGAAATCAACTGGTGTCGCTCCCTATTCGTTATATAGAGTAGCATAAACACAGAGTAAATGTGATCTGTTGTGCTGTTATCAATGATTTCAAGTTAAGATCCTAATTAATATATATTATTTTTCATCAAATATATATGTATGTAAATTGATTCATCAGAATGCCGATTTATTAGTTAAAATGAATCGGTGAAAATATAAATATCGGTTTATTAATTCCAATAAATAAAAAAAAAACATTAAAATATAATTGAATAAAGTAAAGCAATAAGAACAATATCACCCAAAGTGTGAACACGAAACTAAGAAATAAAGGACGAAGAAGGAACATACCACATACACGCAGATGTGTGTGTGTGTCGGAATAACATGTGTTTAAAAGTTAACTTTTATTTTTCTGTCAAATAAAATCGATTTGTTGGTAGATAATTTGATAGTAGCATAAAATAGCTTCCGATGAAGAATAATAGTTCAATTTACGAATTAATATAGAAATGACTAACTGAAAACTAACCCTATATACAATCCAAAAATTATCATTGATAATATAATACGTCAAGATGATACCACAGTAATTGTGGATAAACCTTTGAACAATATGTTTATAAGTAAACGGATGAAAGGAACACATATGCACAAGGAATATCATCTACAAAAAAGTATTAGCTGAAGAACTCTTAATTACATGTTGTATCTCAAAAACATGACTCGACAACTAAGTAAACGAATTATATGTACTAATTAAGTTTTGATTGCTAACTTCGTAGGTTCAACCGATATCAAATTATCTTCACCTCGATAATTAAGTCACTACACGATGATCCACGTTCATCATTCACCAAGACTTGTACTTTATTATTTCATGAATAATTATTTGTTTAAAATTTTATTTTAATAATGTAATATTAATTTTCAAAATTGTGTAGTACATAACTCGATATACACATGCCGAGAAACTAATATATATATATATATATATATATATATATATATATATGAGGCTATAAAAAGTAAATGTAGATATAACCAGGCTATTTGTATAAAGATCTCAATTCCCTCTGTCCAACAGATCCTTACAGCCCTTATCAGGTGGGCTTCAGTTTACATCTCCCAGAATAGCTATATTTAGGCCATCTCCAAGGCTAGCATCATTTTTTACATCAAATTTCACAAATAATGTAACACCAAATTTACTTCAATCATTATATTTTTTTTTACATCAAATTTTCTCTCTCGTCTATATTATATTATTATCTTCTATTTACTTTTCATTTTTTATTTCCTTCAAATTAATACTATCTTTTTTGCTTTTTTATATAATTCGCATTAACCACTTATATAATCATTTATTATAAAATTATTTTAAAGGATAAATTAACTAAAAGTGAAATTATTGGTAAAAGATGGTTATATTTCTTTTTATACAATTATAATAATAATAAGATTACCATATAATTTTATATAAATATATTATATACAAAAATTAATATATCAAAAAATAGGATATAAAATAAAATTATAAAGATCTTAATATAAAAATTAATTATATATAAAATATATGATAAATTAAAAGTCCAAAAAATAAAAAAAATTAAATAAAATAATATTAAACCAAATTTAGAGTGATGAATAATGTTTCACCAAATTTAATACTACTTTATTCATGCTCTATAATAGTGCAAGAATTAATATTATATTAGAGAGAAAAATTCTTGCACCAAATTTGAATTTGGTGCAAGAAATAAAATAGCCTTGGATATGGTCTTAATCCTTCATTTGGCGTTGTAAGTTCTATTTGCTTTCTCCGGCAAGCAAGGTATATGTACCAGCTAGTATATTATGTACTTCGTAATCTCTCTAGTCTTGATCCTTTGAAACATTAAATTTTAATTATAATTGAGTTTTGTGAATTTTATGGTTAGTTGACTGTCGGTTAAAGTTAATGTTAATATTATTATTAGTATCATATATATTCATCGGGAAAAAGAAAAAAAAAAGAAGGTAAATAACCCCTTCATAGCAAGTAGAAGGCAAGTTATTATCCTTGAGCCATAATCGGAATCAACGTATCTGATTCCATCCTTAGGTCTCTTTACTCTGTCTCCATAAGTGGAATTTGTGCTTCATGTGACATAAGATAACTTGAATATTTATAATGTTTAATAGGCAGACCGTTCAATTTTTCAATTTCTCCTCTTAATTATTCACAAACTCGGCTTAAAACATTGGTAAAAAAATCTAATTCTACATTGGAATCAAAGCATCTAATCTATGTTATCTACTCATGGACGGTGGACTCCAATAAAGGGTTACAGCTAAATACGCGACGGGAGTATGTTACTTCATCCCTCTTTTTCAAGTAATTCAATTGGGAAAAAGGCCCTATACTATTAAAAAAATATCCACGTTAATACTTCATTTTATTTTCTGGTTAAAATAATATCTATTATTACTAAAATAGGAAAATTGTATCTAAATCTAACGGATCTCCTATATGACAACCGGGTTCCCCCGTAATAATATGCCAACTAGACAATAATCTGCCAATTAAACTTTTTTTACCTACTCCACTTATAATAACCCGTCCCATTTTATATTAACTCCCCCTCATAATAATTTCAGTCAAATAAAAATAAGGTTCAGGCACAAATTCCCCCAAATTCTCTTTCTTCCCCTTTGCTCGACTCTATCCTCTCTCATCTTCATCAATGTCACTCTCAGTACTTCTTTTCAAAGAAGGTATTGATGTGGTATTATTGCTAACCATTTCACATCAACCACTCCCTCTAATCTTGGTAGGAAATTTTACAAATGTGCACGCCTAAGGTAAGCTGTCGATGTGATTTGTCTAATATTTATAATCTTTCTAGCTGTTTAGATTTGAAAAAGAAATTGAATCTTATAAATGTTTCTTTGGCAGAATAATTCATGTGGTTATTTCGAATGGGAAGATGAAATATCCGCGGATGGCTCTCAACTTGACATAAGAGACTTGTAGTCGCCTTTGAATGTCGTTACGATTGGAAGAAACAAGTTGAGAGAAAAATTAATTGATATGGAAGCCATGAAGAAATTTGAAGCTGCTAAAGTTAATAACTTAGAAGGAAGAGTTGTACAACTAATAATGGTGACAATTAGTTATTGAACAATGTTTGTTGGATTTTTTGCTGCCTAGATAATGAAGTAGAATTCATTATGGTTCTTCTTGGTTTTAGTAGATTGTTATAATTGTGTAATCAGTGTATCTTTTAGTTTGGTAGGGAACGAGTTAATTATTGTTGTTAATTTATTAAGTAGATTTTTATGTAACTGTTTTTTGGACTGAAATTTACCTTATGTTTAGCTTCTATTATCTATGTTTTTTAAACTGAACTAGTCAATTTTAGTTTCTGTTTTATGTGGGATCATATTACCTCAAAGTCTTCGACCAAATTTACAACCTCAATGATACTAAATCAGCAGGTTAGTATGTGTTAATCATATTCTGTTATACCACCATATATGTTCAAATTTAACACAAATTGTTAACAACATTTTCACATCAGCAGATTACTAAAATTTACCACAAATTTAACACAGCAGTAGGTTACTAATATTAACAACTAATTGTTACTAACATTGATACCAACAGTTTAACATGTACCACACCAATTGGCATAATATTCATAACAAATGTTTTAATTACATTAACCACCAAAAAAAAGATACAACATCAAAAAGATATACTATCTTAGCAGTAATTACATCAACCAACAAAGGTTAAAAGTATTGTCATAGCAGTAATTACAAGCCTTCTAAACTTTAAATTCATAAAACTTTCACTACAAAAAAAATGTCCACCTATAATTCAAGTCACATTAGTTTTGTGACTTGCCATTACCCTTTCTTATCTTAATCTTGGTCATTTTCTCAAGTTGATTTTCTGTTATAACTTTCTTTCTCACACTACATGAGTCACCAACAAAATTAATTGTCGTTGTTATAGCTGGTATGGATGTTTGCTATCTCATAAGCAGTCTTGTTCTTTCTTCACAGAAACTCCTTGGCCTAATTTCTAGGGCAAAAAAATGTCCACCTATAGTTGAAGTCACATTAGTTTTGTGACTTGCCATTACCTTTTCTTATCTTCAACTTGGCCATTTTCTCAAGTTGGTTTCCTGTTACAGCTTTCTTTCTCACACTAAATGAGTCACCAACAAAATTAATTGTCATTGTTATAGCTGGTATGGATGTTTGCTATCTCATAAGCAGTCTTGTTCTTTCTCCAGAGAAACTCCTTGGCCTAATTTCTAGGGAAAAATCTGACTCAAAATTTGGTGGGACAGTGTTGTTTGGAGGTTTCCTTTGGACTGATGGAGTTGGCATAAACTGAAAGTTTGAGTCTTGTGCTAGATAACTTGACTAACTTGCTTGACTGAACAGTGGTGGTGAAAGTTCTATGTCCTCCTCAGCTGGTATATTTGAGACAAGTGGTGACATGGGTTATTCATCATTACTGCCTTGAGTTGCTAAACATCTTTGCATCTTTGCTTGCTTGCTTTTTTTCTCAGTTGCCAATTGCCATTGATTGATTTCCTTTAAAATACTATTTAACAAATACGTAAGAGTAAATAGGTAAATAAGTAAATAGGTAAATAGGTGAATAAAAGAGACAGTACTGAAAAAAGTATTGCCTTTATACAACCCCTAGCATTGTGTCCACGTTGATCATATGTGAAACACTTCGTTATCCTCCCTTTTCTGGACTGCATCCATTTACTTTGTTTGTTGACTGTTTTATTTTTTTCTCTTGCTCTTTTGACTTAAGGCCTGCTAGCCATCTTAACAAATTCTGGTGGTTCCATTACATGAGATGCTTCAACTTTTCAGATTTTTTCTCCTTTCACTGGTTGAAGTTTATGTAAATATGCTAGGAGATACGCCTCTTTGGAGTACTACTAGTGTATTTCAATCAAAGGATTCACCTTGCTGTGTTGCATTGCTTTGATTGCATGAGGACAAGGGATGTCATTAAGGTCCCATATCCTACATGTGCATCTCTTCTTGACCATATTCACTGTGTGTCTGTCACCATCTTCAACTACTTCGTACTATTCTTGACCATTGAATGAACATGCCACTTGTTTGCAATCTTCAAGTATTGGTTATACAGCTGTATTGTTTGGAGACTGAAGTCATTACTCCATGACATCATATCAGACACATATTTTCTTAGCATATTCATAAACTTTACTCTAATATCCTCAAGCATCTTAATAATTGGCTTGAATCTTGCTTCCTTGATCCATGAATTAATGGACTTAGTTAGGTTGTTGTCCACCGAGTTGTTCTTGCAAACAATGTCAAAATATGCTCTACTCCAACTTTCAGGTGGGTAATTTATCAAATGTTCAACAGCCTCTTTACCATCTTCATCCACTTGTGCCATATTCCTTAATTAGTTTTTAAAATCGTTCTCATATGTGCTCCATGCAGCCTACCATAAGTACTTCTTATATTCCCCATATCCTTATTTTTTGCACCAATTTTCCTCTATGTGTCTTACATAATATTTATGGTGTGCTTCAAGGAGAACAAAGTGGACTGAATCAATCAAACCCTTAAAATGAAAAAACTGTAAAGAAATGCATTTGTAACTAAATGCAAAATTAAACTAAGTACAACAGTTATAATTTATGAATTAGTACACTAAATGAAACAGTATACCAATGCAACAGAAAATGCAACAGTAGACCAATCTCAAGTTACCTAAATGATGCAATAGTGAAGAATATAGGCAACAGTAAATTATATTATGAGATGAATTAATTAAATTGATGAGATTCAACAGTAAACTAAATGCAACATCTATGAGTTATGAACCAGTAAATTAAATGAAACAATATACTAATGCAACAAACTAATTAAACAGTAGACCAAAAATACAATAGTGAAGAGCAACAGTGATATGCAACAATGCAACAATAGATAGTAAACTTAGGAATTGAAGGGATCATACCTTTTGCATATCTAAAATAAGTGTTATCCTTTCTCCCATTTTGAGGTCCAATGAATGCTGTAGGAGCCTTAAGAACCAAATACATATCACTTTGGTCTCTTTATCAACAACAGCCTAAGCTAAGGGATAAAATTGTTTCATGGATTCTTGAACAACAGCTACTAAAAATTGACCCTTGCATTTTTCTTTCAAGAAGAGTATATCCAAGCCAATGAATGGTCTCAACCCACTCTTAAACCCCATTTTCAATGCATGAAACATATGTACATTCTTAGGAATCTTATTTTACCTTCACTAAGTGCATCCTTTGAAATATTAATCACCACATCTGTTCAAGGATTACTAAACCTTAATTCATTAGCGTAAGCCTCAAGCTTGTTATACTCATCTACAAAACTACCCTCCATTTTCTCCAATATCATTCTCTTAGATCTCTTACACTTTGAATGACTAAAACTGATGTTAAATGCTGCTTTTATACTTGCCGTCATCTCCATAATTTTAATCTTAGAATTATCTTGAAGTCCTCTATTAAAGTAATCAGCTATGGTTTTTGCATTTACTTTGTAGTTAGCATATGCAGTACTATACTTATGTTCTTCCTTTAAAGTCATGAATATAACACCAGGACCTTTAGAGTCTTTGGAAATATGAAAGAGAAATAGGCAGTCCTCATCTAAATATCTGTACCTAAGCTTTTGGGATAACTCTTAAGTTGTTTTAACCCATAACTATTAGCAAGGGAATATATGTTGATAAATTTTCTAGCTTCTAGAATGTCTTTGAATGTCATAGAATTGGATAACTTCTCACACTCAGTCAATTTATCAAATATCTTCCTCTCTTTTTGTGTATACAGCCTTTCTAACGAATCAAATTCACTGTCAGAATTATTTGAAGAATCAGAAGACTGACAACCATATTCTTCACTGTCATCTGAACTACAGTCAGTAGCAACATCAAGTTCTATTATGTTTGACTCAATGTGCTGGATCATATTATGAACATTAATACTTAACCCACACTCATCTACAGCAAAGAAATCAATAACATTAAACTGATCACTAACCAAACACAATACACTTCTAACACTTTGATCACTTTCTATTTCATAATATCTACCACAAGGCCTATTCACAATTACTAGTTGAACTCCAATAAACCCCAACGTAGAAGTAAATTCATTTACTAAATAGTTATAAGACAATTGGTCAGAGTTAAAATCTTTAACAGTGTCCACCAGCTTTCTTGATTATAAAACTTGTAAACTATAGATCCAATCATCACCATAATGAAAGATAAGATCCAGTAAGATCATTGCATATACGTTGCAGAATACGAAAGGGAAAATTTTAACAAAAAGTTATTACAACCTATATAATATGCTGACAAAGTGGACCATAGAATAAAGACATAAAGTGAAGATAAAGATACATAAACAAACAAAAAAAATAGTGGGCTGCCACACATGAAGACACAACTACAATAAATAAAGAGATGATGGGGGACGAAATATATAAACAAACAAAAATAAGAATCCGATCCACTAGCCTCTTAACTCAATACAGGTGTACAAGAAATAGGGGAACAAACACCTAAAATAAGAGCATCAAAGAAACAAATCCAACAGAAAGGGACCCCTTTTTTGTTAAATACCATATATGTAGGACCACAAAAATTAAAACCCAAAACCGAAACAAAAAGAAAATACCAGATAGGGATGATTCCAATACAAAATAGGAACCCTAAACCACTGGTAATAAAGAGCAAAACAAGGAAAAAAAATTTAGGGTTAAATCGAGTATGAACAAACTACATACAAATAAAAACAACCAAAATCAGACACACCTCCTAACTAAAAAATTACATATCTACATGAATCAGTCAAAAACCTAATCAAAGAAAAAAAATCAAAATTAAATGCAACGAGATGCTTCCGTCCATACAAAAAACAAACCAAAGAAATTATGATTTACCAAATTTAACAAGGAAATAAGTATATTCATATGCATCCACGATGAAGACGATTTTTACAGTAAAGAGAAAAGGTGAGAATTTTTATGTAAATGAAGGTGAAAGGTTTTGATCGGGTTGAAAATATTTTAGGGGGAGTTAATATAAAGTGGGGCAGGTTATTATAAGTGGGGCGGGTGAAAAACGACTAGTTAGCACATTGTTGTTTGGTTGGGAAATTATTATGGGGGACTCGGTTGCCACGTAGGAGATCTGTTAAATTTATGTACAGATTCTCCTACTTTAGTAACGGTAGGTATTATTTTAGCCGAAAAATTGAACGAGGTATTAACGTGGATAATTTTCAATAGTATATGCGCAATTTTGGCTTTTTTCCCAATTCAGTTTGACTTGTATTCTATCAAGGCTTCCTTCGCCTTTTTTAACTAAGGGTCTATCGGAAACAATCTCCTTGCCCTTCTAGGACCCCATTTGTGAAAATTATATTGGGTGGTTGTGTTGACCGGTATAATGCTTTAAAAATTTAAAGAATTCTTAAAGTTTAAGTTATTAAATATTGTTATATATATATATATATATATATATATATATATATATATATATATATATATGATTATAAAATTATGTCATTTAAACAAAAAATTTAAAACTATTATTTTTTCAAATATAAAATTATATTACTAATTTTTACAATAACTTAGAATAATAAGTTGACAGAGGAGCATAATGCAATTTGCAATCCACCTGACATAAGACAATTTATTTTTTTGTATATATTCGTGGTTCAATGTAAAGACAAATACAGACGTGGACCAAGTTGGTTCGACTTCATTGGCATATTTCAGTGAGCCCTACGCATGTTTCTACTAATCATAAAAAAACAGCAAAATAGAATATTAGTAATTGAAAGTTGTCCATCTCGTTGCGTGTGCTCGAGCCAGACAAACATAAACTGTAACAGAACAAATTCACATCAAATTTACGTTTTCAAACTTGATTCTTTCTCATTTCCTGTTGGAGTTCACGTTTTATTTGCCAACTTAAATGCCCCAAAACTCGTACTTTGTGAATTCCGCTCCTCTTTTTTTTCCTTCTTTCGGGTCCAATTCAACTCTGTAACAGGGAATCTTGCTCCTTCTGCTACTCACTTTGATTTGTTTGTTTCATGTTGTTTGCTTTGGTGATTTGGGGTTTTCTAGATGGATGATGACGAAGAGGGAGATTTGCTTGAAGAGATGATTGACTTTTGCAGTTAGTGAGAGCGAAGGAGGATGAGATACAAGAGGGACATAAGGCCTGTAATCTTGAAATTTGGGGTTGCTTTAGCTCTCTCACTCGGTGGAATTATCTTTACCGTTTTTAGAAACAAAAGAATTAAGCCCACCAATTCTTCTCCGTCGCCCAGTTCAGGTCAGTTCCACAACCTCCTAAACCTAAGTAAGTCAAAACATCGGACCTTTTGTTCCTTTGTATCCCTCTTCTTTTTTTTTTTTGGGTGATTGGGGGGTGGGGGGGGGGGGTTGGGGATAGGGTTGAGGACTTTTCCCTATTTTTCTTTCTGGGATTGATTTATATGATGGGTTGAGTTACAGGTGGTACAAAAGGTGAGCTCAAAAATGATGATCAAAAGACTACTGCCTCGCGCAATTCAGTTTTTGATGTGCCAGAGAGAGATGTAAGTTTATTAGACTGTTGATTCTTATTTTGATGTTCTGAATTCTTACATGATTTTAGGTTTTTGTTAGATTTGAAGGGTTGACTCTGCTGTTTATATATTGATTCAATTCTCAGCATAGAATGTATTAGTTGTTAACTGGTTGCGTTAATTGGTGTTAAATTAGAAACAGTGGAATAAACTGGGGCAGTGATTAATTTATAGTTGGAAGAGCTTCCTATAAGTAATAATTTCTAGCATGATCATAATTTTAACTGTTTGAATTTTGCCTTGTTTGAGTTGGGGCGTTGTAGTATAACTCCTGCTATGTAGCTTCATCTTATTTTCTACTTGTTTTTCTTTATTTGATAGTTAGCAGATAGCATTAGTGTTAGTATGATATCTCTCTTCTTGGATTGATGGTACTACCTACGGTTTGATTGCATTATTTGCTTCAATTTTTTTAATTTCTTGTTGTTGTTACCACCCGTTGCCTCTTTAGCCGAGGGTCTGTCAGAAACCGCCTCTCCCAAGGTAGGAGTAAGGTGTGCATACATACTATCCTCCCCAGACCCTACTTGTGGGAACGCAATGGGTTTATTGTTGTTTTATCTACAGTAGCAGAAAACACTAGTGACTTCAATGTATCATGGTGTCCTAGTATTTCGCTTAATTCTGTTATTTTGAATAGATTGATTCCTCAATAATCTGAACTTTTATCCTTTTTCCCTCCTTCCCCTTTTCCATCTGATTAAGTTTTTGATGTTCTTAATATAGTTTACTTTTGGAATAGCCAGAAAAATAGAACACAGTGTTGTGAATCAACCAAAAAAAGAGTTTTGATGGGATGAAAACTGATCGATGCTACCGTATTATCTGACTGTTGATTTGTTATTCTGCTTGTAAGCTAATCACTTACTTGCTTCTCTTGAAGGAGGACTTCTCCATACCAAAACGCATTATTGAGACTTCTATAAGTGGTCCATCTACAAGTTGCAAGTCTGATGGAGATAGAGATGGGTTTCTTCTGCCCGAGTTCAATGAAATTGTGAAGGAATTCAGTTTATCTTCAAAGGCTAATTTTTCTCCAAAGAAGGATGTTGAAACACCACAGCAGGATGCAGATTCACCCAGAGGACATAAAATTGTTGCGGATGACCATGAGCAAGAGATTAAGAACCTTAAGAATATTGTTAAAACTCTTAAAGAAAGGGAGAGGACTCTTGAGACCCAACTGCTTGAGTATTATGGCCTCAAGGAGCAAGAATCTGCCGTCATGGAGCTTCAGAATCGGCTAAAAATAAACAATATGGAGGCTAAGCTTTTGGGTCTCAAAGTTGAGTCATTGAAGGTAGAGAAGATGAGGTTAGAGGCTCAAGTGGCTGATTATGCAAAGGTTGTATCAGACCTTGAAGCTGCGAAATTGAAGATAAAGCAGCTGAAAAAGAAACTAAGATTGGAAGCTGATCAAAATAAGGAACAGATTTTATCCCTCAAAGAAAGAGTTTTGAAGTTGTGCAAGGAAAAAATTCCTGTTGAAGCTCAATTGGATGTTCAGTTAAAGCCAGAAAAACTGAAGGACTTGGAGAGTGAGGCTGATGAGTTGAGGAAATTTAACCACAGCTTAAGAGTAGAAAACTCGATGCTGGCTGAGAGACTGGAATCCGTTCAGATCCTTGCCACTTCTGTTCTGGGAGATGATGAAGTAAGTCTTCAATTCGCGAACTTTTATTTTCAACTTTATCTATTTCATATGCTTTGTTGACCTTTTATGTGTTGCAGACAGTAGCATTGGAAGAAGAAAAGCTACGACTGAGAAAGCAAAATGAAGATTTAGTAAAGGAACTTGAGCAGCTTCAAGCAGACCGCTGCAATGATGCGGAGGAACTAGTCTATCTTCGATGGGTAAATGCTTGCTTGCGGTATGAGCTGAGGAACTATCAGCCCGTCCCGGGTAAAACAACTGCAAGGGACCTCAGTAAAACATTAAGCCCCAAATCTGAGAAGAAAGCCAAGCAACTAATTCTTGAATATGCAAATAAAGAAGGCCATGGGGATAAGGGGATCCACGTTTCAGATATTGATTCTGATTGGTTCTCTCAAACATCCTATCTTTCGGACTCTGGTGAGTTTGATGATACTTCTATTGATAATTCTTCAGCCCATAAGACTGACGCTTCAAATAAAAGCAAAGTCTTTAGTAAGCTTATGAGATTAGTACGGGGAAAGGACCATCATCATGGTCAGAGTTCTCCGGAAATGGTTCACAGTACAGAAAGACGCCCTAGTTATTCTTCGGGGTACAACTCAGATACGGCTGCTATAGATGCTGGAGCTATTAGGCTCCACAGCAGATCAAGAATCTCATCTCAAGGTTCATCCAAACAGTTTATGGATTTGCAACCAGTATCTCAAGGTTCAAAGAACGTTAAGGGAGAAAGCAGCAACTATTTGACAGGTATTAGGAGATATAGTGATTCATTAGATTATATCTCGAAACATCTTGCTGATTCGCCTCGATATAAAAGAAATAACCATGACACTGAAAATGACCAGAAATCTGAGTTGGTGAAATATGCAGAAGTTTTGCAAGAGTCTCGTTCTAGAACGCCATTTCGTAAGAGATCAGCATCAGTTAGTTTCTTCTAACTTATGTAAATATAAAAGACGATACCAGTGTGTGCAACATGTTTCTTGCTTCTTTCATTTTTCTGTTTCCTCAACACTATTGCCCCTCTTAAGGGATAGAGATAGCATAGGTTCAGTGGTGGGGAATCCCTTTATAATGGGAATAAACTTACTGCAACATGATTATTTCAGTTGTTAGTGTATGTAGTCCTATGAATATTACCAGTATAACATAAAAACTAGTGCATCTTCTTACATGGAAGTTATAATGAGGAAATTTTGATTAGCAAAAGGAAACAGAGAAAAGACTGTACTTGTGTTGTGTGTATTTTTGTATTAGATATAAATATTTGATTTTCTATGTAGCTTCTGGTGTTTTTCCTTTAATCCAATTAACCCCTTGACATGAGTGCTTATTCGTTGTCATATACGTTTAAAAAATGAAAGTAAATATTGTTTCAATGATCATTTTGATCTCTTAAATCTTAATTATGACAGAAAGGAGAAAGTGATTTTTTTCATGTGGAGGACAAGGAACCAAGTTCATGTGAGATCTTCTGATTCAAATGTGTTGCTCGGTCAATTTCAGTTTTCAGCTTCCATCCATTAATGCAACTTGAGTAATTGTGTTAAGTATACTGAGCTATTCCTTTTATTTTTTTCTGTTGTGTGTTATTCTCATTAATGCAAAGATTAAAGCAACTACGTGTGTTGCAGGAAACCCCCTAAAAAGAGCCTTGGATCAATTCTTATTTGCATTCCTTATAAGTATTTATATTTGCCAGGAGCATGATCAAGGTCAAATCAAAATGCTAGACTTATTGGGCTAAAATGGTCCAAATGTACTTTTTACATGGTGTGATATTGTCTGTTTTGGGTCAAACGTACCATTTTTTCCAAAAAGCCTCACACTATTCAAAGTATCGAACTCCTTATAAGTAGCTTACTTTTTCTACTTTTCATGTAATACACTCCTAACAATCTTCCCCTTGAACTAAGTTCCACGTGACCCATCACAATTTATGCGCTAATTTGGAGATTAATAGTGTGCCACCCACATGATCATGAGTATTTGCGTTCACCGGAGCCCAAAGGCTGTGGGTAAAGTTCACAAGCCCCATAGACGGGCAAAGGTACTAAGTCGGCCCCACACCACACTCTACCATATCTATAGACCTGCCAAACTATTAGCTCTGATACTAGTTATTGAGTTAAAACAGCTCAAATATACTTTTAATATAGTGTATTATTGTCTGCTTTTAACTAGTATACTTTTTTTTTCCTTATTACATCCAAGGTGGGGAAGGGAAAGGGAAGAGAATGTTATACTATTGATGGATTTGAACCCTTCACCTTAACCGTAAAAGTTAAGAAACTCAGTAAGCGAGCTAAACTTCAATCCCGCTAGGCATATATCATTTAACCATTTAAATACGTTTTTTTTTCTTACAAACGGCGACACAAAAAAAATGGAGGAAAAAAATGAAAAGACGGGGTAGGAAATTAAAAATTAGAGAGATATTTGCCTTTGATAAGATTTAGGGCAACTTACACAAATGTCCCAAATAAAGTCTCAACTTACCAACCTCTAGCCATTAGTCATAGACTTACCAAAACTAGTCAAACACATATTAAAATTGAAAAACCAAATAAATAAGGTTCTTTCTCTCAAAGAATCGCATCACCTTCCATATTTTTATGCGTGATTAGTGATATTTTATGCAAGACGGAAAGAAAATTTGATGGATGAAGTCGCAAATAAGGTGATGAAATTCAATATATATATATATATATATATATATATATATATATATATATATATATATATATATATATATATATATATATATATATATATTCCGAATAGCTCAGCAAAAAATAAACTTTTTCAATGGGTATAGTTGAAATTCATTGAAAACACATAGATAAGTCAATATACTCCTCCGTTTTTGTTTATGTGAATATGTTTGACTTTGCACGGAGTTTAAACAAATGAAGACTTTTGAAATATATGGTCATAAACAAGTCAAAAAGGGGTCCATAGTATTTATGTGGTTATAAAAGCTTCTCACTAAGGATAGAATAGGGAGTCTAAGCTAAATTATTTTCAAATTTAGAAAGGGGTCATTCTTTTTGGAACAGACCAAAAAGAAAATAGGTTCACGTAAACTGGAACAGAGGAAATACTAAATTTGAAGAAGATTGGAGGTGATTTGGACTTATTTTGTATCAAAACTCGTAATAAATCAAGTTTAGAATATTCTTCTGCGACACATGTATCACGCACATACAAATATACATGGATATACATGTTATACACAATTAATACAAATATGATACATACGTGATAAACATCTTTTTTTTCATGTTCAGTTTTTACTTCGAATTTTTAATTCAAACCACCTCAAGACCGAAATTCAAGCTCCTTAAGATGTACCCAAACTATTCTAATAACGCTTACTAAAAAAAAAGCAAAATTTTGATATCTTTTTGCTATAAATAACTAATTGATTAATATTAGTAATATTTGACTAATATTAGTAATTTTTTATGAATTAACTAATTTCTAAAATGAGCTACTTAAAATAGACATAGTCTATAGTTTCTAATGTTGACTAAAGAGGAGTAAACCATGCTAACTTTCAAAGATTCTTAGACATGTTTACAAGGAAGCCACAGTCCTCCTCCTCACCATCTTAGAAAATTGTTGCTTCTAATACTCTTGTCCAGTTTACTTTATACCAAAAAAAGAGAAGATAGAAAAGATCTTCTCTCGACTACTCTTTCTGCCTCTTCCAATGTAAAATCCCAAATTGTTATTTGGCATATATATCTATTTATTCTGAAATACCATAAATACCCTTACTTATGGTATAAGGTAAGGAATATGAAATAATAATATAAAAAAAAATTATTTGGTTAAAGCACACATGTTCTAAACCTAAACTAATCCATCACTTTAATGTTTACAGTACACTACCTAGTCATGTGTCTTGCATACATAATGTTGGTTTTGATTCAACTTCAATAGTTTAAAACATAAGGAAAAGTCTATATTCTTATCTTAAGTCGAATGAATTTGATGATTATCTAAATCTCAGATTGCATATGTTTTGCTGGTTTTGATTTAACTTCAAGAAATTTAAATTGGATGAAAGAACAATTTGTTATCTTTAACTTGCTATTCATGTTCTATCACTAGTCCATAGTCAAGGGGTACAGTTTAGTGCGATCGCCAAAAATGATTATAATTGTAAATTGGACTGTCACAACTGTTTAGTTCAACAACAACAACAACTCAGTATAATCCCACTTAGTGGGGTCTGGGGAGGGTAATATGTACGCAGACCTTACCTCTACCCTTGGGTAGAGAGGTTGTTTCCAAATAGACCCCCCGCATCCTTCCCTCCAAGAACTTCCCACCTTGCTCTTGGGGAGACTCGAACTCACAACCCCTCGGTTAGAAGTGGGGGTTGCTTACCATCAGAGCAACCCCTCTTGTCACAACTGTTTAATTCAACCGACTCAAAATTGTTGACCAACAAATATGGAATTAGAAATGTTATTCTTCGGCCATAAATGTAAACCTAAAAGTTATTATAAAAATGGAATTAGAAACTACTATAAACTTACAGAATCGAAACTAAGTTTGAGTTACTACGTTTGTTAACATCGAGATTAAGCCGATGAATCATGAAAGTTATAGAGAGAGAAAGTAGAGAGAAGGAGGAGTAGGTGAGAAGTCTCTGGAACTTCAGAGAAAAGTTTATTCCACCAAGAAAGAGAAATGTACAAATGAAGTCCCGGTGTCCCGAAATATCTAGGGACCCCAATATATATTTAATACAATGGGTCGGGTCAAAGACCCAAAATAAATGGGTCTCGGATGGGCTCAGATATGACTCTCAAGGATTGGACTCGGAGAGGCCCAAACTAGACATTCATCACTGGCCAATTTGTTGTATACCATTGTATACTAAAAATACAATAAATATACACTGAGTATATACACTTCATATCACGTGACATCTTGTATCTCAACACCCCCCTCAAGTTGGAGGGGGGAACCACCTGCAACTTGGTAAGCAACGGAACCAGCAAAGTGCCCGACAGAGGCTTGGTGAGCAAATCTGCCAGCTGACGAGAAGTAGGCACATGAAGCAACCGCAAGAACCAGATATCAACAAGTCCCGAACAAAATGGCAATCCACCTCGATATGTTTTGTGCGTCCATGGAAAACAGGATTGTTAGCAATATGAACAGCAGCCATACTATCAGTATAAACAGAAACAGGAGATGAAACAGGGACCCCAATATCACCCAACAAGCGACAGAGCCAAGTCAATTCAGCAACAACCTTGCTTAAGGCTCGGTATTCTGCCTCAGCTGAGGAAAGAGAAACAACAGGCTGTTTCTTCGATTTCCAACTGATCAAACAGCCACCCAAGAGCACACAAAACCCAGCAACAGAGCGTCTAGAATCAGGGCAGGCAACCCAGTCACTATCAGAATACCCAGCAACAGAAAAGTCAGCATGATCAGAATAAAATAAACCCAAGGAGGGAGTGCCTTTGAGATATCGCAGAACATGCAGGGCAGCATTCATATGGGGAATTCTGGGGGATTTGAGAAATTGACTCAGGTGCTGGACTGCATAATAGATGTCAGGTCTGGTGTGAGTCAGGATGAGCATCTTTCCAACTAGGCTCCTGTACTGATCAGGAGAGGGCAAGAGATCACCAGAATCAGCATAAAGTTTGACATTAATGTCCAAAGGGGACACAACAGAGGACATATTGACACAGTCAAACTGGTGCAGCAAATCAGAGATATACTTGTGCTGATTGAGGTGCATCCCACCAGGGACAACAGACACTTCAAGACCCAAAAAATAATGCAAAGACCCTAAATCCTTGATTTTAAACTGAGCATCCAGAAATAGTTTCAGAGCAGTCAGTTCATCACTGTCATTCCCAGTTATAATGATATCATCCACATATACAGCTACCACCACAAAAGAACCAGGCTTACCTTTGATGAATAAGGAGTAGTCATTTAAAGAATGAGTATATCCTCTGGAATAGAGAGCGGAAGACAATTTGGCATACCATTATCTGGATGCTTGTCTCAACCCATACAAAGACTTTTTGAGTTTACAGACCAGAGGAAGAGAAGAAGAAGAACCAGAAGCAGAAGCAGAAGAAGAGACTGTCAAACCTGGAGGGAGTTTCATATAAACATCCTCATCCAAATCACCATGAAGAAAGGCATTATTGACATCAAGTTGGAAAATGGGCCAGTGATGCTTGACAGCCACAGCAATAAGGCACTTTACAGAAGTCATTTCTATCACTGGAGAAAAAGTTTCAGTAAAATCAATCCCCTCAACCTGTGTGTCACCCCTAATGACCAACCTGGCCTTATACCTTTCAACACTACCATCTGCCTTATATTTAATTTTGTAAACCCATTTGCAACCAATGGGTTTCTTACCAGGAGGAAGAGGAACAACATCCCAAGTGTGGTTTGTGTCCAAAGCTTCAAACTTCTTTCTCATAGCAGCTTGCCAAGCTGGAACAGATGCTGCCTGAGAATAGTATAGAGGCTCAGATTCCAAAGAGGAGGAAGATGAGCCAGAGAAGGCAGGGAGTTGACACACATAATCTTTAAGATAGGAAGGAGGATTATGGTGTCTGGTAGACTTTCTGGGAGCAGGTACAGAAGGAGGAGGATCCAAAACAGGAGGGGAAACAACAGGACTGAGTGGAGCAGGAGAAGGCATCTGGACAGGAGTGTCAGAAGAGGGAGGAGAAAGTGGAATGGGAGAATCAGAGATATCATCATGTTCTCCAGAGAGAAGAAAAGGAAAAGAAGAAGCAGAGGGAGGAGCAGAGGGAGAGGCATGTTTAAAAGGAAAAACTGATTCATGAAATAGAACATCCCTGGAGACCAAATACTTCTTGGATGCAAAATCATAAAGCCTATAACCCTTTTTGCCAAAAGGATAACCCAGAAAAACACAGGGAATAACTCTTGGCTTCAACTTGTCCCTTTGAGGAATGGGAACAGTGGCATAGGCCAAGCAACCAAAAACCCTCAAGTGAGCATAGGAAGGAATTTGGCCATACAAAATCTCATGAGGAGACTTGTTATTAAGCAATCTGGTTGGTATTCTGTTAAGGAGATAAGTGGCAGTCAATAAGCAGTCCCCCCAGAAGGATACTAGCAAGCCAGATTGAAAGAGCAATGCTCTACAGGCCTCAAGAAGAGTTCTATGCTTTCTCTCAACTACACCATTTTGTTGAGGGGTGTGAGGGCATGAGGTTTGATGGATTATCCCCTGACTGCTAAAGAAAGAAATGCCCTCATTGCTAGAGCCCAATTCTAAGGCATTGTCACTTCGAACAGTCTGAACCACAGCATTAAATTGGGTTCTGACCATGTCAAGGAAGGACTTAAGCATAGAAAAGGCATTACTCTTGGATCCCAATAAGTGTGTCCAGGTTGCCCTTGAAAAATCATCAACAATTGTAAGGAAGTATTTGCAACCAGATGAGGTTGGAGTATGATAAGGTCCCCAAGTGTCCACATGAATCAGTCGGAAAGGTTTAGAGGTTCTAATGGAGCTATCAGGGAAAGGGAGCCTGGTTTGTCTGGCCATGGGACAGAATGTACAGGGAAAGGATTGTTTGGAAGCAAAAGGAAAAGGCAGACCAGAAATGCATTTCATGTTGGCAAAAGGAATATATGCAAGTCTTAAGTGCCAAGTGTAATTCATATCAGAAGTAAAATCATTATTACAAGTGGAACTATTTACATGAGAATGCATAGAAACAGCCTTGTGATCAGACAAAAAGTCATCATTACAAGTGGAACTATTTACATGAGAATGCATAGAAACAGCCTTGTGATCAGACAAAAAGTCATCATTACAAGAAGACACAGAAGGCAATGCAACAACTTGGTTATCATTACAAGAAACAGAAACAGGACAAACAGAATTAGAAAAGCAAGTAACAGAGGGAGAAGGGGAAGAAGGAACCCAAGCTAGTTTATACAGCCCAGCAGCTTGTCTACCAAGATCCAGTGGCCTCCTCAGAGAAGGGTCCTGTATCCTGTGTAGGAAGCAGGAATATTCAGTGAACATAACTATAGAGTGTAACTGTGTCACTAACTTGTGAACAAAAATCAAGTTGTGTTTAAAAGAAGGAACTAGCAGCACATTGTGAAGAGTAATGGAAGGAGTTAAGGCAAAGGAGCCAGTGCAAGTTACCTTCACTTTGTAGCCATTTGGAAGAGTAACAAGGTATGGCAGAGTTAGAGGTATAATATTAAAGAGTAGATTTTTATCATGTGTCATGTGATTAGAGGCACCTGAATCTATTATCCAGGTGACAGAATTAATGTGAGTAAGCAAGCAAAGTTTGGAATCAGAAATAGGGTTCTCAGTTAACAAAGTACCATCAAAGTTTGCAGCATATATGGGAGGAGGAGTTTGAGCAGTGGATTCTCCCAACTTGGTCTGGTGTAACAAGTTCATCAGCTGGTCATAATCATGTTTGCTCAACCCTGGAATCACAGAGCTTTGACCATCTATGCTCGCAGCAGACTGATGGTTAGCAGAAGGATTCCCATGAGGAACAGACAACAGTCCATCAGAAATAGGAGAATCCAGACCAGTACTCAGATGGGCAGCAGCAGGCCTCCTTCCCTTGTTGAATGTGGGACTTTGTGGATACCCATGTAGCTTGAAGCACTTAATAATTAAGTGTCCAGACTTTTTACAGTATCGACAAAATAGAGGTCCCCTAGTTTGATCAAAACTGACTCTCTGTCTAAAAGGAGGAGGGGGAACAGACATTGTGGCCTTGTTAAATTCAACAGGCTGCCTGTTTGTATGCACATTGAAAGAGACAGAGGTTGGATCAAATTGAGAAGAAGAGTGAACTTGTCTTTGCTTCTCATCATTGAGGACAATATTATAGACATTGTCAAGGGAAGGAGGGGGCTGCATCATCAAAATATTACTCCTGACTCCCATATACACCTCATTCAGACCCATTAAAAACTGAAACACCTTATTATCATCACATTCCTGAATTATACCATCTTTTGCAGCACATGCACACCTTAGACCATGATTAACACACATAGAATCAAGTTCATCCCACACACTTTTCAGTTTGTTGAAATTAGAAGCTACATCGGAGGAACCTTGAGAGGTGTGGGACATCTCTCTTTTCAGTTCATATATTTTGGTCCTATTTGCAGTCCCATATCTGGTCTGGAGTTGAGACCAGATGCTCTGTGCAGTGTCAGCATACTGCACAAATTCAGCAATTGCAGGGGAAAGGGAAGCAATCAACCAAGAGACCACCATACTGTTGCACCTATCCCACAATCTTTGTTGAGCCACATTGGTGGTAGGTCGGGTGCATGTGCCATCAACAAAGCTGATTTTATTTTTGGCCGTTAAGGCAACAAGCATTTTGCGTCTCCAGCCCCCATAACCACTACCCGAGAAGGGAGTGGGAACAAGTGATACCCCAGGGACATCAGACGAGTACACAAAAAGGGGACTAGAGGAGTCTACAGTTGGGGAGGCACCACTGTTTGTGCTAGAAGCCATAGTTAATGAACTGGCTTAAATGAATAACTTTTCAACAAACCGAATACTACCAAAACAAGTATTCAAACACAACAACCAACAAACAGACTACAGTCAGGTCAACTATTCACAAACAACACCAGATGCTCACAAGAACAGAGTCAAATAATCACATATAATATCAGAGATAAAAACAGAGTTACCCTCGTTCTCCGCAACCGGAGAAGATCGGCCTTCAAATAATAGAAACCCTAGGTATAGCTTTGAAAAAACAAACTTTACCGGAAATCTGGTCAGAAACGTCGGAAATGCACCCAAAGCGTCCACAAAGTGATAATCGAGCCACCGGAATACGGTAAAACCTCAGGTTAAACCGTCAGAAACCCTAGAAGCCGATAAGTCACCCAAAATCAACCAACCAAAATCATCACAAAATCTTTCCAGAGTGTTCAGGAGAGGAAAACACACCCGGATATCATGAAGAGACACTCAGAAAGGTCTCTGATAGATTGAAATCATCATCGACGAAACGGTCTCAGAAATCACCCCCAAAAACCTCGAAACAGACTTCATCCAAGACCACGAATCACACAGAAGCATGATCGGATCGTCGTCGAGGCTCTGATACCATGTTAACATCGATATTAAGTCGATGAATCATGAAAGTTATAGAGAGAGAAAGTAGAGAGAAGGAGGAGTAGGTGAGAAGTCTCTGGAACTTCAGAGAAAAGTTTATTCAATCGAGAAAGAGAAATGTACAAATGAAGTCCGGGGGTCCCGAAATATCTAGGGACCTCAATATATATTTAATACAATGGGTCGGGTCAAGGACCCAAAATAATTGGGTCTCGGATGGGCTCAGATATGACTCTCAAGGATTGGGCTCGGAGAGGCCCAAACCAGACATTCATCACTGCCCAATTTGTTGTATACCATTGTATACCAAAAATACAATAAATATACACTGAGTATATACACTTCATATCACGTGACATCTTATATCTCAACAACGTTCTACCGATTTGTAAGTGATTTAGATTTTCAATTAGATCAAAAGAGATGGGAAAAAAAATAGATCAGAAGAATGTAAATCATATATAGTCTATATTTTTTGTGTTTCTGATGTATTCAACTCATTACATAAACTGGTATTTCAGTATTGAGATTTGGTTGTCGAAACACAAAATTGAGCTCCTGTGTTAGTTTTCTTGTTGTGCTTGAATATTCGCCTATCCGAGCGCTTAAATTTAAAATAGATGTATAATAAATGTATAATATGTATATAACTATTATATAATTTATGTATACCGGCTGAAAAATTAAATAATAAATTTGGCCAACCATTTGTGTAAATATCCGTTCTAGTTTTCCCCTCTTTCCATATTTTAGTTAAACAGATGTAATCAAACCAACAAGAAAAAGATAAAGCATAAGGCTTTCCTCTTAATCAATTAAACGTTACAAACGCGATATTTCCAACAAGTGTACAGAAACAGGCCTAATAACCTAAAGAAACATTGAATAACATGCACATATTACACCAAGTCGCACCAATTTACTGATCAGACTTCTTCTGACTCGTACAGAAGATAAATTTCAGAGCTTCACAGGCATATATGGTTACTTTATTGGGGATCTTCAACAACCACAGCGGGTGCAACAGGTACCTGGGGGTGTTGGTTCGCAACACCCCACACAGTGAAGACATGCAACAGGAAAACGGCTGCTCCCCAAAAGTACTGCATACACGCAAACAGAAAAATACATGTGTGTTAATGGAAATTATGCACCTATATGTCATATCCGCCTTTGTCTAGATTCACAATATTAGTGTCACAAAAACTTTCGATTTTGATAAGTGTCTATTAGTACTATATATATGTTTATAAATGAACGTAAAATATACCTCGAGGGGCTCTAGCTGCATCACATGACGATAGTAGCAAAGGAGAGAGGAGAATGGCATAGATCATAAGTGTTATAACTACGGACCTTACGGAGGTTGAGACTGCAGCCATTGCTTAACCTATACTATACGAAAGTACTAACAATTTTGAAAATGTTTTAAACGAGTTGAATTTCGAGCAATGCCTATGAAGTATTTATATGAATTTTGACGTTGTGCACAGGGTTTAATATTAATCCTCAATATTAAATCTTAAATATTATTCTGATGATATCATTTAATGTATGTATTTTTTTGGTACTTATGATACTTGGTATGAAACCGTCGACTTAATCAATGGACGACCGCATTTAGTCAAAATAATAGAATTTTTTTATAAGAAGAATATATATAGTCTATCACTTGCGTTTTAAAACATGATCAACTAATTGTTCTATTTAATATGTGTTTAATTTAGACACGCTAGGCTTTATATAAAAAAAGTCTTCCTGCTGCTTACTTTTCTATTTTAACAGACTTTCTGTGGTGTTCTAAACTTTAAATTAATGCTTAGAGACGACCTTGTATAGTTCCGTGCCTAAGTTCATTAGATGAGTTTACGAGGTCTTTATTCAGAATAGAACAAGAATTTCCATCTTTCTAGCTTATTTAAAGTGTTACGCTAATTGTTACATGAAATTGTACTATCAAAATAATCCAAAATGATGAACTTCGTGCAAATCATATTTTGTCAACAAATTGTCTCTCAGTTTACTTGTGTTTATTTTTAGCATACATTAGGCTTTTAAACCAAAAATTCTTCCTATATACTATTAAGTACTATTTGACTGATTGATACATCAACAGAATTAAATCTTTTCAGCGCTTAAACAAACTTTATGTAGTATTCGTGTCCGAGAGAAAAATTTTATTTTGTGTCTCATACAACTTATATTAGTTGTATGAAATAACTTTTTGTCTCATGATTTTGTGAAACCAAATGTATAAAATTGGGGTTCACAATTTTATGATATAAAAATGAGGCTCATACAACTAGTATCAGTTGTATAAGACACAAAATAAAACTTCGCATGGCCGAGCTGATTAGATAATTTAACTTTCATCTTTTATGCATTATGGAAATTTCCTTCGTTCCTATCCTTTTTCGTTTGTTTTAAATACGAAACCGACGATGTCCATCGGTTTATGAAACAATAAATTTCGGGTCCTCATTTTTACACGGTAAGAAAAATTATTCTTCAGGTTTTGGAGCTAAAAAAAAAAAAACGATAGCTGATCGTCGGCTACTTTAAAAATATCATTTGCTATTTCCGTGCATCTCTTTCGCTTTTTCTATCGAAAAATTGTCCTGACGAGATCCATCGATAATCTTCTATCGGAAAAAGATCATAGTTTTAGACTTTTAGTAGTGGATCTTCTTCCCAAGTGTGAGGGTCGTGTTAGATAGCTATATCAGGGTATACAAAAGAAAATGATAACTCGTATTAAATAGATAATTCGAGTTAAATGGAAAAGAAAAAAAATTAATTGTGATTTAATTTGAGTTGGTAAGTGTTTGGACATAAAAATTACTCTCTTTATTTCAATTTAGATGACGTATTTCTATAAGTGGAAATAATTCAATATTAAACTCTTCATTTTACCTATTTTATCTTTAATAATTTTTTTTTATAAACACACAAATGTTATAGCCCCACAAAGCTTTCACCCCCTTAAGCTTTTAAGACAATAAATTTCATAAGTCTTTTTTTCTTAAACTTCTTGCCGAGTCAAACTATCTCATTTTAATGGAATGGAGGAAGTATAAATTTTTGAAAACAGTAATATTTGAAGTTAAATTGAAAAATAATATGTGAAAGTTGAAATTTGTCTAAACATGCACTGCACTTGAAAAATGAATTATGCATATAATGACAATATATAAAGCAGTAAGACACATAAGAAAAGCAATAAAACAACAAAGTCAAAGACAAAAAATAAAAACACCCAAAAGGTCTCAATCGAGTATCCTAAAAAGTTAACAAGATCAAGTATTACCTCAAACTTATAAATCCCCAGTAAAATCGCCAAAATTGTTACGCCCATTTTTACCTAACCCTTTAAAATAGATGAAAGGTATTTTTTTTTAAGAACAAAAAGGCTTTCAATTTGAAAATAACAAAAGTTGTGTTTATAGGGAATATTACATACTCGCCACTTGACATAATATTTTAGTGTGTCAAGTCATCATTTTAAAAAAATATTTTTCTTCATTAACCACAGATGACTCTATAAACCTATTTGCGAAAAGCTTCCGAGTAAAGAGATTCATTTGACTAAGGAAAAGGCTGTTTGGCATTCTCCGAGTTACCTCATGATTGCATACTTGATCGAATTAGCTTTAAAGAGCACTCAAATTGAAATTGCACAAACAAAACAAGCAGACGGAACACACAAATAAAAGAAGGTTCAAAATTGTCTCCACCTATGTGGGATGGGTCGGCCCGACCCACTAAAAATAAATGAGGTTGTGCCTATATTAAACAGGATATGGGATGGGATGGGCTGCCCATTTTGCCTCTGCAGGACGGCCCGTTAAAGGCCCGATCCAATACCGTCAGCCCACTTTTATTTTATTTTATTTTTAAAAAAAAGGAGTCATTGGCAACAACTATAAACGGCCATTATTGCCTCCCCCACACCTATACTCTTAATTTAATTCATAAGTTAATTAAATTGTATTTTGGCCCTATTTTTCACTGTAAATACTTTCAATCCTTCTTTAATTTTTTCCACAAAAATCAATCATTCTCCCTCAAATATCTTATATTCCATCTATATTCTTCTCTCAATTTTCTCATAATCAACTACGTTTCAAGTATTTTAAGCAAAATTTTGGAGCAATTTTCAAGTTTCAAATTAATTCGTCAAGTATTGGAAGCATTTTCTTTTTTGGTAATTTTTTCAAGTTTCAATATTTAATCACGGTGCACTAGTTCCATATCTTAATTTTAATATCTAATTTTTGCGTATTATTTTAGTACTTAATTTTTGTGTTTTCTTTACGTGGTTTATTTTCATTTTAATTTGTGTGTTTTATTTCTGTGTTAAATTTTTGTATTTATTTTCATATTTAAATTATGGATCCTAAAAAAGTATTTGGCATAATTAACCCATTTTAAAAAAAAATAGTAAATGTGCTAGTTGTATTAATCTTACTCCTTCTCTAGACTTAGAAAATATATAGATGAAAATGACTCATGTTGATGAAATTTTATTTACCCAATGTAATGATCCGATCGGTCGTTTTGAGCATTTGCATTTTGCTCGTCAGTTTTTGGGCATGACAAGTCCAGTATGAAGTATTATGACTTATGTAAATTGTTGGTTTTGTTTCAAGATAATCGGAATAGATTTAGAGGAACAATTCTCAGTTTGAAGCTTTAAATTTGAAAGATTTGACCAAGTTTTGACTTTTTCGTACATGATCTCGAATTTGGATTTTTATGATTTGGTTTGCTCCCTTATGTGATTTGGGACTTAGGAATGCAATCAGAATATATTTTAGAGGTCCGTGGAAGGTTTAGGCTTGAATCAACGAAATTAAAATTATGGCGTTTCCCATCGACATTGGAAATACTGATATCGGGGTCAGAATGGAACTCCGGAATCGAAAGCAGAATTCGAAAGTTTTGAAAACCTTAGGCTTAAATCTGAGGGGGGGTGTTTTTATGATTCGATGTTGTTTTAAGTATTTCGAAGATTGGTATAAGTTTGAATAGTAGTATATGACTTATTCATACTTTTGGCTGAGGTCCCAAGGGACTCGGTATGATTTCAGATGGTTATCGAGAAGTTGGGGAGTTGGAGTTTGTAACAGAAGCTTGCTGAGGTTCTATCATAACCGCACCTGCGGTTAAGGGACTTCAGGTGCGGTGATCGCAAAAGCGAGAATCAGCAGTAGATGCGACCACAAGTGAAGAAGGCAGAAGTCGCATGTGCGGGGGAGTGAACACACCTGTGGGGCTGTAGGTGCTATTAGTGAGGCGCAAGTGCAGTCCTAGGTACTTCAGTGAAATTTACAGAAGTGGTTGTTTGACCGCATAAGCGGGAAAAGGACCACAGGTGCGGATTCCCTAGGTCAGAAAGTATATAAGGTTTCCTTGGCGAATTTTTGCTATGTTCTCCATTTTGAAGACAGGAATTGAGCTTTGGGCAGTGAGTTTCAAGAGGAATCAAGGATTTTCATTAGGGTAAGTTACTTGGGCATTATTATTTGAGTTTATTATGATATTTCCATTGTTTAGTCATGAAATTAGTGGGGTTTAAAGCCTAAAAATGGAAGATCAAGGCTTGAGTTTTGGAGAGCTTTGAGTGGTGATTAGAGGGGCCATTTGAGGTCCGATTTTGATATTTTTAGTATGTATGGACTTGTGGGAGGATAAGGACTCTATTGATGTGATTTTTATCGGAATCAGAGACATGGGTACGGGGGTCAAGTTTGACCAATTTCGGGATTTTTGATGTAAACTAATTATTTTCGAGTGGTCTTTGTTCCCTTAGCATAATTTGATGGTATAGTATTATTTTTTTTTGGCTAGATCTGGAGCATCCAAAGGCCGAGTTTAGAGGCAAATGCATCACGGGCTAGAGTTTGGGACGGATTAAGGTAATTAATGATTGTAACTATTATCCTGAGACATCGTTGTGCTACTTTGAGGTGACGCATGCGCTAGATGACGAGCGTTGGGTCGTGCACTATAGTGGATAGTGACTTAGTCCATCCCCTATGACTGTTAAGTCATATATTTGATTGAAATCGTTTGATATCATTATATTTTGGATTGGGGTGAATACAATATTTGGGCCCCGTGCCAACTATTTTGGACCCTTAGGGGCTTTTTACAACTATTTCTCATTGTTTTAACTTAATATATGTACCTAGTCATGCTGTACTTTACTATTTTCATTACTCATCCATACTTACTTCGTTTGATATTTCAGATGATATTTTGGGCTGAGTATCATGTTTTACTGTTGCCCTGAGTGGCTTGAGGCCGAGGGCATGTATTGTGAGGATATTATGAGATCGAGCTGCGGGCCGCAGCAGGTTGTTATTGATTTATGATATTTTGAGGCGAGGTCCTGACTGATTAATGCCACGAGGTGGATTTTATTATGAGACCGAGGGCGTGACTAATTTATGCCACGAGATGGCTTGTTATAGCGCTTGGGGTGTAAGGAGCCCATCCCGAAGTTTGTACACCCCCAATGAGCGTATGTACCCAGTGTGAGATGTGATATTGCCCGAGGGGCTGATATGAGTTATTGTGAGATAGCCCAAGGGGTTGGTTCTATTTATATTTTGCCCGAGGGGCAGTGATGGTACATGTTTGGCCCGAGGGGCTGAATTTACGTTTCTACACTTTTACTCACTGCTTTCATCAGTCGTTTGAAATTATTGATAGGTGTTTAAAGGGTTTTATTGAATGGAGATATTTTACGAGTTTCACTACTTTACTGTATTGTTTTGGACTTATGTTGTTTTGTTGTAGCATTATACTGTGGTTTGCGTGTTTTCTTACTACTCATCTGTCTTTTCTTTTATTACTTACTAAGTTGGCGTACTCACATTACTCCTTGCACTTGTGTGCAGATCCAGGAGCTTTGGGTCGTGATAGCGAGTGTTGATATTGCTCACCAGCTGATCTTCAGAGTTGACTAGGTAGCTGCTTGTTGGAAACACGTTCTCAATGCGATATACTAAACGTGTATTCTTTTGTAGGTTTTGATGAATGACAAACAAAGCACAAATTGATATATGACGGAGTTCAAGTACAAGAGCACAAATGTTGAGATTGAAGCTCAAGACATTGTTTTTAATTGTTATTATTGAGTCATTCTTAAATGTGATCTTGATCCTATAACTTGACTCCATAACATGGCTTCTCTCATAAAACTATTTTCCAAAATCATGCATACTTATTTCTGTATCAAATAATTTCAAATGATGCATATTTACATTAGACAAAATGTTTTATAAACATGCCTCAAAAATCTGGGCTAAAATAATCGATTATGAACTTATGATAATCGATTGTTTCTGAGCCAAGACTGCATGACAATCGACTATGAATTAATGGTAATCGATTGTGAGTAAGACAGTGAACATCAGGTTTTTCCAAATCTGCATGATAATCGATTGTGATCAAATGCCAATCGATTGTTGTTGAGGTAAAGTTTTTCAATACTCAAAATAATCGATTATGAACTAATGGTGATCGATTATGTTGAGACAATGTCTTTCAGTGATTTTAAATTTAATTAAGTAATCGATTATGTCTTTAGATAATCGATTATCACTGAGACAGTAAGTTTCATGATTTTCAGAAAATAACAAGTAATCGATTGTTGCAAAGGACAATCGATTGTTGAAGCTGACCGTTGTCAAATGATTTTCAAATACCTCAAAGTAATCGATTATTGGTTTTCATATAATCGATGTTTTGCTTAAAATCTGGAAATGATTTTTAGAACGTTGCTGAGGTAATCGATTATAGATTTTATATAATCGATGTTTTGCTTAAAATCCAGAAATGATTTTTAGAACGTTGCCAATATAATCGATTATGGATTTGGTGTAATCGATTATCTGTTTTTGAATTTTGCCAGTAGTCGATTATGGATTGTAAGTAATCGATTATGAAGCGTAAAATCTGGGATTGATTTTTGATCTGACTGGCAGATAATCGATTGTTGGGTCATGACAATCGATTATCACTGAGTAAATTCAGCAATTCTTAATTGGCAATTAGACAACGGTAAGACCAAGTTTTGCACCTATAAATACAGCTTCAACTCAGTGTTTTAAACACAACAACATACATTAACTGATCATTACATTGCTTTAAGCTTTCATTCAATTGTTCATCATTTTCTACTCATTTCATAAAGCTTTTGAGAGCCATATTATTGTTCAAAGTTGTTGTGATCTTGAGCGTATTATTTTACTCATATCTACTCATCAAGGAGTACCTTTGTTAAGTGAGTGTTCAAGTATTTCAAATACTTGTAAGAGAATTTTGATTCTCTTATGTTGAGGAACTTGTGCTTCCTCTGTTGAAGTCTTTGGGATTGTATCCCCAAGCAAGTGAAGTCTTTGGGATTGTATCCCCGAGCAAGTGAAGTCTTTGGGATTGTATCCCCGAGCAAGTGAAGTCTTTGGGATTGTATCCCCGAGCAAGTAAAGTCTTTGAGGTGAGGAACCTCCGAGCAAGTGAAGTCTTTGAGATTGTATCTCCGAGCAACTGTAAAGGTTTGTTAAGCACCCGTAAGCTTAACAAGTTAGTAGAAAATCTCGAGAGAGTCTCTCGGGGACTGGACTAACCACTGTTGTGGCCAACCAGGATATATCCTTGTGAAAGTTATTTTTATTGCACTTATTTACTTCCTGTAAAATTTAAATTCCGCAAGAAAACGCTAAATTTCATTAAAACGCTATTCACCCCCCCTCTAGCGTTAAGCGTAGTTTCTAACAATTGGTATCAGAGCCCAACTCTCTGAAAAACTTAACAGTTTGAGAGAACCATCCATGGCTTCTACTCTAGATTCTTTTGCAGGAATTGAAGAAGGACAATGCCCTACACGACCTCCTCTATTCAATGGCACAAATTACTCATACTGGAAGGAGAGGATGGAAATCTTCATTCGGTCAGACTGTCCCTACCTTTGGAAGGTGTACACAAAGGGAAATGAAATTCCAGTCAAGAAAGTGGAAAGCGAATGGATTCCCAAATCCGAAGAGGAGTACACCACAGAGGACAATAGAATGATTCAAAATAATTATAAAGCTGTAAATTTATTGTATTGTGCTATTAACGCTAACGATTACAGGAAACTTTCATGTTGCAAAACAGCAAAAGAAATGTGGGACAAATTAGAAGTCACTTATGAAGGGACTGACCAGGTAAGAGAAGCAAAAGTTGATTTTCTTACTCATGCTTACGAATTGTTTCATATGAAGGAAGGAGAAAAAGTAGATGAGATGTTTGAGCGCTTTTCAACAATAGTAAATGATCTACACGTCCTCAAGAAGACGTTCACGGATAGAGAACTTGTTCGAAAAGTTCTTAGAAGCCTCACACCGGCATGGCGATCCAAAGCCGATGCTATCCAAGAATCAATTGGAGTCTCAAACGTCACCATCGACGCACTAAGAGGTAATCTTAAAACCTATGAATCTACTATTCTTAACCCGTTTGTTGATGATCAAAGAAGGCAAAAGATCGCTCTAAAAGCAAGCACAAGCCAACCAAAGATTGAAGAGGAAGAAGACAATGAGTTTGGATTAGTCATCAAAAGATTCCAAAAGTTTATGCACAAGGAATATGAGCGCAAAGGGAAAAAACAAGGTGAGCAAATAAAATGCTATGAATGTGGAGAAACTGGACACATCAAAACAAATTGCCCAAACATCAAAAAGGAGAAGAAATCCTTTAAAAAGCAACGGGCATATATCTCGTGGGGAGGCGACTCCGGAGATGAATCAAGTGAAGAAGAAAACGACGAAGCTGCAAACCTTTGTCTCATGGTACAAGAAGACAACCAAAATGAGGTACGTCAAATTTCGTCTGAAAACTTTTCACTTGATGAAATACGTAATGCCTTTGATGAGTTATACACTGAATTTTTAAAGGCTTCAAAAACTGTCACTAGCTTAAGAGAAAACGCTTCTCTAAAAGAAACGGATTTTCAAAAACAGATTTCTTTAAAAGAAAAGGAATTAGAAAAACTGGTTTTGGAAAATGAGAAGCTACACGAACAAAACAAGTTTTATGGAAAGAGAAGTGCCGACAAACCTGAAAGTTCTACTAAAGGTTGTGTTTCTTGTGTGATCCTTAAGAATGAAGTAGGTAGACTTAAAGGCACACTAGATAAGTTTAATTCCTCGCATAAAAACTTGAATGTTGTTCTTGATAACCTAAAATCAACTAAGCACGGCATAGGTTTTAAAAATGAAGAAAAGGTTGATGCTAAACCTCAAAAACCTAGAGCTCAACCTAGGAACAACAACAAAAATGTGTATCCTAGAAATAGCTATCCTAGAACAAATTCGCATGCTAGACCAAGAAATGACCCTCCGCCTAGAAATAGTCACCATAGACATGATGCATATTTTAGGCAAAATTGTGAACCTCCTAGAAGACCCCAAACTGGTCCTCAACCTAGATATCATCACTCTAGAAACACTACCCATCCTAGAGATCAAAGTAGGAGAAATGATAGCTTTCAAAATAAGGTAAGCAACCTTCATTCATCTAGCTACTATGAACCTAGACGAATGCATAATCCGAATGTGACATGTCATTATTGTAGACGCATTGGTCATATTGCTCCCGCATGTTTTACTCGTCATAGACATGCTACTCAAACATATTATTACAATATGCCTAACCCTCAAGGACCCAAGATGGCATGGGTACCCAAAGAAAATTAATTTGTTTTGTAGGTGTGCTTGAAGGGATCAAGCGTACTATGGTACCTTGATAGTGGATGCTCCAAACACATGACGGGAGATGAATCCAAATCCCTTCAACTAGAGCACAAAGAAGGAGGAAGCGTCATATTTGGAAACAATCATATTCAGATCGGTTGATATTTTAAGAAATTTGAAAAACAAAATACAAGAAAAGGCATCGAAGGAAATCAATGATGAAATTGTGGAACAATCAACGGAAGAAGCTTCACATTTGGGGAGTGAGACAAAAGAACAAAATGAATGAAGGACGATCAAAGATCACCCTCTTGATCAGGTAATTGGCGACGTCGGAGGAAAGGTAAGTACCCGAAACTCTCTTAAGAACACTCTAGGACACAATTCTTAAGAGTTCACGATATCACTTGATAACACTAGTGTAATTTATTCACGTCACTATAAATTACTGACTTGAGCGTCGGAGACGTTTAATTCCATTTTGCAGGTACTTCCCCAAAGATAAGATAAAGTCTTAGCACACCGCAATCGATTATCCCAAGACAATAATCGATTGTCTACTGTGCAGTACATCGATTATCAGTATCAATAATCGATTGTTTCGACTGATTAGTTTTATTATGCAAATGTGTTTAATTTGTTAACTCCTTATATTGCATAATCGATTTCCGTCTCAGTCATTCAGCAATACTTTTCCAGACAATCGATTATTTCTTCCTATAATCGATTAGTTGTCATATTCAGAAACTCTCCGAGTTCTCTGTATCAACCATATTTCAATAATAATCGATTACCAATATTGACAATCGATTATTTCTTGTTTAAACTTTGTTACCGTTTGGCTCCAACGTCGATTGCTGTCAGGACATAAATGCTCCATAATCGATTATTTTGTGTTGATAATCGATTATCTCATTCAAATTTTTTTTACCGTTTGTCTCGTAAATCGATTTGTCAGTTTCAAAATTAAATCCAACAGTAAATACAATCGATTATCTCTGCCAAATAATCGATTATCTAACGGTCAGCAAATTTATTCCTTACCGTTTTTGACTGCTCCAACTTTCAATTTTCAGCAGGTATCTTTAGTAAATGGCTGATCACTCCTTCTCCTATAAATAGCCCTCATATAGGATCATTCTCACTCACTCAAGCACCATTTCTAAAAATCAAAGGTCAATTCCTTGCATCTTAGTCTCAAATTCAGCAGTAAAAATTTTCCAATATGTCTGGACGCTCCTCCAAACGTTCTCGTTCCAGGCAAGGTGCCTCAGCCTCAACAGTCCCTCCTCCTCTAAACTTCCCATATGGAGACGGGTCCGTTTTGTTCTTCGAAACACAAGCTGAACTTTCTAGGTTTCTCTCCAAGTTTGAGAAGCGATTTATTCTTCCTCCTCGCTTCTCAACAAGCAAGCTCCTTGAACCTTTCGCCCCTGCCGCCAACATGCTCAAAGAGTGTCAACTCTATGATTTCTTGCTCCTTACCCATCCTCATATTAACACAACCTTAGTTGAAGCATTCTATTCAAATCTTCACAAAGATGAAGATGGTGAGATGGTCACCTCCATCAATGGCATTCACATTCTCCTCTCTGACGAGAACCTTCACACCATCGCCCGCATTCCAAACGATGGTGAAGATCTTATCCGGTATATTAATGAGGCCGGCTCTCTCTTTGATGAATCCAATTTTTTCCGCCAAGCCGGAATCTCTTATGATCAAGCTTCTTCTCGTCGTCCTACCATCTCGGGCATGGACCCAAATTATCGATTTCTCCTCTACTTCATCACCCGTGTCCTAAGACCTCGTAGGCACAATCATACCACCATATCCCAAGAGGACTCCAAGCTCTTACATGCCATTGTCACTGGAGCCAAGATCAATTGGTGTCGGCTCATTAAAATGCACATGCTCGATGCCGTCGCCGATAACATGCCCCTTCCTTATTATCTCCTCATCATGAAGTTTCTTGAAGCATCCGGATTTGTCACTGAAAATGGTCCTCTCAAAAGGAGTACCAAAATCTGGGAAATCTCGGAATCATCCTTCCATCATGATGGTGATCATGCTCCAGCTCCTCCTCCTACCCGTCCTGCCCGTCGTGCTCGTCCATCTCAGGAGCCCACTCTCCAAACTATATCCGACCAGCTTTCTCAGTTGACACACGAGATCCATGGTTATTTTGACCATGTCCATTATCCCTATGCGGGTCTCGTTCCCTTTGAAGCTGCGCCGAATGACGAGGCGGATCGTGACGGAGATAATTGATATTGTATTTTTTTTTTGTTTTAATTGTATTGTTGGATGTCCCTCTGCTGTACCCCTTTAATTTTCAATAAATAAACTTTGTTTTTATTTCGTCTTTGTGTATCTTTCCTTACTATTTTTTTGCTAATGGCAAGAGGGGGAAGATAACGGGATAACGGGTATGCACCACCTCTAAATTGCTTATAAGCTTAAATTGAGGGGGAATTCTTAAATTGAGGGGGAACAAGAACAAATATGAATACTTGTTACTTGTCTTGAATCGTCAATATTATTTGTCAAAATTGCATATCCCGCTTAATGTTTGCCATTATCAAAAAGGGGGAAATTGTTGGAAACACGTTCTCAATGCGATATACTAAACGTGTATTCTTTTGTAGGTTTTGATGAATGACAAACAAAGCACAAATTGATATATGACGGAGTTCAAGTACAAGAGCACAAATGTTGAGATTGAAGCTCAAGACATTGTTTTTAATTGTTATTATTGAGTCATTCTTAAATGTGATCTTGATCCTATAACTTGACTCCATAACATGGCTTCTCTCATAAAACTATTTTCCAAAATCATGCATACTTATTTCTGTATCAAATAATTTCAAATGATGCATATTTACATTAGACAAAATGTTTTATAAACATGCCTCAAAAATCTGGGCTAAAATAATCGATTATGAACTTATGATAATCGATTGTTTCTGAGCCAAGACTGCATGACAATCGACTATGAATTAATGGTAATCGATTGTGAGTAAGACAGTGAATATCAGGTTTTTCCAAATCTGCATGATAATCGATTGTGATCAAATGCCAATCGATTGTTGTTGAGGTAAAGTTTTTCAATACTCAAAATAATCGATTATGAACTAATGGTGATCGATTATGTTGAGACAATGTCTTTCAGTGATTTTAAATTTAATTAAGTAATCGATTATGTCTTTAGATAATCGATTATCACTGAGACAGTAAGTTTCATGATTTTCAGAAAATAACAAGTAATCGATTGTTGCAAAGGACAATCGATTGTTGAAGCTGACCGTTGTCAAATGATTTTCAAATACCTCAAAGTAATCGATTATTGGTTTTCATATAATCGATGTTTTGCTTAAAATCTGGAAATGATTTTTAGAACGTTGCTGAGGTAATCGATTATAGATTTTATATAATCGATGTTTTGCTTAAAATCCGGAAATGATTTTTAGAACGTTGCCAATATAATCGATTATGGATTTGGTGTAATCGATTATCTGTTTTTGAATTTTGCCAGTAGTCGATTATGGATTGTAAGTAATCGATTATGAAGCGTAAAATCTGGGATTGATTTTTGATCTGACTGGCAGATAATCGATTGTTGGGTCATGACAATCAATTATCACTGAGTAAATTCAGCAATTCTTAATTGGCAATTAGACAACGGTAAGACCAAGTTTTGCACCTATAAATACAGCTTCAACTCAGTGTTTTAAACACAACAACATACACTAACTGATCATTACATTGCTTTAAGATTTCATTCAATTGTTCATCATTTTCTACTCATTTCATAAAGCTTTTGAGAGCCATATTATTGTTCAAAGTTGTTGTGATCTTGAGCGTATTATTTTACTCATATCTACTCATCAAGGAGTACCTTTGTTAAGTGAGTGTTCAAGTATTTCAAATACTTGTAAGAGAATTTTGATTCTCTTGTGTTGAGGAACTTGTGTTTCCTCTGTTGAAGTCTTTGGGATTGTATCCCCGAGCAAGTGAAGTCTTTGGGATTGTATCCCCGAGCAAGTGAAGTCTTTGGGATTGTATCCCCGAGCAAGTTAAGTCTTTGGGATTGTATCCCCGAGCAAGTGAAGTCTTTGAGGTGAGGAACCTCCGAGCAAGTGAAGTCTTTGAGATTGTATCTCCGAGCAACTGTAAAGGTTTGTTAAGCACCCGTAAGCTTAACAAGTTAGTAGAAAATCTCGAGAGAGTCTCTCGGGGACTGGACTAACCACTGTTGTGGCCAACCAGGATATATCCTTGTGAAAGTTATTTTTATTGCACTTATTTACTTCCTGTAAAATTTAAATTCCGCAAGAAAACGCTAAATTTTATTAAAACGCTATTCACCCCCCCTCTAGCGTTAAGCGTAGTTTCTAACTTGGGTTCGCAGCCAGTGCTTCTCCTTCCTATCTCATTTAGTCTTGTATTATCATTTCTATCGGACTATGTTGTCCTTATCTTATTCCTAGATGAGTTGTATTTGCTCATGACTGGTGATAAACCGATGACGGGTTATGTTTGTTTCTGCATTGTCTATTACGACTTATACTATGGGTTTATTAACTAATTATTGACTTTAAAAGTCTAAAAAATTGATATTGGTTGGTTTGGGGATTGTGTCGGCTGGCCTAATTCATGATAGGTGCCATCACGACGGGATCCATTTTAGGGCCGTGACACCCAACTTCCCGTATTTTATAATATTAGTCCGGAATAACAATTAATTTATGTAGCTTTAAAAAGATAATTTGGCAATGATATTTTTAATGAGGAAGAAGAATTAGATAAAAATTACTAGTCCAACAACACAAGCTCCAACTCAGAGTCAATCTCGCGATCTGAAGCTTTCCCTCATGTACCCCTTATAAGAGGGGCTAGGCTGAACGTATTAAAACATCATTTGCATGACATGTTTATGAGCATAATAAAGTCAATTCTACCTGCATAATATGTAAAGCACAGTTTGCATATGAAAAATCACGTTGGACGGGGGAGGGGGGAGGGGTTAACTAGGCACTTACTTAAACTACCCAAACTTTTATGGATAGAAGCTGAAATAGTGCATAAAAAATGTCAACCTCCACCTTTAAAGTGGCAGGTTTATCGTGACAAAAAATGGATCAAAAGACAAGGAGGAAATAGTGATCTTAGTCCCAATTTTTAGTTCTTCAATTTACCTTTTGTCATGACCCAAATTATCTATCATCGGGAGTCGTTATGGCGCCTACTCGTAGAAGCTAGGCAAGGCGCAAAATATAAAAATTACTAACTCTTTCATTTTAACCCTCTTTAATAACTTAAGATTAACAGGTAATCAACATTGAATGTTAACGATAAATAGAACATGCAGAAGACTTAAACAGATACCAATATCCAAAGCCAGTACTACAATGCCAATATACTCATCTACTCGGAATCTGGTGTCATAGTATGACAGACTGTCTATGAGTACTACATACAAGTATCTGAAAAAGGAAATATAGTCTGTCTCAGAAACAAGTGAAAATAGAACATATAATAAGGTAGAAGAGAACGCCGGGCCTACGGATGCCTTCAGGACTACCTCGAGATCTATAGCTAGACCGAAGGCAGCCTCCCCAAGTGTTACTATCCAAAAGCTGCTTCGAGATCTGCACATAGTTCAAAGTATTGTATCAGGACAACCGACCCTATGTGATAATAAGTATCTGGCCTAACCCCGACGAAGTAGTGACGAGGCTAGGACCAGACTTCAAATAAACATGTACAGTTATATAATATACAGCGAAAAACTAAACAGGATTAAACAAATAAAGATGAGAGGGGTACATGCTGCGGGAAATATCAAATCCAGTAGTAATTTAAGTTAAATATAAGAGAACAATTATGGATCTACAAAAAACAATGATAACATTGTTGCGGCACGTAACCCGATGGCTATCATTTAACACTATTGCAGCATGCAACCCGATCCAACTTGTAAGGCCCCGTAAAATTTTTTGCTCAAAAACGTCTCATAGTGCCAAGTTAGGAATATGTGTTAGAAATTCACAAGCTATGTATTAAAAGTCAAGAAATTAAATTTTCCAGAATAGTATTGTTATGCGGTCCAGAATGCGGTCCGCATACTTGATACCACAAAGTGAGTCAGTGGGTTAGTTAAAATTAAGGTCAAAATATGGTCAAATATGTGATCGCATAACCGATATGCAGACTGCATAATCATCGTATAAATCCCTTTGGATTTTGTGAAGGTCAGTTCTGCGGTGCATTATGCGATCACAGAATGGGAATGCGGACTGCATTTCCATCGCATACCCAAACAAAATGTCTATATTTTGGGAGCGTTTCTATGGTCCAATCTGCGGCCCGCATTTCCACTCCGTGATCGCAAATGTGACCGCAGATCCAACTCGGGCTCCAGTTTTCTAATTTTTAACTCGACCCTCCTACCATTATATTCGGTATTATAGTTCATTTTTTTGCATTTTTCTGATCATTTCTAGAGTGATAGAGAGGGGTCCTAGAGAGGACAAGTTCTCCCCATTAAATTACTCAAAAGAATCTGCTAAATCCTTGAAGATTGTCAAGAAAGCCACCTAGGTCTTCTTCCAAAAAGGTAAGGTTCTGTAACCCCAACTCTTGATTACTAGATATAATTAGGGTAGACCATTATAAGGGTAATTTATGAGGATGAAAGTGGATATCTAGAATGCATGATTTCTTAAAAGCATTTGGTTAGGTCTTGAGCTAATGAGGGGATGAGGGATGGTAAGGTCTTTCACAAAATGGGTTTAAAAGCATAATGCACACATAGTGTTTGAATATATGCAAGATAGAACTATGATCACTTCTCTAATTTATGGTTCAATTTGTCATGTTCCCGAAATATTGACGTTGCTAAACTTTCTCTCTTAGAAGCGAATTCCACAATCTTTTGGGAAGTTTAAGTGTTGTTTGTCCACTGAAATGGTATAGTCTTAGTCACACTTCAAATGAAGGATAGTATACTAATTGGGTAAGAAGAATTCGATCTGTTAAACGCTCATAGTGGCTCTTATGTGTACTAAATGTCTTGATTGAATATGTCTTGTTGTTGATAGTCGATAGTCGATAAAGATGCTTGAAAAATGAAATAAGTGAATTGGGAAATGTGTTAAAGATTATGTAATAAGCCTTGACCCAACAGTTCTGAACTAACTTCAAAGATATAATTGCCTAAGAGCTCCTGTGTTCAATTCACACCCATAAGTGGCTATTCATCACCATTGCTTTGGCTTATATGTATATCCGGTGTGATGCGAGGTCTTATATATCTATGTGATTAAACTGCATTGTCATTTCCGGGAAGGAGTATTGCAAGACAATATAATGTATTGTTGCTAATGATTTTAATGTGAGTTTTATTGCTCGTTGGTGTGCCCCCATTCCTTTCCGAAGAATCCTTTGTGTTTAAAGTTCCATTGCTAATAAACTTGAGGTTTGTGGTTTTGGAAATATTATATATGGCCACAATTCATGTTTCCTATCATACACACTTGACATCTTGATTGGCATGGCTTGTTGTTGAAATTTATATCGATGTGAAATAAGTGAAATATGAAATACGGCCATTATGCCAGGAATAAAGAATCTTGTGGATAGCCAAATGAGCCAAGGAAATACTGTTTTTGTTGGTGATTGGAGATACTAATTGGAATCCATAAAAAGGATAAAAGATATTGAGGTAAGCATAATTGCATTAATGCTATATTTGTATAATTGCAATTATACTACAATTGTGTGCAATATCAAATCAAATCAAATATCTTTGGGAGTATCATTAGCAATACCGATGAAGGGTGGGATATAAGGCCCATACCTGAAACTACACGTGCCGGTGTAGGGTGAAGTGTGACTTGGAATGAAACTGAAATATCGACAAAATTGTGACTATTCCCCCAGAGTGGGATGAAACTAATACCTGTGAATTTAAAAAGAAAATCCAACTCACACGTCATACGTAGGAAGGAAGCTTAGGCGATTGGGTCATGATTGAACGCCATGTCGTACACATGGTGGTATTGTTCTAGGAATCATAAAAACTAGAAATTTAAAAACTGGAAATATGTTGTTGTGGTACATGTCTCTAAAGGGGATGACCTAGCCGATCGGGTCGTGATCGAACTCCATGCTAACAAAGACGGTGGTATAACTCCTATCGGTACTATTGATCTCCCAACCAAAAATTGTATATATTATTTTCATAAATTAGAAGATTTACGTGTTTCTAGTTGGATGCTAGTATACTGTTGACTTTGGCTCGCTGCTTTGTATTTTTCGTGCTTGTATGGTTATTCTATTCTGAAAGAGGACTTTTAGCCTTACATACTAATGTTATTCGACGTCACTAACGTCCCTTTTGCCAAGGGTGCTGTATCTTTTGATGATACAGGTTTTTCTACAGTGAGAGGTGTCGGCTAGTGATAGGAGCATTCTCTTCCCAGCAGACCTGGTGAGCCCCACTCTATCCAGGGGTCGTGTCATGTAACTTTTATTCACTTTTCATCATGTTTTGATGTATAGCCGGAGCTTTGTTGCCGGCATTTCCCTATTTCTCTTCTATTGTACATAGAGACTTCGTAGACTGTTTGTGGGTGGTGGTTGATGTTGGGCTTCGGGACCATAAATGTTAATATTTAACAAGCATGGTTTTCATTAAACTTGTAACTTGTAATATTTTGAAACTATGAATGAAGTCAATAATAGAAATGAAATGAAAGTTTCTAATGGAAGATTGTTAGTATTTTGATTAAATGGGATAACATCCCCTAATTATTCATGAACTAGTTTGGGTAGAATGAAACCTAGTATCTTGCTCAGTCGGGTTTACTCGGTTGAGCGCTGGTCATGCCCCTCGGTTTTGGGGCGTGATACAACTGTATCGTTGTTGCGGCGTGCAACCCGGTCCATTTATATCACTGTTGCAGCGTGCAACCTTATCTATTTATTACATTGTTGTGGCGTGCAACCCGATCCAAATATAACATTATTGCAGCGTGCAACCCGATCCAAGTATAACCTTGTTGTGGCGTGCAACAAAATCAAAATATAACATTGTTACAGCATGCAACCCGATCCAAATATACAGTCAACAACAATCATAACATGAGTCTCGGCAAGGGATCAATAATGAACTACACTATACCGGCAAGGGAATGGACAGTATAATTAAATACGTCCTGGCAAGGGAGAAACAACTATAACCAATCTTACTCCGACATCTACGTACCTCAGCTAATTCCAATTCTCAATCATAAGTAATCTCCACGAGAACACTTTAAATCCTTGCTCAATACCGAAAATCATCAATTTAAGCATCCCTAGTATTATTTAAGAACACAATAATTCGCAATTTCAGACTCTCCATCATGCTCGACACCAATGTATAGATACTCGTCATCATATATATACATCGTACTCAAAAAGAACTAAATAGCAAATAGGACACAACTCATAATCCCTCAATCTAAGGTTAGACCGAACACATACCTTGAACTTCAACGGCCAACTCAAGCCTCAAACACCGCTTTCCTTTTCGAATTTGGCTTCCAATCAATCGTATCTAGACATAATCGACTTAATAACATCAATAAATGCCAAATAATCCAATTCCAATGCTTGATTATAACTTTCCGATCATTCTTTCCAAAAATCAAAAAATCGACTCCGAGCCCGCTTGGTCAAAACACGAGGTTCGGACCAAAACCCGATCTACCATTCACACACGAGCCTGAATATATAGTTTGTTTTGAAATTCGACCAAAACAAGGTCAAATTCTCAAATAATCAAAAAGCTTTAACTCTATCCAAGTCCCTAATTTTCTACCCTTAGTCTCATGTTTTTGGCCTAAAAATCTAGTGGGTGTTGATAAAAATGGAAGAAAGCGAGCTTAGGATAAGGTTGTATCCGGTTCTGGTTCTGGGTCTATTTGGGTATGCGGTTCTGGTTCTGGCGGTTTCGGTTCTGGCGGTTCCGGTTCTGGCGGTTCCGGACCCGGAACCGCTACCATCCGTTTCCGGGTACCATCCGGTTCCGGTTCTGGCGGTTCCGGTTCCGGCGGTTCTGAAATTTTTTTTTTGGTTTAAATCAATATCTTCTATAGTAGTCAATAGTATATTGTAGAATATATTTTATATGGTCTACTATGATATCAGTATAGTATATATTGTGTTTGGTAATTAGTATATATTGTGTATAAGTAGTATATATTTTGTATATAAGTAGTATATTTGTATTTAAATAGTATATATTGTATATAAGTAGTGTATATTGTGTTGTAGTTAGTAATTAGTATAAATTGTATATAAGTAGTATATATTGATAAAAGAATGTTGTCATTAGTATATTGTGCTGTATGTTATATATTGTATGTTATATAAATATTCAAGGATTGAAATAGAAGTAAAGACAAAGAAATATTGAGACAAAAGATATTCAAGGATATGATAAAGAGCATATTTATTGACCAAAATGGCATATCTTTTTTAGTCTTCCTTCCCCCAATGGAATGAGCACAACATGGTACTAATACCACCATTAAAAGGAAAAAAACTAAAAGAAGACATGCCAATACAAGTTACATCATAATTTATGCATTATTTCTAACAAATCTCATAAAACCTTCAAGGTTTGGAGGTGGTTGTGTTGGCGGTGGTAGAAATGAAGCTTGTTCATCACCACTTCCGGGTGAAGTTGCTTCCTGAGCAAGTTCTGCTATCATTTCTTCATTGCACTCATCTATTTCTGGTTGTGATTCAGCTGGCCAAAGTTCCTTCTTTCTGCGCGGATTCAATCTCGAAAAAGCACTGATTTTTCCAAGCTGTCCCGCATCGACGCTCTGTGATCACCTATTTGTAGTCTTGCTTGACTAAAAGCGCTCTCTGATACAACGGTTGGCGCTTGAATCGACAGAACATCCCGAGCCATCCTTGCAAGAACGGGAAAATGCTTTTCCCTTGTCTTCCACCAATCCAAAAGGTCGAAAGAGCCGTCTTGATTCTCATTCTCTAGTCCCTGCGACAAATAAACTTAAAGCTCATTTAGATGGGAAATTTCATCTAAAATTATCCCTTTGAGTACCCCTGAACTCCGTCCACGATTTAAGAGCTGTTAAGCCAGCAGCTCTTTTAGACGACTGTGATGTAGACGAAGTAGGGGTTGGAATATTAGGCATAGCATGCTCTAACGCCTGTTTATAAGCATTATAAACAGTTTGAGCATTAACTTTAATTGATGCTTTCGCATCAGCTAGTGTAGCAATTTCTACTTCTGAAAGATCTAAAGATTGATAAATAGTAGAATACCAAAAGTTAGGACCTCCTAATTTCATAGTTGGATTTAACATAGTAGATACACCATATATAGGAGGGATTGGAAAAAAATATTTTTTAAACTTCTTTTTCATTTCAGTTATTGCAATTTCATAAATGTCCCATCCCTCGCTAAAATCAACAAACAAATTATCAAGTGCGGCAATATAAACTAAACAATTAGAAATAGTTGGATAATATTGGCCAGATAAAGCATTTGTAGCCACATGAAAATGTTCTAAAAAATCTAAAAGAATTTTAACGTTAGTCCAATCTTGTGTAGTTAGCATGTCATTATCGTCCTCACCACAATTGCGAGAATTATACGTAGCGTTAGTTGGGTTTCTATATTCGTACGCTACTACTAAACTTTCGTACATGTAATTCCACCTAGTCGGGCAAGGTTTAGGAACCTTTCTTTCTCTAAGGCCATATTCGTCACACTTTTTAAAATACTCTCTAAGTCTACTTCTACGGTTTGAATAAAATAGCCAATTAAGAGCCATTTAACCTTTTCAATTTCTAAGTTTAATATTCTCATACCATCACCAACAATTAAATGATAAATATGACATATACATCTAACATGGAAAATATTAGTAAAAGCACGATTAAGTGTTCTAGTTAGCATACCTATTGCACTAGTGTTGCTAAAAGCGTTATCCATAGAAATGGACATTATTTTATCACTAAAACAAAAATATCTGCATACATCTGAAACAGTGTTAGCAATAAACCTACCCATGTGCCGTGAATTAATTATCCTATATGCAATAATGCATTTTTGCATTGTCCGGTCTTCGCCAATCCAATGACTGGTTACGGTTAGATAATCACAATCATTATTACTTCTACCAATATCAGTTGTAATAGACATACAATTAGTTATATGGGTAAATAAATAGCGCAAGTATTGTTCATATTCATGCTTGTATTTATAAATATCGGCCTTAACTGTGGCGCGAGGCCAACCTTTATACGTAGGATTAAATACTCTTCTAATATAATGAATCCCTCCAGGATTAGAAGCAAAAGAATAAGGCAAACACATAACAGTAATCATTTTAGCTAATTCTTCACGATCCTTATTTGGATCGAAATATAATATACCTCCAGTGACTGTGTTTATTCCTGGTTGAACTAGATTTGAACCAGTACTTGGGTTAACTGTAGAATCAGCACTTGTCCTCCCCTCTTGTTGCGCTTTCAATTGCAAATATCTAGCCTTATCGCTAGTGTGTAATCTTATATGCTTAACTAAACTACCTGTGCCGCTATGATCTCCAGTATACCTATGAACAAGTAATTTCCCACAAGATTTACACTTTGCCTTATCTTGTTCTCTTAGTTGAATAAAAAATTGCCAAACTAATGATGTTTCTGTACGATTAGGAGGTTGTCTATTAAAAGTGGGAGTTTGTACGGGTGGGTGTGCCGGTTCATCACCTAAGTTATGAGCAGGACTAGTAGGTGTATCATCTAAATCTACTGGAGCTTGGGTTTCATCATCATCATCATCCTCATTTCCCTCTAAGATATGTGCATTAGGATAAAGAGCATTCATAATATCATCGTCTATTCTATCACCAACTGCTACATCATGTAGAAAATCAATATCGCTAAATTGAGAACACGGGTGATCACTATCAAGGATTCCGAAGGGTTCATTAGGATTTCTAGGTTGGCTACTACTTTGATCTTGCTTATCTTTTCTTGGTCGGGGAGCCGGGGGAGGGGTAGTATTTTGGCCACTACTTTCACCGGTTTTAGCTTTTCCTTTACCGAATATTTTTTTCAACGAAAATGCCATAATAATTATAATTAAGCAAACTAACAACACACAAAAATATTCTTAGCACGTAAGAGTTGAAACGAGTTTACCGGATTGACGAACAGCTTCTTGAAAATTGAAAATCGTTGAAATTGAACACTTGAAAACTTCAATTCAACAACTTCACAATGTTTCACGAATTTGCAACAACAAATTAAGCACTTGCACTAGAAAGATTGAAAGAGAGCTTGAGAGAGAGTGAGAGATATTGATGAATTGGTGAATAAAAATGAAAGAATGAGGGGGTATTTATAGTTGAGAAATGGGAAATAGTGTAATTATATAAAGTTTGGGGGCCAAATGGCTATTTTTAAACTTCCAAACGGCTACTTTTGAAAAAGAGCCGTTTGGAAATTATTTTAAATTTTTTTTCTACAAAATACTGTTACAGAACTGTTTGGAACCGCCAGAACCGCTCCGGTTCTGGCGGTTCCAACGGGTAGAACCGCCCCGCCACGGTTCCCGGGAACCGCCGGAACCGGAACCGCCGGAACCGGCAGAACCGCCAGGGTCACGGTTCCGGTTCGGAACCGCCAGATTTACAGCTTAGCTTAGGATTACATACCTATGAAATTATGGTGAAGTTCCTCTTTAAAAATCTCCCAAGAGGTGTGGAGACGATGAAGTTTATGAAAATGGTGGAATTCCCGTAATGTATTCTATTTTTGAACTTACAAATAACTGGGGGGAATTTGTTCTATGCATTCACAACAGTCTCATCGCGTTCGCAATGAGCTAGGCCTGATAGACCTTCGCGTTCATGAAAGAGGGCTCGCGTTCGCGGAGAGATAACTCCTCGAGCCTTCGCGTTAGCATCCAGGTGGCCGCGTTTGCATAGGTATAATACCGTTCCCCCTATCCAGGCTCATAAGCCTTCGCGTTCACGATGCCAGGCCCGCGTTCTCGAAGGGAAGACCCCCTCCTTCCAAAGCTTCACGTTTGCAACCTGGGTCTCGCGTTCACATAGAAAGAAATTTCCTTCAGCTGGAATAACTCATCGCGTTCGCGAGGGTCCTCCCGCGAAGGCGAAGAAGAAAATGTCAGAACACCAACAACTGAAAAAATGTAACTTTTGATGAGTTCAAAACCCTCTAAAACACATCTGAATCTCACTCGAGCCCTCGAGGCACCAAACGACACATAGTACTAACTCAAAAACATCATATGAACTTATCCGTGCAATCAAATCGCCAAAATAACCTCTTAAATTACAGATTAAACCTCAAAATCAATAAAATTTCTTAAAACTTCTTAAACCATCAAATTTTGTATTTAAGGTCTGAATCACTTCAAATGGATTCCGTTTCGTACCAAACTTTACCGACAAAAAGTATGAATCATATTGAACCTGTACCATGCTCTGGAATCATAATACGTGCTCGATACCAAAAATTTCACATAGCATTTCACTTTCAAAACCCTTTATATTTCTCAAAAAATAATTTCTTTTAAAAATTCATTTTTGGACTTGGGACCTCGAAATTTGATTCCTGGCATACGCCCAAGTCCTATATCTTTCCACGAACTCTCCTGGATCGTCAAATCACAGGTCCGAGTTCGTTTACTTAGAATGTTGAATGAAGTCAACTTAAATGCATTCTAAGCCAAAATTTCAATATTTTCATAGATTTTTCACATAATAGCTTTCCATCTATATGCCTGGACTGTGCACGCAAATTGAGGTGAAGCTAAAGGAGGTTTTAAGGCCTCAAAACGCAGAATTTATTTTAAAAAACAAGTTATGGCCTTTTGGATCATCATATTCTCCACCTTTAAAACAATTGTTCGTCCTTGAATGGACATAAGAAGGAAGTACCTGCGTCGGGGAAAAGATGGGGATAACAGGTTCGCATATCGGACTTGAACTCCCAGGTCGATACCTCAGCAGGTTGGCCTCTCTACTAAATATGAACAGAAGAAAAACTCTTTGACCTCAACTGACGAATCTGCCCATCTAGAATAGCTACCAGCTCCTCCTAGTAAGACAAGTCCTTGTCCTACTGGACAGTGCTGAAATCTAACACGTGGGATGAATCACCGTGATATTTCTAAAGCATGGAAACATGAAACACTAGATGCACAGCTGATAAGCTAGGCATCAATGCAAGTCTATAAGCCACCTCTCTCACTCGATCAAGAATCTCAAACGGGCTAATGAAACTGGGGCTAATCTTGACCTTCTTCCCAAATCTCATCACACCCTTCATATGTGATACTCGAAGCAATACCCGCTCACCGACCATGAAAGCCAAATCTCTATTTTGGTGGCCTTTTATTGGTTCTTGGCCGTATTCGATATTGAAGTTGTTTGATTTTTGTCCATAGTTGTTGACTTCACTTCTCTCTCCATTTCATTCTTGCTGAAAAATTCCAGATTGAGAGTCAAAGTTGTCCGATTTGATCTTTGTTTAGGAGAATTGTAGTTGTATTCATGGAGAAAAACTGAAGTTGAAAGATGGTGGAGAAAAATCTGAAAGAATGAGAAAGAAAAATAATACAAGGCGTATTTTATGGGTTAAGAGTAGGAGGAGACCAAAAATGGATATTTGATTATAAAAATTAAAAGATAGCTATGGAATATTATTTTTTAAAGTGGTATTTATTTAAAATAAATAAGGTATCAACCTTTGCTATATGAGGTAAAAATTTCTTGTTTTTAGTAGAAAGAATGTGATTGTGGCCTTAATGTTTAATGAAACTATTTTTCTCTAATAGTTTGAACGAGTATAACATTCCCTAATGGATTTTATAACTTAATTAATGTGGGCCAAAAAGTGTTAGATCGATCTATATTTACAGGGATTAGTTTATACCTATACAAAATTAGAAACTTTATTACAAAAAATATTTATGTTCACATAATTACCCAATCTACCCATGTTTAATCTACAAAATATATACATTTATTTAATCTAGAATACTTTCTGAATTAGCCTTCCTTTTTTAGAGGCATCTATACTGCACATTGAAACCGTACCAGTGATAATTGCATCGGTGGCCTCAGCTTCAGGTCTTCTTAGCATAACATAACATCGGGGTTGGGCCCACTACTGTAAACTGCATCCTTAGGATGGCCTCCACCTCTAGCGGTATGTCCTCCACCTCTTATACCTCTAGCCCTACCTCTTATCAGAACCTTGATCGCTCCCCTGAGCCAAAAACTATCTCAACTTTCCTAGCCACATTGGCTGCATCCTAAAAAATTAAATCTTGCTACCCATATCCTTTGCCATCTGCAGTCTAATAGGCTGAGCAAGTCACTGAATAAACCTCTTCACTCTCCCTCTCTTTCTCTCTCTAAAAATAAGGGCTGCCCTCATTTGTGCTTATAAAAGAGCATGCCCTTTACTTCATTCACAAGTTTGGAACCCCAAAAATTCCCTCTAAAGATACGCTCTCTCAGCTTCCACATATCTGAAATTGTACAGTCAGTTTCTCATATTCTAATTCTGAATTTCAAATTTCCTAAATCTTCCAAAACCAAACAAAACAAAAAATAGAAAAAAAATTACAAAACAAAAGTATTGTTTCGTACAGTTTTCTAGTTAATTTCTAAGTTTAGTTAAGTGAGTTGCATTTCTAGCTCAAACTTTGGTATTTGAAGTTCAGAGTTATCCATGGCTTGATTTTGGGTTCATACAAGCCAGCTTTCTAGGTTTGTAATTGCGAACCCTGGTCGCGATTGCGTTACCTGCAGCATGTAAATTCATAACTTAGATGCATTTCAATCATATTTCACACTCTTTTAAAACCAAAACATCCTAGGGCGATGTTTCAAAGGCAGCTTCTTCTCCAAATCGATTGTAAGTGATAAAATCTAACTAGTTTTCCTCAATTCTCGACATCTTTTCACATGATTTCCACTCAAAATAAATAGTTTTCATGGGGAAATTGAGTGCTTTGGGTAGAATCTAGGTTTTTTCAAATTTTGAGGATTTGGACCTCGATTTGAGGTCCTATTTCAAAATAAATTATGTATTTGAGTTCATGAGTGAATGGGTTTATTATGTATTTAGCCTATGGTATGATTTAAAAATTATTAACCGTTTTTTATTATTTTTTAAGAAAGATTTCAACATCATCTAAAATACATCTTTGGACCATGCCACATGAAAATGCACCCGCAATTCGAGACACATTATATTTAATGTTGTTGGGATTTGAATTTAGGTCACATAAAATGCACACCCGAGTTTAAGGAAGTAATTTTTAAATAACGCGCCTAAAGTAGCTACGCACTTTCGAGTTTGCGAGGACCATGAAAATTCAACTAAATGGCACATGTCGAATTCTAAGGATTAAAATTAATCAAGTGAGGGCCATAGGTTTTAGATTTTATTTGGCATGGCACGCCTCAATTTATTTCAAAAAGTTTTATTATTCGAAATTGTTATTATTGGGTTATATGAAATGCACCCCCGAATTTAGGATTACGTATCGTGACTATACTATTGGAACCGTATTCATAGCCACGATAATTTATTGATAGCACCTAAAGTATGCTACAATATTCATGAGTGATCTTTCTTTAAGATTTGAGATTATTGCAAAGTTAAATTATGGATATGGAATTATTGTTGTGGGTAAAATGTAGTAAATTAATTATGAAAGGCGGGCTGGCAGAACTCTGTGGCCCAAATCCAATATCTTCAGCACCCCAAAGCTCACTTTGTATATGGTCACAAATTATTTGTTTAAATAAATTGTTACCTTCCAAAGGAAAAAAATATATGTGGTAGAATAATAAATATTGAAAGCTCATTAATAGCCGTCTATATGGATTGAATTTAGTGACATGAAAAAATTCTGTGCTGACATATTTTTAAGAAAGAAAAAATAGCTCAAATAATTAGCTAAGAGAGAAAGAGAAGCCTGAAGGAATATAACTGCAGGAAAAATGATTCCAAAAAATAAATAAGAGAAAAAGTCATTAAAGGACAAAAATACACAACACTGCACATTAACATGAAAATATTGATCTACTCTACAAATAGCAAAGAAATACGAGTCGTATCCTTGGGTTCGATCCAGCAAGTGATTCCCTCCCCGAAAGAGAGATACTCGTTAGGTCATGAATGGAATGCGAGGAAGAGAGATAAGCAGTTGGCGGGGATCATCCACTCTTACTATACATGGGGATGCAAATATGTCAGAAGGATGCCAAAAAAAACTTGCCTATGTATCATCTACCAACTCAATTGCGATCAAATCAAATGGGTCACATTCTCAAAGAGTAAAAGGACGAACAAACCTTGTAGCTCAAAACGTAACACACACACGAAACAAAACCAGATCTATGGCATTTTATCGAAAATATGGATGAACAGGAATAGATATGTACCTGTACACAAATTTATATGTACAACAAGTTAATAGAACTGAGAAACAATGAATGGAGCTCAGCTAGGGTATTGTCGTGTTGAATATCAGCTTCAAAAACTTAAAGAGAATCCTTATATGATTTTCTCGTTGGCCCTCCTAATCCTCCCGTATACTTTTCTTCAATTTTCCTTGGAACAAATTTTGAAAAATGGGGAGGTCTGATGCTGCTTAGGTGCATTCCTTTTTTTTACAGAAAAATGGAGAAGTATTCGTTCAAGAAGAAGTAGGGCATCGTTCTTTGCTTCACCATTTTTTGACCAGGAAGAAAGAGTTTTTCTTAGGTGTGTTTTTATAGGTAAAAGAAAGGGTAAAGGGTAATGGGTATTTAGGTAGTAGTGTTGGAATTGGGTTGGGACAAAAAAATAATTTGGGCCTTTTGAAATTGGCCCAATTATAAAAGAATGAAGACCAAAATATGTTCTTCCTAATTTCATTTTCTTAATTTTTAGTTAAAAATCCTAGATTATCTAAAAGTGTGAAATTAAACTAATTAGTTAATTGTAAAATTTATAAAAACTACTTTATCCTAAATTAAAAGAAGAAAAAAAATCAATAAACGGAAAAAATGTAAAATGAAGCTTTTTTTTTTTTTGTGATTTTCGATTTTTTATAAACAAATAATTACTAATTAATCATAAAAATGTAAAGATAAATCCTAAATGCCATACACGATATTTTTTGTATTTTTAATGATTTAACTAAAACATAAGCATGCACAAAATGAAAAAAAAAATTAAAATTCAACAAAAATTCCCTAAATGGCAAATAATTACAAAAAATATATTTTTCTTGAGATTTTATAGGAGTATTTCGTATAGAGCAAAAATCACGTGCTTACAATAATGCATGTGTAGGAGGCAATATGCTCGTTTGGGTTGGTCGTTCCATTGTACAAAGGAATCTCATGCATGCAGAATTTTTAGGGATCGACTTTGGAGCCGCATTTGGAAGGAAAGTTCTTTGCGTGAATTCTTGGAATCCAAGCATTTTAGTATCAACGGTGCTCCCGAAATTTAGTCGACCCTAGAATTGTAGGTTTTTACCGTTCTTCTCCCATGATTCTATCCATTTTGTTAGCTCCTTGAGCATTTTTATGATCTCGGTGTTGGTCCCCAACTCGTTTCCATTCGACGTCTCTACCATTCGTTTGTTCCTGTGGGTGATTTTCCGGGACGGATCAGGTTTAATTCTGCTTGGTGCGTATCTTCGGTTATGTAACTGAGCTATCGCACATATGTTGAACCAATAACATTTAGAATATCATCCAAATTGATCTTGTCTTTTCTATTATTTTTGACTATTTTTCATTGTCGATTGGGCTCCACCACGGATTCTAATCTCGGGATCGGTAGGCAAATTCGTGTCTATAGCCACATCCGAGTTAGCATTCAATGGATGTCGATACCCAATTTTTTATATATATTTTAACTATGATAAATACCTCAAAATAGCATATATATGCATATATAAGAATGCCCAATGTTTTATTTATTTTTCCCATAATCTTTAAGGGTTTTAAATTTATTTATTTTTACCTTTTTGTTCGTAAAATCCCCAATAATTATTTTCAAAATTATTATTTCGATAATTTATCTATTGAGTTTCTATATTTATGCCAAAATATGGCTTAGGTAAATTTTATACATTTTTATAATTACATTTACTATTTATAAAGTTAAATTGCACATAATTGCGATATTAGCCCTTTTTAAGTTCTAATTATGTTTTATACACATAAAATTGGATCCTGTATTTTTAAATTACTAATTATGTATTCTAAATCATTTTTGGCACATTAAATTATTTTGTAAAACTATTTACTATTTTTATAAATTAAAAAGAAAAAAGTTGGCAATTTAAATTATAGGCAAAAGAGGCTTTCAATTATAGCCTAATCAAGGCCCCAATTTCCAGCCCAATTCTTTAATTAAAACCCGACCCATGCCTTTTAACCCATGCCCAAACCCGGAACTCCATCTGTCCTCTCTAATCTTGACCATTGATCTCCCAAATCAACGATCCACCTCTTTTCTTGCATTTTTTAACCCAACGACCCCCAAAACCCTACCCCATTTTTTCCATTTGAGCCGTCTTTGAATCCATTTCCCTCCAATTCTCTATGAAACCTAAACCTAACCATAACCGCCGCCACCTAAAACCAACCTAATCCCTTCGATCCTCACTCGCTTCGTTGGTTCCCAAGGTTGTTTGAGACATATACTTGTCTCCTACATCTCCTGATTGCTTGTTTTCGTGATTTCATGGAAGGATCTCGAAGTGATCTAGTCCAGACCTTGTTCAAAACTCTCCGAGAGTCTATCCATTGTCTTTCACGCTATTTTTCGGCCATTTATAGCTGTTCGAGTTGGATTCATGACTTTTCCGGCTAAAACTGGTAACATTCTAAAGTTTTCTCATGTTCTTAAGGTTTTTTGAAACCCTAGCACTTGATATTTTTTACCTTTCTTTTGATCTATCTTAGATCTTGGTGTATCCATGAGTTTTTTAACTGATTTTTCTTCATCTTTGCTATTTTTCAAAACCCTAAAGTCACTGTTGTTCGATTCTTCCAAGATCTTTCTAGATCTGAGATGATTCAAGTATTATCAAACTTTTTCCTATAAAATCTCATGTTTTTAACTAACTACTTCGATTTTAGTCATTCTTTTCTAAAGCTAGAGTATCTTGGAGTTCTTTTACGCATGTTCTAACTGATTTCATTACGATTAAACCTTTTCTCTCATTTGTTTTGATTGATTATTTGCTCTTACTGCTTTTAACTTGACTATGTTAAAAGTTTGTTCTTTTAAGATTTTCTTTACTTTGTTTCTGTAAATTTTCTTACTTTGCCTCTCGGAGTGTTAGCATGTTTTGTTTACTCTGTGTCTGTATGTTAGCTTGCTTACTTGAGTCCTAAGATTACCCCGCTTCGAATATGTTTTCCTGAATCTTTAGCCTATTATGTCTCTTTTGCATGACTGTGTTCACTTTATTTGTTAATCTTTTTTTCTATTTTTGTGACTATGCTTCAAATATGTTTTCTTGCTACATCTGTGGTCTTCTTCTATTTATTTGTTGAAAGTATAGAGTCATAACTCTCTTTTGATCAAGTTTGATGTCCTTAATCTGTGGTGATTTGAAATTTTCTTTCAATAAACCCTAAAAGCTTTACCGATTTGTTAAGATGATTGATTTCCTTACCTTATTTTGCTATGATACTTATTTTTCTACTAAGTTGTGTCCTTAATCAGGGTTTATGAATTTGGCCCTAGTCTATGCTTCTAAATCTTGACCCCGACCTTTCCACTTGATTTGATTAGTTACTTACCTTAATTAATTGCCCTTGACTTTCCTTCATTGCTACTGATTGACTCCTTAGTTTGAAAACCTTCTAAGCCTAGCCTTAATTACCTATTCTATACTGGTACTATTTATTGAAATATTTCCTTACTTGTTATACTCCAGCCATATGTGATTTCTTTCCTTACTTTTTATCTGCCCTTTTACCATTCATACTAAATTCCTTAATCAAAGGAAGATTCGAACCAATTTTTTTTATGTTGAGTTCCACAAGTATTGAAGAATAATTCTTGCTTTATTTGAACTAGTTTTCAAACCACTATATAAATCAATCTCTTTTACAGTCTTAAGACACGAACAATAAGTTCAGAACGCACACATACACTCAAAACTCTTTCTTCTTTTTTTTGCTACTTGTGTTATTGCTTGTCTAGCCGGCGAAAATCCAAGGCTAGGCTGTAGAACTCTACTTGCTTTACTTTTTCTGTACTTTACTTCCTTAACTGGTAGGTTCCTAGTTCAACTCTGAAACGCAACTCTATATGCTCCATTGTTTGTCAATCCCTGTCTCTTCTACATTGACTTAATGTCTCATGTTGTTTAATTGCACTTCTTGAGTGCATGTTTATGTCCCTCGACTAGTATGTCTCCCAATGTACTTGGTTAACACCAAGTCATGAATAATTATGTGTAATAGACCTGTGCATGACTACTCCCATACCCTGTCCATATATCTTGCACACCTAAGTCTGATGAAAAATATGTGCTTATCAGGAACTTGGCTGAGGAACTTAAGAAACTAACCAGTCGGATTCAGGGCATTGAGGGAAGCAAAGGAATCGAGGGACTGAACTATGAGGATCTTTGCATACAGCCTGATATTAAACTGCCTGAGGGGTACCAAGCTCCTAAGTTCGAAATGTTTGATGGTACGAGTGATCCAAGGGTCCATCTAAGGACATATTGCGACAAACTGGTCGGAGTAGGAAAAGATGAAAGGATCCGCATGAAGCTGTTAATGAGGAGTTTGACAGGAAATGTGTTATCTTGGTACAACGGCTAAGATCCTAATAAGTGGTCGAGCTGGTTAGTCATGGCATCTGACTTGATGGACAGGTTCACGTTTAATATGGCGAACGCGACAGACGTGTTCTATATCGAGAATCTAAAGAAGAAGCCCACGGAGACATTTCGCGAGTATGTTACTCGCTAGAGGTCCAAAGCTACTAAGGTCAGGCCCACCTTAGAAGAGGAGCAAATGAACAAGTTCTTTATCCGGGCTCAGGAATCGTAGAACTATGAATGGCTGATAATGATTGAACCACAAGTTCTCTGACATTATCAAATTAGGTGAAAGAATTGAAGAAGGTATTAAAAGTGGAATGGTTACAGATTTTGAAGCCTTGCAAGTTACGAATAAGGCTTTACAGTCTGGTGGTGTGCCCAAGAAAAGGTACATAGGCACTGTGATGCTTGCACAAAGCACCAAGTCTTCCCTTAAATACCAAGCTTATCCAATACATCCACTCATATACCAACTAACCCCAAATTACCAAGTACCCTCATACCAGGTGCCACCACCAACTTATCAGTCATCTCAACCACCTACATATCAACCTACTTCACCCAAATACTCCCAATCCGTTCATGTCTACCAAACCTATAATGCTCAACCATCCCAATACACGCCAAAATTTCCCTAGACCCTGTCCTAATTTTGATCGCAGACCTCAAAAATAATATACAGCCATCACTGAACCCATCGACCAGCTATATATGAGGCTCAAAGCTGCTGGTTATGTCACCCATGTCCCTACTACAACCCCTGAGACTCCTTCTCAGTGGGTTAACCCAATCAAGTCCTGTGCCTACCACTCCGACATGAAAGGGCACAACCATCGATGAATGTCGCTCCTTGAAAGACAAGATACAGTTATTGATTGATAACAAGATCATTGTGGCAAAGGAACCCGATCCAAACATCCGCAACAATCCTCTCCCAGACCATAAGGGTAGAGGTATCCACATGATTGAAGTAGAAGATAACTGGGATCCCGAAGGATCCATTGGGTTGATTGCAGAAGGTGATGACCCAAAGAAACCAACAATTACTCTCAACCCAATCATAGTCCAGATCCGATCGTCTGAGGACGCTGAGGTGAATATGTCTATACCTCTTGAATTTGAAGTACCGCCAACCGTGAAGACACCCACACCATTTGAGGTTGCAAATTTACCACCCAAGGCACATGTTCCATTCAAAGTGAGGATAGCCATGCCAATCCCAGTAGCGATGTAAACCATGCCAACATCCAATAAAAATGTTGTACCCTGGTACTTATAGCCGAGGCAAGAAGGAAAGGCAAGGTCGGGATTGAAGAAAATGTCACAGCACAGGGTATGACAAGAACTAGTAGAGTCTATACCCCTAAACATCTACCTGAATCAAGCAAGCAGGCCTCCAATCGGCTGGCCCTCATTGAGACAGGTCTGGACGACCTTTGGAGGAAAATACAGGCCAAGGAATATTAAATCATTGACCAGTTAAATAAGACGCCTGCATAAATATCCATCCTCTCTTTGCTACAAAATTCTAAGACACACAAGAATGCTCTGTTAAAGGTGCTAAGTGAAGCGTATGTACCAAGTAATGTTACTGGCGGGGAAATGGCTAATATGGTAGGACAAGTGTTGGAAACGATCACCTTTTATGAAACGAGCTGCCACCAGAAGGGCTAGACCATAACAAATCACTGCATATCAGCATGCAATACGAAGATTATTTCATCACCAGGATCCTTATCGATGGACGTTCCAGTCTTAATATTTGTCTGTTGGTAACACTCAAGAAATTGGGCAAAGGGCTGCATGAGATAATGGATGGAGCAATCAATTTGAAATCCTTTGATGGTTCTCAGAGGTCCACCATCGATGAGATTAGTCTATGCCTGCAGATGGTACCAACTTGGTTCGAGGTCAATTTCCAGGTGATAGATGTGCCAACATCTTACAACTTACTGCTAGGAAGACCATGGATTCATGCTGCTGGGGCCATAACATCAATGGTGCATCAGGAAGTAAAGTTTGAATGTATAACCAGGAAAGGATCATTCATGACGATGGTAGCAACCATATATACGATCTCCAGACCATTCCGGCGATCGGGGGAAGAAGGAAGCTGGACAGAGAAACTTACCACCACATCGAGCGGGTCAATGTTGTTGACAAAGACAAATGCTGGGATAGAAAATTGAGAGTATACTGAGTTGGAGTGGGTACAAACATTGCAAAGGGCTCTGCAAGAACCTCCAAGGAATCTCTAAACCCATAAAACTCAAGAAACATGGCACTACGTTCGGTTTGGGATATGAATACACATGGGAAGAATTAAATAGCTGGTCGCCACCATAGCGCGGTACTTACTACCCACTAGATCAGCTAATACCGTATCTTGAGCAGACTTTCCAACAGGCTGACATTATATATGGGTCAGAAGAAGAATAAACACTTGCATCAATGAAGAACTTGTTTCTAGAGGATAGTGATATAGACTGTTGTGTTATTCTCGGGGAGGAGGGGTAGAAAGGCCCTTCAATAAAGGCTTGTGATCAAAGGGGTACATCTCAAGAATTAGACTATGAGGACAACCAGAGCCCGACGAGCCTTGGGGTAGCAAGCTAAAACAAGCACTATTCAGTGTTTTATTTACTAAATGATTTTTATTTTGCATTTTTTCAATTTTCGCAATAAGATCTTCAATATTCAAAAATATTATTCAATCTATCAAAAGAATGTTCGATTTTTCTTATGAATTAATATTTATTGCTATTTTTTCCTCCTTACTTTACCAATACAACATTACTATTACTTATCTTGATGAACCAATGACTGTGGCCTGCAATGAGATAGCGCAACAAACGAACATTGATTCAGAGGAAGATGACATACCTGACGAGATGGTAAAAGAAGTTGAGAACTTTTAAAATAGACCTAAGTCCAACTTGGACGCGACCAAAATTGTCAACCTGGAAGCTGCCAAAAATGTCAAAGAAACACAAACCAGCATTTACCTATCACCATTAGAAAAGAAAGAATACACAGTTCTAAAAGAGTATGAGGATATAATCACCTGGTCATATAATAACGTGACTAGTATGAGTACGTCTATTGTGGCCCACAAACTGCCAACCGATCTAATGTGTCCACGGGTAAAATACAAAAGCTTAGAAAGTTCAAGATTGATATGAGTCTTAAAATTAAGGAAAGTCACCAAGAAGATCAAAGCTAAGGTCTCAGGGTAGTATAATACCTTACATAGTTAGCCAAAATTGTGCCAGTACAAAATAACGACAGGAAGGTTAGAATCTGTGCCGACTACCGGGATCTCAACCGGACAGTTCGAAAGACAACTTCCTTTGCCAAATATACACATCCCGATTGACAATTATGCCAAGCATGAGCTGCAAACATTCATAGATTGATTCGCTGGTTATCATCAGATCTGGATGGATGAGGAGGTTGTTCAGAAAAAGGCTTTCATTACGCCGTGGGGAGTGTATTGTTGTAAGATGATGAAATTTAGCCTGAAGAATGAAGGGGCCACTTACATGAGGGGCATGACTACCATCTTTCATAATATGAGACACAGGAAGATAGAGGTATACATGGATGATTTTACTATCAAATCCAAGAAGGACATAGACAATACAAAAGATTTGAGGAATTTCTTCAATAGACTGCGGAAGTACAACCTAAAACTAAACCCCTCAAAGTGTGCATTTGAGGTTCCTGCTGGGAAATTGCTTGGGTTTGTTGTGAGCTGCCGAGAAATAGAATTGGATCCATCAAAAGTCAAAGCCATTCAAGAACTACCACCGCCAAAGAACAAGAAGGATGTGACGAGTTTCTTGGGGAGACTTAACTACATCAACTGGTTCATAGCACAATCTACATTCATCTGTGAGCCAATCTTTAAGATGATAAGGAAGGACGCAGTCACTGAATGGATCGATGATTACCAAAAGGCCTTTGACAAAATCAAGGAGTACCTATCAACACCACTAGTCTTAGTCCCACCTGAGACAGGTAGACCTTTATTACTCTACCTCGCGGTGTAGGTGGATCTTTCGGCTGTGTTCTGGGCACCATGATGAAATAGGGAGAAAGAAACAAGACATTTACAATCTCAGTAAGAAATTTGCCCCGTATAAGGCCCGGTATTCTCTATTGGAACGTACTTGTTGTGCTTTGACTTAGGTAGCTCAGAAGTTGAGACATTAATTTTGGGCCTATACTACATATATTATATCGAGAATGGATCCCTTGAAGTACATCTTTCAGAAACCAATGCCCACTTGCAAATCCTATTGAGTCAATTTGAAATTGTATACGTGACTTAGAAAGCAGTCAAGGGAAATGCACTACAGATCACCTTGCTGAAAACCCCGTGGATGGAGGATACAAACCCCTAGAGACGTATTTTTCAGATGAAGAGGTATCATTCATAGAAGAAGACATTGTAGAACCCAATGATGGTTGGAGAATGTTCTTTGATGGAGTAAAAAACTTCATAGGAGTTGGCAAAGGAGTAACCTTATTAGAAACCAATCAGCACTACCCGTTGTCTCCAGAATTCAGGTTCCGCTACACCAACAATATGGCCGAGTATGAAGCTTGCATCTTAGGACTCAAAATGGCCATTGACGTGAACGTTCAAGAGATTCTAGTGATTGGATACATCAGGTACAAAGAGAATGGACGACAAAGAACTTAAAGATACTCTTGTATCTGCATCATGTACAGGAATTGAGAAAGAGGTTCACAAAGATGAAATTCCAGCATGTTCCCAGAGTCCTAATAAAGCAATATGGGATTCATTGATTCAACTCCTTTTGGAATTCAATGATTTATTTGCTTGGTCTTATAATGATATGCCTGGATTGAGTATGGATCTGGTGGTTCATAAGTTGCCCGCATACCCTGAATGCCCTCCGGTCCAACAAAAACAGAGAAAGTTCAAGCCTGATGTCAGTGATAAAATCAAAGAAGAGATCACAAAACGGCTAGAGGTGGGGGTGATCTGAGTCGTTCGATACACCACATGGCTGGCCAATGTGGTCTCGCTATCGAAGAAAGACGGAAACACTCAAGTGTGTGTGGATTATAGAGACTTAAACAAGGCGAGTCCCAAGTACAACTTCCCTCTACCCAACATCCAACATCCTTGTCGATAACTGTGCCAAATATGAGATTTAATACTTCGTATATTGCTACACAAGATACCACCAGCTGTTGATGGATGAGGAAGATGCTGAGAAAAACGCTTTCACCACACCTTGGGGAACTTATTTCTACAGAGTTATGCCTTTCGGATTGAAAAACATCGGGGAAATATACATGAGGGCCATGACCACCATTTTCCACGACATAATGCATCAAGAAATAAAAGTATATGTGGATGATGCAATTATCAAGTCCAAAACTCAGGGCGATCATGTAAAGGACTTGAGGAAGTTCTTCGAAAGGCTTCGCAAATATGATTTGAAATTGAATCCAGCCAAGTGTGCGTTTGGGGTCCCCTCAGGCAAACTTTTGGGGTTCATTGTCAGTTGAAGAGGTATCGAGTTGGATCCGACTAAGATAAAATCCATTCGAGATTTGCCTCCGCCAAAGACAAAAAAGGATGTAATGAGTCTATCGGGAAGATTGAATTACATCAGCTGATTCATCGCCCAGTTGACTTCCACATTCGAGCCCATATTCAAGCTATTGAAAAAGGATGCGGAAGTTAAATGGACTGTTGAGTGTCAAGAAGCTTTTGACAGAATCAAATAATACTTGTCCAATCCACCAGATTAGGTTCCGCTAGAACCAGGAAGGCCACTATTTCTCTATCTAACAGTCTTGGAAAGCTCTTTTGGTTGTATTATCGGGCAGCATGATGCCACGGGAAATAAAGAGCAAGCCATTTATTATCTAAGCAAAACGTTTACCAGTTACGAGGCTAAGTACACACTGCTAGAAAGAACTTGTTGCGCCTTGACGTGGGTGGCTCAGAAGTTAAGGAATTATCTGCAAGCTCATACCACTTACCTCATAACCAGGGTGGATCCACTAAGGTAGATATTCCAAAACCCAATGCCCACAGGGCGACTGGCCAAATGGCAAATCTTACTCACCGAGTTCAACATAGTTTATGTCACTTGTACTGCAATGAAGGCTCAAGCATTGGCAGATCATATGGCTGAGAACCCCGTTGATAATGAATATCAGCCTTTAAACACCTATTTCCCTGATGAAGAAGTCAATTTGGTGGAAGTAACTGCTGAAGACATACCCGTCTGGAAAATGTTCTTGAAGGAGCAGTAAACGCAAAAGGCGTAGAGATTGGGGCAATTTTAATCTCACCCACAGGTCAGCATTATCCAGCCACAGCCAAGCTCCGGTTCTTCTGCACCAATAATACAGTCGAATATGAGTCTTGCATCATGAGCATGAACATGGCCATTAACCAAAATGTTGAGGAATTCTTAATCATGGGAGATTCCGATCTGATCATCCGATAGGCTCAAGGAAAGTGGGAAACAAGAGACGTTAAGCTTATCCCATACAGACATCATGTGGAAGACCTCATCAAATGGTTCAAGTCGGTACAATTTAGGTACATTCCTCGCTGTCACAATGAGCTAGCAGACACACTCGCCACCTTGGTTTCCATGTTGCCTTACCCTGGAAACACCTACATAAATCCTCTGGAAATCCAAATCAAAGAAAGGCATGGGTATTGTAATGTGGACGAAGCAGAGTCGAGCACACAACCCTGGTATTATGACATCAAGATTTTCATAAAAACACAGGAGTATCCCGAGCAAACCACCGGGGAACAAAAGAAAACCATCCGACGGCATGCAAGCAATTTCTTCTTGAGCGGTGACACTTTGTATAAAACGACTCCGGATCTTAATATGCTGATATGTGTTGACACCGAGGAAGCCGGGAGAATTATGCATGAAGTACATGCGGGAGTGTATGGGGCCCATATGAACGGCTACGGACTCTTAAAGAAGATGCTCTAAGCGGGGTATTACTGGATGACCATAGAGAAAGATTGCTTCAGTTTCGTCCGGAAATGTCATCAATGTCAGGTGCAACGGTGATTTGATTCATGCACCGCCAAATGAATTGCATCCTATGTCAGCGCCCTGGCCATTTGCCGCATGGGTCATGGATGTCATTGGGCCGATTGAGCCAAAAGCCTCAAATGGACTCAGATTCATATTGGTCTCTACTGATTACTTCACAAAATGGGTTGAGGCTATCACTCTTAAGTCTGTCACCAAGAAGGCGGTGGTGGATTTTGTGCATTCCAACATCATTTATCGTTTTAGGATTCCCGCTATTATCATTACAGACAACGCAACTAATCTAAACAGTCGCATGATGGGAGAATTATGTGAACAATTCAAGATAACACATAGAAAATCCACTCCTTACCAGCCCAAAGCTAATGGTGCCGTCGAAACAGCTAACAAGAACATCAAGAAGATCTTAAGGAAAATGATTCAAAGCTCGAGGCAATGGCACGAAAAGTTGCCTTTCGCATTGATGGGATGTCGTAGAGTACGCACATTGGTAGGAGCAACTCCTTATTTGCTGGTCTATGGGACTGAAGCTTTCATACTCGCCGAGGTAGAAATCCCTTTACTCCAAGTGATTGTCGAAGCAAAAATTGAAGATGGTGAATAGGTTAATATTCGTTTGGAGCAGCTGGCATTAATTGATGAAAAACATATGGCTCCGGTGTGCCACGGGCAGTTGCATCAACAAAGAATGGCCCGCGCTTACAAAAAGAAAGTGCACCCTAGGAATTTCGACGTCGGGCAGCTAGTATTGAGGCGGATACTTCCTCACCATCAGGAAGCTAAAGGAAAATTCGCTCCAAACTGGAAAGGTCCATACATTATCAGAAAGATATTGCCTAAAGGAGCATTGCACCTGGGTAACGTTGAAGGAGACGAGCCCGAGGCAGCAGTAAATGCGGATGCAGTAAAAAGGTATTACGTTTAAACTCCCTACAGCAATGACCCCAGTTGATTGAAATGACGAAGGCTTTTTCTTTCCCGCTTCTACAAACACTATCGATCCCTTGCAAACCCTTTGAGCAGGTTACGTTTCTTTGATCACCCTTTTTGGAACCCGGAAATGGTTTTCAAAAAAAAAAAAGAAACAAGAAAAGAAAAGAAAAATGAAACAAGAAAAAAAAGAGAATATGAACAAATTAGTTTAGGAAAATTTCCTGAACTACGTCTGACTTGATTCTGAAAGGATACGTACGCAGCCTCACCCTGAGGTTCAGTCATATCAAAACAAAAACCCCATGTACCCAAGAAAACCAAAACTGGGGCGAAAATGTATTGGTTCGGTCACAAATCCGTCGGAATGGTTCCAAAGTTGTAGATTCCCGTCCAACTTCCTTTATTCAAAAATCCTAGTCCAAGTCCGTCTGATCAGTTGACCAACACAGAGACTTGAAAATCACCTTTGTTGGGATTCGGCACAACTAAAATTTTTGAGAGAAATAAAATGAGAGAGTCTTACCGGTGAAAACCTCCGGGCACCAGAAGACGACGGCAAGCAAAGAAAAACAAAATCAGAGAGTCCGTTTAGTGAAAACTCGCAAAAAGCGCTATCAGGCAATGGGGGAAGAGAAATAAGAGAGGCTTGGCGAAAACCCGAAAGGGTGCCGTCGGCCGAAAAGAGGAAATATTGCCGCTCAAGTCCGAATAAGTTTCTTTGGTTTTGGAAGAGTTGAAATCAGAAAGCAAAAATGGACCTGGGCCGAGTATTTAGTCCAAGAAGCATGTCGTTGTCATTTAAAGCCCGCTCATATTTCCAGATAAGTCCCCTCCTTTTCCTCCAAAAGGAACATACCTCTCTAAAATCAATGTTTCATTCCGTTCCACTTTAACTTTGACTCCCTAACCATTCCTTAAGAAAGGTAGCAGGGCTGGTCTCACGGGTTTCTCCTGGTAAGAACTAAAGGAATGCCCGTCATCGTCAAGCGTGCTTAGCCAATCCCGTTTGATCATGACGGCTAACTCCTTAAAGGGAGGGAAATAAAAGAAAGGAAATTCAAAATTAAAAAGTCCATGAAGGTGAAGCAAAATCGGAAGGTTTTAAGCCAAGCAGGACAATGGTTCTAATCAAAGGTCCCAAAGGCAAGCCCTGAAATCAAAATCGAGAAAGAACTCATAACCGAAGGTCTGGAAAGCAAAAACCAACCCAAAAGTGAGGACCCCCCGGCTAAGCTACGAGGCGAAGATCGAAATTCAAGGGTTCGTTCTCCGACAGAAAGGAAGCTAAAATCAAGCATAGCAAGGTCACAAACCCAATCACTGTTAAAACTAACAGTTTGTTTTGTTTTAAACTGAAATAGACGCAGGTGTAATCTCAAAAAAACAAAGGCAAACACAACCAAAGGAATGGCACAAGGACCAAGCATGGCGTTCCAGCAATAACAAAAGGGAAGTTTTCTTTTCACTCTTTCCTACAAATTCATAAATAAGCATGATGGCATGGGACTCCAATCCCTAGTTTCCCCTTGCAAAGCTTGTGGATTTCCTCGACATGACCCAAGGATTTCATTCCACCCCTCCAGCGTAGACCAAGAAATTTCCTTCTTTTGCTCCCCAACATAACCGAGGAAGTTCCTCTTTACATCTCCAGCATAACCTGAGGACACCTTTCTTCCCACTTTTACTCCCCAGCATACTGTAAAAGTTAACGCTCCTCTATCCTTAGCATAACCCAAGGGTTTTTTCCTTCTCTTCTCTATCCCCAGCATTGTCAAAATGATCTTTGTGGTCCTTCACTTCCTGGTAGCTCCCTAGCATAACCTAGGAGTTATTCTCTCAATCCCAGCATAACCCGTGGATTTCCCTAGCATAACCTAGGAATTCCCTTCCAGTCCCGGCATAACCCGTGGATCTCCCTAGAATAACCTAGGAATTCTCTTTCATGGCATAACCCATGGATTTCCCTAGCATAACCTAGGAATTCTCGTCCAATCCCGTTATAACCCGTGGATCTTCCTGGCATAACCCAGGAATTTTCATTCATCTCGGCATAACCCGTGGATCCCTCTGGCATAACCCAGTAGTTTTCATTCATCCCGGCATAACCCGTGGATCCCTCTGGCATAACCCAGGAATTTTCTTTTCATCCCGGAAAAACCCCCAGATTCCTCTGGCATAACCCAAAAATTTTCCATTCTTCCCGGCATAACCCGCGGATCTCCCTAGCATAACCTAGGAATTTTCTTTCGATTCCGGCATAACCCGTGGATTCCCCTGGCATAACCCAGCAATTTTCTTTTAATTCTGGCATAACCCGCGGATTCCCCTGGCATAACCCATGAATTTTCAATTCATACCGGCATAACCCCCGGATTCCCTTGGCATAACCCAGTAATTTTCTTTCAACCCCCGGCATAAACCGCGGATTCCCCTGGCATAACCCTGGAGTTTTCTTTCAATCCCGGCATAACCCGTGGATCCCCTGGCATAACCCAGGAATTTCTTCATAACCCATGGCACTCCTTCCATCCCCAGCAGGGACCTTTTCTTCCTATCCCGGCATAACCCGCTGATCTTTTCTCACCCCAGCATGGACTTTTTCATTTATATCCCGGCATAACCCGTGGATCCTCCTCCTATCCCTCGCAAGGACCCTTTTTATTTCCCAGCATAACTTGTCAAGCAGTCCAAGGATACGCAATCTTGACTTTCGTATCTTTCAATAAAGAAATAGTTTAGATTTGTGTTGCAAATAACTCTCGAAATTTTCCCAGTGAAAAATAGGGTAGAAATTTTCGTTCGTTTGTTTGTTTTGGTGTCCGAGCAGGTTTTACCTCAAGGCACAAGATTCGAGGTGACCGGAAACATGAGTCTCAATCCAGAATAAAGGAAAAGAAGAAAAGGACAAAAGAAGTGAATGCTGAAACATGCAAGGATATGGACAACTCAAAGTTTGATTCAAGTCACAAGCCTCGTATGTATCGCTCCAGTCCAATGCTGAAAAAAGAACCAGCATCCATAACTTACGAGCCTCAAGATTCAGATCGAGGTCTACAGCAAAATCAGCTAAGATTCAAGATCAAGCTCCTAGAGATTTATATCTAGGAATCTTGTAACCCGTAGTTGACTGGCCTAGCAAGCTTAGCTTTTGTTTTTCTTTTGTAATAAAGAGTCGGTAAGCGGTAGCAGCAACAACAACAACGAAATCACAGCCCATGGTTGTCCCAGCTACCAAAACTTCCAGAACTACACTGACCTGATTCCTTTATCGCCAAGGATATGTAGGCAACCTTTGAAGCAAGGTTCGGTTAGAAATTTTTTAAAAGGCTTCACACGGAGTATTCAGTCAGATGAAAATCGCTCATTTTGCTCACTTGTCTTTGCGCGAAAACTCTTCGTGTTTTCGAGCAAAGAGGGGCAGCTGTGAACATGCAATTTTTACCCTGTAAAGACGACTCGTACAGGACTCTCAAGCTTAGGATTTTTCCTTTTAAATATTTATTTTTAAGATTTAATTTTAGGATTTAATTGTGCGTGTTAGTGCGTTTTCATTAATGCATGCATAAAATCATAAAACATACAAAATTGCATAAGCATTTAGGATTTAATTTTATATTTTGCTAGATTAATTGGTAATTAGGTTTATTTTTTCAAATATAAAAGTCACAAAAAAATTAAGTGGCATTTCCGGTATTTTGCTAGATTTAATACAAAATGTACTTTTGTTTTCATTTTTTCTTAATGTTTATTGTTATATTTCTTATCCATATCTTCTTTTATATGAAATAGGGAAGTGTATTTACCTGGTGATCAAAAGCTATAGCATTGTTTTGACTTTGAAGTTGAATAGATTGATGATAAGACGTTTTTCCATACCTTAAACTATTCTGGCAAGTTGTTGTCTAGTTCAGTATGTGTACTACTTTTTATTTTTGTTGTTGTAGCAGTTCATTAATATGGTTAGTGCTAGTCATGTTTTCTTCCTCTCTTTTTTTGCAACACTTAAATATTATATTCCACTATCTTAGGAAGAATGCGAAATATGGAATTAATATGCCAATCAAAGTCATAACTACATATACGTTTTTTAATACAATCATTCAAAGAGTTTTCACAAAATTTGTAAAAGATGGGAAACAAGATCATTTGATTGATAGATCAGACGATATCATGGAGTACATGAAAGGGTTTAGGATGCATTGCAACACTCTATGACACCAGGTTGATCATGTGTTTTTTCCAATTAATTTGGCATAAAAGCGGCATTAGATATTGGGGTGTGTGTCCACAAGAGATGTTTTTACATATATGACTCGCTACGTAGTCGAAAGCACAAAAAAAGCTGTTCAAAAGGTGGCAGAGGCTTATGCTGTGTTGATCCCCCTATTTCTAGTTAGAATTGAAATTTTTAACCAAAGAAGTGACATTGTAGTAGAAAATGGTCTGCAGATGGGAAAGAAGTTGACTGATCCTTTTGAGATTGAACTGATTACAAATCTGCCAGCATAATAAAATTTGTAAGAATAGTAGTTTTTTACTTTGTTTTCCTAATTCATATTAACATTTTCAATTCTAATTGATTATTGTATTCTATTCATTTGTTTTATTTTAGAGATTGTGGAGTATATGTTGCTTGCTTTGCTGAGTATATTATTGTCACGACCCCAACCCCGGTTGTGATGGCGTCCAATACACTGCTAGGCAAGCCCGACCAACTCCATAACCTTAACCATTTTTATACAGTTCATGAATTAATTAGCACCGATATTACTAAGCCAAAATACTGAACAACTAAAATAAAATTAAAACATGTGGAATCCCAAGTGACAAAAACAACTACACAGCCCGAAGAATCCGGTGTCACAAGTCTGAGCCTCTAATATCTAAGTATCAATCTACTGCATATCGTTCTAGAGAAATACGGAAATAAAGCAAATAAGGTAGAAGGAAGATTAGGACTGCGGACGTCATGCAACTACCTTGATGCTCCTGAATAAACTGCTCGGTAGAGAAATCCTCACTCAGCCTTAGATGTACCTGGATCTGCATGCAAGGAGCAGGGAGTAATGTGAGTACTCCGACCCAGTGAGTAATAAACATAAATAACGGCTGAGAATAAGAAATCTTGAATATGCACAAGTAATTCTATAAATATAGCAACCTGGACCAGATAGTATTCAATCAGTAAGCCAATAACACCAATTGTGAAAATACTACAACAGATAAGTAAGTAACTGACATGCAATTATGAAATGCAACAAATAGTCTGCTACTCTCTAGTACCCGCTGCAGCGTGCAATCCGCTCCCTTTATTTATCGTCGACGGCACTCATTGCGGGTGTGCAGACTCCGGTAGGGGCCCCTTACGGTGCAAACGCAATATAAGCCATCTCGTGGCATCAACTAGGCCCCTCGACCTCATATCAATATCAATATAATATTATTGCAGTGCGCAGCTCTATCCCATGGTCTGTCCAGAATCACATAAGCCCCTTCGGGCACAATAATATAGAAATGTCCAGCCCAAACTTCATTAAAATATTAATTAAGTTTCAAGTTTGAGAAAATGTGGCTGAGTTTTCAAACAATATTGAATACTAGGACTGAGTTCAATAATATGTGAAATGGTAAGAAATCAGTAATAGCAATCCCTGAAGGATTCAATCAATTGGCACGAAGCCCAAATATAGCAATCAACTAAATTAAAATTCTAATAAGCGAATTTCAGTTAAATACACAATATATTCACCTACCGGGACGGACCAGGTCACAATCTCCAATGGTGCTCTACCCCACGCTCGCTACCGGCGTGCAAGTCACCTCAATATAGCACTACGATGTGTACATCCGAGGTTTCAAATCCTCTGGACATCATTTACATCTATTACTCACCTCAAGTCGGCCAAAATCCTAGCTCGTTATGCCCTTTCCTTTCAAATCGACCTCCTTGCACATCGAATCTGATCAAAACCACAATGAATACGTCACAATATGCTAAAGTAACAATACTCAATCAAAAATAATCGAAAAACATAAAAAATCCCAAAATTTGCAAAAACCCAAGCCTCCGTCTTGCTTCTCAAAAATCAGAAAATTTAATACCAATGAATACCTTATCTCTCCACGAGTCTATACATATAAAGAACACCAAAATCGGAGTCCAAATGACCCCTAGAATCCAAATTCGAATTATCAAAACTCAATCCTAGTTCTTCCCCTTTTTGCTAAATTTCCATGGATTTCAAGGTAAATTTCACAATAAAATTATGTTTTTAGTTCATAGGACTTACCTCCAGTCACTCCCAGTCAAAACCCTCTTCAATTCCCGTCCAAAAGCTCTCAAAGTTGCTCAAAAATGGTGGAAATAAGACTTGGTTCGCAAATGAAATATTCAATAAAGCCCTTCTGTCCAGACTTCTTTTCCTCTATGCCAATGCGAAGGACCCCTCGCGTTCGCGATGAACAAAATCTGCTACTGTCAAAAATACCGTTCGTGAATGTGTTTACACTTACGCGAACGTGAAGGTCTGAACCCCTAAGCCTATGCGAACGCGTACTCCTCCATGCGAACACGAAGGGCAATATCCCTGGGACCTATCTCCTTATATGCGAACGCGAACGCGATGACTCAACACCTGACCCTTTCACGATCGTGAAGCCCCAAATGCGAATGCGAAGGTCAAAATTCTGGTCCTTCAATTTCCTTTTACGCATTCGCGACTCAGCAATGCGAATGCGAAGACCAATTCTTCTGCAACAGTTGATTTGAAGTTTCTGCAATATTTTCCAAGTTTAAATCTTCCCGTTAGCCATCTGAAATCACCCCGAGGCCCTCAGAATATTAACCAAAAGCTCCAACACATCCTAAAACATCATTTGAACTTGTTCCAATCATCAAAACACATCAAACAACACTAAAATCATCAATTCTCACCGAATTCAAGCCTAAGTTCTTCAAAAATTTCCGAAACGCGCATTTGATAAAACACCCAACCAAAACACCTCTGAATGACCTAAAACTTGCACACATATCTTAAATCACCGACCCTCGGATCAAAACCTCACCTATCAATCGGAATTGGCCAAAATACTAGCTTTACCAATTCAAGCCTACTTCTACACCGGACCTCAAAAATTACTTCCGATCACACTCCTAAGTCATAAATCATCCTCTGACCTAAATGAATCATCGAAATTCACATCCGAGCCTAACACATAAGTCAACGTCCGGTTGAATTTTCCAAAATAAATCTTCCTTAAAGAGACTAAGTGTCTCATTTCGTACTAAAACCAATCCAAATCAACTAGTTCACACCTACAACACTGATAATAAAGCATAAAGAAGCGGAAAATGGGGAAAATGGGGCGGTAAATCACGTGACGACGGATCGGGTCGTTACAATTATTGAAGATCTTCCAATCCCTATTGCCAATTTTGATGTGGATGATCTTCGAGCTAGGTTTAGTATACTGTTGTAGAACTATGGGAGGCACAAGCAGTTGCATGGTGAATCAAGTGAATCTGAGGCTCCAGTAGCACCTAAAAATACTCGTGGAAAACACAAGAATTAGTATAGGTCTCTTTTTTGTTTTACTTAATCGTATCATGAAATCTTTTTTAATATTTTTTGGTGAAGTACGGTATTATTAGGAGTAAATGACTTTTGCTGATTCAAGACTGTAGAAATGCCTTTATAAGATATATCCAGCCGCTAATGTTTCTTTTGTCATATTTAATTATTTGGTTCAAAATATATGGTATAGATTTCTTCAAGTACATGGGGGTTATTCGTTTAGTTACGTCTCTTGATGCTGAGAATTTGCTGATTTTGTTTCTGCTTTCAGTTTGTTTTATATGGCTTTTCTTAGGCTTCTTCCATAAAGTTGTTGGTTTATTAGGAGTGCCTTTCGGAGGCAGAATTTTGTCAGCACTTGAAGTCAAGTCATTAGTGTAGAACATGGCTGTTACAGCAGCGTTGTTAGTTCCTACTAGTACTGCCATTGTAGTAGGAGGACCATTGTTAGTTCGCTGTAATACACCAGCACAACTTATTTTTGGAGGTGTATTTTTAAAGGAGTTACGATGTTTAAAAAGAGGAACTATTTTGTTATTTTGTTAAAGAACAGGGTGAGCATTGATTTGAATGGGACGAAATATTTTTAAAAAGTGAACTGATTTTGAAATTATATTGAGAGTAGTTGTTAGTTGTAGTTGAATCTAAGAAAATCTGTGCATAATTTGCGTCGCTGCACCAGTTGTATTCTGCAAAGATTTTAGTTCAGGTATATTAGTGCAGTAGAAGTATATACCAATCAGGTATATTGATATACCATCTGGGTATCACGTTGTATTTGAGTACCCTTTTTTCCTACAACAACTAGATGTAATACTGACATGAGTTGCAAAGCGTGCCATTGTGGGTATCACGTTGTATTTGGTGCACCATTTGTATTTATGTACATATTTTGTTTTTAACCATATTAGTGCAATACCACTATATACCAGCGGGTATACAAATATAACATTTAGGTATCACCTTCTATTAATGTACCCGATGATGTAAAATAATTGCATATAACTGGCTTTCAATTTGTTATACTTCAATACAGACATGAGATGCAAAGTATGCCCATTTTGTTAACAAAATATGTACAAATATTGCATTTGTGACACCACTTCTATTTCTGCACATATTTTGATACTAATAAGATATACAGATATACCAATAAGGTATACAGATATACCACTTGGGTATCACATATATATTTTAGCATATTTTTTCTTGTAGCAATTAGATGTAAATGCATCCCACCTTTATATACTAAATAGAAAATAAACACATTCTTATTGAAAATACAAGTAGCCATATAAATTTATTGCCAAAAAGTAATTTCCCAAAGAATCAACATACCAAATATGATGTTTAGTGTAAGAAATGCATTTTATTTCTTTGCAATTCAAATGCTATAATTCAACAATATATGAGTTCTACAAAAAAATTAAAGCATCATATCAATCTCTCTTTGGAATATTTCGGCATGTTCTCCAGTTGTGTCCTTTTCTCCCGCATAGTGAACATGTAACTGTATTTCCTTCCCAGCCTCTTTTGCCTCTCATCGTTTTAGGTCTTTCTGGTTTGATTTTTCCTATTGGTGACAGTACCACTTGCAAAGAGACATGTTCTAGAATTTTCCACGTTGTTTCATCAGGCAAAGGATTTACGGGTATCTCATATGTTTTCAGCAAGTAGTCTATGCTATAGTAATCCGAGCAATACTTGAATGAATCTATATGGAATTTTTTGTATAACTGCCATTGCATGTGGACATGGAATATCATCTAACTGAAACCTCCCAGAAGTGCAGTTTCTTTCATGTAGGCACACCATATTTCTTTTTTGGCCATCAATTACTAGATGTAAGAATTCAGTTGATGGCAACACCTAGTATAATTTTAAGTAAGAAAAGTCATTAGCTATATAAAGTAATAGTATTTTTTAAATAACAATATTCAGTTGTCTAGTAAAATCACTAATGTAAAAAGGTAAAAATATAGTATATGCAGTGTTATTATGATTTTGAAAATGCATACCGTCATCGTCTGTGATAAGATAATATTTTTTCATACTTTGCACCAATATTCTTAAATGATTCCAGTGCATCCTTCCGATTGGTGTAATTCCATTTTTAAATCAATGTTTTCATAAAGTCAAGAAAATTCACAATTGGGAGGTCTCTTGCGTGCTTAATTGCTGCATTTACTAATTCCGCAATATTCGATGTCATGGTCATGGTTCTATTTGCCTTGGAATGCGCTCGGACCATTTATCATATCCAATATCTATCAAGTATATTTTTACTCTACTATCAATAGCTTCTAACTCTGCCATATGCCTACTGAATTCTTCAACAGTGTATGCTCTTGCTAACGCAAAGTATACTTACCTGATTTGTTTTTGGCTCTTCCTGAGTTTATCTTTATGTTGTTCCACAGATGGAACATACATGCATAATGAGGAACTTCAGGATAGAAAATTGAAGTTGCTCTCCATATATCATCATGCATGTTTGATACAATGCACATTCCCCCTCTCTGTCCATAGATTTATCGGAACTGCACGAAGAACCACTCCCACGATGCATCACTTTCCAAATGAAGAATTGCATATGCGAGGGGTAGATTTTGTCCTGTAAACCCGAAGAACAAAATATAAATTACAACACACTATATTAATATAGCATTTCATATAGTAGTATAGTCATAGGTAGGTGTAGATGTGTAGCAATACAACAATATACTGTATTGGTATACTTGTATACCATACATGTATCATATAATATTTGAAAATCTTTTTTGTTTCTTTAACTGAATGTAGTTGGATTTTACTCAAAATATTAATTTAGTATTTTATATAGTAGTATAGTCATAGGTAGGTGCAGGTATGTAGCAAAATAATTATATACTATGTTGGTACACTAGTATACCATACCGGTATCAAATAATATTTGAAAATCTTTTTTGATTCTTTAACTGAATGTAAATTGGATTGTATTCTTACCCTCTGCATCTTTTGTAGAAGCCGTGCGTATGCTGCCTCTATATGTTGACTTTAAAAAAACTTTCATCAACTACAACTGTTGGCCTACAATAGACCTATTCTCTAATCGATGCATATATAGCTATGAATGTATACAAGAAGGTCCCATCTCCTTCAGTGCGTAGTCGTGTCACTGATCCTTGGTTAGCCTAACATATAAATATATGTTTGCATTTTCTTGTATGAATCACTTAATGTTCCTCTCAATAATTGCATTGCTTTTTATTTTGATATCCATGCTTGCATGTAGCTTAAGTCCATACCATGCTTTTTGGGTGTCCCTCTGGATATCTGTTGGTATATATATAGTTTTCGGGCTGCAACAAAAGCTGAGACAGCTTTCTTTTCTGAATAAAATCTCTTATCAGTTAAACAACTGTGGACATAATTGAAATCTTTCACTTTGAAAAGATTTGATGCTCGTAGGCTTGTTGCTTTAAGTCTCCAAGTGCATCTTTCATCCACGCATTCAAGGATATACCTGTTCATAATACAAATACAATTATGTATCGTGTTTTATTGATAAAAAGCATACACAAAAATCCGTACAATTATATAGGTGTACTCTATTGGTATACTTATATACTGTATCAGTATAATATTTTGCTGAAAAAAAATATAGACAAAGCAATACAATTCTATACTCACATAGTATACTGATTTAGCATATATATATATATATATATATATATATACACACACACTATATTGGTATTATGTTTTACTAATAATAACAAAGACAAACCAATACAGTTATATATTCGCATAGTATACTGATATAGCATACTTATATACTATACCAGTATCACATATAAAAAAATATAGACAAACAAATACAATTCCATACTCACATAGTATACTAATGTAGCATACTTATATACTATATAGGTATCACATAGTTATTTACTTGAAAACATGCAGACGAATCTTCTTGGGCATGATTTATGAACCCGATATTGACATTTTTCTCTAACGACATTCTGTTTCATAACAAGGGCCAGCATGTTCTGTCTTTGTAAATTTGTCTTTTTTCAATATTTTGATGAAATTGATCAGTTATGATGTTTGCATCATCAAGTTCTAATATGTCGTCATCTCCTTCTTGCACATCAAACGTAGTAATCATATTAGTGCTTTCAAATTGTTAAATTTCTGATGAAATTGGAGAAATATTGAAACTGGAGGTGTTTGCAGCTATAGTATTTTTAGCAAACGACATACACTGGGGAAGTGTTGTCATCCCTGTACTTGATTTTTTTAATTCCATATAAACACTAACACTCATATTGCTGAAAATTGTAATTGATGGATATCCTTGAGCAGCAGCATACTGAATAACTGTGTTACTGTCCTTTTGCAGTTGCTTTGCAATTTCTCTGAGAGGTTGTTCAAATTTCCAATAGGCCTTTATTAGAATTGCATCAACACGAAAATTTATGAAATTATTATTAGCAGCCTATTCTCCACTATGCAATAGCAGAATTGGTATATTTTTCATGATTCTCAAATTATAATCGCTTTTATTACAAAAATTTAATCTCAACAATGCAAATTTCAACAGTGTTGATGTCAAATATTAATTTCAACAACATATTTTTCAAAATCAAACCTCTAGATCTTCACATCTCCTAACCTAGACTAGAATTTTCAGCTAAAATTTAGAAGTTTAGCTTCGAAAACAACATTGAAATCATTATCTCAAAACAATAGCAAAATAAAAATACGAAAACAAGATGCGAATCAGCATCTTCGATCTGTTTTTTTAAACTTAGCGATCTTCAATTTAGGGAATGTCGACTAAAATATCAATTTTGTGCGTTGATTTTTTGAAATTTTGAGAAGCTTTTGTGCGCTGATTTTTTGAAATTTTGAGCAGCTTTTGTGTGCTGATTTTCTAAAATTTTGAGCAACTTTTGGGTTTTTAATTTTTTATAGGTAGGGCATTAAGCGTGAGGTAGTTATTTTGATATTCACTTATTAAATGGGTAGGAGATTGAAATTATTTAGTGGATAGAATTCTTTTATGGGTAAAGCAAGGTAAATAGTTTTATGTTTATAGATACTCTTATATTTTTCCCTTAAAATATGGCACAAATATAAAGTACGACGGAAAATCCCCCAAAATTTCCTAAATTAATTGGTAAACAGTTGCCCAAACAGGGCCACATAAAAAAGTAGAAAGGACTTCATGGTCTTAGCCCATCATAAAAATTAGGCCAACCCCTTAAAGGGTTCAAATCGAGATTGTTACATAAATAACTGATCAGATTTAATATTTATTTTTCCTAGTCGGTATATATAAATTATATATTAATTGTATACATTATGCATATATTATACATAAGTTACACATACAAAATTATACATATGCCGATTATTTAAAATTAGATTAGGTGTGCGGCTATTATAGTTAATTTTAGAAAATTATATTGTTACTTTCTATGCAATTATAGATTTTTTCGCCCCACTTGCCTCATAGGCAGAAATTCAATAGTAAATAGGGTTGTCTCTTACTTTCCTTATGGGTAACACTTTTGACCTTTGATCTTGAAGCATTGTTCATTGGGCAAGCGGGAGTGAAACAATCAAGCCAGTCATTTTCAAGGTCATTGGTTGTAAGTATCTGTACATTAAATGGAGAGAAGATACAATTATCGTCAATTTTGGTAGCCATACTAATATAATTAATGTCGTTGTTGGTTATTGTTTATCCGTTATTCTAGATTCTCAGATTTTAGTTCCTTTCTATAAATAGCCAGTAATTTACATCCGTTTTTAAAAATTGCAATTGTCATAGGGCATTAACTGAACTTGTGTAATTGAACTCCACAAGATTCAAGTAAAAAGGAAAAAGAAATTTTAAGAGATAAAACTACCAATGATGTTCTCCCAACTTATGAAGGTTTAAGAGTGCGATAGGTCTTTAAGAAATCATATGATATATTATACGGCATGCGTATTGCCTAATACAAGTACAAGTATCTCCACTGCAATAGAAATGAACAACGATGAAAATGTCAGTAAATTGGACTTCTCTACATTTTGGTTGATCGTCAACTTTAAGAATTTTTAAAGTCGCGTTCATATCATGTTATCCTCATTTCTTAAGCAATTTCCTCCCTCATGCTAGTATGAAAACTGAAAAATATGGATCAAGTCAACATTGACTCACTTGTAATAACAAAACCATACGTGCAAGCTCTGATCTGCAGAACTCCCATATAGTCTTCTGGAAGTTTCTATGAGAAGATGAGAGAAGGAGTAGAAAGAGTAGATGAACGAAGAAATGTTTTGCGTAGAAAATGAACCTTTATCTTATTTTTGCAGCTGTATAAGTATATATACATGTTGACCAATTGACTAAACTAATTACTAACTAAGCTACTAACTATCTAAATAAGCTAGGCATAAGCTAACTAAGTAATACAACACAATAAAGAATGTACAAACAATAATTATACTCAATACCCCCGCTCAAGTTGGAGGTGAGGTCTTCACAACTAACTTGCCTAGGACAGCTGAATGTTTGACTCCTGTGAGGGCTTTGGTGAGGATATCAGCTAGCTGATTGTGAATACTTACATGGTGAAGAGAGCTAAGGCCTTCTTGTAGCTTGTTCCTCACAATATGGCAGTCAACTTCAATGTGTTTGGTTCTTTCGTGAAATACTGAATTGTGGGCAATATCTATAGAAGATTAACTGGCACAAAACACATGAATGGGTCCTGACTGGGCAGAGTAAGCTCTACAAATAGCCTGCACAACCACACCAACTCCCAAACTACCTTCCCGAGGGATCTGTACTCTACTTCAGCTGAGGATAGGGAAATAGTCTGCTGCTTCTTAGACTTCCAACTAATAGGACTGTCTCCTACTAGAACAATGTACCCAGTGACAAATCTCCTAGAATCTGGGCAGGCTAAGAGTCTGAGTCACTGTGACAACCCGGCCGGTCGTTTTCAGAATTTACACCCCGATCCCCCATTAACTGCTTCCCCTAAGTTTGTTTCTGCTATTTTGGTTTGCCGGGACGTTCAGTGTTAGGTTTTGGAGAGCTTTTGGGACGTTTAGTCCCTAAATGAGAGCTTAAGCGTTGGAAAGAGGCCAGAATCGGAACAGTATGAAGAAGATCTCAGAATACAAATCTAATCGTTTCGTTAGCTCCATAGGTGATTTCGGGGTTGGGAGCGTGTTCGGAATAAATTTTGGAAGTCCGTAGCTCATTTAAGCTTGAAATGTCGAAGTATGAAATTTTGATGTTTCTGGTCCGATAGTGAGTTTTTGATCCTAGGGTCGGAATGGAATTATGGAAGTGGCAATAGCTCCATCATGTCACTTGGGATATATGTGCAAAATTTCAGGTATTCGGACATGTTTTGATTAGGTTTTTAATCGAAAATGTATTTTGATGGAATTTGACGTTCTTAGGATCAAATTCTTGATTTATTCGAGTTTTCGGCATTGTTTTAGGTGGTTTAAAAATTGGTAAAAGTTTAAATGAGGTTTAGGTGTTATTGGTACTTTCAGTTGAAGTGTCGGGGCCCTCAGGATAATTTCGGGTGGTTAAAAGGAAGATTGGAGATGTGTTGTAGCGGCTGAACCATTGCTGCTTCTGGTATTTTTGCATCTGTAGCTTGGGAACCGAAATGTGGCGCCGCAGAAGTAGCTAAATGGCCGCAGAAACGGCTTTGCTCCATTCCCCCAGAAACCGCATAAGCGGTGCCATTCCTGCAGAAGTGGCTTAGGCATCGCAGAAGCGGCTCAGGCATCTCAGATGCAGGATCCTGTGATTCTTTAATTTTCGCAGAAGCGGCTCTTGTTCCACATAAGCGGGACCGCAGATGCGGTCCTTTGCCTGCAGAAGCGGAAATCCCTATTCAGAAATAGAGATTTCGAGGGTTAGTTTTCAAAAGATAGAAAAAATCAAATTGAGCTCGGGAGAGAGTGATTTGGAGAGGGTTTTGAAGAGAAGATCATTGAGTAACTTTTTCTTTATCCTTGTTAGTTATATTCCATCATTATATAGTTAAATCCTTCATTAAAATTCGAATTGAGGATCAAAAATTAGAAAAACATTGGGTAAAGTTTCATAGGCTGTGAGTGGGTGTTTTACCTCCGATTTGGGAGATTTTTATATGGTTACACTCATGAAACTACGAGAGTTCTAAAAAAAATTATCCGATTCCAAGATGTTGGGCTGAGGGGCGTTTTGGTCATTTTATCTAATTTCGTGTCTCATCTTTTAATTAAATAGTATAATGTATTGCTTGAGATGTGATTTTCGATATGTAATTGAATTTAATAGATTTGGGCCATTTAGAGTCCGATACTCGTGGCAAAAGTATGATTTCAAGTTGAAGTTGGAGCCGGTTTGAAGTTAGTGGCATGTCTTACCGTGTATGGGGGACCTTTCCCCTATGATATGTTATTTGGTAATTGAGTACCTTATACATGAGGTGACGAGTGCGTAGTCGAGCTAATCGTTGAAAAATCCATTTTTTACTTAAGAGATTGAGACTAAGTTTCTTTCGTATTTACTTTATCTTACTTGCAATTATAAACTGTGTTAGATTAGAAATACATGTTTAGTTGATTTAACTTGCCTACTTGCTTAAATTGCCTTAGCTAGACTATGTGAGACATGTTAGGCTAGAACTATCTGTTGTTAGTATTGTTGTACTTTATTCATGAATATTCTCTGATTATGGTTGCATATTTATATTTGGGACTACGGGTTAGATTCTCGGGAGATCCCCCTACATATTTATATTTGGGACTACGGGTTAGATTCTCGAGAGATCCCCCTCTATATTTATATTTGGGACTACAGGACAGTATCTTGGGAGATCACCCTGTATATTTACTTTGGGACTACGGATTAGATTCTCAAGAGATCCCCCTGTATATTTATATGTGGGACTACAGGACGGTATCTTGGGAGACCCCCCTGCATATTTACTTTGGGACTACAGGTAAGATTCCCGGGAGATCCCCCTGCATATTTATATTTCGGACTACAGGACGGTATCCTGGGAGATCCTCGTTATTGGTATTGACATGGAAATGGACTATAGGATGGTATCCTAGGAGATCCTAATTATTGGTATTGATATGGAAATGGACTACATGGCGGTATTCTGGGAAATCCTCGTTGTTGGTATTGACATGAAAATGGACTACAGGATGGCATCCTGGGAGATCCTCGTAATTTTTTCTGATATTGAGCTATTTTACACTGTGTTATTTTATCCTCGGTGTGTTGATTGTTGTTGTGTAAACTGACTTACTTCACAGTTGTATTCCATTATATTGTTTAATCTTAATAGGGCCCTAACATTCCTCGTCACTAGCCGACCGATGTTAGGCTTGGCACTCACTGAATACTACTGTGGTGTAGTCATGCCCTTTCTACGCATACTTTTCCTGTGCAGATCTAGATACCTCCACTCAGGTGTACTATCCTCGAGGCGGAGAGATCTAACGGAGACTTCGAGGTATATTTGCCACGTCCGCGGACCAGGAGTCTCTATTCTGTTCCAGCTTTAGTAGTTATTCTACCCTTTTGTTTTAGTTGTTTAGACATTTTGGAATTAGTGCAGTATATTACATATCTATTAGCATGTGGTTCCTGTGAGTATTCAGGTTTTGGGATGAGATTGTAGACTTCCGCATTTTATTTTTGAGTTGTATATGCCAAGTGACACTTATATATCGTTTTCTTCTAGTTTTGCTTAATTTAATTAAATGTTCCGTAAGTTATATTAAATTTCCGCATTGTTAGGCTTACCTAGTTGTAGGAACTAGGTAACATCACGACATGTTCATGAAGGGTGAACTAGGATCGCTACAAGTTGGTACCAGAGCTCTAGGTTTATAGGAGTCATGGAACACAGACCGATTTATTAGAGTCTCGATGATCGGTACGGATACATCTATACTTATCTACGAGAGGCTATGTAACTGTTTAGGAAAAATCTTCAGTTCATTGATTTCAATGTCATGCGATATTTTTTGACATCAGATCTAAACTTCTATCTTCTATTCTCTCACAGATGGTGAGGACACACATTACTCGGGATGATCAAGCACATGTGCCCCCTACTGCAGCTGTCAGAGGCCGAGGCCGGTGCAGAGGTCGAGAACACGCACGTGGTGCAGCAAGAGCACCTGCGCAGCTGCCGCCGAGGCACCACCAGCAGATCTAGCCGGAGCCCAGGCACCTGGCATGCCTACTGGTGCCACTACTACTCCAACCCTTTAGGAGACGTTAGCTCAGTTCATGTCTATGTACACTAAGTTGGCTCAGGTAGGGTTGCTTCCCCTTGCTGCAGCCACATCCCAGGCCAGGGGAGGAGCATAGACTCCCACCATCTGTACTCCTGAGTAGCGAGTGCAGGTTGAGGAGGTCCCAGAGATCATTCGTGTTCCGCATGCAGTTCCAGTTTAACCCATGGATGGGCCAGCTGCTTCTGAGGACGAGCCACAGAGGATGGAGAGGTTCAAGAAGTATGATCCTCCGATTTTCAACGGATTAGTGACAGATGATGCCTTGGGATTTCTAGAGGAATGCTACCGTATTATTCTCTCTATTGGCATAGTAGAGTCTAACAGGGTTTCTTTTACTGCTTTTCAACTTTGGGGAGCCGCCTATGATTAGTGGCGCACTTATGAGATAGATCATCCAGTTGAGGTTGCTTCACTGACTTGGACCCAGTTCTCCAAGATGTTTATGAGAGAGTTTGTCCCCCAGAGTCTCAGGGATGCATGGCACACCAAGTTTGAGCATTTGTGCCAGGGTGCTCTGACCGTTTCGAAGTATGTTATCCGTTATACCAGATTCGCCAGGCATGCACCGACTTTGGTTGCAATGGTCCGCGAGAGAGTTTGTAGGTTCATTGAGGTCTTATCCCACCTATCAGATCTAGCATGGCTCCGGAGTTGGAGATGGACATTCCTTATCAGCAGAAAGTGAGCATTGCTAAGAGGAACGAGAGTATGCATGTTATGGGGCAAGAGGAAAGAGAGGCCAAGAGGTCTCGAGAGTCGAGCCACTATTCTAGTGCTCGTGCCCCAACATCAGGTTGACATGGTAGAGGTTTTGTGGGAAATCCCGTTCATTCAGCTCTTCCAGTAGCCAGCAGTGCTCCAGCTTTGCCTATACCTCAAGAGCCTTACTATGTACCTCTAGTTTCTAGCGCGTCTCTTGCGTGGGGTGTATCTAGAGGTTAGTCCAGCAGACCTAGCCCTAGTCAGTCACAACAACCGCGCCCTCCCAAATCTTGGTTCGAGTATGGTGATTCAAGCCATGTGCTAAGGGACTATCCCAGACTTGGTAAGGGTGCATCTTCGTAGACTGCTCAGCCACAGCATGCCCCGCAGAGCTTTCAGGCTATGTTTAGAGCCCTAGTTGCCGACCCACCTGCTCTTCTAGCTAAAGGTAGAGGCCGAGGAGGTAGAGTAAGCCCTCGAGAGGGAGGCTAGGCCATATATTATGCCCTTTCTTCTCGTGCCGATGTTGTTGCCTCCGATTCTGTTACCACAGGTAATATATTGGCTTGCCATAGAGAGGCATCGGTTCTATTCGATCCAAGCTCTACTTATTCTTATGTGTCTTCTTACTTTTCTCCGCTTTTGGGTGTGTCTCGGGATTCTTTGAGTGCCCCCGTTTATATTTCTACTCTTGTGGGGGATTCCCTTGTTTGGATCATGTTTATCGGTCATGCTTAGTTACTATTCATGGTTTTGAGACCAGGGCAGATTTATTGTTACTCAACATGGTTGATTTTGATATTATCTTTGGCATGGACTGGATGTCGCCCCATTATGCTATTTTTGATTGTCACGCCAAGATCGTGACGCTGGCCATGCCAGGTATTCCACGTATTGAGTGAATTGGCACTTTTGATCACACTCCTAGTAGAGTTATCTCTTTCCTTAAAGCTCAGTGTATGTTTGAGAAGGTACTCCTTCTGTTGATTCAATCCCAATGGTACGAGAATATCCCGATGTATTTCCAGCTGATCTTCCGGGCATGCCGCCTGATAGAGATATTGATTTTCGCATTGATTTGTTGCCGGACACTCAGCATATTCCCATTCCTCAATATCATATGGCTCCTCCTGAGTTGAAGGAGTTGAAGGACCAGTTAAAGGAATTGCTAGATAAGGGTTTTATTCGACCCAGTATTTCACCGTGGGGTGCTCATGTCTTGTTTGTGAAGAAAAACGATGGTTCCATGTGTATTTTTATTGATTATTTCCAGTTGAACAAGGTTACAGTGAAGAACCGTTATCCTTTGCCTCGTATTAATGATCTATTTGACAAGCTTCAGGGCAAACGTGTGTTTTCCAAGATTGAATTGCGCTAAGGTTACCATCAGTGGAAGATTCAGGAGCCAGACATCCCGAAGACTGCCTTTAGGACTTGTTATGGCCATTACGAGTTCCTTGTTATGTCATTTGGGCTGACCAATGCCCCAACCGCTTTTATGTATTTGATGCACATTCTATTAAAGCCATATCTCGACTCATTCATTATTGTTTTAATCAATGATATTCTGGTGTATTCCCGGAGTCAGGAAGATTATGAGCAGCACCCGAGGACTGTGCTTCAGACCCTGAGGGAGAAGAAGTTATATGCGAAGTTCTCAAAATGTGAGTTTTGGTTGGATTCAGTGGCATCCTTAGGCCATGTGGTTTCGAGCGAGGGCATTCGGGTACATCCAAGGAAGATAGAGGTCGTGCAGAGTTTGCCCAGACACTCCTCAGTCACAGAGATTCGCAATTTTCTTGGCTTGGCGGGTTATTACCGCCATTTTGTGGAGTGGTTTTCATCGATTGCAGCCCCTATGACTAGATTGACCCAGAAAGGTACCCCATTTCAATTGACAGGGGAGTGTGAGGAGATCTTTCAGAAGCTTAAGACAGCTTTCACTACAGCCCCTATTTTGATATTGCCTACTGGTTCGGGGACTTATGTAGTTTATTGTGATGCCTCACGGGTTAGCCTTGGAGTAGTGTTGATGCAAGACAATAGGGTGATTTCCTACGCGTCCAGACAGTTGAAGACACATGAGAATAATTACCCTATTCACGACCTTGAGTTAGTTGCTATTGTTCATTCCTTAAAGATCTGGCATCATTATTTATACGGTGTGCCTTGTGAGATTTATACTAACCGTCAGAGTTTGCAGCACTTGTTCAAGCAAAAGAATCTAAATTTGCACCAGAGGAGGTGGTTAGAGTTGCTGAAAGATTATGATATTACTATTTTGTATCACCGGGGCAAGGCCAATGTGGTAGCAGATGCCTTGAGTCACCAGGCGGAGAGTTTGGCTTATTTACCAGCTTCAGAGAGGTCTATGGCAATGGATGTTCAGGCCTTAGCTAGTCAGTTTGTGAGATTGGATCTTTCGGATCCCAGTCGGGTCCTAACTTGTATGGTTTCTTGGTCTTTATTATTCGATATTATCAAGGTGCGGCAGTATGATGACCCTCATTTACTTGTCCTTAAGGACACAGTTCAGCACGGTACTGCCAGAGAGGTGACCATTGGAGATAACGGGGTATTGAGGATGCAGGGTTCGATTTGTGTGCCCAATGTTGATGGGCTTCAGGAGTTGATTTTAGCAGAGGCTTATAGTTCACGGTATTCCATCCATCCAGGTGCCGCGAAGAAGTATTAGGACTTGAGATAGCACTATTGGTGGAGGCGGATGAAGAAGGATATAGTTGGATATATAGCTAGATGCCTCAATTGTCACAAGGTAAAATATGAGCAGTAGAGACCAAGTGGGTTGCTTCAGCAAATAGAAATTAAAAAGTGGAAATGGGAAAGGATCACCATGGATTTTGTAGTTAGTCTCCCTCAGACTGCGAAGAAGTTTGATTCCATTAGGGTAATTGTGAATCGGCTGAGCAAGTCCGCTCATTTTATCCCTATGTGTACGACTTATTCATCGGAGCGGTTGGCGGAGATTCATATACGGGAGATTGTTCATTTGCATGGTATTCCAGTTTCTATCATTTCGGACAGAGGTACTCATTTCACATCACATTTCTGGAAAGCCGTTCAGCAGGAGTTGGGTACTCGAGTGGAGCTGAGCACAGCAATTTCACCCCCAGACGGACGGACAGTTCGAGCGCACTATATAGATTCTCGAGGATATGCTCCGTGCATGTGTAATTGATTTTGGAGGGTCTTGGGATCAGTTTGTGCCATTGGCGGAGTTTGCTTACAACAATAGCTATCAGTCCAGCATACAGATGGCGCCATATGAGGCTTTATGTGGTAGGAGGTGTAAGTCCCTACTAGGTTGGTTTGGCCCGGGTGAGGCCCAACTATTGGGTACAGAGTTGGTTCAAAATGAATTGGAGAAGGTTAATGTGATTCAGGATAGACTCCGGACAGCCCAATCCAGACAAAAGAGTTACACGAACATGAAGGTTTGTGATGTATCATATATGGTCGGAGAACGGGTTCTGCTTTAGATTCGCCTATAAAGGGCGTTATGAGGTTTGGAAAGAAAGTGAAGTTGAGTCTGAGGTTTATTGGCCCTTTTGAGATTTTGAGGTGAGTTGGGGAGGGAGGTTGCTTATGAGCTTGCCTTACCCCCCTGTTTGGCAGGGGTTCAGCTGATATTTCATATTTCGATGCTCCGGAGATATCATGGTGACTGATCGCATGTGTTGGATTTCAGCTCAGTCCAGTTGAACAATGAACTATCCTATGTTGAGGAGCCAGTGGCTATTTGGATAGGCAGGCCAGAAAGTTGAGGTCAAAGAACATCGCTTCAGTAAAGGTTCAGTGGCGGGGTCAGCCGGCCAAGGAGGCGACTTGGGAGACTAAGCGGGATATGTGTAGCTGATACCCTCATATTTTCACTACTCAAGGTATGTTCTCTAGGCTCAAATGTTTAAGTGTAGGAGGATGTGACGATCCGATCGGTCATTTTTGGAATTTACGCATCGATCTCCTATTAACTGCTTCCCCTAAGTTTGTTTCTACTATTTTGGTTTGCCGGGACGTTCAGTGTTAGGTTTCCGAGAAAGTTTTGGGACGCTTAGTCCCTAAATGAGAGCTTAAGCGTTGGAAAGAGGCCATAGTTGGAATATGTGAAGGCGACCTCGAAATGGAAATCTGAAGGTTCTGTTAGCTCCGTTAGGTGATTTCAGGGTTAAGAGCGTGTTCGGAATAAATTTTGGAAGTCCGTAGCTCATTTAGTCTTGAAATGCCAAAGTATGAAATTTTGAAGGTCGAAATGAAATTCCGGAAGTAGCAGTAGCTCCGTCATGTTATTTGGGATATGTGTGCCAAATTTCAAGTCATTCGGACATGTTTTGGTTAGGTTTTTTTGATAGAAAGTGTATTTTGATTGAATTAGAAGTTCTTAGGTTCAAATACTTGATTTGATTGAGTTTTTGGCGTTGCTACTATTGGTACTTTTGCATCTGTAGCTTGGGAATCGCAGATGCGGCGCTGCAAAAGAGGCTAAATGTGTTGAAACACGTTCTCAAATCGCTAAAACTAAACGTGTGTTCATTTCTGTAGGTTTTTATAAATGACAAACCGACGCGCATGGAACATTGACATATGCCAAAGTCCAAGAACATGAGAAACAAAGAGCAAGATCAAGAATAACAACAAAGTTATAAATGAGTCACTTTATATTGTGATCTTGATCCGACAACTTATTCAAATCTTGACTTCTCTCGTAAAATCATTTTCATGCATCGTTGAGTTAAACCAAAATGATTTTCAAACATTTTGATTTTAGCCAAAATGATTTTCAAACATGTTTTTTTAAATCTGGACATAAATAATCGATTATGTATTTCTTATAATCGATTATGTTAAGACAGTGTTAACCAAAATTTTCAAGACAACAATATAATCGATTATGTCTTACTTATAATCGATTATATTAAGACAGTGTTAACCGAAATTTTTCAAGACAGCAATATAATCAATTATGTCTCACTTGTAATCGATTATGTTAAGACGGTGTAAAAGCGGATTTTCAAAACAACAAAATAATCGATTATACGAGATAGCATAATCGATATTCACTGAGCGTTGCCAAAGTATTTTGAAAACGCTGAAATATAATCGATTATACACAAGGCAATAATCGATTATGCTCGCACAGAATCTGCATCCGATTTTTTAACGTTAACAGATAATCGATTATGCAACTTGAATAATCGATTATTCTTCTTAAAATCCGCATATGATTTTTGAACGATCTACAGATAATCGATTATGCAGATCATATAATCGATTATGCAAGCACAAAATCAGCAATTAGTGATTGGCAATTAAGCAACGGTCTTGGTGACTTTGAGCACTATAAATACACCTCTAATTCATGTTTTTAAACACAAAAACTGATTATAATTCTTGCATAAAGCTTACATACTCTTCTCTCATCATTTCATATCTATTTCATAATTTTTGAGAGCCAAACTCTTGAATAAGTTGTTGTGTTCTTGAGCGTATTGTTTTTACTCATGTCTACTCTATAAAGAGAGTCTTGTCTTGAGTGCTAAGTGTTTGTACACACCTGAAGGGATAGTCTAATCCCTTTTTGTAAGAAGGAAAGATAGTTCCTTGGTTTGAAGTCTTGAGGTGCGGTATCCTCGAGCAGGTTGAAGTCTTGTAGAGTGTATATCTACGAGCAAGTGTAACGGTTTGTTAGGCACCTGTAAGCTTAACGAAGTTAGTGTAAAACTCGAGAGAGTCTCTCGGGGACTGGACTAACCACACGTTGTGGTGAACCAGGATAAATTTGGTGTGTTCTCTCCTTACTATTTTAATTACTGCACTTACGTTATCACTGCAATTTTAATTCCGCAAATTTACATTGATTTCTATTAAAACGCTATTCACCCCCCCCCCCTAGCGTTAAGCGTATATCCTAACAATTGGTATCAGAGCCTAACTCTCTGAAAGACTTAATAGTTTGAGAGAAACAACCCATGGCTTCTACTCGTAACGTTTATGCAGGACTAGGTGAAGGACAATGCTTCACAAGGCCACCACTATTCGATGGCACAAACTATACGTATTGGAAGGAAAGGATGAGAATATTTATCCAATCAAATAATTTTCTACTGTGGAAAATTATCAAGAATGGAGAGCAAATTCCAACCAAAAAGGTAGAAAATGAAATGGTGCCAAAATCGGAAGATGAGTATGACGCAGACGATATTAGAAAGGTGGAGAACAACGCAAAAGCCATCAACATGATGTACTGTGCTGTAAGTCCTGATGATTATCGAAAAATATCATGTTGCACCACGGCTAAGCAAATGTGGGATAAATTGGAAATCACCTACGAAGGTACGGACCAGGTAAGAGAAGCTAAAATAGATTTTCTAACCCATGAATATTAACTTTTTCATATGAAGGAAAACGAGAAGATAGATGATATGTTCGAACGATTTTGAAAAATCGTTAATGATCTTCATGCTCTTAAGAAGACCTTCACGGATAGGGAACGTGTCCGTAAAATTCTTCGAAGTCTCACTCCGGAATGGCGCTCCAAAGCCGACGCTATTCAAGAATCAATCGGCATTACAAATGTCACAATCGACGGGCTTAGAGGTAATCTCAAAACCTATGAATCTACTATTCTTAACCCTCCTTTGGATGATCAAAGGAAACGAAGAATCGCCCTTAAAGCAAGCACGGCTCAACCTCAAAATGATGAGGATTCAAGCGACGAAGATAACGAGTTCGGACTCGTTATTAAGAAATTCCACAAGTTCATGCTAAAGAAGTATGAACGAAAAGGTAAGCAACAAGGAGACCAATTAATGTGCTATGGATGCGGAGAAATCGGGCATATCAAATCAAATTGTCCAAATATCAAAAAGGAGAAGAAACCCGTCAAGAAACAAAGAGCATACATCTCTTGGGGAGGCGACTCCGGAGACGAATCAAGTGATGGAGAAGGAAACGAGACCGCAAACTTGTGTCTTATCACACGAAGAAACTCAAAATGAGGTATGTAATACTTCTAAGAACTATTTCACTTTAGAAGAAATGCAAGATGCATTTGATGAGTTGTATAAAGAGTTTATTAGCGCTTCTAAATCTATAAAAGATTTAAGCAAAATCATTTCTTCAAAAGAAAAGGATTTTGAAAAACTAACTCTTGAAAATGAGAAATTAAATGAGGAAAACAAGTTTTATGGCAAAAGAAGCGCCGATAAACCCGAAAGCTCAAATAAGGATTGTACTTCTTGCAAATCTCTAAAGGAAGAAGTAGAAAGTCTTAGAAGCAATTTGCACAAATTCAATTCTTCACACAAAAATCTCAATGAAGTGCTTGTAAATTTGAAATCCACTAAGCACGGTATAGGCTTTAAACTCGAGCCAAAAGAAAAAGTTGAGTCCATTCCTAAACCACCTAAGACTCAACTTAGGCAAAAAAAATAAATGTCAACACTCAACCTAGAAATTCTAATCCTAGAATTGCAACTCATCCTAGAACAAATGCTAGAAGAAATATTGGCATGTATAGACCACCTAGACAAGATTTTCGAAAACTACATCAAAACTATATTCCTAAAAATAGAGTGAATGCTAGAAGAAATATTGGCATGTATAGACCACCTAGACAAGATTTTCGAAAACTACATCAAAGTTATATTCCTAAAAATAGAGTGAATAAATTTAGACCCCCAAATTATTATCATCCTAGAAGAATGCACAATCCGAATGTCATTTATCATTATTGCAATAAAATTGGACATATTGCCCCCGCATGCTTCACTAGACATAGACATTTCACTGCAGATCAATCACACCACTATGTTGCACCTAACACACAAGGACCCAAAATGGCTTGGGTACCAAAATCTCATTAATATGTTTTGTAGGTGTGTTTGAAGGGAACAAGTGTACTTTGGTACCTTGATAGCGGATGCTCCAAACATATGACCGGGGATGCATCAAAATTCCTTCAACTAAAACCCACGGAAGGAGGAAATGTTATTTTTGGAGACAATAACAAAGGAAAGATTATCGGCATTGGATCGGTCGGTAAGGACGAATCCTCCTCCAATAAGCATATTTTGCTAGTTAAAGGTCTTAAACATAATCTCTTGAGCATAAGTCAATTATGTGATAAGGGAAATCTTGTATTGTTTGACTCCGAAGAATGCTTAGTTATCCGTCGTAGTGATTTTAAAGTTATTCTTCGTGGTATTAGAATGGATAATATCTATATGGTTGATCTTGAAAATTCTTCATCAAGTTTTGTAAATTGCCTTATGAGTAAAGAAGACGACATGTGGTTATGGCATCGTAGAGTAGCTCATGTAAATATGAATCGTTTAAATAAATTAGTTTCACAAGATTTAGTAATTGGTCTTCCAAACATGAAATTTGGAAAAGATTCTATTTGTGACTCATATCAAAAAGGGAAACAAACAAAAGCCTCTTTTAAATCCAAAAATATTGTTTCAACCACTAGACCTTTACAACTTCTTCACATGGATCTTTTTGGACCATCTCGTGTTGAAAGTCTCGGTGGAAATCTTTATGCTTTTGTAATTGTTGATGACTACTCTAGATTCACATAGACGTTATTTCTTGCTCATAAAAGTGATGCCTTTCAAGCTTTTAAAAGTTTTCTTAAACGTGTTCAAAATTAAAAGAACACAACCATCACTTCCATAAGAAGTGATCATGGGGGAGAGTTCGATCACAATCTCTTCGCGAATTTTTGTGACGAACTCGGTATTGAACATACCTTTTCGGCTCCACGTACACCACAACAAAATGGAGTGGTGGAACGCAAAAATCGATGTCTCGAAGAGATGGCGAGAACCATGCTCGATGAGGCTAAGATTCCCAAACAATTTTGGGCGGATGCCGTGAGTACCGCATGCTATGTTTTAAAAAGAGCTGTCATAAGACCGATACTCATAAAAACTCCTTATGAACTCTACAAGGGAAGGAAACCAAATCTTTCTCATCTTAGAGCCTTCGGTGGTAAATGTTTTATTCACAACAATGGAAAAGATAACTTGGGAAAATTTGATGCGAAATCTGATGAAGGAATTTTTCTTGGTTATTCATCGCGTAGTAAAGCATATAGAGTTTTCAATAATCGAACCAAAACTGTTGAGGAATCTCCTCATGTTGTATTTTTCGAAAATGATGCTCGCTTGGCGAGAAAGGATTCTTGTGTTGGTCTTGCAGATGCTTTAAAAAAAATCAATCTTCAAGACGAGGTGCAAAAGGAGAATCCAAAGGAAGTTCAAGATGAAGTCATGGAACAACTTTTGGAAGAAGTACCACCACAAGAAGAAGATTCGATGATGCCTAAGGCTTGGAGGACGTCTAAAGACCATCCTCTCGACAAGGTAATTGGCAACATCGAGAAAGGGGTAAGTACTCGAAACCTTCTTAAAGACACTGTAGGACATATGGCTTTTGTTTCTCAAATCGAACCCTCAACCATTTCCGAAGCAATTGGGGATGAGCATTGGACCTTGGCAATACAAGAGGAGCTTAACCAATTCAAACGTAATGATGTTTGGGAATTGGTGCCAAGACCCGATAATCACACCATAATTGGTACGAAATGGGTTTTTCGAAATAAATTAGATGAAAATGGCATAATCACTAGAAACAAAGCTAGGCTAGTTGCTAAGGGTTATAATCAAGAAGAAGGAATTGATTATGAAGAAACCTATGCACCCGTTGCACGCCTAGAAGCCATTCGTTTATTACTTGCTTTTTCATCATCTATGAATTTTGAAATTATTTCAAATGGATGTCAAAAGTGCCTTCCTCAATGGGTTTATTCAAGAGGAAGTGTACGTTGAACAACCCCCGGGCTTTGAAGACTTTAAATCTCCCGATCATGTCTTCAAGCTTAAGAAAGCGCTATATGGACTTAAACAAGCTCCTCGGGCTTGGTACGAGTGCTTAAGCAAATTTCTTCTGGACAATGAGTTCGAAAGGGGGAAAGTTGACACTACACCGTTCATCAAAAATAAAAACAATGACATTCTATTAGTTCAAATTTATGTCGATGATATTATTTTTGGTGCTACTAATGATTTTTTATGCGAAGAATTCTCTAAGTTAATGACTAGCGAATTCGAAATGTCAATGATGGGTGAGCTAAACTTCTTCTTGGGGTTGCAAGTGAAACAAATGAAAGAGGGAACTTTCATTTGCCAATCTAAATATTGCAAGGAGTTGCTAAATCGTTTTGAAATGAGCAACGCCAAAGCAATGGCCACTCCAATGAGTACATCCGACCATCTTGACAAAGATTAGAAAGCATAATCGATATTCACTGAGCGTTGCCAAAGTATTTTTAAAACGCTAAAATATAATCGATTATACACAAGGCAATAATCGATTATGCTTGCACAGAAACTGCATCCGATTTTTTAACGTTAACAGATAATCGATTATGCAACTTGAATAATCGATTATTCTTCTTAAAATCCGCATATGATTTTTGAACGATCTACAGATAATCGATTATGCAGATCATATAATCGATTATGCAAGCACAAAATCAGCAATTAGTGATTGGCAATTAAGCAACGGTCTTGGTGACTTTGAGCACTATAAATACACCTCTAATTCATGTTTTTAAACACAAAAACTGATTATAATTCTTGCATAAAGCTTACATACTCTTCTCTCATCATTTCATATCTATTCATAATTTTTGAGAGCCAAACTCTTGAATAAGTTGTTGTGTTCTTGAGCGTATTGTTTTTACTCATGTCTACTCTATAAAGAGAGTCTTGTCTTGAGTGCTAAGTGTTTGTACACACCTGAAGGGATAGTCTAATCCCTTGTTGTAAGAAGGAAAGATAGTTCCTTGGTTTGAAGTCTTGAGGTGCGGTATCCTCGAGCAGGTTGAAGTCTTGTAGAGTGTATATCTACGAGCAAGTGTAACGGTTTGTTAGGCACCTGTAAGCTTAACGAAGTTAGTGTAAAACTCGAGAGAGTCTCTCGGGGACTGGACTAACCACACGTTGTGGTGAACCAGGATAAATTTGGTGTGTTCTCTCCTTACTATTTTAATTACTGCACTTACGTTATCCCTGCAATTTTAATTCCGCAAATTTACATTGATTTCTATTAAAACGCTATTCGCCCCCCCCCCCCCCTCTAGCGTTAAGCGTATATCCTAACAATTGGTATCAGAGCCTAACTCTCTGAAAGACTTAACAGTTTGAGAGAAACAACCCATGGCTTCTACTTGTAACGTTTATGCAGGACTAGGTGAAGGACAATGCTTCACAAGGCCACCACTATTCGATGGCACAAACTATACGTATTGGAAGGAAAGGATGAGAATATTTATCCAATCAAATAATTTTCTACTGTGGAAAATTATCAAGAATGGAGAGCAAATTCCAACCAAAAAGGTAGAAAATGAAATGGTGCCAAAATCGGAAGATGAGTATGACGCAGACGATATTAGAAAGGTGGAGAACAATGCAAAAGCCATCAACATGATGTACTGTGCTGTAAGTCCTGATGATTATCGAAAAATATCATGTTGCACCACGGCTAAGCAAATGTGGGATAAATTGGAAATCACCTACGAAGGTACGGACCAGGTAAGAGAAGCTAAAATAGATTTTCTAACCCATGAATATGAACTTTTTCATATGAAGGAAAACGAGAAGATAGATGATATGTTCGAACGATTTTGAAAAATCGTTAATGATCTTCATGCTCTTAAGAAGACCTTTACGGATAGGGAACGTATCCGTAAAATTCTTTGAAGTCTCACTCCGGAATGGCGCTCCAAAGCCGACGCTATTCAAGAATCAATCGGCATTACAAATGTCACAATCAATAGGCTTAGAGGTAATCTCAAAACCTATGAATCTACTATTCTTAACCCTCTTTTGGATGATCAAAGGAAACGAAGAATCGCCCTTAAAGCAAGCACGGCTCAACCTCAAAATGATGAGGATTCAAGCGACGAAGATAACGAGTTCGGACTTGTTATTAAGAAATTCCACAAGTTCATGCAAAAGAAGTATGAACGAAAAGGTAAGCAACAAGGAGACCAATTAAAGTGCTATGGATGCGGAGAAATCGGGCATATCAAATCAAATTGTCCAAATATCAAAAAAGAGAAGAAACCCGTCAAGAAACAAAGAGCATACATCTCTTGGGGAGGCGACTCCGGAGACGAATCAAGTGATGGAGAAGGAAACGAGACCGCAAACTTGTGTCTTATCACACGAAGAAACTCAAAATGAGGTATGTAATACTTCTAAGAACTATTTCACTTTAGAAGAAATGCAAGATGCATTTGATGAGTTGTATAAAGAGTTTATTAGCGCTTCTAAATCTATAAAAGATTTAAGCAAACTCATTTCTTCAAAAGAAAAGGATTTTGAAAAACTAACTCTTGAAAATGAGAAATTAAAAGAGGAAAACAAGTTTTATGGCAAAAGAAGCGCCGATAAACCCGAAAGCTCAAATAAGGATTGTACTTCTTGCAAATCTCTAAAGGAAGAAGTAGAAAGTCTTAGAAGCAATTTGCACAAATTCAATTCTTCACACAAAAATCTCAATGAAGTGCTTGTAAATTTGAAATCCACTAAGCACGGTATAGGCTTTAAACTCGAGCCAAAAGAAAAAGTTGAGTCCATTCCTAAACCACCTAAGACTCAACTTAGGCAAAAAAAATAAATGTCAACACTCAACCTAGAAATTCTAATCCTAGAATTGCCACTCATCCTAGAACAAATGCTAGAAGAAATATTGGCATGTATAGACCACCTAGACAAGATTTTCGAAAACTACATCAAAACTATATTCCTAAAAATAGAGTGAATGCTAGAAGAAATATTGGCATGTATAGACCACCTAGACAAGATTTTCGAAAACTACATCAAAGTTATATTCCTAAAAATAGAGTGAATAAATTTAGACCCCCAAATTATTATCATCCTAGAAGAATGCACAATCCGAATGTCATTTATCATTATTGCAATAAAATTGGACATATTGCCCCCGCATGCTTCACTAGACATAGACATTTCACTGCAGATCAATCACACCACTATGTTGCACCTAACACACAAGGACCCAAAATGGCTTGGTTACCAAAATCTCATTAATTTGTTTTGTAGGTGTGTTTGAAGGGAACAAGTGTACTTTGGTACCTTGATAGCGGATGGTCCAAACATATGACCGGGGATGCATCAAAATTCCTTCAACTAAAACCCACGGAAGGAGGAAATGTTATTTTTGGAGACAATAACAAAGGAAAGATTATCGGCATTAGATCGGTCGGTAAGGACGAATCCTCCTCCATTAAGCATATTTTGCTAGTTAAAGGTCTTAAACATAATCTCTTGAGCATAAGACAATTATGTGATAAGGGAAATCTTGTATTGTTTGACTCCGAAGAATGCTTAGTTATCCGTCGTAGTGATTTTAAAGTTATTCTTCGTGGTATTAGAATGGATAATATCTATATGGTTGATCTTGAAAATTCTTCATCAAGTTTTGTAAATTGCCTTATGAGTAAAGAAGACGACATGTGGTTATGGCATCATAGAGTAGCTCATGTAAATATGAATCTTTTAAATAAATTAGTTTCACAAGATTTAGTAATTGGTCTTCCAAACATGAAATTTGAAAAAGATTCTATTTGTGACTCATATCAAAAAGGGAAACAAACAAAAGCCTCTTTTAAATCCAAAAATATTGTTTCAACCACTAGACCTTTACAACTTCTTCACATGGATCTTTTTGGACCATCTCGTGTTGAAAGTCTCGGTGGAAATCTTTATGCTTTTGTAATTGTTGATGACTACTCTAGATTCACATAGACGTTATTTCTTGCTCATAAAAGTGATGCCTTTCAAGCTTTTAAAAGTTTTCTTAAACGTGTTCAAAATGAAACGAACACAACCATCACTTCCATAAGAAGTGATCATGGGGGAGAGTTCGATCACAATCTCTTCGCGAATTTTTGTGACGAACTCGGTATTGAACATACCTTTTCGGCTCCACGTACACCACAACAAAATGGAGTGGTGGAATGCAAAAATCGATGTCTCGAAGAGATGGCGAGAACCATGCTCGATGAGGCTAAGATTCCCAAACAATTTTGGGCGGATGCCGTGAGTACCGCATGCTATGTTTTAAACAGAGCTGTCATAAGACCGATACTCATAAAAACTCCCTATGAACTCTACAAGGGAAGGAAACCAAATCTTTCTCATCTTAGAGTCTTTGGTGGTAAATGTTTTATTCACAACAACGGAAAAGATAACTTGGGAAAATTTGACACGAAATCTGATGAAGGAATTTTTCTTGGTTATTCATCGCGTAGTAAAGCATATAGAGTTTTCAATAATCGAACCAAAACTGTTGAGGAATCTCCTCATGTTGTATTTTTCGAAAATGATGCTCGCTTGGCGAGAAAGGATTCTTGTGTTGGTCTTGCAGATGCTTTAAAAAAATCAATCTTCAAGACGAGGTGCAAAAGGAGAATCCAAAGGAAGTTCAAGATGAAGTCATGGAACAACTTTTGGAAGAAGTACCACCACAAGAAGAAGATTCGATGATGCCTAAGGCTTGGAGGACGTCTAAAGACCATCCTCTCGACAAGGTAATTGGCAACATCGAGAAAGGGGTAAGTACTCGAAACCTTCTTAAAGACACTGTAGGACATATGGCTTTTGTTTCTCAAATCGAACCCTCAACCATTTCCGAAGCAATTGGGGATGAGCATTGGACCTTGGCAATGCAAGAGGAGCTTAACCAATTCAAACGTAATGATGTTTGGGAATTGGTTCCAAGACCCGATAATCACACCATAATTGGTACGAAATGGGTTTTTCGAAATAAATTAGATGAAAATGGCATAATCACTAGAAACAAAGCTAGGCTAGTTGCTAAGGGTTATAATCAAGAAGAAGGAATTGATTATGAAGAAACCTATGCACCCGTTGCACGCCTAGAAGCCATTCGTTTATTACTTGCTTTTTCATCATCTATGAATTTTGAAATTATTTCAAATGGATGTCAAAAGTGCCTTCCTCAATGGGTTTATTCAAGAGGAAGTGTACGTTGAACAACCCCCGGGCTTTGAAGACTTTAAATCTCCCGATCATGTCTTCAAGCTTAAGAAAGCGCTATATGGACTTAAACAAGCTCCTCGGGCTTGGTACGAGTGCTTAAGCAAATTTCTTCTGGACAATGAGTTCGAAAGGGGGAAAGTTGACACTACACTGTTCATCAAAAATAAAAACAATGACATTCTATTAGTTCAAATTTATGTCGATGATATTATTTTTGGTGCTACTAATGATTTTTTATGCGAGGAATTCTCTAAGTTAATGACTAGCGAATTCGAAATGTCAATGATGGGTGAGCTAAACTTCTTCTTGGGGTTGCAAGTGAAACAAATGAAAGAGGGAACTTTCATTTGCCAATCTAAATATTGCAAGGAGTTGCTAAATCGTTTTGAAATGAGCAACGCCAAAGCAATGGCCACTCCAATGAGTACATCCGACCATCTTGACAAAGATGAGAAAGGTAAGGAAGTAGACACAAAGAAATATCGAGGTATGATCGGATCCCTTCTCTATCTTACTGCTAGTAGACCGGACATCATTTTAGCGTGTGTTTATGCGCTCGATATCAATCATGTCCGAAGGAGTCACACTTAACTGCGGTAAAACAGATTATGAAGTATCTTGTTGGAACAATAAATGTGGGACTATGGTATCCCAAAGGTTCTTCATGCCAACTTGTTGGCTATTCCGATTCCGATTTTGCGGGTTGCAAATTGGACCGCAAGAGCACTAGTGGCACTTGCCATTTGCTCGGTAGCTCCTTAGTTTCTTGGTTTAGCAAGAAACAAGTTAGTGTTGCGTTATCCACAACCGAGGCTGAATATATAGCCGCGGGGAGTTGTTGTGCACAAATCCTTTGGATGAAGCAACAACTCTCGGATTATGGTCTTAGTATTGATCATGTTCCTCTTCGATGTGACAATACTAGCGCCATAAGCTTGACAAAGAATCCTATTCTTCTCTCAAAAACGAAACACATAGAAATTAGACATCACTTTATAAAAGATCACGTTTTCAAGGGCGATGTCAAAATTGAATTTGTTGAAATCAAAAATCAATTGGCCGACATCTTCACAAAGCCTTTAGAGAAAGAGTCCTTTTTCCGCAGTCGTAGTGAACTCGGAATTCTTGACTCCACGATGATCTAATTCATGCATTGCATTTTTCTTTAAATAATTACTGACTTGAGCGTCGGAGGCGCCTAATTCTTTTTTGCAGGTATCGCCCCAAAGACAGGGGGAATTTTCGGGCACTGGTAGCAAATAATCGATTATTGACTAAGAACAATCGATTATTTCTAACATCTCGGTTTGCAGGAATTTGGCAATAATCGATTATCATATATTACTAATCGGTTAAGTTGAGATTCAGTGTTACGGGTTTTATAATAATCGATTATTTAGTACTGCATAATCGATTATATTTTATCGTCTCGGCTGTTCGTCATATCACTGGACTGAAATAATCGATTATCATATTAACCAAAATCGATTATTCCCCGAGCCCGGACCCTCATAATACTTCTGTCTTCAAATAATCGATTATCTCCTATCGCATAATCGATTTCTTCTCTGACTACAATTCAAAATATTGGCAATAATCGATTATTCAGCCTCCATAATTGATTAGCAACGGTCTGTGTTTAAAATTTTGTTACCGTTTTTTTAACGTTTGGCTTGGCAAATTTGCAGCTTTTACTCCATAAATGCCCTCAAATCTTCAAGTCTATAAATAAGGGTATCCATCCTTCAAATTTTTTCACTTCAATCTCACTCTTAGCTCCAAACAATCTTCCAAAGCCTTCAAACTTTTGAAACAGCTCCTATTTCTTCATACTAATGGCAAGCAAGCACTCTAAGCGCTCTCGTTCCGGCAAACAGATTGCCTCCTCTTCCGCCGCTCCTCCACCCGTTTTCCACTATAAAGACGGCTCCTATTTGCGTTTTGATACTCAACCCGAACTTCTTCGATTCATTGAAAAATTTGAGAATCGAGAAATCCTTCCGCCTCGTTTCTCAACTAAAATATTCTTATGTAAAGCCAACTCATTGACTTTCTATATCTTCAAACTCCTTACATTCACCATGCTCTAATCCGTGCCTTCTATTCAAATCTACAGAAGGACGAAGATGGTGACCTTGTCTCTAGCGTCAATGGAGTTCCAATTTTTGTAAATGAGGAAAACTTGCAACTCCTCACTAACCTTCCACGAAATGGTGAAGACATCTCTCTACACTAGAGAAGAAGGTGCTTTATTTGATGAACAACTTCTTTTCCACCAAATTGGTATTGGCGACTGTCCGGAGAATCGTCGCCCAACCATTACGCACATGCTCCCAGAATATCGTCTAATATTTTATTTCATCACCCGAGTTCTCAAACCCCGCAAATTCAATCATACCACTCTCTCTCATGAGGATTCAAAACTCTTGCATGCAATTATCACCGGGGCTCGCATCAATTGGTGCCAGTTCGTCATGACTCACATGTATGATGCAATTGGGGACGATAAGCCACTCCCATATGCTTTTTTCATAATGGCTATCTTTGAAGCCTCCGGTATCGACACATCCGTCGGTCCTCACAAAAAGGCAACAAAGCATTGGGAAATTCAAGAATCTTCATTTCCCAATATTGGTGAACATCCTCCTCCTACTCAAATACGTCGTCCTCAAGCTCCTACTCTTCAAACCATTTCTGACCAACTTGCTTCTTTGTCAACCTCAGTGACTCGTATTGATCAAAACGTCACTCGTTTGACTTATGAGCTTCATGGGTACTTTGATCATGTCAACTATCCATATGCCCAAATTGTTCTTTCGGATAGAGTGCCGGATGCCGAGCCGGGTGTTAATGATGACAATGAAGAATAAATTTTTTATTATGTATCGTTTGAATTATATTCTGTCTATTTTTCTTGCTTTCTCATGTATGTTTAATATTTTTAATGGAAGTTCATTATTTTTGCTAATGTCAAAAGGGGGAAGAATAAGGGCTATGCACACTAATACATATTGGCATAAATTAAGGGGGAACTTATACTTATCTTATGCATATCCCGATATTGGTTTGCCATTATCAAAAAGGGGGAAATTGTTGAAACACGTTCTCAAGTCGCTAAAACTAAACGTGTGTTCATTTCTGTAGGTTTTGATAAATGACAAACCGACGCGCATGGAACATTGACATATGCCAAAGTCCAAGAACATGAGAAACAAAGAGCAAGATCAAGAATAACAACAAAGTTATAAATTAGTCACTTAATATTGTGATCTTGATCCGACAACTTATTCAAGTCTTGACTTCTCTCGTAAAATCATTTTCATGCATCGTTGAGTTAAACCAAAATGATTTTCAAACATTTTCATTTTAGCCAAAATGATTTTCAAACATGTTTTTTTAAATCTGGACATAAATAATCGATTATGTATTTCTTATAATCGATTATGTTAAGACAGTGTTAACCGAAGTTTTCAAGACAGCAATATAATCGATTATGTCTTACTTATAATCGATTATATTAAGACAGTGTTAACCGAAATTTTTCAAGACAGCAATATAATCGATTATGTCTCACTTGTAATCGATTATGTTAAGACAGTGTAAAACCGGATTTTAAAAACAACAAAATAATCGATTATACGAGATAGCATAATCGATTATTCACTGACCGTTGCCAAAGTATTTTTAAATCGCTGAAATATAATCGATTATACACAAGGCAATAATCGATTATGCTTGCACAGAATCTGCATCCGATTTTTTAACGTTAACAGATAATCGATTATGCAACTTGAATAACCGATTATTCTGCTTAAAATCCGTATATGATTTTTGAACGATCTGCAGATAATCGATTATGCAGATCATATAATCGATTATGCAAGCACAAAATCAGCAATTAGTGATTGGCAATTAAGCAACGGTCTTGGTGACTTTGAGCACTATAAATACACCTCTAATTCATGTTTTTAAACACAACAACTGATTATAATTCTTGCATAAAGCTTACATACTCTTCTCTCATCATTTCATATCTATTTCATAATTTTTGAGAACCAAACTCTTGAATAAGTTGTTGTGTTCTTGAGCGTACTATTTTTACTCATATCTACTCTATTAAGAGAGTCTTGTCTTGAGTGCTAAGTGTTTGTACACACTTGAAGGGATAGTCTAATCCCTTGTTGTAAGAAGGAAAGATAGTTCCTTGGTTTGAAGTCTTGAGGTGCGGTATCCTCGAGCAGGTTGAAGTCTTGTAGAGTGTATATCTACGAGCAAGTGTAACGGTTTGTTAGGCACCCGCAAGCTTAACGAAGTTAGTGTAAAACTCGAGAGAGTCTCTCGGGGACTGGACTAACCACACTTTGTGGTGAACCAGGATAAATTCGGTGTGTTCTCTCCTTACTATTTTAATTACTGCACTTACGTTATTCCTGCAATTTTAATTCCGCAAATTTACATTGATTTTTATTAAAACGCTATTCACCCCCCCCCCCCTTTAGCGTTAAGCGTATATTCTAACAAAATGGCTGTAGAAGCGGCTTTGCTCCTTTCCCTCAGAAATCGCATAAGCGGTGCCATTCCCGCAGAAGCGGAGTTGCAGGAGCGGCTCAGGCATTGCAGATGCTTGATCCTGTGCTCCTTTAATTTCGCATAAGCAACTCTTCTTCCGTAGAAGTGGGACCGCAAGATGCGGTCCCTTGTCTGCAGAAGAGGAAATCCCTATTAAGAAATAGAGATTTCGAGGGTTAGTTTTCAAAAGCTAGAAAAAAATCAAATTAAGCTTGGGAGAGAGCGATTTTGAGAGGGTTTTGAAGAGAAGATCATTGGGTAACATTTTCTTAATCATTCTTAGTTATATTCCATCATATATAGTTAAATCTTTCATTAAAATTCGAATTGACGAGCAAATATTGAAAAATATTGGGTAAAGTTTCATAGGCTAAACTATCAAGTTTTGAGTGGGTGTTTGACCTACGATTTGAGAGATCTTTATTTGGTTAGACTCGTGAGAGTACGAGGGTTCTGCAATGTAAAATTTATCTGATTCTGAGATGTTGGCCTGAGGGGCATTTTGGTTATTTTACCTAATTTCTCGTCTTATCTTTGAATTAGATAGTAGAATCTATTCCTTGCGATGTTATTTATGATATGTAATTGAATATAATAGATTTGGGTCATTTGCAGTCGGATACTCAAGGCAAAAGTGTGATTTCAAGTTGAATTTGGAGCCGGTTTGAGGTAAGTGGGTTGTCTAACCTTGCGTGGGGGACCTTTCCCCTACGATATGTTATTTGGTAACTGAGTGCCTTGTACGTGAGGTGACGAGCGCGTACTCGAGCTAATAGTTGAAAAATTCGATTTTTACTTAAGATATTAGGAGTGAGTTTCTTTCGTATTTACTTTATCTTACTTGCAATTATAACTTGTATTAGATTAGAAAGACATGTTTAGTTGATTTAACTTGCCTACTAGAGTTGTTTAGACATTCTAGAGTTGGAGCAGTATATTACATATCTTAGTTCCCGTGAGTTTCCGGGTTTTCGGATGAGATTGTAGACTTCTGCGTTTTATTTTTTAGTTTTATATTCCAAGTGGCACTTATATACCGTTTTCTTCTAGTTTTGCTTAATTTAATTAAATGCTCCACAAGTTATATTAAATTTTTGCATTGTTAAGCTTACCTAGTTGTAGGAACTAGGTGCCATTACGACATGTTCATGGAGGGTGAACTAGGGTCGTGACAGTCATAATAAGCCTTGATTGAGCATCCGGGACTGTTGGAGAAGAATACACCTAGGCTAGGATCGTTTTTGAGATACCTAAGGAGGTGGAATGTTGTAGTCAAATGAGTGTCCCTTGGAGCTTGCATAGGCTTAAGAGCTGCACACTTTAGGCTATATCTAGCCTGTTATTGGTGAGAAAATTGGGCTTTTCTACTAGCTTTCCATACTATGTGGGATCTGGTAGAAGATTACCCTCTTGTGCCTTTAGCTTGACAGTAGGGTCAAGAGGTGAGGAGACATTACTGTAATCAAAATACTGATATTCATTTAGCAAATCGAAGGCAAACTTTCTTTGAAATATAAGAATACCATCGGGTTTGTATAAGACCTCTAAGCCCAAGAAATAATGAAGCCTGCCAAGTCCTTTATCCTAAATCTTTGATCAAGGAAAAACTTTAAGCTTGCAATCTCCTCTGGTTCAGTTCAAGTGATGATAACATCATCAACATACACAGCGACAAAAATAGTGGATGTGGAAGTTCTCTTGTAGAAGAGGGAGTGATCATTTAGTATATTGATACCCCTTTGAATATAATGCTTCAGTTAACTTTGCATACCATTGTATACTCGTTTGCTTCAATAGTGACGTGTTTAACTTGCATACTACTCTACATGGACTGGATTGATCAACTGCAAGTCCAGGTGGAGCCTCCATGTATACCTCCTCATGTATGTCTTCATGGAGGAATACATTTTTCGTATCCAATTGGAATATGTCCCAGTCTTTCTTGACAACCACTGTAATTAGAACTCTGACAGTTGTCATTTTCACAATACAGAAAGTTTCTGAATAGTCAATCCCAGCCTGTTGAGTGTATCCCTTTACTACCAACCTAGTTTTAAGTATCTCAATACTTCCATATACTTTATGTTTGATCTTTTATACCCACCTGCAACCTATTACTTGCTTTACATGTGGTAAAGTGGCCATGTCCAAGTGTGATTAGCATGGAGTGCCTCAAAACCTGTGTCATGACTGCTTGCCAAGCATAATTGAGGGCTGCCTCTTCATACGAAGATGTCTCACTATCATGACAAACACTTAGCATCAAGTGCTGATTTTCAGAAAGTAGAGCATCAGGAGTAATGTGATGGTGATTAGAAAATAGGACATTTAGTGAAGGGGTGCAGTGTGATACATTGGACAATTGTGTGGCACTACAAGGTACTTGGTAAACATAATCTTTTAAGAAGGTAGGAGTTTGATGAGTTCTTCTGGATTTTCTCAGAACTGGTACTTCTGATTATTCATGTGTAAGTGAATTTTGTGCACTGTTGTCATTAGAGGAGGGTGCATCATTGGTGGATGATTCAGAGTGATGTTCTATCCCTGGAGATGTGACTTTCAGGACTTTGTCCAACATTTGTAGGGGAAACTTGACTGTTGTCCTTAGAGTAGTTAGGAAATGAGACTGTTTTAAGGATAACAGGGAAGGAAACATCATTAGAACCTAAGGAAAAAGGAAAAATATTTTCATGAAAGATCACATCTCTTGAAATGTGAATTCTCTGTGGCTAGGCTTAGCACTTTTTATCCTTTTGTGCCAAAGGGATATCCAATAAAGATATATGTGAACACAAGTATCTCTTGATTACTTCTGATTTCTCTCTCGCGTGAACAGTGCTTTTCCATTGTATCGTGCGTGAACAGTGAATTTCAGTCACTATTCATATCGGAATCTGATGGCAAATTATTACTTTTTTGGCGTCTAGACAATCTCCATCTTGAGGTGAACACATTCCTTTTAATGTTTTTACAAAATCTTACGCCAAACGCAACAGATCATAAATCTTGCGATTCTTTCGCTTAATTCAAATTCAGATTCAGTTTTTTGAATCTTTCGGCTTGTTTATTAAGTTTATTGGATTCGAAATATTGTTGATTGGATTCGAATACATCTAATCATACGAATCCTCCAGATCGTTTTTTCACATCTTTCTTGCTGAATTTTGTTGTCCAAAACGATGGTTGATCAAGTTTGAACAGTTCAAGCGATTTTGGCAGCCATGTCTGCACTGATCTCTCCCCAGCCTTTGGCTGTGGGAGAGATTATTAAAAATCCAGTAACAACAACGTCAAAAGAATTTGTAAAGCCATCGTATGCGTCGATTAGTCAAGCTAGTCAGAATGCTTCGTCAAAGATCGAGCTTTGGGCAGTCAACTTCAAACATGAGCATCCTGTAATCCAATTCACAATGGAAGATGTTAACACTTTCACCAGAGAAGAAGGTTTGCACCAAGCAGTTGTGATAAAATTCTCATATGGCAAACCTGATGTATCGGAAGTGCGACGAATCTTTTCATCGCAATTTGATGTTAAAGGTCGTTGCAATGTTGGACAGTTGGAATATAGGCATCTCCTAGTTAGGTTTGATATGTTCGACGATTATGCTTACTTCCTTGGAAAGTCGACAGGTTATCTTAAATCTAAAGGCGAAGAATATTTCTTCCGAACGTTTCCTTGGACTTACGGATTTAATCCAAAGGAGGAGACGTCGATGGTAGTCGTATGGATCTCTATGCCAGGTCTGCCACCAAACTTATTTGCGAAAAGGTCTCTACTGTCAATTGCGTCTGCTATTGGAAAACCGATTGCTGTTGACAAGGCGACGCAGGATAGAACGAGGCCTAGCGCAGCGAATAAGGTCATGTTACAGTTCGTAGATTCTACTTCCGGGAAATCTGTTGAGTTCCAGCAAATCATTGTTTACCACAACCTTCCTAGTTATTGCGCCTTTTGCAAACACCAAGGACATGTGGAGCAGGTTTGTAGGATTAAAAATAATAAACCTGATACAGAGGAGGATAACCTGGCCAATCACTCAACTGGTAATGGGGATTCTGTCGGCAAATTACAAGGGGATGCAAGGGATTTTCTAAATGGAAAAAGAGCTGTACAAAGAAAGGTCGTACACAATAATCCAATACTGAATAAGGGTCAAGGTGTTACTGATTCTGATGTTCAACAGGTAAATGTTGTGTGGAAACAGAAAGTCGATCCAAGGGAATGAAACTGCACAGTCTGATGAAGCAGTGAATACACATAACAATATGGTTCTGAATGAGAGTCTGTATTATTCAAAAGTACATCATGCTAATGGAAAAGATGCTATGAAACAGAAGGAGGATAAAGGTGCTAATGACTCTGATGTTCAACTTGTAATTGATGTGGTGAAGCAGAATGGTAAACCTTCTGCGACTGACACTACTCAGAGTGCAGAAGCAGTAAATACACAAAACCACAGTGTTGGATGAGAATTCTGGACAGGAAGTTAATGAGACTCTGTATGACTCAAATGTACATCTTGATAATGGGAAAAATCCTATGAAACAGAATGAGGATCAAGGTGTACAGCACAATGCAGTACAGATCAATAATTCTGATCAACTGGATTCTGTAATTGCAGATCCAACTGGGGCTACTGTAGAACAAATCTCTGGCCAGAATTTGGTAGTTTCTATTGAGCAGATGTCGGGAACTGGTGTTAAAACTGTTGCTGACTTGGCAATTCCAAATGAAATGTCAATATCGAATCCTTCTGCTGCATATGTTGAAGCATTAGGTGAACTGAAAATAAACTGGCAGATGAAGTTAATCCTTCTCCAAATGGATTTAATCATGAATCAGTTGAGAGTTTAACACTTGCAAATTTCTGTGATGCATCATACCTTCCTGAATCAAATCAAGGGTCACAAATGCCTCATCCAAAAAATCAGTCAAATGGTATAGCACAGAAATATTCTGATTTGCCTGATCCACCAGCTATGTCTCCTGACATTCCAGTAAATGCAGCAGAGTTTAATAGTTTTACAACTGGACAATGTGAGGTGACTTACAATCAAAATACAGGTTTGGAGGAAGTTTTTGATACCTCTGATTCAGCAGCTATAAATGCTGCAATCCAAAATAATGCACAATCAAAAAACTCCACTGAACATGTTGGGACAATGCAGAAGGGTAGTTTGAAGTCTACAGAAACTCATGCGAGGGAATTGAATGATACTGATCAACAGCTCACTCACAACACTGCAGTAGAAAATGAAATGCTGCAACAAGCTGTGGCAACTGTTACATCTCCAAAGCAAGTAATAGGAGGTGTTTCTGAACAAAACACTATTCCATCGAAAAATCAAGATATGTTTGATAAGGAAAGGAAAGTATCAACAATACAACAAACTGACACAATGCAGACCAATTTGGTTAGCAGTCAGTGTGCAAAGGATGGACAGAAGACTGGTATCGAGGGACATCAGTATTGTGGATCTAATAATGCACAGCCAATTGAACAGCAGCAGCCTAAGCTGATTTGCAATGCATCCTCAGTTGAGAACGATTGGGGACAGTCTTCTGGACAGAATTCAATTCACAAGACAGTGATGTCTCAACAAAACAAAAGTAAAACTGTTGCGACTATCTCTAATAGTCATCCAGATTTGGACTGCTCTAATCAAATACAGTCAAAACCTCAAAGTTCCTCAATTATAGCTACTCCTACTGTGCCAAAGAGGGCAAAGGCCGCTAAAGCGAAATTGTGGAAAGACCAAAGAGACTACGATGATGAGGAAAGCTGGGGTGAAGGACTCGCTAGTTTTTCATGGGAAGAAGAAGACCAAGAGGGTGATCAACACAGTAATGAAGGAGACAGTGAAGATTCAGTCAAGCAAATATGTCAAAGGAAAAATAAAAATAAGAAGCGCAAAAGTGAATCAAACAGCAACTGCAAACAGCAGTTTAAACCACAATGCTCCAGTTTTTGTTCCAAGAAATAACGCAAAAGCAGTTAGCTCAACTGAAAGGACACCAAAGTTCGACAGAAATGATACAATACATGATCGTCAATTGAAACCAGCAGAAACTTCAGTTGGTGCTCAAATGTCAACTCTGCTGCCATCTGATGATATCAACATAGTAGCAAGGTCTCAGGCAAGGCAGCTCGTCACAATTGATTCAGTAATCTCGACTGAGGAAAGGCAACTATTGGAAGCAATGGCAGATACAGAAACTAACAAATTTCTGAATGAGGATATAGGAAGACATTTCTTTGAATAAGGAGAGGAAGAACAAATGTTATCACATTGCCGAGCACAAGCGGCGAGAAATGGTGACTTAAAGCAAATAAGATAGCTTGTGAAAGAGAAAGAATTTGCGACAGCAGGATGGGCGTTGAAGCCAACATTCGAAGGCCCCTGATGAGAGTCGCAAAACAAAAACAAGCCGTACAACCATCCGTCTTAAAACCTTCTCGGGCGAGGAACAAGCGTGAAGGATAAATACACATGGAGCTAACCGTCCACAAATACGAAGAAAAGAAAACAATTCTGCTCTCTTTTCCATCACATTAATGTTCATCTTTTATTGCTTTTTCTTTCATGAGGTTGTTTAGGGCGTCGATAGGAATTATAAGGTAAGGTTGCTGCTGGTATTGTTATATGGGTGACAATATTGGCGTCCCAATCCTTATCGTATAAACCTATCTTCTTGTAATTTCTTTTGTTTTTGTAATATTATCATAATAGGTTGAATACGGTAAGGTTAGACCGGTTGTGTTATATGGGTAACAACTCCGGCGAATTGTCTCCCTTACTCGTAATTCACCTATTTATGGTAACTTTATTTTCTTTATTAATAAAATCCAAAATTTTCCTAAAAAAAAATAAAGATATGTGGGCTAGTTCTTGGTTCAAACTTATCTCTGTATATTTTAGGCACAATAGGGTAAAAGAGGCATCCAAAACTTCTCAAATGAGAGTAATTGCGCTTCTTTTGGTATAGTAATTCAAAAGGACATTTGTTGCTAAGGAAAGTGGTTGGTAGCCTATTAATCAGATATGTGACTTTTTTTGTCAGAATACATTCTCCCTAATACCTGGTTGGGAGTTTGGACTGGAACATGAGAGCCCTGGAAGTCTCAAGAAGGTATTTATGTTTTCTCTCTACTATACCATTCAGTTGTGGTATATAGGTACATGTCTTTTGATGTATAATTCCTTTAGATTGGTAAAATGAAGAGGCTTCATGGCTGGTAAACTCCAAGCCATTATCAAATCTAATGGTTTTTATAGATATATTAAAGTGATTTTCAATCATGGCCACAACGTCTTTCACATCCTGAAGAGCATTACTCTTGCAGCTCAAAGATGTGTCCAAGTTGATCTGCTGAAGTCATCCACAAGTGTAAGGAAATATTTGTTGTTGTCATGGGTGGTTACATGGTAAATCCCTCATATATCTATGTGGACCAGCTCAAATAACTTAGATGTGGTGCTGGTTCTTTAAGGAAATGGGAGTCTGGTTTGTCTTGCCATATGGCATATAGGAACATGACCAAACCTATTGTGCCATAGAGAATTTATATCATGTTTATCAAACACACATGAGGATTCATTCTTATTATTTGAAATGAAAGTATCTACCGATTGAGGAGTTAATATGAATATGCATGACTAATAGACTCATGACTATTTACATTGGGAGCAGGAATACAATTGCACAGTAGAAGGCAAAGTGATCGTTTCACCCCTCAAACACCTGGAACAGAGATAATAGAGACCCTCGTTGCTGTTACCAATCACCTGAGGCCTCTTCACTGAAGGGGCCTGCAGCAGACAAAGAGTATCACTAACAATACAAGACATCTAAGATGTACTGCAAGGGAGTGAACAGAAATAAAGTTATACTTGAAAGATGGAACATAAAGAACCCTATATAGGACAATGTCTGAAGAGAGTATCACATCTCCAAATCAAAAACTTTCACTCTATAACCATTTGGTAGACTTATCAATAGAGATAGGGTAATCTAGTGATGTTAGTGAGTGCATGTTTGTTAAAGATCATATGGTTAGATGCTCTTGAGTCTATGATCCAAAGATCAACCTTTGATTCAAATAATTTGCATGAAGGCTTGTCAAAATCAATAGAAGAAGTACCGACAACAACACCTGCAAAGTTTGCACTGCCAGTGGTAATGTTGCTATTGCTGGAAGATCCTCCCACATGTACTACTTGAAAATGCTGTAGTAGGGTCATTATCTGCCCATATTACTCTTTTGTTAGGTTGAAATTCTGATTCTTCTCTTGCAGGCACTGATTATCTCCACTCTCATGAATTATATCAGTTGGAGTCCCATGTACATTTGCCACAGACCCCTTTCATTTATTAAACTTGTAGTTCTGGTTGTTCCCCTGATTGTATGGCTATGCATTGGCACGATTGAGGTGCTGATTGTTGTAATTGACTTGAGGGTATCCATGAAACTTGTAGCACTTCTCCCTGTATGTCTTGGTCTCTTACAGTAATCACAGAATGGGCGACCTTTAATATTGTTGTTATTTGTATAGTGTGTCTTGAAGTTCCTGGCTCCAAATGGACTTTGATGCTGCGAATTTGCATTAACATGTAATGAAGTAGAATCGAGATTCACCTGACTATTGGGGTTGAATTCTCTTTGTTTTTCTTCTTGTATCAAGAGGGAAAAGGCCTGAGCCATAGAAGGCAAAGGCTTCATCATGAGAATACTTTCTCGCACTATTATGTAGCCCCCATTTAGTCCCATCAGAAATTGGATAAGTCTTCGATCTTGTTCTGCCTTATGCATGCTCTCCTTTGCACCACATGTGCAATTGCAGTTGCACTGAGACTTGACACTCAAAGTTTTCAGTTGCTTCCACAATATCTTCATTCGCGTATAGTACGTAGTAATGTCTAAGGAACCCTGTACAAGGTCATTTGAACTTATTTTGAATATGATAATATTTTTCTCCATTTGTTTGATCATAACAATTCTTTATTTCATCCCCACAACTCAGCTGGTAATTCACATATTCCACACTATCATAAATCTCCTTAGCGAGGAAATTGAGGATCCATGAGGTCACCATATCATCACACCTCTCCCATTTGCGAAATTAAGGCGAATCGGGGCTGGGTATTCTAGATTACCCATCTATAAACCCTAATTTATTCTTAACCGACAAAGCTCGCAACACCTTTCTTCTTTATGAGCGATATCAAATTCCATCAAACAGAACTAGTACTAAGTTTATAATAGGATTATCATAAGGATGAATGTAAAGGGCATTACGAGTATCAATGGCCAATTGGTCATTTTTGCTCGTGCTAGGGCTCGTTTCTTCACTTTGATCGATAGCCATGTGCGAGGTTCCAATTTAACGAAATTTTGAGGTATGAAATCCTCAATCCAATTAGAGATCATCAATTTTGAGACGAATTTAAGAGTTGGACGAAAAAATAACAACCGAAGCTTTAGAGACCGACAGAGTTTAAGGAAGATTCAGAACTGAATTTGAAACTCTGAGAGGGATTCGAACTGATACCTGTGCTTTGATACCATAACAAAACCATACATGTAACCTCAGATCTGCAGAACTCCCATGGAGGCTTCTAGAAGTTTCTAATAGAAGATGAGAGAAGGAGTAGAAAGAGCAAATGAACGGAGAAATGTTTGTGTAGAAAATGAACCTTTCATCTTATTTCTGCAACTGTGCAAGTATATATACGTGTTGACTAATTGATTAAACTAATTACTAACTAAGCTACTAACTAACTAAACAAGCTAGGCATAAGCTAACTAAGTATACAACACAATAAAGAATGTACAAACAATAATTATACTCAATATGCAAAAAGTAAAAATCCCTCTAAACTACGTGGTTATAAAATTATGTATCACCACAAGTGATTTATGCCTCATTTGTTTGCATTTAATGGAGCTCTAAATCTTAATCATTCAGATCTCATACATTAAGTGTGTTTATATTTAAAGTCTGAATCTTAATTATTCAGATCTTAATCATTAAGTGTGTTTGTTTTTTTACTTCACAACCACTTAATGGGTCTGGATATGTCTGTATGATTAAGATCAGTAACAGAGACTTAATTTCATTAAGATACTATTACATATTCATTATCAACTATCACCTGCCACCACCTCACCACCCCACCACTACTACTGCCACCTCTACCACCACCACGCCACCATCATCCTCAATCATAGCCGCCATCATTATTGATTATCACCATTCACTATCCCCACCACTTCGACCACTATCATTCTCACCTAAAATCAATACTCATCCACCTCAACTAGCACAACTGACCACCCATCACCATCAACAACCAGAGCTAGCACTGTCCATAATAATAACCTACCACCACCCACCCACTACCTTCCTCAATCACAACTACTACCATCACCGGCCATTATTAACTATCACCATCCACCACCACCATCCTCAATCATAATCGCCACCACTACCAATCACCACTAGGTACTAGCATGAACCACCATTATTAATCAAAATTATCACCAACCAATCCCTTCTAGTCGGCATTCACCCATTATCCATCACCACCAACAACTATCATATTTTAAAAAATTATATATTTTATTGATAGAATATTAGATTAGTTATTATTTCATTTAAATTTTATGTTTATTAATTTGCAAATAAAGATAAATTTTATACATTCAGATGTTAAAAATCAAACGGTCTTAATTATTTAGTATTCAGATCTTGATACACATCTTAATATATTTAGATGTGTATTCAGATTTGAATGTCTTAATCTTAATATACATCTTGATATTCAGATGCATATTCAAATTCAAATATCTTAATCTTAAAAAAAAAAAAAAAAGACAAATGAGGCCTTAATTAGGAAGGGACAACTCATGTACGATTTGTGTCACTTAAAGGCTTTAACTTATACTAATCTCTTTCCTTTGTATTTTTTCATTTTTCCTTTACTTTTTCTTTTCCTTTATTTGCTGTGTTTATTACCTATCAGATCTTAGTTAATGAGTTGCCTAACCTCTAACCTCATCTTATGTTATAGCAATCATAAACTAAAATAAGAGATCTAATCATGTGATTAGGATTAAACTCAAACTCAAATTCAAACTCAAACTCATTTCAATTCAGTAGATAATGAGAAAAGTGAAAAAATAAAGGTACAACGAGAACATGTACAGCCCCAAAATTCTCCATCTCAGCCTTCGATAAAAAAATGTTTTATTTCGCTCCACACCACAGACGACGGACTGTTCATGATCATATACATTCTGGTTTTCTAGCTACCTATATCTCTCTATAAATTTCGAGAGCATTAATGAGTGGTGGAAGAGTAGAAGTGACAGTACGATTAATCACAATATCGTACCGTTTGTAACCATAGCCTGGAGACAATGTGTATACTGTTGTGGTCGACAAATATGCCGGAGACAAAGGTCCATAAAAGAGCTTATCATTAATATAAATGTTGAATTCCCTTGTTTGTGTCCCCAACAATCCTTCAACTTCGGCGAAGTGCATGTACATGTAAAACTTGTCGCTGATATTCCCAGGCGTCAACTGGATGTACAGTGGTGTCGTAGCCGTCCTCATTACCGCCGATGGTACCTTGTAACTATTTTCAACTACGTCTTGTGTTGTACTAAGAGATCCCGCATTCTCCGATGGTACCCAAATTCTATCATATGCATCATCTTTGTACCTATGATTTAAATAGAAAAGAATCAATTGTTAAGGAATACATCCAGTTTATATAACAATAATAAGACAAGTATGGTAACTAGAAACAAATTTATCGGGAGGATTAAGCTACTCTCTCCGGTCCTTTTAAGAGTTTGGCACATTCCTTAAGAAAATACTCCATAATCAAAAAATTGTATGGATAATTTATTTGAAAAAAGGACAAATTGGAAAAAGAATAACTAATGCTTAATTATTTTGTTAAAATAAACTTATTTTCGGAATAAATTTTGAAAACCTTCAAATTAAAAACACTTTAAATGAACCGAAGGGAGTAGTAAAAACTGGTTAAAATTTTATACACTCACAGAATGAAAACATCGTTTACAACTAACTTTTTATAACAAGAATGAATTGATAACCTGCAAAAGATAGTAATGACCTACCACACGAAGTAAAACTACACAAACCGTATAAAAATCTTTTACGCGGTTGGTATCATATAACTTAAGATTCATTTAAATGTCTCCACAACAAGATATTAGTGTAAAAAAGGAATATCTTGAATTTTAAAGATGAAACAGGCGTACCTAATGAGTTGATTGGTTAAGGAACCGTAGTTCCAACGTGCAACAAGTTTCAGTGATCTACTTAGCGTTGGGTATAGGGTAATATTCAACGGCATTAACTCTAAGGCTGAAATAAAAGGAGTTGTAGTATCTCTTTTGACAAGGCAAACGGTTATGTAATCATTGGAGGGTGTGTGTATAACTTCCGTCCAGTACGGTATAGAAGCATTTGATATTATGATTATCCCAGTAATCCTCTCCAAGGTAAATATCAAAAATTGGTAATTGCCCACTTCCATCATAATCTCCATAGAAAAAACTAGCCCTGATTAAGTATTTGCCCAAACTCCCTTGAGCTGGGGCTAGAGTGTAGCAGTTTTTTGTCCCTGAAGAAAAGCTTGTAACTGTGAAAAATGGCTTTTCTAGAGAATTGGATTGGTATATAGGTGATATGCTATGGCTTACTCCGTTACTGACATGACCTTCATCTGAAATGTAAGATATGCCTGTTCTTATATCTGTATAGTCGGAACCTGCTGGTAATCCACAATCAACGCTTATGAATCCTGTAAAATATTTATAAAAAGAAAATAACTTGAGTACTCAAACATGGCAAAAATCAAATATTTTAGTTCCTTACAACAAGAGAATCACAATTCTCTTACAAGTGTACAAAACACTAAACACTCAAACAATACACTCCTTAATGAGTAGATATGAGTAAAAGAAGTAAGCTCAAGATCACAACAACTATGGACAAGACTTTGGCTCTCAAAAGCTTTATGAAATAAATATAAAATGATAAGCAATAGAGTATGCAAGCTTATAGCAATTGTATGATCAGTTGTTGTGTGTTGTTGTGTTTAAAACACTGAAATGAAGCTGTATTTATAGTTGAAAAACTTGACATTACCGTTGTCTAATTGTCAATTAAGAGTTGCTGATTTTACTCTGTGACAATCGATTGTCAGGAAGCCACAATCGATTGTTTGCCAATCATTCCAGAAATCAATCCCAGATTTTACGCTTAACAATCGATTGTCCAAGATCAACAATCGATTATTGGTAACGTTCAAAAAATCATTTCCAGATTTTTCGTAAAACAATCGATTATACCAAATCAATAATCGATTATTCAGCAACGTTCAAAAAATCCTTTCCAGATTTTAATTTCAACAATCGATTGTACAAAATCAACAATCGATTATTCAGCAACGTTCAAAAAATCTTTTCCAGATTTTAATATCAACAATCGATTGTACAAAATCAACAATCGATTATTCAGCAGCGTTAAAAAAATCTTTTCCAGATTTTAATATCAACAATCGATTGTACAAAATCAACAATCGGTTACCTGACGGTATTTGAAAACTTTACGACAACGGTCAGCTTCACAATCGATTGTGCAATATTAACAATCGATTATTTATCAGACTTTGAAAATCATTTTAGACACTGCCTCGTGACAATCGATTGTTATATACTCACAATCGATTATTTAATAACTTTGAAAAAGTCTGGAAGTCACTGCCTCAACACAATCGATTGTCATATGTTCACAATCGATTATTTTGTGACTTTTGAAAATCTGATGGACACTGTCTCTTTACAATCGATTGTCATTAGCTTCACAATCGATTATTCTGAGGTTTGAAAAACTTTGATGGACACTGCCTCATCACAATCGATTGTCATAAGGTTCACAATCGATAGTCATGCAGGTTTGAAAAACCTGATGCTCACTGCCTTAACACAATCGATTGTCATTAGTTCACAATCGATTGTCATGCAGTCTTGGCTTAACATAATCGATTATCATAAGTACATAATCGATTATCTTAGTCCAGTTTTTAGAGGCATGTTTAAAAATCATTTTGACTAATGAAAATATGCATGATTTAAAATCATTTAGCATTAAATTAAATATGCATGATTTTGTAACAATAATTTTACGAGAGAAGCCATGTCATGAGTCAAGTTGTCGGATCAAGATCACAATTAAGAACGACTCATTTAAACTATAAAACTTTGTCTTGTGCTTGAATCTCGTTATCCACCAATTGTGCGCTTGTACTTGAACTTCGCATATATCAATTTGCGCTTGTTTGTCATTCATCAAAACCTACACATAAGAACACACGTTTTAGTATAAAGCCTTGAGAACGTGTTTCCAACAATTTCCCCCTTTTTGATAATGGCAAACTTTAAGCGGGATATGCAACTTAAACAATTTATAATGACGATTCAAGACAAGTAAAGATATGCAATAAGTATGCGATTAGTTCCCCCTCAATATATGAATTCCCCCTCAATTTAAGCTTATAATATTGAGAGTGCATACCCGTTATCTTCCCCCTTTTGCCATTAGCAAAAATAATATAAGAAGATGCCAAAGATGTAAATAAAACTTGTTTATTTATTGGAAAGAAAACGTGATTACTTAAAGAGAGTACAATAACTCAAGTAATAGCAGAACAATCGATTATTGATACGAGATAATCAATTATTAGACGACAGAAACCGATTTATTAATGCGCGTCTTGCTTTATAATTCCCCCTACCTTTAGGGCGATACCTGCAAAAATTCGTTAGACGTCTCCGACGCTCAAGTTAGAAATCATGTAAAATAAAAAGATGCAATGCATGACTTAGATCAACGTGGAGTCAAGAATCCCGAGTTCACTACGAATTCGGAAGAAGGACTCTTTCTCTAAGGGCTTAGTAAAGATGTCAGCCAATTTGTCTTTGGTTTCAACAAATTCGATTTCGACATCGCCCTTGAGAATGTTATCTCTTATAAAATGATGTCTAATTTCAATGTGTTTTGTTCGCGAATGAAGAACGGGGTTCTTCGTCAAGCATATGGCACTAGTATTATCACATTTAAGAGGGATATGATCAAGACTTAGGCCATAGTCCAAGAGTTGTTGTTTCATCCAGAGGATTTGAGCGCAACAACTCCACGTGGCTACATATTCAGCCTCGGTTGTGGACAACGCAACACTTACTTGTTTCTTGCTAAACCAAGAAACGAGAGAGCTACGGAGCAAATGGCAAGTGCCACTAGTGCTCTTGCGGTCCAATTTGCATCCAGCAAAATCGGAGTCGGAATAGCCAACGAGTTGGCATTGAGAACCTTTGGGGTACCATAGACCCACATTTGTAGTACCAACAAGGTACTTTAAAATCCGTTTTACCGCAGTAAGGTGAGACTCCTTTGGACACGATTGATAACGGGCGCATAAGCACACGCTAAACATGATGTCCGGACGACTAGCAGTAAGATAGAGAAGAGAGACAATCATACCTCGATACTTCTTAGTGTCGACTTCCTTACCTTTCTCATCTTTGTCTAGATGATCGGATGTGCTCATGGGAGTCGCCATTGCTTTTGCATTGTTCATTTCAAATCGTTTCAGCAATTCTTTGCAATATTTGGCTTGGCAAATGAACGTACCTTCTTTCATTTGCTTTACTTGTAATCCCAAAAAGAATGTTAACTCACCCATCATAGACATCTCAAATTCGCTTGTCATTAAATCAGAAAATTCCTTGCATAAGACATTGTTAGTAGCACCAAATATGATATCATCTACATATATTTGAACTAATAAAATATCATTGTTTTTATGCTTAACAAAAAAGGTGGTGTCAACTTTCCCCCTAATGAAATCATTTTCCAATAGAAATTTACTCAATCTTTCATACCAAGCTCGGGGAGCTTGTTTTAAACCATAGAGAGCCTTTTTGAGTTTGAAAACATGACCGGGATATTTAAAATCATCAAAACCGGGGGGTTGTTCAACAAAAATTTCTTCTTGTATAACACCATTTAGAAAAGCACTTTTCACATCCATTTGATATAAATTGAAATGCATAGAAGAGGCAAAAGCGAGCAATAGACGAATAGCTTCTAATCTAGCTACGGGAGCATATGTTTCTTCATAGTCAATACCCTCTTCTTGATTATAGCCTTTTGCTACAAGCCTAGCTTTGTTTCTAGTGATTACACCATTTTCATCTAGTTTGTTTTGAAAAACCCATTTCGTACCAATTATGGTATGATTTTCGGGTCTTGGCACCAAATCCCAAACGTCATTCCGTTTGAATTGGTTAAGCTCCTCTTGCATTGCCAAGGTCCAAAATTCATCTCCAATTGCTTCGGAGATGGTTGTTGGTTCAATTTGAGACACAAAAGTAGTATGTCCTAAGGTGTTCTTAAGGGAGTTTCGGGTACTTACCTTTTCTCCGACGTCGCCAATTACCTGTTCGAGAGGGTGATCTTTGATTGCCCTCCACTCGTTAGGCATTGTTGTTTCTTTCTCCAATTGTGGCGCTTCCTCCATTGGTTGTTCCAAGATTTCATCTTTATTTTCCTTAGGCGATTCCTCTTGTATTTTGTCTTTCAAGCTATCTAAAATACCTGCAAGATCAAAACCGGAATCCTTTCTCGCCAAGCGAGCATTATTTTCGGCAAATACAACATGAGGGGATTCCTCCACAGTTTCGGTTCTTTTATTAAAAACCATATATGCTTTGCTACGTGAAGAATAACCAATGAAAATTCCCTCATCGGACTTAGCATCAAATTTTCCCAATTGGTCTTTGCCATTGTTATGAATAAAACATTTACAACCGAATACTCTAAAATGGGAGATATTTGGTTTCCTTCCCTTATAGAGTTCATAGGGAGTCTTCATGAGTATAGGCCTTATGACTACTCTATTTAAGACGTAGCATGCGGTACTCACGGCATCCGCCCAAAAATGTTTGGGAACTTGGCCTCTTCGAGCATGGTTCTAGCCATCTCTTCGAGACACCTATTTTTCCTTTCCACCACCCCATTTTGTTGTGGTGTACGTGGAGCGGAAAAGGTATGCTCGATACCGAGTTCGTCACAAAAGTCCGCAAAGAGATTGTGATCAAACTCTCCCCCTTAATCAGAAATTTATCGAGACATACCAACAAGACATAGATATACTAATTGTTATAAAACAATGATAAACCCATTTGTTGGATGACATAACAAGTGTACCAAAAGTTATTTTATTTACAGTGATACAAATTGTTATTTTTAGTAAAGCATATTACAAACGAGTGTTGACTGTTTACAGGTCAACCGTACATCGAATTTTGAAGAACATACCAACCATTATCCAGACCAAAGGATGTGCTCATCAAGAGACGATTTTTAACAGAAGGATTTTTGTCAAAACATGAGACATCTCAATTATTTTTCAAAACTGAGGATAGCATTCATCAAAAACGTGAGTGAAAACTTTTTTGAAGAATATGCTAATAGATAATACACACCACACAGTATACTAACAGTTATTTAAACCACAGATAGCAATTATCAAATCATGAATGAAATGATTCTATTAAGCTAACTGTTAATACATATCAACAGTTTTGATCTTTTAAAATCAGATAACAAACAAGTAAACTAATTGACACCAATTGTCATTTAACAACACGTTTTCAACATATGAATCAACAAAGCTAATTGATATTGATTGTTGACAAGGATATCTCAATTGTTAATGCACATAAACTATTACGAATAAGCTTATCAAAGATTCAACAATAGGGGAACCAAATTAACAACAAATAAGTTAATATTGGTTTCTAGCACATATCAACAATTCGGTTTTTGTCAAAAAGGATAACTAACCGAAATTTCCTCTTGATGCAATGAGGTGTCGTGCTCGGTGCATCTACTACAATACTGTAGCCTTTCAAGCACACCTGCAAAACAGATTAATGATCTTTCGGTACCAATGCCATTTTGGGTCCTTGGGGGTTAGGCATATCATAATGATGCGATTGAGTGATATGTCTATGTCGTGTAAAACATGCAGGAGCAATATGACCAATACGTCTACAATAATGACAGGTCACGTTGGGGATATGCATCCTTCTAGGTTCATAGTAACTTGACGGACGAAAATGGTTTACTCTATTTTCAGCATTATGACTATTGCGCGCTTTATGAACATCATTTCTCCTACTATGAGCAGCATTTCTAGAATAATTATTTCTACGTTGGAAATCATTTCTAGGTGCTCTGAAGGGTTCAAAATTCCTTCTAGTATTTGACCTATAATATGCATCATTTCTAGGGTAGTTATTTCTAGGTGGTAAGTCATTGCTAGGTCTTCTAAAATGTTCAACATTTAGTCTAGCATGCATATTGGTTCTAGGATTGATATTTCTAGGATAAGCATTTTTATTATTAGTCCTAGGTTGAGCCTTAGGTTGTTGGGGTTTAGCATCAACCTTTTCTTTAGGCTCATTCGTAAACCCTATGCCATGCTTGGTTGACTTCAAATTATCAAGAACATCATTCAAATTTTTGTGCGAAGAATTAAACTTATCTAATGTGCCTTTAAGCCTTTCTACTTCATTTTTGAGATGCAAGCAAGAAGTACACTTTATAATAGAGCTTTCGTGCTTATCGCGCTTCTTTTTCCGAAAAACTTGTTTTCCTCTTTCAACTTCTCATTTTCTAAAACCAGTTTTTCAAAATCTTTTTCTTTTAGAGAGAGTTGTTTTTGAAAATCTTTTTCTTGCAACGACAGAGTTTTCTGCAAATCTTTAATAGTCTTGGAAGCATTCACAAACTCACTATGTAATTTATTATAAGCATTTTGCGTTTCTTCAAGCGAGTGAGAGTTGGACGTACTTACCTCTTCTTCTTCGTTTGCCATGAGACATTGGCCAGTTGATTCATCATATGAGCTGTCCGCTTTTTGAGGCATGCTTTCATACATTTCCTCCAGCTTATCCCACATCTCTTTGGCGGTTTTGTAGTGGGAAATTTTCTGATAGTCTTCCTGATTCAAGGCGTTATACAACATATTTATTGCATTAGTGTTGTATTCACTTACCTTGGCTTTCCCAACTTTCGTTGTCATTTGATCACCATGCTTGATGATTTGCCATAGATAAAAGTTGTTGGCTGTGATGAAAATTCTCATCCGATCTTTCCAATATGAGTAATTATTTCCATCAAATATTGGAGGCAACATGTTAAAATCACCTTCACCTATTCCTGCAAAAAATTCACGAGTAGAAGCCATGGATGGTTCTCTCAAACTGTTAAGTCTTCAGAGAGTTGGGCTCTAATACCAATTGTTAGATAATACGCTTAACGCTAGAGGGGGGTGAATAGCGTTATAATAAAAATTAGCATAAACTTTGCGGAATTAAAAAATTGCAGGAAGTAAATAAGTGCGATAAATAATAAAGTACGCACCGATGTATTCTGGTTCACCACAACACGTGGCTAGTCCATTCCCCGAGAGACTCTCTCGAGATTTTCCACTAACTTGTCAAGCTTACGGGTGCACAACAAACCTTTACAGCTTAAGGACACAAGCCTTAACACCTTTGCTCGGAGATACAACACTCCAAGACTTCACTGTTAAGCTTACGGGTGCCTAACCAACCTTTACAACTTGAGGACACAAGCCTTAATACCTTTGCTCGGAGATACAACACTCCAAGACTTCAACCAAGGAAACACAAGTTCCTTACAACAAGAGAATCACAATTCTCTTACAAGTGTACAAAACACTAAACACTCAAACAATACACTCCTTAATGAGTAGATATGAGTAAAAGAAGTAAGCTCAAGATCACAACAACTATGGACAAGACTTTGGCTCTCAAAAGCTTTATGAAATGAATATAAAATGATAAGCAATAGAGTATGCAAGCTTATAGCAATTGTATGATCAGTTGTTGTGTGTTGTTGTGTTTAAAACACTGAAATGAAGCTGTATTTATAGTTGAAAAACTTGGCATTACCGTTGTCTAATTGTCAATTAAGAGTTGCTGATTTTACTCTGTGGCAATCGATTGTCAGGAAGCCACAATCGATTGTTTGCCAATCGTTCCAGAAATCAATCCCAGATTTTACGCTTAACAATCGATTGTCCAAGATCAACAATCGATTATTGGTAACGTTCAAAAAATCATTTCCAGATTTTTCGTAAAACAATCGATTATACCAAATCAATAATCGATTATTCAGCAACGTTCAAAAAAATCCTTTCCAGATTTTAATTTCAACAATCGATTGTACAAAATCAATAATTGATTATTCAGCAACGTTCAAAAAATCTTTTCCAGATTTTAATATCAACAATCGATTGTACAAAATCAAAAATCGATTATTCAGCAACGTTCAAAAAATCTTTTCCAGATTTTAAAATCAACAATCGATTGTACAAAATCAACAATCGATTACGTGACGGTATTTGAAAACTTTACGACAACGGTCAGCTTCACAATCGATTGTGCAATGTTAACAATCGATTATTTATCAGACTTTGAAAATCATTTTAGACACTGCCTCGTGACAATCGATTGTTATATACTCACAATTGATTATTTAATAACTTTGAAAAAGTCTGGAAGTCACTGCCTCAACACAATCGATTGTCATATGTTCACAATCGATTATTTTGTGACTTTTGAAAATCTGATGAACACTGTCTCTTCACAATCGATTGTCATTAGCTTCACAATCGATTATTCTGAGTTTTGAAAAACTTTGATGGACACTGCCTCATCACAATCGATTGTCATGCAGGTTTGAAAAACCTGATGCTCACTGCCTTAACACAATCGATTGTCATTAGTTCACAATCGATTGTCATGCAGTCTTGGCTTAACATAATCGATTATCATAAGTACATAATCGATTATCTTAGTCCAGTTTTTAGAGGCATGTTTAAAATTCATTTTGACTAATGAAAATATGCATGATTTAAAATCATTTAGCATTAAATTAAATATGCATGATTTTGTAAAAATAATTTTACGAGAGAAGCCATGTCATGAGTCAAGTTGTCGGATCAAGATCACAATTAAGAACGACTCATTTAAACTATAAAACTTTGTCTTGTGCTTGAATCTCGTTATCCACCAATTGTGCGCTTGTACTTGAACTTCGCATATATCAATTTGCGCTTGTTTGTCATTCATCAAAACCTACACATAAGAACACACGTTTTAGTATAAAGCCTTGAGAACGTGTTTCCAACATATATTAACTGTTTTCTTTTTATAACTACTATTCTTCTATATCTTGACATCACTCGAATTGCATAAGTTCAAGTGACTACTATTTATATCTTGACATCACTCGAATTGCATACGTTCAAGTGTGATTGGCTTTTCAAGGCTATAACTGTTTAAGTTGCGCGATTTGAATTTACTTTATCATTGTTAATTCCAATTGCATTTTTAGTTTCTCGCATTGTGTCAATTTAATCTACGTATTCTTAAAAACACTTACAAATCCATTTGTAGTTCGATTTTGAGGGTAAACAGTTTGGCGCCACTGTGGGGCCAAGGATAACAGTGATTATTTAATACAAATCTCTATAACACACACTGCTTTATACTTGTTCTTTGAAGTATCTCTAATTTCAAGTTAAAACTCAAAAATGACAAACTCTTTATCAACACCCCTATATATTGACAATGAGTACGGTCATCACGGTAAAAATAAAAACATAGCACCCAGTAACAAGGTACCACCCGTTGATCATATTGGAATTCCGGTCATGGACCCGTTGGACGCTAACTCGCTTGTGGCTATCGACACGAATCTACCTATCGACCTCGAGAATAACATCTGTGGTCGAGCCCGATCGGCAGCGTAAAATACTCAAAAAATAGAGAAGACGAGATCAATTAACAGATGATCTTCGAAATGTTACATGTTCAACAGGCAGCGATAGCTCAGTCAGAGAACCACTAAAGTGCACCAAGCAAAATTATACCCAATCTATCCCAAGAAATCACCAGCATGAACGAACTAATCATAGAGAGGTCGAATGGAAATGAGTCAGGAACCAACCTTGAGATCATATAAATGCTCGGGGAGTTGATGAAACGGTAGAATCAGGGGAAAAGAAAATTGAAGCAAATGACAAAAAGGTAGAAACCTACAATTCCAGGGTCGACCAAATCCCGAGAACACCGTTGATAATGAAATACTTGGATTCCATGAAGTTCGTACAAAAACCATTCTCTCCGAGTGCAGCTCCAAAGCCGATCCCTAAAAAATTCCACACTCCCGAAATTTCTAAGTACAACGGAACGACCGACCCAAACGAGCATGTTACCTCCTACACATGCTCTATCAACGGGAACGACTTGGAGGATGGTGAGATCGAGTCTTTCTTGTTCGATAAATTTAGAGAAACCCTATCAAATAGAGATAATATATGGTATAACAACTTACCTCCTAATTCTATTAACTTATTTACTATGCTTGTAGACTCTTTTATGAAAGCACACGTCGGGGCTATCTTATTATTTATCTAGTATGTTAGAAAGCCTTTCAAAAATTTCAGTGTATATAGTGCTGAAGTTTTTACAAATGAACTAAATAACTTCAGCATCTTCTGCTGAACTTTATGAAAAAACATTATGACAAACCTAATGAATCCAGAACAAAAAGCTGAAGTTTTTACAAATGAACTAAATAATTTCAGCAACTTCTGCTGAAGTTTTTGAAAAAATCTTATCCAGGACAACAAAAACTTCAGTTTATTTAGTGTTAAAGTTTTTATAAATGAACTAAATAACTTCAGCATCTTCTGCTAAAGTTTTTGGAAAAGCTTAATGACAAAACTAATGAACGCATGGCAAAAAAACTTTAGCTTATTTTATGCAATTACAAACAAAAACTTCAGCAAATAGAGAACAAAACTTTTGCTACTAGCTTAGGTTTAGAAGTTACAAATAAAAACTTCAGCAAATAAAGAATAAAATTTCAGCTACTATGCTTAAATCAGCAATTACAAACAAAAACTCCAGGTCCCTCTACTAGAATGATAATGTTCTGCGTGATTGCCTTTACTACTTCAGCTCGTATCCTGAAGTTATGCGAAAAAACCGATACACTTATAATTTTTTTAACAAAGAGAACATAAATTAAAACATGACTAAAAGACGGAAATAGGTGCTAATGCCCCTAGTTTTTAGGCATTCACGCAAATTAAGTGACAGATATGGTACATTAAATTCTATATAAGTGATACAATTAGTTGTTAATCATGTTAGTATATTTAACTTTAGATCATATACTTTGCAGAAGTCTTCTATCAGAATTCTTTACGCCAAACGCAGATATAGTGAACTTCTAATACTTTTTATATTTATTAAAATAATACTGATCTACGATAAGTTTAAATGGAAAAACATGATCAATCAATTAAGATTTATATAAGTGATATTAATTAATTTAAATCAATGTGTTATATAGGTGTTTATTGATTTTTTTATTTTTAGGGAGTCCGAGGGGTTTTAATATTTTTAGTAGGTCGTCACTTTATTTTTGGTTAAAAGGGACATAATACTAATATGCTAGTTAACAAAAGAAATTACATTAGGGGCATTACTGGGGTATTGTAGTACCCCTCATAGTTGTAATGTTATGCACGATTGTGTTTATATTACAATCTACAAAAGATCTAACAAGTTCAGTTCCTAGGATGTCTACCCAAAATACATCATTGACGAACATCGGAGGAATTGATAATATCCTAGACTTGTTCAAAAAGATTTCCTTTGCTACTTCCTTGGCCAATGCATCAGCTACTTTGTTCTGCTCCCTGTAGATGTGCTTCACTACCACATTGTCAATCATATGAATTAGTGGCCTGCATTCACAAATTAGAGAATCATAAATTATACTTCCATTCAAAAGCATATTGAAGGTTTCAGATGAATCAATGTTTATTTCCAGGAAAGCCAAGTTATTTTGCTTTGTTAATTGCAGACCCTTGTAGTTCTGCCCTAGTTTTTGTTGTTTGAGGAATACTGTCCATGTATCCCATTATCGAGTTGCCATTGTAGTTCCTAAATACTCTTCCTAATTCTCATATTCTCGGGTTCTCCCTTGCTGCTCTATTTGTATTTAGCTTGTATAAACCTCTGGTTGGGGCATCTCATTTTAATACAATATGATGTGTTACCTTTGTAGAGCCATTTTTTGTAAGCATAAGATATTCAGTAGCTTTTGAGACTGTGTTTGTGGCGTTAATGTGTTCCTTCTTATTATTAAATAAGTTAATATTCCTAGTTAACCATATGTTCCAAAAGTAGAAGGGAATGAGATTGTCACAAATGATATAATTGTCGAAATGGATATTTCTGATAGAGTTCTATGTTGATTGCCATTGATGTCCATTGAGAACTAGAGCCTATTGTGAACTGTTCCTTGAAGATTTTGATAGAATTTCATTCAAGAATTGGACAACATTAGGGCACTCACAGAAAATATGGACAATAGTTTCCTGACCATTGTTACAATAAGGACATTGTGGGTCACAGTTGATCCAAATTGTATGGAAGAGAAAGCTCCTAGTTGGGACACTCGTATGGGTGAGAATCCAAATGAAATACTTGATTTTGTTGGGGGATTTTAACTTCCAAATCCATTTTGAATGAGCTTTCCTTACTAGAATGGAGGCTGGTAACAGTCCTACTTAGGAATGAGTAAGTAGAACTATTTGAGAACTGGCAATTATGAGTCAAGTTCCATTAAAGGTTGTCTTCTTTAGTTGGAACATGGAGGATAAACACAGAGTTCAACAGGTATATGATACTTGAAGGTAGGGAAATGGACAAAGATGATGTGTCCCACGTTCCCAGGTTGTGGATTGAGGTAACCTTAGCATTTAGATCATTTTGGTTGATGGGCCCTCAATCATCTGTCTGATTGTTGGACGATTAAGGATCCATGCATTATTTGATAAGCTGACCTTGTTTTCTTTGTGGACTACTCATATGCTTGCTTTATTGCATATTTCCCCTCCCTTTAGGATGCCTCGCCAAATTGGAGATTTTGGGTGTCTAGTGTATCTAGATGCTCTAACTGACCTAGGATTGTTGGACATGTTGCAGGGTTTATGAATTAGAACTTTTGCTCATAGACTGTTGGTATTCTTATAAGTCCTCCATGCAAGATTGGTAAGGGAAGCTTTGTTCTTGATACTAGCCTTTTGGAGTCCTTGCCATCCATCGGCCTTGGTCTTAGTGACCACCTCCTACTTGATTTGATGTAACTTCTTCTTTTCAGGGGTGGTGCTCCAAAGAAATTTCCTATGGGACCTGAGCTGTGCCCACCGGAAGTGTCTGGGCCGAAACCTCATTATCAAAGTCAACCTGAGGCTCCACCGCTGGTGCTGCTACTCTGGGCTGAGCTCTGCCCCTACCTCGACCTCGCCCTCTGCCTCTCGTGGGAGCTGCTGCTGGGGGTTCGGACTGGTGATCGTGGATGAGGAAGCACATATTCTCGCCATCTGCGAAAGAACAGAGTAGAAATTCAATTAGTATTGAGAAATAAAACCGCGCGACAAGAAAGAATAAATATGAAGTTTTTTCTAACTCTGTAGCCTCTGGGGGATAAATACATACGTCTCCATACCGATTTCTCGGACTCTACTAAGCTTGTCCATGAATTGTGAGACCTATGTAACCTAGAGCTCTGATACCAATTTGTCACGACCCGGATTTCACATGCTTTGGAGTCGTGATGGCGCCTACTCGTAGAAGCTAGGCAAGCCGCGATATATAGAAATCAATAACTCTCCTTTTTAATAACTTAGATTAACAGGTAATCAACATTATATATTAACGATAAATAGCACATGCAGAAGACTTAAACAAACACCAATAACCAAAGCTAGTACTACAATGCCAATATACTCTTCTACCAGGATCTGGTGTCACAGTATCAGAGATTGTCTATAAGTACCACTTACAAGTGTCTAAAAAAGAAAATACAGTCTTTCTCAGAAACAAGTGAAACTAAAACATATAATAAGATGGAAGAGAACGTCGGTCTTGCAGACGCCTGCAGGACTACCTCAGGATCTCTAGCTGGACTGAAGGCAGCCTCCCCAAGTGCTACTGTCAAAAAGCTACTTCTGGATCTGCACATAGTGCAGAGTGTAGTATCAACACAACCTACCCCATGTGCTGGTAAGTGACTGGCCTAACCTCGGCGAAGTAGTGACTATGCTAGGACTAGACTCCAGATAAACCTGTGCAGTTATATAATATACAGCGAAAAACCAAACAAGAGTAAACAAATAAAAAAGGGAGGGGTACATGATGCGGAGAAATATCAAATCCGGTAGTGATTTAAAATAAATATAAGAGAAAAATTCCGGATCTATATCAAACAATGATAATACTATTGCGGCGCGCAACCCGATCCGTATTATTTAACACTATTGCAGTGTGAAACCCGATCTATTTATATCCCTGTTGCGGCGTGCAACCCGATCCATTTATAACATTGTTGCAGCATGCAACTCGATCCAAATATAACATTATTGCGGCGTGCGGCCCGATCCAAATATAACCTTGTTATGGGGTGCAACCCGTTCCAAATAAACTATTGTTGCAGCGTGCAACTCGATCTAAATATAACCTTGTCGCGGCGTGCAACCCGATCCAGATATAACATTGTTGCAACTTGCAACCCGATCCAAATATACAATTAACAATAATCATAACAAGAGTTTCGGCAAGTGATCAATAAAGAACTACACTATCCCGGCAAAGGAATTGGCAGTATAATTAAATACGTTCCGGCAAGGGAGAAACAAGTATAACCAATCTTACTCCGACATCTAAGTATCTCAGCTAATACTAATTCTCAATCATAAGTAATCTCCACGAGAACAATCTAAATCCTTTCTCAATACCGAAAATCATCAATTTAAGCATTCTAGTATTATTTATGAACACAATAATTCACAATTTAAGACTCATGGTCATGCTCGACATCAACGTATAGATACTTGTCACCATGCCTATACACCATACTCAACAAGAAGCAAATAGCAAATAAGACACAACTACTAATCCCTCAAACTAAGGTTAGACCGAACACTTACCTCGAACTTCCACGGCCAACTCAAACCTCCAACACTGCTTTCCTTTTCGAATTTGACTCCGAATCAATCGTATCTAGACATAATCTACTTAATAACATCAATAAACGCCAAACAATCTAATTCCAATGCTTAATTATAACTTTCCAATCATTCTTTCCAAAAATTCAAAAATTGACCCCGGGCCAACTTGGTCTAAATACGAGGTTCGGACCAAAACCCGATCACCCATTCACCCACGAGCCCGAATATATAATTTATTTTAAAATCTGACCCCAAAACGAGGTTAAATTCCCAAACAATCAAAAAGCTCTAACTCTACCCAAATTGCTAATTTCTACCCTTAATCTCATGTTTTAGGCCTAAAAATCTAGTGAGTGTTGATAAAATAGAAGAAAACGAGCTTAGAATTACATACATATGAAGCTATGGTGAAGTTCCTATTCAAAAATCGCCCAAGAGGTGTGGAGAAGATGAAGTTTATGAAAAATGGTGAAATTCCCGTAATGTATTCTGTTTTTGAACTTAAAAATAACTGGGGCGAATTTGTTCTATGCGTTCGCGACAGTCTTATCACATTCGCGATGATCTAGGATTTAGAGACCTTTACATTTGCAAAAGAGGTCTTGCGTTCGCGGAGAGATAACTCTTCGAGCCTTCGCGTTCGCATTCACATAGGTAAAATACCCCTCCCTCTGCCCAGGCTCATAAGCCTTCGTGTTCGCGAAGGAAAGACCCCCCTCCCCCCTCCCCCCTAAAGCTTCACGTTCGCGACATGGGTCTCGCGTTCGCATAGAAGGAAATTTCCTTCAGCTGGAATAACCCATTGCATTCACGAGGGTTCTCCCGCGAACACGAAGAGGAAAATATTAAAACACCAGGGACTGAAAAACTGCAACTTTTTATGAGTTCAAAACCCTCTGAAACACATCCGAAACTCACCCGATCCCTCGGGGCTCCAAAAAAATCATATGTACTAACTTAAAAATATTATATAAATTTATCCGTGCGATCAAATCGCCAAAATAACCTCTTAAATCATGGATTAAACGTCAAAATCAATGAAATTTCTCAAAAGTTCTTAAAACATCAAATTTTGCATTTAAGGTCTGAATCACGTTAAATGGATTCTGTTTCTTACCAAACTTTACCGACAACACATATGAATCTTATTGAACTTATATCGGGCTCAGGAACCATAATATGGGCCCGATACCATAGATTTCACATAGCATTTCACTTTCAAAACCCTTTATATTTCTCAGAAAATAATTTTTTTAAAAAATTTATTTCTCGGACTTGTGACCTCGGAATTCGATTCTGGGCATATGCCCAAGTCCATATTTTTCCACGGACCCTCTGGGACCGTCAAATCACGGGTCCGGGTCCGTTTACCCAAAATGTTGATCAAAGTCAACTTAAATGCATTTTATGCCAAAATTTCAATATTTTCACAGATTTTTTACATAATAACTTTCCAGCTATACACCCGGACTATGCACGCAAATCAAAGTAAAGTTAAAAGAAGTTTTTAAGGCCTCAAATATAAAATTCATCTTAAAAACAAGTGATTACCTTTTGGGTCATCAGAGAGAATCTATATAGGCCTCACATTTACCATTGCACAGTGTAAGAAATAAGAAGTCTCATCAAAGGGAAAGAAGTTGGGATGGCAGGATGTTTGAAGACGTAAACATAAGGAGGCCCTCAATGAGAACTGCAAAATAAAAACAGGTCGCTCAAACAATTCTTCCAAAATCCAATCGCCTGAAGAATAAATCATGAACTTTGAAGATTTTTTGAAAAATTATGGAGAAGAAGACAACATTCTTCAAATCTAAGTTTTCACAACAAAAGAGAAAAAGGGGCATCTTTATTGCTTCTTCATCTTTTTATTTTACCATCACATTAGTATTATTTTGTGTAATATCATCACAGAGCATGTTATAAACTCTGTGATGATCATTCAATTCTTAGTTGTTGCGAGCTCTTTCTTTTTACACGCTTGCTAGTCCAGGAGGCTTTTATTTGCCTCAATCGGATAGCTAAGATAAGGTCTATGCCGGCAGTATTATATGGGTGACATTACCGGTGTAATCCGCCTTATTTTATTTCTCCTATTTGTTATAATTTTATTTTCCGTTTATTTATGAAAATTAACCCTAGGCGATTGCCCAGTGGAACCCAAAAAAAAAAACCTTTTCCTGTCCTCTTTCCAAATAGACGCCTCCTTCAGACGAGTCTCGATAAAATACTTCATGTCCTCAACTATTTGAATTTGTATAAAATTAGCTTATAAAGTTAATTCTCCTCCAAAGTAATCAACCAAACTTTTTATATCTCCCAAGTTTGATTCATCAAAATGATCTCGAAAAGTGCATCCTTAACAAAATTTAAATTTCAGAATTTCGGAACAAGATAAACATCTGGAGCCTACCTAAATTGAGAGAGACTTTTTCGCTTGGATTTTTCCAGCAGCTTTGGTGATTATGGTTTGGGATGAGTCGTTTATATATGTGAACTGGAACTGAGTATTGGACCGTTGGATGTGCGGGTGTTGCGGGTTATGGGCTGAAGAGAATTAGTTGGGCCTAATTTTTGTTGGACTTTTGATTCGGCAAGACATTAGGACAAGAACTTAGTCCAACTCCTTTTCTCAAAAATAAATTAAAATAAAATTACTACAAAAATACTAATAAATTTTGGCCAAATAAAATAAATTACTAAATTAAATTACACTATACTATAAAATATAACTATTTTTGATATTTTCAAGGATTATGCTAAATAAATGTAGAGACAATAGGTAAAAGTTATAGTAAAATTTAAATAATATAGCTACAAAAATACTAATGACCTTAAGCAAAATGAGAAAATATGTAATAAAAATGAAAATGCAATTATTTTTTTATTTTCAAACAAAAAATAAACTAAAATCCTATAGTAACTCAAGTAAATATTTTAAAATACTAAGAATACTGAAACCAAATTTAAAAAGTATGCAATCATAAATTATATGCTTACATATTTGAGTATAATGCAATCAATTATCTCATATTATTTTCTTGCAAAATACATTATATAGTTGTATCTTATATGAATAAAAGAAATATTTCGAGTACAAGTTACATATTTTGTGCTATTAAGATTTTACCGGAAAAAACCTGAAAACCCAAAAATATGATTAAAAATCCAAGAAATATCGAGATTGAAAAATCCGACCTTGTTGGTTTGATTTTTTTATAAATTTTAAAATCCGACATCATTAGTTTGGTTTGGTAATTGAAATTTCTGAACCAAGCCGACTTATACACATGCTATATGATTCCTTGTGGCATGCACTTGCTCGTCACATAAAGTGGAATTTTATACTATACGTTATTAGGCTTTGGTCAGAGAACTTGATACGTTAGTGAAAATGATCAAATCTATTCCGCTAGGTGGTTAGGAATACATCTTACAAGACAAAAATTCGCTTCCAAATTATGATACAGAATTGTACCAATTGCCTAATTATATTATCAATCAAAAAAGTAGTAGTAGTAAATTTTGTGTGTAATTACTGGATCACCTTATATTACTGGAGATTTTACTTCCAATTTTATTGGAACATAAAAGATACGATCAAACACGCAAAGGGAGGACATTTATTAACATTTACAAAATTAATAAAAAATAGTCATTATTTTACTCTAATAAAAACCGGTCCAGCATAACATATTGGAGTTTGGTGCACCTATGTATGAACTCCAGCATATTATGCTGTATCGATATACTTTACTGACTCCAGTAAAATATACTAGAGGCTGGAGCACCGATGCTCCAAACTCCAGTATATTATACTAGACAATTATACTTGTTGGAACTCCAGTATATTATGCTGGAGTTTTAGTGTACTTATGCTAGAACTCTATCATATTATGCTGGAGTTCCAGTATACTTATCCTGGAACCCCAGTATAAATATGTTGGAGTTCAAGCATACTGCAACTCCAGTATAATATACTGGCATATTTTTTGGGTTTTCAATAATGATTTTGCTCAAATTTATCTTTATATAAAAAGTAGCTAAATTTCAATTACTTTTAAAATTGGGCTATTTTTGAACGATTAATTGTAAATTTGACTATTTTTAAATTTCTCCAAAAAAGAACGCATGGCTAAATATTGAATGACCCAGCCTGCTACAAGTATGGGCTTTTGTTAATTGGGTTTGACACTGCACTTCTTGTTTTGAAAAACCTATAGTTTTTGTAAAAGTTGCACGGACGTCCTATTAGGTCGTTTCATTTAACCTATACCTATTTTTTTTTAATTTTAACTTGTACCCCATTTTTAAACAATTTCAACCCCCTTTCTCCCCCTCGTTCTCCTCCTTCGTCGTCGTCTTCTTCTTCTTCTTCTTCTTCTTCTTATGTTGGTAAACTTTAGTTCATGGGATGATTATTATTAATATATTTATCATATTATTTAAAAAAAATTATAAATAATTATGTATGTTAGTAGATAATAATTTATGAATATTTCCACGTACGTAAGTTAGTAGACTATGATAATTATGTTCTTTTCACGTTTATTGTTTCCAAAATTTATGATAATGATAATTCTATTCTTTTCACGTTTATTGTTTCCAAAATTTATGATTTAGATATTATTGGCAATCTTATTATTTATCTAGTATGTTAGAAAGCCTTTCAAAAATTTCAGCGTATATAGTGCTGAAGTTTTAACAAATGAACTAAATAACTTCAGCATCTTCTGCTGAACTTTTTGAAAAAACTTTATGACAAAACTAATGAATCCAGAACAAAAAGCTGAAGTTTTACAAATGAACTAAATAATTTCAGCAACTTCTGCTGAAGTTTTTGAAAAAATCTTATCCGGGACAAAAAAAAAATTCAGCTTATTTAGTGCTAAAGTTTTTATAAATGAACTAAATAACTTCAGCATCCTCTGCTGAAGTTTTTGGAAAAGCTTAATGACAAAACTAATGAACGCAGGACAAAAAACTTTAGCTTATTTTATGCAATTACAAACAAAAACTTCAGCAAGTAGAGAACAAAACTTTTGCTACTAGCTTTGGTTTAGCAGTTACAAATAAAAACTTCAGCAAATAGAGAATAAAACTTCAGCTACTATGCTTAAATTCAGCAATTACAAACAAAAACTCCAGGTCCCTCTACTAGAATGATAATGTTTTGCGTGATTGCCTTTACTATTTCAGCTCGTATCCTGAAGTTATGTGAAAAAACCGATACACTTGTAATTTTTTTACAAAGAGAACATAAATTAAAACATGACTAAAAGACGGAAATAGGTGCTAATGCCCCTAGTTTTTTTGGCATTCACGCAAATTAAGTTACAGATATGGTACATTAAATTCTATATAAGTGATACAATTAGTTGTTTGTTATGAAATAATATAAGAACAATAGCAATAGAACGAGAACAAGAACAATAGAGAGAAAAGTAGAGAGAGTAGTATTCTCATTGATACGTAGAGATTGTTAGGGGTGTTTTACAATGGTAGAAGACCCCTTTATTTATAGGGAGGTAGTGACTTAGCTACCAAGAATAAAACTCTAGAATCTCTCTAATTATAGACATTTACCTTAAATAGGAGATTTCATAACACTCCCCCTTGAATGTCTATTCAACAATGTGCCTCGTTAAAACCTTAAAACCAAAACCCAATGGGAAAAATTAAAGAAAGGAAAAAAAGTACACATGTTTGAATATGCGCCTATTGGTTGCCTCGTTAAAAACCTCGCAAGGAAAACCCAGTTGGGACAAAACCTTGTAAGGGAAAAAGAGTGCAACGCGCATTAACTCCCCCTGATAAGAACATCAATTTATATCCTTGAGCATTTACATTCCAATCTTGTGCACCATCTTCAAAACAATCTTTGATAGAGATTTGATAAATAAATCAACCATATTGACTTGAACAAATATTCCGCACCTTGAAACCATCATTCTTGATAGATATGAACATCTTCATATAATGTCGTGGAATAACTCTTCAATATCTTCATAGATGTATTCTCAATGCCATCATGCTTATAGTATAGCAAGATACATATGTACACAAATTGTACTTAGGATGTGGTACTTCAGGACCAAGAATTGTGTATGCTTCAAACAACTTAAATCTTTCAAGTTAAGTCATATAAATCACATAATAGACTTTAGATGCATATCAAGTTTTCATGTCATGCTAAACAAATAAGATATCGAAAACTGATTATACATACCTTTGACTTTATACTTTCAAGTATTTGAACTATATGTCCAAATCTACATGGAATCAAGTATTTGTCTATACGCTTTAAGCGTATCAAAGACTTTGTCCTTCAGGGACTTAATATGAGCATTTGAAGTGAGAATATAGTTACTTTCTTTGGGTCAGCAAATGCGTATAGCATGCTTTGCAATATGTTGCAATTGAATTATCCTTTAATGAACTTCAGGTTCATATCATGATATTTGGGGATTTACATATACAAATGATAATTCATCCCATGTAACCTCTTCTCAAACGTTTATCATGTCTCCCCCTCATGTTAGTAAAGCTAACTTGTTTCCTCAACTTTGGGAAATCATCTTTGTGCATTATTATGTCAATATACACAGCACATTAATAATAAGATGAAATTATTTGGTCCCTGACCCTGAACCACTTGTGAGGGGAGAATATACTCTCGTACACAACTTATATCAAACTGATATATATAACTTTGTTCTCATAAGAAACAGTTTAGCTATTAAGTGGAAGCACTCAATAATTATCTTGCTAAACCAACTTTGATATAAACCAACTTATCAAGATGAACTATCTTGAGTAGAAAATCTGGAAATTATGCTCGAAGTTAGATTACTGAGCAATTTACCTCGCAAGCACCGGCCAGGCTGCGGGTTAATAACAATTGCGCATGTAACCATTTCATAGATGCATCATATGTGGTAGACATGGCAGGTGAATGGGCCCATATTCACCTTTGATATTTCCAGAATTTATGGGCTTCAACCCGAACTCTTTAGTTAGTCAGTTCATTAATGAGAACAAGTGATACAAGAGAATTCGTAAAGAACTTTCTAGTTCTTTAATATTCACCTATGTGAATTTGCACATCATACTTAAAATGAGATGGCTAACACGAATGCCAACTGAATAAATTATCAATATTGGTAAACTTCAAATTTACACCATGACATGTGCACTTATCAATAAACTTCAGGTTTATTGTGACATGGGTTTTATACCAATAGATATCCACTTTATTGTGGCATTCTTTCATTTGTGTAGTACAAACTGGAGAACAAAGCGGGTAGCTTTTCATATACAAATTACCCCGCTACAAGTTGTAGTAATAGGAGATATCAAAGCCTTCCTTTATTTATAGTCTCAATATAATCAATCGCTTTCGCGTGTACTTTGGAAACTGAATAAGTTTCTTTGAGACTTACTACAGCACAATACTCAATTGTGTTTCTCCAACATAGTAATAATTGGCTCTTCTAGAGCTCTCAATTAATTTTGTACTACCACAGATTCATCAACATCCATGTGGTGAATATCTTTCTTAAAGAGAAAGTTATACCATTATGGTCATGTCAAACTTATATGCAAGATATGTTTCTTGCATTATCGTTGTCCTTTAATAGTCATATTTCCAAAATAATTTGGCGTACAATAGGTACGTGACCAACGATCATTCATGCCATATATCATCTCAAACCTCCTTCTAGGGGTGAGTGTGGTATCATCTCAAACCTCCTTCTAGGGGTGAGTGTGGTATCATCTCAAACCTCCTTCTAGGGGTAAGTATGGTATATTTAATACAAATTTCATGTTCATGTTCTTCCAATAATGAATATGTATTCGTGAATCAGATGTTGTCACATTCACTTCGGGGATATGTGATTTTGTTATCCTTTTCAAATCTATAAATGCGTCAGGTATTTGATTTGCTATTCTTTGCAAATGGATAATCTTTTGTGCCTCTTTCACAAATAGAGGTATGTGGATCAAGATGAGATAATGATGAATTTTTCCACAAAATTTACCGTTTGGTTTCACCAGCTTCTCCCCCTAATTTTGGGAAAAGTGTCTCATCAAATTGACAGTCTGCAAATCGTGCAGTGAACAAATCTCCTGTCAATGTTTCGAGGTAGCGAATAATGGAGGGCGATTCAACCTCAACATATATTCCTAACCTTCTTTGCAGACCCATTTTGGTGCGAGATGGCGGTGCTACAGGCACATATACTGCGCATCCAAAGATTCTTAAATGGGATATATTGGGTCCATGACCCAAAACCAATTGCAACGGGGAATATTTGTGTCAATTCGTCAGTTAGAGACGAACTAGCATTGCTGTATGCCAAATGGCGTGTCCCCAAACCGAAGTGGGCAGCCGACGAACTAGTATTGCTGCATGCAAAATGGCGTGACCCCAAACCAAAGTGGGCAGCCGACGAACTAGCATTGCTGCATGCAAAATGGCATGACCCCAAACCGAAGTAGGCAGCCTCGTTTTCATGAAGAATTCAAGATTATTCTTATCTATTGTCTCAATATGATATCCATTTTGAATGATATCTTTAAAACTCAACAAGTTCCTTTTAAACTTGGAGGAGAACATTGCGATTGATATCATTAAAACTCAACAAGTTCTTCTTAGACTTGGAGGAGAACATTGCATTCTCTATGATAAACATCGTGCCTTGGGCAGAGTTACAGTTGCTCTTCAGGAGCCTTCAATCAATTTAATTCCCATGGTTTGACATACAAAAGAAATACACGAACATAAGAATAAACAAGTTCAATTCATTTGTGTCACATAATATTTTCAAAATCTGCTGATGTCAGTTGACTAAATAAATCAGATAGTCGATCATATGTTTTCCATAATCGATTACTATGCAGTTTGAAAATTTCAGTTTAAGCATTTTCATAAAACAATCGATTGTTAAACACACACAATCGATTGTTGAGCATTGACAATCGATTGTTAAACATAGACAATCGATTGTTGACTATTTTTGAAAAATTCCAGATCACTGTTTTAAGACAATCGATTGTTAAACATAGACAATCGATTGTTGACTATTTTTGAAAAATTCCAGATTACACTGTCTAACGACAATCGATTGTTAGACATAGACAATCGATTGTGGATGATTTTTGAAAAATTCCAGATTACACTGTCTAACGACAATCGATTGTTAGACATAGACAATCAATTGTGGATGATTTTTGAAAAATTCCAGATCACACTGTCTCACGACAATCGATTGTTAGACATAGACAATCGATTGTTGGACATTGACAATCGATTGCTGGACATTGACAATCGATTGTTAAACATTGACAATCGATTGTTTTGCAGTTTTAATGCGAAATATTAGATAATCGACTAACTGTTAGGTTAGTCGATTATCTCTACTTGAAAATAAAAATATTATTGAAATTTGAGCATGTAGAAACATTCTAACGAACTAATACTAACATTATATCATGAACTAACTAATACGAGCTGATACTAATGAATATTAGTCTATTCACTAACTATTACAAATAAGTGAAATAAAATCAAACAATTCCATCTTCCTTCATCAAGGTGATGGTGCAAGAGAATCAAGGCCATTGGCACAGTTTCAAACCTTCATTAAGGTGATGGCGCAAGAAAATCAAGGCCTTAGCATAGTTTCAAACCTTCATCAAGGTGATGGCGCAAGAAAATCAAGGCCTTAGCATAGTCTTGGGTGGATGCATTATTTCTGTTTTTAATGGCGTCTCCAAGACCCATAGCATCTAAGTGGATTTCAGCATCCAACACCCATGTCATATAGTTCTTGCCCGAAATTTCAAGGGCAACGAACTTTCTTTTCATAATGTCAGACATAAAACAAATTTACATCAAGAGCGTGTTCATACTTACGGGCTCAATTACAATTATCACATTCACTTCAGGGAATGGATCATAATCATGTGCTTTACACAATCTCATGTCAAATATTACTTTCATAAAGTGAAAGATTATTTTGAGAATCTTTATTATTCTCATTATCACAATAATGATGATTATAATTTCGTCTATTGCCACGTCCATATCCATTGATACCTTTACGGTAATAATTTTGTCTTCTTTCAGACTTATCACATACTGCTACCACATTCTCTAAAGGGAATGGAGCAAATTCAATGGGACGGATTTTCAATTCTTTGCCCATAATCATACATGAATTTAATCATGGCAGGACATAGAGATTTTACCACTTCACGTGGTTATAATTTCTTACAAACTCCATTAGAGTTATAATCAAACTTTGTTGTCTCTGTTTGTATATAAAATCAAATCGTAGAATTTCAAGAATTTGAAAGGGAAAAGTAAATTACTTACCTCTAAGGTATACCAATAAATCAAATATACCTCTTGTGTAAATTCCTTTCTTTCTCTCACGTTTTTGTCTTTCTGTCCGTATAAAAATTCTTAATTCAAGAATTAATGATTTGCCAAGAACCCTAAAATCTTTTCGTGGCCTCCGTGAGTAAGCGCCGCTGCCTCTGCTTCGTAGGTTTGTTTATCGAATAAGGCTTCTGCCTTTTTGTTTCTTTTCTGAATAAGGCTTCTGCCTTTTGCCTTTGCCCAAGGAATTGTCCGCACAACAACCAACGTAGGAATTGCAAATTATTATGCTCAATCTCAAAGCTTCTACCCAATTGGTTAGAGTCTCGTGCTGATAACGTGTTATGAAATAATATAAGAACAATAGCAATAGAACGAGAACAAGAACAATAGAGAGAAAAGTAGAGAGAGTAGTATTCTCATTGATACTTAGAGATTGTTAGGGGTGTTTTACAATGGTAGAAGACCCCTTTATTTATAGGGAGGTAGTGACTTAGCTACCAAGAATAAAACTATAGAATCTCTCTAATTATAGACATTCACCTTAAATAGGAGATTTCATAACATTGTTAATCATGTTAGTATATTTAACTTTAGATCATATACTTTGCAGAAGTCTTTTATCAGCATTCTTTACGCCAAAAGCAGATATAGTGAACTTCTAATATTTTTTATATTTATTAAAATAATCTACGATAAGTTTAAATGGAAAAACATGGTCAATCAAATAAGATTTATATAATTGACATTAATTAATTTAAATCAATGTGTTATATAGGTGTTTATTGATTTTTTATTTTTAGGGAGTCCGAGGGGTTTAATTTTTTTAGTAGGTCGTCACTTAATTTTTGGTTAAAAGGGATATAATATTAATATGCTAGTTACTAGTGTTTGTTGTTTGAGGGATACCGTCCATGTATCCCAGTATCGAGTTGCCATTGTAGTTCCTAAATACTCTTCCTAATCCTCCTATTCTCGCGTTCTCCCTTGCTGCTCTATTTGTATTTAGCTTGTATAAACCTCTAGTTGGGGGCTCTCATTTTAATACAATATGATGTATTACCTTTGTAGAGCCATTTTTGCAAGCATAAGATATTCAGTAGCTTTTGAGACTGTGTTTGTGGCATTGATGTGTTCCTTCTTATTATTGAATAAGTTAATATTCCTAATTAACCATATGTTCCAAAAGTAGAAGGGAATGAGATTGTCCCAAAAGATATAGTTGTTGAAATGGATATTTCTGATACAGTTCTATGTTGATTGCCATTGATGTCAATTTAAAACTGAAGCCTATTGTGAACTGTTCCTTGAAGATTTTGATAGAATTTCATTCAAAAATTGGACAACATTAGGGCATTCAAAAAAAATATAGGCAATAGTTTCCTGACCACTGTTACAATAAGGACATTGTGGGTCACAGTTGATCCCAATTGTATGGAAGAGAAAGCTCCTAGTTGGGAGACTCGTATGGTGAGAAGCCAAATGAAATACTTGATTTTGTTGGGGGCTTTTAACTTCCAAATCCACTTTGAATGAGCTTTCCTTACTAGAATGGAGGCTGGTGACAGTCCTACTTAGGAATGAGTAAGCAGAACTATTTGAGAACTGATCATTATGAGTCAAGTTCCATTAAAGGTTGTCTTCTTTAGTTGGAACATGGAGGATAAACACAAAGTTCAACAGGTTTATGATACTTGAAGGTAGGGAAATGGACAAAGATGATGTGTCGCAAGTTCCCAGGTTGTGGATTGAGGTAACCTTAGCATTTAGATCATTTTGGATTGATGGGCCCTCAATCATCTGTCTGATTGTTGGCCGATTAAGGATCCATGCATCATTTGATAATCTGGCCTTGTTTCCTTTGTGGACTACCCATATTCTTGCTTTATTGCATATTTCCCCTCCCTTTAGGATGCCTCGCCAGATTGGAGATTTTGGGTGTCTAGTGTATCTAGATGCTCTAACTGACCTAGGAATGTTGGAAATGTTGCAGGGTTTATGAATTCTTTTGCCCATAGACTGTTGGTATTCTTATAAGTCCTCCATGCAAGATTGGTAAAGGAAGTTTTGTTCTTTATACTAGCCTTTTGGAGTCCTTGCTTTCCCTCGGCCTTGGTCTTAGTGACTACCTCCTACTTGATTAGATGTAACTTCTTCTTTTCAGGGGTGGTGCTCCAAAGAAATTTCCTTTGGATTTTGTCAATCTGATTAGTAACTTTAGTGGACAGTTTGATGTACTGCATTACATGGCTAGGAATATTGTTTAAAGAAGTTTTGGCCAGTACTTTTCTTCCAGCCATGTTGAGGCATTTGGTTTTTCAACCAGCCAGTTTGGATTGCATGTTATAAATGATGAATTGAAAGTCTACAGATGTTTGATTTTTATGAAGAATGGGGAAACTAAGGTATTTTCCAAAGGATATTGTGCTGGATGGACAGGGAGTTGGAGAGGTTCTGTATGGAGTCCTATGGAATGTTTCATGAAAACAGGACTCTTGATTTGGTAAGATTGGTTTTCTGTCCTGACTGCTCATTGAAGTTCTACATAATGGAAAGGATGGTATTACAGTTCCTTTCATTGGCTTTGGCAAAGAGGGTTAGGTCATCTGCAAAGAAGATGTGGGATATTTTGGTCTATATCTGCTTATACTTATGCATTCCATTGGTTATCTAGGACTGTGTTATTGATAGATCTTGATAGTCTTTCCATGCTCAAAATAAATAGGTCGGGAGACATAAGGTCTCCCTGCCTAATACCTCTTGAAGGTTTAAAAGAATCAGTTTTCCCACTTTGACAAGAATGGATATGGATGAAGAACTGATGCAGGACATAATGAACTTGGATAAGCCTTGGGGAAAGTTGAAAGCAGTGAGGGTATCTCTAATAAACGACCATTCCAGCCTATCAAAGGCCTTCTATAGGTCAATTTTTAGGATCATGTTTCCATTTCCCCTCTCAATTTCCTGAAGTGAGTGATGTATTTTGGAAAATGATACAGACTTTCTATTAGAAAGGAAGATGGCTTGGCTTGGCCCAATGATACGGGGCAGGATAGGCTTTATCTTGTTCACAATGATTTTTGTGACTGACTTGTAAGTGGTGTTACAAAGTCCTATTGGCCTAAAGTTTTTTAGAATTGAAGCTTGGGGGCATTTTGGGATTAGACACAAGAGATTTTGGTTCATGGTGCCAACCATAGAGCTTGTAGAGAAGGATTTTTGACAGAAGTTTGTGATAGATTCCCCTACTATGCCCCAATACTTTTGGTAGAAGAAAGGGTTGAGGCCATCAGGGCCAGGAGATTTAAAGGGTTTATGAGAGAATACTGACCTTTTTGTCTCACTCAGATCAAGAGGCCTGTCTAAAAAAACTCGTTGGCTTCCAGATAGAATGGTATATTGATCAGTGAAGAAGCCCGGTATTTCTGCATGAATATCCTTCTGGTCATGGAGCCAGTTTCCATTCTCTTCTTTTAGAGAGAGGATTCTGTTCCTCCTCCTTCTTTTAAAGGTGGAGGTGTGAACGAATCTAGTGCTAGCATCATTTTCATGTAGCCAGTTTATCCTAGATTTAAGTTTCCAGAAATCTTCTCCATTTTTGAGGATTAGGTTGAGTTCAACAGTTAAATTTATTTCAAGGTTTAAGAGGTAACTACTGAATTCGTAGCTGAGAGATCTCTGGATTCCATAAATTCTTGTTAGGATTCTCCTCTTTTGGTGGAAGATGTTTCCAAAGACTTCTTGGTTCCACTTGGTGACTAGAGTCTTGAAGAAATCAGTGGATTGAAGTAGGTTGGAATGATCTGAGAAAGCCCTATTGATGATGTTAGGGAAGGATGGGTCACTAGCCCACATTGACTCGAACCTGAAGGCCCTTGATGGGTTGTTGTTTGTAGGCCCTACTAAGTTAATTTATAAAAGGCGATTATCTGAGTGGGTCCTAGGCAGGTGCAACACATTAGCCTAAGGGTACTTTTGAATTCAACCTTCATTTGCGAAGCACCTATCTATTCTTTCTAGGTTTAGGGAGGTTCTATTACTATACATTTTATTATTCCAAGTGTATTTGCTTCCTAGCCTAGGTCTAGAAGGTTACACTCATTTATACAGTTTAAGAACAGATTGTTGCGGCTCAGGTTTATGGGATTGCCCCTAAATTTGTCCCTGGCCTTTAAGACTTCATTGAAGTCTTCTTTTACAAACTAGTTGGTTTTGAGGTTTTTTGATATTTTGATTAGGTTCTCCCATATGAGTTTCCTATTAGCTAAAATATTACTAGCATAGATAGCAGAGAAGAGCCATAGGGGGTGGTAGGGACTTACCTTAACCGTTGCATGGATGCCTTAGGGGAGTAGTTTCCACTTCTTCAACTGTCACATACTCCTCTTTCCACATGAACACTATACCCCCAGAGAGACCTACTGCCTGAGACTGGATGATGATATCAAATTGGAGCTCTTGAGCCAGATTCTAGTGGTCTGCCATTTTTGTTTCAAGCAGGACAAACATGGCAAGCTTGTGCATTTTCACCAATTCTAAACAGTGTCGCTTGAACTCGGCATTGTTGTCTCCCCTAACATTCCATATGATGTAATTCACCAGTAGAGTTTGGGTGGTTGGTGAGGTCCCTTGAGGGTTATTTGGTCCTTGTGGATCCTTCATTAGAGGTGGGGCTGATTTCCTCTTGAGAATCAGTACAGGGGTTAGATTCTATAAGGGCTTGATTGGACCATGGGGTTTGGTAGAGACGATACTCATTCCACACTTGGTCACCGTTCTGGGGCAAAATACCACTATTATCTCGTTGGTTTTGTGCTGAACTCTATCAGTTTTACTGAGTCCAGTAGGAGCGAGTCTATTCGTGGTGTGGCATAAGGCGTTCCCTTTTCCTTTGAGGCATTCTTCTTCTTGAGGATCTTCAGCGCCTTGGAGATTCCTTTCTTGATGTTTTAGAGAGGGAGGGAAATGCTCTTCTCTTTTGGAGAAGAAAATGATGGTTTGTGTTGAGTTTGATGGTCGATTATTACGAAGACTAGCTCCGCTGATGGATCCTCTTACGTCAGATATGGGAAGAAAGATAGTGTTTGGAAGCTCTATAGAATGTGGTTGTTGAGTGCTTGAGGGTCGGTTAATGGTGAGTTGTTGTCTCTGTTGATCATCGACTGCCATAGGAGAGGCCCAAAGTCTGCTAGTGCTTTGCTTAATGCTTCCATCGTGACACTGGCTAGGTGGGCTGGGTTTTGTACTATCAGAGTCACCTTTTGATTGCTAGGGTGAAATTGTAAGAGATGCACTGGCCTTGTAGAGCAACGTCCAACCAGGAGGCCAGTTGGTGGTGCGGTTGTGGTGGTAAGGAGGTGACGATAATTAGTTGCATTTTATTTTCTATTTTTTTTGTTTCTTTGCTTTACTACTTTGGGAAACAAAGGGGGTGATCTTAAGAGACTGGCGTTCCATCAGAACTCCCTTTGGTGTCAAATCTCGGTCAGTCGGATGGTTACTGAAAATCATAACTAGGGGTGGGATGGTCATAAATTGGGGATCTAATGGAGTTGACGACTGTAGTCTTTTCATCTGGATATGGGGGGAGGGGGTTACCAGATAGGGCACTTGATTATAGGTGACGACTGTTGATATTCTCCATTAGAGGTCGTTTTGAGGAGGGCTAGTAGGGAAAGCGCAGGTGAGTGTATTAGGATGGGGAATTAGGCTGACGTGTGTTGTACCTATTTGGGGAAAAGAGACCGGCCCCATTGGGTATTTCACCATCATTAAGAAGGGGAGTCTCGGAAGTTGGGTTAAGGGCGCCCTTGAATGATGGGTTCATGATTGGGGTCAGTAGGATTTCGGGAACTGGCCTCGCTTTCCTTTTGGCGCTTGTACAGGGCTGGGCTCGAGTACTGGGTTTCTGACTTTATTGGGTCAGCCCTTGCGAGTTGGTAGGGATTAAGTTAGTCATTGGTCCATTGGGCCTTTTTTGGGAATTTTGGGCGAGGTTGACTTTTTTTGAATTGTAACGCAGAGTTTGAGTTTGAAGGAATTTACTTGAGTTATCATCGAATAATTTACTTATATCTGAACCGTTCGTGGAGCATGTTGTGGTTTATTCATTGTGACACCATTTTTATTTGTTGGTTTCTCTAACCCTTGCTTTCATCTTCTTGGTAAGATAACAGTTTTCCACCCGCTTTCCTCCATTTGGACTGCTTTCCTCTATTGCGCTTCATGTGGCTCATGGGTTGGTTTGGGTGTGGTTGCCCAGTAATTGCAACCTTGTGCAGCGTGCCCGATTCTACCACAAATGGTGCGCACAGTCCCTTCTCCTTCATATTGGGATTTCTAGTGGTTCTTGGATACAAAGACGGGCATATCTTCCCCTAAGAGTAGATGATGTACATTAATCTATTTTGAAAAGTTTGCCTAGTTTCCTTCTAACTTTTTCTAGGATGTCCTGATCGTAGAATTCTATTGGTAATTGAGGGAGCTAGATCCAGACGGAAGTAGAAGTAAGGGTGGCTTCTAGAGGAATAAATTTAGGTTCCCATTTCTGCACGGATAAGAAATTTCTAGAGATCAACCAGGGGCCAAGGCGGAGAGCCTTAACCATACTTTCTTCTAAACTAAATTTGGCCAAGTAGAAGTCTCATCCTAGGTCAATCAAGATTAACTGTTTGGTTGGTTTCCATAGCTCAATTAGTCTAGACCGAAGTACATGGTGGAATTTTTTCACTTGAAGACCTTGATGATTACTGAGTAGTGCCATGGAAGGTGAAAGCGTTTTTTTTTCATCTTGTGAAAGGGGAATTGAACTTTCAATGTGCTTCCCTTTGTCGAGATCTAGATTTAGATGAGAGTCGAAGTTATACTAATCTGTTTTGTTGCTCTTCGGTTTGTCCAGGAGCATTTCCTTATAGGAGTAGATTGATAATTCTACATCCATTTGGTTGTGCTTATCTGGGGGTTTCGGTGGGATTGGTGGTTTGATTAATGAGGAATCCATGAACAAATTTTCTCAGAAAAAATAGCTTGAAGAGTACACAGGTAGTGGAGAAACTCTCATCTGTATGTATTTGAGGTTGATGACAATAGTAGGTTGTCACTTGTTCAGCGACCCTATAGTGAATGCTCAAAGACTCAACTGCATCTTATGTTTGACGTAAGTAAATGAACGGACAATAGTAAGTCAAATAACTCACTAAAAGTGGAGAAAAATTAATAGTACTTAGGGTGTGTTTGTTATGAAGGAATGTATTTTTTGAAAATAATTTTTAATTTTGTTATGTTTGGTTGGCTTAAATGTTTTGAAAAATATTTTTTTATGAATTCATTTTCCTTACAAAAAAAAGGAAAAACATTTTCCAAAACTCTTTCTCAACTTTTCCTACCCTCACCAACCCACCCCATACCCTCTCTCCAAATTGGTTTTATTTTCGGTCAAATTTCAATTTTTCCGTTACCAACCACCCTATTGCCCCTCCATCTCATCCCATCCAATCCCCTCCTGCAAAAAAATATTATTTTTTACTTTATTTCAAATTTTTATTTTTTCGTTTTTCTGCAGCACCCACCACTACCACCCACCATCCCCCCCCCCCCCCCCCTTCCCCGACACATTTTTTTTAAAACTTTTCTTTATGTAATTTCTAATACTATCTTTTTGTTTTTCTGCACCCACCCCCTCAGAAAAAATATTTTTTTAAATATTTTTCAGTTTTAGTTTTTTATTTATCAGTTTAAAGGTTCAAAATTTACTAGTTCCAAAGTTATGAGTTCGGAGATTTATGTGTTTGGAAGTTTACGAGTTCAGAAATTATAAAGTTTACAGGTTAAAAATTTCACAATTTCGAAAGTTTAGCGATTCGAATATTTATGAAAAGTACGGGTTTGGAAGGTTGTTGGTTTGAAGGTTTATAGCTTCATGTTTATTTTATCTAAATTATTTATGAATACTCTTGATAAGTCATTTTCCTTAATTTATATATCAAATATTAAAAAATAAATAAGATTATTACTTATTTTTCAGAAAATATTTTCTTAAAAATATATTTTCCACAATTTCTTTTTAATTATACCAAACCCACCCTTAGTTGAGACTTGAGAGAGAAAGAAGTGCACGAGACTCTAATCATTCGTAGTACTCGAAATTCATTGAATTTGTCCGATCCAACATGCGTCTTTTGATATTATAAGAGTTTGTCTGTAATATCTTGCTCTGAAAACTTTTATCTTAGGCAAAACAGTAGAAAGAAATCTATTTGAAATTATTACATGAATTTATTTCCTTATACCTTAAACAATTTGTCTTAATTTGAACTTTCTTTCTCTTTTTCCTTTAAACAGATAAAGACAATATCTTTCCTTTTCTTTCACTGCACTACGTTCAATATGTGTACTTCAACTTGTCTTTGTCCTTATTTTTCGTATGTTTCATTTTTAAAGAGAAAGCAGTTGCAATACCAAAGGTCATTGATGTGGAAAGATATCGAAGAACAATTAAAATTTAAATAACAACTTTATTCCATACCCAGACGATATATTTACACCGCCCAAAACATTTAAAAAGACAGAAAGATAAATAAACAAATTGATAAAACAAGCAATTCCTCTCAACGATAGAGTTATACAGTCATCGTTACTCCTCTACTATAGTATCACATCTTTAGTATTTTCTCATTAATTTTGTCAGCTCTTCCATATGTTTTTTTCATAAATTCAGCTCCTCACCATTTTAGCTTCGCCGGGAAATACTGCACGATAACATGCAAATCAATTAGAAAATCAGCAAATTATTTGTTAACCAAGAACCTTATTGAATTCGAATCTGCATTAGTTGAACTAGTAATTTTCGCATGCGGAATAAAAATTTCGGAAATCGGCCTGATTTAATCTCTTTTCGTTCCCTTTGAAGAAAGGAAGGATCCCAAAGAATTTGATTTTTTTTTTCGTTGCAAGTGTTACTCGTAAGAGGCAGCAATGCCAATGCACCAAAAGTTGTACTCACCTTTTCGATGAGAGACATGTAGTAAGGCTTCACCTCTTCCACGTCAACCAAAACTTTGCTTTTGCTGTATAAGTCGTATTTGCTGCACACGCAGTATAGTAATAATTAATCAGGCACCAAACATAGTAATTAATAGATTTAAAGATGAATTAACAAAATGTAATCTTACTTAAAAATATGAAGCCACTTGAGATTTTCCTTATCTTCCTCATTCATTAGATGCTTGTAAGCTCCAGATCTATGCAGGGCTGCAAGATAGAACAAATCCCATCAACATTAATTAGTCGGTAATAAATCTCTAAATGAATTATTTCAAAAATTTCTAAGTGTCTCAATCATAGATGTTTCTTTTAATTATATTTCTTTCACGTACCATAAAATGAATGGTATCTAATGATGAAAAGACCAGCTGATGGCAATGTTGTCCCATTCTCCTTTGCAACCTGCACGTGAATAAGCCTACTAATTGAATCACGTACAATATAATAATAGTGATAATGGTATCTTAGTCTACGTTATAAAATGTTCAAAGTATTTGAATTAATTACAAGGATTCTGGTATAAAGAATATACCAAATACATATAATCATCATGTCCCCATGACATCATAACCTTGTCTAGTCCACAACCCTCTGAGTAAACTCCACATTTGGAGTTGTAAGCTGGATTATTATAGTCAGGATTTTCCTTAAAATACTGCAACAACAACCAAAATAGTCAAAATTAGTTCTTTAGGAAAAAACATTAGTACTTAACCAAAATTTTAATGCGTTTCTATATAGTGAAAAAGAAACCTTGGAGTGGACAATAGAGTCATTGAAAGCACAGCCAACAGGATATGTGTCACCAACAACAGCCCATTGAGGAAGGTCTCCAAAGCTAGGAAGAAGCAGAACTTTTCCCAGATCTTATAGAACAAAAAAAATAATAATACATGAATCTTAGTTCGTTTAATTTTAATACAACAACAAAAAATTAAAAATCAACTAAATATGTATAAATTATTAATTTAGAACTCAGTAACTGAAAAGATTAAAATCCCGAACCAGGGGCAAATTTATAATAGGAGAGATTATGGGACATGTGAACCGTTAATTTCTCCGCAAATTCAAATATTTTATGTACGTAATTTTTAAAATTGTTATGATATTATTTGTTGGCACTCATGCTCCAAAAAGGATGAATAGTACATATTGTTGAAGGTTTGAATTAACTCGGAGAAATAGGGATCAATTTTCACTTGCTATATTTTTTCCTCTTTTTTTTTTAAATAGTGCAGCCATATACTAAAAATCTTATATCCGTTTCTGTTCTGAACCAAAGATTTAAATTTTGATTCCACATCCGATTATAATACTGAATATTAAATGAGTAGAGTATTGGATTAATTAAAATTATTTTTGTGGTAAGTGAATTAGTACCGTGAATAAGGGCAGTTAAATGGAGCCAATCTTCATCAGGATAGTCTTTTCTTATGGCTTCAGCACTTTGTAACAAGTGTTGAATTTGAGGTTCGTCCAAGTCAGGATCACTGTCATCGACAACATCGTTGAGTAGTTCGCAACATTCCCATATGCTCATTTCTGCCTTATCACATTTTGCATATTTTTCCCTCATCTTCTTTACCTAAAACACATCACGATCAAAGTTAATTCAAATGAAAAAAAGAAAATGTTGGAAAAACAAATGGAGCTGATACACAGTTTATGAACACAATGAAAGTTAGATTGAGTTACTTACATAATCATAGGTCTGATTTAGGTGATTGATCTTGTAAAATGCTTCTACCCCTTCTTGCCTTGCACTTTCTACAGTGTAGTCCCTGTTTGGAATATTCCCAATTTGTCAAATTTTGCCCCACAAAAAAAAAACTCATTTACAAATCAAGTTCTTTTCCTTATTTTCTCCGAAAAAAGAAAAATAAATAAAAAGAAAAAGAAAATTTAAGATAGGCTGTTGGTTTATTTATTCAAAACTTCATTTGGTTGGGAAAATTGCACTAAATCTGAAGGACTGTTTAGTTCTTGTCACAGACAATTACGGTAACAAGCATTTTAGCAATTCCTGTCTTGGGCTAATATAAGAAAATACACTTATTTAAACATCCTCATCAAATCAGAGCCATGTTTTTCCTCCTTCAGTTTTCCCAATTCTGAGCCGTGTTTATATCATCAAATGTTGTCTTGGTATTTACAATTAATCAAAAGATTAATTAGTACAAATCTGTAATTAAATATGATGTCTTTGTATGTTTTTTAGTGTTCCGGTTAAACATAGTAGAGGTTCTGATTTATGAGTGTCGTCCCAAATCCACAAACATTTTACCTGTAGATTTTATTTTTTTGCTTATGATATTTCAAAGCAAAGATTAATAAGAGCTTAAACAATAAACCGGGAAAGTAAGACAATGACCTAAAATTATGACCAAACGCATTGGTTTCAGGCACCGCAAATCCACCATCCAATACCAATTCCTTTTCATTGTCATAGATCTTCTTTTCCTCTGCTTGGATCTCTGTAGAAAATTGTTTATCAATTTTGAAGAACGTAAAAAAAGAAAATACTATTTTTTGTTCAAAAAGAAAATACTATATACATTATCAAAAAATTTAAAAAGCAAAGAGAGAAATCTTTACCAAACTGAGGCTGTTCAATGAGGATAGTCATGATGAATGAAAGATAGAGGCAACCAACAAACCAAAACACAAGGACCTATATATCTGAACTTTGATATGGTTAATAAAGTAAAAGTTAAAAAATAAAAAATAAAAATAAAAGAGGGACAATAGAGAAAGCAAAGGAAGGAAAATAGGCGGTGGCATTTTTTAGGTTAAAAGAAAGACAGTATTTATAACTGCCGGAAAGTCCTTCCCTGAGATTTCGTACGTCTTGAAGTCCTTCCCTGAAAATCTCTCAAACTTGTTTCTACTCCCCTAACTTTTTTTTTTCTTTCTGTTCTTTTTAATTATATTGTACTGTATTCATTTTTTCCAAGTGTTAGGATTACGTTAGGAGGATAAAAACACATGGCTAAGCTGTATCCAGTAGAAACAACAATGTCACTACATACAAATCTCCACCCTCTTAGACCTTAGCTTCTTCCTCTGTAACAGTATTGTATTATGAGGAAGCCAGAGCAAGTTGCAATAAGTGGGGCTATCCATGCAAGTAGGAATGGAACCCCTTTCCTTTTTTTTTTTTTTGAACAAATAAAACAAATTTATTTTCATCGAATTAGGCAGACAAGTAATTAGTTGTCAGTCATTTTAGTACGTGTACTTTAAATATAATATTTTACTAATGTATTTTAATTACATTGGAGATTTATATATCAGTAGCAAAGCAACATATAACCAAGGGTGACCAGTTGAACATAATTTATTGTAAATTATATTGTGGTGCATAAAAAAATATTATACTAATTTTTTACACTATATTAAATTTTAGAGATTCCTTAATTTTGCTCAACATGATGAGCTTTTACTACTAGGGAAGTAAAGTTTTTTTCCTAAATTGAATCGACAGTAACAATAAAAAAAATTATTTAGCGGATCCTAATTTATTTGAGATTAAAGGAGTATAATATTTGTTGTTGCGGTAATTAGTTGGCAGTATTTTGGTGAAGGTAGGGCCCAAAATGACTCAGCTTGAGTAGGAAGGATATCTTATATCTACTTGATTACGTATTTCAAGGAACGGGACCCATTTCTGAGGTGGATCCCAGTCAAGGACTACGACTACTCTCCGCGAGCGTCGACGCATTTAGATATTTACCGGTTGTTCACGCCAATTTGTGGCCGTTTAGCTCTTGGGCCGTCGCTATTCACAAAAGAGCTCCAAGAAAACAAGCACACTCGACCCGTTTTATGGTTGGTGGGATATTTGTGGATTGGTGATCACAAGAATTTATATAGTTGTATGCATGGCTTCGGTTTGAATCGATATTTTGTAAAGAAGAAATCAAAATAGGTATATTAATTCTTTAAATATTAGAATTAAACTAAACCAATTAAGTCGATTTTTTCTCAAATTCATCTTACGTCGGATTTTATCGATTTTTCGATTATTTATCGGTTTTTTCTTAAATATAAGATATATATTACCAAACACATATTCTGGCGACTATTTTTTCAATGTAACACTATCAAATTACTTGTCCTTTGAAAAATCTATTATTTACCAAGATATATTGATGATAATTTAATCAAATAGTGATGAATAATTTAATGACTCAATTAAAAATAAATTATTTTTAACACGAATTGCATTCTTATACTTAACAGAAGAAAACTACCAATCAAACAAGAATGTAAAGGTAAAAAACTATTCTAAAAGTGCAAACTATTAACAACAACAACCCAGTATAATCCCACTTAGTGGGGTTTGGGGAGGGTAGTGTGTACGCAGACCTTACCCCTACCCTTGGGTAGATAGGCTGTTTCCAAAAAGACAAAAACTATTAACATTTACAATAAATTTTTAAAACTTTGTATAAAAATATACATATATATAAGTGTAATAATAAATTTGAAATGGTTAATCATATAGTTGGTTTAGTTCAGTTTTTTTCGAGTTTTTTTAATTAAAATCAAAATAAAACCAAATTTAATCGATTTTTAAAATTCAAAATCAAAACCAAACAAAACTAAAAAGTATTAATTTTTTGGTCGGATTAGTTTAGCTTTTGATTTGGTTTGATTTTTAAATTTTTATGAATACCCCTAACTGTATGAAAACTATTTATTGGAAGAGAAGAGAATAACTTGAGGGATTTGGGGTGGTGTAATATTTGAAAGCAAAAGGTATTTAAAGTACAAAGTTTAGGTAGAAAACAGATTTTTGATATATAAATAAATTAGGACGGAAGTAATATTGACTATGCTTATACTGTGAACGATGTTGAAATATGTAGTAGTTCGAATTTTGAAAACAACATATTTTAGAAAGTGTTTACTTAAATGTTTTCCTAAAATTTTTAAAAATGATTTTAAGTATATTTTTTCAAGAGTATATTTAACAAAACGTATTTCTAGGAGAAGTAATTTTTTTACCTTTTGCTTCTACTTAAAAATATTTTTGTTTTCATTCTAGAAAAGATTAGTCAAATATCTTAACTTCAATAAAAGTACGTTTAGTTATATGAAACATAAAAGCTTAATCAAACATAGTACTGTATTATACTAATTATATAGATCCGAACTATAACCACAAGATGCACTTACTTTTGCTGTATTAGACTGTACACAAAAATGCTTTGCCTTCTCTTTACTTTCTCTCTCTAGATTGGTGATTTTCTAGAGCAAGGACAGCTATGGTTACTGAAAGCTCTCCCCGACTTTTAGTTGTGGGAGAGTTAATACAAAACAATACTACAACAATTCCAAACCAAAAAGAAAAGACCATAATCAAAAACAATAAACTTTCATATGTTGAACATAATTTATTGTAAATTATATTGTGATGCATAAAAAAATATTATACTGTTATAAAATAGAAGATTCTTACACTTCTATTTAAGGTGAATGTCTTTAATGTACTTAATTAGAGAGATTTTAGAGTCCTATTATTGGTAGCAAGATCTTCCTCCTCCCTATAAATAGAGGTGCTCTCTACCATTGTAATTGACCCCTCTCAACTCAATAAGAAGAACTCTCTCTACTCTTCTCTCTATTGCTATTGTTCTTGCTCTATTGTTCTTGTCTTTTGCTTTAGTTTATAACACGTTATCAGCACGAGACTCTACCGTCTTAAGTACCATTCTCGAAAATCCAAGGTATTTTCCCTCTTCCTAATTTAATTTTCGAGTATGTCTGACATTATGAAAAGAAAGTTCGCTGCCCTTGAAATTTTGGGCAAGAACTATATGACATGGGTGTTGGATGCTGAAATCCACTTAGATGCTATGGGTCTCGGAGACACCATCAAAGATAAAGAAAAAGCATCAACCCAAGATTGTGCGAAGGCCTTGATTTTCTTGCGCCACCACCTTGACGAAGGTTTGAAGATTGAATATCTCACCGTCAAGGATCCACTCGTTTTGTGGAACAGCTTAAAGGAGAGATATGACAACCTGAAGTTGGTCACTCTGCCACAAGCACGATATGATTGGGCCCATCTGAGGCTACAGGACTTTAAGTCCGTTTCTGAATATAATTCTGCTATGTTCAGAATTACTTCTAAACTGAAGCTATGTGGAGATAACATCTCCGATTACGATATGCTTGAGAAAACGTTTACAACGTTTCATGCCTCCAATATGGTACTGCAGCAACAGTACCGAGAGAAAGGCTTTACGAAGTACTCTGAACTGATTTCTCTCTTACTAGTGGCTGAGCGAAATAATGATCTGCTCATGAGAAATCACGAAAATAGACCAACTGGGTCTACACCACTGCCTGAAGCAGATATGGTGCACTCGCATTATGCCAAACATAAAAGGGACCATGATCACGGTCATAAACGGGGTCAAAGCCAAGGACGTGGACAAGGAAGAAATTCCAAAGAAGTCCGTCACCCCCCAAAGAGAGATAACCACCGAAAGCAGAAACGGGGTCCAGAAGATCCTAAGGTAAATAGTTCAGAAACTATATGTTATCGTTGCGGTGGAAATGGGCACTGGTCTAGGACTTGCCTTATACCAAGACACTTGGTTGACCTTTATCAAGCATCTCGAAAGAGAAAAGGCCCTGAAACAAATTTTGTTATGACGACAATGAGGATATCACCCACCTGGATGTGGCAGACTTCTTTGAGCAACCCGATGGAAAAATAGACCACCTAATCGGCGATGGATCCGTGATGAAAGAAGATGGAGTTATTTGATTTTGTTCTACTTATTTGTATTAGTTAGTGAATAAACTAATAGTCATTAGTATTAGCTCGTATTAGTTAGTTCATGATGCAATGTTAGCCATAGTTCTTTAGAACGTCTTCAATATGCTCAAATATCAATAAAACTTTTATTTTCCAGTGGGGGTAATCGACTAGCCTGAAAAACTAGTCGATTATAACCTATTTTCGCATTAAAGTTGAAAAACAATTGATCAACAATCGATTGTCGTTGACTAACAATCGATTGTCTTGAAACAGTGAGGTCTGGAAATTTTCAAAAATCATCCACAATCGATTGTCTTTGTCTAACAATCGATTGTCTTGAAACAGTGAGGTCTGGAATTTTTCAAAAATGACCAACAATCGATTGTCTATATCTAACAATCGATTGTCTTATACAGTGTGATCCGAAGTTTTTCAAAAATAACTAATAATCAATTGTGTGTGTTTAACAATCGATTGTCTATGTTCAAACAATCGATTGTGTGTGTTTAATAATCGATTGTCTTATGAAAAACGCTGAAATTTTCAAACTGCAAAGTAATTGATTATGGACAACATATCTGATTTGTTAGTCAACTGTTAGTAGCAGATCTTGAAAATATTATGTGACACAAAAGAATTGAACTTGTTTATTCTTATGTTCATGTATTCCTTTTGTATGTCATACCATGGGAAGTAAATTGATTGAAAGGCTCCGGAAGAGCAAATGTAACTCTGCCCAAAGGCATGACGTTTATCTTAGAGAATGCAATATTCTCCTCCAAGTCTAAGAAGAAACTTGTTGAGTTTTAAAGATATCATTCAAAATGGATATCATATTGAGACAATAGATGAGAATAATCTTGAATTCTTCATGAAAACGAGGCTGCCCATTTCGGTTTGGGTTCACGCCATTTTGAATGCAACAATGCTAGTTTGTCGGCTGCCCGCTTCGACTTGGGTTCACGCCATTTTGCATGCAACAATACTAGTTTGTCGGATGCCCACTTCGGTTTGGGGTCACGCCATTTTGCATGAAGCAATGCTAGTTCGTCGGCTGCCCACTTCGGTTTGGGGTCACGCCATGTTGCATGCAGCAATGCTAGTTCGTCTCTGACTGACGAATTGACACAAATATTCCCCATTGCAATTGGTTTTGGGTCATGAACCCAATATATCCCATTTAAGAAGCTTTGGATGCGCAGTATATGTGCCTGTAGCACCGCCATCCCGCACCAAAATGGGTTTGCAAAGGAGGTTAGGAATATATGTTGAGTTTGACGCGTCCTCCATTATTCGCTACCTCGAAACATTGACAGGAGACTTGTTCACTACACTATTTGCAGACTGTCAATTTGATGAGACACTTTTCCCAAAATTAGGGGGAGAAGTTGGTGAAACCAAACGGGAAATTTTGTGGAAAAATGCATCATTATCTCATCTTGATCCACATACCTCTATTTGAAAGAAAGAGGCACAAAAGATTATCCATTTGCAAAGAATAGCAAATCAAATGCCTGAAGCATTTATAGATTTGAAAAGGATAACAAAATCACATATCCTCGAAGTGAATGTGATTCACAAATACATATTCAATGTTGGAAGAATATGAACATGAAATTGGTATTGAATATACCACACTCACTCCTAGAAGGAGGCTTGAGATGATATATGGCATGAATGATCGTTGGTCGCGTACCTATTGTACGCCAACGTATTTTGGAAATATGACCATTAAAGGACAACGATAATGCAAGAAATATATCTTGCATATAAGTTTGACATCACCATAATGGTATAACTTTCTCTTTAAGAAAGATATTCACCACACGGATGTTGATGAACCTGTGGTAGTACAAAGTTAATTGAGAGCTCTCGAAGAGCCAATTATTACTATGTTGGAGAAACACAATTGAGTATTGTGCTGTAGTAAGTCTCAAAGAAACTTATCCAGTTTCCAAAAGTACACGCAAAGGCGATTGATGATATTGAGACTATAAATAAAGGAAGGCTTTGATTCTCCTATTACTACAACTTGTAGCGGGGTAATTTGTATATGAAAAGCTACCCGCTTTGTTCTCCAGTTTGTACTACACAAAAGAAAGAATGCCACAATAAAGTGGATATCTATTGGTATAAAACCCATGTCATAATAAACCCGAAGTTTATTGATAAGTGCACATGTCATGGTGTAAATTTGAAGTTTACCAATATTGATAATTTAGTCAGTTGACATTCGTGTTAGCCATCTCATTTGAAGTATGATGTGCAAATTCACATAGGTGAATATTAAAGAACTAGAAAGTTCTTTACGAATACTCTTGTATCACTTGTTCTCATTAATGAACTGACCAACTAAAGAGTTCGGGTTGAAGCCCCTAAATTCTGGAAATATCAAAGGTGAATATGGGCCCATTCACCTGCCATGTATACCACATATGATGCATCTATGGAATGGTTACATGCGCAATTGTTATTGACCCGCAGCCTGGCCGGTGCTTGCGGGGTAAATCGCTCAGTAATCTAACTTCGAGCATAGTTTCCAGATTCTCTACTCAAGACAGTTCATCTTGATAAGTTGGTTTATATCAAAGTTGGTTTAGCAAGATAATTATTGAGTGCTTCCACTTAATAGCTAAACTGTTCCTTATGAGAACGAAGTTGTATATATCAGTTTGATATAAGTTGTATACGAGAGTATATTCTCCCCTCAAAAGTGGTTCAGGGTCAGGAACCAAATAATTTCATCTTATTATTAAGGTGCTATGTATATTGACATAATGCACAAAGATGATTTCCCAAAATTAAGGAAACATGTTAGCTTTACTAACATGAGGGGGAGACATGATAAACACTTGAGAAAAGGTTACATGGGATGAATTATCATTTGTATATGTATATCCCCGAATATCATGATATGAACCTGAAGTTCATAAAAGGGATAATTCAATTGCAACATATTGCAAAGCATGCTATACGCATTTGCTTACACAAAGAAAGTAACTAAATGGAAGAGATACAATTCAGGAAGAATTGATTCCATATGAAAGACATGTAGCTTTGAACCTATAGTTCATATGCTTGAAAGTATAAAGTCAAAGGTATGTATAATCAGTTTTCGATATCTTATTTGTTTAGCATGACATGAAACTTTGATATGCAGCTAAAGTCTATTATGTGACTTACATGACTTAACTTGAAAGATTTAAGTTGCTTGAAGCATATGCAATTCTTGGTCCTGAAGTACCACATCCTAAGTACAATTTGTGTACATATGTATCTTGCCATAACTATAAGCATGATGGCATTGAGAATGCATCTATGGAGATATTGAAGTGTTATTCCACGACATCATATGAAGATGTTCATACCTATCAAGAATGATGATTTCAAGGTGCGGAATATTTATTCAAGTCAATATGGTTGATTTATTTATCAAGCATCTACCAAAGATCGTTTTGAAGATGATGCACAAGGTTGGAATGCAAATGCTCAAGGATATAAATTGATGTTCTCATTAGGGGGAGTTAATGCGCGTTGCACTCTTTTTCCCTTACAAGGTTTTGTCCCAATTGGGTTTTCCTTGCGAGGTTTTTAACGAGGCAACCAATAGGCGCATATTCAAACATGTGTACTCTTTTTTCTTACTTTAATTTTTCCCATTGGGTTTTGGTTTTAAGGTTTTAACGAGGCACATCATTGAATAGACATTCAAGGGGGAGTGTTATGAAATAGAAGATTCTTACACTTCTATTTAAGGTGAATGTCTTTAATGTACTTAATTAGAGAGATTTTAGAGTCCTATTATTGGTAGCAAGATCTTCCTTCTCCCTATAAATAGAGGTGCTCTCTACCATTGTAATTCACCCCTCTCAACTCAATAAGAAGAACTCTCTCTACTCTTCTCTCTATTGCTATTGTTCTTGTTCTATTGTTCTTGTCTTTTGCTTTAGTTTATAACATGTTATGAAATAGAAGATTCTTGCACTTCTATTTAAGGTGAATGTCTTTAATGTACTTAATTAGAGAGATTTTAGAGTCCTATTATTGGTAGCAAGATCTTCCTCCTCCCTATAAATAGAGGTGCTCTCTACCATTGTAATTCACCCCTCTCAACTCAATAAGAAGAACTCTCTCTACTCTTCTCTCTATTGCTATTGTTCTTGTTCTATTGTTCTTGTCTTTTGCTTTAGTTTATAATACGTTATCAGCACGAGACTCTACCGTCTTAAGTACCATTCTCGAAAATCCAAGGTATTTTCCCTCTTCCTAATTTAATTTCGAGTGTGTCTGACATTATGAAAAGAAAGTTTGTTGCCCTTGAAATTTCGGGCAAGAACTATATGACATGGGTGTTGGATGCTGAAATCCACCTAGATGCTATGGGCCTCGGAGACACCCTCAAAGATAAAGAAAAAGCATCCACCCAAGATTGTGCGAAGGCCTTGATTTTCTTGCGCCACCACCTTGACGAAGGTTTGAAGATTGAATATCACACCGTCAAGGATCCACTCGTTTTGTGGAACAGCTTAAAGGAGAGATATGACAACCTGAAGTTGGTCACTCTGCCACAAGCACGATATGATTGGGCCCATCTGAGGCTACAGGACTTTAAGTCCGTTTCTGAATATAATTCTGCTATGTTCAGAATTACTTCTAAACTGAAGCTATGTGGAGATAACATCTCCGATTACGATATGCTTGAGAAAACGTTTACAACGTTTCATGCCTCCAATATGGTACTGCAGCAACAGTACCGAGAGAAAGGCTTTACGAAGTACTCTGAACTGATTTCTCTCTTACTAGTGGCTGAGCGAAATAATGATCTGCTCATGAGAAATCACGAAAATAGACCAACTGGGTCTACACCACTGCCTGAAGAAGATATGGTGCACTCGCATTATGCCAAACATAAAAGGGACCATGATCACGGTCATAAACGGGGTCAAAGCCAAGGACGTGGACAAGGAAGAAATTCCAAAGAAGTCCGTCACCCCCCAAAGAGAGATAACCACCGAAAGCAGAAACGGGGTCCAGAAGATCCTAAGGCAAATAGTTCAGAAACTATATGTTATCGTTGCGGTGGAAATGGGCACTGGTCTAGGACTTGCCGTATACCAAGACACTTGGTTGACCTTTATCAAGCATCTCGAAAGAGAAAAGGCCCTGAAACAAATTTTGTCTATGACGACAATGAGGATATCACCCACCTGGATGTGGCAGACTTCTTTGAGCAACCCGATGGAAAAATAGACCACCTAATCGGCGATGGATCCGTGATGAAAGAAGATGGAGTTATTTGATTTTGTTCTACTTATTTGTATTAGTTAGTGAATAAACTAATAGTCATTAGTATTAGCTCGTATTAGTTAGTTCATGATGCAATGTTAGCCATAGTTCTTTAGAACGTCTTCAATATGCTCAAATATCAATAAAACTTTTATTTTCCAGTGGGGGTAATCGACTAGCCTGAAAAACTAGTCGATTATCAACTATTTTCGCATTAAAGTTGAAAAACAATTGATCAACAATCGATTGTCGTTGACTAACAATCGATTGTCTTAAAACAGAGGTCTGGAAATTTTCAAAAATCATCCACAATCGATTGTCTTTGTCTAACAATCGATTGTCTTGAAACAGTGAGGTCTGGAAATTTTCAAAAATCATCCACAATCGATTGTCTTTGTCTAACAATCGATTGTCTTGAAACAGTGAGGTCTGGAATTTTTCAAAAATGACCAACAATCGATTGTCTATATCTAACAATTGATTGTCTTATACAGTGTGATCCGAAGTTTTTCAAAAATAACTAATAATCGATTGTGTGAGTTTAACAATCGATTGTCTATGTTCAAACAATTGATTGTGTGTGTTTAATAATCGATTGTCTTATGAAAAACGCTGAAATTTTCAAACTGCAAAGTAATTGATTATGGACAACATATCTGATTTTGTTAGTCAACTGTTAGTAGCAGATCTTGAAAATATTATGTGACACAAAAGAATTGAACTTGTTTATTCTTATGTTCATGTATTCCTTTTGTATGTCATACCATGGGAAGTAAATTGATTGAAAGGCTCCGGAAGAGCAAATGTAACTCTGCCCAAAGGCATGACGTTTATCTTAGAGAATGCAATATTCTCCTCCAAGTCTAAGAAGAAACTTGTTGAGTTTTAAAGATATCATTCAAAATGGATATCATATTGAGACAACAGATGAGAATAATCTTGAATTCTTCATGAAAACGAGGCTGCCCATTTCGGTTTGGGTTCACGCCATTTTGAATGCAACAATGCTAGTTTGTCGGCTGCCCGCTTCGACTTGGGTTCACGCCATTTTGCATGCAACAATACTAGTTTGTCGGCTGCCCACTTCGGTTTGGGGTCACGCCATTTTGCATGAAGCAATGCTAGTTCGTCGGCTGCCCACTTCGGTTTGGGGTCACGCCATGTTGCATGCAGCAATGCTAGTTCGTCTCTGACTGACGAATTGACACAAATATTCCCCATTGCAATTGGTTTTGGGTCATGAACCCAATATATCCCATTTAAGAAGCTTTGGATGCGCAGTATATGTGCCTGTAGCACCGCCATCCCGCACCAAAATGGGTTTGCAAAGGAGGTTAGGAATATATGTTGAGTTTGACACGTCCTCCATTATTCGCTACCTCGAAACATTGACAGGAGACTTGTTCACTGCACTATTTGCAGACTGTCAATTTGATGAGACACTTTTCCCAAAATTAGGGGGAGAAGTTGGTGAAACCAAACGGGAAATTTTGTGGAAAAATGCATCATTATCTCATCTTGATCCACATACCTCTATTTGAAAGAAAGAGGCACAAAAGATTATCCATTTGCAAAGAATAGCAAATCAAATGCCTGAAGCATTTATAGATTTGAAAAGGATAACAAAATCACATATCCTCGAAGTGAATGTGATTCACAAATACATATTCAATGTTGGAAGAATATGAACATGAAATTGGTATTGAATATACCACACTCACTCCTAGAAGGAGGCTTGAGATGATACCACCCTCACCCCTAGAAGGAGGTTTGAGATGATATATGGCATGAATGATCGTTGGTCGCGTACCTATTGTACGCCAAAGTATTTTGGAAATATGACCATTAAAGGACAACGATAATGCAAGAAACATATCTTGCATATAAGTTTGACATGACCATAATGGTATAACTTTCTCTTTAAGAAAGATATTCACCACACGGATGTTGATGAGCCTGTGGTAGTACAAAGTTAATTGAGAGCTCTCGAAGAGCCAATTATTACTATGTTGGAGAAACACAATTGAGTATTGTGCTGTAGTAAGTCTCAAAGAAACTTATCCAGTTTCCAAAAGTACACGCAAAGGCGATTGATGATATTGAGACTATAAATAAAGGAAGGCTTTGATTCTTCTATTACTACAACTTGTAGCGGGGTAATTTGTATATGATGAGATTCCTTATTACACTAAATTAAATTTTAGAGATTCCTTAATTTTGCTCAACATGATGAGCTTTTACTACTAGGGAAGTAAAGTTTTTTTCCTAAATTGAATCGACAGTAACAATAAAAAAAAATTATTTAGCGGATCCTAATTTATTTGAGATTAAAGGAGTATAATATTTGTTGTTGCGGTAATTAGTTGGCAGTATTTTGGTGAAGGTAGGGCCCAAAATGACTCAGCTTGAGTAGGAAGGATATCTTATATCTACTTGATTACGTATTTCAAGGAACGGGACCCATTTCTGAGGTGGATCCCAGTCAAGGACTACGACTACTCTCCGCGAGCGTCGACGCATTTAGATATTTACCGGTTGTTCACGCCAATTTGTGGCCGTTTAGCTCTTGGGCCGTCGCTATTCACAAAAGAGCTCCAAGAAAACAAGCACACTCGACCCGTTTTATGGTTGGTGGGATATTTGTGGATTGGTGATCACAAGAATTTATATAGTTGTATGCATGGCTTCGGTTTGAATCGATATTTTGTAAAGAAGAAATCAAAATAGGTATATTAATTCTTTAAATATTAGAATTAAACTAAACCAATTAAGTCGATTTTTTCTCAAATTCATCTTACGTCGGATTTTATCGATTTTTCGATTATTTATCGGTTTTTTCTTAAATATAAGATATATATTACCAAACACATATTCTGGCGACTATTTTTTCAATGTAACACTATCAAATTACTTGTCCTTTGAAAAATCTATTATTTACCAAGATATATTGATGATAATTTAATCAAATAGTGATGAATAATTTAATGACTCAATTAAAAATAAATTATTTTTAACACGAATTGCATTCTTATACTTAACAGAAGAAAACTACCAATCAAACAAGAATGTAAAGGTAAAAAACTATTCTAAAAGTGCAAACTATTAACAACAACAACCCAGTATAATCCCACTTAGTGGGGTTTGGGGAGGGTAGTGTGTACGCAGACCTTACCCCTACCCTTGGGTAGATAGGCTGTTTCCAAAAAGACAAAAACTATTAACATTTACAATAAATTTTTAAAACTTTGTATAAAAATATACATATATATAAGTGTAATAATAAATTTGAAATGGTTAATCATATAGTTGGTTTAGTTCAGTTTTTTTCGAGTTTTTTTAATTAAAATCAAAATAAAACCAAATTTAATCGATTTTTAAAATTCAAAATCAAAACCAAACAAAACTAAAAAGTATTAATTTTTTGGTCGGATTAGTTTAGCTTTTGATTTGGTTTGATTTTTAAATTTTTATGAATACCCCTAACTGTATGAAAACTATTTATTGGAAGAGAAGAGAATAACTTGAGGGATTTGGGGTGGTGTAATATTTGAAAGCAAAAGGTATTTAAAGTACAAAGTTTAGGTAGAAAACAGATTTTTGATATATAAATAAATTAGGACGGAAGTAATATTGACTATGCTTATACTGTGAACGATGTTGAAATATGTAGTAGTTCGAATTTTGAAAACAACATATTTTAGAAAGTGTTTACTTAAATGTTTTCCTAAAATTTTTAAAAATGATTTTAAGTATATTTTTTCAAGAGTATATTTAACAAAACGTATTTCTAGGAGAAGTAATTTTTTTACCTTTTGCTTCTACTTAAAAATATTTTTGTTTTCATTCTAGAAAAGATTAGTCAAATATCTTAACTTCAATAAAAGTACGTTTAGTTATATGAAACATAAAAGCTTAATCAAACATAGTACTGTATTATACTAATTATATAGATCCGAACTATAACCACAAGATGCACTTACTTTTGCTGTATTAGACTGTACACAAAAATGCTTTGCCTTCTCTTTACTTTCTCTCTCTAGATTGGTGATTTTCTAGAGCAAGGACAGCTATGGTTACTGAAAGCTCTCCCCGACTTTTAGTTGTGGGAGAGTTAATACAAAACAATACTACAACAATTCCAAACCAAAAAGAAAAGACCATAATCCAAAACAATAAACTTTCATATGCTGCAAGTTTAGTTCATCCCAATTCAATTTTTTCGAACCAAACAAATTTAAAACAAGTTGAAGTTATACAGAAGTACCAACTATTCAATTTACAAAGGAAGAACGACTAGATTATGCAAAAGAGGAGGGACTGCATCAAGCTATTGTGGTGAAACTATCTTCAAACAAGATGGAGTTATCAACCTTGAGGAACCTACTGCCAAAAATCCTTGGAAGTAAAGGACAAGCTTTGATCGGGCAACTTGCACCAAGACAAATACTTATCAGGATGGATCAATTTGACGATTTTCGTACATCACTTGCGAGGTCAGTTCTGTACTTTAATCAGAATGGAAGGGAGCATCAAATTAGAGTATTTCCATGGTCTATTGATTTTAATATAATGGAGGAGACGACAAAGGCTGTTATATGGATACCGATGCCAAACTTACCTCCAGAGTTGTTTGCCAAAAAAGCATTATTATCAATAGCTTCTGCTGCTGGTATGCCCATATCAATAGATAAAGCGACTCATATTAAATCTCGTCCTAGTATAGCAAGGGTCAAGGTGATCCTTGATTTAAAGGATAAGTTGCTTGAGAAGGTAGTCTTGCAGTTTGTCGACAAACAGACGGGCAAAATCAATGAATTTTATCAGGAGTTAGTTTATGACAATCTTCCATAAAATATAGAGCAAAACTTAGACAATTTCGTGGGCAATGGGAAAGCAATAACTTTATCTAATGCTACAGCTGATTCACAGTTCTGTAACTCACACATTGCTGTTCAACTTCATCCGGATGTTGCGTTACAAGATGCTTTTGCTACTCGTGCAGGAATCGAACAAACTACTGTTTGTGATGATCATGTTCAAACAAGTGCAATCATTTCGGCAGAGGAAAGAAAACTATTGGATTATATGGACAAGGCGGTGTCTCGAGCCTGTGACGAACGAGGTTATGAAAGTAATGAAGAATTGAGCATACCGGAGGAAGTAGGATCCTGTAGTAACCTTAATGTAAAAATTATCTCGCCAATTATGGGCATAAACCAATGAGACGGTGCAGTAAAACAGATTTGTTATCTTATGACAAACAACTACTGGATGCAATGCTAACTGCACATCCTTTTGAAATTTTGGGTCGTGATCCTTATAGCGCTAACCGTGGAAATAGGAGCAGGAATGAGGTTCACATACAACAACAAATCAAGCCAAGCGATGTCAAATCACAAGATGAACAAAACTTGGATGCACAAGGTGTTTTACACATGCCACATCAACGGACAGCAAAAGAAGGTGAAGTAATTGAAGTGCTGCCACAACACCACGAAACAGTCCCAATTAATGCTATAGAGAAACAAAAATCACATACAAAGGAAAAGAGCAGGGACAACAATGTTAGGCAACCTCCAATGAGAAATGCCAAGCTTAAGCAGGCCGCCCCAACTACATCAACAAAGTCCAAACAATCTAAAAAGAAATCATGAATTTTCAATACTTCTTAGAGAATTGGGACGATGTTGATAAAGAATTACAAATTGAATAAATTGCAAGGATCGACAAAAAGGGACATCATTTTAACTCGTTCATCATTTTAATCTTCCACTTTGTTAGTATCCTCATTTGTAATCTCATCACATAGTATGTTATAAACTCTGTGATGATCATAAAATATTTGGTCCTGTCAAGTTCGTATTTTTTGCATTCCTGTTAATAAGTGAGGTTGTCAAGCCTCAATAGGATTTAATACGGTATGTTTAGCCTGATATGTGTTATATGGGTAACAATACCGGTGCTAATGCCCCCTTATTTGTACTTCTCCTAATTATTGTAATTTTCTTTTATACTATTAATAAAAAGCTAGCCCTAAGCACTTGCCTAGTGGATTGCCAAAAAAAAACTTACTTCTACTGTTGAAAAATTGGACTCACTTAAGACAAAGGCTTAGGTGAAGATGCATGTCATTTGTTGAAGTAATAAAACAAAACGTGTTGTTGTCACCAAATCGGTGAGCTGTGTGCTCAGGCGACACCTCAATTATCATTCCTCGTTTGCTTTCCTCTCCGAACTCCTAACGGTACTTATTTGTGTTATATTACTCCCGCTATTTTATTTTATGAGCATTGTTGCTTCTAAACGCACACATAAATATATATAGTCGATAAGTAATATAGAATTGTATATTCAGATATTATATTAATAAAAATTTATAATTAACTATCAACTAAATTAAATTAGTACAATTTATTTATCCAAGAAAATTTCTAAAGATTATTAAGTATAACTAATCTAGAGTAGCAACCTAAGAAACTAAAGAAAATAAGTCGGCAATATTAGAGAGGCATTTAGCACAAGAAAATATTTCATAGCTATGGGTTAGCTAACAATTCCTTTGAGTCCTTAACTTAAATTGTCTAATTAACTTATCTTGTTTATTGATTGACATGGTTAATATTGCTCGTAGCCTTCTCTCGAAGTACTACTCGCATATTCAAGCTAACCTAACGCCTATATTCCTATGGAATTAGAATTAACAAGAATGCATTAATAATTTATGTATAATAACCAAGCGAGGTGATTACATACATTTCTGCCCTAACCGCAAATCCGTTCCCCCTCAAAGTTAAGATCTTGCTCTACTCAATCTTATATGTAATCTAGTATTCTCTCTCACAAGTTCAATCCTAGATTCATAGATAGTATTCAATTCAAGCAATCAAATAATTATGTTTTGCTCCCCCTTTTTTCCCTCTTTGTGTGGGGAGAATCGGGTTAATGACATTTTGAGTATAGGACAAGTCATTCCTTTTGGGAATTGGGTTTTGCATATTTGAAAAGTTGTCACCTAATAATTTATGGTGCATTAGGAAGCTTTCAAGGTTTATTTCTAAGTTTTGCTTGATAACCAGAGATAGGGTAAGAGCCTGAAATTATCCTAAGGGGAATGTGTTAGGCACCCCCTCAACATCTACCATTGTGGTTCCTGGCCAGATAGTTCTTTGTAAATTTGGGTGTAGTTATCATATAAACAGATAATGCTCAAATAAGAGGGGGTTTTAATACACGATGGATTGAAAGTAAACAAAATATGAAAGAACAATTAAAAGGCTAATTTTTAAACAAGGAGTTATAACGCTTTAAAGAAAAGGAAAGAAAATAAGAGAGGTCCTATATTTATTTATTATATGGATCACATCAATACAATACCCAGTAAACACTCCTCAAAAGAAGGGCTACATGTGGTATTAGCACACCGGTTATCATATCCATAACCACCCTTTTCCGCCCCATTTAAAGTAATGGAGAGCAGATTGGTCTAGACCACTATTGCATGCTATTATCTGTCCCATTCCTATCAGTCCCGGAGGCACTTAGAACAACTATTCCTAAAAGGGAGGGATAGTAGGCTGAGTTAGGGTTTCAAAGCTAAAATCTAAGGTGACATACAAAATATTTAGGACTGCACATTATGGGAAAGCACATAAGCGGTGACGGCTCAGGTATATCTCCTCAAACAAAGCAATTAGATAGCATGAATCAAATAAAAAGCAAAGTCTAAATTTTTTTAGAAGTCCTAAAACTGTGGATTTTGAATCAGGGCCAGATTCATCAGATACCTCAGATAAGAAGTCATCAGGCCTACCTGCTGGTTGTAATAGCTACTAATTAACAGAGGCGAATTTAGTTTTATTGTTATTACCTAGGCATGCCTAAGTGTTAAAGGAGATCCTAGGAACATGGTATCTATTGCTGATTCTGAATATAGCAATGTAGTAACAACTTAAAGTGAATAGTTTGAGATCCTTTAGGCTTTTTTGCTAAATCGTGTTAATAAGAAGAGATTAAACTACTTAAAAAAACTGGTTTAGAGTAGACGGATTTTTAAATCAGACTGGTTTTAGATCCTGCATACGAGGGTATTCCTTATTGGAGATTTTTTATTCCCTATGAACATGGTATCTACGATTACTGATTTTAAACCCTTATAGACATAGTTTCTAGTTGTTGATTTAATCCTTATAGCCAGGATATCTAGTTGAAAATGGGAACATACCGGATTTTTTTAAACAGAAATTTCTATAGACATGATTTCTATGTATTATACAAACTTAAATTATGATGCTATATTATATCCAATTGGACCCTAAGAGCATGATATCTAAATGGTGAAAAACATGCAGAAATTTATATAATTCCTATAGACAGGTTATCTAGATGTGAAGTTGAACATGTAGGATTTAAGTGAGTCCTATAGATATAGTTTCTACGTGTAGAGTTAATCCTGCAGAATTTAAATCCTATAGGCATGATATCTAAATGCAAAACTTAAAATATGTAGAATTTAAACATGTATTATAGGCATGATTTTTAAATGCAGAATATGAAATATTTAGAATTTAAAAAATAGATCTTATAGGCATGATTTCTACCCTTAAACATGCATAATTACCCAGCCCTTTTTCACTAGCCAACCCTAAGTGTTTATTATAACTTATTAGAAACCAGAAACACTAAATTACAAAAGAAAGAATGAAAGAAAAAGCTACAACCATGGGAAAGCCTGATTTGACTTCCTATCTAAGATATGCAATGAACCGTATCATTGCTAATGCCATTGATTTCAAAGCCTTTCTCAGAACTGGGTATTTCAGAGTTCCCTAAGGGTCTCAAAGGACCCCGGGCAGTGCATATACCTAGATTCATAGAACTAGATAGAGATGAGTGTAGTGTGGAAGGGCCAACTCTTATGTGTCCAAGTTCAGAGGGAGCTCATGGATCCCAAGGTAACGCTCCCACATAAAAGAGGAAGAACATAAGTCTAAGAATATGGTGAAAGTGAAGGAATAGAGTTCTAAACTGTAGGGATAAAGGAAAGGGGTAAAAAGGGTGATAGGAAAACACTAATTAGCAAAACACAGAGTTAATAACTTCATACAAAGGGATTCAAGGGTTGGGAATCCATTGCAAGGAGCCTATGTACTTAGGCAGGGATCAGTTTGGGCATGAACTGGAATAGTAGGTGTTGGCATGCCTATAAACCAATCAGAACATACAACAATTAGAGGATATAAGGAGGTTAAGATCCTAGGGGATCAGGTTTGGGTCATGCACGTTAATGTCCAATAGTGTCATTCGCCAAACCAACCACATATACTTAAATACATTGGGGATGAGATTTAGGATTCACAAGTCATAATAAGTAATTGAAAGAAGCATTAATTCAGAACAGAAAAGGCAGGCTACAACATGCTTAATAATGGAATTTGGCTAAATACAAACAGGAGACAAACAAAGATGCAAGAAATAGTGAAGAAACATGTTGTTGTTGATGCAGAAGATTAATCAGAACATACCAGTAACGATGCAAAATGCAAAAGTAAGAAAGCTTTCCATAGCCTAGCTTTGACTTTCAGTTGGCTAGGTAAGGAAGCAGTACAAGTAGCAACAGAGAGAAGAGAGAGATTATAGTGGGGTGTGTGTCTGAACTCAAGTCTTTATGCCTTGTGTTCGTCTGTTTGAAAAAAGAAAAGATGGGTATTTATATTTTTGAAAACATGTGAGAAATAAGGTAGTAAATAAAGTTCAATGCACATATGAAAATAATCAGCAATCTGAATCAATAAAGAAAATGATTCCCCTATAATTGAGGAATCACTTGTTTAACGGGCTAACAGGTTTAAAAGAGGAAAATAAAATCAGTTTGCGGGAAGACTGATTATTACAATAAAAAGAAGTAGCAAAATGTCAAAATACACAATAGAGTTCAAGTACATAGATATACACTTGCTTTGGGGAAAAGATTTAGCAAGGCAATAAGTAAGGAAAATGATCATTCACTTTAATCAAGCGAGTAAAATTTAGGGTTCACAAAGGAGAAGTTTTTAAAATCAGCCCTATAATTGAGAATCAATCAAAGAAAGAATTTCAGCATATAAATAGAGTGTTCAAGCAATAGACATGCGAGGCTAGACTATTGGCAAAGAAATAGCATACAATAGTATCATAAAGTTCAGCAAACATTCGAAGCATGCTAGTCTAGTAGGTTAAGTCTCAGTGAATCAGTAGTAAAGAAAAATAGAATATCAGAAGCATGCAAAAGGTCAAGTGGAACAACCCTTCGAAGAAGTATAGTCGAGTTTCAAAGATAGCAAGAACCTTGAATCAAAGGTACCACATAAAGAAAAGAGATGCTGAAACAAAGGAACTTAAAATCAAGTCAAGCAGTTTCAATTCAAAGGACATAGTTTTTCTTTTTAGAATATTCAATCTTAACAGATGATAAAGAGATAAATCAAATAGATATTAACAAACAATTTAAGAAACTCGAATGAACCCAAATGAAATTAGGGTTTTCGACATCAATCAAGTCTAAAGATGATAATCAAGTAAATCAGATAGATATTTAGCAAGATAGTCTCAGAAACTCGAAAGAACACAAAAAAAGTTAGGGTTTTCGAAACCAATCGAGTATGGAGAAGATAAAAAAGTAAATCAAATAAACACTAATGAATAATATCAGAAACCCCAAAAGAAATCAGGGTTTTTATCATGATAATCTCAGAAAAAGATTTTGAAAAGAAGAACTTGAAAGAAAACCTTAAACGAAAAAACATGGAGAGTCTTTTTTTGAAAGAAAAAATTAAAGAGACCTCAAGAAGGAGTTTAAGAACTCATAGCATGCATGGATCTAAAGTGAACCTGAGATAAGTCGAAAAACTCTTAGAGATTAGGGTTTCAGAAGAACCCCAAGTGACGAGAAAGGCCTTGAAAACTATCACTCTAAACAGGAGAGTCAAAGGTCTGACTCGAATGGCCATGACTGGCCGGAGAAAGGTCAGAGACGACCAGAGAACAGTCATCGAACAAAGGACTAGACCAATCCCCTTCAGAATCTGGTCATAAGACCACAACAACAAGCACATTGAAGCCATGAGAGGCTGATACAGGTCTTGGGTGATTACGGAAAGCCATAGATTAGGGTAGATTAGGGTGGCGACGACTGGGGTTTGATATTTTTGTAGAATGGATTTGAGAGAGGAAGGGAATTTAGAGGCGGCGTATGGTGGAAATGGTAGGTTTTAGGGGGTAGTTAAGAATTAATTTAGATAAGAAAGGTTATGGAGCATTGATCTGAATGATTAACGACTGGATTAAAATGTGTAAGTGAGTATCTGGGTATGGGTCAGTTTAATTGGGTTTGGGACAGGGTTTAATGAGAATTGGGCCAAGGAATTGGGATTCAAATTGGGGTCCAATTTAGGCAACAATCAAAATAAAATGGGGCTATCATTTAAATAGCCAAATTTTTCCTATTTGATTTATACAAAATAATTTTTGTAAATAAATTAAAGGTTTAACATTGTTTATAGCACATAATTAGTTATTTAAAAATACCATGCATGATTTTGTGAATATAAAACACAGTGAAATCTAAAAAGGGGCTAATACTGCAATTACACAATTTTAGCCTTAAAAATACTAAATAACTTTGTAAAAATATGCAAAAATTATCTTAGCTATATCTTAGGCACAAATATAAACTTTCAACAAAATAATAATTTTAGAAGTAATTACTGGATTTTTATGGATAAAATAGGGGAATAAATTGATTTAAAGATTCTTTAAAATTAAGGGAAAAAATAGGGAAACACTTGGATATGCTTATATATGCATACACATGCTATTTGAAAGTAATTTTCATATTAAAATATACATAGGGAAAAATTGGATATCAACAACTACCCTTCTTTACCCGGGAATGTTGAAAGAGTTGTCGGGTAAAGATATGATGGCCCAATTTTGAAAGGACGAAACAGTTTGAAGAAGATAGGCTGCGCTGCCTACATATCCCTGTTCTTACATGAATCCGGCCATATGTAGTTCGGGATCCGTCAGCGGAGTATGCTGACACGTACTTTCTGAGAACTGACACAATGTTTCGGTCATGGTGAGTAAAAAGCTTACGGGAGTGGTTAGGTCTGATATGGCTGCGGGTACTGGAGCGAAAAAGTTCCTGCCGAGATGGCTGTTTCTTGCTGGTTTCCCTGCAAATAAGTAATACAAGCATATATTGTTCGTGAATTTAAACATGATGCAAATTCCCGTTAGACCATGAATGTTGTCTTTGGACAGTTAGGATGACGTCATTACACCATGATGCCCTGGGCCGTGAAGTTTATAGTAAAGGATTCACATTATATTAAATGACGCTCTCGAGCTATGAAAATGGTGCCTTCGAACCATATTTCCTTTGAATAATAGTGTGCAAATGATTGAAAGAGGTCCTCAGTCCATGGTATCGTATTCTCGGGCTATGAGGATGGTACCTTCGAATGATGAATCCTTTGGATAATTTGGTGATCTTTCATCCCATGAAATTCAATAGCATGCGGCGATCTTTCAACCATGCAATGCGGTGATCTTTCAGCCGTGCAATGTAGCAATCTTTCAGCCGTGCAACATGGCGATCTTCCAGCCGTGCAATGTGGCAATCTTTCAGTCGTGCAATGTGGCGATCTTTTAGCCGTGCAATGTGACGGTCTTTCAGTCGTGCAATGTGGATGGAGATAGCGTTTAGTCTCGGAAGGCAGAATAGTAGCCTTATGTAATGCAGATAAGGTAGAGCTTAACTTCGGAAGGCAGAATGGTAGCTTTATGCAAGTTGGAAGATAGACTGGTAGCCTTATGTAATACAAATGCAGATAAAGGTAGAGCTTAACCTCAGAAGGTAGAATGGTAGCCTTATGCAGGTTGGAAGGCAGAATGGTAGCCTTATTCAATGCAAGTGCAGATAGAGGTAGTGCTTAACCTCGGAAGGCAGAATGGCAGCCTTATGCAGGTTGGAAGGTAGAATGGTAGTCTTATCCAATGCAAGTGCAATAGCTTAATCTTGAAAGGTATAATAGTAGCCTTATGTAAGTAATAGATAGCAAATGGCAGTATAATTTTTTAGCTGATAGAAAATTGTGGCATGGCAATTATTGGGAACGTTATAACATGCAGAACATTATGGGTGTGTGCGCTAATAGAAGAAGTCGATAAGTGCAATGGTTCAGAGAATCATGTTCTTGAACAATGTTTATTATATGGACATACAGTGTGTTCAATGATTTTGTAATCCTGGTGCGTGCATCCAAAGAAAAATCATGAGTATTGTAAAGGGGAAGGTTAGTTCGCATCCCCCTGCTTTGCTTGATCTGCTTGGCTTTGATCTGATGGTGTTGTCGGTATCATTGGGGTAGCCTATCTAAATGAAGCAATTTTAATAAATAAACACGCATGATTTTTTGTAAAAGTATGACATAAATGTATACGTAAAATAGTTTTTAGATAAACCAACAATTGGGATGCAGTTCGAGATACCGCAACCTCTTCGACTATGGAATTTTGAGAGTCCTCCTTAAAATTTTGCCCAATTTGGTGGGTTGAGTGTTCTAACTACCGCTCATGCGACCATCGTTTCGAAGTTACTTCGGAATTTTGAGGTTCCACCTTACATTTCTACGCCAGTTTCCAAATTTTTTGGGAGGGTCGAGATGAAAATTTTATTAAAATGTGACTGAACCCATAGGGCTTCCTATGTATCCCCTCATAGACGTGAATCAGGTCTGTCGTAGTTCAATTTATATCACATAGGGAAAACATAAAGATTACACATAGTAACGCTTGACTGCATCTGAATTAATCGGCTTTAGCCAGATCTCTCCATCCATTTCTGCAAGTATGAGGGCTCCTTCTGTCAAAACTCGGTGAACCATGTATGAGCCATGCCAATTGGGAGAGAACTTCCCTTTGGCCTCGTCTTGATGTGGAAATATTTTCTTTAATACCAACTGCCCTGGTGTGAACTGTCTGGGCTTGACTCTATTGTTGAAGGCTCTGGACATTCTGTTTTGATAGAATTGACCATGACAAACTGCGTTCATTCCATTTCCATATATGAGAACTAGTTGCTCGTAATGACTCTTTACCCATTCTGCATCATTGAGCTCAGCTTCCTATATGATCCTTAAGGAAGAAATTTCTACTTTAAAGAAAATGATGACTTCTGTACCATAAACCAGCATATAGGGGCTCACCCCGGGTGATGTACGGACTATGGTGGGTTACTATAATAGAGCAAATGATAACTTCTCATGCCACTAGTTATGCTTCTCTATCATTTTCCTTAATATCTTCTTGATATTCTTATTGGCGGCTTCTACAACTCCATTAATTTGAGGCTTGTAGGCTGTAGAATTCTTGTGTCTGATCTTGAAGGTTTCACACATAGCTTTCATCAAGTCGCTATTAAGGTTGGAGCCATTATCAGTAATGATCAACTCTAGAATACAGAATCGGCAAACTATAGGGTTGCGGACAAAGTTTGCCACGACTTTTATAGTTACTCCTCTGTAAGATGCTGCTTCGACCCACTTGGTGAAGTAATCAATTTCCACCAGAATGAACTTGTGCCCATTTGAAGCGTCAAGCTCAATTAGTCCAATGACGTCCTTCCCCAAGCGGCGAATGGCCATTGTGAGCTGTTTTGTTGACCTCGCTTGGAGGTACCTTTATCATGTCTGCATGTATCTAAAATCGATGGCATTTTCTAGACATACTAGATGTAGTCTGTTTTCATAGTCATCCAAAAGTAACCAGCCTGGAGTATTTCTTTGCTAAGATAAAACTGTTCATATGTGGACCGCAGGTCCCGACATGAATTTCCTCTAGCAGCTTGGATGCTTCCCTGGCGTCGACACAACTCAGTAGTCCCAAAACAAGTATCCTACTATATAGGATTCCTTCGTTGTGGAAAAATTTGTTGGATAATCTCCACAGTATGCGTTTCTATGTATAGTTGGCAAGCTCTGGGTACTCTCCTTTCGCCAAGTATTCCTTCATATCATGAAATCAAGGCTTTTTTTTTGCCTCTTCTTCAACCTGGGCACAAGAAGCCGGCTGATCACAGATCTTTACTGGGATGGGATCAATGAAATTCTTGTCTGGATGTTGTATCATAGATGACATGGTCTAATACATCGGCGAACTCTTTATAGACTCTGGGAATATGCTGGAACTCCATTCTTGTGAACCTCTTTCTCAAATTCCTGTACATAATGCAAATACAGGAGTATCTTGGAGTTCTTGGTTTCCCGTTCTTCTCGTACATGATGTATAAGCAAGTCTGAATATCCAATCACTAGTAACTCTTGAATGTTTATGTCAATGGCTATCTTGAGCCCTAAGATGCTGGCTTCGTACTCGGCATATTATTGGTGCACGGGAATCTGAGTTTTTCAGACACCGGGTAATGCTGACTAGTTTCTAACACCAAGACTACTCCTATGCCAACTCCTTTTAAATTTGATGCTCCATCGAAAAACATTCCCCAACCGTCGTAGGATTTTGAGATATCTTCTCCTATGAATGATACCTCTTCTTTGGGAAAGTATGTATTCAAAGGCTCACATTCTCCATCCACAGGGTTTTCAGCAAGGTGGTCTTCCAAGGCTTGTCCCTTGATGGCCTTCTGAGTTACGTATAAAATATCGAATTCACTCAGCAGGATTTGCCACCTGGCTAGCTTGCCAGTGGGCATGGGCTTCTGAAAGATATACTTTAAAAGGTCCATCCTTGATATGAGATACGTGGTATAGGCATAGAAGTAATGTCTCAGCTTATGAGCTACCCAAGTCAAAGCATAGCATGTGCATTCCAAAAGAGAGTACTGGGCTTCTTAGGGAGTGAAATTCTTGCTGAGATAGTAAATGGCCTATTCCTTTCTCCCTATTTTATCATGCTACCCAAAATTCCACCAAATGATCTATCTAATACTGTGATGTAGAGTAATAGGGGTTTACCTAGCTCAAGCGGGACAAAGACTGGTGGTGTTGACAAGTATTCCTTGATTCTGTAGAAGGCCATCTGGAAATCATCGGTCCATTTGGTAGCTGCGTCCTTCTTCAACATCTTAAAGATTGGTTTACAATAACAATAGACTATGCTATGAACCAGTTGATATAGTTAAATCTTCCCAAGAAACTTATCACGTCCTTCTTGTTCTTTAGCGATGGAAGTTTCTGAATGGCTTTGACCTTTGATGGATCCAATTCTATTTCTCTATGGCTCACAATAAACCCAAGAAAATTTCTAATGGAAACCCCAAATGCACACTTCGCGGGATTCATATTCAGGTTGTACCGTGGCGATCTGTTGAAGAACTTCCTCAAATATTCCATGTGATAAATGGACTTCTTGGACTTGCGATAACATCAGCATTGTGTATCATATCGTGAAAAACGATAGTCGTGGCCCTCATGTAGGTGGCCTCTGCATTCTTCAGGTCGAATGACATCATTTTGTAACAATACATCCCCCACGGTGTAATGAAAGCTATTTTCTCAGCATCTTCTTCATCCATCCAGATCTGATGATAACCAGTGAAGCAATCAACGAATGACTGTAACTCGTGCTTTGGTGCAATTATCGATCAGGATATGTATATTTGGCAAGGGGAAGTCATCTTTCGGACTGGCCTAGTTGAGATCCCGGTAGTTGACACAGAATCTTTCCTTCCCATCCTTTTTTGGTACTAGAACAATGTTGGCCAACCATGTCGGATACTGAACTACCCCGAGAACTTTATCTTTGATTTTCTTAGTGACTTCTTCCTTGATTTTCAAACTCATATCAGGCTTGATCTTTCTGAGCTTCTGTTTTACTGGCGAACATGTCGAATCAGTTGGCAGTTTATGGGCCATAATAGATGTACTTAGACCAGTCATGTCATCATATGACCAGGGGAATATTTCCGCATGTTCCTTTTGAAATTCGGTGTACTCCTTCTTTTTTTATGGCGATAAATGAACATTGATTCGTGAATTTCCTTGACATTCTATGCATCTCCCAGGTTCACAATTTTTGTCTCGTCCAGGTTGGACTTAGGTCTTTTTTCAAAGTACTCAACTTCTTTGACAATCTCCTCTGGTATGTCATCTTCTTCTGAGTCAATGTCTATTTGTTACGTTGTCTCATTGCATGTCACAGTCATTAGTTCATCAAGATAAGTAATAGTAATGCTGTGTAAGTAAAGTAATGAGAGAAAAATAATAATGAGTGTTGATTCATAAGGAAAAAATCAAAATGCTTTGATAAATTCCATAACTGTTTTAAACATTGAAGATCTTATTGCGAAAATAAAAATGTGAAAAACAAAATCATCTAGTAATAAAAACAATGCATGATGCTTGTTTTAGCCTTGCTACCCCGAGGCTCACCGGGCTTTGGTAGTCCTGATGCTCCAATTATTAAGGTACCCTCCTCTGCTTACAACGTTTATGGAAGGAACTTCCTCCTCGAGAATAACATAGCAATCCATATCATTGTCCTCTAGCAGGACTAACAGGAGGAGTGAGTGGAGGGTCCTTGGATCTCGTGAAATAAGATGATGTTTTCCAGAGTGCATGAACTAACCTTTGGGGAGGGGGAATAACAAAACAAAAGGTAACCAAGTTAGTGAGGATCAGAAAAATGTTACAATATTTAAACACATAGTGCAGGAATTAAAGCGTGTCCTAATTTTGGAGCCTCATTGTGCCCGAGGTAGGCCTAGCAACAAATTGATTTGGATAACTTAGAATGCTAGATGCCTCATTTTATTGGCTAAAATAAATGAATCCCAAATTGAAACTAATAAACAGGAAATGAAATCACTAATGGCCATCGGCCTTATTACATTTTATAAAGTGAAAAGAAAAATTCATATCTACTTGGTCCTAGAAGGACCTTCCCCAGATTTGGCATTCCTGGCTCCGTCGAATAGCTTTCCCAACTCGCGAAGTCCCAGCAATAGATAGGTCCTTTCTAGGTGTCCACCCTCGGTTCCTTCAACATTTTTGCAGTCTTCGATGGATGTGACCATGCCGAATCTAGGGACTTCGTGCCTCATATTTCTGCAAGGTAAATAAGGTTAGGCCCTTACCCCGCCAGACTCGACTATTTAAGACCAATAATTATCATGATCCATTTTAGTTCTCCAAATAAATGCACAAAACGTGGTGATGTCCATTTGGGTTTAGGGAAACCCAGTAGACTTTGGACAAGGCTATCTTAAAGAATCATTATGTGGAAAATATAACTAACTTAGCTAGGTTTGACCATGATGCATGTACAATTTAAATAGAGTAAGGTTTGTGTGGGGTTTTAGACTGGTAACCTTGATCGGACAACTCAAGGGAAAGACACAGAACCATCGACTACACCATTGATCTACTGGTTTTACCAAAAATATACCTTTTCAAATTTAGTGGGTGATAATATAGGAAGAGCACAACCACTCATTATAAGTGCTGCTATGGTATTTGTTTGGCAAGAATAGAATATGATGTTGAGCATGATTTATGCAATAATTAAAAATCATGTTGTCATGTATTTGCATGTTAAGAAAGCAGTAAATACAACAGTTTATAATAGCAAGAAAAGAAATGAAGAAGATAAGTCAGTTTTTCCTTCTAAAAGGAATTAAACGCTTAAAGAAATTTAAATAAGTAATTGCATATAAAGGGAAGGTAAAAATTCACAAGAACAATCTTAAATGGTAAAATCCTAATGTCCCCAACAATGTCGCCATGCTGTCGTGCCCATTTTTCCCTCCTCGCGTTGGGAGAATCGGGTAAATGACATTTTGGGTATAGGATAACTCATTCCTTTTGGGAATTGGGTTTTGTATTTTTGAAGAGTCGCCACCTAATGATTTATGGTGCATTAGGAAACCTTCAAGGTTTACTTCTAAGTTTTTCCTGGTAACCAGAGATAGGGGAAGAGATTAAAATTATCCCAAGGGGAATGTGTTAGACACCCCTCAAAGATCCACTAGTACGGTTCTCGACCAGATAGTTCTTTGTGAGTTTGGGTGCAATCATCATATAAATAGATAAGGATCAAATAAGAGGGGATTTTAGTACACGACGGTTTAAAAGTAAACAAAGTTTGAAAGAACAATTAAAAGGGTGATTTTTAAACAAGGAGTTATAACGCTTTAAAGAAAAGGAAAGAAAAGGAGGGGGCCCTAGGTTTATTTATAATATGGATCACATCAATGCAATACCCAATAATCACTCCTCAAAATAAGGTCTACATGTGGTATTAGAACACAGGTCATCATATCCATATCTACCCTTTCCCACTCTCTTTAAGGTACTAGAGCGTGGATTGGTCTCGACCATTATTGCATGCTATTACCCGCCCCATTCCTATCAATCCCTGAGGCACTTAGAACTACTATTGCTAAAAGGTAGGGATATTAGGATGACTTGGGGTTTCAAAGGTGGAAAATCTAAGGCGACATACAAAATATCTAGGACTGCACATTATGGGAAACACATAAACAATGAAGGCTCAGGTATACCTCCTCAAACAAAGTAATTAGATAGAATGACTCAAACAAAAATCAAAATCTAAATATTTTAGAAGTCCTAAAACAGGGGATTTTGAGTTAGAGCCAGATTCATCAAATACCTCAGATAAGAAGTCCAAATCAGGCATGTCTGCTGGTTGTAGCAGCTACTAATTAACATAGGCGAATTCAGTTTTATTCTTATTGCTTTAGGCTTGCTTAAGTGTTAAAAGGAGCTCTTATGAACATGGTATCTATTGATAATTCTGAATGCGGCAAAGTAGTAACAACTTAAAACGAATGGTTTGAGATCATATAGGCATGCTTGCTAAATCATTTTAATAAGAAGATATTTAACTACTTAAAAAATTGGCATCGAGTAATCGAATTTTTAATTCAAACTGGTTTTAGATCTTGCAGACGAGGATATCCCTTTATTGCTGATTTTTATTCCCTATGTACAAGATATCTACGATAATTGATTTTAATCCCTTATAGACATGGTGTCTAGTCACTGATTTAATCCCTATAGCCATGTTATCTAGTTGAAAATAGGAGCAGGCGGGATTTTTTTAGATAGAAATTATTTGCACGATTTCTATATATTATACCGACTTGAACATGATGCTAGATTATAATCGATTGGACCCTAAGAGAATGATATCTAAATAGTGACAAATATGTAAAAATTTGGATAATTCCTATAGGCATGTTATCTAGATATAAAGTTGAACATGCTGGATTTAAGTGAATCCTATAGACATGGTTTCTAATTACTGAGTTAATCATGCAGAGTTCAGATCCTATATGCATGGTATCTAAATGCAGAACTTAAAACACGTAAAATTTAAACAACGGGTATTATAGGAATTATTTCAAAATGCAGAACATAAAACATGTAGAATTTAAACAACAAATCTTATAAGCATATTTTCTACCCTTAAGCATCATAATTACCCAGCCCTTTTTCGCTAGCCAACCCCAAGTATTTATTACAACTTATTGCAAACTAGAAATACTGAATTACAAAAGAAAGAATGAAAGAAAAAGCTACAATCATAGGAAAGCCTGATTTGACTTCCTGTTTGAGATATGGAATGAACTGTATCATTGCCAATGCCATTGATTTCAAAGTCTTTCTCAGACCTGAGTGTGTCAGAGTTCCCTAAGGATCTGAAAAGACCCCGGATAGTGCTTACACCCAGATTCATAGAACCAGATAAAGATTAGTGCAGTGTGGAAGGGCCAGCCCTTATGTGTCCATGTTTAGAGGGATCTCATGGGTCCCAAGAAAAGCTCACACAAGAGGGGCAGAACTTAAGCCTAAGAATGTGGTGAAATCTTAGGAACAGAGTTTTAAAACTGTAGGGAGAAAGGAATGGGGCAAAAAGGGTGATAGGGAAACAATAATTAGTGAAACACAGAGTTAATAACTTCATACAAAGGGATAGGGGGTTGGGAATCCATTGCAAGGAGCCTATGTACTTAGGCATGGATCATTTTGGGCATGCACTACAATAGTAGGTGCTGACATACCTATAAACCAATCAGAACACACAACAATTAGAGGATACAAGGATGTTATGATCCCAGGGGATCAGGTTTGGGTCATGCACAACAATTTCTAATGCTGTCATGCCCCAAACTAACCACATATACTTAAATATATTGGAGATGGGGATTTAGAATTCACAAGTCATAATAAGTAATTGACAAAAGCATTAATTCAGAACAGAAAAGGCAGGCTACAACATGCTTAATAATGGAATTTGGCTAAATACAAAAAAGAGACAAACAAGGATGAAAGAAACAGTGAAGAAATATGTTGTTGTTGATGCAAAAGATTATCAGAATATACCGTAAAGATGCAAAATGCAAAAATAAGCAAGCTTTCCATGGCCTAGCCTTGGCTTTCAGCGGGCTAGGTAAGGCAACAGTACAAGTAGCAACAGAGAGAAGAGATTTTAATGGGGTGTGTGTCTGAAAACAAGTGTTTATGCCTTGTGTTCATCTGTTTGAAAGAAGGGAAGATGAGTATTTATAGTTTTGAAAATATATGAGAAATTAGGCAGTAAATAAAGTTCAACGCACATATGGAGATAATCAGCAATCAGAATCAATCAACCAACTGATTCCCTTTAATTGGGGAATCACTTGTTTAACAGGTAACAGGTTTAAAAAAGGGAAAGAAAATCAGTTTGTTGGCAGACTGATTATTACCATAAAAAGAAATAGCAAAATATTAAGTACATAATAGAGTCCAAGTATAAAGATACACTTGCTTTGGGGAAAAGATTCAACAAGGCAATAAGTAAGGAAAGAGATCAATTACTTTAATCAGGCGAGTAAAATTTAGAGTTCACAAAGGAGAAGTTTCTGAAATCAGCCCCAAAATTGAGAATCAATCAAAGAAAGAATTTTGGCATATAAATAAAGTGCACAAGCAATAGACATGCCAGGCTAGACTATTGGCAAAGAAATAGCATACAATAGTATCATAAAGTTCAGCAAACATTCGAAGCATACTAATCTAGTAGGTTAAGTCTCATTGAATCAGTAGCAAAGAAAAATAAAGTATTACAAGCATGCAAAAGGTCAAGTGAGAAACTTTTCTAAGAAGCATAGTCGCGTTTGAAAGATAGTAGGAATCGAGAATCAAAGGAATTATACAAAGAAAAGATATGCTGAAACAAATGAACTTCAAATCAAGTCGAGCAGTATCAATTCAAAGAACATAGGTTTTTCTTTTAAGAATATTCAGGCTTAACAGATGATAAACATATATTAGCAAACAATTTCAAAAACTCGAATGAACCCAAAAAAAAATAAGGTTTTCGACATCAATCGAGTCTAAAGATGATAATCAAATAAATCAGATAGATATTCAGTAAGATAGTCTCTGAAACTTAAATGAACCCAAAAGAAATTAGGTTTTCGACAATAATCGAGTATGGAGACGACAAACAAGTATATTAAAAAAAACACTAACAAATAATGGCAGAAACTTCAAAATAAATCAAGGTTTTTATCATGCTAAACTCAAAAAGATTTTGAAAAAAATAACTTGAAAGAAAACTTTAAACAAAATAAGATGAAAAGTCTTTTTTTTTTTAAAGAAAATATTAAAGAGACCTCGAGAAGGCATTTAAGAACTCATAACAAGCATGGATCTAATGTAAATCCAAGATAAGCTGAAAAACTCATAGAGATTAGGGTTTCAGAAGAACCCCAAGTGACGAGAAAGGCCTTGAAAATGATCAATCTAAACAAAAGAGTCAAAGGTCTGACTCGAATGGACATGGCTGGCCAAAGAAAGGTCAGATATGACTGGAGAATAATCATCGAACAAAAGACTGGACCAAGCGCCTTCAGAATTCGGTCATAAGACCACAACAACAAGCACACAGAAGCCATGAGAGGCTGATACAGGTCTTGGATGACCATAGAAAGCCGTAGATTAGGGTGGCGGTGGCTAGCGTTTGATGTTGTTGTAGAGAGGATTTGAGAGAGGAGGGGAATTTAGAGGCGGTGTATGGAGGAGATGATATGGTTTACAGGGTAGTTTAGAATTAACTTAGGTAAAGAAGGTTATGGGCCATTGATCTGTATGATCAACAGCTGGGATTAAAACGGGTAAGTGGGGATCCGGATATAGGTCTGCTTAATTGGGTTTTAGGTCCGTTTAATTGGGTTTGGTGGGCGTTTAATTGGAATTGGGCCAGGGTATTAGGATTCAAATTAGGATCCAATTTAGGCTACAATCGAAATAAAATGGGGCTATTATTTAAATAGCCATTTTTTCCTATTTGATTTATAAATAAATTAATTTTTGTAAATAAATTAAAGGTGCTAAAATGGTTTATAGCACCTAATTAGTTATTTAAACTAGACCTGGTTTTGTGAATATAAAATATAGTTAAATCTTAAAAAGGGCTAATATTGCAATTACACAATTTTAGCCTTAAAAAAATACTAAATAATTTTGTAAAACATACAAAAATTATCTTAGCTATATCTTGGGCATAAATATAAACCTTCAACAAAGTAATAATTTTAGAAACAATTATTGGATTTTTATGGTTAAAATAGGGGAGTAAATTGATTTACAAATCCTTTAAAATTAAGGGAGAAAATAGGGAAACACTTGGATATGCTTATATATGCATACATATGTTATTTAAAAGTAATTTTCATATTAAAATATACATAGAAAAAATTTAGGTATCAACATGAAGCACAAAATTGAATAAATAAACTAATATGATAAAATAATAGGAACAATTTAAACTTCAACTACAAGGTTCATGTAGCACCCAAAAACTCTAGAACTAGCAAATTATGAAATTAAATGAAGAGAAGAGAAGAAAAACTAGTTAGAAGCCTCCCCCAAGCATGGTGTGTGTTACTTCACGTGAATTCTCCTTCAAAGCATGTTAGATTCACTCAAAATTAGGTTTAGAACCCCTTTTATACGAATTGAGGGGTCTTTGACCAAAATAACCTAGTCCCGAATGTGAGCACGTGAGTTTTGCCTAGCTTAAATTATTCCTATAGATTTCTTAGAATTAGGTTTTTCCTTTTATCATTTGATTTTTAGGATTTAATTGCGTATTTTTGTGTGTATTTTCATTTTTGTGTGCGTGATTTATTAATGTAATCCATAAAAAAATATAAAATATATTGCATGCACATTTTAAAGTTGATTTGGTTATTTGTTTTCAAGCATCAATTAGCAATTAAGCATTTTATAAAAGGAAAAAACCAAAAATAGATTTAATTTGCTCATTTAATTTTATTTTTAAATTTTTATGTAACCTTTCCTTTAATTTTATTTTGTTAATAATTATATAGAATTAGTTTACGTTTAATAGGTAAAATTGGGGTTTGTAGTTTATTTAGGAGTTTCAAAAATTTTTGAAACAAAAGAAAAAATGAAAAATGAAAGAAAACTAAAAGAAAATAAGGGTCTTAATAAAAGACCCGGTTTTTGGGCCAATCCAATCACAAACCCATCTCAAACCATCCCAATTTGGCCAAATCCAGTCCAAACCAAAACCCCCAATCCGGTCCAACCCCTAAACCATCAAAACGACGTCGTTTAGGGCTTCAATTCCTGAATTGATCTTTTTACCTTTAGCTAACATTATGGCTCCAATCTCTGAGTTGAGCTTTTTGCCTAGATAAATAAATAATCTCATTTCGAATAATGTCGCTTAAAGTAGAAAAACTCCCTGCTCATATATTATTCTTCCGGGGGTGATATATAAAAAAGAAGATGTGACACCGGACGAAATAGGTAAAGCCCCATATACGCAACGTCCAGACCAGTGCCTGGCGCTAGACTTTGTGAGTTTTCCCATTTTCTTTAAGTTGATTTATTTGTATTTCTCTTTCTCTTCTTTTTTTCCTCAACTTAGGGCACAAAAACCAAAGGGTGTCCCTCCCTTTGTCTTCTTCTTTATTTTTTTTTTTTCTTTTGTATTTTATTTAATTTTGTTTCAAATAAATTTATTTTTATATCGCTTTATTTTTACATAGTTAAAATACAATGTTAAGTATAAATTACTATAATTAGTACTCAAAAGATAATTAAAGTTCTATAATATAAAGCAATACTACTTAACTATATGCTTTTTTGACTGAACATCACACGTTAATTTGATTGTAAAAATATATGAATGAAAAATTTTGATCTTGTATCCGTGTTAATCTATAAAGGTAAATAATATGTTTATAATATCATTAAATCTTTTGATTTTCCTGAAAATATCATGTTGTTCCTTTAAAAAGTACATGTTTTTAAGCATAAAATGAGAATGTTGGAATAAAAAAAATTCCATTTAATTTATAGACGTAGTTTGACTAGGCATGAAATATAAGAATTTAAAAAAAATGATTTCTGGTCTTAATAGCTTAATATATCAAAGCGTTGAGAGGTTATAAAAGTTTATCATTAAGAGTAAATATGTCTATGGGTAAAATCGAGCCCAATAATCACCCAGATTTCCCGGTGAGGCAAACGGAGCAAGGACGTGACTGTAAGGAATCAGAATCAGAGGCAAGAGCCTCTCGTATCAGGGTTCGATCGAAACACATGCCTTCGGAGCCATCAACATCACGTGCCCCGGGTGTGGTTCGAGTCCCAAGACCTTGGAGAGCATTACCAAACGACCGCACAAGATTAACAAAGGAATGAGCATTACCAACCGGATTTCACGGCGTGAATCTCGGCCCATGTCGGCATAAAATTGGTGACTAGCGAGAAGGAAGATTTTTACCTTTCTTAGAGTTGTATCTAGGGTAAAACTCTCCTGGTATATAAAGAGAAAGCTAATTATTTATTGAAAAAACTATAAAACACATGCCAAGGCAATATACTTCTACTCTTTTTGTTTTTAAAAATTATTCAAAGTTCTTGTTTTTGTTCATAAGTTCTTCATAAGCGCTAGTCGGAACCTAAGGCAGATTTTTTGCTAAGACTTTTAACCGAGCCCAGACTCACCAGCGTCATTAGTTTAGCTATTTACTATATCTTTTTTTTTCTTTACCTAAGGCAGATTTCTTGCTAAGACCTTTAACCGAGCTCGGATTCACCACTATCATTAGTTTAGCTATTTACTATATCTTTTATTTTCTTTATCGAACAACATTAATCTCATGTATTGAATTAGTCCGCAAATCCTTCAAACCGCATATAAATTCAATTGTTATCTATTTATAAGGGTAAATAGTTTCGCGCAACTGTGGAATAAGGATAATAGTGTTAATTTGATACAAATTTACATAACACACTCTATTTTATGCTTGTTATTTGATATTTTATTCTCAGGTCAACTTATGAATGTCATACTCTCTATCTTCTCTCTTGAACGTTGATGCTTAGTTTGACCACCACGGCAAAAACAACAATATAGTGTCCAGCAATGACATAACCCCCATTAACCCCAACAGAGTCCCGGTCGAGGACCCACTCAATGCAAACTCACATGTGGCCATCGATGCATACCTGCCGATCGATCCAGAGAATAGCATTTGCGAAGGAGCCCGACCAATAATCCGGGGTACGTACGACGGTGAAGGTGACGGGATCAATATACAGGTGATCTTAGAAATTTTACAAGCTCAATAGACGATGATCGCCCACTTGGATAACCATAGCCGTGCCCGCAACAAAGTAGAGCCCTAACCATCCCCGGAAAATACTCAAAGGAATGAACAAACAATGGAAAGGCCAGGTGAAGTTAAACTCGGGAGAAACCCTAAAATAATAAAGATGCTTGAGGAACCGAAAAAGCGGGTGGATTCGAGGGAAATAGGATTGAAGCCAACAACAAAAAAGTGGAGACCTATAAATCCAAAGATTATTGGAATATAACTTATGTTGTTGATGCTGCCAGCATCGTATCTGCCTACATCGTATCTGCCATCAGACACATCAAAGATGCCAAGTGGCCTTGGCCATTGCAGTTCGACCCTACCTAAAGAGGCCCTAACCTTATGTGTAAGTACCATGGCACTCAAGGCCATAGGAACAAGGACCGTCGATAACTAAGAGAAGAAATGGCACGGTTATTCTATAACGGGCATCTCCGGGAATATCTAGGTGATCACACCAAACTCCAACAAATAGACCAAATAAGAAGAACCTTAGCAGGTCACTAATATGATCATTTATGGAGCCGGTGTCTTCCTAAAATCAATGCTAACACGCACTAAAGTGTCTATTACAAGGGAAAAGTGAGCCCAAGATTATATAACGGAGGGGACCATCTCTTTCAGTGATAAGGATGTTGAGGGCATCGTACAACCCCATAATGTTGCCCTGGTAACATCTGTACTCATAAATACATCTCGAGTTAAGTGTGTGTTAATTAATCCAGGTAGCTTGACCAATATCATCACATTGTTCACAGATCAATTGGGTCTACAAGACCAAATGGTGCCGGCAATCAGGGTTTAAAACAGACTCAATATAGCATGCAAAACTACTAAAGGGGAGATAACCCTGCCAGTGAACCACCGGGACCATTCAGGAAATGAAATTCTATATGATTGAAGGAGATATGAGATATAATTCTCTATTCGGAAGATCATAGATTCACAAAATAAGGGAAATACCATCGACATTAAAACAGTCGCTAGAGTTCCCTACACCGGGAGGGATCGAGACAGTTTACGAAGATCATCCGGCTACAAAAGAAATATTTGCTGTCGATGAGGTAATCCCGATGTTCGCACTCTCAAAATCAAAGAACTCGGTGTAGGTTAGGAAGGAAGAAACTAAATAGAAATCACTGACACCGGCCCCGACTAAAGCGTAGGAGCAGAAGCATATTACCAAGTTCCTATGTCATTCATCACCCCTGATGATTACTAGGTCATTCATCAACCCTAACAATTCCGATACCACCAAATCAACGGCCGAGGATCTAGAGCAAGCCATATTGATTGAACACTTGCCCGATCGTAAGGTATACTTGGGAACAAGGTTAACTCCCGAGCTCAGGAAAGAACTCATTAAATTCTTTATAGCTAACATAGATTGTTTCATTTAGTCCCATCTTGATATGATGGGTATCTCGCTGGAAATAACCACTCATAAGCTAAGCTAGATCCGAAGTTCTACCCTGTTAAACAGAAGAGGAGGCCTCAGTCCAAAGTCATGCATGCATTCATCAAAGATGATGTATCCAAACTCTTTAAAATAGGATCCATTCGGAAATTTAAGTATCCGAATTGGTTGGCTAACATAGTGGTAGTACCTAAAAAGGGAAATAAATTAAGAATGTGCATAAATTACAAAGATTTGAACAAGGCAGGCCCAAGGACTCTTTTTCTTTACCTAACATCGATCGCATGATTGTTACAATGGTCGGTCATGAGATACTCAGCTTTATCGATGCCTATTCCCGCTACAACCAAATCCTAATGGACCTGGGTGATCAAGAAAAAACTTCATTTATCACTAAATTTGCCACCTATTGTTAAAACATAATGTTGTTTGGACTAAACAATGTTGGTGCCACTTATCAATGCCTAGTAAACCGGATGTTCAAAGAACAAATAGTTATATCAATGGAAGTTTATATTGACGACATGTTATTTAAGTCCACACGAGCAAAGGACCATTTGAAACATTTGCAGTAAACCTTCAACATACTAAAGAAATACAAAATAAAGCGGAACCTGGAGAAATGTGCATTCGAAGTCGAATCTGGGAAGTTCCTTGGATTCATGGTGTGTAACTGAGGGATTGAGATCAACCTCAATAAAATCAAAGCTATAGAAAACATCATTGTAGTGGACAATGTCAAGGTCGTTTAGAGGCTAACTAGGCGCATAGCCGCCTTTGGTCGGTTCATATCGAGGTCTTCCGATAAGAGCCACCGGTTCTTCTCATTATTTTAGAAGAAAAATAACTTTTCTTGAACCCCAAAATTCTAACAAGCCTTGGAAGAACTCAAACGGTACCGTTCGATTTCACACTTGCTCTATACTCCGAAAACATACGAGTGGTTGTTATGTCCTTAGTGGTATCCCAGGTAGAGGTAAGTGGAGTCTGTCCGTGAAGAGGAAGGTACGAAATTTCCTATCTATTATGTCAAGGTATTAAAACCTAGAAAAATTGGCGCTCGCTTTGTTAAGTGCCTCCAAAAAGTTAAAGCCGTATTTTTAATATCACCCCATATTCGTCATAACTTATTACCCACAAAAGAAAATAATGCAAAAACCCGAGCTCAGTCTAGTGGTACGTCCAAGAAAAGAGACGTAGGTGCTGTAATGATTGCAAAGAGGACTAAGTCCCCTATCAAATACCAAACATACCCAATACCTCCAATCACATAGCAGCCTACCCCAAATTACCAGGTTCCCTCAACCTCTTACCATACTCCACAACCTTCTTATCAGTCATCTCCACCTCCCGCATATCATCCCACTTCACCCAAATACTCCAAACCAGCACATGTTTATCAAGCCTAAAACATACAACCATACCACTATCAATCACCTCCCTCACGTCAAAACTTCCCTAGACCTCGACCAAATTTCGACCACAGACCTCTCAAACGGTATACCCCCATTGCTGAACCAATTAACCAGCTGTATGAAAGGCTCAAAGCTGCTGGTTATGTCACCCCTATCCCTGCCACAACTCCCGAAAACCCTTCTCAGTGGGTCAATCCAAATAAACCCCGTGCATACCATTTCGACATGAAAGGACATACTATTGATGAATGCCACTCTCTAAGGGATAAGATCCAAACTTTGATTGACAATAAGATCATTGTAGCAAAGGAGCCTACTCCGAATATCAGTAATAACCCTCTACTAGACCACAAGGGCAAAGGTTTTCACATGATCGATATAGAGGATGACTGGAACCCCAAGGGATCGATTTGTTTAATCACGGAAGGCAACGAACTAAAGAAGCCAGTAGTCACGCTTAATTTGATTGTATTAAAGATTTAGCCTTCTAGGGACGTTGATGTAGACATGTCCATTCTACTCGAATTTGAAGCGCAGTCCTCTACAAAGACGCCAGTGGCGATTGAGGTTGAGTTTATGTTGCCAGCAAACACACCTACACCCTTTGAAGTTGCAGTCTTACTTCCTAAGGGGCCTGCTCCGTTCGGAGTAAAAATAGCCACACAAATTCCAGTGGCCATGTCGGCAGTGACACCATTTCACAAAAATGCCATACCTTGGGACTAAACAGCCGAGGCCAAAAGAAAAGGGAAGGTCAAGTTCAGGGAAATCATTGCGACACAGGGTATGACAAGAACCGGCAGAGTTTGTACCGTAGAGCATTTGTCCAATTCAAGCAAGCAAGCCTCTAGTCGGCTGACCATCACTGAAGCTGGGCCCGACGATCTCCAGAGAAAGATACAAGCCAAAGAATACTACTCATTGATCAGCTGAACAAAATACCGGCACATATATCTATCCTTGCTTTGCTACAAAGTTCCGATGGACACAAGAATGCCTTGCTAAGAGTGCTAAGTGAATCATATATACCAAGTAACATCACCAACAGAGAGATAGAAAACATGGTAGGCCAAGTATTGGAAAGTCATAAGATCACATTTCATGAAGATGAGCTGCCACCAGCGGGGTTGAGTCACAACAAGGCATTGCACATCACCATGCAGTGCGAAGATTATTCTATTATTGGAATCCTGATTGATGGAGGATCCAACCTCAATATTTGTTTGTTGGTGACACTCAAGACATTTGTAAAGGGGTTGCATGAGATCAAGGACAGGGCCATCAACGTCAAATCTTTCGACGGATCCCAAAGGTCCACTATTGCAAAAATTAGCTTGTGTTTTCAAATGGGGCCTATTTGGTTCGGTGTTGATTTTCAAGTGATGGATATGCCGGCATCTTACAATTTGTTGTCGGGACGATCATGGATTCATGTCGCTGGGGCTGTAGCATTAACACTACATCAGGCAATAAAATTTGAGTGGAACCACCAAGAGATGATCATTCACGACGATGGTTGCAATCCCATATATAGTCGCCAGACCATCCTAGCAATAGGAGGCAGAAGAAGGATAGGCAGGGAAACTTATCACCATATCAAGAAAGTCAACATCGTCGATAAAGACAAATGGTAGGACAACAAAATTGAAAGCATAATGAACTGGAGTGGATATGAACCTGGCAAGGGACTTGGCAAGAATCTCCAGGGAATTGCTAAGCCTATCAAACTAAAGAAACATAGCACCACCTTCGGATTGGGATACGAGTATACCTGGAAAGAATTAAACGACTGGTCGCCACCATGGCGTGGTCCCTACTATCCATTGAGCGGCCAATACCCCGCTTAGAGCAGACTTTCCAACCAGCTGATGTTATCTATGGGTCAGAAGGAGAGGAAGCACTGGCAGCCGTGAGGAATTTGTTCCAGGAAGATGATGATATGGATTGTTGTGTCATTTACAAGGAGGAGGGGGAGGAAGGCCCTTCTAATAGGCTGTAGGCATAGGAGCATGCCTCAATAACTGGACTATCAAAACCACCAAAGATCGGCGAGCCTCGGGGTAGCAAGGCTGAACAAGCATCATGCACTGTTTTTATTTTTACTAGTTGACTTTCCTTTTGCATTTTTAATTTTCACAAGAAAGAGCTCCAATGTTCAAAACAGTTATAGAACTTATCAACGCATTACGGTTTTCTCATAAATCTTACTCTGATTATTTTCTCTCATTTCTTTACTTATACAGCATTACTTTTACTTACTTGATGAACCAATTATTGTGACGTGCAATGAGACAATGCAACAAGCGAACATAGACTCAGAGGAAGATGATATACCAGAAGAGATTATTAAAAAAGTTGAGAATTTTAAGAACAAACCAAAGACCAACCTGGACGAGACTAAGATTGTTAACCTGGGAGACATAGAAAATGCTAAAGAAACACGAATCGACGTTCACTTATCACCGTCAGAAAAGAAGGAATACACAGGGTTCTTAAGAGAATGTGAGGACATATTCTCCTTGTCCTACGATGACATAACCTGGTTAAGTACATCTATTGTGGAACACAAACTGCCGACGAATCCGACATGTCTACCAGTAAAACAGAAGCTCAGAAAATTCAAGCCAGATATAAGTTTGAAAATCAAGGAAATATTAAGCAGGTCAACACTAAGGTTCTCAGGGTAGTGGAATACCCCGCATGGTTAGCTAAAGTTATGCCAGTGCCAAAGAGAGACGGGAAGGTTAGAATCTATGTCGACTACCAGGATCTCAATCGGGCTAGTCCAAAGGACAACTTCCCCTTGCCAAACATACACATCCTGATTGACAACTGCGCTAAGCATGAGTTGCAATCATTCGTGAATTGTTTCGCTGGTTATCATCAGTTCTGTATGGATGAAAAAGATGCTGAGAAAATGGAATTCATTATGCCATGGGGAATGTACTGCTACAAGATGATGCCATTTAGGTTAAAGAATGCAGGGGCCACCTACATGAGAGACATGACTACTATTTTCTATGATATGATACACAAGGAGATCGAAGTATATATAGATAATATCATCATCAAGTCCAAGAAATCCACTGCTCACATGGAAGATCTGAGGAAGTTCTTCAATAGACTGAGAAGGTACAACCTAAAACCGAATCTCGCAAAATGTGCAGTCGTCATTTTGATTAGAAAATTTCTTGGGTTTATTGTGAGTCGCTAGGGAATAGAACTGGATCCATCGAAGATCAAAGCCATTCAAGAATTACCACCGCCAAGAAACAAGAAGGACGTAATGAGTTTCTTGGGGAGACTTAACTACATCAGTCAGTTCATAGCACAATCTATAGTTATCTTTGATCCGATCTTCAATATGTTGAAGAAGGATGCCGCCACCAAATGGACCGATAAATTCCAGAAAGAGTTTGATAGGATCAAGGAATATTTGTCAATACCACCAGTCTTGGCCCCGCCTGAACCAGGTGGACCTCTGCTACTCTATGTTGCAGTATCAGATGGTGCCTTCGGTTGCGTCCTATGGCTGCATAATAAGATATGAAGGAAAGAATATGCCATTTACTACCTCAACAAAAAGTTCACTCCATACGAGGCACGATATTCTCTGTTAGAACGCATATGTTGTGCTCTAACTTGGGTGGCCCAGAGGCTGAGGCACTACTTCTGTGCCTATACTACATATCTCATATCAAGGATGGATCCTTTAAAATACATCTTTCAGAAGCCCATTCCCATTGGCAAGCTCACCAAGTGGCAAATGCTGTTGAGTGAATTTGACATTGTCTACATGACTTAGAAAGTAATCAAAGGGTAGGCACTAGAAAATCACCTGGCCGAAAACCCCGTGGATAGAGAATACAAACCCCTAAAGACATATTTTCCTGACGAAGAGGTGTCATTCATATGAGAAGATATTGTAGAATCCTATAACAGGTAGAGAATGTTCTTCGATGGAGCAGCAAATTTCAAAGGAATCGGTATAGGAGCAATCCTAGTATCAGAAACGGGTCAGCATTATTCGGTGTCTACCAAACTCAAGTTTTCTTGCACCAACAACATGGAAAAATATGAGGCCTGCATCTTAGGGCTCAAGATAGCCATTGATATGAACATCCAAGAGTTTCTTGTAATTGGGGATTCAGACTTGCTTATAAATTAGGTCCGAGAAGAATGAGCGATCAAGAACTCCAAGATACTCTCTTATCTGCACCGTGTTCAGGAGTTGAGGAAGAGGTTCACAAAGACAGAGTTCCAGTATGTTCCCAGAGTCCAGAATGAGTTTGTCGATGCATTGGCTACCGTATCATATATGATACAACATCTAGATACAAACTTCATTGATCCTATTTCGGCGAAGATCTATGATCAGCCTGCATACTATGCTTATATCAAAGAAGAAGCATATGGAAAACCTTGGTTTCATGATATCAGGGAATATTTGACAAATAAAAAACACCTAGAGCTTGCAAACACTACTCAAAAGCGCACACTTCGAAGGTTGGCCAAAAATTTCTTTAGCATCAGAGGAATCCTATATATGAGGACTCCTGATTTGCGATTATTAAGGTGTGTCGACGCAAAGAAAGCATCTAAACTGCTAGAGGAAATCCATGTCGGGACCTGCGGTCCATATATGAATGGTTTTGTCATAGCCAAGAAGATACTCCGGGCTGGTTATTTTTGGATGACTATGGGAACATACTGTATCCAGTACATCGGAAAATGCCACCATTGTCAGGTACATGTAGACATGATAAATGTACCCCCGAACGAGCTTATAACAATCTCACAAGAATTCTACAGCCTACAAACCTCAGATGAACGGAGCTGTAGAAGCCGCCAACAAGAATAGTAAGAACATACTAAGGAAAGGGATAGAGAGGCATAAGCAGTGGCATGAGAATCTATCATTTGCTTTACTGGGGTACTGCACCACAGTCCGCACATCAACTAGGGAAACTCTCTATATGCTAGTTTATGGTATAGAAGCCGTCATTCTCGCCCAAGTAGAAACAATAGTATTAGTAATCATACAAAAAGCTGAGCTCGACGACGCAGAGTGGGTGAAGAGTCGTTACGAGCAACTAACTCTTATAGATGGAAAAAGACTTAATGCAGTTTACCACGGCCAGCTTTATCAAAATAGAATGTCCAGAGCCTTTAACAAGAGAGTCAAGCCGAGACAGTTCACACTGCATCAAGATGAAGCTAAAGGTAAATTCTCTTCCAATTGGCAAGGTCCATACGCAGTTCACCGGGTTCTGACGGGAGGAGCCCTCATACTTGGAGAAATGGACGAAGAAGTTAGGCCAAAACCAATCAATTCAGATGCAATCAAGTGTTACTGCGTGCAATATAATGCTTTCCTATATGATATAATTTGATCTATGTGTGACCTGATTCCTGTTTAAGAGGGGATACATAGGCAGCCTTATATTTTCGGTCACATTTCAATAAAATTTCCACCCCCCCCCCCCATAATTGAAAATTAGGGCAAACTTTTGAGGAGGACCCTCAAACTTCCAAACTAATTTTAGCCGATCATCGCAAGCAACCATTAGAAGCAGCAGCCCAGTAAAATGGGGCAGAATTTTGAGGAGGTCTCTCAAAATTCCAAAGCCAGAGAAGTTGCAATGTCTTGAACTAAATCCCATTCGTCGGGTCATCTGAAGAAAACTATTCTCGATTATGTATTTATGTTATATTTTACTAAATCATGCGTGTCTACTACAAATATTTCTTTGTTTAGAAACGTTACCCTGATGATACGCATAGTATCACTAAAATAGAGCCAAGCAGGTCAAGAAAAGTCATCGAGGATACAAACTAACCTTTCCCCTTTACAAAACTCACGATTTTTCTTTGGATACAAGTACCCAAGTCGCAAAACATCGAATATACTATACACTCACGAGACTCATATTGCCCAGAAATACAACTCCCAAAGCCATCACACCTATTCACAGTTTCTATCTACACACATAATTGCAATGAGCTATCAACTATCAGCTAAGGAAAGTTTATTACTATTGGCCTTTTATCTCCTGCATAAGGCTACCATTCTGCCTTTTGGGGTTAAGCTCTACTTCCATCTGCATTTCTTACATTGCATAAGGCTACCATTCTGCCTTTCGAGACTAAGCTTTGTCTCCTTCTATATTTCCTGCATTGCATAAGGCTACCATTCTGCCTTTCGAGACTAAGCCATGTCTCTATCTGCATTTCCTGTATTGTATAAGGCTACCATTCTACCTTCCGAGGTTAAGCACTACCTGCATCTGCATTTCCTGTATTGCATAAGGCTACTATTTAGCCTTTCGAGACTAAGCTCTGTCTCCATCTGCATTTCTTGTATTGCATAAGGCTACCATTCTTCCTTCCAAGACTAAGCTCTATCTCCATCTGCATTTCATGAATTGCATAAGGCTACTATCCTGCCTTTCGAGGTTAAGCTCTACCTCCATCTTGAATTGGTTGAAAGATCACCACCTCATTTACTTCTGGAGTGGCTGAAAGATCACCACCTTATTTATATCTAGTATGGCTGAAAGATCGCCACTTTATTCACTTCTTGCATGGCTGAGATATCGCCAATTTGTTTACTTCCTGCATAGCTGAAAGATTTCCACTTCATTCACATCTTGCATCGGCTGAAAGATCGCCACCTTCTACATCTCATGGGCTGAAAGATTGCCAAACTGTCCAAAAGCGTCATTGTTTGGAGGCACCACTTTCGTAGCCCGAGAACGCCATGCCATGGCCTGAGGGCGCCTATTATCTATTGCACATCATTATTCAAAGGCGCCATAGTTTGGAGTCATCATTATCATAGCCCGAGAGCATCATTTCATAGCATGCAAATCCTTTCTTGTATGCTTCATTGCCCAAGACATCATGGACTAAGGACGTCATCCTAATAGTCCAAAGACAGTATTCATGGTCTAATGGGAACTTTGCATCATGTTTAAATTTATGCACAATATACGCTGGTATTGTTTATTTGTAGGTATATCGGCGAGAAATGGCCATATCGGCAGGAGCATTCCACTCCAGTCCCCGCAACCCTACTAAAACCATTCATCCCAACCTGAATATTGCGTCCGTTCTTAAAAGGTCTCCCTCGCCATACTCCACTGACAGATCCTGAACTACATACGCCCTGATTCCTATATGACCAGGGATATGTAGGTAGCTCAAGAATTAGAGCATGACCAAATCTCATCAAACCATTTCATTTGGTCAAAATTGGCTATCGTATCTTTACCTGACAACTCTTTCATCATTCCCGGGTAAAAGAGGAGCAACTATTGATACCCAACTTCTCCTGTATATTTTTTATATACAAAATACCTTTTAAATAGCATAGGTATGCATATATAAGCATGTCCAAGGATTTTCCTAATTTTTCTTATTTTTTTAAAGGATTTTTAAACCAATTTACATGCCAAATTTTATCAAGAAAAACTCATTAATTATTTCCAAAATATCACATTTGCAATTCACTTATCGGATACACATATTTATACCAAAATATGGCTAACATAAGTTTTTTATATTTTTACAAATTTATTTAGTATTTTTTAAGCTAAATCGCATATAATTGCAATGTTAGCCTATTTTAATATTTGATTATATTTATAGTTATAAAATTGACTCCGGTATTTTTAGTTAAATATTTTATATGATTAATTATTTTAGAACCTTTTATTTGTTTATAGAAAGTATTTTACTCTTCTTTATAAAATAAATAAGGAAAAATAGCTATTTAAATCTAGCCTATTTAATTTTACCCAGATTTGACACTATTAATTAAACCCAATTTCAATGTCAATTCCCCGACCCAATTATACAAGCAAACCTCTGATCCAATTAAAGCCTACCCGACCTAGACCTACTCTCATCTTGACCGTTGATCTCTGAGATCAACGGCCCCTATTTACTCTTTCCTTTTTTAACCCAAATGACCACACTAATCTTCTTATTTCTCATCTATTAGACTCCTCTAAATCCTTCAAACTCTTTTGAATATTCTCAAATCCTAATCGCCTCCTATTATCTCTGCCTGAAAGCCACCAAAATCTATGACTTCCAAGGCTATGATGGTCCTTCACCGGTCTCCTATGGCTCCCACGTGCCTGATTTCTTAAGATTCAAGGCCTCACCTTGCATGTTTGAACCCAGACCTCTATCGATTCAAGGTTTACTGGTCATTTCCGGCCTTGCTGCTTCGTACCATGGTTGTTCGAGCCTGATTTTGACCTCTACGACTTAGATCGTGACCTTTCAAAGCCTTTCTCACTTCTAGGGTTCTTCCGAAATCCTAACCCTCTGAGGTTTTCTCCGATTCTTTTAGAATTAGTGTGTATCTATGCTTTCCCTAAGTCCTCAAACGATTTTTATGGCTTTTCTTTCAAAAGTTGCGTACAAAATTATTTTTCTTTTCTGATCTAGGGTTTTCTGAGAAAGTATTTAAGTGTTTTTCAACTTTCTTTGTCTTTCATGTGTATTTACCTCTATTGTGTTCTTATATTTTTCTCTACCATGTTCTTGTATGCTTCTCCTACTGTGTTCTCCTATACTATGTTCTTGTATGCTTTTCTACTGTGTCCTTGTATTTTTACCATGTTTTTTGTATGCATCTTTTTCCTATGCTATGTTCTCGTATGCTCTTCTACTGTGTTCTGATATATTCTTCTACCATGTTCTGGTATATTTCTCATACTATTTTTTTCTACTGTGTTCTTAAGTGTTTTTGATATTTTTCTACTACTGGGCTCTTTTTAAATTCCTTCAAAAAAAAAATCTTCTTAAGCATGATTCTTCTACTGTTCTTATTAGTCCCTTTTCATTATGCTTCGAATTAGTTTCTTTCACTCTGTTTACTTTGAAACCTTCTACTGTGTTTGCATATACTTTTCTATCATGTTTCTCATGAGTTCTGTTGCTGAAAGAAGCATGCTAGAAGGTTCAGTTCTTTTCTAAAACCTCTAAACATGTTTCGATTCAATTGCTTTCCTTCTCATATTTGCTTTGTGAGATACTTGAACTAGGGTTTTTCTTTTGGAAACCTTAACTCTTTCAAACCAACTTCAAGTCTCTGAACTGAGTTTGGACATTCTTGTTTCTGACTTTTTGCTAAAACTCGTCCACATTGGAATTTTCTACTAATTTTACAATGACCTAACAATCTCCTTTTGTGCTTAATATGTTCGTATGCTACTTATATATGATAAACCTCCCCTAAAGTGGCCTTCAAATTTGTTACCAGTTCATATTCTCCACTAAATATGGTCTGATTGATTTCTTTCCATTGTTTGCTGATTTTCTCTATGACTCGGCCTAAATTAAAACCCTCTCAGCTTTTGTGACCTAGTTTATTCATGGGTCAGTAATTAAAAGATCCTTGGCTTTGATTTACTAGCTGTTAATTGATTTTCTTGCCTTATTTGTTCAACCGTGTACTTTAAAAACCCTGTCATTAAATAACCTTTTACAATTGGCCCTTGATTACATGCTTTGCAGAGAGTGCTTGTTCAATTTCTTTCCTTAAATTGCTTTTACCCGTTTGATCTGAATCCCCTAAATTAAGGGAAGTCTTGTGTAATTGATTGATAATCAGTTTCTTAACTATTTTCTTACCTTATTCCCTCATGATTTTCACACTATAAAATGCATGGCTCTTTAACATACAACACACGATTAACAATCCTTCACTTCACAATTCACAATCTCTTCTGAACTCATACTTACTCAAAATAGTATTCTTTCTTTGCCTGCGCTGTGGCTTTTACAAGACTACTGCTTTTTCTCTATTTGTTCCTTTGAAACGGGTATATCCTAAATTAAGCTTCAGCATCAACACAATGTGTTTATTTACAACTTTTTGTATCCATGTCTACTTTACTGCTTCTGCAGAGTTAAATGTTAAACTAGCATGTTGATCTTTGTTTGTATCTGCTATGAACCCTTGCTCCTTACTCCCTTATGTGTTTTTGAGTTACAGTTTAAAACATGGCGATATGTAAGTTATTGTATATGGATTGAACTTGATCCCTTAAAAGATCCTAACCTCTGAACAATATGTTCTAACAGGCTTATGGGTATGCCAACACTTCTCATTGTTGTGTATGCCTACTAGCCTATCTTTGCCCCTTTACTACCTCCCCATTCCCTATACCCTTATGTGTATTAATGTGAAATGTTTCCCTTTCCCTTTCCCCTTTTCAAAATCATGCACTTGCACTCTCTCTTAGTCTCTAAGTTCTGCTCCCCTTATGTGAGCCTTGCCTTGGGACCTTGAGTTCCCTTTGAACATGGACACTTGAGGGATGACTCTTCCACAATGCACCCTATGTCTTAATCTGGTACTGAATTTGGGTGTAAGCACTTCCCTAAGTTCATATGAGACTCTTAGGGAACTTTGACACACCCCAAATGGGAGAAAGGCTTTGAAACCTGACCTCTTGGAGTTGGTTTACTTCATACTTCATACAGGAAGTCTGAATCAAGCTTTCCTTGGTTGTACTTTTAGTTTCTGATGTATTTTTCTTTACTTTACTTTTTTTTATAGGTTGTAATAACTTTGTAATAAAAACTTTCGGGGATGACTAGTGAAAAGAGATGGGCAATTATGTATGCAAAAAGGGGTAGATAACATGTCTAAAGGAATTTTTGCATTTTGTATATAACATACTATAGTAATTTCTGCATTCCTGTATGTAGATAAAATGTTTATAGGAATCCTGCATCCTCATATAGCTAACATGACTGTAGGAATTTACGCATTCTCATATAGATACCATATCCATAGGAATTCTTACATTCTCATTTATAGATACCACGTCTATAGGATTTTGCATTCTCATGTATAGATACCATGATTTTAGTAACTTCTACACATTCACAATGATAGCATGGCTAAATTATTCGAAATCTGAAATCTGCATAAACATGTAGAAAATATGTCTATAGGATTTTCTGAATCCAGCACATCCACGTCTCATTAGGAAAATTTGATTATACGTCTTAATAACCAACTGCAATTAGATATCGTGTTCATATAAGAGGTACAGACCCTAGACATCATGTTTGTAGGATTTCTGTGTTTCACTATGTCCACAAAGGTGTTCTAAAATCGACGATACATAAAAAGCATACCTATAGGAACTTTAATCATATCTGAATCGCCTTACTCATTTATAAGTCTTAAACTAGCAATAATAATGCGTTGTCAGTCGCAAAACTTGTGATCTTTTGCCAAAACTCGCCTTTCTTTCTTTAGTATTTAATCCATTCACTTCATTGTCTTCCGAAATCAGTAGATATCATGCGTATAGGTTTTTGCCCAACACTTAGGCAAGCCATATGATAACTTATAAACTAAATTAGATTTTATATGCTACAACCATCAGGCAGGCCTGATTGAGGCTTCTTATCTAAACTATTTAATAAATTAGTCTACCTCAACCACTTAAGTTTTAATCAGACTCTAAACAATATGTGTAATGCGTGCTACATTATGTGTTTCTCTGTTTACAAGAGGTATATCCGATCCTTTTACTTATTTATACGCTTTCCACCAAACTTGTTATATGTGTTTTTGCCTGGCGGCTTAGTATTTTACCCTTTTGAAACCACAAATAAGCCTAAAATCCCTCCATGTCGGGATTAATAGTCTTAACACCTTCGGGACTGATAGGATTGGGGTGGGTAATAGCATGCAATACGTAAACGAGACCATTCTGCGGTTTAATAACTTAAACGGGGTGGTAAAGGGTAGATATGGATATGATAACCGGTGCGTAAATACCATGTGTAGCCCTATTTGAGGAGTGATTCCGGGTATTGCATTGATGTGATTTATATTATTAATAAACCTAGGACCCCATTTTCTTTTGGTTTCTTTCTTTTAAATCTTTTACACTGTCGCTTCAAAGTCAACCCCTTTAGCTTCTTTTTGTTACCTTTGTTTTTTTGTGACCATTACATGAAAATCCCCTCTTATATGAAAATCTTACTTGCCTATGTATTATTGCATTTACGTTACAACAATAGCTTGGCCAGGAACCACAGTAGTGGATCCTAAGGGGTGCCTAACACCTTCCCCTTGGGATAATTTCAAACCCTTACCCAATCTCTGGTTATCCAAATTGAACCCTCTTTAGTGTCCTAATACACTTTAATCATTAGGTGGTGACTCTTCAATTTCAAAACACAATTCCCAAAAGGGAACGAGTTGTTTTCCCAAATTTCATAAACCCGATTTTGCGAAAAAGGGGGCGCGCCAACTATTAGGACGGAAAGCACGTGTTGAACTCTTTTTCCGTTGAATCGATTTTGTCCAAACGGGTTTTCCGACAAGGTTTTTATCGAGGCAAAAATAAATTGTGCTAACTTAGAATGGAAGAGCGGTTTTAAATCGAAGTCAATGGTCTCATCAATAGTATTTTATCCCTCTCAAAATCGGCCTCAAATACTATGGACCACCATCCTGGGTCAAGCTTCTTATCAAGGAAGAAGGAAACTTTGTGCTTAACAACTTAGGCTTGGTGGTCATGATTTATTGTAAAAGCCAAATGGTCAAGTGAACCATGTCGGCATAAGCCACCTTAGCCATAATACAAGCATTCACATCCTTTCAGTCTTGTACTTTACACAACGAAATGAAAGAAATTTTCTACCTTGCGATTTCATATTTTTGCCTTTTAAAGCATTGAGCCTGAGGGATATCCCTACCTGGGGACTATCAAGACCAAAGGCTATCTTATTCGAGCCCAAGGTCTACCCCCACTCAAGGACCGTCGTCGGAAATAAGTCTAGATAACTCGGGTTATCAAAACTTGAAGGCACAAAACCTATTACGTAGTGCCTAAACCTAAAAGGCTACGACCACTCTAAAAAATGGCTCGGAGACGTACAAAATCCGTAATCAAAACGTAAGTCCTTCAATAAAAATTTAAAACCTACAAAAAGGATACCCTTAGCAAGGCATCATCTAAGAACGCTTAGGCATCTTGGGAAAATTTTTGGTCACTCCGAGTTTACAAAAGTCGAGAAAAAATTGCATCGAGGTCAGGTTTTGTTCAGACCTCTAACAAATAAATGACTTATGACTATGTTTGATTCAGTTCTAATGCAATAGAAATATTTGAAATTATGAAAAGATGCTAAAATATTAATGATTTGAAATTGCCAAAAGGAAAATTTTTATATATTCTAGAATATGTTCAAAAAAGCTCACCAAAAACTGCCTCAAAATAAACAAAAATATGTACACAATACAAAAACTAAATCCTAAGACATTATGGCTGGTCGTCACCGGAGCGCAATTTGTCATCACAATCATTGGGATCTTCGGATTCTTTAATGCCATAAAAACCCTTCGCACCTTCGGGCTCAGATAGCTTCTTCGCCTCGGTCTCGAGTCTTTTTGCCTCCTTGATCTCAGTCAACAGGTCAAAGCCTCATGCATCGATCTTTTCGAGGACCTCTCTTCGTGATAACTGCCTCACATATTTGGCATTATCTTCAGGCGGGCCTCAAATATTCAACATCGGCCTTGTACTGGGCCACCATCTTGTCAGCATCAGCTGGGGTTGTCTCTAGCTTGACCTCGTTGCTTCGAGCTCTTTACCAAGGGCATCCCATTATGCATCGGTCGAGCTCAACTGTGCTCGGAGGTCCTCATTTAGTTGAGCCCATTTATCAATTTTCTCCTTTGCCACCCAAAATTGAGCCCCTACTGAAGACAGTTTTGCCTGGGCGAAGTCCTTCTCCAAAGCCAACAGATCTATATTGTTTTCCACCCGTCAGGCATGACTTGGTTTCGTCCATGTTAGTTCAGAACTGGTCAATTTGGTCAATCTTCTGCTGGACCTGCAAAGTATTGTTGTTAGCCATTGCGATCGGTTCCTCATTTCTAACTCCAAAGACCTTTATATTTTCAACCAGGTCGCCATTCTCCCGTCATAGGACCGATGCTTCTTTTTGAGCCCCATCCAGCTCTGTAAAAAGGTTCTTAATGGCCTTTTTTGCTGCTCGTTGAGAAGCTTGTACATATCATTTTTCTGGGCAAGCTCCTTGACCTTAAGCTCGACCTAATTGACCTCGATCAGGTACCAAAGAAAGCTCTCATGATGAAGTACCAAGTCTTACAAAAAGACATAAAATGTGAGAAATATCAAAACCGAAGAAAAGATCAAGGGAATCTAATGATTCCTTACCCCGTTCAGCACCTGCAATGCCTCATTGAAAAGGCAAGAGACGTTTACCTCATTCATTTTTTCCTGGTCCTCCTTGGGAACCAAGCATCGGAGGTAGCTACCTATCCCTACAGGAGTAGACATGATCTGGCATCGACTATCAGAATAATCGATCTCATGCGACTAGTGTCCACACTCGGAGCAAGGAACGAGTTTATCAATTTATCTCTCGAACTCAGCCTGCTTGCTTCCGGGGATGTTTTTTTTCTTTGGGACTTCAAGATTGCTCAGCTCGCAGCAATTTTCCTAAGCGAACGACTCCATAACGTTGAAAAAGGAATAAAGGGAATCGTCTGCGCCATGCACCCCTTCACTGGACTTCTCCTTTCCCACTTGAGACTCGTAGAGTGTAGGAGGGTATCCCTAAAATATCTATTATACGAAGCGCTTCCTTCGGTGCGGAACCAGCATCTTGGGAAATCCCACCCCGGGTCTCCATATCGACCTCTCGAGGATGAGGGGGTTGGCCTCACGAGTCTCCCATTTAGATGCCTCTTTACCCTATGAGGGGTCGTCCTGTGGGTGAGAAAAATGAGATCTTCCTCTGGCTCGTCCCTGAGCCGGAGAAGAGAATCAAAGTTTGGTTCACATGAGCTAGAGCTTTTCCTAGGCTTGCGAGCCACCATCTTCTTTCGTTTTATGCTATAAAGCCCGGGGAGCCTGAAGGTTTCCCCTTCCTTTTCTTCTTTTCATCTACGACATCCTTGGGCTTCCCCGCAATGAAGGGATCTTCCAAAGGCCTAAATTTGGTGGTCTTGCGAGCACCTAATTTTTTTACCATACTTGAATTTTTCACCGCCTCTTAGTGTTTAAATATTTATTAAGCTTAATCTTAATATTTTAGCAACTTTTTTAGTAGGTTTATTTGATAAAATTTAAAAACATACAAAACGAAACACACTTTAGATAATAGGTTTTTTTTTTTTTTTGATAATTATGGATTTCCATTAATCATCAATGAAAGAGCTTTACAAAACCACAGTCGAACTTCAACATAGCTGACTGTCTAGGGGTTAACATACATACTAGTTCTACTTTCCTAACTATCTAGCACTACTATATATGAAGATGTTGTAATATTTGTCTAATTTTTGGGGTACCTCTAGCGTTACAATTATACAATGTGTCTCTTAGTAAGGCAGTGTTACATCGGAATATTTTGTTGAAGACTCTAGCATTCCTTTCCAGCCAGATAGCATATGCAAACTCAGCTGTGACCAATTTGAAGATGGCAGCGCGGGGTGTTCGATCTTTGGCTTTGCTCATCAACCATTGCATTTTCTGGTTCCAGTCATATTTTGGTGTGTAGGTTTCCTGCAGCCAGTTCATTGTTCTTTCCCATAAGTCCACAGTGACAGGGCAGGTCATTAATAAGTGATCTCTTGATTCCGGGTGGCTTTGGCACAATAGTTATGTTTTATTTACAAAAGAAAAGAAAATTCACAAAAATTATATTTTTCTACTAATTTTGGTAAGACTAGTAACTTTATAACTTTTTTAGTAGTTACTTATATTTTTTCTAATTTAAAATATTAATGTAGTATTTTTAATTTAAGATTATCTTTGAAAAAGAAAAAACAAAAAAAAAAAACCAATTAAAAGTGACCATTTGCCAAAGATTCCTCCTTATCGTCCCATAACAAATGTATGTTGATACCATACAAATACATGCCATAGGTATACCTGCACATAGAGAAAAAAGGGGGAGCTAAAAAAATGAAAAGAAAAAATAACACGAAAATAAAGGGTAAAATAGAGAAAGGAATGAAACAGATAGGAAAAAGGGAGAACACAGGCTGAGCAAGGCCATCGAAAAATAGAAGGGAACAAAAAGAAGGCTAAAAATTAGGGATAGACATAAATATATATTAGAGACTAGAGAGAAGAACGGTTTTAGGAGCTCAAAAAAAAAAAAAACCTAACAACCTCCTTCTTCTTCACTATTTTTTTAATACAAGAATACTTCATCTTCCTCACTTAGATTCACCGTAAAATCACTGTTCCCTCCTAAAATTCAATCATAAAAATTGGCTGAATCACCATCAAAATACAGCCCAACAGGCCCGAAAACACCCCAAACCTCATCTACAATTAAACGCCCACAAAAATCAATAAAAAGCAACTTCCAAAATTCCTCCTTAACAACCATAAATCACCGGAAAATGCTATTAAAACAGCCTTTCTCACAAAAATAACAATTTTAAAATAGCTCCAGTGATTAAGGATTAGCCATGGTCACTTTCGAGGTTGCCGTTGAGGTTGTGGCTGATCAGTTCTGCTCGATTTCAAGGCCCTTGTTTTAGTTTTTTGTTCTATTCCAATCGTTGTTGCCGGATATTCTTATACTCGACATCACGAGACGTTCTTATATTTAAAATTTTCAGCCTCTAAAGGTCCATTCTAATATTTGAGTTTCACTTGGCTGATTTTATTGAGGTTCTTAATATTTGATTGGTGTTCATATTCACTAAGGTGTAAAATTTTTACAGCATATTCATGTTTTAGAATTTTGGTTTCATTTAGCTACATATTCTCTTACTCTTGAATTTGCTTATTTATTGGAGTAGAGTCACATTTCACTTATTGCTAGATTGCATTGACATTGATACTCATAAACTCAGTATAAAAAAAAAATAAAAAAATTAGCTAGTTTTTATAGAATTGATAAGTTCCACTATTCTATCTTCAATAAGTTGATAATCAAATCATACCATATCTTCCCTAATGATTCCATAAACCATGACCTCACAAAAAATCTCGAAATAGTTTAGGAAAATAATTTATTAACATTCGTAGCTTGCTTTAGGCGCAACTAATAAGTCATCATGATCATGTGTATAATTTCCCTAGCATGGTTACGATACGTAAATCCCAAGTGCGCGACATTGCGACTTGTTCAGAATTCGAGCTTAGATAACACTTATACTTGGCTTTCTTGTGATTGTCTAATATTACATATTTGGGCATAATATGCTATTTTTTACTCATTTACCGCTTTGATATTCTCTAAATTGTATATAAACTGTTACGCCACCCTTCTTCTCTCTGAGTCTTCTAAATCTTCTGGGACACTAACATGGCTTCTTTTCTCTTAGAGTGTCATATCCCTAATTTAAAACAATGATTGGATCAGTTACAAAGTCGGATAACCTTTTGGTTCAGGAACGTCCCCGCTCCCCCCCGTTATCTGTTTAGGTAAATAGGTCTAGTAGGTACGCTTGTTTGTATCACATGCATTTGACTTTGTGGGACTCAACAAAGGGGTTGAGTCCGTCTAGGGCATGTGTATCCAAAATTAAAAAGACTACTCTAAAATATTTTACGTGCTACTTGTACATTGCTTGTTGGGCTTGCATATTGACCAGATTTTAGAATAGAAAAAGAAATCAAGAAAAAACTAAGAGAGAAAATAAGAGAGTAAATTTACCCGATTCTCATAAAATCCTTCTCAAAAATAAAATTGTGTCAAAATTATACTCAAAATGTGCTGAAAAATAAATTGAAATTTTGAAATATTTCCTGCTTCTGAATGAGCTACGCGGGTCTTATTCTCACCGGATGTGAGATACGTAGGAAACATCATAGCTTCCATCCAAAAATTTTAAAATCCAAAAATATTTTCTTTTATTATCTTCTAAAAGTCGACAAATATTTTCATTCTTCTTCAGAAGTCTTTCTTTCGAGTATTGAGAAGAAAATTCAATGTTCAAAAATATTTTTTTTCTTTAGAAGTCTTTCATTCATAAATTCAAAATAAAAGTCCAAATATTCAAAAATATTTCATTTTTTCTTTAGAAGTTTTTCTCTTGAAATTCCCAAAAACAAATTGACATTCAAAAAAAGTATTTTCTTCTTCTTTAGAAGTCTCTCTTTTAAAAAATTCACGAATAAAAATCGATATCCACAAAAAAAATTATTTTTTCTTTGTAAGTCCTTTCGGAAATTTTTAAAAAAATATCAAAATACCAAAAAATTTCCTTGTCGGGAGCTTCATGGTCCGATTTTTATAATTTAAAAAGGGTGTTAGTTTATTTTCTTTATTTCTGACCTTTCCGAACTACGTAAATATCTAATCATGTCTCCACATGATAAATAGGCAACCCACATGAGGTTCGATCGACCATTTTAAAAAAAAGTATTAAACAATGATGATGATAATAACGATTGATTGAGTCCATTCTAACGTGTTCTTTATTTTGAATGGTAGAAAAAGTTTGAGGTGGTCGGTTTGTGGTAAGCTCGCAACACATTTGAATTTACAAAATCCAAGAGAAAAATGTTAATGACAACTGATATGAAGCTGTTACTAGTGGTCAAGAGACTCAGGGTCAGGAGGTTCAACAACACTCAATTGTGGTGCAGGAAAATACAATAGTGAAACAACAAATGACTGATATGTGTCAAGCAAGGGCTAATGGTCAAGGACCGCCGTTTTCTATTCATGGTTTCCTAGAGTTCACATCCATCTCGACTACTACCACTCAGGTCTCATTGTCTGATCCATCTTATCCACCTAGGTTCAGTCTTTATCCTAATTATACAACTACAACTGGAACTTCTGTTGTGCGGTGCCCAAAGTATGTCATAGACAACCAATCAGACAACCACCACTATTATGTTTGTCTCACCATCCCACAACCTACAGTGGTACAGAAGAAAATTTATGAGTCACAATTTTCTACCCAGTAAGAACATACTCTCCTCAGTACCATTCATACCTATTTGATCGTCCTGGAAGGATTGAGAAGCTTGCGCAAAGTACGTCACAGGAAGAAATGGGCCAAAAAGTGAAAAGCTTAGAATAACAGCTGGAACACATGCAAAGGTTGGCAGGTCAGAAGAGTATTGCCTTCAGGGATCTATGTATGTTGCCCGATGTTTGTTTGCCACTTGTTTTAAAGACCTCCAAATTTGAATAGTATGATGGACGCAGAGACCCCATTGCCCACTTAAAAAGGCATTGTAATCAGCTAAGAGGTGCACGAGAAAATGAAAATTACTAATGGCTTATCTTAGGGAATGATTTACGGGGGTAGCTTTTGAATGATTTATTAATCAAGACACCTCTCACTGGCATGTCTGGGATGATGTGGCTCGAGCTTTTGTCAGACAATTGCAATAGGACATCAACATCTCTCCGACCATAATTTCCTTTCAAACCTGAAGAAGAAACCAAAGAAAGTTTCAGGGAATATGCATTAAATGAAGAGAGCAAGCGGTTAGATTTAAGCCATCCATGGATGAGCATGAGCTAATCACTATCTTCCTTCAGGCTCAAGAGCCTGATTGTTTTCAAAATATGATGTCCGAAGTGGGCAAATCCTTCTCGGAAGCAATCAAAATTGGGGAGATGGTTGAGAATAGCCTTAATACAGGCAGAATTATAAGTCAAGCAGTTCTCGAAGCCGCAACTCAGGCTGTCTAGATTGAATCTGTTAATTTTAGTGACACGAACGAGAAAGATGAAGAAATCATGATGACATCATGGTCGAGAAGAGGTCCTAAGAGAATATCTCGAAGGTATGACCAGTCTCGTCTAGTTTTAGATAATTCCCCTAAGCACTACTATCCACCTCAGAACCCACAATACCTTGTTTCTTTACCTCAGTATGTTGTCCAGTCACTAAGACACCTCAGAAGGCGAGCACTCTACCAGCCTCCAAAAATTTTCAAGTTCCCTGTAACCCACATCCAAGACAAAGTTTCAGAGGGGAACAAAGGTTTAAAGGTAACTTTACATCAATAGGAGAGTCCTATGCGATCTTGGTGGAGAATTTAATGCATTGTGATATGATTTCACCTATTCTTCCAAATTATGTAGACCCACGTGCAAGAAGCTTTGATCCTTCTAAAATGTGTGAATACCATTCCAATACCCAAGGGCACAATGTTTAAAGATGTCGGGATTTGAAAAGATAAATAGAAAGGACGATCTAGAAAAACTTATTGTGATCCAAGACGGTAACATCTAGAGTATCGCGCAGAATTCTTTACCCACACATAATGATGCACAATTTGTGGGCATGATACGTGGTGACATGGAGTATGAGAATCCTCTCAGAAACTCGTTGATTAAAGTTAATGAGATTGAAATTGGAGAAGTCCATGGTTATTTTGATGAGTGAATTTGTGGCTAAATGTCAAGCTGACAATTAAAAAGTCATTTCCTCCTCACTTGGAAGGAATCTTGGTAGTTTGTTTTGATGTTTTCTTTTTTTCTTTCTATTATCTGCTTTATTTCAAGGTTGATCCAAATTTTATTTATTTTTTTAAGTCAAACCCTTCTATCCCTTTATTCTATCTGTGTGTGTATTGTCTGTTTGTTCAGTTGTTATTGTCATTATCTGGGTTATTTGAAGGTTATAACTAAGATTTTGATTTGTTTGTCTTGTTGTCAAACCTTTTCATCTTTATCAATAAAATACAGTTTGCCCTTTTGTTTTATTTTGTGCTTAGTTCTTTCCTATTAGTTCTAGTAACATGACATGTATGCAGAAATTTTGGCCAGATCTTAGAAAAGTGATTTAGTATGGAATTGGATAACTCAGAAAGAGACACTTTTGAGGATGGAAAAAGAGTTGAAATACCTTGATATTAATCCCAGCAAGATTCATGTGGAACTAGAATAGTCATACCTATGGAGGTTAAGGATATTTACCTTCAAAATCATTGTGAATATCAGATTAGAGGATGTTGAATCATTTGAAGTTCGGTGGAAATGTTGACGTTAATGGATGAAAAGTGTCTTTCGACCACGGCACACCAAGAAGACATGCATATTTACCAATAATTTGATTATAAAAGGATACTTTGTTTGACATTCTCGAGGCTGGAAGGCCTTTTTTCTGCTATCCATACACTTTTTATCCTTTGTTACCCTTTTTGAGCCTGTATTATTTTCTTTGATCCCCCTCTTTTGGAATCAAATTTAGAGTTAAAAGTCCAAATAAAATGAATTAAAAAATAAAAAGAAAGTCCATGCCCAAGAGTACAAACTGGGGCAACTCTTAAAAAGTTTAAATAAAAAAAAAGAAGAGAAATAATAGTCAAAGGTCCATGCCCCCAGAAAATAAAAGCTGGAGAAATTTGTTTTGAAAAAAAAAAGAGACAAAAAAAGAAGCAGAAAGAGAGATGAAAAAAATTGTTAAGTCAGATATTTGAACTACGTTTGACCTGATTCCTTTAAAATTGGATGCGTAGGCAGCCTTACACGGTTCTGCCCGACAAAATAAAAATAAAATAAAATCCCAGTATCTAATAGTCCCCCCGTTTCATATTGTTTGAGCTAGTTTGACTCGGCACAAAGTTTAAAAAAATAAAGAAGACTTTTAAAAGTTGTGGTATTAAAAGTTTAAGGGGTAAGAAGTTTGTGGGGCCATACCATTTGTGTGGCTATAAAAGCTTCTCATTAAGGGCAAAAAGGGTAAAATGAAGAGTTTAAAGTTGAATTATTTCCAAATTTAGAAGTGTATCATTTATTTTGGAACAGACTAAAAAGAAAAGTAGCTCATTTAGTATAAAACGGAGGAAGTAGTAGGGCATTAATTTGTTTTAGTTTTTTGAAAGAGTCGATTCCAAGGGTTGTGAGTGTACAACCCTATTATATTGAGTTTATTTTGAGCCTTCATGCTGCATTTTCTTCCTAATCATATCCAAAAGTCACCGTAATAAGGACCTCCTGATCATTTTGAGAAATCCAAGGGAAATTCTCAATGAGCGATTACTATTATATGAGGGACGTGGTTTTAGTTCCCACTCGAGAAATAAAGAAAACAAAAAGAAGAATAAAAAAGAAAAAAATGAGACTCTTGCTGGTAAAAACCATCACGGGCACTATAAGGCGAGGAAGAGTAGATATAAATAAATGAAAGAGACTTGTTGGTGAAAGCTCCTCGGAGCATCACTAGTCGATACTGAATCGTGAAGCTGATGCAAAGAATTGGCACAAACAAACCCGACTTCAATGTCCATAGGAACGGTACAAAAAAATATTAGATCAATTTGAAAAACCAGGCCGTTATGTCCAAAATACAGGCCATGATCATTAAGGCCAGTTATTGAAAAAAGAACTCTTCCTTTTGTGCTTCCCGACAGGGGCATTTATTGTTAATATTGTTTTTTTGAATCATTGTGCCCTTCACGCTGAGTCAGACCTTATCAATACAAGCAAGAAAAGATTTCAAAATTTGCTACCAGCTTTTCAGTTACACACAAAAAATTTGGCTAGCACACTCAGTCGTTACAGTTAATATGCCTTGAGGATTCATACAAAGCCCCCTCCCCCCTCACCTCCCCCAAAAGACTCATGTCAGCCTACTCAGCTAAATCAAGCAAAGATAATACTGCATAGTTAATCAAGGATTCCCTGTAGTAATGAACAAAGAATATGAGGCGTGCACATTATGCAAAAGGCACTTGCCAATTGTTATTCTCTCTAACAGACAAATTTCTCCAAAAGCAAAAGCCATTCAAGATATCAAAAAAGTATCTAAACAAGGAAATCCATTTTTGAGATAAGGCTGATTGAGCCATAAAACACCAATGGAACTAGGAGTAAGATGATCGGGGTTGATACAGAAAGTAAAGGTCTCTTGAAAGCAACAACAGAGTCTCCATCAGTGCGACCAACTACCAATACAACCGGTCTTCCAAAGGCTTGATGATCACAAAGCCAAGATGTCGTAGACTCAAGGCCACGAACCGACCACAACTTCTAAAACATGCAAAAGTGTTTGAAACTGGAACAAAGCAGTGCAAGGAAAGTGAACCAAAAAAAAGAAGAAGAGAAGAGAATAGATGACAAAGAGAAGTTTCTCAAATCTTTGCATTTATTTGTCTTGCTAATGTGAATAAACTTTTGTCATTGCGTTTCACATTTTTCCTCCTAGAGTAATACATCCTAGTCTGGTGGATTTCCTTCCAATAAAAATCTTAGTCTGATGAATCATTCTCCCAAGAAAAAAAAGACTTAATCTGATGAATCTTTCTCCTCAGATAAAAGTCTTAGTCTGATGAATTTTCTTCTAAGATAATAATAGTCTTAGTCTGATAAACCTTTCTCCTAGGATAGAAGTCCTAGTCAGATTAATTTTCTCCTAGGATAGAAATCTTATTCTTATGAATCTTTCTCTTAATATGATAAATTAGAAAACCTAGTCTAATTAAATTTCTCCTAAGATAGACGTCTTAGTCTAATGAATCTTTTTCATAAGATATAAAAACCTAGTATGATGAATTTTTTCCTAGGATAGATGTCTTAGTCTGATGAATTTTTCTTCTAAGATATAAAAACCCTAGCATGAGGAATTTCCTCCTAGGATAATTTAAAAAGAAGAAGTATGGATTAAAAAAAAGAAGAAAAAAATTTCATTTATTCATGCCTTCAGAAAATAAACTTTGGAGCAGCTTATTTAAATAAATTAATTTTGCTTAATTAAAAAAAACCAGTCGTATGTTAGCATAGGGTACACCATTGCCAAACTGAATTTTCCAACAAGGGTCTCCACTCCCTAGTTGATGTTATTTCAGACATAGGGTCTCCACTCTCTAGTCTCCTTTTTCAGGGTTTCCACGCTATAATTGATTTTATTTTAGACATAGAGTCTATATTTCCTAGTCTCTTTTTCCAACATAGGATCTGCATTCCCTAGTTGATGTTATTTTAGACGTAGGGTACCCTACATCCCAATCTTTTGTTCCAACATAGGGTATACACTACCCATTTAATTTTATTTGACATAGGGTCTCCATTCCCTAGTTTCCCTTTTCCAACATAGGATTTTCACACCCTTGTTGATGTAATTTTAAATGCAAGGTACACCACTCCCTGATCTCCTTACCAGTATAGGGCACACCAATTCATAGTTGTATTTTCCAACATATGGTACACTATTCCCTAGTTGATTTGATCTTAAATGCAGGGTACACCACTCTTGATATCATTGCCAATATAGGGTATACTATTCCTTTGCCATAATTTTCCGACATAAGGTACACCAATCCTTAGCTGAGATATTTTTTTGATAATAAAGGAACACCATAAAAAAAACTCATCATGATCTTTTCAGAGTACATTAGTCTCAACCGTTTATTCTTTCAACAATGAAATAGTTGAGAATTTGTTATAATAACGTATAAAAATTTTCCTAATAAGAACTGGGACAGTAAAATTTCATTTGTTTGTTTGTCTGTGATGTCTTGCAGGTTTCCTCGCAAAACACAGGTTTGATGTCCAAGGAAGAAGTTTCAAACTCTGATCGAAAAAAAAGAGGTTGTTCGAGTACAAAGACGGTTAGGGTCAAGCTTTGATGTGATGCAAACATTGACCAACATCTCAAAATCTATCCTCTTGGCCTCCCGTTAAGATTTGAGTGTTCAAGACTCGATCCAAGTTCCAATTCAAGCTCTAGTTTCACGAATAAATCTTCATTCTCAAGGCATCCACCTTCCAATGCGGGTCAACAAGCCCCATGTTCAAAGCACCGACCTCCAAATGCGGGCTTCATATTCAAAGCACCCATCTTCAAATACGGGTTTATAAAGTTTCAAGTGAAGATACAAGGCACAAGACATAACGAATAGATATGATCTTGTATTTTTCTTTTTTTTTTTTAGTGTAATTTTCTTTTTTATTTTGATGTAATAAACATGACCGCGAACTGGAGCCTCGAAGGTATTTCGCTCGACTCTTGAAATTATCATTCCATTAGTCTCCTTGAATTACACGCGACCTGATTCCCTTATAACCCAGGATATGTAAGTTGTCCAAAACCATGACTCGATTGCACCCTTTTCTTTTATTTTCTTCCTCTTTTGAATAATGTTTTAGTAAAAAATTAGTCGCATGGCTCACCTTGTCTTTGCCTGAAAATGCTTCTTGTTTCCAAGCAAATAGGGGCACGCTGTGAGCACCTAATTTTTTTACCATATTTAAAGTTTTCACGCCTTTTAGTTTTTAAATATTTATTAAGCTTAATCTCAATATTTTAATCGTTATTTCACTCTTTAGTAGTTGTGTTTTATTTGCAAAAGAAAAGAAAATTTATAGCAAATATTTTTTTTTCTAGTTTGGGTAAGGCTAGTAATTTTTTAACTTTTCTTAATAGTTTCTTATATTTGTTCTAGTGTAAAATATTAATGAAATATTTTAATTTTAGATTATCAATAAAAAAGAAAAGACAAAAAGAAAGGACCAATCAAAAGTGACCATTTGTTAATGATTCCTCTTTGTCTTGCCATACAAACTCACATGCTGACACCACACTAATACATGCCATATATACACTTGCACACATAAAGAAAAGGGGGAGCTAAAAAATGAAAAGAGAAAAAACACAAAGAGAAGGGGAAAACAGAGAAAGTGACGAAACAGAGGGAAAAAAGGACACAGAGAAAGCTACGAGTGTAGAAAAACAGATGAGAACAAAAAGAGGGCTAAAAATTAGGAATAGACATAAATAGATATTAGAGTGAGGAATGGTTTTAGGAGGTCAAAAAAAATCGAGCAGCCTTCTTTTTTTTCACCATTTTTTTATTCAAGAATACTTCATTTTTCTCACTTAGCTTCCCCAAATAAGCATTTTTTACTTCTAAAATCCAGCAATGAAAAGCAGCTGAATCACCAATAAAAATATAGACCAACAGACCCGAAAACACCCCAAACCTCAGCTACAAAATTCTATTAAACTCTCATAAAAATTAGCGATAAGAATCTTCCAAAGTTCCTCCTTAACAATCATAAATCATCTGAAAGATGCTATTAAAGCAGCCCTTTCTCACAAATAATAACAATTCCAAAATAGCTCCAGCGACTGAGGATTAGCCAAGGTCGCTTTCGAGGTCGCCATTGAGGTTGTGGCCGATCAGTTCTGCTCGGTTTAAAGGCCCCTGTTTTAGTTTTTTGTTCTGTTCAAATTGTTGTTGCCGGATGTTCTTGTACTCGCATCACGAGAAGTTCTTATATATAAAAGTTTCATCTAAAGATCCATTTCCTTCCTATACAGAATATTTGAGTTTCACTTGGCTGATTTTATTGATGTGTTTAATATTTGATTGGTGTTCATATTCACTAAGATGATTTGTTCAAAGGTGTAAATTTTTTACAGCATATTCTTGTTTTATCATTTTGGTCTTGTTTAGTTACATGATCCCTTATTCTTGATTTACTTATTTGTTGGAATAGAGTCGCATTTTACTTATTGCTAGACTGCATTGATGTACATACTCATAAATTTAGTTTTTTTTTTTAAAAAAAAAAAGCAAGTCTTTGATATAGAATTGATAAGTTCCAATACCTTATCTTAAATAAATTGATAATCAATTCATACAATCTCTTCCCTAATGATGCCATAAACCATGTCCTCACAACAAATCTCAAAATAGTTTAGAAAAATTATTTATGAATATTCATAGCTTGCTTTAGGCATGATTAATAAATTATCGTAACAATGGGTACGATTTTCGTGGCATGATCACGATACGTAAATAGCAACTCAAGTGCGTGTTTCACACAACTTGATTACAACTTCAAAAAATTAAAAAATGCACGTTGTGAATCACAGACATGTTTCATGTGGCGTTATTTGCAATGTGTAAAAAGTAGCAACTGCGCGACATCGCGGCTTGTTCAAATAAATTCCATAATTATTTTAAAATAATTAAAAGCAGTATAACGCGGTAATACATATATCTAAAAGATGCAATAAATAAGATAATTAAGTCAATCATTAATTGTTAAGCGAACATGCTAAAACTAGGAAATTTTGGAGTGCCTCACACCTTCTCATAGATTAACAGAATTCCTTACCCTGCCTTCTCTATTCACGGACCATAAATAGAGTCAATTTACTCAATTTGGGATTTTAAAATAAATTTGTAACTTGAGACACCATAATAATTATCTCAAGTGGCGACTCTAAATAAATAAATAAATAAATAATCATCAAAACAATCCTTAATCGAGACTGAGAATTAAAAAAAACAATATTGTCTACTGTTCAATTTCTCTCTAGGAAGAAGGGTGAATAGTATTTCCGTAATTATTCATCGGACATATTTCCGGATTTTGGCGGTGGATTGTCTCAAAGTTGGTGTCACATGATCCCCTTCTCTTTGCGAACAATCCCCAATTGATTTTTCTCTTAAATCTATAACCAATTTTTCTACATCTTAAATTTTATTTTCAAGATTTACTGTAGCAACCAGAATGTAATTCCAGCGCTATTCCTTAGCAGCAACATACGATTATTCTGGTCAGATCAATGGTTGAGAATTATTTCTTTTTCTAGAATTTTGGCGTCTTTTTGTAAGCTTGGCAGCCATGGCTGCATTGATCTCTCCCCAGCCTTTGGCTGTGGGAGAGGCTATTCAAAACCACATCAAAACTGATCAAAAAGAAATCACAGAGCAATCATATGCTTCAACATTACTAGCAAATCAGTCAGCTCCTTCAAAGTTAGAACTATGTCCAGTTATTATCGATCATGGTGAACCTGTAATACAATTCACAATGGAAGAGTTTAATAACTTCATTATGGAAGAAGGATTGCACCAGGCTGTTGTTTTAACATTTTCGTATGGCAGACCTGATCTATTGGAAGTGCGAAGAATATTTTCGTCGCAATTCGATGTTCAAGGTCAATGTATCGTTGGGCAGTTGGAGTTTCGTCACCTGTTAATCAGGTTTGATCTCTTTAATGATTGTGTTCACTTCCTTTCAAAGTCGACTGGATATATTAAATCCAAAGGAGACGATTATTTCTTCAGAACATTTCCATGGACTTTTGGATTTAATCCGAAGAAGGAGACGTTGATGGCAGTCGTGTGGATTTCACTTCCAGGTCTGCCACCAATTTTTTTTGCTAAGAGGTCGTTAATATATATAGCATCAGCTGTGGGAAATCCTCTTGTTGTGGGCAAGGCGACGTAAGATAGAACGAGACCTAGCGCGGCAAGAGTTAAGGTTATAGTTGATCTTTTGGATAAACATCCAAAAAATGTCAAGATGCAGATTTAAGATAGAGGTTCAGGTAAATCTGTCGAGTTCCATCAAGAAATAGTGTACGACGACTTTCCTAAGTATTGTACCTATTGCAAGCATCAAGGAAACGATGAGAAGGCGTGTAGAATTAAAAAAGAAAAAGCTGGAACAGAGGTGGTGGCAGAGGAAAATTTGGATAGTGATCTGCCTGGTAACGAGGTGGATGATATTGACAAATTACAAGGGGATGCAAGGGACTACCTAAATGCTAAAAGAACTGGACAAGGAACTCCGGATTTACAAGAAAAAGATGGATTGAAGGATGTTGTTGGTCGAATTGATTCATCTGCACAACCTGTTATTGTAAAGGATGTTACGAAAAAGACTGATGTCTTGAAGACTTCTCAACCTAGTGTGGATGATAGGGATGATGTTATGGCTAGGAGTGTTGTGGTTGATGCTGTATCAGATGCAACACATGTAGCAGTTTCTGTTCAGACTATGGAGGAGGTATTGAAGTTAGATAAACGACCTTCTAAGCCTTCTACAGTTGTACCAGTTTCTAATAGCTATGCACAAACATATGTGGCTACTGCTGGGCCAATGCAGAATACTCCAGATCTTTGTCCTTCTAGTGCACACACTGAGCAGGTGGTTGATCTTGATGGACAACATCACAGGTGCAACGTGCAGCCTACTGTGATGGATAATGCAGGACAAACAAATTTTTCTGGTTCAGTTACCTTAGCTGCTGAAGCTCTTTCAATGCAAAATACTCATACTGCTCTGCATGGTAAAAATCCTTTGCCTGCTAATACGAATGACTTAACTGGAAAACAGTTGGATGTTGTGGATTTGGAACCTACTGTTGCATCAATCTTAGCAGCAGGTGAAAATGAAAAAAGGCCAGACAAGTTTTTGATAGACCTCTCTGCGCAGGATAAAGTTATCGAGCAACAACATTTGGAGCAGAAAAATCAGAATCAAAACAGTGTATGTGTTGGGCAGGCAAATGTTACAAACTTAGAGGCTTCTGATATTTTGAGAGCTAACATAGAATCAACTGTGGTATCAGTTCAACCACTGGAGAAGTCATCTTTGCAAAGTCTAACTGATGTTTCAAAATTACTGGACAACAAGGATGTATTGAATTGAATAAGCCTTCAGCTCTGGTTACAACCAATCTGTCCAATATAACAGAAAAATGCGAACAACATATTTACAGTGTCAATGTGCACCAGCTAGTAGCAGGGGAGATAAATGGTACACCTACTTCAGATCCAAATTCTATATCAATCGATGGCTTTATATGGACTGAGCAAAATGAAGAAGTGAAACATCACTGTGATGTTATAGAATTTGAGCTTGAAGCATCCTTAACAAAGGTTAACAAGAATTTCATCCTAGCAGTTCATACTGAGGCAGTTCATGCAGTTCCTAACTGTCTTGATGATCGATATTTGACTGGGAGTGATCACCTGAACACTGTGATTGAAATTCTTCGAAGATCAGTAAGTCCTGATTTGGCTCAAAAACAACACACTGTCAATTCTTACACAGGTCATGCTGCTGTAAATTTCCATAATGCAGAAGTAGTACAAGGTGAGATTGATATACAAGGGGATGATTTTTTCAGATCACAACCTACTCAAGCTAGCCAACACATAAGGGAAGCTGGACAACTTACTGGTAAGGAAAATTGGACATCGGTTTCCAACAAAAAAAGAACTCCAATAAGCAAAACACAACAGCAGATTGAAAAAAAAAGTACAGATGTACCAAAAAATCCAAACTCTTTTGAGGCACTTGTCAATGCCAATGAAGATGATGGAAAGGTCACTACAGATAACTTGTAGATGCCTGACAGTTACCTTCAAAATAACTCATCAAATACAACGATTTTGAATAAATATCCTGTTAATATGCATGCAAGGGATCAAATTGTCATCAAAGATACACATGTTAAAATGATGTCCAATGCCAATCCTAAGTTCAACCAATCTTTGGTCACACTGCCTCAATCATTTGAGTCAACTGACGAGCAAAAAAAATATGGGCAACCAACAATCTCCTTTGGCAGTAACAAAGAAGTAATTCAAGCAAACATGAGGAAGATGGTCATTAACTCGAAACTGTGGAAAGACCACGAGAGATTGATGACGATGAGGGATGGGGTGTCGGTTTTGCTGGTTTTTCATCTGATAAAGACAATCAAGAAGCTGATCAAGATAGTGCAGGAGAGGACATTGACGCTCCAATCAAACAAAAATTCATGGGTAACCTGCAACATCAAAACCGACCAATCTGAACTGTCGTGCATCGGTGGCAACTACAGCAAATCCAAATAGCAAGTTGTACCATAATGCTCCAGTTTTTCTTCCAACAAATTCTGCAAAACCAGTTGGTTCAAATATAGCAATACCAAATATCGACAAACTTGCAACAGGAATTCACGTTCAACCAAAACAACACTCGGCTGAAAAAAATGTTTCTGTTCGAAACACAACAAAGATGGAAAAAAATGGATATAATCGGTTTGTCACAATTGAACCAGCCAGTATTTTAAAGGAGAGGAAACTTGTCGATGGAACGAGCCAACCATTGGATTCCAGTCATATTCATAGCAGCAGCAATGGGATGCAAGTAAATCACTTACTGCTGATTGCAACACAATAGCAGTTTCAAAGCCGGGAAAGCTCCACATCGTAACAACTAATCCATTATTCTCTTTAGAAGAAAGACAAATATTGGATGCGATGTTAAATACAGACCCGTTAAATGCTGTAGCTCTTGATAATTCCAGTACAAGTCGTGGGAACATGAGTAGGAACAAATCGCAAAAACAAAGGCAAAACAAGGCAATTTCGGGTAATGTACAAGCTGAAAAAACATTGGTAATCAAAGGCAATTTTCAAGATATGCCAAATCCAATATTCACAAGTAGACATATATATATATATATATATATATATATATATATATATATATATATATATATATATATATATATATATATATATATATCGGTTAAGGGTCAGATTTGCCCTTGTACTATTCAAAATAAGCTACATTTATCCTCCGTTTGAATTCTTTAACAAATGTACCCCCACCGTTACACTTTCGAGCCACATTTACCCTTCCACCGTTAAAACTTGTTTCCTCAAAATTTTTAAACACGTGGCATTCTCCCATTGGTCCAGATTAGCCCACCCATTGAATTCTTTAAACCCGACCGACCCGAAGACACAACCCGCCCCGACCCCCAGGTATTTATATACTCCATCGTTACTTTCCAGACCCTTGACCTAAAGCAGTCGCCGGCGACCCTCTCACCTCTCCACCCAGCTCCACGCCAACCACCAGCAGCTCACGTCTCCATCACTTACAGAACCCAACCCAGCTCGCCGAAAATCCGGCGACAATTCCTCGAAACAGCCGCGGTTCCGCCAACGACCACCCTTTCCTCTCCAACAAAAACCTTAAGTCCCCCAATCTACATAGCTTCCCACCCCAGTCGACGGAACCTCTCAAAACAAACCAGCTTCTTCTTCTTCTTCAAGAAAGGACCTAGGACCCTAGAGACCCGTCCAAAAGCAGAAGCCATCGCTGCTTCTTCAGCTCCTCCTCTCATCGGTCAGTGGTGAACTCGCCGAAAAATATATACACATACCGCCTTCACCACCCAATTCGCCGGACATGGGGCTGACAGCCGCAAACCACCCCGAAAAGGTCTGAAAATGCAGCGAAACAATACCTCAAAAATAGCTCTAAAATCTTTCAAGTACGAAGTACAGTTCGGCTTCTTCGCTGTCGAGATTCGATGTCGTTCGAGGTTCCGCTGAGTCTTGTTCGAGGTTCCGTTGCGATTTATTCAATCCGATTTCAGTAGCTTTACTTCTGTTTTGCTGTTGGCATCTCATTTGTACTGGGATCGGGGCGGGTTGTGTCTTCGGGTCGGTCGGGTTTAAAGAATTCAATGGGTGGGCTAATCTGGACCAATGGGAGAATGCCACGTGCTTAATAATTTTGAAAAAACAAGTTTTAACGGTGGAAGGGTAAATGTGGCCCGAAAGTGTAACGGTGGGGGTATATTTGTTAAAGAATTCAAACGGAGGATAAATGTAGCTTATTTTGAATAGTACAAGGGCAAATCTAACCCTTAGCCGTATATATATATATATATATATATATATATGAAGAAGGGGAGGAAGAGGATATCTTAGAGAAATGCCGGGCCGACGCTTCAAGAAATTGTGATTTGTCACCAATGCATAGTGAAAGAAGTAACAAGTCGCGTGCAAGGAATAAAAGTTGGGACGACAGGGTCATTGAAGACACGTTCATAAGGAGACCCCCAATGAGAAATGCAAAACAAAAATAGCTCAATCAAACAATAGCTTCAAAGGCCAATCGCTTGGTAAAAAAACAATGAATTTTGAAGTATATTTGAAAAAAGTTGTGGAGGAAGATAACAATCTACAAATGGAAGTATTCACAAATCTAGAGAAAAGAGAGCACCATGGTTGTTTCTTCATCACACTATTTTACCATCTCGTTAGTCTTATAATGTGTAATATCATTACAGAGTACGTTATAAACTCTGTGATGATCAATAAATTCTTAGTTCTTGCTAGTTCTTTCTTTTTACATGCTTGCTAATAGGTGAGGTTTTTATTTGCCTCAATAGGATTAATAGGATAAGGTTTACCCTGGTTGTGTTATATGGGTAACAACACCGGTGCTAACCCTTATTATAATTTTCCTAATTGTTGTGATTTTCTTTTTGAAATATTAATAAATTCGAGCCCTAGGAACTTGCCTAGTGCATTGCCAAAATAATAATAATAATAATAATAATAATCTCATTTCCAAAAATATCACTTTAATTGTGAAAACTCCTGATTCTTCGGAAAAGGAGGTGTGACAGGCCTTAGGCAAACCTACAACAACAAAGGGGAAGGAAAGTCAGTATGATGAACGTTGGAAGTATGGCACTACTCATTCAGAGAGAGGCCTTACCATGAGAACGGGCCTCCCATAGGCCCTTCGATGGCCCGCGTCATGCGCGCTCGGAGTACGTCATATATGTTCATATACTCTTAGTCCATTCCTTTAGCTAGGGGACTGCATTTGGAACCCGAGACGGCTGCACAACCACAAGTATGAATGAGAATATATATATATATATATATATATATATATATATATATATATATATATATATATATATATATATATATATATATATATATATATATATATATATATATATATATATTATACTGAAGGGGGGGACTGCACTTACGGGATGCATTCCACTTCTTAAGGAAAGGCATGATTTTCTGAGGGAATCAAGTCCTCGATCTTCATGCGAACAAAGCGTCCCTACCAGCCCTGATCTCGGTCTTCACTAAAACTCGAAAAGGGGGTCTTGCTTGCCCTGTGGGTAAGCATGATCAGTCCACCTAGGAAAGATTAGGGAATGTATAAACGAAGTAGATGATCGATCGTGAAACAATGAGACTTGATCTTGTTCGTGAAGTAGCAAAAGAGGATCACGATCCTTTATAGAGATGGATAGATTTGCTCGAGGCACACATTGTACCTCTACAAAAATCCAAAACAATCGGTCCATTGGATACAGTGTAAAGGGATAATTTATACACTTAAGTACCTCTCTACGAGGGTATTAATGGCATCATCGGGCCCAAGGATTACCATATCCTTGCCTTTCCGATTGATCCTTTCAGACCATGGGAGAAGCGTCTTCGGTTACGTTATGTACCTTGATGATCCTTCACCTCGTTCCTATTTGTGCGAGGATTTCTCGACCTTAATGTCATCTTCAACTTAGAAACCCCTAGGAATAAATACTATAAAGGGAGGCCCGGGCTTCGGTTCATTGGCAACCACCTAGGAAAAGTCATTTCGAAGGCAACTACTTCAGGAGCAGCCATCTCAGTACCGGTAGTTGGTTTGGAAGATGAAGAGGCGACTTGTTGAGGAACAGATTTGGATGTTTTAGTTATTATTTTCTAGGGAAGCTTCAAAGTTTAATAAAAGAATACAAAGGTTTGAAAAGACAAGTTTGAAGAATGAAGAACAAGGTGTGAAGAAAATCTGGGTTAAAACCCGGAAATCACTGTGAAAGCTGAAGAACAAGGATAAAGATATGAAGGTTTAGAAGAAGTTTGTGATAACTAGAAAACTGAAAGGTAAAAGCTTGATCAAACAGTTAAAAGAACAAAGTATGGAAGCTTTTAAGGGAAATAGGCAGCGCTTCGCATAGGGGGGCAACATGCCGATGAGCGACACATGTTCGAATTCATAACAATGCGATTGATGGGAAGTTTCGGCTCCTTCATCGTGACGTACGGAGGAAGGAACCAGAGAGCAGCTATCATTTCCCATTGTTTCGACAAATCTACTCTTTGAGAAATGAGAGGACTATCTGTATACGAGTAAAATCTAGTCCAATGAGAATCCTGATTTCCCGATGAGGCAAACATAGCAAGGAAATGACTTTAAGGAATCAAAATCAGAGCCAAGAGCCTCTCGTATTAGGGTCCGCGCAAAACACCTGCCTTTGGAGCCATTGAGACTATGTTCCCCAGGTTCAGCTCGAGCCCCAAAACCTCAGAGAGCATTACCAAACGACCGCACATGATTAATAAAGGGTTTTGATATCCGTACCTAACCGAATATCACGGTATGAATCTCAGACCGTATTGACAAAAAATACTAGCGAAAAGAAAGATTTTCACCTTCCTTAGAATTGTACCTTGGGTGAAAATCCCTTATTGTATAAAGAGGAAGCTAATTATTAATTAGAGACACTGTCACACGCATACCAAGGCAATACACATTTGTTCTCTCTGTTTCTAAAAGTTATTTAAAGTTTTTACTTTTGTTCATAAGTTCTTCATAAACACTAGCTTGGAACCGAAGGCAGATTTCTTGCAAAGACCTTTAACCGAGTCCAGACATGCTACCATCATTGGTTTGTCTATTTACTAGGAGTATAACTTTTATTTGCTTTATATAATGTGATTATTCACTTGTATTAAATTAGCCACATATCCTTAAAACCGCATATAAATTCAATTATTATCCATTTTAAAGAGTAAACAAAGTATAAAGTGACCGGATTAATGAAAAGGCATGTCATAGACATTAATGAAAAAGCATGTCATAAAGTTAAATTATTCTCAAATATAGAAATGTGTAATTCTAATTGATCGGATTAATGAAAAAGCATGTCGTAGACATTAAGAGGTAGTACCAGACGTAGGAACACCAATGTTTTGCAAATAAACCCAAAAAAAGAAGTAAGACACATCAATTAAAATGAATGATGTAATATTTACTTAACGGAGAAGAGGGAGAAAGTTCATGTTTTACTACAACCTGGAAAATCTGAAAAGAAAGTACAAAGTGCAGTATTAGTCAACTAACCCATGTACTCATAAGTTCCGAGCCTAACCTCGACAAGGTAGTGACAAGACTACGACAGGGCAGTAACAATATAACCTGTATAAAATATGTAATAAATAGAAAGAAATACAGAACAAAATGAAACAATAACTTTCAAGGAAAGAATATAGAAATCCGGTATCTCATCAGTAACCAGATATAACAATTTCTTAAATGTAAAGCTGAATTATAGAATAACTTGCACAATAGAAGAAAGGTATATAAACACATAAATTGATGCAGTGCGCATCCCGAACTAACCATATAATCAAAAACAATATGAATATTCACCCATGTTACTCCATTTTAATCCATCCTCATTCCTCTTCTTGTGGCGTGCAACCCCATCCCGTCATACATTAGTAATTCACCCTTATTTCTCCTTAACATACAATCTTTATTACCCTTAATGCGGCGTGCAACCCGATCCCACAAAACAATAGCATTTCACCCTTATTCCTCCTGAATATATCATCATTATTCCTCTTGATACGACACGCAACCTGATCCCACCATATCAGTATCAATCACACAATAAAAATAGGAATTTCACAATTTATCTCAAAACCCTTCACCAATATTTAAGCCTCAAACCAAAGCAAACAGAAGGATATTCAATTATGAATCTTCACTCAATTAATACTACACAGCGAGACCAACCAAAATATACCATGAAGCACTGATAAACCAACTTAAACAAATAATGAAATACAATGAATCCATAGAATAGTTAATACCTTAAATTTAAAACATCCAACAAAAAGCAATTAAACATGGAAACACCAATAAGTATCTAGCATTTAATATAGAAAGACAATATATTAAGAATGGGGAAAAGAAACAGGCTAAACAGATAATTTGGAGGCGCATATGTACTTGTCATCTCACCTATATACCACACACATAGATTTTTTCACATAGCAATTAAGTCAAGGATTCCTAATTCCTCAAGTCAAAGTTATACACAATACTTACCTCGATCCATAGGCCGACCGTTTTCCTCTAGTTTCCACCTCCAAACCACTCGTATCTATCCATAATTAACTTAATAACATCTAATATTGATAAAGAAATAAATTCCAATATGTAATTATAACTTTCCCAACGTTTTCCCCCAAAAGTCAAAAACCGGCCCCAAGCCCGCGTGGTCAAAACTCGAGGTTCGGAGCAAAACTCATTCTCCCATTCACCCCCGAGCCCAAATATATAATTAGTTATGAAATCTGACCCCTAATCGAGGACTAAATCCCCAAGTAAAAGAAATCCCCAATTCTTCAAAAAAAACCCTAATTCTACCATGAAAGAACAAGATTTAGGGCTAGAAATCTAACGGGCGTTGATGAAAATTGAAGGAAATGAGTTAAATTACACAAACCTATGATTTGGTATTGAATTCCCTCTTTAAAATTGCTCCTAGGTAAATTTCTAATGAAAGAGTTGTGAAATTGTTGAAGAAAACTAGTGCTGGTTCTGTTTTAAAATCATTGGACATGCCTTAATCGCGTTCGCAAGAGGCCTATTGTGTTTACGAAGCTATGGCCCTATTGGGTTATGCATTTGTGAAGGCGTACTCCCCCATCCTCCGCTTTTGCGAGCCAAGTGTTGTGTTCGTGATGAGTTATTTCCCCCTCCCCCAAGTCCCATGCTTCGCGTCCGTGAAAGGTAATGCGCCAAACACTCCATATTCGCGACCAGCACTTCGTGTTTGCGTAGAAAGAATTCTTCTTCAGACCAAATTGCTCTTTGCATTCGCGAGAGTTTCTTCGCGAACATATTCAGAATAAGATACCAGATGATAGCTGAAGCCAAAAACACCAGAATTTTCAAGTCTACTAGTTCTCATAGCCTATCCGAAGCTCACCCAAGCCCTCTGGGCTCGAAAACAAACAAGTACACAAGTATAAAACCTCACACGAACTTGGCCACGCAATCAAATTGCCAAAGGTTTGAATCTGATTAAATCAGTCCCGTTTCTCACCAAATTTCATAGATAAGAAATAAATATCATGACAGACCTGTACCTGGATCCAGGACTAAAATACGAATCTGGTACCAACAACATCAAATATTAACCAAATTCATAAAACCTTTATAATTTCAGGCTTACAACTTTCATCAAAAATTCATTTCTCGTGCAAGGGACCTTGGAGTTCGATTCCGAGCATACGCCCAGGTCCCATATTTTACTACGGACTCATCGAGACTATAAGATACGGGTCCGGGTCCATTTACTCAAAAGGTTGAATGAATTCAACTAAAATTAACTTTTTAGGCCAAAAATTTTATTTCATCAATTTTTCACATAAAAAATTTTAAGAAACACGCTCAGATTGTGCATGCATATCGAGAAGAGATAAAATTAAGGATTTTATGGCCTAGGAACACGAAATCGATTTCTTAAACACAAGATAATCTTTTGGGTCATCACATTCTCCACCTTTTAAACAATCGTTCATCATCGAACATATATGGAAAAATACCTAAGCTGGTGAAAAAGTGCGCATATATGCTCTGCATATCGGGCTCGAACTCTTAAGTAGTTGCCTAAACAGGCTGGTCTGTCCACTGCACCTGAACTGAAGGATAACTCTTTAATATCAACTAACGAACCTGTCGGTCTAAAATGGATACCATCTCCTCCTAGTAGGTCAAATCATTGTCCAGCTGGACAGTGCTGAAATCTACCATGTGGGATGGATCTTCATGATACTACCGAAGTATGGACACATGGAACACTGGATGTACGCTGATAAACCTGGGGGCAATGCAAGTCTGTAGGACACCTCTCCCTCTCAATCAAGAATCTCAAAAGGCCCAATGAACCTAGGGCTTAACTTACCCTTCTTCCCTGCAATTCATCACACCCTTCATGGGTGACACCCGAAGCAAACTCTCTCTCCGACCATGAATGCAATATCACGAACCTTATGGTCGGTATAACTTTTTTTGCCTGGACTGAGCTGTACGAAGTCTATTATGAATGATCTTAACCTTATCTAAGGCATCCTGCACTATATCTTCACCTAATAACCAAGCCTCGCTAAGCTCAAATCATCCAACCAGCGGTCGGCACCGTCTACCATATAAAGCTTCATAGGGAGCCATCTGGATGCTCAACTTATAACTATTATTGTAGGAAAACTCCCCTAATAGCAAGAACTGATCCCAAGAACTTCCAAAGTCTATAACACAGGCGCGAAGCATATCTTCCAAGATCTGAATAGTACGCACGGAATGTCCGTCCATTTGAGGATGAAATATTGTGCTCAACTCGACCCAATTCACGCTGTACTGCCCTCCAGAAATGTGAGGTAAACTGCGTACCTTGATCAAAAATGATATAAATGCACATCATGAAGACGAACAATCTCATGAATATAAATCTCTGCCAACTGCTTCGAAGAATAGGAAACTGCCACGTAGGGGTGTGCATTCGAATCGGTTTATCAATAAATTGAATTGATTATTTGTTATCTGTTTATTGATTTGTCGATTTTGATTTTGATTTCAAAAATTTCTTTATCAAATTATCGATTTCAAAATTTTACTCATCGATTTATCGATTTTGATTTAAATTTTATCTTCTTCGGTTATCGGTTCATCGATAAACCGTTAAGATATACTTAAACAAACTTTTACCTTTTTTTACTACCGTTTCCTTTATCCTAAGTCCCTAACCCTATTATTTCATCAACTACATTTAAGGAATGATCATATTTAAAGCTCAAGAAATGAAGTTCAAATTAATGGAAAATAGAAGTAGCTGTGATGATGTATTTTTATTTTTTTATATCGTTGAGTGTTGGTGGCATACATTTGATCTCTTACATTAGTTTCGTTGCATGTGCTTGTTGATACAATTTTTTACGTTATAAATGGTATTTTCTTGTTTTAGCTTTTTTTTTTTCCATATTAGTTAGGCGTGTATATAGCGATATACTTTTCGTGGAATTCCACAAAATTTTCTTGTTGGTGTAATCGATAACTAAATCGATAAATCAAAATATAAAAAATCAAAACCTTATTGAAACAATAACGATAAGAATATGTACAAATAGATAATAGAAAAGTAATTACCGATAAGAGTCAAAATAGAATGCACGCCCATAATGCCACGGGAATGAAATGCGCTCTTGGTAAGTCTATCCACAATAACCCAAATGGCATCGAATTTCCTCTGAGTCTGTGGGAGTCTGATAATGAAATCTATAGTAATACGCTCCCACTTCTACTTAGGAATGTTTATCTTCTGAAGCAAACCACTAGGTCACTGATGCTCGTACTTTACTTGCTTAAAATTTAGACACCGAGCTATATGTGAAACTATATCCTTCTTTATCCTCCTCACCAATAATGGTGTCGCAAGTCCTAACATATCTTGGCGAAGCCTGGATGAATAGAATATTGGGAATTGTGGGCCTTCTCTAGAATCAACTCACGATGTCCATCCACATTGGGCACACAAACACAACCACGCATCCTCAAAACTCCATTATCTCCAAGCGTTAACCGGTTGACATCATCGTGATGCATTGCGTCCCTAAGGACAAGCAAATGAGGGTAATCATACTGTAGATCCCTGATATGCCCAAACAAGGAAGATCAGGTGACTATGCAAGCTAAAACATGTCTTTGCTCAGATACATCCAACCTCAGGAACCGATTGGCTAAGGCCTGAACATCTAATGCAAGAGGTCTCTCACCGACTGAAATGTACGTATGGCTGCCTATACTGGCTGACTTCCTACTCAAAGCATCGGCTACCACATTGACCTCCCCTTGATGATACAAGATGGTGATATCATAGTATTTAAATAGCTCTAACCACATTCTCTACCTCAAATTGAGCTTTTACTGCTTGAACAAATACTGCAAACTCTTATGATCCGCGAACACCTCACACGACATGCCATATAGATAGTGCCTCTAAATCTTCAGCGCGTGAATAATTGTAGCTAGCTCCAAGTCATGAAGTGGATACTTCTTCTAATGAATCTTCAACTATCGCGAAGCATATGGAATAACCTTTCCCCCTGCATCAGTACTACCTCAAGTCCGATACGAGATGCATCATAATATACTGTATAGGGCCTTGAACCGGTGGACAACACCAACACCAACACCGTAGTCAAAGCTGTCTTGAGCTTCTGAAAGCTCGCCTTACACTCGTTCGACCATCTGAATGAGGCACCCTTCTGAGTCAACTTGGTCAATGGGGCTACGATAGATGAAAACTCCTCCACAAATCAACGGTAATAACCCGCTAATCACAAGAAACTACAAATCTTTGCGGCTGAAGTAAGTCTAGGCAAATTTTGAACGGCTTCGGTCTTCTTAGGATCCACCTGAATACCCTCTACTAATACAACGTGACTCAAGAAAGCAACTAAACTCAACCAATACTCACATTTCGAAAACTTAGCAAATAATTTGTTCTCTTAGTGACTAAAGTATGATCCAAAAATGTTGCTCATGCTCCTCTCTTCTGCGGGGGTAGATATCATCAATAAAAACAATCACAAAGGAATCCAAGTAAGGCTTGAACACCCGGTTCATCAAATCCATAAATGTTGATGAGCCGTTTGCAGCCCAAATGACATCACTAGAAACTCATAATGCCTATACTGAGTTCGAAAAGCTGTCTTAGGGACATATGATTCCCTAATCCTCAATTGATGGTAGCCAGACCACAAATACATCTCTCAAAACACCTTGGTACCCTGAAGCTGATCAAATAAGTCATCAATCCTTAGTAATGGATACTTGTTCTTGATGGTGACTTTGTTCAACTACCGATAGTATATGCACATCCTCATCGACCCATTCTTCTTTTTTACAAACAACACCAGCGCATCCCAGGGCGAGACACTAGGTATAATAAAGCCCTTATCAAGCAAATCTTGCAACTGTTCCTTTGATTCCTTCAACTTTAGCAGGGCCATGCGGTATGGCAAAATAGAAATAGGATGAGTTCCTGGAACCAAATCAATTTAGAAGTGAATATCCCTGTCGGGTGGTATCCACGGCAGGTCTGCAGGAAATACTTCAGGAAACTCCCAAACAACTGGTATAGAATCCAGGAACCTTCGTGCTAGAATCACAAACATAAGCTAAATTAGCCAAACACCCCTTCTCAGCCATATGTCGAGCCTTCATATAAGAGATAACCATGTTAGTAGAATGACAAGGAGTCCCTCTCCACTATAATCAAGGCAACCCCGACAACGCTACGGTCACGGTCTTGGTATGATAGTATAATATAGCATGATAAGGTAACGTCCAATCCCAAAAATGACATCAAAATCAACCATATCAAGAAGTAGGAAATCTACGCTAGTCTCAAGATCTCCAATAACAACCACACATGAACGATAAATATGATCTACAATAATAAAAACCCCACCGGTGTGGACACATACACAGGTGCACTCACAGGATTACGAGGCATACCCAAATATGAAGAATAAGATGACATATAGGAGTATGTAGACCCTGGATCAATTAGAACTGAATCATCTCTACTGCAAACTGAAATAGTACCTGTGATAACATCACTAGATGACTCAGCCCCAGGCTTGGCTGGGAAAGCATATCATCGAGGCTGGTCCCTACCACTCTGGATCATATCCCTAGAACGGTCTCCTGCTGGCTAGCCTGCACGTCTAGCGGCTTGGCCTCCACCTTTAATGGGCTGACCTCCATATCTAGCGAGCTGGCCTTTACCTCTAGATCCCTGACCCCTACCTCTAGTTGGCTGAGCGGGCGATGCCAAGATCATGGCACAAAAACCCTACTGCTGTGACTTGACACCCACTAATCTCCGATAGGTCCTCCGAATATTCCCACATTCACCAGACTCGAAACATCCATCCTAATACTGCGTCTGAGGAAACTGAAACTAATCCTGACGGGCCAATTGGCCGTGATAATAACTGTGAAGAGGAGGTGTTCTAATAGGATCTGGAAGTGCACTATAAGTTGGCTGCCCTGAAGGAGGTACATAAGGACCACGACACCCTAAAGCTCCATGGGATATCTAAAGTGTTGAATGAAATGGCCTAGGAGGATGGCCCCAACCAAATGTACCCTGGCTTCCAAATAAGGTCCCACTAAATCCACCGGAGAGACGAGGCCTATTGTCAGACCCTTGACAACTACCCTGAGCTTGAACCATCTCAACTCGTTAGCCACGTTGGCTGCATAATGGAAAGAAATCTCACTCCCTATATCCTTATCCATATACAATCTGATAGGCTAAGCAAGTCCCTCAGTAAACCTGCTCTCTCTGTCTCTCTCTCTCTCTCTCTCTCGGTAGGAAGTATAAGAATAATATGACGGGCCAAATCAACAAATCTAGTCTCATATTGAGCAACAGTCCTCTCTATGAGTGATAGGAAGATACTTCTCCAAAAATCGCTGAGAGAACTGGTCCCAAGTTAGAGCTGGCGACCCAGTTGGATTGGCCAAACAAAAATCTCTCCACCATTTCTTGGAGCAACCTGACAGACGAAAGGTAGCAAAGTCGACTCCATTCGTCTCCACTATCCCCATGTTTCGTAATACCTCGTAACAAATATCCAGATAGTCGTGGGGATCTTCTGAAGACTTACTGACATAGTTAGTGGTGAAAATCTTGGTAAACCTATCCAATCTCCACAAAGCCTCAGAAAACGTAGCTAATCCATCACCGATCTGTGCTGCAATACCCGACGGAACTACCCTGATGGGCTGAGCTGCTGGAGTTTGAAAATGGGGAGCCATCTACTTCAGAGTGCGAGTAGCGGGAGTATGGGCTCCTCCCCTAGCCCGAGAGATGAATGGTGCTACAAGAAAAGTGTCGGCCTGAGCAACACTCTCCATAAGGCCTACTAGACAGACCAAAGCATCCTGAAGTACTAGGGTAGCGATGAACCCCTTTAGAACCCGAGATGGCCCTACTGAAACGGTATGGGCTGGATCCTTCTCATCAAACACTTCCCGAGGCTCCGATGCTGATGATGCTACTCAAGCTCTAGTTTGAGCCCTGCCTCTACCTCGACCTTTAGCACGGCCTCGGCCTCATCCTTTGTCCCTCGTAGGATCTCCCACTGGGAAAGGTGCGTGTTCTCGCCCTTGCCGTAGGAACAAGACTAGAGAGTTTAGTTAGCATCGAGAGATCAAATCGTACGATACAAAAGAATAAAAGTGAAATTTTTCCTAAACTCTATCGCCTTTAGGGAATAACAAAAGATGTCTCCGTATCGGTTCCTCCGACTCTACTTAGCTTGCTCGTGAATTGTGAAACCTAGTCAACCTAGTGGTGTCGCCTAACATCACACTCCCTAGGAAAGCAAATGTTTGAGTTTTATTCACCATTTTCCTTTACATTTCATAGATTGAAATTAACAAAGCTAAATACAGTTGAAATAAATGCGGAAGTACGTAATTAACATGTTATCTATATATTATTAACAATTCCATAACTGTTACCATCCAAAAACTTGTGTCACAATCCACAAACATACTGTGAATTTCTACAAATATTGGTCTGAAAGTAATTACATATGTTTCGAAAGAAAATAAAACATGAACATAGAAACATATGAGGGGACACTAGGGCCAACGAACGCTAGTAAGACTACCTTGGATCTCCTAGATGAAATGTCTGCAACCGGCCTCTCGATCAGCCACTACCAGCACCAAAATCTTCACAGAAAGTGCAGAGTGCAGTATTAGTACAACCAACCCCATGCACTGGTAGGTGCTGAGCCTAACCTCGACAAGGTAGTGATGAGACTACGGCATGGCAGTTAAAATAATACCTGTATACAATGTTTAATAAAGCATAAAGAAATACGAAACAAAATGAAACACTAACTTGCAAGGAAAGAATACACAACTCCGGTATCTCATCAGTAACTAGCTATAACCAATTCTTGAATGTAAAGCCTAATTATAGAATAACTTGCACAGTAGAAGAAAGTAACATAAACACATAAATTGATGCGGTGTGCATCCCGATCCCACCATATAATCAATAATAATATGAATATTCACTCTTGTTACTACATTTAAATCCACCCTTATTCCTCCTGTTGCGGCGTGCAACCTGATGCCGCCGTACATTAGTAGTCCACCCCTATTTCTCCTTAACATACCACCTTTATTACTCATGTTACAGCATGCAACCCGATCCCACAAGACAAAAGCATTTCACACTATTCCTCCTTAATATATCACCCTTATTCTTCATGTTGTTGCGCGTAACCCAATCCCACCATATCAGTACCAATCACAATAAGAATAGGAATTTCACAATTTAGCTCAAAAACCGTCACAGTATTTTTAAGCCTCAAACCAAAGCAAACAGAAGGCTATACAATTATGAAACTTCACTCAATTAATACTACATATTGAGAACAACCAACAACCAAAATATCCCATGAAACACTGATTAACCAACTTAAACCAATAATGAAATATGATGAATCTACAGAATTGTTAATACCTTCAATAAAAAAAATAACATCTCACATGAAGAAATTAAACATGAAAACACCAATAAACATGTAAAAGTTAAGAGGGGAAGACAATATATTAAGAACGGGGAAAAGAAACATGCTAAATCGATAATTTGGACACGCATAATATACCTCACCTATACGCCACACGCATGGATTTTCACATGGCAATTAAGTTGGGGATTCTTAATCCCTCGAGTCAAAGTTAGATACAACACTTACCTCGATCCGTAGGCTACTCACTACTCAATTATCGATTTTCCTCTATTTTCGGCCTATGAACCACTCGTATCTATCCATAATTAACTTAACAACATCAAATATCGCGAAAGAAATCAATTCTAATACGTAATTATAAGTTTCACAACACTTCTCCCAAAAGGTCAAAAACTAACCTTGGGCCCGCTTGGTTAAAACTCGAAGTTCGGACCAAAACCCATTCACTCATTCACCCACGAGCCCAAATATCTAATTAGTTCCAGAATCCTACCCGAAATCGATGTCAAAATTTCAAATTTATAAGAAACCCCAATTCTTCCAATAATCCCTAATTCTACCATGAAAGAACAAGATTCAGGGTTAGAAATCTAATGGACGTTGATGAAAATTGAAGAAAAAGAGTTAAGGAACACAAACCTATGATTTGGTGTTGAGTTCCCTCTTCAAAATTTCTCCTAGGTCGAGTTCTAATGAAAGAGTTGCGAAATTTTTGAATAAATCTCGTGCTTGTTTAGTTTAAAAATCATTGGACAAGCCTTATTCGCGTTCGTGAGAAAACCTTCGCGTTCACGAAGGCATACTCCCCCAGCCTCCGCGTTCGCTATTCAAGTGACGTGTTCGCGATGAGGTATTTTCCCCTCCCCCAAGTCCCATGCTTTGCGTTTGTGATAGCCTGGTCGCGTTCGCAAAGGGTAATATCCCCTACGCTCCACGTTCGCGACCAGCATTTTGCGTTCGCGTAGAAAGAATTCTCCTGCATACCAACATACTCTTCGCGTTCGCGAGAATCCCTTCGTAAACGCGGCGAAGATACCAGATGACAGCTGAAGCAAAAATACCAAATTTTCAAGTCTAAAACATTCTGTAGCCTATTCGAACTCACCCGAGCTCTCGAGGCTCCAAATCAAACATGCACATAAATATAAAAAAATCATACGAATTTGCTCACGCGATCAAATCTCCAAAATAACACCTAGAACTACGAATTTAGCACCAAATTGCATGAGATTTTCAAGAAGGTTTCAAAACTTCTATTTTCTCAACCAAAGGTCCAAATCACGTCAAATTAGATCCGTTTATCACCAAATTTCACAAATAAGGTATAAATATCATGACGGTCTTGTACCTGGATCCGAGACCAAAATAAGGACCCAGTACCAACAAGATCAAATATTAACCAAATTCTTAAAATCTTTATAAATTCAGTCTTACAATTTTCATTAAAAATTCATTACTCGTGCTAGGGACCTCGGAATTTGATTCTGGGCATACTCCTAGGTCCTATATTTTACTACAGACCCATTGAGACCGTCAAAGCACGGGTCCAGGACAGTTTACTCAAAACGTTGACCGAAATCAACAAAAATCAACTTTTTAAGCCAAAAATTATTATTTCATCAATTTTCGACATAAAAGTTTTCCGTAAACACGTTCGATCTCTACACGTAAATTGAAAAGAAATAAAATAAAATTTTCAAGACCTTAAAATATAAAATCGAATTCTAAGATAAAGGATGACCTTTTAAATCTTCACGTACGGGTGGGCATCGGTCGGTTCGGTTCGGTTTAGAAATCATCGGTTTTGCCTATCGATTATCGGTTTACAAATATCATAACCCGATAACCAAACCGATAGCATATTAGTTATCGGTTATCGGCTTATCGTTTATTGATCATTATCGGTTCGGTTATCGGTTTACCCTATAAGATAAAACTAAAATTAAAAGTGATGAACGCTAAATATTAAAAGTGTTGAATGTTGAAAATTAAAAGTGCTTTGAAAATTAAAATTAATTTAGAGACAGAACTGTGATGCTAATGTGTTTCTTACTGTCATTATAAAATCAATTTACATAACTTTTCTATATCATGCTGATGAACTTAATTCGCTAAACAACAGAGTTAAATACTGAGTTTCAGCCATGTTTTTGTGTCACTGTGAGTTTGATTTAAAATAAAACAGAGGCAAAAATCAGAAGCAAACAGAAGCAAAAATCAGAAGCAAACAGAAAAATTAACAAGGCGCAAATAGAAAAATCTTAAGACAAAACTTACACGAAGCGATTGACGAGTGAGGGAGTGAGTCGTCGTGACTGGCGAAGAACTGGTGAGGCTCAGGCACTGGCGTGGCGTCTGGCGGAGAAGTGATGGTGAGCTTGAGAGTTGAGGCTCAGGCACTGGCGTTACACAGTGCGATTAACTGTTGGGAGTTGGCGGCTGCGGCGGAAACATAATGAGAGAGACATACAAGAGACGACTAATGACTGAAGACTGAGTGAAGTGAAGAGGGAAGGGAATTAGTAAAACAAACCCCTAGTATATACTTAAGGGTAGATTAGTAAATTACTTCATTCTTATTGGGTTATCGGTTTTTACCCAATAACGAAAATGCAAACCGAGACCGAACCTATAGCTCAATAAAATTATTTTTTACCCCGTTACCGAACTGTTAACCCAATATCAATTACCCAATAAAAACTTAATGGTCCGAATTATCAATTTTACCCGATATATGCCCACCCTTATCTTCACGGCTACAAATATATAAATCAGGACTGAATATCCACCCGAGTCCTAGGTCAATACTAACGTCTGTCGCTCTCTCTTTCTTTGTCTTTTTCCTTTAATATCTCATTACAAGTGGCTACTCCTTAATAGAATCTGAAGCTGTCAAATATCATTACAAAGGAATACAACAATAACAATAATAATTCAGTATAATTTCATTTTGTGGGATTTGGGAAGGGTAGTATGTACGCAGACCTTACCCCTATTCTTGGGTAAAAAGGCTGTTTCCAAATAGATCCCCGACATTCTTCCCTCCAAGAACTTCCCACCTTGCTCTTGGGAATACTCGAATTCACAACCTCTCGATTGGAAGTAGGAATTGCTTACCATCAAAGCAACCCCTCTTCTCTATAAAGGAATGAAAAAAAAAATTAAATGAAAGGAATTAAAAAGCTCATTGCTACAAGTTAATAAAACCAAAAAAGCACGTTAGAGAAGTAGTCATTTGTGCAATGTAAAAAGTAGTGATCAGATATTCAATTACTGTTTAATATTTACAATTTCAAATAGTAAATCAATTAGTACAGGACTCAAACCTGTCACTACTCCTATTCTTAGTTCTCTTTACTTTTTTCACGGTTCAGATCTTCAAAAGCCAAAAAAGAATAAAAGTCCCGATTTAATAAGTGTAGAAGCGTTGGATGAGCAAATTAAAGAGCTGGAAGCTGCAGTTGTTGCGTAAGAGATGATGCGAGTATGATGTCATATGAAAAGGTAAATAACTAACGACCTCGGAATTGCCACGTATCATTTTGGACAAAAACTGTATGAAGTACAGCCTGCCAACTGTAACTTCCCCGAAACGTGTAACCAACAGGCTAACACGGCGACACGCTGCATAAACTATAATATTGTCGTATCATATGTGAGTTTTTCCACGCGGCAAGGTATAAGATCAGTTTTCTTGATTCTTTTTTCTTTTTCCTTCTGAGAAAGAAAAATAAATTAACAAACAGCTATATGTCTCTCCTCATCCCCCTCTCCCTCCTCTCTCGTGATTCAAAGAGTCAGAATTAATTTTTTCAGTTTTTTCATCGATTATTCGATCCTCGGTATTTACATTAAAAATTCAATTATTATTTAAATTTGTATCGAGTAAAACCTCATTCAAAATTAATATTTTCTATCAAGAATTTTTTATGTATTCAGAACTGGAACTTAAGAAATCTGATTAAAAAAGAAACAATTATATTCACTACACCAAATCTTTTCGCTATCAAAAATTGGATCACATACCCCTTCCTCCTAAATTATGTGGCAATACTTAATTGGGACTCAGAGCTTTGAAAGAGAAAAAAGGACACGTAAAATTTAGTGTAAAATAAGTTATAGATATTTAGATGATAATAATTATTTCGTTAAGAAAAAATAAAAAAATTGAATGTAAATTATTTTTAAACAATAAATATGATATTATTTTTTGAAACAAACTAAAAAAATTATAAACACAGATTCAGATGGAAAAAGTACTTCTCTACACCAATAGTACATACATGTTTTCTTTCGACATGTGTATATCCTTCATCTTTTTCGCCGGTAGAGATTTCATATTTATTCGTACTCAGGATGTATTATTATACTTATGATATACTACTATTTAACTTTAAACACTTATTTCATATCGTGCACAAACTTATATAGAAATTATAGTACAAAGGTTAATAATCAGTGAGTTATCTAATTGTTATAAACTTTTTATTGTATTAAAAATAAGATATATATACGATAATGTTAAGAATAGAATTCTAATTAGAGTGAATGTCTATCTTATAGAAGAGTTTTACTTTGAGGCTAAGTCATTTCTCTTCCTATAAATAGAGGGGTCTTACCCCATTGTAAATCCATCCCAAAAATATCAATAAGAATTCTCCTCTCCCTACTTTCTCTGCAATATTGTTCGTGTTCTTGTATTATTTTATAACACGTTGTCAGCACGAAGCTCTACTATCTCAAGAATCTCTTTGAGAAAATTAAGGTATTTTTTTTTCTTTTCTCCTCCTAATTTCGTTTTAATTATGTCTGACATTATGAAAAGAAAGTTCGTTGCCCTTGAAATTTCGGGCAAGAACTACATGACATGGGTGTTGGATGCTGAAATCCATTTGGATGCAATGGGTCTTGGAGACGCCATTAAAGACTGTGCTAAGGCCTTGATTTTCTTGCGCCATCACCTTGATGAAGGTTTGAAAATTGAATATCTGACAGTCAAAGATCCACTTATCTTGTGGAATGGCTTAAAGGAGAGATATGACAACTTAAAGTTGGTCACTCTGCCACAAGCACGATATGATTGGGCTCATCTGAGGCTCCAAGACTTTAAGTCTGTTTCTGAATATAATTCTGCAATGTTCAGAATTACTTCTAAATTGAAACTTTGTGGAGATAATATCACTGATTATGATATGCTTGAAAAAACGTTTACAACGTTTCACGCCTCCAATATGGTTCTGCAACAACAGTACAGAGAGAAAGGTTTCAAAAAGTACTCTGAGCTGATTTCTCTTCTCCTTGTGGCTGAGCGAAACAATGACCTACTCATGAGAAATCACGAAAATCGACCCACTGGGTCTACACCATTGCCTGAAGCAGATAAGGTGTATTCCCATTATGCTAAGCATGGAAAAGGCTATGGCTTTAATCATGGTCGTGGTCGTAATCGGGGTCATGGCCGTGGACGTGGACAAGGAAGAAATTTTCCTGATGTCAGTCACCCCCCAAAGAGATATAACCACCAAAAGCGGAAACGGAATTATGAGTATCCAAAAGCAAATAGTTCAGAAACTATATGTTATCGTTGCGGTGAAAAAGGGCACTGGTCAAGAATTTGCCGTGTACCAAGACATTTGGTTGAGCTTTATCAAGCATCTCTAGAGAGTAAAGGCCCTGAAACCAATTTTGTCTCTAGCAATAATTTTGACATCACCCACTTGGATGTGGTAGACTTCTTTGAGCACCCTGAGGGGAAAATAGACCACCTAATCGGTGATGGATCTGTGATTAAGGAAGATTGAGTTGTTTGATTTTATTTTACTTATTTGTATTAGTTAGTGAATAAACTAATAGTCATTAGTATCAACTCGTATTATTTAATTTATGGAATAGTGTTAGTATTCGTTCTTTAGAATGCTTCAGTATGCTTAATTTTCAAAGATATTTTTTTCAGTAAAGTTAATTGACTAACATGTCAGATAGTCGACTATTTAATATTTCGTATTAAACTGGACTTTTTCTGCAAGGCATGTTAGTCGACTATCAGATTTAGTTAATCGACTAACCTAATGACTGTTGCCTAAGTTAATCGTTAACATATCAGATAATCGATTATCTTATATTTCTTATTAAACTGGACTTTTTCCGCAAGGCATGTTAGTCGACTATCAGATTTAGTTAATCGACTAACCTAATGACCGTTTCCTAAGTTAATCGATAATCAACTTAGTTAATCGATTAACCTCAGCAGATTTTGAAAATATTGTTTAATTATGAAGCAACGGATTAAATTTGTTCATTCTCATTTTTGTATATTTCTTTTGTATGTCAAACCATGGGAAGCAAATATGGATATCTCACAAAGCAAACTTGGATCAACGTCCAACTGTAAAAATATTTGTTTAATTGATTCATGTACCACACATACGATATTCAAAGAGAAGAAATATTTCTCTCATTTAAGTATGTGTAAGGCAGATGTTACTACAATTTCTGGTAGTAGTAAATTGATTGAAGGCTCCGGAAGAGCAACTATAACTCTGCCTAAAGGAACAATATTTATCATAAAGAATGCAATGTTCTCCTCCAAGTCCAAGAGAAACTTGTTGAGTTTTAAAGATATCCATCAAAATGGATATCATATTGAGACAATAGATGAGAATAATCTTGAATACCTCATCATTACAAAAAATGTCTCTGGCCAAAAGAGGGTGATTGAAAAGTTCCCATCTTTATCTTGTGGCCTGTATTGGACAAAAATTAGTGCCATTGAGGCACATTCCACAGTAAACCAAAAGGTTACTGATTCCAATACTTTTGTACTTTGGCATGATCGATTGGGACATCCTGGATCAATTATGATGAGACGGATTATAGAAAACTCATATGGGCATCCATTAAAGAATTTAAAGATTCTTTTAAATAATGAATTTTCTTGCACTTCTTGTTATCAAGGCAAGTTAATTATTAGACCATCACCAACAAAGGTTGGAACTGAGTCACCTACGTTTTTGGAACGTATACAAGGGGATATTTGTGGACCTATTCATCCACCTAGTGGGTTCTTTAGATATTTTATGGTCTTAATAGACGCATCCTCTAGATGGTCTCATGTGTGCCTATTGTCATCACGCAACCTTGCGTTTGCAAAATTAATGGCACAAATAATTCGATTACGAGCACAATTTACTGATAATCCAATCAAGTCTATTAGACTAGATAATGCTGCTGAGTTTTCATCCCAAGCATTTAATGATTATTGCTTATCAATTGGGATAAAGTGGAACATCCTGTAGCTCATGTTCACACTCAAAATGGTCTTGCAGAATCTTTAATTAAACGTCTGCAGTTGATTGCAAGACCATTACTCATGAAAACGAGGCTGCCCACTTCGGTTTGGGGTCACGCCATTTTGCATGCAGCAATGCTAGTTCGTCTCAGACCGACGAATTATCACAAATATTCCCCATTGCAATTAGTTTTGGGTCATGAACTTAATATATCCCATTTAAGAATTTTTGGATGTGCAGTATATGTGCCTGTAGCACCGACATACCGCACCAAAATGGGTCCGCAAAGAAGGTTAGGAATATATGTTGGGTTTGAATCGCCCTCCATTATTCACTACCTCGAAACATTGACAGGGATTTGTTCACTGCACGATTTGCAGACTGTCGATTCGATGAGACACTTTTCCCAAAATTAGGGGGAGAAGTTGATGAAACCAAACGGGAAATTTTGTGGAAAAATCCATCATTATCTCGTCTTGATCCACATACCTCTATTTGTGAAAAAGAGGTGCAAAATATTATCCATTTGCAAAGAATAGCAAATCAAATGCCTGACGCATTCATGGACTTGAAAAGGATAACAAAATCTCACATCCCCGCAGAGAATGTTCCAATCCGTATTGATGTCCCTATTGGACAATCTTCTAGTGTCATATCTAATGAGTCAAAAGCACGCCTAAAACGTGGCAGGCCATTAGGTTTCAAAGATCGAAATCCTAGAAAAAGGAAAGCAAATGATCAAAATGACACTACGAAAGAATCTCATGAGGAAATTCACGACTTAATAAATTCTGAGATTCATGAAGAATCCATTGAGCCCGAGACTCAAGAAAATAAGGAACTATCAATAAATCCAATCGATATTGAGGCAAATTTTAATCAAGTGGATATAGTGGTGGATTATGTCTTTGCATATAATGTTGCATCTAGCATTATGCAAGAAAGTGAGGATCTTGAACCTCAATCTGTTGGAGAATGTCGACAAAGACTTGATTGGCCAAAATGGCAAGAAGCAATCCAATCAGAATTGAGTTCACTTACAAAACGTGAAGTTTTTGGGCCTATAGTTAAAACACCTAATGGTGTTAAGCCTGTTGGCTATAGATGGGTCTTTGTACGCAAGAGAAATGAGAAAAACAAGTTACAAAGATATAAGGCACGCCTTGTTGCACAAGGATTTTCTCAAAGGCCTGGTGTCGATTATGAAGAGACATATTCACCCGTAATGGATGCTATAACTTTCCGTTATCTCATTAGTTTTGCTGTCCTTGAAAAGCTTGACATGCATTTAATGGATGTGGTTACTGCCTATCTTTATGACTCACTTGATAATGAGATATACATGAAAATTCCCGATGGATTCAAAATGCCAAACACTCATAATTCAAAGTCCCGGGAAATGTTTTCAATCAAATTGCAAAGATCTTTGTATGGTCTAAAGAAATCAGGACGAATGTGGTATAATCGTCTTAGTGAGTATTTATTAAAGGAAGGTTATATAAATGATGCCATTTGCCCATGTGTTTTTATAAAGAAAACAACATCGGAATTTGTTGTACTTGCCGTATATGTCGATGACATAAACCTTATTGGAACTCCCATAGAACTCCAAAAGGCAATTGATTATTTAAATAAGGAATTCGAGATGAAAGATCTCAGAAAGACAAAATTATGTCTTGGTTTGCAAATTGAATATTTAGCAAACGGAATTTTTGTTCATCAATCTGCCTATGTAGAAAAGGTATTGAAACGGTTTTACATGGATGGAGCATATCCTTTAAGTACTCCGATGGTTGTTCGATCACTTGATGTGAATAAGGATCCATTCCGACCGCAAGAAAAGAATGAAGAGCTACTTGGTCCTGAAGTACCATATCTTAGTGCAATTGGCGCACTAATGTATCTTGCAAATACTACAAGGCCTGACATAACTTTTCCAGTTAATGTCTTAGCAAGATATAGCTCTGCTCCCACAAGGAGACATTGGAATGGAATCAAACATATATTGCGGTATCAAAAAGGGACTACCGATATGGGCTTATTTTATAGCAATAATTGCAGTCCTGATCTTGTTGGTTATGCTGATGCTGGCTATTTATCTGACCCACACAAGGCTCGATCTCAAACGGGTTATGTGTTTATCTGTGGAGGCACTGCCATATCTTGGCGATCGACTAAGCAATCAATTGTGGCTACTTCATCTAATCATGCTGAGATAATCGCTATTCATGAAGCAAGTCGAGAGTGTGTGTGGTTGAGGTCTATAATACATCGTATTCAAGACAAATGTGGTTTGAAATGAGACAAACTACCCACGATTTTGTATGAAGACAATGCAGCATGCATAGCTCAATTGAAGGGAGGATTCATAAAAGGAGACAGAACAAAGCATATTTCACCAAAGTTATTTTTCACACATGATCTTCAAAAGAATGGTGATATCAATGTGCAACAGATTCGTTCAAGTGATAATATGGTTGATTTGTTCACAAAATCTCTACCAACGTCAACCTTCAAGAAGCTGGTACACAAGATTGGAATGCGAAGGCTCAAGGATGTGAGTTGATGCTCTTTTCAGGGGGAGTTAATGCGCGTTGCACTCTTTTTCCCTTACAAGGTTTTGTCCCACTGGGTTTTCCTTGCAAGGTTTTTAACGAGGCAACCAATAGGCACATTTCTAAACATGTGTACTCTTTTTCCTCTTCTATAATTTATTTCCCATTGGGTTTTATTTTAGTTAAGGTTTTAACGAGGCACATTATCTATTGAGTAGACATTCAAGGGGGAGTGTTAAGAATAGAATTCTAATTAGAGTGAATGTCTATCTTATAGCAGAGTTTTGTTAGAATATACGCTTAACGCTAGAGGGGGGGTGAATAGCGTTATAATAAAAAACAGCGTAAACTTGCGGAATTTAAAAATTGCAGGAATGAAATAAGTGCGATAAGTAAATAATAAGGAACGAACGCACCGATGTTATCCTGGTTCACCACAACCCGTGGCTAGTCCATTCCCCGAGAGACTCTCTCGAGATTTCCACTAACTTCGTTAAGCTTATGGGTGCTTAACAAACCGTTACAAACTGAGAACTTGAGTCACACAAGCCTCAACAACCTTTGCTCGAAGATACAACACTTCAAGACTTCAACCATAGGAATCACAACGTTCCTTCTTACAATACAAGGGATTAACACTTCCCTTCAAGTGTATAAAAACACTTTGCACTCAAAACAAGACTCTCCTTAAGAGTAGATATGAGTAAAATAAATACGCTCAAGAATGCAACAACTTTCGTCAAGAATTTGGCTCTCAAAAACTTATGTAATGAATAGAAAATGATGAATAAGAGAGTATGCAAGCTTTAGCAATAATATGATCAGTTGTTATGTTTAGAAGACTGATTTGAAGATGTATTTATAGTGTCAAAAACATGCATAACCGTTGCCTAATTGCCAATTAAGAATTGCTGATTTAGTGCTACGACAATCGATTGTCTAATTGGCACAATCGATTGTTTTCCAATCGTTCCAAAATCATTCCCAGATTTTACGCAGCATAATCGATTATCTAAGACGTATAATCGATTACTGGCAACGTTCAAAAAATCATTTCCAGATTTTACTTAAAACAATCGATTATCAGAAATATACAATCGATTACTTGGCAACGTTCAAAAAATCTTTTCCAGATTTTGCTTAAAACAATCGATTATCAGAAATATACAATCGATCACTTGGAAACGTTCAAAAAATCTTTTTCGGATTTTACTTCAAACAATCGATTATTAAAATCCTATAATCGATTATCTGACGGAGTTTGAAAATATTTTGGCAACAGTCATTTACATAATCGATTATGCTATATGGACAATCGATTATTTTTCAGTCTTGAAAAATCTAATAGACACTGCCTCAACACAATCGATTGTCATAAGGTTCACAATCGATTAATTTGTATCTTTGAAAAATCTGATAGACACTGCCTCAACACAATCGATTGTCATAAGGTACACAATCGATTGTCATGCAGATTTCAAGAAATCTGATGGACACTGCCTCAACACAATCGGTTGTCATAAGGTACACAATCGATTGTCTTGCAGCTGCCTTAACATAATCGATTATCATAAGTACATAATCAATTATCTTTGTCCAGATTTTAGAGGCATGTTTAAAAATCATTTTGCTAAAATAAATATGCATGATTTAAAATCATTTTGCTCTAAATTAAATATGCATGATTTGATAAAAATGTTTTTACGAGAGAAGCCAAGTCTTGAGTTAAATTGTCGGATCAAGATCACAATTAAAGAGCGACTCATGTATAACTTTGTTTAATCTTGATCTTTGTTTGTCTTGTGCTTGAACTTCGTTACGTGACATTTGCGCGCTTGTCCTTGGACCTCGTCATATGTCAATTGCGCATCGTTTGTCATTTATCAAAACCTACAAATATGAACACACGTTTAGTTTAGTGCCTTGAGAACGTGTATCAACAATTTCCCCCTTTTTGATAATGGCAAACCTTAATCGGGATATGCATATTAGGTAATTCATAAGACGATCCGAGACAAGTATATATATATATATATATGCAATTAGTTCCCCCTCAACATATGAATTCCCCCTCAATTTGTGCCAATAAGTATTAAGTGTATAGCCCTTATTCTTCCCCCTTTTGACATTAGCAAAAAAAACAAAATAAGTAATAACATGTTTATTGATTAACAAAAAGGCGATTACATAAAAGAGATAATAGAAGATAGAATAATAAGCAAATAAAGACATTATTCATTATCAATTCCTGCCTCGTCATCCGGTATTGCTTCATAAGGGACAAGTCCAGCATATGGATAGTGAATATGATCAAAATATCCATGGATCTCATATGCCAATCGATTGACAGAGGTGGACAAAGAAGCAAGTTGGTCGAAAATAGTTTGAAGTGTAGGAGCTTGAGCTGACGCGTTTGAGGAGTTGGAGGAGGAGCAGGAGCCGCGTGTTCACCGTCATGGGGAAAGGAGGATTCGGAAATTTCCCATTTCTTGGTGCCCTTTTTGAGCGGACCGATAGAGGTGTTGAACCCGGAGGCTTCAAGAAAATTCATTATAAGAAGGGCATAGGGAAGTGGTCTATCGTCCCCGATGGCATCAAGCATGTGAATTTTGATGAACTTACACCAATTGATGTGAGCCCCGGTTATAATGGCATGCATGAGTTTTGCGTCCTCTTGGGAGAGAGTGGTATGATTATGTTTGCGTGGTTTGAGGACTCGGGTTATGAAGTAGAAAATTAAACGATATTCGGGGAGCATGCCCGTAATGGTAGGACGACGATTGGACAGATTAGGATCATAAGCTCCAAGTCCTATTTGGTTTAGGAGAATTCGTTCATCAAATAAGGCGCCGACTTCTCTAATTTAGAGAGAAATGTTTTCCCCACTTCGAGGAAGGTGAGCAATAGAATGTAAGTTTTCGTTGGTTAAAAGGATTTCAAGTCCATTAATGTTTGACACAAGATCACCATCGTCGTCCTCATGAAGATTGGAATAGAAGGCTTGAATCAAGAGAGGATTAATGTGAGGATAGGTTAGATATAGGAAATCAAGGAGTTGGCATTCTCTAAGCATGTTTGCAGCTGCAGCGGGGGCGCTGGATTCAAGATATTTGCTGGTGGAAAAGCGAGGAGGAAAAATTTCACGCTTTTCGAATTTTGTCATGAATCGAGTTAACTCGGGTTCAGTGTTGAACCGTAAAAGAGAGCCATCTTGGTATGGAAAACTGGGAGGAGGAGGAGCAGCTGAAGAAGATGCACCATGTCTGCCGGAACGAGGGCGTTTGGTGTGTCTGCTCGTCATTTTAAATAAGTAGTAATAGCTTTTGTAAGAAATTTGAGAGATTTTTTAAAGTTTGAGAAATAAGATTGATGCATGAGTGAAGAAATTGAAGACATATGGTACCTATTTATATTGAGAAGGATGACATTGCATTTAAGGTAACAATCTGCAGAAATTTAAGAGGCAAAAATGGTCAGAAACGGTAAAAAAATTTGCACTGTCCGTTACACAATCGATTATGGAATAGAAACAACCGATTGTTATGGAGTTTTTGAATTGTACTCGGAAATGACACAAAATCGATTGTAGGAATCTTGCAGGACCCAAACGGTAACAAAGATTTTGAATTATTGACTGAAGATAATCGATTGTTGAATTATGGTAATCGATTGTTCTGTCACAGTGTGCACAGTGATTTTCTAACTTCGGAAAATAATCGATTTTACTTATGAGACAATCGATTGTTTTAGAAAGGCAGTAATGAATATCTGAGACGGTAATCGATTATACAAAAAAAATCGATTATTTAATTAACATCAAAAACCTGCAAGGCACAAAAAAAGTTTAAACAATATGTTGATTTTCCGTCATAATAAGCATAAGATGTAAATAATCGATTAGTGATACTTGCTAATCGATTTTCCGGCACAGTAAGCATGAGACATAAAGGAATGATAATCGATTATTGACTGTAACTATCGATTGTTCTACACCATTGCCTTATAATTCCCCCTGCCTTTAGGGCGATACCTGCAAAAGAGAATTAGACGTCTCCGACGCTCAAGTTAGTAATTTGTAAACAAATAATGACTTAGATCAATGTGAAGTCAAGAGTTCCGAGTTTACTATAGATTCGGAAAAGAACTTTTTCGCTAAAAGGCCTTGTGAAGATGTTGGCCAATTGAGAACGTGATCTCTTAAGAAGTGTGCCCTAAGGTGTTCTTAAGAGTGTTTCGAGTACTTACCTGTTGTTCAATGTCGCCAATTACCTGTTCGAGAGGATGGTCTTTGATTGTCCTCCACGCGTTAGGCAGTTTCGTTTCTTTTTCCAGTTGTGGCGCTTCCTCCGATAATTGTTCCAAGATTTCATCTTGAATTTTCTTTGGAGTTTCCTCTTGTACTTTGTCTTGAGGACTCATTGAGTTTAAACTACCTGCAAGTTCAAAACCAGAATCCTTTCTCGCCAAGCGAGCATTATTTTCGGAAAACACAATATGAGGGGATTCCTCCACAGTTTCGGTTCTATTATTGAATACTCTATATGCTTTGCTACGTGAAGAATAACCAATAAAAAATCCTTCATCGGATTTGGCATCAAACTTTCCCAAATTATCTTTACCATTGTTATGAATAAAACATTTACAACCGAATACTCTAAGATGGGAGATATTTGGTTTCCTTCCCTTGTAGAGTTCATAGGGAGTTTTCATGAGTATTGGCCTTATGACTACTCTGTATAAAACATAGCATGCGGTACTCACGGCATCCGCCCAAAAATGTTTGGGAATCTTAGCCTCATCGAGCATGGTTCTAGCCATCTCTTCGAGAAACCTATTTTTCCTTTCCACCACTCCATTTTGTTGTGGTGTGCGTGGAGCAGAGAAGGTGTGCTCGATACCGAGTTCGTCACAAAAATCCGCGAAGAGATTGTGATCGAACTCTCCCCCATGATCACTCCTTATTGAAGTGACGGTTGTGTCCTTTTCATTTTGAACACGTTTAACAAAACATTTAAAATTATGAAAAGCTTCAATTTTATGGGCAAGAAATAGTGTCCATGTAAATCTAGAATAATCATCAACAATAACAAAAGCATAACGATTTCTACCAAGACTTTCAATGCGAGATGGTCCAAAAAGGTCCATGTGAAGAAGTTGCAATGGTCTAGTAGTTGAAACAATATTTTTCGATTTAAGAGATGCTTTTGTTTGCTTCCCTTTGACAAGAATCGCAAATGGAGTCTTTTTCAAATTTCAAATTTGGAATACCAATAACTAAATATTGTGAAACTAATTTGTTTAAAAGATGCATGTTGATGTGAGCTACTCTACGATGCCATAACCACATATCATCTTCTTTGCTCATAAGACAATTTACATACTCAGATGAAGAATTTTCGGGATCAACCATATAGATGTTATCCATTCTAAAACCACGAAGGATAATTTTAAAATCGCTACGGCGAAAAACTAAGCATTCATCCGAATCAAATAAAACAAGATTTCCCTTGTCACATAATTGACTTATGCTCAAGAGATTATGTTTTAGACCTTTAACTAGCAATATATGCTTAATGGAAGAAGGTTCATCCTTACCGACCGATCCAATGCCGATAATTTTTTCCTTGTTGTTATCTCCAAAAATAACGCTTCCTCCTTCCTTGTGTTCTAGTTGAAGGAACTTGGATTCGTCTCCGGTCATGTGTTTGGAGCATCCACTATCAAGGTACCGAAGTACACTTGATCCCTTCAAACATACCTACAAGACAAATTAATGATTCTTTGGTACCCAAGCTGTTTTGGGTCCTTGAGAGTTAGGTGTTACATGCTGTTGTGCTTGACATGCAGTTAAGTGTCTATGTCTAGTGAAGCAAGAAGGAGCAATATGTCCAATTCGATTGCAATAATGACAAATGACATTAGGATTATGCATTCGTCTAAGTTGATAGTAGTTGGACGGACGAAATTTGTTTACTCTATTTTCGACAATATGACTATTGCGCATTTCATGAAAATCATTTCTCCTACTATTTGTTCTAGGATATGCAGCATTTCTAGAATAGTTATTTCTAGGTTGAAAGCCATTTCTTGGTGTCCTAAAATGTTCAACGTTTCTTCTAGTGTTTGGTCTAGGATATGCATCATTTCTAGAATAGTTATTTCTAGGTTGAAGGCCATTTCTAGGTGTCCTAAAATGTTCAAAGTTTCTTCTAGTGTTTGGTCTAGCATGCATGTTGATTCTAGGATTGTTATCTCTAGGATGAACATTTGTTTTATTTGTCCTAGGTTGAGCCTTAGGTGGTTGGGGTTTGGCTTCAACTTTTTCTTTAGGCTCGTTTTTAAAACCTATCCCATGTTTGGTCGATTTCAAATTAACAAGAACTTCATTCAAATTTTTATGAGAAGAATTGAACTTATCTAAGGTGCCCTTAAGTCTTTCTACCTCATCTTTTAGATGCATGCAAGAAGTACAATTTTTACTAGAACTCTCGGGTTTGTCGGCGCTTCTTTTGCCGAAAAAATTGTTTTCTTCTTTCAACTTCTCATTTTCCAAAATCAGTTTTTCAAAATCCTTTTCTTTCAAAGAGAGTTGTTTTTCAAAATCTTTTTCTTTCAAAGAAGCATTTTCCTTAATGTTTTTAACAGTATTGGAAGCTTTAATGAATTCACTATACAACTCATCAAAGGCATTTTGCATTTCCTCAAGAGAATAGAAGTTTTTGGAAGAAATTTGACATACCTCTTCTTGATTGTTTTCGTGAGCCATGAGACAGAGATTTGCGGTTTCGTCTTCTTTTTCCTCACTCGACTCGTCTCCGGAGTTGCCTCCCCAAGATATGTATGCTCGTTGTTTCTTGAAGGGTTTCTTCTCCTTTTTGACATTTGGGCAATTTGATTTAATGTGCCCGATTTCTCCGCACCCATAGCACTTTACCTGATCTCCTTGTTGTTTGCTTTTTCGTTCATACTCTTTTCGCATGAACTTTTGAAATCTCTTAATAACGAGTCCGAAATCGTTATCTCCGTCCTCGTTATTTTGAGGTTGGCTTGTGCTTGCCTTGAGGGCGATTCTTTGTTTCCTTTGATCATTAACAAGAGGGTTAAGTATAGTAGATTCATAAGTTTTAAGGTTACCTCTTAATCCGTCGGTGGTGACATTTGAAATGCGAATAGACTCTTGAATCGCGTCGGCCTTGGAGCGCCATTCCGGAGTGAGACTTCGGAGAATTTTTCGGACAAGTTCCTTATCCGTGAAGGTCTTCTTAAGAGCATGTAAGTCATTAACGATTTTTGAAAATCGTTCGAACATGTCATCGACCCTTTCGCCTTCCTTCATGTGAAACAGTTCATATGCATGGGTTAGAAAATCAACTTTAGCCTCTCTTACCTGGTCCGTACCTTCGTACGTGATTTCCAGCTTATCCCACATTTGCTTCGCCGTTGTGCAACATGATATTTTTCTGTAATCATCAGCATTTATAGCACAATATAATAAGTTGATGGCTTTAGCATTGTTCTGCACTTTTCGGATATCATCCGCATCGTATTCATCTTCGGATTTTGGAACCCATTCATTTTCAACCTTTTTGGTTGGAATTTGTTCTCCCTTCATTATAACCTTCCACAGATGAGAACTATTCGATTGAATGCATATTCTCATCCTTTCCTTCCAGTACGTATAGTTTGTGCCATCGAATAGTGGTGGTCGGGTAGAGCATTGTCCTTCACCTATTCCTGCAAAAGAATCACAAGTAGAAGCCATGGATTGTTTCTCTTAAACGGTTAAGTTTTCCAGAGAGTTGGGCTCTGATACCAATTATTAGAATATAGGCTTAACGCTAGAGGGGGGTGAATAGCGTTATAATAAAAAACAGCGTAAACTTGCGGAATTTAAAAATTGCAGGAATGAAATAAGTGCGATAAGTAAATAACAAGGAACGAACGCACCGATGTTATCCTGGTTCACCACAACCCGTGGCTAGTCCAGTCCCCGAGAGACTCTCTCGAGATTTCCACTAACTTCGTTAAGCTTACGGGTGCTTAACAAACCGTTACAAACTGAGAACTTGAGTCACACTAGCCTCAACAACCTTTGCTCGAAGATACAACACTTCAAGACTTCAACCAAAGGAATCACAACGTTCCTTCTTACAATACAAGGGATTAACACTTCCCTTCAAGTGTATAAAAACACTTTGCACTCAAAACAAGACTCTCCTTAAGAGTAGATATGAGTAAAATAAATACGCTCAAGAACGCAACAACTTTCGTCAAGAATTTGGCTCTCAAAAACTTATGTAATGAATAGAAAATGATGAATAAGAGAGTATGCAAGCTTTAGCAATAATATGATCAGTTGTTATGTTTAGAAGACTAATTTGAAGATGTATTTATAGTGCCAAAAACATTCATAACCGTTGCCTAATTGCCAATTAAGAATTGCTGATTTTGTGTTACGACAATCGTTTGTCTAATTGGCACAATCGATTGTTTTCCAATCGTTCCAAAAATCATTCCCACATTTTACGCAGCATAATCGATTATCTAAGACGTATAATCGATTACTGGCAACGTTCAAAAAATCATTTCCAGATTTTACTTAAAACAATCGATTATCAGAAATATTCAATCGATTACTTGGCAACGTTCAAAAAATCTTTTCCAGATTTTACTTAAAACAATCGATTATCAGAAATATACAATCGATTACTTGGCAACGTTCAAAAAATCTTTTTCGGATTTTACTTCAAACAATCGATTATTAAAATCCTATAATCGATTATCTGACGGAGTTTGAAAATATTTTGGCAACAGTCATTTACATAATCGATTATGCTATATGGACAATGGATTATTTTTCAGTCTTGAAAAATCTAATAGACACTGCCTCAACACAATCGATTGTCATAAGGTTCACAATCGATTATTTTGTATCTTTGAAAAATCTGATAGACACTGCCTCAACACAATCGATTGTCATAAGGTACACAATCGATTGTCATGCAGATTTCAAAAAATCTGATGGACACTGCCTCAACACAATCGATTGTCATAAGGTACACAATCGATTGTCTTGCAGCTGCCTTAACATAATCGATTATCATAAGTACATAATCGATTATCTTTGTCCAGATTTTAGAGGCATGTTTAAAAATTATTTTGCTAAAATAAATATGCATGATTTAAAATCATTTTGCTCTAAATTAAATATGCATGATTTGATAAAAATATTTTTACGAGAGAACCCAAGTCTTGAGTTAAATTATCGGATCAAGATCATAATTAAAGAGCGACTCATGTATAACTTTGTTTAATCTTGATCTTTGTTTGTCTTGTTCTTGAACTTCGTTACGTGACATTTGCGCGCTTGTGCTTGGACCTCGTCATATGTCAATTGCGCATCGTTTGTCATTTATCAAAACTTACAAATATGAACACACGTTTAGTTTAGTGCCTTGAGAACGTGTTTCAACAAGATTTACTTTGAGGCTAAGTCATTTCTCTTCCTATAAATAGAGGGATCTTACCCCATTGTAAATCCATCCCAAAAATATCAATAAGAATTCTCCTCTCCCTACTTTCTCTACAATATTGTTCTTGTTCTTGTATTATTTTATAACAGATAAACAATTTAAAATGTGTTCAATTTTCAAGTAACCAAAATTTGATTTTTTTTTTCTAATTTCAATTTTACCATTCCCAGTAATCCTCTCAAAAGGGCATTGGTATAAGGACGATTTTGTTATTTACTTGATTTATCCAGATATGGCTAACCTTCCATGGTTATCCGTAAGGGTGTATATAGGTCGAATTAGTATGGGTTTTACAATTATTAAATTGAATTAATTATGTTGGGTTATTAAATCTAAAGATCAAATTAAACCAATAAAACTCAGATTTTCAGGTTATTCGTGTTTTTTCCTGAGTTTTTTTCCCGGTAAAATCTTCGTAACACAAAGCATATAACTTGTGCTTGAAATATTTATTTAATCCTAATAAAATACAACTTTATAAGGTATTTTTCAAGAAAATAATACAAAATATGAGATGTGTCATGGCAATACCATAAAATGTTCAACAATAAAGACAATAAAATCACGTAATATAAATATTGCTAATTAGAAAAGCATAATGAAAATAAACACAATCTAAACGTACTAAATTACGATAAAATAAATAGACTAATAAGAGAGTATTAATTACATGACTAAACGCTAAAGAAAAAATAAAATAGGTTATACATTTTTTATCTAACTCGTTGCAAAATAAAAAATAAATATTCAATATATTTTCATTTTTAATATTAAATAAAATCTCTTTTATTAGCATTATTATTGATTTGATTTTGGTTTGGAGTTTATTAGTATGACTTGAGTTACTAATATTAATGACTAATAACTTACTAGAACGTTCAAAAGGTCTAAATCCAACATTGAAATAATAACTTAAAAGATAATATTATGAAAAAAGTTTAAAGATTATTTATAATTTACTTCACAATAAGTATATTTATTTATTAAATATATCTAAAATTTCTATATGTATAATATCGGGTTGGTTTAGTTTCGGTTTAACTTTTTTTTAGTTAAAATCAAACTAAACCAATTATGATGAGATTTTTTTTCTAACACCAAATTAAATAAAACCAAACCAATAATTGAATTTCTTTCGATTTGACTCAAATATCGATTTAGTATGATTTGTCGATTTTTTGTATACCCCTAATTATTTGCATTAAATGTGGTGTAAAATTATATCAAGTATACCGATAATGCTTACAGACTAGTGAAAATAATGTAAAATCAAACGAAGTATAAGATGATATTAAATTCGAAAAAGGGTCAAATATACGTATATATTATCAGAAAAGGTTTAAATAATTGAATTTCTTTCGATTTGACTCAAATATCGATATAGTATGATTTGTCGATTTTTTGTATACCCCTAATTATTTGCATTAAATGTGGTGTAAAATTATATCATGTATACCGATAATGCTTACAGACTAGTGAAAATAATGTAAAATCAAACGAAGTATAAGATGATATTAAATTCGAAAAAGGGTCAAATATACGTATATATTATTAGAAAAGGTTTAAATATATTCCCGACTTATACTTTAAGTCCAAATGTATTCTTGTCGTTATATTGGTTCAAGTATATTTATTTTTCATTAAGTTTGTTTAAAATAGATATCTAATTCTATATGTTACCGATACGTGATGATATGGTTATGCCATACGGCTTGTCACTTCAATGCTGCTAATTTATTATACCATCTCTATTTTTTTTATTAGATAAAAGTTTTTTTTTCTTCCATCACTATCATCATTATTATCGTAATATTATATTTCAAATTTTAATTTTTTATATATAGAATAGGGGCGCTGAAAAAACACGCCGTGTAGTCGATGAGAAGGAGGACGCTAGAGTTTCTACAACTGCACTGCAATGGGAAGGGAACAGGTTGTTTCGGTAAGAGGAGGAACAAGACTCACACACTATGTGTGAGGTGCCGTCGCCGCAGTTTCCATCTCCAGAGTTGTTGTTCTGCTTGTGCTTATCCTGTTGCTCCTTCATGGAAATATAACTGGAGTGAGAAGGCACTCTGCAGAAAAGACAACTGGTACTGGCCGCATGAGGTACCTCCGCAACATAAGGGGTGGATTTTGGGACGAAAGGGTGTTCATTTGAACTCCTTTGCCTAAAAATCATATTATATATAAGATAAAATTTAGTTTATTTTTTTTATATATTATATTTTTTAAATTTTTATTACACAATGCAAAATCATAGCTTAATGGAATTCAAAACTATTATGAGTTCATGATTTGCTCAATTTTCATTAACTACAATCTTTTTAAATTTTTTAACTTATTTCTTTTTTGAACCTCTGCAGAAGTTCCGCCTCAGCCACTGCTCTGCAATGTTCAGAGAATGGACTGAAGCTGCTCCAAGGAAGAAGGCAGGCGGCAGCATCTTCTGTTTGAGGACTTTCAAGAGAGTTGTTTTTAACGGTAGCTTCATTTTGGTATCAAGTTTTAGAGAGCAAGGAAATTTAGGAAAGCTTATTGCCCAGTCAAACTTAGAACACTACAAAAAAAAATCCAATTACCAACATTATTGGTCAAATTGGTTGGCATTTTGAATTAGTAATAGATTACCAACGGATGTTAGCCTGTTGCTAAAAGGCTCGATGGTAAATTTTACCAATCATATTGAATTGGTTGGTAAACTTACCAACTAAAAATTAGTTAGTAAACACCAAATAAATTTATTGGCAATTTTTGAATCTTGAGTCCAAGATTTTCGTTGGTAAATTTACTAACAAAAATTCAGTTGGAAGTTCTTCGTCAGTAAATTTACTAACATATAGAAATTGAGTTAGTAAAATTGGTTTTTGGTTATTTAAATTGTGTTTGTAACTGGTTGGTAAATATAGTAACAAAAAAAATTCCATTAGTATTCTGTTAGCAACTATACTAATGGATACCAATTTGATCGGTAAATCCGATAGTATATTTTAAAAATACATTGGCAATCGGTTGGTAATTTATCAATAGAAAAGTTCTGTTTAGTAAATTGTAAGCAATTTACAAATTCAAATTCCTTAACAAATTGGTTATAATAATTATATTAATATTCATTTAAAGCTTCAAAAGATTCCAAAAAAAATGAAAACAAAATAAAAAAATATACTTAAAACTTTATAAATAATAATATTTACCATGAAGTTGAAAGCAGAATCCAAGATGTGTCTAACATAAAAGAATCTAACATAAATCTAAATGTGACTCGTGTCATTTGGCGACAAGTTGCAGAATCCAAGACGTGTCTAACATAAAAGAAGCTAACATAAATCTAAATACGACTCGTGTCATTTGGCGACGAGTCGTGTCTACGAGAAGGCGGTGTAGGTAAGCCACCTATGAGGACCGACAGACGGTTTTGGAGTAGTTGATCAACTTGCTCGCGCACCTCTTGCTGCATTTCGTATCTCATTTCTTCACGCATTTCTTGTCTAATCTCTTCTCTGATCTCAGATGTCATCGCATGCTTCATCTCTTCCGTAATTTCTTGCAAACGATGTCCTACACATTCACTCACCCGAGCATTGAAGTCTAGATCTTGAGGTGGAGATATCGAGCAGGAGGAAGCACCAACATGCCCATATAAAGGAGCTTGAGAACCAAGACCATTAATGCGCATCTTCTTAACACCGACTTCCTCCAAATAAATTTGTGAGAAATCAACTTCAGGAGGCTCACTGGACCCATCTTCAGGCTGAGACACAAATAGAATTATAGACATTATGGCGTCCTAGACAAAAAGAAAATGATATAAACTCTATAATAATAACTTTGACAGAGAAAACATCAAGAACACGATCATAAAGGTAACAAAACTGAAAACTCAAATGTCAATAAATGAGCTAAACTGAAATAATTCCCAGTCGATAGAACTAGAGGTTCAGTTAACCTCAACCAAAGAAACGAAATTGAAGTGAATTAGTAGGTTTTTGAAGGTGATATGTATCATGAACTCTGCAAGTGTTCTGTACCAAGAAGATGACAATCACTTCAATTGGATACTGCTGATAACCTTATGAGCTTCAGGAGAACATCAACCACATTTTACACAATGCAGAAACAACCTACAGAGTTTGAGATCAACAGAGAACCACTACTTGAGGAACAGAGAAGCAAGCCTATATGGTCATGCTGTATAGTTGCATCTGATAATACTCATATCTGCAGGTTTCCCACAACATAGAAGTTCAGCTCACTTCTGATGGATATTGAAAGCTATGAAGCCAAGGCATAGCTAGCAGGATGCAGACCATTCAGGATCAGCCCCCACCCCTATTTTAACTAATAATTTTGCTATTTTTACAAGTAGAAGGTGTTTAACTCTGCAAGTGGTGTAGTTTCCATCAGTGGTATTAGCACTTATGTGCTCACTCTGATGAAACTGTACCATTTGCACCAATTATTCATCCATACATGCCTCCAGGAATACAAAAATACTACTGAAACAGCATAGCAATCTCACTAGATACTACTTTGAATTACAACTAATAAACAGTGGTTTCAAGGAACCTAAGAAACAAATATACTACAGTGCACTACCAACATTAAACCTTCATAGAGCCTTTCAAGATGGGCATTTTTACAACATTATCCAGTCAACCTTTATGGCTGACATGAAGAACAACATGAGAAGTTCACCGGAGACACATCAACCACCAGCAAACAACAACTCTGACCCTATTTACTCAACTGGGTAGAAAACCACTCACTCAGCTGATGGATCCTTCTTGACTGCTCTATTATCTAGCTTTCATTCTCACATGGTATTTGGAATACACTTGTACAACTGGTGCAGTTTCAATCAGTGATATCAGCACTCTATGTGCTCATTCTTGTTGAAATTGTGCCAGTTGCTTCAGGTTATTCTACAGTTATGTACACTAAAGTGCAATATGATCCACCAGTCCCAACAACAATACAGAACATTTGCACTTCCTTCCAGGAAATAAATCTCTCTGAATCAGTGCAGAATTTCAATCAACAACAAACTGGAGGTTCAACCATAACACGACAGTTATATGGGAAATCATATAATCTGTCTTGTGCATTTACCAGATACCTCAACTGTCAACAAAGGACCAGTGTAACTGAAAATGGACATTTGCAACAGAAAAAACTTCAGGCTCAATCACTTCTGTCACAGTCACAAGACAACTATCAGTTTCACTTTGCCTTGGAGATCATCTTGATACATGTCTTGTACTATGCTTTAAACCAATAGTGTGATGTTGACTTGAAGGAGAAAGAGTAAAGAAATCGCGAGTCCTAATTTTTTGTTTAAATAGATCGTTGTTATTGCCTTGTTCTTTTCTTTTTTGCAAAAAGGGACGCTACAGATCGCGTCATGCTACATGTCGCCACACGCTACAAAGCCAGAGGCCTTCGTCAGGAAAAGAGTAAAGAAATCATTTTTTTGTAGTGTGTGTGTATTGCATCAAATAACTATCAGCAACAGCAATGTTATAACCCACAAACTAAACTATGGCTTTCAATCCATGATCTCTAGAAAGCTGTAAGAATGGAAGGGGGTAGAGGCTTAGTTGATATACGAGCATATATAGAGATTGTACCTTCGTTTTTTCGTTGGGAAACACATATCAATAGAAAATATCTGTAAAAGTAGACTTAACCAAATAGTAATAAATATCTGTTTAAGTTTTATCCAAATACAGTTAATATGCAAATCTAGAGAACTGATATAGATTCTCCCTTATAATATGGAAAATAAAAGCTATCAGCTAATGTTAACAAAATCAAATTGGTAGTAACACCACCTAATTATGAGTGATGAAACTAGTTTTGGCTACAATTATCTAATTATGGATTCGATTTATCGATAAGCCAATAACAAATAATAGATTTGATTTATCGATAAATCGATTCGAGTGCACACCCCTAGATCCAATGCAATACAAACTAAAACCATGGGTCATGTGAGAATGTTGAAAACTAAGCAAATGATCCCTTTCCTTAACAAAAAATTTGGCACCAAGAGGATGCCCATTAACCGAAACTCTCTCAGGGAAGAGGGTCGCTGTTGAAAGTACTAGTCGGGTTGCTTCAACATGCATACTGAGTTAACAAGGGAATGATCAGGCCAGTAGTTTCCAGCCACAACAGTATTTCAGGCGAAGTGCTTATGAGCATCTCTAATGAAGGAAAACAGAATTTCTTGGTTTATATTTGGTGGTGAAAAAGAAATATACCAATTTTTACCTGCATCTAATCATCTTAGTATTGGTATATACTGCAGTTTGAGTACTAAGGATAAAATTGTTGTGGTAGGAAGTGACAAATGATATACTAAATGTTTCCTTTTCTAGCTGCTCTACATTAACAAATGAACACTTACTTCAGGGTGTATTTATACTAAATGGCCGTGACTTAAGTGAAATGGCTTCTGTTTATCTTTAAAAGCAGTGAATTTGGTCCATAGAGCTCTATATATTACCTCTATACACTAGATCGTTTACACCATTCTGAAGAGCAATGTGAAGCCACTTATCAATCATAGGAAAAACATCACGAGAATCATATAAGTTTGTAAATTCAAACTTCTTTATACGGATTTTATCCTATGTCTCTCCATGATTTTATCCGTATATTATAACATCTAACCCTTTCAACTCCGTCACAAAAACCTAAAACACCATCACACTGATCTTGTAGTAGAGGTCCGCTAAAAATCTGCTTTTATACATAAATTTGATAGTCAGATCCCCTCCTAAACCCTCCAGGAGGGGGGGGGGGACTGCTAATGTATTTATTCTGATTGCATCTATGAACATACAACTAATAATCTTATATGCAAGCTCTAAGTTGGATGGCACAATATAAAAATAGCAAGCTACAACTACAACTAATAATCTTATATGCACCAGCAGGTAACAAAAAGCTTAATTCTCATCAGCAACTTGGCTCTCTCTAGATGTACTGAATTGCAAGTTGACTATAGACAATCACAACAATAAACAAAACAAAGAAAAGAATCCAATACCATCACAAAGCTGCAGAGCAATTTGAATTTGCGACAAAAAGGTGCAGTCCCGAACATAGTAAAAAATCCGGACAAAACCTTCCTTTTTTGGGGGAGAAGAACGTGATAGATTAAGTAGGCTATTTATTTGACTAGCATAAAAAGGAAGAAAAAATAGAGTAATACAGTGTTTCTCTATTCTGTTGCAGCAACAGCTACTAAAAACAGAGCCCAAAACAAAAAAAAAGAAGAAAGAACAGAGAACGGAGAAGAAAGAAGGATTTGTTTTTTTGGAGAGTCACAGAACAGAAACTCCAAGAAAAGAGAAAGGATAAGAAGAAATAAGAAAGGATATAAGAGAAGCATATCTGGTGAAGAAAGAAGAAAGAAAATCGCTAGTCTGCTGTAGATTTGATGTCGACTTGAAGGAGAAAAAGTAAAGAAATTGCGAGCCCTATTTTTTGTTTTAACAGATCGTTGATACTGCCTTGTTCTTTTCTTTTTTTGCAAAAAGGGACGCTACAAGTTGCCTCACGCTATATTTCGCCACACGCTAAAAAGGTAGAGGTGCTCGCTTTTTTGAAAATGCTACGCCATACTGTAAAATATTGATGGCAGCTCGCATCGCCTTGCCTCACGCTATTAGCGCTGAGGCGAGCGCCATTTACAACACTTGTACAACCAGTTGCCAGAACGAAACAAACAACGTGTGAAACTGAATGGCCATCGCAATTAATTTAGCAAACGTCACAGTAAAAATTAGCAAACGTCACAGTAAAAATGGGAGAAGTAACTTACATAGGTGCTATTAGATTTCTGGTCCACAAACTCCTTGTTCACCTTGACATGTGTCTTCTTCAGAAGCTCATGTGGATGAGCTGGTCTTCCCAGTTCTTTAGCGTAGAATTGAAAATCACGTTCACTATATTAATACATAATCACTAGCGTTGGAGATATTATAACTAGGCTAATAAAAATGAAATATACCATTTGTCTTGCATGTTCTCGGTGACTTCTGGAGCCTCCTGTATGGCGTGAGGGACCAGAACCTTCACCACCTTTCTCACTTAGCCGATTCCTTGACCATTATGCAGACTTGGCTTTAAAAGCCTCAGTCTCCCAGTGAGGCTTCCAGCTGTCCCAAATAGATACTGGAATAGTTTTGCGCTTCTTCTCACAACTTCTTGCTTCAGATAACATACCCTTGTATCGTTCTGCACATTTGCTCATAAACTTATCCTTTACGGAACCTTCAATTGCAGTGTCCCACTGAAATTGTTTCTGTTTGAGAAGATCAAATGAAAATAACACAAGATACTGATAATAACAACAAAAACAACTTATACCGAGTGTAGTAAATCCTCAGTTCAAGAAAGATAAAGGAACTCCAAATATTATTGATCTTATAATACTATAACTTTACCTTAAACTCTTCCCAATAGAAGTCTTTTGTCTCTGGAGTAACAGACTTCCAATTCTGTCTTTCAGGATCCAGTTTCTCCTTGAAGATTTTTGTGACAGACCGAGCGACGTCATTGCCCGGGTCCAGTTGGCTAAAGTAAATAAGAAATAAATTATGTTGTTACTCCATTCCATTTAAACCTTTCATATTCTTTCAAGAAGCATTTGAGATGCACTAATACATACCAGATAAGCAAGAAAATTTTAAAAATATAAACAAGTGACACTTTTACTCTGGCCCTCCAGGGACGATTGTAATTGGGATACAGTTACCGCCAATTGTGTTTGACGAACTTGCTGATCAGATTTCATCTGTAGGTGTACCAAGATCAGAAGAAGAAGATGGTAAGGATCTGCTTATTGTTGCATCCAAATGTGGTGTTTCTGTAACTGGAGGTTCAGGTGACTGATCAGGTTCGGGTGACTGATAAGATGTGGGACTCAACATCTCACGATTTCTCGGTGTGTTTGAATTCCTGTTTTCAGCATATATACATGCTACACCTCCCCTTGGTGCCATATCTGCGATTCCAAAGTCAGATGCAGATGAACAAATAACATATTTAATGAATCATGGTCAAATCTAATTGGATACTATAATTGATATATTATTCCAAGAGTAATTAAATGATATATTACTCCAAGAACAAAATGCTTTGAAAAAAATAAGGCATAGAAGTATTAATCTAGACATGGCAGATTCAAAAGACAAACATCTAAAAAGGAACAAATTTACTTTATAAAGTATTTCAAAAGACAAACATCTAAAGAAGAACAAATTTACTTAAGTTAAAAAAAACAAGAACCCATAAAATCTGAAATGCAGGAACTTTTTCTTAAAAACTAAAAATAAATTATATACTATGTTTCATTCAGTCAGACTCTATAATTGAAAAGATTGAAACACTTTGACTCCGTTCACTGTCATTTTCATCATATAGCTCTTCATTCTCATTATCCTCATCCTCATCCTTATCTTCATCTTCGTCCGATCCAAATTCAACATGAAGTTCTACCTCATCATCTAAATCATCATCCTCGTCTCTTATGTTTATGAATCCACCATTTGGATCATTAAGGAGGATAATTTCATTGTTAGGTACCACATCAAATGTTAAACCAACTTCCTCAGATTGGAATGGCTCAACACCATCTATCGGAGTTGACTGTGAAGATGATGGAGGCATGTCCACCAAACCCCGTGCTTTTACTTTTCACACAGCCCACCACTCACTCTTATCACGTCGCAAGCTAGGATAAGTTGTATAATACACTTAAGCCGCTTGCATTGCCAAAACAAATGGTTCATACTTCTTTAACTTCTTTTCATGGTTGATATCCACAAGTTTATATTGTGGGTGAATCTTCATTCCTGCCTTTGGTGTGGGATCAAACCACTCGCACTTAAATAAAACAGTTCTCTTTATATACTCACTACCCTTATACTCCAATTCAAGGATATCAGTTAGCACGCCATAGTAGTCACTATCATATGCACTATAATTAGTTCCTTTTATGCATACACCGATGTTGTTAGATGATTTAGAAGAACTGCGGCTTTTAGTGTGAAATTTAAAGCCGTTGACTGTATAACCAGTCCATGGTTGTGCTATTCGAAATGGACCTTCTGCAAGGGCCTTGATGAACTGATTATCTATATGGACGCGTGCCTATAAAAGAAAAATAATTAGAGTTTCTCATAAGTGAGGTAAGTATAAGTGGAAGGATATTGTACAAGTACTCATATATCTTTTAAACCATGATGCAAAGTCTTCATCAAGTTTCTTTTCCACTCCCTTCTCCGTAATTTGTAGGAAATTTTGACGAAGGGAGTCAATAAAAATCCTTTGAATCACATCCAAGAAAATATTTATTAAGGTTTTGATGATTTTGCTAATCTACAAATGAAAACAAAAGCTTGAAGTCTTACTCAATATATAGGTGTACTTCTGGGCAATTTAATAAAACATAAATATGCTGCATCAAGTTCTTCTTCAGTCTTATATCTTGGTTTACATCTCCCAAATGCTTTACCTGGATAGGTAAATACACAAAGATTACCATCGCGCTCATCTTTTTTCTTTGTACCACCATCATCATTCCGTGGAAATTTCCTATGCCTTGTGTAAACATGAGGTTCAAAGTAGCGTAAACAAAGAGATGAAGCTTCCTCAACTAAATACGCGTTGCATATTGATCCTTCAACTTGTGCCTTATTTCGAACATTATTTTTCAATTTCCGAAGGTTCCTGGAAATAACACATAAGCTCAAATAAGAAGTCTGAATTAAAAGAGTTTCTGGGAGCAGAAGATTACATTAAACTACTGCTTTTATGAATTTCAGCACAAATAGACCCAATTTCAAAAAAAAAATCAGCACTTGCATTTGAGAACATAAATGGGATTTAAAAGGAAAAAAAAATAATGACAGCTATTAGCACACCTATGGTTCATAGAGAACTGACTAAAACGTAAAGATATATATAACTAACATGTAGAACAAGAAACTGGTTTGTAGATATTAAAAAGTTCCATGGAGTATCTGTCAAGATATACAATGGAAAGTAAGTGGAGCAGCAACTCGCACCATTCAGGGACGTACAATAGTGTTTAAATGATAGAACTCCGCACAAGGATAACACATAAAGTGAGAAACGATCCAATTTATTAATTGCAGGCAAGAGCAGCAAATAGTTTCATTCCATTAGTCAAAACTTGCTTTCAGTACGTCAACAACAAACTCCTGTCTTTCTCCACCCCCAGCAAAGTGTCAGCAAAAAGTGGTAATCAAAACTGACATGAACATGCTTATCAATCAGCAAAAGAGAGGGACCTACAAATGTGAACACATGGCACAAGCACTAACAAAGAGCCGTAGATAACAATTAGGCTCAACGAGGTTCCATGCAGATGATAAGTTAAACTCCAAAACAACTCCAACCTGGTAGAATAGCAATACATTTAAAATGGAAAGCTGTTAGTTAGGGTGGAGGAAACTTAAATTTAATCCAATTAACTCTTCCTTTATATGTATGTATGTAATAAGCCTTCAATGGTATTATCATACTTTTTCTTTGAGAATGAAAATTACTATGTGGAATAAGAACTATATCAATGGTATTAGCGTTCTACTAACCACCAAAGAAATTCTTTCATTCTTTGTGGAGTGAAAATGATACTCCTTGAGAATTTCTTACATGCTTACCGCTTCAATATCATCAAGGATCAGGACAGCACTAGCTAATACTTTGAGTAAGCTAGCAGCTAGAAAAAGAAAATGACAGAAGATCGTCATCACTAATCCATCAAGCTGAGAGAAAGAAATTGTTTGAAAAAGAACAGAAGAGAATTTCTAATATCAGGTCAGCTCATGTTCTCATGGTTTGATATATGTAGGCTTCTATAATATGATAGCAAGCACATGCGTGAAAACACATATGTACCAATCAGTTAGAAGCATTCAGGTGTTGTACTATTTAGTTAGTGGCTATATGTGACAGAGTGTATATAAAGGTCATTAGCAAATATTATGTCCAGCAATCCTCCCATATTACTTGGACAGTTAGAGGAGGCTCCAATAAAGCACACACTTTCTGGCGCTGAAGAAGATCAATGAACACAGAAGAGAACATCAATTGACTCTTATTTATGAAGCTTCTAAAAATTGTAATGACTTGCAGATGCACATTCAGGTATGTGCTTCCAAACAATGGTGTCATGCTATCTGACATCCCCTCTTGAAGGAATAAGAACAGTTAAACTACATACTTTTATGTAACTTTATCAGTAAAAGGTTGATCCAGCTTGACTATATTGTAGGGGTAAATGAAACGTACTTTAGAAAAACCTTTTCATGGTTATATTAGGATTTTCTTTTAAAATTACTTTTTATTGCTTGTACCTTCTACTTGATTATTTTGCGGCCACGGAATGTTTTGTCAATACTCAAGCAATCAGGGAAAACATAAAGGTGTTTGACTGAAATTTGAAGGAAATACCAAATTGTTCCTTACTACGACCTCTTTTCAAACTACTAGGACTGCTCACTGTAATTATTTACTATTGTACCTTATTCTAGCTTCCATATTTCCATCGCTCTTGTTTTTTTCCATAGAAAACTAACTTTAAATTTACAAACTTATTATTGTCCTTTCTCAAGTATTTTTCTCTAGAAACTGCTACATGGAGTAACGGTACAGTCTGAACAAAAAGAGTGCACTTGTGACTTGATAGTAACAACAGGAAACCTACTGAAGTCACTGCTGGCGGTCAAGATAATGTAGGTGCAGTTGAACTGTGAGCCTGTATGCCCAGTAATTTAGCACCCATAACATTACCCTTTAGACCTGTTGCATCACCTTCATGGTCTTCAGCAGTAGCAAGAACCTTGAAGGTATTTGGACAGGAACCAATATTAAGGTCATTCCGTCGAGCACCTATATTCTGAGATTTTGGCGATGCCCCATTCTTTACAAGAGATTTTTTTGCTGCTACTACCTTCCATTCTCCTTCCTTTTTGTTCTTACCTCCTCCTTTATCATCCTTGCCACCTTTCCCAGTTCTACTTTTCACCAAGTTGTTTTTTTGTCCATCGTGTTTAGCCTTAGAAATCTGGGCAGTAGCTGTTTTGTTAGAGGCTTGTTCTGCATTTTTCTGCTGACCATTAGGAGAAATATTTTGTGCATCTGTTTGAATAGCCTGCATACCTCTCCCTTTTGTTTCTTTTGGCTGTTGTTCCAATCCATATGCCTATTCCTTCAAGAGTTGTATATTAGATTGCATCCCCTGCTGCATTTGATCCCCAGTTGCATACACTGCATTGGTTTGATCAGCAACAGTTGTTTTATCAGAGAGCTGCCTTTGATTTTTTTTTTTCTGCTCACTTCATGTTGGATTTTGAGAAATAGGATCCATAATATTAGCAGCATCACCTGAAACAATATAGCCAAATCTACCCTATTTTTGTCAGCATTATTTTGAATTCCAACAACTTCATCTACTGTTCCATTCCCTTGTTGTACACTACCATCTACTATTTTATTCCCCTGCTGCACACTAATAGAGGTTCCTGCAGCATTTTTTGGATCCAATACAGGTTCCAACAGTTGTTGTTCCTCGATTTGTTCCACCTCCTGGTTTACACCTTTTCCAATAGGATCAATATGGATTTTAGTACCAGGCCCAGCTTTATTAGCCATAGCTGCAGTCCCTTTTGGACATGTACCAGGTGACAAAATTGCTGCAGCAGTGGCCAGATTGTCGTAGACTTGAACTATTGGATTTACAACACTAGAGATCCTTGCTAAAGCCACCTTAGCAGGTACATCTCGAGAAGGTGGATTTGGACCTTTATCAACCATTGAAACCTCACCAACATTGTTTACCATAACAGATCGAATACCTACATTCTGGTAAACTCGGCATAGCTGGAAATGGTGATCAGGATCAGAACTTGATGGACGTCTAATTAAGCGAACGACTAAGCTTCATTAATTTATTGCAAAAGTAATGAAGTGTGCTCTTTTTGCACACGAGCTGCTATAAATTAATCTGGTGAATCTTTACCTTTTAATCTTTATGATGACGCTTATCACTAATCGAAGCTATCTCTTGTTTCATCTATAATCCACGTAATTTTTATGTTGAATTTGAATCAGAAACTTATCACTAATCAGAGCTTCTTTTGCTGCATTTATAACTTTCAGTTAAATCTTTATGTTGAATTTAAATCAATACAGTCATATTAGAAAGCACTTAAAGCTGACCCCTCATATAAACCAGTAGCACAATGCCTTGCAATTCAATGAACACAAAATGTTCTACTTCCTCAATAAGAGAACAATAAGCTTAGTGAATGCTCTATTCAGTTTGAGAACAACAATGCAGGGCAGCAACTATAAAGATACAACTATAAATAACAACTATAAAGATACAAGGCAAATGGTGATGGTGTTAATATGGTGCAAAGGCAAGAAATTATTAGGACTCTGGTAACTTATCCAGATGCTACTGATCGAACAACAACAACTATCAAATCTGGACAACAGCAAATTGAGGTAACTAATCTAGTTTTGGATGCAGGGCAGAAACTATAAAGATACAAGTATAAACATCAACAATAAAGATACAACTATAAACATCAACTACAAAGATACAACTATAAACATCAACTATAAAGATACAAGCAGAAAGATGAAATTTTACCTCTCAAATGGGTACATCCATCGATATTGCATCGGACCTGCTATCCTTTCTTCGTAAGCAAGATGCACGGGGAGATGCTCCATTGAATCAAAGAAGCCGAGAGGGAATATACTCTCTAATTTACAAAGAATTTCAGGTATTTCTTGTTCAAGTCTAACCATATCCTCTTCCCGAATTGCTATTGAAGTGAGATCCCTAAAGAAAAGGCTCATCTCAGCAACTGGTTCCCAAACTTTTGTGGTAATAGCTCACGAAACGCAATAGGGACCAATCTTTGCATGAATACATGACAATCGTGGCTTTTCATACCAAACAATTTATGTTTTTCCATGTTCACACACCTTCCCATATTTGAGACATATCCATCTGGAAATTTCAGATTCTCCACCCATTCACACAACACTTTTTTCGACTTCTTGTCTAGTGTATAGCAAGCTTTTGGATATTCGTCACCAACGGTATATAATTCAGCGCGTCGGCAGAACTCTTTCAAGTCTTCTCTAGATTTGGCAGTATCTTTTATTTTACCATCTACGTCCAGCACTGTGTTGAACACATTCTCGAAAAATCCCAAAATATGCTTCTTTTCTTCCAACTGAAAACTTACTAATTTTGCCATTGACAATATCAGCCCCAAGCTCTTTCACCTTTTTCAACCTCAATTCATTTATCTCCTTCAATATATCATCTCCTGACCATATCGGGGGAGGATGCGTTCTGACCACTTTATTTTTATGATATTCTGTTATTTCTGTATAGATGATCCAGTGGTAGGAACATACGATGATTGTCAAACCATGACTGTTTTCCACATTTAGTCAAAGTAAAAGCATCTCTATTCTCCATACAATATGGACATGCTAGCTTACCCGCAGTACTATCCAGAAAACATCGAATATGCAGGAAAATCACTAACTGTCCACATCAAAGCAGCTCGCATGTTAAAATTTTGCTTCTTAGAGATATCATATGTGTCCACACCTATACTCCACAATTGTTTTAGTTCTCCAATCAAAGGCTGCAAGAAAACATCAAGCTTTTGCTTTGGGTTCTTCGGTCCAGGAACTATAACCGACAAAAATAAATAGGACTCTTTCATACACATCCAAGGCGGCAAGTTGTATGGTGTCGCAACTATTGGCCAAGATGAATACTGTTGACATGTTTGTCCAAATGGTTGAAAACCATCTGTGCATAGCCCCAATCTGACGCATCATACCTTCCTCAACTTCATGCTCGGCATGCCATCGCATATGTGTAGCAGTCATATCGGAAGCATATAACCGTTGTAACCGTGGAGTGAGGGGAAAGTAGTACATATGTTTGAAAGGTACAAGATTTCTCTTTGAATTCGATATTTGCCTAGTGGGCTTGTACCTGGGATGGCGACAAAACTTGCAATTGTTAAGTTCAGTGTCTTTTCCCCAATAAATCATACAGGCATTTACATAACAGTGGATTTTTTCTACTTTCCCTGCATTAACTTCTTAGTTTCATAGAAATTATTTGGCATTAGGTTATCCGGAGGAATCATCTCATTCACATATTGACAAATGTCATCAAAAAATCTATCAGATAGATGGTGTTCAGACTTGATGTGCAATAAGCGTGAAACAACTGACAATTGAGAATGTGTTTCACAGCCAGGCCACGCATCTTGATTTGCAGAATCTATCAGATCATAAAATTTCTGCGCATCAGGATTCGGTAATTCATCCCTATCAATCGGATCGAATGAGGGGCCAGCGGCGTCAAGGACCATTCTGTGGAATGAAGTAGGTGATCCAGGCTCATCAATTTCACCCACATTTACCGATTCAGTATTCATAGACTGATCCCAATTTCGCATCTCTTCATGTTGATTTATATTTTTCCTAACATTATTTTCTCCATGCAAGTACCATATATGATATCCAGGTACAAAGCCATCGCACAATAAATGCTCGTGGATAGTAAGAACATCTTCAAAATTTCTGTTCTTGCACTTTTTACGGTTACATGAGCACCTTAGTCTCTCACCATCCCTCCTTTCACTATGATTCTTTGCAAACTCAATAAATTTCTCAACACCCCTTATGAATTTGGGATTATACAAACCTCTCGTTAGCCTTCTGTACATCCACTCGCGATTTGAAGTCATTTTTCTGACAAACTTTTTTTCCTGATAATGTAAAAGGATTACATTAGCATTTATTGATTACTAAAAATCTTTGTGCAGTAAAAAAGAGTACTAATAATCAAATTAGGTCTCAAATTCCCGTATATGAGCACAAGCTTTCAAATATTTAACAAAACAGTAGCAGAATAAAAGTTCACATAGAGATTGGAAGAGATAGTTACATACCAATAGCAAAGGACTAAAAAACAATTAAGTGAAGCTCACAAGAAATATCTGGTATCCTTATATTCTGTCTTCATTAATCTATATAAGCCATCAACTACAAAATATACTAATTCAATATATATATATATATATATATATATATATATATATATATATATATATATATATAAAACCAAACAAATATAGCATATCAACATATCTACAATATACTGAAAAAATAAGATTGATAAAAAAGCCTCACCATTTAGCCGAGTGGATTATGGAATTGAGAAGAATCCAAATAATAGCTTGTGAGAAATTTACCACTTAGCCGAATGGATTGTGGAATTGATCAGAAGAATCCAAATGATAGCTTATGATGAGAGGCTGCTTGAAATAATCTTTCAGTTGGGAAAAATAATTGCAAGGATTTAGCATATTATGATCGTGGGTAGAAGAAACTGATGAAATGACGGGGGAGTTCGTAATTTAGGAGATAGGGAAAAAGTTTTGGCGGCATATATACTTCTTTATTTTCTTCTTCTTTTTTGTTTGGTTTCTTCTTCTTTTTATTTAATTTCTTCCGCATTCTCCATTTTTTTGGGAGTATTTTAGTAATTTTATTTTATTAGACTCTTCTACTATGTTATTAGTAACTAGTCACATGGCATATACAAGTATCTTTGGTTATTAAATTATTTATAAAATAATAATTTTAATTGCACCAAACTAAAAAAATAAAAAAAATAATTGCATTCTTGCTTAAATTACAAAATATAAACTAAGTCCACAAATAACTTACAGATTGTTTGGATAGTTGTACCTATTGTATTGTATCGTATTGTTACATTAAATACAATATTTTTTTATTATTACTAAAATTGTATCTTATCGTATCTTTAAATATGTCGTTACATAACAGCGAAATGTGCCACTTTATATAATGACCGATTTGGTGTGGTCGCATCGTTACCTTGTATTTTTCTCTCAATTTAACCCTTCATTATTATTAAATAATTTTATTTTATCATTTACCCTACCTTTTATATAATAATGTTACCATGTATTATACTTTCTTTGGGGTCTTCTTTCACTTGTGTTGCTTGTTTGACACATCTTGATTTCAAATCTTGCTATTTTTGTCATTATTTTTGGTTAATCAGAAAATAAAATACTATAGTTTGTTCTTTGGTGATAAAATAAAATGACGATATTCTCAACCCCTGGGGTCTCCGGTAGCGCGGCTCGATGGAGTACGGGGCCTGAAGCTGAATCATTATTGGAAGCCTTCGCCGGCAAAGATGTTAACTATATTTTCCAATCAACTTCTTTTAATATTTTTTCTCTAATTTATAAAATAACCAGTTTATTTAATTATTCTTGAGATATTGTTGATTTTAGGTAAAGTTCTATTAATTTTGTTTTCAAAAAACACTTTCCGTTGGAGGAAATGTCTTCATGTTTTTTATGAGCAATATATTTTTTCATATAGGCATGTGAAGTTAATAAGAATTAGTAAATCTTTTATTTCATTGAGTATATTTTTTAAATTAGAGTATTATTTTCCACTTGTAAAGTTTTTCGTAGTATTGTTATTACAAAATTAGTCCAAAAATCAGCATTGAGCCAATTATCTCAAGGTATTTACTAAAGCCACTGTAAAGTGAAAATTAATCCAAGTTGAAGAGAATAGGAGGAATGAAGTGGAAAATTATTTAAGTAGATATCATTTATTTGTTATTGCTCAACCAAATTCGTGCTGAAAACTAGCATAATGTTGAAACTATTATTGACAAAACAAATAGTTGATCAAAGAATTTACTTACCATTATAAATAATTACAGGAGTAATTATTTAAAATGAACTTATTATATATTTTTATGAATAATATTTGGGGCCTAAAATATTAGCTTTAGTTACTTTGGGGTTGAGAGACGTCCGATATGTTGGGTCCATCCCATTTAACCCATGTGAAAAAAAAGAGTTTTTCTTTCGTAAGAATTGCACCGTCCAAATGATCAAGCTTGTTCTTGTCACTAAAGTTATAATTTAGTGACAAATATGTCACTAATGTTATAATTTTCTATATAGTATTGCATAGCCCACTTGGGCGATATTAGGTAATCATGGAAGGGTGCTTGATTTTAAGGATTAGATATGACATTTGCCTGTAAAGGTAATTTCCCAGAATTAAATACCTCATTACAAAAGGAGACGACAGATGTAGAGATTTGAGGCCAATTATTGGTAAAAATAAGGATGAAGTCCATCTGGCCCTGATGCTTTGAGAGGCTGAAAGGACTGAACGGTTTGGTATATTTCCTTTATAGATAAAGGTCTTGACAAATATAAATGATCAGTATTTGTAAGAGTGTTACTATCGCGGTTTATTATTTTAATAGTAGATTGTGTGTGAGTAGTGGTAAATAGTGAGTCGTACTAACTCATTATTAGGGAGTCAACTAGTGGTTGCTCCGTGACCCAATTTCCAACTAAGTCTTCGAGGGAAGTGATTCTATTTCTTCTCCTCTGTTGAAGGGTAATTAGGTGGAAATTTTTTGTATTTGCATCTCCGAGATGTAGTCAATTTATCCTTGATTTTAGTCGCTAAAAATCTTCTTCTAGTCTTAGTTAGTGTGATTGTGTCACCACCCGTTCTTATCGTAGGTCGTGAAGACATTCAATGTTGCCGTTAAGCTAGCCAGCCATAAATTATCACCACAATTGATCATCCATAACACTTTAAAAATTAATTAATAAACTATATTATGATTAAGTCGTGGTAGCTTATGATATGACGATAAAATACTATATATCTTCATCAACCTACGGAATATAAATAAAACATAAAACAAAATAATGTATAGCAAATACAACCAACTTCTGCTAAAAATCCTCAAAATCCGGTATCTCAAGTGTACTATTAAAAGGCATGCCAAGTCACATTAAATGGAAGAACCAATTATAGGACCATGTTACATGTCAAAATGACAAGGCATGTCAAGTCACATTAAAAGGCTAATAAAATCGCGTCACGTGTGCAAGTGACATGTTCTGACCAATTGAATGCGGCCATGTCATACTTCAATTTGATTGGTCGAAAATAATTTATTCTTATCACGACTCCTCCCTTCCATATATAACTATAACTAGGGGTCTTCATAACTCAGGAAAGACACTAGAAGTTATAACAAGAAGCAAGAGAGAGCTCGTGGATCAAATGCCGCAATTTTTTCTATACATTTCAAGCTTCAAGCAATCAAGTTCAAGCTCAAGTACAAATTAAGAACAAATCAAGATCAAGTTCAAGCAATCAAGCTAAAGCTCAAGAACAAGATCATCGATCATTTGTGGCAATAACTGCATATTCAAGATCAAGATCAAAGGCACTTGAATTTATTTATTATTGAAAAGAAGAATCTGATGATTCATAGAGATTGTACACTCATATAAAGACCCTTGAATTTATTTACTATTGAAAAAAATAATTAAAGGATTCATAGAGATTGTATACTCATATTATTTGAAATTAAATATTACTATATACGATTGTCGCAATATTTCTCGGTCTTAGCTTGATTTTATTTTTTCGACGCAATTTATTGTCTACATAAAGTAAGTAATATTAATAACTAATTGTAATCTGTTAATAAATTAGAAACCACAATCTTAATCTATTAGTAAAAGATTTCCAACCGATTTAGTATCAGTTGAAAAGTTTACTAACAGATATTATTCAGTTGGTAATTTACTAAACACATTTAAATTGGTTAGTAAAATTAGCAAAAAAATTCTTATGTTGGTAAATAATTGGTTGGTAATTCGTTACCAATCTGTTAATAAGCTATATTTTATTTTTTCTAACATATTTACCAACGGATATGTACTCTGTTGGTAATATTACCAATGAAAAGTGTCTGTTGGTAATATTTAAGTTGGTAATCCGTTAGTAGGCGGTTGCAAGATTAGCCTTCAATTTTTCCCGCTATATTTACCAACTAAATTATTCCGTTAGTAAAATTTTTGTTGGTAATTTATTAGGAATATGCTACTAAATTCTGAAAAATAAATCAGCTATAATTTTGTTAGCAATTTATTAGTAATATACTAACAAATTCGGTTGGTTGATAGAAATTCGCTGGCAATTGAAGTTTTTTTGTAGTGGAAGTGCTTAAATTTTGGAAATGTGTTGTTGAAATTGGCATTTTGATGCTAATAGTTTTTATGGGCTGTTTTCAACTTTTGGTTGCCGAACATTCTGTCCGTGTGCATATGTTTCCTTCAATTTGAGAATTGAGGCCTTTTGAGCTCTTAATTTGGCAATGTTTGCACAGCCGAAAGGAAAAAGAGTGAGAATACATGTGAATACCATTGTCGAGGTGGAACTTCCAATGGGTGAACAGGTCCATCAATATAATTGAGGAAAACTTCTAAATTCACCGGATTGATTGGAGAAATTAAAAAGTAGTTAGATTTATGAACAATTATTAAAGATAGTTATAGTTTTAAAAATATTTTAAATTTAGTCACTTTTTATATAAAAATAAATATAAACGAAAATATATTTAAAATTCGATAAAATATTTTAATATATTATTCTAAAAAATTTTAGGTGTTGAAGTATTAAGATAATATGCTGAAAGTTTATACACAATTGCATAGATTTTCAGTATATTATACTAAAACTTTTTATATTATAAAAAATAATAACTACTTTTTGATAACTTTATAAATATTAATAATTTTTAAATAACCAATCTAAAAATTAGTTAACCTGTGCCAGTTGACTGTACGCATACTTACATAGCTGCTTTAATACTCTGGACTTGGGTCATCCCCTGAAGTGGAGAAGAGATACCCATGCAAATTGGGCCATCAAATTGGACCGACTATGAATCGCTTTCAATGCCCATAATACAAAGATTACTACATTTGTGCTAGTAAGGCTTGACGCACGCTCTGTGTTTGGAAGGAAAAAAAACGAAAATAACCGGATTTACAATTAATAATTATAAAATAGTCATAAATTTAAAAGTAATAGTAGAAATTTAGCTATTTTTCATATAAAAATAAAACTTGAATGAAAATATTCTTAAAATTCGAAAAAATTCCAGCATAATATATCAGAGTTCGAATTTTTATATATGATATTACAACATAATATGTTGGAATTTCATAATGTGATGAAGTTCCGACATAATATGAAAATTCACATACAGGTGCTCCAATGTCTATGCTGGAACTTTCTGTGTACTGGAGTTCCAATATAATATGCTGGAAATTTATTGACAGGAGCTCCATAATCTAGTATATTATGCTGGAACTGTTTGTGTTACAGCAAAATAGTAGCTATATTTTTAATAACTTTGTAAATACTACAATTTGACAATTATCAGTCAAAAACTTACTAGCTCGTGCTATTTTTACTTGTTTGAATACTATGACCACACGCCTAATAGTTTATTAAATTTGTCTACCTTTCAAACCAGAGTATTTCACTCTGATGTCTCATATTTATGACATAGCTATAAGTAGGGGTGTGCATTCGAATTGGTTTATCGATAAATCAAATCGATTATTTGTTATTGGTTTATCGATTTCGATTTCGAAATTTTCCTTATTGAGTTATCGATTTCGATTTGTCCTCTTCGGCTTATCAATAAATCGATAAAATATATTAAAAAGATAAAAACCCTTATTTTATAATACTATTACTACCCTTTCCTTTACTTAACCCTAATACCCTATTATTTCCTTCAGCACCGCTTCCCCGTTTCTCTTCAGTCTTCAGTGAATGTGAGTCTTCACTTTAGCGTTTTCTTTCAAATCGCCACTCGCCACCATCGAATCGAGATCTGATCTGTTGGGAAAAAAAGTCTCCATTGATTATCGTCGTTTCCGGTACTCCTAATTTCTTTTTGAAAAACACTTGCTGGTGCTCTGATGGTTTTTGTTTCATAGGATGCTTTTTGTTTTCGTCGTTAGTTTGTTTTTTCCCAAGCATGTATGAATATGTAGCTTGTATTTCGTCTGGAAATAGCAAACTGTGTAGCTAATCCAATTGTTTAATACTTTAATAGATTGCTCTCACTGTAAATCATGTTGAATATTTGCACTTGCTTCTTAAAGGAAGGAAGCACTTGGAGAAACTTCAAGAAACAATGGTTTAATTTAGGGGATGTACTGTTGAAGCATGCAACTTTGTTTTATTATTAATACTAAAAGTTAATTGCTTAATCACTGGGAAGAAAATAGAGGAAAGTTGCGAGCAATTAGAGCTTAGAGCTTCTAATTTGAACTTGGTTTATTTATTTATTCATAGATGTTTTATAATGTTGTTCTTACCTTAAACTTCTTTGTTTAGAATTGATTAGTTTTCTGATGCAAAGATTTGTTCTCCGTTGATTACAGTCATTTCCTGTTATTCCTAGAATCTCACTGTCGAGTAAATAGCTATGAATAGCTTCAGCTATTTTGACATTGCAATTTTTACAGTAAAGCAGATATATTAATTTCATATGTGTAATAAACTTATTTAAATTGATTTCTTTTCGGTCATAATTTGTAGGTCAAGCGCGAGGAGTGTTGATTTCATCTTGCTTGGCACCTTTGCTTCATTCAACTCATTTAAGACTGTAAGTTGGATTCTTCATTCACTTCATATGGTTGAAAATGATAAAATTGATCAAGTGGTTGATGAAATTAGAGGTTCTAAGTCTACGGCTGCAACTACTCACTCTAAAGTTATAAAACAATGGAAAAAACGATCTCGGGCATGAGATTTTTTTGAAGAAAAGTTGATGCTAAGGAAATAATAAATATACATGTAGATTTTGCGGACAAGAATATTTTGAGACAAACGGAAAAAGTACGACACAAATGAATAATCATATCAGTAAATATCTAAGGAATTCTTATAAAGTTGAAAGAGGTCAAAAACTAATACTATATCAAACAGTACCGAGGGGTAATAAAGGTGATCTTATTCCATGGATATTTAATCAAGAAGAGTGTAGGATGGCTTTGTGTCGTATGGTGATTGTTGATGAACTTCCATTTAGTTTTGTTGAGAAGGAAGGCTTTAGAAACTTTATGAAAGTGCACAACCTTGTTTTCATATTCCTTCCCGTACTACTATTACACGGGATTGTTTTGCTCTTTTTAATGTGAAAAATAAATAAATTAATAAATTTTCTTAAAGGAACAAGTCAAAGAGTAAGTCTTATCACCAATACATGGATTTCTATTCAAAAATTAACTATATATGCATCACATCCCATTAGATTGATAGTGAATGAGTTATGCATAAAAGAATCATAACTTTTCTCCAATTATTAGCCATAATTGTGAAGATATGGCAAGGTGTATTATTGATTATTTGCGTGAGTGGGGTTTGCAAAAGATTTTTACTATCAGAGTTGATAATACTAGTTCAAATGATGTGACCGTAGAGAAGTTGTCGGACAAATTAGATGATTGGGGAACCAATTCCATGAATGGTCAACACCTTCACATGAGATGCATAACTCATATAATAAATCTTATTGTGAAAGATGGTCTAAAAGAGTCAAGTATTTCTATTTCTCGTGTTAGCAGTCAGATACAGTTGACAGTCTCCTGCTAGGTTGAGGAAGTTTCAGGAATGTTGTGAAAGTAAAAATATTGTCAAGAAGTTTTTATGCTTAGATGTTCCTACAAAGTGGAATTCCACCTACTTGATGTTGAGCAGCGCCATTGAATATGAGCGTGCAATTAGAGACTATTCTGATCGTGATACCAGCTTGTCACATTATCTTATATTTGATGCTTTTTCGGATGGAAAGCCTGTAGGTTTGCTTACAAGAACTGATTGGGATAATGTAAAGAGAATTGCACAATTTCTTGAAATATTTTATAATTTCACATTGAAGGTATCCGAATCATTTTATGTAACATCGAATTCCTATTTTCTTGAAATTGGTCAAGTTGCTATTTACTTAAATCGATTAATAACAACTGAAGATGTACTTTTGAGTGAGATGTCATCAAGTATGTGGAAAAAATTTGAGAAGTGTTGGGGTGAACCAACAAAAGTGAACAAAATAATTTTCATTGCTTGTGTTTTGGATCCTCGCTACAAGTTTACTACTGTTAGCTTTGTACTTAAAAAGATGTTTGGAGATGAAGGGACATTTATTAAAAAAGAGGTTCATACTTATATGAGTTCATTGTTTAATGAGTATGTCTCTAAGTCTGTTTCAAAAGATACTGGTCGTAAAGCTTCTATCTCTTTGACAAGCTCTTCATTCAGCACAATGGAAACTTCAACTCCTAGATTAGGTGGACTTTTAGATTAACTAAGAAAACATAAAGGTGAAAGTGGAGGTGTAGATTCTAAAACAGAATTGGAAAAGTATCTTGCAGAAGATCCTGAAAATGAAAGACCGGACTTTGATATCTTGGCTTGGTGCAAGGTGAATTCACCTAGATTTCCTATTCTTGCTAAGATGGTTCGAGATATGCTTGCTATTCCTGTTTCAAGTGTGGCATCTGAATGTGCATTTAGTAACGAAGGGCGTATTCTTGACCGTTTAGGAGTTCATTAACTCCTAAATTGATTGAAACTCTAATGTGCCTTCAAGATTGGCTTCGGAGTGAATCGCTTCCTGTAAATGTGGAGAAAGATTTTCTCGAGACACTCGAGGAAGGTATGTATATTTTAATTAATTTTATTATATTGCTTAAGGTAGTTAAATAATATATTAATTGCTTTACTTGTTAATACATTTTCTTATTAGATTTTATTAATCTTGGCAAAGAAGCTTCCACCGACGATGTTTGCTAGAGTTTGTTAGTTGCTATGTAAGTTCTCCATTTTAAATAATATACTTGTAAACGAATGTGATGTATTACAGAGTTCTTAATATTTTTCTTAATTTCTTCCAGGTTTATAGGTTAGGACTTTCAAGATTTGGAGAGAATAAGGCATTTTAAGAGTTGACTCAACTACCTTTGGAACTATGCTTTGGAAATACTATTGGTTTTGTTAAACTAGTATTGTTTTGTGACCTCTGGAACTATGTATATTTGTTTAAATGGTTATTAAATTAATATTACATAATCATGCATTTTAAATAAGTTGATTATTACAGTGTCATGGCTGATTACATTGATTTCAATTTTCAAGTATATCTTACATCTTAAATGAAGTATGCTTGAGTTTCACAGGGGTAGGAATTTTTTGTTTACTTTGGCGCTTGTGCTAGTGAATTATCAATGTTAGAGTCTGCAACATGATTTGATAAAAGGCTATGAATTGCAGAAGCAACACGCAAATCAGTATTAAGGTTAATGGGCTTGAAGGGCTTGGCAATATACCATTTAAAGAGTCATTTGCAGGTAGGATTCAGGCTTTTGCATCTATATTCATCAATTGTTTTGCCCTATCGAAAAACACATTACGCAGTTTTGTCCATCTTCATTATGCGGAAGTATAGACTTGGACAGCAGGCCAAGAAGCCAAATGCAGCAGAACATAACAGAGAAAATATTGGTAAATTCTGGACGATTTTAAGAACTCTTCATATTTGCTGGCCAGTAATATTGTAATGCTTGACAATTGTATAAAGTGCTATATTTAAACGTTTATGTAGCCTAACAAAGGCTGGAAATAGTATATTTTGTACAGCTTCTTCTAGAGATTTAACATAATTCTCTTCTTTATTGATTACCTTATGTGCTGCTACTCGCAGCTTAAATTACCATAAGTTCTTATTGGTGTTATCGATAACCGAATCGATAAGTACAAAAAACGATAAATCGGAATCGAAAAAGTCGAAACCTTATTGAAACGATAGCGATAAGTGTATATACAAATCGATAATCGATAAGTAATTATTGATAAGAGTCAAAATCGAATCGATCACACCCCTAATTATAAGCCCATAGCCCATAAGGGTGAACTATGAACATATAGAGAATATAATTAGTAGCCAAAAAAAAAAAAAGAGAATATAATTATTTCTTAGTTTAGAAGATTGATATATGCAATGATCAATTTTAGAGGTATGTAACCCTTAAAACAAATTTAGCCTTCAAATAAAATACTGTAACAGACACTAATTTTAAAACCGATAGTTAAAAACCGACCATAATTTTCCCTCTCAAGGTACCATAACTGTCATTGCAAATTTCTGTAGACATTGGTAAAAGATTACATTTTTTTATTGTATGAATGCAGTCTCAGCAAAGGCATTTGTATATGATCTGCAGAGAAATATCTTGATAGATATCATGTATGTCATATAATTTTTTTTTTATAATCATGTATTTTCTGTAGCATCTAAAGTTATTTTTCATATTATAAGTTGTTAATTGAGGGGTGGGGGGGGGGGGGGGGGGTGGGGGGGGGGGCAGCAATCTGAAACATGGCTTATTCGATAATTGACGCACAATCAAATTCATATTTTCACCCAGCACCACCTTTCGCTCAATAAAAACTAACTAATTAATGATCCTGAAAATCCTGATTCTAATTCCCAAAATGGTTCTCTGTTCGTCTATCAATCTAATATCGGAGACTATTGGCACAATTTTGTGTCACACAGATCAAGAATATGAATCAACCATTCTCTTATCATTTCGGTTGATAGTATTGAAAGTGATTATTATCATGTTTGCAAGATCCGTTATTTGATCTCAATTCTTGGTATTTCTAGCCTAAAAAGAGCTAAAATAGACATTTGAGATCTAGAGTCAGTAAATTTGAAATCCCATTTGGTACTTACTTTATTAATCAACCTAATAAGCGTGTTCTCAAATGCTTAACATTTTTTTTGTGTGTGACCATTCTCGTAAAACATAAAAAAAATTTATTTAGAAATCGACCATTTTTGCATTATGAATCGCCTAAGATGTACAATTCTTTTGGTGGTTTGATAGCTATTTATTCTTATGGATTGCTCTTAACTATGGTTGTTTAACCGGTGGGTCAGGCCGGGTTGGGTAGGAAATTTTAATACATGTGCGGATTAGTAGGAATGGCGTGGAATAGTCACTTTTTAAAATAATATTTATTTTTTATCCAATATTTTTAATGCTGAACAGAAATAGCCACTATTGAAATTAATATGAAAAGACGAAGTTACCCTTTTTCCTATCTCTTTTCCATCCCAAACCCTCTATCAAAATTTCAAAACCCTTTCTCCTGATCAAAATTTCCAAACTCGTTACTCCTCTTGCCCATACAGTAAGTTCGTCCCCAACTTCATCCCACTTCCTAAACCCAAAGGCAGACCACTTATTTTTCTTTTTCTTTTGGTTGGTTAAGTTCTTGTTGTCTTTTAGGCTTTAGGTTTTAATTAATTTGATAGTTATTATCTGTTATATGTCGTGGTTTTGACTGCACTGTTTCCATTTAGTTGATGGGACCCTTTACCATTTAATGGAATTGAATTTTGATTGGAACATTGAGAGATCTAAATTTTCAAAAAAAAAAAACTTATTTCTTTTTGCTATTAGCTTTATGTTGTGTAATTTGACGTCAATCTTATATGTAAATTGCAATTATTATTTTTATTTTTATTTGTGAAAAGATACAAACAACGTTTGGTTTTCTGCTACATTATGGATTCTGAACTTGCAGTTAAAAATTCAAAAGTTAAGGACAATTGGTCCTAAACTTCGAGTTCCAAGTTCAAAAGTTAAGGACATTTGGTCCTGAACTTAGAATTACAAGTTCAAAAGCTAAGGACACTTGGTCCCGAACTTCGAGTTTCAAATTCAGAAGTTAAGGACACTTGGTCCTGAACTTAGAATTACAAGTTCAAAAGTTAAGGACACTTGGTCATGAACTTCGACTAACAAGCTCAAAAGTTCAGGACAGTTAAGTACAGTTAAGGACAATGGGTCCTGAACTTACAGTTACAAGTTCAAAAATTATGGACAATAGGTCTTGAAGTCCTGAACTTAGACTAACAAGCTCAAAAATTAAGGACAATAGGTCCTGAACTTAGACTAAGAAGCACAAATATTAAGGACAATATGTCTTGAACTTACTATTACAAGTTCAAAAGTTAAGGACAATAGATCCTGAAGTCCTGAACTTAGACTAATAAGCTCAAAAGTTAAGACAATAGGCCCTGAACTTAGGCTAAGAAGCCCAAAAGTTAAGGACAATAGGTCCTGAACTTAGACTAACAAGCTCAAAAGTTAAGGACACTTGATCCTGAACTTATAGTTACAAGTTCAAAAATTAAGGACATATAGTCCTGAAGTCCTAAACTTCGAGTTCCAGGTTTAAAAGTTAAGGACATGTAGTCCTAAAGTCTTAAAGTTAGAGTTACATGTTCAAACGTTAAGGACATGTAGTCCTGAAGTTAAGTTCAAAAATTAAGGGTATTTTCGTCCGGGTAGTTAAAGTTTATTAAAGCAGTGGCTAAAGACTAAAGATATTTTAAACAATGGCGTAAAAGTAAATACATGTGTTATTAGTGGCTAAACGTACACTTCCCCCGTACGAGTTATGGTCCGGGACGGTTACGGGTTGGGGCATATCGGGTTTAGTAGGTTCGGGTTCATCCTGATAAAAATTGAACCGTAAGGGTTACGGGTTAATGGGGCCGGGCGAGGCCGGGTTATTGTTATTTTAATTTTCTTGTATTTTGTATTTTTGTATAACTTTTGTAAATTATATTAATTCGAAGTAAAAATATAAAGAATACAATGAAGATGAACAAAATTGCACTTATAAATTGCAAATGCTATATTTATTTCAATATTACGAAATTGACGTTTGCATTTAACAACTAAATTAACAAAAAATAGTAATTTTAAGCATAAATACTTTTGATATTATAAAATAAAAAATTAACAAAAAATAGTAATTTTAAGCATAAATACTTGAAGTTTGCATAATAATACTTCAAATTAATTTAACATACTAAAAGATTAAGCATAAATACGTCTAATAATTTTAAAATAACACAAATTGTCTTAAATCATCTTAAATACGAATATCCGAAGGATGCTCAAGATTGTTTTTTATATGCCTCCTTAAACTTCATGTGCCACACTTTGGACAACGATTTAAGACTAGACCACAGTTCTTGTACTTTATTTTCTGAACTTTTTCATTTTCTTTTATCACCTCAAAGTGTTCCCAAACATATGAGCGCACTCTAGAAGTACGAGGCATGATTTAATTTGAATTGAGAATTGAGATATGAGTGAAGAAATGAGGAAGAAGGAGGAGAGATATTTATAGTTTTTCAAAGGAGGTTAATTTTTAAAAAATAAAAACCCAAAAATTGGGCTAAATATAAATTTCAGCCGTTGGGAAACAACCATATTATGAAATGGACCATTTCCAATGGTCATAATCAAAGGCCCAATTTTAAAAAAATAATAAAAAAATAATTACCGTTAAACCTATTTGGGTCGGACCGAGCTGGTTAACCGGATGAACGTTGTTCTTCGTTGACCGCGACTGACCTGTCCGATTAATCGGTGGTTCAAACGTGAATATTACAAACCCCTACCCCTATAACCCAACCCCACCCAGCCCCCTTCTATCAGTCCGGGATGGTTCCGGTTTTAACCGTCCTGGGCCGGTCCGAAAACGGATTAACCTAACCCGTTAAGCACATTTACGCTGAACACCAAAGATTTTTGTATCAGCCCAATTTATGATCATTCAAGTTTGCAATACAATTAAATGGTTTAATATGCCTATGCATATATTCAAGACGAATATTTTCAACAAGACATATTATAACGACCCGGCCGATCATTTTGAGAGTTAGAACCCCAATCTCCTATAAACTTCTTCCCCTGTATCTATTTATGCTATCGTGACTTTCCGAAAAGTTTTATTTTGGTTTTTGGAGTGTTTTGGAACACTTAGTCCTTAAACGGAGGCTCAAGTCTTAAAACTTGGACCGTAGTTGGAACTGTGTGAAGACGACTTAAGAATGGATTTTCTCAATTTCTTTATCTCTGTTGGGTGATTTTGGGCTTAGGGACGTGTCCGAATTGTGTTTTGGAGGTCTGTATCTCATTTAGGCTTGAATTGGCGACTGTGGAATTTTCCGAGTTTTAGACCGGTGGTGAAAATTCTGATATCGGGGTTGAAAACTGATTCTGAAAGTTGGCGTAGGTCCATAATATTGAGTATGACTTGTGTGCAGAATTTGGGGTCAATCGGACGTAGTTTTGTTAGTTTCAGCATCAGTTGTCGAATTTGGAAGTTTTAAGTTCTTTAAGTTTGAATTGGAGGGTGATTTGTGTATTTAGTTGTTTGATATGATTTGAGGACTTGACTAAATTTGTATGATATTTTAGGATTGGTTGTATATTTGGTTGAGGTTCTGAGTGCTTCGAGTGTGTTTTGGATGCTTAACGGAATGAAATATGGACTTGTGCATATTCTAAAGTTGGCTAGTTCTAGTGTTTTTGCACCTTCGGTGGGAGGTCCGCAGGTGCGGCCCCGCAAAAGCGAGGATAAGGTCGCAGGTTCGATTTTAGGTGTGAGGGTCAGTGGTCGTAGATGCGACGCAAGAGCCACATATGTGGAGCCGCATCTGCGGAGAAGTCGCCGCAGAAGCGGACTTGAGAAAGGAGTAAAGTTTTCACAGAAGCGGACAAGTTAGCGGAGAAGAACATCCGCAAATGCGGATATAGGTGCGCAGGTGCGGAGTCTGAAGGATTAATGAATTTTGCGGATGCGGAGCTCTAGCCACAGAAGCAAGTGCGGCTTGACTGGCAGAAAAAGGGCAAAAAAAGAGGGTTTGAATTCATTATTCTTTTTTGGACTTGAGATCTCGAATTTCGGCGATTCTTTGAATGATTTTTAGAAGAAGTTATTGGGTAATGATTTCTAACTCGTTTTTGGTTGTATTCTATTAATCCACAGTTGTTTTCTTCATATAATTAGAAATATGAGTTGAAAAATTGGAAAAATTTGAGAAAAGTTCTTAGACCGAATTTTGAGGTTTTGATTGAGATTTTGGTATTGGATTTGAGAAAATTTGGTATAGTTGGACTCGTGAGTGAATTGGTGTTCACATTTTGTGATTTTTACTCGATTCGGAGACGTGGGCCTGGAGAGGATTTTTGGGGAGAATTTTTAATTTCTTGTTTTATCATTGATTTTGGTAGCTAGATTAGTTCCGTGTAGTTGTATTCTCGTTGTGTAATTGATTTGGCTACATTTGGGCCATCTAGAGCAGGATATTCATGGAAAGAGCATTGTGACAGATTGATTTGAGCTTAGTTCGAGGTAAGTGGCTTACCTAAACTTGTATGGGAAATTTCCCTTAGGATTTTGGTACTTTTTAATATGTGCGCGCCGTGTATGTGCGGTGACGATTACATATACGAGCTATTTGTTGTAAAACTATATTTTCACTAAGTCATAACATGTTTTCTCCTTATTTTAACTACACTAGCATATGCAACTATCATGCTTAGATTAGCAGAGAATACCTATGTGTTTTAACTGCTTATTTGAACTTTGTGCATCATGTTTATGAAATTTCATGCCTTCCTTGACTTGCACTTAGTCTCAAACTGTAGGTTCTCTTGCTGTAACTGTTATTCTTGTTGGTTGAGCTGCATATTTACTTCGGGACTAAGGAACGGTATTCCGGGAGATTCCCTCGTACTGTATATTTACTTTGGGACTATGGAATGGTATTCTGGGAGATCCCCCAGCACTGCATATTTACTTCGGGACTGCGAAATGGCATTCCGGGAGATCCTTCTGCACATTTACGTTTGAGACTACACGATAATATCCCAGGAGATTCCCTGTAGTTATTACTATATTCTAAGCTGTTGTCTTTCATTGATTCTATTCTGTTAGATTTTCATATTTATTTTTACTGTGATATTTCATTATTTCTTATTTCTTTATATTTATATTAGTAGGGCCCTGACCTGATCTCTTCACTACTCGACCGAGGTTAGGCTTACTTACTGGGAGAGAAAAAAAGGATGAATTATACCATATCCTATCTGGTCCAACTTTGAGCCAGGGTGAACAATTTTCTGATGTATGATATACATTAACACAAGGAGAGTTTAATTTTGAGTATGAAAACTAGTAATCTGTATAAATTAGCACTAGTGGTTGAAAAAGCCTTTAAATTTGCAGCGATGCTACAAGTAGTATGAAGTTGTCTAATATATTTTTAACCGAAGTATCCTAATATTGTATTATATGTTCCATTTTGATTTTCATATTATTTTACTAGGTTATTTAACGTATTTTATCATCTGTAACGTAACAGCCACTATTGCGATTACTCATTGTATTGCATTTATTCTTTTATTCATTACTTATACAGCAGTTACATATACAACAGTTACAGTAATTAGTGGAATTAGTTAGTGAGCTGTCATTAGTCAGTTGGCTCGCCTAGATGTTAGTATATTATATAAGTAAGGATACTAATAGTATTTTTTTTAGTTGTTGAAATGAAGAGCCCAACTCCATTTCTAGAAACTTCACTCGCAATCCCTTCGTCTCTATATATTCTATGATTCCTCCATTGGAGCTCCCGCTAAGCTCACATTTCTTCCATTGATTTACAATTTCAGATGGTATCTGAGCTCATGCATTAGTCCTAGAGCCTCGTTTCATACTCGTTTTTTTCGTTCATACATATAGAAATTGTTCGTTGATTTTTGGAAATTAGGGTTGCAATGTAAAAATTAATTGATTAGTCGATTAACCTCAACAATTCATTTTTCACTAACAACGATTTCAACTTTGTTGAACCAAATCATGAATAAAGATAATGAAATTCAGGTGACAGATAAGACAATCCTAGATTCTACAAGTCTGTTGAACATGCATCCTTCAGAAACCGCTAGAGCTATGTTAGTGCCGATGACTTATGACGAAACTAGCTATAGATAATGGAGAAAAGGAATCCTCATAGCACTCTTCCCGAATAACAAAAAAGGTTTCATCGACGGAAAGTGTAAGAAACCAGATCCTAATTCTACTACTCTCGAACAATGGGAACGATGCGACGATATGGTGGCTTCCTGAATCTTAAACTCACTGTCTAAGGACCATGTAGATAGCCTACAATATATTAATGATGCTAGAGAACTTTGGCAGGAATTGGAAGATATGATCAGACCAATGCTGCCAAAATGGACATTATTGGATACTACACAAAAATGAAGAAGCTTTGGGAGGAACTCAACACACTGAACATGAATATGAAGTGTGCTTGTAAATGCACATGTGGAGCTAAAGAAAACATGCACAAAGCTGAGCAAGACAGAAGATTGATCCATTTTTGATGGGCATAAATGAGGTGTACACTATGGTAAGAGGAAGTATTTTGAATATGAATCCACTCCCAACAATATTCCATACCTTCTCTATTCTTGTTCAGGAGGAAAAGAAAAGGAAGTCAAGCTAAGTACTCACTTTTCAATGGATTTTGCTGCCTTGAATGCAAATGGACCAGGAAACAATAACTTCAGAACAAACTATACTCGGTAGGGGAACAACAACACAAGTAGTGGATATAGGGGAAATCAGTTCAATAATAGACCTCGGTTATTCTAAGAGTACTAAAAGAGGACATAGCACACTAAGATAAAATGTTATAAACTTCACAGATTCCCACAGAATTCCAAGTTCAACAAAGAAAGAAGGATTACTGGAAATGTGCTTGGGTCATCAAGTAAAAGTGCTACAATAAAAGATGATGAAAATATCTCTCAAGGTCAGGAGCAAGATCGAACTACGCACAATTTAACTAAGGAGCATTATGGATAGCTACTCAGCATCTTGGAAAGCTTTGAAGGAGGGGGATACAAATCCGGAAACACAGCCATAAATGAAAGAGCTGTGAACTTTGTAGGTATCTCAACAAGCTCTACTCATTTTGATTCTAGTGATCAATTGTGTGAGAATTCTAATTCAAGTGCTTACTTTTGGATTTTTGACTCTGGAGCCACAAACCATATGACATATAATAAATCACTGCTAACAATATCGGAATTGTATATTACCTATATCTAGTTACTCTACTTAATAGTTACAAAGTTAAGGTGGCGCTGATTGGTAATGTACTTATCACTCCTAGGTTCACTCTTAAAAAGGTCCTTTTTGTCCCTAATTTCAAATTCAATTTTATATCCGTTTATTCCTTGACAGTCCAACTTGATTGTATTGTAATATTTACCAATTTTATCTGTATCCTTCTACATGGCCCTTTAACTAGAAATTAGTAAGGCCAAGAATGGCCCGTACTTCCATTATTCAGATAACTACAACATTGGCTGTACTTCCCATGATTCTTCTAGTACATCATATCCATGTCTTACTAGTAATAAAGATGAGGTATACTCTGCAGTTAACACATCTATTTCATTTTCTTTTCCTCATTTAGCTAGCATAAATAAGCCAGATTATACTAACCTTGTTGCATCTATTTTAGTTGTCCCATCTCACAGTAATGATGACAGTAGTTCTCTTCCACATATGCATCATTCCGTAAACGAAAAATGGCCAAAAATACCCCTATCATATGGTAAATCGTTTATAAAATCCACCCGTCCATCTATCCGTCAGAAAAATATAGAGGACATTATTCTAATTTCAAGTTTACCCTCATGGCGAACGGAATTCCATGTGTGCATCTCATTGACTGATGTGACCTTATTTCATTTGTCCACATGGATAAGTGGAGCTAACATTATCTTTGAGTATTTTTTTATCCATCAAACCGATCCGGCCCATTTTTTTACCTTTTGGTCAGTCTTTTAACCTAAACCCATCAACAAAACATCCATTTTTACCATTTCTCTCATTTTTTATCTAAACTATCAATGGCAATTTTAGGGCTTCGTTAGGGCTGGTTTGATTTGGTGCACTCAAAATAGGAAGACCTTTGATTTCTAGCGATATCTTGAATTATTATTCGATTAAAGTAAGTATTTACAAATTAAAGTTATTAAATTGTAGGGTTGGGGAATATTTAGGGACTAATAGGCTTATGTCTTCTTCATGTGATGTTTCTATATTTTCCAAGCTATTTTTTATACCTTTCTAGAATTGTTTTATGTTACTTTTGTTTTTAATAGTCCTTATCGTATTGGTCCTACATATTAAAGCTATGGTTTTGTCAATTTGTATGTTTAATTGATGGTGGGGTTTCATATCTTTATATTTTTATTATCGCTTTGTATTATACTGTTGATGTGGTCCCATTTTGCCCCCTTTTTATTGTTGTTGCATGTGATTTTATCCGAAGAATGGTGGATAAAATGAACTTATATTTTAATTATGGGGTGAGTGTGTATTGGAACCTATATTGTCTTATACTGAGAGAGATGTGCACGTGTTTAGTGGTTATAAAGTAGACCATCTCTCTTATATTAATTTGTGTAAAGAATACACTAAAATGATAAGATATGCTGAAGTACAACCGGTGATATTTCTTGACCCTTCTGGGAGGCATTTTTTGTTAGATGGGGACTAAGGGATTAGGAAGATTTAATCCCTAATTAATGATGGTTTCACTAATGTACAATTATTTTGTGTTGACATGTTGGATGATACTGTAAATGTTTATGTATTTATCCAGTTTATAGCAGCAATAGATAGTGTACTGTTGCTGTAGCTTCTAACTATGATAGTAGTGAAGATGATACAAATATTGAAAGTGTTGATAGTGATTATGATAGTGATGCTCTAGGTTTATTTGAGAGGCAGAAGAAGTGTGAGGTAACTGACAACCTTGATAGGTATAAAATATTGGAAAAAGAGTATTGACTTTCAAAGATCTTGCTGAAACTAAGGAGGTTATTGGTTATTAAATTGTGTCTAGTAAGAAGGGGCTTAAGGTAGATAATAGTGATAAGAGAAGACTTAGATACAAGTTCAGATTGGGTGTCCTTTTAAATGCCTTATTTCTAAGGATGACAAAGATCAAGGGGTAAAGATAAAAAATTGGAGGGATGAACATGACTGTGGTGAAGTCTTTGAAAACAGAAGAGCTACTCATGCCGCTTTAGCACAATATTTTAATAGAAATATTCAAAATAATTTTAAGTTTAAGATTAAAGAGATGAAGGTTGATTTACAGGATATATTTAGTTTTAACGTGAGTGACTCAAAGTTAAAAAGGGTAAAGAGAATAGTTTTAGAGAAAGTGGGGGGTTCTTACTTGGATGAGTACAACAAATTGGAGGCATATGCTCAAGAGTTGAAAGAAACAAACCCCGGTACTGATATGGTGATACAGATATCCAAGGATGCAATGAAGGAAGGTAAGAAAAGATTCTTGAGGATGTATGTCTTTTTCCAAGCCCTCTAGAAAAAAGGTTTGAGACCTTTTATAGGTCTAGATGGAATATTTTAAAGGACAAATGAAAAGGGATGTTGTTAGTCGCTGTTTATCAAGATCCTTGCAAGCATGTGTATCCACTAGCTCGCACTTTAGTGGATAAGGAAACAAAGACAACCTGGCAGTGGTTCATGAACAACTTGAAGGCTTATTTAGACTTGAAAGATGGTGAAGGGTACACATTCGTGTCATATATGCAGAAGGTATGTTACCATATGCAGATTTTTACATTCAGTAGATTTTTACATTTAGCACATTCTTTGTTGATGTAGTGTTTTTTCATGTTTACGGTTTGTTAGATGCTATCAGTAATGTATGTCCACAATCATATCACAAATATTGTGCAAGGCATATTGAAGCAAATTGGAGAAAAAAATGGAATACTGATGATACGAAAAACTTAATGTGGTGGTATTCTTGGAGCACATATGAGGAGGAATTTAAGAACATGTTGAAACAGTTAGGATAAGTTTCTGAGGATGCTGTCAGGGACTTGCTGAATTATCCTCCAATAACCTGGTGATGAGCTTACATTGATATCCAATGTAAGAACCCAATGGTGGACAACAACTTTACATAGTTCTTCAACTCTTGGATTCTTGTGTTGGAAATACGTTCTCAAGGCTATATAGTAAAACGTGTGTTCTTATGTGTAGGTTTTGATGAATGACAAACAAGCGCAAATTGATATATGACGAAGTTCAAGTACAAGCACACAATTGGTGGATTACGAGATTCAAGCACAATACAAAGTTTTATAGTTTAAATGAGTCGTTCTTAATTGTGATCTTGATCCGACAACTTGACTCATGACATGGCTTCTCTCGTAAAATTATTTTTACAAAATCATGCATATTTAATTTAATGCTAAATGATTTTAAATCATGCATATTTACTTTAGTCAAAATGATTTTTAAACATGCCTCTAAAATCTGGACTAAGATAATCGATTATGTACTTATGATAATCGATTATGTTAAGCCAAGACTGCATGACAATCGATTGTGAACTAAATGACAATCGATTGTGTTAAGGCAGTGAGCATCAGGTTTTTCAAACCTGCATGACAATCGATTGTGAACCTTATGACAATCGATTGTGATGAGGCAGTGTACATCAAAGTTTTTCAAAACTCAGAATAATCGATTGTGAAGCTAATGACAATCGATTGTGAAGAGACAATGTCCATCAGACTTTTCAAAGTCACAAAATAATCGATTGTGAACATATGACAATCGATTGTGTTGAGGCAGTGACTTCCAGACTTTCTCAAAGTTATTAAATAATCGATTGTGAGTATATAACAATCGATTGTCACGAGGCAGTGTCTAAAATGATTTTCAAAGTCTGATAAATAATCGATTGTTAACATTGCACAATCTATTGTGAAGCTGACCGTTGTCGTAAAGTTTTCAAATACCGTCAGGTAATCGATTGTTGATTTTGTACAATCGATTGTTGAAATTAAAATCTGGAAAAGATTTTTTAACGTTGCTGAATAATCGATTGTCGATTTTGTACAATCGATTGTTGAAATTAAAATCTGGAAAGGATTTTTTGAACGTTGCTGAATAATCGATTATTGATTTTGTATAATTGATTGTTTTGCGTAAAATCTGAAAATGATTTTGTGAACGTTAACAATAATCGATTGTTGATCTTGGATAATCGATTGTTAAGCGTAAAATCTGGGATTGATTTCTGGAACGATTGGCAAACAATCGATTGTGACTTCTTGACAATCGATTGTCACACAGTAAAATCAGCAACTCATATTTGGCAATTAGGCAACGGTAATGCCAAGTTTTTCAACTATGAATACAGCTTCATTTCAGTGTTTTAAACACAATAACATACAACAACTGATCATTCTATTGCTATAAGCTTGCATACTATTGTTTATCATTTTATATTCATTTCATAAAGCTTTTGAGAGCCAAAGTCTTGTCCATAGTTGTTGTGATCTTGAGCTTACTTCTTTTACTCATACCTACTCATTAAGGAGTGTATTGTTTGAGTGTTTAGTGTTTTGTACACTTGTAAGAGAATTGTGATTCTCTTGTTGTAAGGAACTTGTGTTTCCTTGGTTGAAGTCTTGGAGTGTTGTATCTCCGAGCAAAAGTGTTAAGGCGTGTGTCCTTAAGTTGTAAAGGTTTGTTGAGCACCCGTAAGCTTGACAAGTTAGTGGAAAATCTCGAGAGAGTCTCTCGGGGACTGGACTAGCCACGTGTTGTGGTGAACCAGAATACATCGGTGCGTACTTTATTATTTATCGCACTTATTTACTTCCTGCAATTTTTAAATTCCGCAAGTTTACGCTAATTTCTATTATAATGCTATTCACCCCACCCCCTCTAGCGTTAAGCGTATTATCTAACAATTGGTATCAGAGCCCAACTCTCTGAAGACTTAACAGTTTGAGAGAACCATCCATGGCTTCTACTCGTGAATCTTTTGCAGGAATTGATGAAGGACAATGCTCCACACGACCACCTCTATTCAACGGTACAAACTATACGTACTGGAAGGAGAGGATGAAAATCTTCGTTCAAGCAAACAATTTTCTTCTTTGGAAGGTGATAACGAAGGGAAATCAAATTCCAACCAAAAAGGTTGAAACCGAATGGGTTCCCAAGTCCGAAGAAGAATATGACGCGGATGATATCCGAAAGGTGCAAAATAATGCTAAAGCAATTAATTTATTATATTGTGCTGTAAATGCTGACGATTACAGGAAAATATCGTGTTGCACAACGGCGAAGGAAATGTGGGACAAGCTGGAAATTGCGTACGAAGGTACGGACCAGGTAAGGGAAGCCAAAATTGATTTCCTAACCCATGCTTATGAATTATTTCACATGAAGGAAGGTGAAAAGGTGGATGAAATGTTTGAACGATTTTCAATAATCGTAAATGATCTACATGCTCTCAAGAAGACATTCACGGATAGAGAACTTGTTCGAAAAATTCTTAGAAGTCTCACTCCGGCATGGCGATCAAAGGCCGACGCAATCCAAGAATCCATTGGCGCCTCAAATGTCACCATCGACGCATTAAGAGGTAACCTTAAGACTTATGAGTCTACTATACTTAACCCTCTTGTTGATGATCAAAGGAGGCAAAGAATAGCGCTTAAGGCAAGCACAAGCCAACCTCAAGTTGATGAGGACGGAGACAAGGAGTTTGGACTCGTTATCAAAAGATTTCAAAAGTTCATGCGAAAGGAGTATGAACGAAAGGGCAAAAAGCAAAGCGAACAAATAAAGTGCTATGAATGCGGTGAAACCGGGCACATCAAATCAAATTGCCCAAACATCAAAAAGGAGAAGAAACCTTTTAAGAAGCAACGTGCATACATTTCTTGGGGAGGAGACTCCGGAGATGAGTCAAGCGAAGAAGAAGAAGACGAAGTCGCAAACCTTTGTCTTATGGTGCAAGAAGACAAGCAAGATGAGGTATGTCAAATCTCTTCTAAAAACTTCTTTACTCTTGAAGAAATGCGAACTGCTTTTGATGAGCTATATACTGAATTTATTAAGGCTTCAAAAACTGTCAAGAGCATAAAAGAAAATGCTTCTCTAAAAGAAAAAGGTTTTCAAAAACAGCTTTCTTTGAAAAAAAAGGATTTAGAAAAACTGGTTTTAGAAAATGAGAAGCTGAAAGAGGAAAACAAGTTTTTTGGAAAAAGAAGCGCCGACAAGCCCGAAAGTTCTATTAAAAATTGTTCTTCTTGCATGCATCTCGAAAATGAGGTAGATAGACTTAAAGGTACCTTAGATAAGTTTAATTCTTCCCACAAAAATTTGAATAAGGTCCTTGTTAATTTGAAATCAACCAAGCATGGCATAGGCTTTAAGAATGAGCCTAAAGAAAAGGTTGAAGCCAAACCCCAACCACCTAAGGCTCAACCTAGGATTAATAAAACAAATGCTTATCCTAGAAATAGCAATCCTAGAACAAATATGCATGCTAGACCAAATGTTGAACATTTTAGAAGACCTAGAAATGACTTACCACCTAGAAATGACTACCCTAGAAATGATGCATATTCTAGGCCAAACACTAGAAGGAGTTTTGAGTCTTTTAGAACATCTAGACATAACCATTACTCTAGAAATGCTGCTCATTTTAGAACTAATAGTAGGAGAAATGGTTCTCATGAAATGCGCAATAGTCATAATGAAAATAGAGTAAATCATTTTCGTCCATCAAGTTACTATGAACCTAGAAGGATGCATAACCCCAACGTGACTTGTCATTATTGTAGACGTATTGGTCATATTGCTCCTGCATGTTTTACACGACATAGACATATCACTCAATCGCATCATTATAATATGCCTAACCCTCAAGGACCAAAAATGGCATGGGTACCTAAGACGCATTAATTTGTTTTGTAGATATGTTTGAAGGGATCAAGCGTACTATGGTACCTTGATAGTGGATGCTCCAAACATATGACGGGAGACGAATCCAAATTCCTTCAACTAGAACACAAAGAAGGAGGAAGTGTGATTTTTGGGGATAACAACAAAGGAAAGATTATTGGCATCGGATCGGTCGGTAAGGATGAAAATTCTCTATTAAGCATATATTACTTGTGAAAGGTTTAAAGCATAATCTCTTTAGCATAAGTCAATTATGTGACAAGGGAAATCTTGCCCTATTTGATTCGGACGAATGCTTAGTGTTTAGACGTAGTGATTTTAAAATTATCCTTCGTGGTTTTAGAGTGGATAATATTTATATGGTTGATCTTGCTAATTCCTCACCCGAATATGTTGATTGTCTTATGATTAAAGAGGATGATACTTGGTTATGGCATCGTAGAGTAGCACATATCAACATGCATCTTTTGAACAAATTGATTTCTCAAAACTTAGTTATTGGTCTTCCCAATTTAAAATTTGAGAATGACTCTATTTGTGATTCATGTCAAAAAGGGAAGCAAACAAAAGCATCTTTCAAATCCAAAAATATTGCTTCAACTTCTAGACCATTGCAATTGCTTCACATGGATTTATTTGGACCATCTCCCATTGAAAGTCTAGGAAGAAATCGTTATGCTTTTGTGATTGTTGATGATTACTCTAGATTTACTTGGACTTTATTTCTTGACAATAAAAGTGATGCTTTTCAGAATTTTAAATATTTTCTTAAGCGTATTCAAAACGAAAAGGAAACAACCGTCACTTCAAATAGAAGTGATCATGGGGGAGAGTTTGATCACAATCTCTTTGCGGACTTTTGTGACGAACTCGGTATCGAGCATACCTTTTCCGCTCCACGTACACCACAACAAAATGGGGTGGCGGAAAGGAATAATAGGTGTCTCGAAGAGATGGCTAGAACCATGCTCGAAGAGGCCAAGATTCCCAAACATTTTTGGGCGGATGCCGTGAGTACCGCATGCTACGTCTTAAATAGAGTAGTCATAAGGCCTATACTCATGAAAACTCCCTATGAACTCTATAAGGGAAGGAAGCCAAATATCTCCCATCTTAGAGTATTCGGTTGTAAATGTTTTATTCATAACAATGGCAAAGATCAATTGGGAAAATTTGATGCTAAGTCCGATGAGGGAATTTTCATTGGTTATTCTTCACGTAGCAAAGCATATAGGGTTTTTAATAAAAGAACCGAAACTGTGGAGGAATCCCCTCATGTTGTATTTTCCGAAAATAATGCTCGCTTGGCGAGAAAGGATTCCGGGTTTGACCTTGCAGGTACTTTAGATAGCTTGAAAGACAAAATACAAGAGGAAACGCCTAAGGAAAATCAAGACGAAATTTTGAAACAACCAACGGAGGAAGCGCCACCATTGCAGAATGAAACAAAAACGCCTAACGAGTGGAGGACAATCAAAGATCACCCTCTCGAACAGGTAATTGGCGACGTCGGAGAAAAGGTAAGTACCCGAAACTCCCTTAAGAACACCTTAGGACATACTGCTTTTGTGTCTCAAATTGAACCAACAACCATCTCCGAAGCAATTGGGGATGAATTTTGGACCTTGGCAATGCAAGAGGAGCTTAACCAATTCAAACGGAATGACGTTTGGGATTTGGTGCCAAGACCCGAAAATCATACCATAATTGGTACGAAATGGGTTTTTCGAAACAAACTAGATGAAAATGGTGTAATCACTAGAAACAAAGGTAGGCTTGTAGCAAAAGGCTATAATCAAGAAGAGGGTATTGAGTATGAAGAAACGACATAAAACAATCGATTGTTACAGCTAATAATCGATTATTTTACTGTGCAGAAAATCAATTAGCAAGTATCACTAATCAATTATTTATGGTTTATGCTTATTATGCAATGTTGTTTAATAATCGATTTTTTAACTGTATAATCGATTATCGTCTCAGCCATTCAGTACTGCTTTCCTAATACAATCGATTGTTTCAAAATATAATCGATTAGTTTCCTAGTCAGAAAATTTCTGTACTCACTGTAACATAACAATCGATTACCATATTTGACAATCGATTATTTTCTGTCCATATTTCAAAAATTTGTTACCGTTTGGCTTCTGAAGATTCCTGCAATCGATTTGTGTCAGTTCCGAGATTCAGTCAAATCTTAATGACAATCGATTATCTCATTCCAACAATCGATTGTCTAACGGTCAGTAAGATTTATTTTTACCGTTTCTGACTGTTCAGCTTTCAATTTTCTGCAGATTTCTTCCATTAATGAAATGCCTTTCTCCCCTCTATAAATAGGCTCCATATATGTTCATTTTTATTCACTCAAGCATCAACTTTAGCTCTCAAACTATCAAAATTCTTTCAAGTCTCTTGAAAATTCCAGCAATACTCAGTGAAAATGTCGGGCCGTCACTCCAAACGTTCCCGTTCTGCTAGGCATGGTGCATCCTCCTCTGCTGCTCCAAACTATCCTTATCAAGATGGTTCCGTTCTATACTTTAATTATGACATCGAGCTTACTCGTTTTTTAACAAAATTTGAAAAGCGCGACATTCTTCCTCCCCGCTTTTCAACCAACAAGTATCTTGAATCTTATGGCCCTGCTGCAAGTATGCTAAAAAATTGTCAACTTCTTGACTTCTTACTTCTTACCCATCCTTACATCAATACTACATTGATTCAAGCATTTTACTCCAACCTTCATGAGGATGATGACGGTGAGCTTGTGACAAATATAAATGGTGTTCAAATTCTTCTTTCCGATGAAAACCTTCATACCATTGCTCGTCTTCCTCATAATGGTGAAGACATTTTTGGTACATCGGAGAGGCCGGAGCCCTTTTTGATGAAACAGTCCTCCTACATCAAACCGGACTTACTTCTTATGATCCAAATCTTTCTTCCCGTCGTCCTACAATTACGGGAATGGATCCCAATTATCGGTTGATTTTCTATTTCATCACCCGAGCCATCAAGCCTCGTAAGCATAACCATACAACCATTTCCCAAGAGGACACCAAGCTCATGCATGCCATAATAACCGGAGCTAACATCAATTGGTGTCGGTTCGTCAAGATTCACATGCGTGACGCTATCGGAGATGATAGGCCTCTTCCTTATGCTCTCCTCATCATGAATTTTCTTGAAGCCTCCGGATTCATCACTTCCAATGGTCCTCTCAAAAAGAGTACCAAGAAGTGGGAAATTTCAGAATCCTCCTTTCATCATGACGGTGATCATGCAGCGCCTGCTCCTCCTCCAACCCGTCGAACTCGTCCGCCTCAAGAGCCCACTCTCCAATCCATTTCCGACCAAATTGCTTCCTTCACCACCTCTGTTGGTCAATTGACAAATGAGATCCATGGATATTTTGACCATGTTCATTATCCATATGCCGGTCTTGTTCCCTTTGAAGCAGTGCCGGACGATGAGGCGGGAAATGATGATGAATGATTTCTTTGTTTTTTTTTGGTTCTATTGTGATATGTTTTATTGTCCCCTCCTTATGTAATTATTTTCTCTTTCCAATAAATAAACAAGTTTTATTTACATCTTTGGCATCTTCTTATATTATTTTTGCTAATGGCAAAAGGGGGAAGATAACGGGTATGCACTCTCAATATTTTAAGCTTAAATTGAGAGGGAATACATATATTGAGGGAGAACAAATGCATGTCTTGAATCGTCATTATAAAAATTGTTTAAGTTGCATATCCCGCTTAAAGTTTGCCATTATCAAAAAGGGGGAAATTGTTGGAAACACGTTCTCAAGGCTTTATACTAAAACGTGTGTTCTTATGTGTAGGTTTTGATGAATGACAAACAAGCGCAAATTGATATATGACGAAGTTCAAGTACAAGCGCACAATTGGTGGATAACAAGATCAAGCAATACAAAGTTTTATAGTTTAAATGAGTCGCTCTTAATTGTGATCTTGATCCGACAACTTGACTCATGACATGGCTTCTCTCGTAAAACTATTTTTACAAAATCATGCATATTTAATTTAATGCTAAATGATTTTAAATCATGCATATTTACTTTAGTCAAAATGATTTTTAAACATGCCTCTAAAATCTGGACTAAAATAATCGATTATGTACTTATGATAATCGATTATGTTAAGCCAAAACTGCATGACAATCGATTGTGAACCTTATGACAATCGATTGTGATGAGGTAGTGTACATCAAAGTTTTTCAAATCTCAGAATAATCGTTTGTGAAGCTAATGACAATCGATTGTGAAGAGACAGTGTCCATCAGATTTTTCAAAGTCATAAAATAATCGATTGTGAACATATGGCAATCGATTGTGTTGAGGCAGTGTCTTCCAGACTTTCTCAAAGTTATTAAATAATCGATTGTGAGTATATAACAATCGATTGTCACGAGGCAGTGTCTAAAATGATTTTCAAAGTCTGATAAATAATCGATTGTTAACATTGCACAATCGATTGTGAAGCTGACCGTTGTCGTAAAGTTTTCAAATACCGTCAGGTAATCGATTGTTGATTTTGTACAATCGATTGTTGAAATTAAAATCTGGAAAATATTTTTTGAACGTTGCTGAATAATCGATTATTGATTTTGTATAATCGATTGTTTTGCGTAAAATCTGAAAATGATTTTTTGAACGTTACCAATAATCGATTGTTGATCTTGGACAATCGATTGTTATGCGTAAAATCTGGGATTGATTTCTGGAACGATTGGCAAACAATCGATTGTGACTTCTTGACAATCGATTGTCACACAGTAAAATCAGCAACTCTTAATTGGCAATTAGGCAACGGTAATGCCATGTTTTTCAACTATAAATACAGCTTCATTTCAGTGTTTTAAACACAATAACACACAACAGCAACAATTGCTATAAGCTTGCATACTCTATTGCTTATCATTTTATATTCATTACATAAATTTTGAGAGCCATATTCTTGTCCAAAGTTGTTGTGATCTTGAGCTTACTTCTTTTACTCATATCTACTCATTAAGGAGTGTATTGTTTGAGTGTTTAGTGTTTTGTACACTTGAAGAGAATTGTGATTCTCTTGTTGTAAGGAACTTGTGTTTCCTTGGTCGAAGTCTTGGAGTGTTGTATCTCCGAGCAAGATTGTTGAGGCTTGTGTCCTCAGATTGTAAAGGTTGGTTAGGCACCCGTAAGCTTAACAGTGAAGACTTGGAGTGTTGTATCTCCGAGCAAAGGTGTTAAGGCTTGTGTCCTTAAGTTGTAAAGGTTGGTTAGGCAGCCGTAAGCTTGACAAGTTAGTGGAAAATCTCGAGAGAGTCTCTCAGGGACTGGACTAGCCACTTGTTGTGGTGAACCAGAATACATCGGTGCGTTCTTTCCTTTTTGTTTACTTAACGCACTTATTTATTTCCTGCAAATTTCAAATTCCGCAAGTTTACGCTAAATTTTATTATAACGCCATTCACCCCCCCTCTAGTGTTAAGTGTATTATCTAACAATGCACACAATGATTCTGGAGCAACAAAGGTGCACATGTAGGCTTTGAGACTTGTTTGGAATCCCTTATGCTCATGCTATCAGGGCATTCTTATATAAGAAACAAGACGCAACACTTGGGATTCACTGGTGGTATTCCAAACAAGCTTGGCAGTTGGTGTATCAGCACAAACTGTAGCCTGCTAGAGGTGAAAGATTTTTAAAAGTTGAACCACACCAAGCCATGGATCCACCACCACTAGCAAAGATTGTTGGTAGACCTAAAGTGAAAAGGTCAAGAGAGATGGATGAGGTCCAGGCCCTTAAGAGTGGATTCAAAGCTGGTTTGAGTCCTCTATAGTTCTAGGTCGAATATTTTTAAAAGACAAATGCAAAGGGGTGGTTTTAGTTGTTGTTTCTCAAGATTCTTGCAAGCATGTGTATCCACTAGCTTGGGCTGTAGTGGATAATGAAACAAAGACAACCTAGCAGGGGTTCATGAAGAACGTGAAGACTAATTTGGACTTGAAAGATGATGAAGGGTACACATTTATGTCAGATATGCAGAAGGTATGTTACTATAGCATATTTTTACATTCAGCAGATTTTTACATTTAGCACATTCTTTGTTGATGTAGTGTTTCTTCATGTTTAAGGTTTGTTAGATGCTGTGAGTAATGTATGTCCACAATCATATCACAAATATTAAGCGAGGTATATTAATGCAAATTAGAGAAAAAAAATGGAATAATCATGATATGAAAAAATTAATGTGGTGGTGTTTTTGGAGCACATATGAGGAGGAATTTAAGAACATGTTTGAAACAATTAGGTTAAGTTTCTTAGGAAGCTGTTAGGGACTTGCTGAATCATCCTCCAATAACCTACCGTAGAGCTTACTTTGATATCCAATGTAAGAACCGAATGGTGGACAACAACTTTACAAAGTCCTTCAACTCTTGGATTCTTGAAGCTAGACATAAGCCAATAGTGAAGATACTTGAGGATAAGAGTGAAGGTGAACTTAACTACTTTGACTTACTGCTTGTTTACTGATTTACTACTATTGATTAACTAATGATTTACTATTGTTGACTAATTACTATGCAACTGATTTATAGTGTTGATTAACTACTGATTTGAAATAAGGGAGACAAGGGTTTTCAAATAAGTGAAGGTGAAGACATGCACACAATGATTCTGGAGCAACAAAGGTGCACATGTAGGCTTTGAGACTTGTTTGGAATCCCTTGTGCTCATGCTATCAGGGCATTCATATATAAGAAACAAGACCCAACACTTGGGATTCACTGGTGGTATTCCAAACAAGCTTGGCAGTTGGTGTATCAGCGTAAACTGTAGCCTGCTAGAGATGAAGGATTTTTAAAAGTTGAGCCACGCCACCCACCACCACTAGAAAAGATGGTTAGTAGACCTAAAGTGAAAAGGTCAAGAGAGACGGATGAGGTCCAGGCCCTCAAGAGTGGATTCAAAGCTGGTTTGAGATCTCTATAGTTCTAGATGGAATATTTTTAAAAGACAAATGCAAAGGGATGTTGTTAGTTGTTGTTTCTCAAGATTCTTGCAAGCATGTTTATCCACTAGCTTGGGCTGTAGTGGATAAGGAAACAAAGACAACCTAGCAGGGGTTCATGAAGAACGTGAAGGCTTATTTGGACTTGAAAGATGATGAAAGGTACACATTTATGTCAGATATGCAGAAGGTATGTTACCATATGCAGATTTTTACATTCAGCAGATTTTTACATTTAGCACATTCTTTGTTGATGTAGTGTTTCTTCATGTTTAAGCTTTGTTAGATGCTGTGAGTAATGTATGTCCACAATCATATCACAAATATTAAGCGAGGTATATTGATGCAAATTAGAGAAAAAATGGAATAATGATGATATGAAAAAATTAATGTGGTGGTGTTTTTGGAGCACAAAGGAGGAGGAATTTAAGAACATGTTTGAAACAATTAGGTTAAGTTTCTTAGGAAGCTGTTAGGGTTTTGCTGAATCATCCTCCAATAACCTACTGTAGAGCTTACTTTGATATCCAATGTAAGAACCCAATGGTGGACAACAACTTTACAGAGTCCTTCAACTTTTGGATTTTTGAAGCTAAACATATGCCAATAGTGAAGATGCTTGAGGATATAAAAGTGAAGGTGAACTTAACTACTTTGACTTACTGCTTGTTTACTGATTTACTACTGTTTATTAACTAATAATTTACTATTGTTGACTAATTACTATGCAACTGATTTCATATTGTTGATTAACTACTGATTTACTATGTGACTGATTAACTATGGAAGGTGACGAATCATCTAAAAGATAGAGCAGAAGAAGTTAACAGTTGGAGAGGTGAATACAACATATATGCAATGGAGTTATACAATGATTATAGAGAGATGGATTCAAAATGCAAGGAAAATTTTAATAAAGACAAGGGTTTTGAAATAAGTGAAGGTGAAGACAGGAACACAATGATTCTGGAGCAACAAAGGTGCACATGCAAGCTTTGGGACTTGTTTGGAATCCCTTGTGCTCATGCTATCAGGGCATCCTAATATAAGAAACAAGACCCAACACTTGGGATTCACTGGTGGTATTCCATACAAGCCTGGCAGTTGGAGTATCAGCACAAACTGTAGTATGTTAGAGGTGAAAGATTCAAGAAAGTTGAGCCACGCTGCCATGGATCCACCACTACTAGCCAAGATAGTGGTATACCTAATGTGAAAAGGTCAAGAGAGTAGGATGAAGCTAGGAAAAGGCAAGGACAATGGTCAATATCTAGGAAGGGTCTTTAGATGACTTATGGTTTTTGTGGCTAGCCGAATCATAATAAAAAAAGTTGTCCATTAGCCAATAAGGTATTCTTTCAATCTATTGTTTATACTCATAATATGTTTTTTACTCACAAGATAACATGTATATTTGATTATAATTACAGTCAAAGAAAGCGCATGACCACACTCAGACAAATGAAGACCAAGAATCAGAATTTTTTATGATCCCTACTCCAGGTTTTATAGCACAAGACAAATAATCCAGTCAAAACACTCAACAGCCAACTTAGCAGCCAAGTCAGCAATCCAGTTAGAACACTCAGTAGCCAACTTATCCATCCAGTCATGACAACTCAGCAGCCAAGTCAGCAATCCAGTCAAGACACTTAAATGCCAACTCAACACTCCAGCTATGACACTCAGCAGCCAAGTTAGTAATCCTGTCATGACACCCAAGCAACTAAGATGCCAAGTAAAAGTATTCAGACTAGAAGAAGGCTTATTCAATTAGACTTTGGTGCGGAAGCTGACCCAGTTTTGAGGCCTAAGACTGTGTCTGATATTAAGACTAAACTTCAGTGTAGGAATCAACAAAATTCTGGCACTAGGAAAATACCATTCACAAGTGATTACAATGGAAGCTCACCACCAACAAAACTGGCATACTCCCCAAAGAAAACTACTTGGAAGGGGAAGAAAGCAACAACAACAACTCAATTCTTGGGTGTGAAAGAGAAAAAGATTGGAAAACTTAAAGATAGAAGAGGCAAGGGCAGGGGCAAGTGGGAGTAGTGTAGCAAGAAATGATGAATTTAATATACATTAAAATCCTTTTTTTTTTGCATGAATGGTCTAGTACATGATGATTGTTTATGTTCTAGGTTATTAGATAAGTAAATGTTGTGACAGTGGTACAAGTTTTTGGATCACACATTTACTTGTCTAATAGAAATGTTTTGTTGGGCTTAAATCTTGAAATAATATATATTTTCAACTCGATTAATGCAATGTTCTTCTTATCTATCTTGTCTATCTATAAGAAATTTCTATTTGTTATTGTGATTGTCAGTGCATCTGCACCTTTACAAATACAGAATTAAAATGATGTGTGAGAGTGAATAGATCGGTAACAAACATCAATTCATACCAAAAGAGAACCATTACAAATGCAGAATTACAAAAGGAAACATAACACATAAATATAATAAATGCAGACAAGGAAAAAAATCAGAACCTAATACATAAACATCTGCAAACTTCATATCTTAATTTTGTGGATTCAAACTTCATCAAAACATAATACATAAACTTCTAGCTTCTGCGTCATACATAACTACACCATAATATAACTACCCTATATCATCTTGAAAACTAGTACTAACACAAAGACAATCCAAGAAAACTCAATAAACAACTTCGTATTGTGTAGTTGAGCCTCCATCCTAGCAACCTTCTATAATTTTTCTGAATTAATTCCCTCGACCTCTTTCATTATTTTCTCCATTTTCAGTTTTTCAGCAGAAACAACAACTTCTAAGTTAGCCACCATCTTCTTCCGATAATTTTTTTTTTCAATTTCGACGGACTTTAGTGAAATATTCAAGTAATGGATTAGCATCGTCGTATGTGGTGGCATCTCTTCATCCCGCCATTCCCACCAACCAAACGAAGAGGCCTCATCAAAATGAGGACATTTGTAGAATCAATGTCCACCATTCAATTGAATCTTAGCCACAAAATTATTTGCAATTAAACCACATCCATAAAGACGCAATGAACAAGAAGAGAAAGATTCTTTAGACATTTTGAAGGAAAAAGACAAGATTTAATTAGTTGTAAAAGATAAATTATTGGGAAGAAGTATGGGGAATAGGGGAACTGATGACCTAGGTTCTAAATTGGGGAAGAAAATGAGTAAACAATATGGGTTTAGGGTTAAAGTACTGACCCATAGGTATAAAAAATGGGTCGGGTCGGTTTAATGGGTAAACAATACGCAAAGATAATGTTAGCCCTGCTGATCCATTTGGACAATGAAATAAGGTCACATCAGTTATTGAGATGCACACATGGAATTTCGTTAGTCGTGGGGGTAAATTTAAAATTAGAATTAACGTCCTATATATTTTCAGACGGGGGGAGGGGGGGGGGGGGGCTTTTATAAACCATTTACTATACGATGGGGATACTGTTGTGTAAATAACTCAAGCAATAAAAGTTATTCTTATTTGTTTGATGCATCCTCTACTACAAATAATTTTCTTGATCTCTTATGGTAAAACAAATTAGGACATGTAACTTTCATAAAACCGAATGGGATCTCTTCTATACATATTAATTTTGCACCTAAACAACCTTTTTTCCCTATTTTTCCGATGGCAAGACAAGCCAGATTGCCTTTCCCAGAAAGAATAAAACTGACCACTAAGATCTTTGAGTTATTACACATTGACCTAAGGGGTCCCTATCGTGTTACCATACAAAACAAATATAAATACTTTATCTTGTGGATGATTACAGTAGGTCCACATGGACTCATTTGTTAAGGTGTAAAAGCAATGCCTTGCACACTATCAAGGCATTTTATGCCATGATAGAAAACCAATTTAATACTAGTATCAAAACTATAATAACTAATAACAGGCTTGAGTTCACCGGTCTTGAAGCCACCTTATTATTCAATCAAAGGGCATCATACATAAAAACAAATGTCCCTATACTTAACAACAAAATGGTGTGGTGGTAAAAAATATAAATACCTACTAGAAACAGCTAGAGTACTCCTATATCAGTCAAAATTGGGCATTTAATATTTGGGAGAATGTATCTTGACATCTACCTATTTGATAAACAGATTACTCTCTTCATCACTCAAAGCTAACTGCCCATTTGAACTGTTGTACCTGAAGAAACCAAGTTATTCCTTTCTTAGAATTTTTGGGTGTTTATGTTTTTCTACTACTCTCACACCCCAAAAAGATAAATTTGAACCAAGATCAACTCCCCATATTTTTGTGGGATATACCTTTGGGACAAAAGGTTAAAAGGTGATAAATCTGGCCACAAAGAAAATAAGTGTTTCAAGAGAAGTATTATTCTATGAAAATGCGTTCCCATTTGCCCTTTCTGCTAAACCTAGTAAGGTATTCCCTTCATGTCCTCAAATGAAGTCACATTTATTAGATGAATTCTTTATTGCCAATGATATAAGGAGCATTCAATACTTAGTGAATGAAAATCACCATAAAGTGTCACCAGGGACTTTGTCTAGGGATGAATAACTATCTGAACCAGTTCCAATATCACCTCAAGCCATTTCTTTTGATGATAACTCAATATTTTCTCAGTCACCCCTGAGTAGTCATACATCAGGAGCCTTTCCTATTGTCGATAGACCCACTATCTCAACTCAAGACCAAAACATTTTAGTTTTAGATCAGAGTAGACCTTCCAGAATCTTGAAAATTCCTTCTTACCTTAAAGACTATGAGTATACAATTCCTAAACTACAACATACTCACCAAAACCAGTCCTCATCTTAAAATAACAGCCAAAGTACACAATCTATTTTCTTTTACCAACTTCATCATAATCCCTTCAATGCTCTAAATTCCACCAGTCAGCATTTGATGAAAGCTGCCTCACATAAATGTGAACCTAGTACATATGAGAAAACTGTTATGAAGCATGCTTGGCAAGAAACAATGAATCAAGAATTCCAAGCATTATATGCAAATAAGACTTGGGATTTAGTCTTTCGACCAAATGCGAAGAAGAAAACAGGGTGTAGCTGAGTGTATAAAATCAAGCGTAAAGTAGACAAAAATATAGAACGGTTTAAAGCAACATTAGTGGTTAAGGGTCACACAACAAGCTGGTATAGACTATACAGAGACCTTCTCACCAGTACTGAAAATGACAACTGTGGGAGACTTGATAGCAACAACAGTCAAGAAAGGATGGCAGGTTCTACAGTTGGATGTCAACAATGCATTCCTCCATGGAGACCTCCATGAAGAAGTGTACATGGAGGTGCCACCAGGGCTGATTGTGGAGAGACCAGGTTTAGTATAAAAATTGATCAAGTCCCTGTATGGAGTTAAACAACCAAGAAGACAGTGGTATGAGAAATTAACTAAATCACTATGTTGTAGGGGGTATACTCACGCAATGCTTCGTTACTCTCTGTTTTATAAGAAGACTGAATCAATTAGCACAAGTGACTCCCTTTAATAAAGGAATCACTGTTTAACGGGTAGTAGCAGGATTAATTTAAAAAAGAAATCAAGTTGAGGACGGATTGATTAATGCCATGTAAGGGGGTAGTAAAAGTATGAAGTAAATAATCAAGTCTAAGTACAAAATAGGCTTATTTCAGGAAAGGATTCAACAAGATAAAATATCACACAAAAGGGAGAGGAATCAATTAATTTTAAACAACGGAGTGAAATTAGGGGTCATAAAAGAAAGGATTTTGCAATCAGTCAAAAAAACAAGATCAATCAAGGAAGAAACATGATTCTACACTTCATTATATAAATAGACTGAACAGAGGCATCTGACATGCGAGGCCAAACACATTGGCAAAAGAGATAAACATACGGTAGTGGCAAAAATAAACTTAGGATTCATTAGTAAGAACAATATTTGAAGTTGAGTAGCCAAGTACGTCAAGTGGTCACATAGAATCAACAGTGAAGAAGAACATAACATCAAGGTAAGATAAATCAGAAACAAGTAAAGGTGTCACAGTAGTAATAAGTGAGAAAACCCCTTTTAAAAAATTAGGGCTTCGACAGTAGTCGAGTTTAAGAGATGAAAAGAACTCAAACCAAATAAGCCAAACAAGGAGAAGAGAGTCAGAAACAAAGAACTCAAAATAAGCATACATTTAGGCAAACAATTTCAGAAGTCGGATAAGACAAAAAGGAAACTAGGTTTTTAACATGCTGAAATAGAAAGAAGAACAACATGAGCAAGTCGTTTTAAACATAGAAAAATCACAAATAACATTAAAATCATAAACAAGATCTTTAAAAACTTAAAGGAAAACCTAAATCGTTGGAAAATGAAGAGTTGTTTTGAAAGAAAATTGAGAGAACTTCACGAAAACACTTAAGAAGTTCGTAGTAAGCACAGATCCAAGATAGATCTGAAGAAAGTTGAAAGATCTTAAAGATTAGCATTTTGGAAAACCCAAAAAAGGTGAGAAAGGCCTTGAAAGTTACCAAACTAGCCATAAAAGTCAAGGATCTGCCTTGAAAGGCTATGAATGGCAGGAGAAAGGTCATGGAAGGTCAGAGAAAGGCCATGAACAGAAATTGAGCAAGGACTGGACTAGATTCCATCGAGGTCTGCCCATGAAATGACATAAACAAACACCTAGGAGCTATAGGGGTGATACACATCTCAAATGGCCATGAGAGGACATGGATTAGGCAGTGGTAGAGGTGGATTAGGGTGGAATTAGGTGGCGGCGACTAGGGTTCATGAGAGATTGTAGAGAGAGTTGAGAGGGAAGGGTATTAGAGGCGGTGGTTGGTGAAAAATGATGCAGGTCAAGGGGTCGTTTGGATTTAATTATGGAAGGGCGAATGGTGCCCGTTAATCGAATGATCAACGGCTTGGATTTAAAAGGGTAGGTGGAGAATCCGAGTTAGGTCGTTTAAATTGGGTTAGTGATCAGGATTGAATTACGATTGGGCCAGGGAAGTTCGTTTTAATTTGGGGTCAGATTTAGGCTACAATTTAAATGCAATTGGGCTATTATTTAAATAGCCAAGTTTCCCTATTTAATTTATAAAAAATATTAAAATTTATTTTTGAAAAAAAATTAAATGAACTAAAATGATTTATAATATATAATTATCACTATGAAAGCATAGGACTTGATTTTATGAATATAAACGCAATTAATTTTTAAAAGAGGCTAATATTGTAATTACATGCACTTTAGCTTAAAAAATACTAAATAAATTTCTATAAATATGAAAAAATTATCTTAGCTATATTTTAGCATAAATATAAATTTTTAATAAATAATTACTAAAATAATAATTTGGGAAATAATTATTGGATTTTTATGAATAAAATAGGGAAATAAATTAATTTAAAAACCTTTAAAAATTATGAAAAAATATTAAAATATTTAGACATGCTTATATATACATATATATGCTATTTGAAGTTATTTTCATATTGAAAAATATATAGAAAAAAAATGGGTATTAACATTTTCCCTAAGAAAAAAGAAAATGACTCAAAAAATCGGTAAAACATGAGCCAAAAAGAGAAAGTGCTTAAGGAAAGATGAACCTATTTCTATTCCAACATTTCTACCTTTGTCTAAAAGCATTTATTAAATTCTGAAAAAGCCCTACGTGATTTCAGGCCGAGTGAACTTACATTAGTGGTGATTTACATGGGGGGCACGTATATGGTACTTGGAGCCATACTTGTGACATTCGTTTCAGAGATATATGTGGAGTATTCACAAATTCTTAAATTGAGTGCTACATTCTTATGTGAGATATTCTAGCGGAGAGTAGAGGAGGAGGAGTTTGTGATCCACAATGACCTACATGAAAGAGCGAGCTTCCTTGATGAATAAAATCAACTCTCGATGCTCAAGTATCACATTAGAACTATTGGTGCTTAAAACTTCAAATCATTGTCTTGTTGATAGTTCATAAGTGTCTTGGGTAATTGTTAGTCCCAATTGATGTGTGTTTGATACACCTTAGATTAGTTGGAAAAGCTCTCGACATGTGGAGCTCGGAATTACTTTAATTTCTCGAGGACAAGCAAAAGCTTAAGTTTAGGGGAGTTAATAAGTTGGGATTTTGACTACTTATTAGTGCCATTTTACTTTCGATTTAGTCCAAAGTACTTAATTGTATTCCCAAAAACTGATGAAATATGCTTAAATGTAGGAGTATTGAAAAAAGAGCTATAAAGATGAAATTCTCAAAAAGGACTAAAGTGAACTCAAGAACAAAAGGTAGGCAAAAAGCACAATGTGCGAACCGATGAATTCTCTCGCGGCCGCAAAAGGTGAAGTGAAGTCTATTAGAAGCCTAATGTAATGTGCGGACTGTACAATTATTGGGAATCCCTATAAGTCACTGAAGAGTTCAGTTTCAGAGAAGTATCATCTCATGACGCGGATCATACAGTTATTGTGCAACCGTAGAAGTCAGCCATACAGCCGCACTTAGATTTATGCAGTCTGCAGAAAGGCCCTACGTGCCCGCACTCAATTTTATGCAAACCGTAGAACATGTGGCATGTGGCCGCAATCCAAAATAGTAAGGTCATAGATTCCAACTCTAATCAAGATTCAAGCGAACTGCGGACCACACATGAAATTATGGGGACGCAAAACCTCTGAAAGGGCATTTTTGCCCGAAAATTCTAGCTTTGTATAATAGACTTCTTTTACAAAATTAGGTCAAGTTTTTAATATTTGAACATCTATAGCCGTTTTTCTTTATTGCTTTAGGTTACTTTAGCTTACTTTAGTGATTAAACATTAGATTTTTGTCTTCTAATCTTTGAATATGAGTTTAATTATCATTTCTTCTTCAATTTATTCTATTCCAAGCATGAATACCTAAATTTCTAACTAGGGTCGAGACCTCACCCTAGTGTGTAAACCTAATGGCATTGAATTTATGGATTATTTATGGTTGGATGTTGATTATTTAGCCTTGTTCTTGCTTTTTATTGTAGAACTAATGGTTGCAAATATTAGTTCACGCATATTTGACTTGGGGTCTACTTGAGAAAGAGAGACTTATTCTAGGAAAACTTGGCTAACAGATTGAGAGTCCCAAGTAAAGGGTTAAACCTAGAGATAGTAAAACCCGACTTGAGCAATTTATCAACTGATTTGTTCAATATCCATTTGGACTTGAGAAAGCCAAATTGGACAAAATTACTCTCTTACCGAGAGGAATTGAGTGGGTATTGAGAGTTGATAACTATAATACACCCGACCAGCGAAACAAGCCTTAAAGTTCACAACCCGTTAGGAAAATACCTAGGTGAAGGTCATAACCTAGGTCTTTTTACAATATTTGAAAATCAACAAGAAATGATATTTTCATATTTTTAGAATTGCAATATTTAGCATAATTTTAGAAGTAAAACACAACCATATTTTTGGAAGTGTAATTTAGATACCTCACGTGCTTAGTCCAAATATATACCACTAACCCTAATCTCATAACTTCATGTGAAATGGACCCTCACTCTGTTGGCTATTACTATTGCATCGATCTTTTAACTACCTAAAATCGAGGGTGTGACTTGTACGAGATCACCTGGAACAAGATATGTGCCCCAAAGGTAGCTGGTGGTTTTAACTTCTCCAATGTGGAGATGTGGAACAAATCAGACATTTGTAAACTTTTATGGATTATATGTACAAAGAAGAAGAAACTGCGGGTGAAATAAATACATTCACTACATAAAAGCGTAGATTCTGTGGGACATATAGCCTAAGAGTGCTTCATGGATCATTGATCCACGTCTAATTTGCACTCAATAGTAAGTGAAAATGGTCGTTGGAAGAATAGAACATAACAAGAGTCAGGAGATCTTCACAAGGGGTTACAATGGGTTTTAGGAGTATAAACTTGCCGAAAGAGAATGGAATAACTGTTAGATAATACGCTTAACGCTAGAGGGGGGAGTGAATAGCGTTATGATAAAAATTAGCGTAAACTTGCGGAGTTTAAAATTGCAGGAAATAAATAAGTGCGATAAGTAAATAAATTAGAACAAACGCACCGATGTATCCTGGTTCACCACAACCCGTGGCTAGTCCAGTCCCCGAGAGACTCTCTCGAGATTTCCACTAACTTGTTAAGCTTACGGGTGCTCAACAAACCGTTACAACTTGAGGACACAAGCCTCAACAACCTTTGCTCGGAGATACAACACTCCGAGACTTCAACCAAGGAAACACAAGTTCCTTCTTACAACACAAGGGACTAACACTTCCCTTCAAGTGTACAAAAACACTTAGCACTCAAACAAGACACTCCTTTATAAGAGTAGATATGAGTAAAAAGAATACGCTCAAGATCGCAACAACTTTCGACAAGAATTTGGCTCTCAAAAGCTTATGTAATGAATATAAAATGATAAGCAATAAAGTATGCAAGCTTTAGCAATTGTATGATCAGTTGTTGTGTGTTGTTGTTCTTAAAAGACTGAATTGAAGCTGTATTTATAGTTGAAAAACTTTTTATTACCGTTGCCTAATTGCCAATTAAGAATTGTTGATTTTACTCAGTGACAATCGATTGTCAAATTACCACAATCGATTGTTTGCCAGTTCTTCCAAAAATCAATCCCAGATTTTACGCATAACAATCGATTATCTAAGATCAATAATCGATTACTGGCAACGTTCAAAAAATCATTTCCAGATTTTACATAAAATAATCGATTGTCAGAAATCTACAATCGATTACTCAGCAACGTTCAAAAAATCCTTTCCAGATTTTAATTAAAACAATCGATTATAGGAAATCAATAATCGATTACCTGACGGTATTTCAAAACACTTTGGCAACGGTCAGTTATACAATCGATTATATTAAGTTAACAATCGATTATATATCAGTCTTGAAAAATCAATTTAGACACTGCATCTTGACAATCGATTTTTATAGGTTCACAATCGATTATTTAATAACTTTGAAAAAGTCTGGAAGACACTGCCTCAACACAATCGATTGTCATAAGTTCACAATCGATTATTTTGTGACTTTGAAAAATCTGATGGATACTGTCTCTTCACAATCGATTGTCATTAGCTTCACAATCGATTATTTTGAGCTTTGAAAAACTTTGATGGACACTGCCTCATCACAATCGATTGTCATAAGGATTTGAAAAATCTGATGCTCACTGCCTCAACACAATCGATTGTCATAAGTTCACAATTGATTGTCAAGCAGCTGACTTAAACATAATCGATTATCATAAGTACATAATCGATTATCTTAGTCCAGATTTTAGATGCATGTTTAAAAATCATTTTGACTAAAGTAAATATGCATTATTTAAAATCATTTTGCTCTAAATTAAATATGCATGATTTGTTAAAAATATTTTTACGAGAGAAGCCATGTCTTGAGTTTAAGTTGTCGGATCAAGATCACAATTAAATACCGACTCATATAAAACTTAATCTCGATCTTTGTCTTGTGCTTGAATCTCGTTATATCAATTTTGCGCTTGTGCTTGGACCTCGTCATATGTCAATTTGCGCATAGTTTGTCATTCATCAAAACCTACAAATATGAACACACGTTTAGTATAATGCCTTGAGAACGTGTTTCCAACAATTTCCCCCTTTTTGATAATGGCAAACTTTATGCGGGATATGCATATTAGGCAATTCATAATGACGATTCAAGACAAGTAAAGATATGCAACAGGTATATAGATATGCAATTTGTTCCCCCTCAATATATGAATTCCCCCTCAATTTATACCAATAAGTATTGAGAGTGCATACCCGTTATCTTCCCCCTTTTGCCATTAGCAAAAAAATATAGAATAATCAAAAAACTTGTTTATTTATTATAAAAAAACGGTTACATTACGGGAATAATAAAACATAGAACAATAAAATAGAAAGGCAAATAAAGAAATTATTCATCATCATTTCCCGCCTCATCATCCGGCACTGCTTCATAGGGAACAAGACCGGCATATGGATAATGAACATGGTCAAAATATCCATGGATCTCATGTGTCAATCGACCGACAGAGGTGGTCAATGAAGCAATTTGGTCGGAAATGGATTGAAGAGTAGGTTCTTGAGGCTGACGCGATTGACGGGTTGGAGGAGGAGCAGGAGCTGCATGATCACCGTCATGGGGAAAGGAGGATTCTGAAATTTCCCACTTTTTGGTGCTCTTTTTGAGAGGACCGATGGAAGTGTTGAACCCGGAAGCTTCAAGAAAATTCATAATGAGGAGGGCATAGGGAAGAGGTCTATCATCTCCGATGGCATCACGCATGTGAATTTTGACGAACTTACACCAATTGATGTGAGCTCCGGTTATAATGGCATGCATGAGCTTAGCGTCCTCTTGGGAAAGAGTTGTATGATTATGCTTCCGAGGCTTGAGGACTCGGGTGATGAAATAGAAAATCAAACGATATTCGGGGAGCATTCCCGTAATGGTAGGACGTCGAATAGATAGATTAGGATCATAAGCTCCAAGTCCTATTTGGTTTAGGAGAGTTTTCTCATCAAATAAGGCGCCGGCCTCTCTAATGTAGCGAGTAATGTTTTCGCCATTTCGAGGAAGATGGGCAATGGAATGCAAGTTTTCATTGGACAAAAGAATTTGAACACCATTAATATTTGACACAAGCTCACCATCGTCATCCTCATGAAGGTTTGAGTAAAACGCTTGAATCAATGGAGGATTAATATAAGGATAGGTAAGATATAAGAAGTCAAGAAGTTGACATTCCTTAAGCATGTTTGCAGCGGGGGCATATGATTCAAGATACTTGCTTGTTGAAAAGCGAGGAGGAAGAATGTCACGCTTTTCGAATTTTGTCAAAAATCTAGTAAGCTCGGTTTCAGTATTGAATTGTAAAATAGACCCATCTTGATAAGGGAAATTTGGAGGTGGAGGAGCAGAAGAAGATGCACCTTGTCTACCTGAACGGGAACGTTTAGAGTGTCTGCCCGACATTTTCAAAAAGTAGTAATGAACTTTGTAAGAAATTTGGAAGATTTTTGAAGGTTTGGGAGCAAAGATTGATGCTTGAGTGAATAAAATTGAAGACTTATGATGCCTATTTATAATGGGAAGAATGGCATTTCATTTATGATGAAAATCTGCAGAAATTTATGAGCCAAAACAGTCAGAAACGGTAAAAATAAATTTTACTGACCGTTGGACAATCGATTGTTGAAACGAAATAATCGATTGTTGAGCAGATTTTGATTTGAACTCGGAACTGACACAAAATCGATTGCAGGACCCAAACAGTAACAAATATTTGAATTACTGACAAAAAATAATCGATTAATTGAATTATGATAATCGATTGTTGTGATACAGTGAGCACGGTGATTTTCTGACTTGGAAAATAATCGATTATATTTATGAAACAATCGATTGTTTTAGGAAAGCAGTACTGAATGACTGAGACGGTAATCGATTATACAGTTAAAAAGTCGATTATTAAACACAGATGCATAATAAGCATCAAACATAAATAATCGATTAGTGATACGTGCTAATCGATTGTCTGCACAGTAAAATAATCGATTATTTGCTGTAACAATCGATTGTTCTGTGCCATTTCTTTATAGTTTCCCCTGCCTTTAGGGTGATACCTGCAAAAGAGAATTAGACGTCTCCGACGCTCAAGTTAGTAATTTGTAACGAAATAATGCAATGAGAACCTGATCTCTTAAGAAGTGTGTCCTAAGCTGTTCTTAAGAGAGTTTCGGGTACATACCTTTTCTCCGACGTCGCCAATTACATGTTCGAGAGGGTGATCTTTGATTTTCCTCCACTCGTTAGGCATTTTCGTTTCTTTCTCCAATTGTGGCGTTTCCTCCGTTGATTGTTCCAAGATTTCATCTTGAATTTCCTTAGGAGTTTTCTCTTGTACTTTGTGTTTTAAACTATTTAAAATACCTGCAAGATCAGAACAAGAATCCTTTCTCGCCAAGCGAGCATTATTTTCGGAAAACACAATATGAGGGGATTCCTCCACAGTTTGGGTTCTATTATTAAATACCCTATATGCTTTGCGTGAAGAATACCCAATAAAAATTCCCTCATCGGATTTGGCATCAAATTTTCCCAATTGATCTTTTCCATTGTTATGAATAAAACATTTACAACCGAATACTCTAAAATGGGTGATATTTGGTTTCCTTCCCTTGTAGAGTTCATAAGGGGTTTTCATGAGTATTGTCCTTATGACTACTCCATTTAAAACGTAGCATGCGGTACTCACGGCATCCGCCCAAAAATGTTTAGGAATCTTAGCCTCTTCGAGCATGGTTCTAGCCATCTCTTCGAGACACCTATTTTTCCTTTCCACCACCCCATTTTGTTGTGGTGTTCGTGGAGCGGAAAAGGTATGCTCGATACCGAGTTCATCACAAAAGTCCGCAAAGAGATTGTGATCAAACTCTTCCCCATGATCACTTCTAATTAATGTGACGGTTGTTTCCTTTTCGTTTTGAACACGTTAAGAAAATATTTAAAATTCTGAAAAGCATCACTTTTACGGGCAAGAAATAAAGTCCAAGTAAATCTGGAATAATCATCAACAATAACAAAAGCATAACGATTTCTACCAAGACTTTCAATGCAAGATGGTCCAAACAAATCCATGTGAAGCAATTGCAATGGTCTAGTAGTTGAAACAATATTTTTCGATTTAAAAGATGCTTTTGTTTGCTTCCCTTTTTGACAAGAATCACAAATAGAGTCATTTTCAAATTTCAAATTTGGAAGACCAACAACTAAATTTTGTGAAACCAATTTGTTCAAAAGATGCATGTTGATGTGAGCTACTCTACGATGCCATAACCAAGAATCATCCTCTTTGCTCATTAAACAATTCACATATTCGGATGAAGAATTTGCAAGATCAACCATATAAATGTTATCCATTCTAAAACCACGAAGGATAATTTTAATATCGCTACGTCTAAAAACTAAGCATTCATCCGAATCAAATAAAACAAGATTTCCCTTGTCACATAATTGACTTATGCTCAAGAGATTATGTTTTAAACCTTTCACAAGTAATATATGCTTAATGGAAGAAATTTCATCCTTACCGACCGATCCGATGCCGATAATCTTTCCTTTGTTGTTATCACCAAAAATAACATTTCCCCCTTCCTTGTGTTCTAGTTGAAGGAATTTGGATTCGTCTCCCGTCATGTGCTTGGAGCATCCACTATCAAGGTACCATAGTACACTTGATCCCTTCAAACATACCTACAAAACAGATTAATGAGTTTTAGGTACCCATGCCATTTTGGGTCCTTGGGGGTTAGGCAAATCATAGTGATGTGATTGAGTGTTATGTCTATGTCGTGTAAAACAAGCAGGAGCAATATGTCCAATTCGTCTACAATAATGACAAGTCACGTTAGGATTATGCATCCTTCTAGGTTGATAGTAATTGGACGGACGAAATTCATTTACTCTATTCTTGACAATATAACTATTGCGCAAATCATGAAAGTCATTTCTCCTACCATTTGTTCTAGGATATGCATCATTTCTAGAATAGTTGTTTCTAGGTTGGAAGTCATTTCTAGGTATTCTAAAAGGTTCAAAATTCCTTCTAGTGTTTGGCCTAGAATGTGCATTGTTTCTAGCATGATTATTTCTAGGTTGCGATTGATGAAAACCATTTCTAGGTTTGTTGTATCTAGGATGAACATTTGTTTTATTTATCCTAGGTTGAGCCTTAGGTGGTTGGGGGTTGGCTTCAACTTTCTCTTTAGGCTCGTTTCTAAAACCTATGCCATGCTTGGTCGACTTCAAATTAACAAGCACTTCATTCAAATTTTTATGAGAAGAGTTAAACTTATCGAAGGTGCCCTTAAGCCTTTCTACTTCATTTTTGAGATGCATGCAAGAAGTACAATTTCTAGAACTCTCGGGCTTGTCGGCGCTTCTCTTGCCAAAAAAATTGTTTTCCTCTTTCAACTTCTCATTTTCTAAAATCAGTTTTTTCCAATTCCTTTTCTTTAAAAGAGAGTTGTTTTTGAAAATCTTTTTCTTTTAAAGAAGCATTTTCTTTTATACTCTTAACATTTTTTGAAGCTTTAATAAATTCGGTGTACAACTCATCAAAAGCATTTTGCATTTCTTCAAGGGAAAAGAAATTTTTGGAAGAAATTTGACATACCTCTTCTTTGTTGGCTTCTTGTGCCATAAGACAAAGATTTGCGGCTTCGTCTTCTTCTTCTTCACTTGACTCGTCACCTGAGTCGCCTCCCCAAGATATGTATGCTCGTTGCTTCTTGAAGGGTTTCTTCTCCTTTTTAGCATTTGGGCAATTTGATTTAATGTGCCCGGTTTCTCCGCACTCATTGCACTTTATTTGATCTCCTTGCTTTTTGCCCTTTCGTTCATACTCTTTTCGCATTAACTTTTGAAATCTCTTGATAACGAGTCCGAACTCGTTGTCTCCGTCCTCATCATTTTGAGGTTGGCTTGTGCTTGCCTTGAGAGCGATTCTTTGCTTCCTTTGATCATCAACAAGAGGGTTAAGTATAGTAGATTCATAAGTTTTAATATTACCTCTTAATGCGTCGATGGTGACATTTGAAATGCCAATGGATTCTTGAATCGCGTCGGCCTTGGATCGCCATTCCGGAGTGAGACTTCGGAGAATTTTTCGGACAAGTTCCTTATCCGTGAAGGTCTTCTTAAGAGCATGTAAATCATTTACGATTTTTTTTTAAAATCGTTCAAACATCTCATCGACCTTTTCGCCTTCCTTCATGTGAAACAATTCATATGCATGGGTTAGGAAATCAATTTTGGCTTCCCTTACCTGGTCCGTACCTTCGTACGTAATTTCCAGCTTGTCCCACATTTGTTTCGCCGTTGTGCAACAAGATATCTTCCTGTAATCATCAGCATTTACAGCACAATATAATAAATTAATAGCTTTAGCATTATTTTGCACCTTTCGGATATCAACCGCATCGTATTCATCTTCGGACTTTGGGACCCATTCATTTTCAACCTTCTTGGTTGGAATTTGTTCTCCATTCATTATGACCTTCCAAAGATGAAAACTATTTGATTGTACAAATATTCTCATCCTCTCCTTCCAGTATGTATAATTTGTACCATCGAATAGCGGTGGTCGGGTGGAGCACTGTCCTTCACCTATTCCTGCAAAAGAATCACGAGTAGAAGCCATGGATGTTTCTCTCAAACGGTTAAGTCTTCAGAGAGTTGGGCTCTGATACCAATTGTTAGATAATACGTTTAACGCTAGAGGGGAGGGTGAATAGCATTATAATAAAAATTAGCGTAAACTTGCGGAATTTAAAAATTGCAGGAAATAAATAAGTGCGATAAGTAAATAAATTAGAACAAACGCACCGATGTATCCTTGTTCACCACAACCCGTGGCTAGTCCAGTCCCCGAGAGACTCTCTCGAGATTTCCACTAACTTGTTAAGCTTACGGGTGCTCAACAAACCATTACAACTTGAGGACACAAGCCTCAACAACCTTTGCTCGGAGATACAACACTCCAAGACTTCAACCAAGGAAACACAAGTTCCTTCTTACAACACAAGGGACTAACACTTCCCTTCAAGTGTACAAAAACACTTAGCACTCAAACAAGACACTCCTTTAAGAGTAGATATGAGTAAAAAGAATACGCTCAAGATCGCAACAACTTTCGACAAGAATTTGGCTCTCAAAAGCTTATGTAATGAATATAAAATGATAAGCAATAAAATATGCAAGCTTTAGCAATTGTATGATCAGTTGTTGTGTGTTGTTGTTCTTAAAAGACTGAATTGAAGCTGTATTTATAGTTGAAAAACTTTGTATTACCGTTGCCTAATTGCCAATTAAGAATTGCTGATTTTACTCAGTAACAATCGATTGTCAAATTACCACAATCGATTGTTTGCCAGTTCATCCAAAAATCAATCCCAGATTTTACGCATAACAAACGATTATCTAAGATCAATAATCGATTACTGGCAACGTTCAAAAATCATTTCCAGATTTTACATAAAACAATCGATTGTCAGAAATCTACAATCGATTACTCAGCAACGTTCAAAAAATCCTTTCCAGATTTTAATTAAAACAATCGATTATAGGAAATCAATAATCGATTACCTGACGGTATTTGAAAACACTTTGGCAACGGTCAGTTATACAATCGATTATATTAAGTTAACAATCGATTATATATCAGTCTTGAAAAATCAATTTAGACACTGCATCTTGACAATCGATTGTTATAGGTTCAAAATCGATTATTTAATAACTTTGAAAAAGTCTGGAAGACACTGCCTCAACACAATCGATTGTCATAAGTTCACAATCGATTATTTTGTGACTTTGAAAAATCTGATGGACACTGTCTCTTTACAATCGATTGTCATTAGCTTCACAATCGATTATTTTGAGCTTTGAAAAACTTTGATGGACACTGCCTCATCACAATCGATTTTCATAAGGTTCACAATCGATTGTCATGCAGATTTGAAAAATCTGATGCTCACTGCCTTAACACAATCGATTGTCATAAGTACACAATTGATTGTCAAGCAGCTGACTTAAACATAATCGATTATCATAAGTACATAATCAATTATCTTAGTCCAGATTTTAGAGGCATGTTTAAAAATCATTTTGACTAAAGTAAATATGCATTATTTAAAATCATTTTGCTCTAAATTAAATATGCATGATTTGTTAAAAATATTTTTACGAGAGAAGCCAAGTCTTGAGTTTAAGTTGTCGGATCAAGATCACAATTAAATACCGACTCATATAAAACTTAATCTCGATCTTTGTCTTGTGCTTGAATCTCGTTATATCAATTTTGCGCTTGTGCTTGGACCTCGTCATATGTCAATTTGCGCATAGTTTGTCATTTATCAAAACCTACAAATATGAACACACGTTTAGTATAATGCCTTGAGAACGTGTTTCCAACAATAACTAAATTAGCACTTCCACAAAAGGTTTTGATTTCTAATTCTACTCTTATTCTAACAATTATAAGCTAAGAAAAGAAACTAGAAGCAAATGATGGCTTTTGGTATGTTTTCCAATAGTTAAAATGCCTAGGGATGTGACCATAACTTACGTATTCTCATAATGGGTTAAATATGTCAATACTTGTTTTGTTGATTGGGCTGCATTATAGCTCTCAACTCTATGCCACACACTCAATACTTCTCGGTCAAAGAGTGATTTTGTCCAATTTGGTTTTCTCAAGTCCAAATGGGTATCAAATAAAATAGTTTATATGAGCTCAAGTCAGGTTATCACTATCTCTGGTTTGAACCCTTTAATTAGACTAATAAAACTCTCAATTAACTCAATTCTTTATTAGCCAAGTTATCCTAGATTAGGTCCCTATTTCTCAAGCAGAGACTAAGTAAAAAAGGCATGAATCAATATTTGCAACCGTTAATTCTAAAATTGAAGCATGAACTAAGCTAAATAATCAACATTCAATCATAAACATGTATTAAATTAAATACCCATAAAGTTTACACATTAGGGTTGGGTCACAACCCTAGTAAGAATCTTGCTACTCATAGTGAAAACTGAAGAAAATAAAGAAAAAATACGAATTAAACTCATAATCAAAGATTAAAACAATAAAATATAATGTTTAAACACTAATAATCAAAAACTTCCTAAAATGTCAAAATGTAACGGCCACAACAGCTCAAACTTCGAAATTTGACCTAATACCCATTGTAACTACCTGTTAAAATCGACCCCGACTATTATTGGGTACTATTTTTCCACTGACCATTTCACTTACTATTGAGTGAGTATTCGGCGTGGATCAATGATCCATGAAGCCTAGTGAGTATTCGGCGTGGATCAATGATCCATGAAGCACTCTTAGGCTGTGTGCCCCTGAAAATTTATGCTTTTATGTAGTATGAATGTATTCATTTCACCAACAGTTCCTCCTTCTTTGTGCATATGTTCCATTGGAGTTTACAAATGACTGCTTTGATCCACATCTCCACATTGGAAAAATTTAATCCACCTGCTACCTTTGGGGGACACAGCTTGTCCCAAGAAAATCATGGAAACTATTCTCAATGAATCAACTAAAACATTAGGAGAATAGAGTTTCTAGATATGCAGATTTTGAAAAGTTAGAGTGGCCTCTCTTTTTTTGATCACATAAAGATTACTAAATTGAGGGAGTTGTCACTAACTGAAGCTTATTTGGATGAGCGGATAATTTTAGAAATCGTTTTCGCTTGTCCAGCAGGTAGAAGATTTAAGTCACGTCGAGTAAAGGGGAGTAAAAGATATATTGATATCTAATCTCCCCAATCTTCTAATGCTTACCTTGCATGATGAGACACCATATGGGAGTATTTTGATTCAAGCTTTTAACCTAAGTCTGAATTATAGAGTGTCACACCTTTTTCTTTATACGGTTACCCCGAAGGATAACTATTATAATGGAGTTTTTCAATTAAAGTGACATTATTCAGAATGGGATTGTTTGTTAATTAAGAGGCGCCACTTGGTATAAGTTTGGCTTTTGGTGTTCCAAGTCACCGTTTATTTAGAATCCCAAATCGAGGAAATTTTTTGACTGCCCAAATGGAGTCTGCGAACTAGAAATTCTAAGTAAGGAATTCTGTTGACCCGAGTGAAGGTGTTAGGCACCCTCGGATCCCGTGGTTCTAGCATGGTTGCTTAAACTATTACAATTGGCTAAAATTATGATTTTTATACATGTTCATCCTACAATGCAATTTTAAAATTATTAACCACTTTATTCATTTTAGGGATATTTGCAACGTTATTAAAACACGTCTCGAACCACGTCACATAAATGCACCCGGGTTCTCGACATATTTTAACATCGTTGAGACTTGGATTTGGGTCACATAAATGCGAACCCGAATTTAGGAAGATATCTTATTGAAATATCGCGCCTAAAACAACTACGCGTTTGACAATTTGTGGAGGGCCGTGAAATTTGCTAAACAACACCTCCAAATTTCTATACATTTTTTATACAGTTAAGGAGCTCACGTAATGAATGATTTCGTTAGCGCGACTCAGTTTATTTTAGAAAAAGGCAACCGAAAGAGACTATTGTTTTCTATTATACGCGTCTCTAAAAAGATACTTCCTACTTATTTCATATGTGGGTGATATATTCAGAAGAGAGATTCAGCATCTATATTTTCAACCTCATTCATGGTTAGTTTTGTTATTTGGGCTTCATTATCGGAAATAGCAAGCCCAGGGAATACATTCCCTTATGCCTCGCAACTAATAATAGTTTGGGCCTTCAATCTTGAGCCCAAAAACATTGGACTATACTTAAATCACAAGGATAAAGGCTATCATTTTCAAATCGTTATACTACAACTATTAATGTTATTCATGGTTGATCATTTGTTAGCACATAAAATTTGAAAAGAAGACATCCTGGTAGTGATTTTTACTAATGAATCAATAGGTTAAATTCATACTTAAGAACGACACATACAAATTGATAGGCTTAACAACTAGCATATGTATACATATGATGACTTCCTATTATTGATAGGAATACAAAATTCAGGCAAGTTGTTGATTGTCCTATTTAGTCTACTGAAGTTTAAGAAAATGGAGTTTGACAGTCCAGATATAGTACTCTATTGTTTACACGTTCATATACATCACAGTACCAAAAATACTACTAAACTAACAATGTTTATAATAAGACATTCATATTAAAAAAAACACGATCATCTTCATTATCAGTTATGGTCTCAAATATGTACAGCTGTGCCTTCCCAGATTTTTGAGTGAGAGTGGTACTTGAAATTACAACAGAAGAGATCCTATGAGTAAGGCAAATAAGCAACAACAGCCAAATCTACTAGTTAACCAAGGAACTCAGAAAATTTTGAGAAGCAAATAACAAAAACATGTCTCTCTAACAGCTCAAAATGCAAATGCAATCAACTTATCTTTAACCCATAATGAGTAGAACTTCAATTATTAAAGAAGATTTTGCCAAGAAAAACTTGAAATGGATTTTCAGCTGAATATTATATGGAATGTGTCTCTCAATGTATATCGCTCTCTATATCTGAAAATTATCCTCCAGCCCCCAGAAAAATCCCCCTTTTAAAATAATCAGACGTTTCTTTTATAACCAAAGCCTTAGGGCAACCAAATCTTTTTGTTTTCCTTTTATTCCTTTAACCATTTTTAGATTTGCCTAAATGATCCTTGATTTTCTAACTTGTGTCAGAGTTAACAGAAATTTTACTTTGACCCTTCACTAGAATGTTTCAGGAGTTTGTTACAAGATTCCCATGTTCAAATACCCCCAATACCCCTGTTTTCTTTTCTTAATTACTGACCTAAGTGTTTTAAACCCTGGTAACTATCTATTTGGTCAGAAACTGACCCTAGTTAACTATTTTTGGTCATCAACCAAGGTTATATTAGCAGCTAGGATCAAATGGCCAACTGTTTAATTGCAGATTTATATTATTTAATGCAAAAGCAAACGACAAAGGCTCAAAATTTGATCAATGCAATACATATATTCAGGAAAATATCACAACATGAAACTAAATTACTCAGAAACATTTACAAAGCTAAACAACACAAATTTCAGAAATACAGGACGTTGATCAATTTTAAACAAAATATGACCAATTTCGAGCGTAGCACGATAATTCAAACATGTCAACAAGAACAGACTGTGATTTCAAATGTTAAGCAGACCATTCAGAAACAAGTTATCCAGACTTAAAGAAAAACAAGCAAGGAAGCAAATACTCATGATACTTCAAAGATGAGCAGATGAAAACTTAATGTAAATAAAGAAGATCAAAAGAAACTTAGAAAAGAGAACAAGGACGAGCATATGATTCTAGATGGGAACACCTACTCAGAATATTTCAGAGATGAAAAGATATAAACCAAATGTACTTAAACAAATGAAAACCAGGAAGATAGAAAGCAATTAGAAAAGAAAACAAGGACGAGCATGAGACTCTAGATGGAAGCACCTACTCAGAATATCTCGAAAATGAACAGATAGAAAACTTAATGTACTCAAACAAATGAAAACAAAGAAGATAAAAGAAATTATAAAAGAAAACAAACAAAATCACAGCAGTAAAAGCAATTAAAACAAAGGGAACTTAGTTTTTTCTTTTCATTGTAACCCTAATATTAGACTCTTCAAATATCAAGGTTCTTCGAATCTTTCTGAGAGGGTTTTTGGTCTCTTGAAACCTTTGTTTCATTGTTGGAGAAGAGGAGAGGGTATTAGGCTAGGGTTGATTGACTTTGAGACGAGATGGGGTTTCAAATTCAATTTTTGGCCAAACTTAGTTGTATTCGAAGGTCGACATTCGTGGATTTGTGGGTGGGAAGTTGAGATGGTAACCTAGGACCATTTTTGAGGGATTCAGGTGAGTTTAGGGTTTGGGTCAAAACTTCAATTCAATATTCGAAGCGGTCTATGAGGATTTGAGGGACAAGACTTAGAGGGTTGGGAAGAGGGGGAACGAGGCAGTTCAGGGTTGTTACTTTGGGCAGGTTTGGGGTTGATGCTGTCGTAGACGGTGACTACTCTTTTTGAATATTCGAAGGGTTGGGGAGATATTTGAGGGGATCTGATGGTAGGAGGGGAAAGAGGAGGCTGCGAGGGTTCGGTGGTATAAATTTGGGGCCATTTGGTGGCCGGCCGTCGTCGTGAGGCGATTTCCGGCGGCGGCGTTACGGTGGTTGAGGGCGGTGTTAAGGTGGTCGATGGGTGGTGTTACACCAGTGTATATGTGGTAAGAGGAAGAAGACTTTTTGGTCTCTCAGTTATACACAGGCGTTTGGACATATATATGGATCTGGGAAGGGAGCTTCAGTACCGTCGGATTGATGTGGATGAATGGCTGAGATTGACCGCCCCAAAACGACGTCGTTTTGGGCGTCTCTTATGTGGACTTGGGTCAGAGACGGGTTTTGGACTGGGGTTTTGGCATTTTTAACGGGTTCAGGAGTTTGGGCCACCCAGGCTTGACCCGATTGTGGCCAGCCTGGTTTAAACATTTTAATCCTATTTTTATTTTTTCATTTTTTTACAATTTTCTTAATTTTATTTTAAAATACTTAATTAAACTAAATCAAACTAACAACTACCTAAACGTAAGAAAGTATGAAAATTATCAAAAATGCGAAAATGAAAATTAATCATAAAATGCCAAAAATGAAAATTAACAATAAAATGCCAAAACAAATTATTTATTTTTTGTGATTTTATATTTTGCAAGATAAACCTTAACTACCAATTAATTTTAACAAAACATATGTGAAATTAAATCTTAAATGCTTGTGTAATTTTTTTGTATTTTTATGATTTGTCATGCATGAATTAATGAAAATACATGCTTATATGCGCAATTAAATCCTAAAAATAAATAATAAAAAGGAGAAAACCTAAGTTTGAGAATTCTGTAGGAGTAATTTCAACGAGGCAAAATCACATGCTCACATAGATGATGTACCAACAAGACAAAGCTTGACGTGGCTGCTTTCAAACTTTCGAAAGAATTGAGCATAATATATGAGCAGATTACTAATCTGTTGCGACCCTAGAAGTGTCAAATGCTGGAGGCATTATATCTATATCTTAAAGGAATTGAAGTTGACAGCTCTATTACTAATCTGTATGGTGATCCTTGTTGTCCATCTCAAGTCTCAATCATTTGCTTTTAACTGAGGTGGTAGAACGCTAGATTCTGCTATCTAGAGGTAGATGCAATATAGTTTTTATACTTTCAACTGAACAGAACATTTTCGTCACAGGGTGTTAGTATTGCGAAAGTGCAATGGGTACATTGGTAAGAACATAAAGGTTGAACCCCATCAAGTTTGAATCTTGAATATGCCTATATTGATGTGGTTGTGTCTGTATTATGCAAAATAAGAGTTACGTAGTAATTTTTATGCCACATTCTAGTAAAGTTACGTATTTTTTATTCCTTTATTCTTTTTATACAACTCATTAACAGATGTTGATGGTTGAATTTCATACAAATTTCTAGAATAATCAGAAAGTTATGTCAATGAATGATGAATCAAACTATGCTAAGCAACTACTCCACTTTGTAGACAATTTTTATTGGACCAAATGCATTCCACAATTTGTTTTCACTTGAGTCCTAAATTCAAGTGATATTAACTTTGGAAATCTCAGCATATCCTGAATAAATTGACAACGAAAAGTCATTTCTCTTCTTTATAGCTGTTGGGTATCCTGGATTCAAGAATTAATTGAAAACTAGACTTAAAATAACTTAATAAATTAAAAGATACTGAGATATCCATGACTTGTACATCTTAAGATTCCAGCAAAAGTTTAACCGCACATCATACAGTCAATACATCAAAGGAGATTTTGACAACAAAAAAGATTGCAAGGATCACAATTTTTCGATAATGTAAAATTTGTTTTCTAGAAAATATAAGTAACTTCTTATGGGATGTGCAAAAGCCACTGTGAATTGGCTTGGATAACGTATAGTAATAGGAGTACTATTTTCTTTCTTAAGAAAGAATATGATTGTGGACCATAATATTGTACTAAAATTATTTTTTCCGTTTCAATTTATATAAATATATTTATTTTTTAGTTCGTGCCAAAAAGAATGATCATTTTCTTATTTGAAAACATTTTACCTTTATTATAACCACACAAAAGATATGCATTTTATTTTATATCACAAATTTAAAAGTCTTTTCTCTTTTCTTAAACTCCGTGCCCAATAAATGAGTTTAGATAAATTAAAACGGAGGGAGTAGTTTTTTCTCTACTAGTTTGAACGAGTAGAACATTTTTTGGAGGCATTATCAGTGTCATTATATACGTCCTAGCTTTTCAATAGGAAAAATCAAGATCACAGACGTAATCCTTATGCTGATGTATAGTTGAAATGATTAAAAAATTAGCTAGTAACCTTACATTTTCAGTGGGAGAATATAATGTCTTGGACATAAACTAATAAAGTATTATTATATATGTAAGACTTCGTCTAGTCAGCTCTTATTAATCCCACAACATATTCTTGGTCTACTTCTATATGAAAAGTTAGTGGCTTAATAAGGTAAACTGGTTGATTATTTCAACATAAGAAAGCACATTTCGTGAGATATAAGAGCACATTAAGATAATACATGTTGCACTAATAACCTAGCTCAGCAAGTGATATCAGTATGGATAGTTCATCAAATCTCTAGGAAACTTCAAACTTTAACCTGGTCAAATTTAGCAAGGAATATATAAGGCAAAGCACCTTAATTATTCTCATTCAATCAACTAAACATCAAGATAACATAGTGTCTAGATATGGAGATGTTAAAACGCTTCCTCTTTGCATGTCTTGTTGGTTTTTTAATAGAAACAATAGTTGTTGCACAACTCGATCAATCAGGTATCATGTTAATTAGTAGTATATCCGTTTTAATACATATAAATGTATGTATGTAAGTATATATGTATGTGTGTGACCTATAATATTTAATTTTTCCCTTGTATGACGCTGGTGTCCTTTTTATGTTCATATTTTACAGGATTCATAAGCATTGATTGTGGAATACCAGCAAGTTCCAACTATACTGACATAATAACAGGCATATCTTACGTTTCAGATGAAGGTTATGTCACTGGCGGAGTGAGCAATACCATATCACCTATATACCAATCCAATTCCCTAGAAATACCATTCCTCACAGTTACAAGCTTTCCTGTAGGAACTAAAAACTGCTACACTCTAACCCCTGCTCAAGGGAATAACACCAAATACTTGATAAGGGCTAGTTTTCTCTATGGAGATTATGATGGAAGTAGTCAATTACCAAATTTTGATCTTTACCTTGGAGAAGAATATTGGGATACAGTCACAATATCTAATGCTTCTATACCAACTTTGAAGGAAGTTATACACACCCCTTCTAATGACTTCATAACTGTTTGCCTTGTCAAGACAAATACTACAACTCCTTTTATTTCAGCCTTAGAGTTAAGGCCATTGAATTTTACTACATACCCAACTCTAAATAAATCATTGAATCTTATTGGACGCCTGAATTTCGGTTCCTTAACCAATCTATTCATTAGGTACGTTTATTAAATATTTTTAATTTCAGAAGATCAAGGTCTTCCTTTTAAAGGGTTTGTGTAATTTTAACTGACTGTAATAAGTAAATACTATCATTCGCGTGTTAATTATAATTTAACTTTTAGATAACATGATGTATGATACAAAAGCTTTTATTCTGTGTCAGCGTATAAAAGTTAAACCAGTTTTTACTAGCTTGGTCCCCATATATGTATTTTTTTTGTGGAGTTACTATACTTGTCTTTTTATACCAGGTGGATATATTCGTTAACAATTAATTGTTTGTTTTCTGTTTAAATACACAGGTATCCTTATGATGCGTATGATAGAATTTGGTTACCATTTCCATGGGACACAATGGCAACAATTAATACAACACAAGACATACTTGAGAATAGATACCGAATACCATCGGCGGTAATGAGCACGGCAGTAACACCGATCACTGCCACTGACACGGTGTCGTTTTCCTGGCCGGCTGATAATACCACAGACAAGTATTACATATACTTGCACTTCGCCGAAGTCGTAGAATTGATTGGGACACAGAAAAGGGAATTCAACATTTATATCAATGATAACCTCTTTTATGGACCTATGTCTCCGGCATATTTGTCGACGACGACGATATTCACATTGTCTCCAGGCTATGGTTCCGAAAGATACGATGTTGTAATTAACAAAACAGCCACTTCAACACTTCCACCACTCATTAATGCTGTCGAAATTTATATAGAGATGTAGTTTGGTAGACAACAAGAAAATATATCAACAGTCTGTCTGCGGTGTGGATTGAAATAAAGGAATTCAGATTTTTTGGGCTGTGTTCTTGTTGTACCTTTTTTTCTGCTTTCTCCTTATCTGCCGAATTGAGATTAGATTGAGTTTAATCCTTATTAATGATTAGATTATTTTAGTTAAATGAGTTGTTGGTACAAAGATTGCGATTTTTAGGGATGCCATTTGAAGATTAGCCAATATTTATTTTGTCTTAAAATTTTAAATTAAAAATCTTAATTGCAGGACAATTCAGTACAATTTTATGCTGAAAAATTAAAGTGAAAAATTAAAATTCATTACGCACGAGTTAATTTTTAAATAGCAATTTTATAAAGTGACTACCTGGTCCATTTCTACCGCCTACGCCACATCTGAAAACAACCAGAGATAGATAAGATAAGATGAGGTTAGAGGTTAAGCAATTTATTAACTAAGATCTGATAATAAATACAGCAAATTAAAAAAAAGAAAAATAAAGTAATAAATGAAAAAAGAAATTAGTTTAAACTTTTAAGTGTCACAAATCATATATGAGCTATCCCGTACTAACTAAATGAGTTGTTGGTGATAATTTGACAACAACATAATTTAAAGGGATTTTTACTTTTTGCAAGGGAGCCTACATTAACTTAATCGACATATTTCACCATCAAAGCATATGGTGTAATAGATGAATTGCTTTTTCTTATTTAAAGGTTTCGAGTTCGAGCTCTAGGTATGGAAAAATTCATAATAGAGAGTATTTTCTCTCGAATAAGGTCTTACGTGACACAAATTCGAATATAATCACGCTCTAATATGAATAGTGGACATCGTCATAAAAAAAGATATATTTCAGTTTTTTTAGCACAATGGAGGAATTTGCAACGAGGACAACACGATATGAAGGCGACTTTACAAATTCTTAAAGATTACAAATAAACAAAAATGTAGAGAAGTCCAATCTACTGACATTTTCATTAATTTGTTTTTATTCTTATAGCAGATGCGACCGTAAAAATAGTACGGGTTAATCAGTTTTTGGGCTGGTTATTCAAAAATAACCAGTATTTGAAAGTTATTAAAAATAGTCATTATTTTACTACAACACGAAAAGTTCCAGCATAATATACTGTAGATCAGTGCACTTGTATATGAACTTCCAGCATATTATGGTGGAACTTCAACTCGTGGAGCGTTCCAGTATAATATACTGGAGATTGGAGCACCAATGCTCTAATCTCCATATAATTTCCTGCAGTTCCAGTATACTTATGCTGGAACTCTAGTATACTATATTGGAGTATTTTTCCGGATTTTGAATGGTGCATTGGTTCAGATTTATCTTGGCATGAAAAATGACTAAATTTCAATTAATTTTAAAACTGTAGCTATTTCTGAAATGAGCATTAATAAATCTTACAATTTTGAATTCCACCCGAATTGACTTAGATAACATATAAGGATGGAAGTGCTATTTTTTTAGTAAAAAGAATATGATTGTGGGCCGTAATGTTTACTGAAATTAGTTTTTTCCAGAGAAACTTTTAGAAATCACTATGTTTTAGTGATTATTAGCTAGTTTTAGCTATCATTTACTATATTACTTCCTATAGTTATGTTTTCAGATTTTTTTAAAGGTGTATTCTATGTATCTAAGCTACAATATTCATGAATTAAGTAGCATTTTTAGGCGTAAAACAAGGGATTAAAGCTTGATAGATTTTTGTATTAGAGTGTATTCGCTGTATTCATGATGTGAAACATGGAATTATAGCTGCACAGATTATTGTATTCTGCTATATTCGACTATATTCACGGCGTGAAACAAAGGATTACACTATTTTAATTGGAAAGTGAATTAATTAACATAATAGACCCCTAATATAACTCAACAAACTTAATTATAACACACAAATTTTATATTTCCAGTTATAAAAAAAATTCTCAACCGAAAAACATCTCAAAAACATAACAATCTTCAGAGAAATTATATAATACATCTGAATACATAAATTATATTAATTAAAAAAGCATATGAATCCATTCACGGAATATAGCAAGACAATGAATACAATAAAATACATAGAATACAGTGAGATACATTGAAATACAATAAAAAAAAGACAATGAATACAATGTGTAACGACCATATCGGTCGTTTTGATCTTTTTCACTTTGATTTCTAGTTCTCGGGCATGACTTGCCCCGTATGATGTATTAGGATTGATATAGATCGTTGGTTTTGGTATTCACGGAAATCAGTATGAATTTGAAAGAACAATCTCAGTTGAAAGCTTTGAATTTGAAATGTTTGACCAAGAGTTGACTTATTTGTATGTGAGCACGAATCGGAATTTTTGATGATTTGGTTAGCTTCGTTGGGTGATTTATGACTTAGGAGTGTGATCGAAATTGGTTTTGGGTGTCCGGAGTGAAATTTGGATTGAATTGACGAAGTTAGTATTTTGGCGAATTCAGATTGATAGGTGAGATTTTGATCCGAGGGACGGAATGAAATTTAGAGAGCAGCAATAGGTTCCTATGTGATTTGGAATGTGTGTGCAAAATTTCAAATCATTCGGAGGTAATTTGGTTAGGCTTTTGATCGAATGCGTGATTCAGAAGTTTTTGAAGAACTTAGGCTTGAATTTGATGGGTTTGGTGTTGTTTGAGGTGTTTTGATGATTGGAACAAGTTTGAATGATGTTTTAGGGTGTGTTGGTACTTTTGGTTCAGGTCCCAGGGGCCTCGGGATGATTTCGGTTGGCTAAACGGAAGGTTTTATACTTTGAGTTATTGCAGAAATTGCACCAGCAGTGCAGGGGTATTTTGGTCATTTAGGGCATGGGGCCGCAATCGCATAGAAGAAAGTTGTAAGGCAGGTATTATACCCTTCGCATTCGCGGTTGAGGGTCCACGTTCGCGGAAGGTTATTTTCTGGCGCTTCGCGTTCGCATTGATGTGCTCGCGTTCGCGTAGAAGGATTGAGGAAGGCCAGGAATTTAGCCTTCGCGTTGCGTTAGGGGCTTCGCGATTGCACAACTCTAGGATGTTATGTACCGCGTTCTCATGAGTGAAATCGCAATCGCGTAGAAGGAATTTAGGTTGTCCTGAGTTTGGCCTTCGCATTCGCATAATCTGGTTCACGTTCGCATAGGTATGAGAAATAAATCATCACGTTCGCAGTGTTGGGATCACGTTCGCATAGAGTAATTTGGAGGGCCTAGTGATTTGTTCTTCGCATTCGCGAGGCTTAGGTCGCAAATGCGATGATGGATTTTCAGGCCTGGACAGAAAGGTTATAAACATTTCAGCTGCGGGTTGGAGCTCATTTTCACTCCATTGTTGGCCATTTTTGAGAGGTTTTGAAGGAAATTTAAGAGGGGTTCGAGGTCAATCAATTGGAGGTAAGACTTATGAACTTAAAACTCGTTTTTATTGTGAAATCCACCTAGAAATTCATGGAAATTTAGCCAAAAATTGAAGAATTAGGGCTAAGGATTTTAAGATTTTAAATTGGAATTTGAGGGGTCATTTGGACTCCGATTTTGGTGTTCTTCATATGCATAGACTTGTGGCAGATACGGAAACTGTTGATGTAAAAAGTTTTGAGTTTCGAGAAGTGGGCTCGAGGCTCAGATTTTGGTAATTTTTGAATTTATGCCCGTTATTGATTGTTTTCGCTTAGGTTTTATTCCCTTAGCATATTATGATGTATTCGCTCTGTTTTTGGATAGATTCGACGTGCGTGGTGGCCGACTTGTGGGGAAAAGGTGTCGCGAGCTAGAGGTTTTGCCGGGTCGAGGTAAGTAATGATTTTAAATATTATCCTGAGGGTTGGAAACCCCGGATTGCACATCGTTGTGTTATTTTGAGGTGACCTACACGCTAGATGATAAGCGTGGGATAGAGCACCGCTTGGGATTGTGACCTAGTCCATCCCGAATGATTATTTTCAAATGTATTTCATAGTTAATTGTTTGATGTTACTATATCTTGGGTTGTATGCCATGTTTGGGGCCTTGTGCCGACTTGTTGAGACCCTTAGGGGTATGTTTAATATCTTTCCTCACTCTGTTTGTTTGAAAGAATATCCTCAGTCATGTTTTACATGTTACCACTCAAATTTCGCTTTATCACAATATTCATAGAAGTGTGGAAATTGTTTTGGGCTGAGTTCCTTGTTTTAATGAGATAGACTGAGAGTCTGATGGTGAGGTTAATGACTGAGAAAGGCCGAGGGCCTAGTTGTGAGGATTATACATCTATACATCTATATATATATATATATATATATATATATATATATATATATATATATATATATATATATATATATATATATATATATATATATATATATATATATATATATATATATATATACAGATTGGGCTGCACGCCGCAGCGATATGTTGGATAGGGCTGCACGCCGCAGCGATATGTTGGATAGGGCTGCACGTCGCAGCAATATTGCACTTGGGCCGTAATGGGCCACTCCTGGAGTTCGCACACCCCCAGTGAGTGCCGTTGACAAAATATATGGATCGGCTGCATGCTGCAGCAATTACTATATGGTACCTATTGAGCGTGAATGCTGGGTGCGAGTATTGTTCGGTAAGAGATGAGTCACGAGTCAGAGAGGCTAGCCCGAGGGGCGATAGATATATACATGCACATGAGCTATATTTTTCCTGAAAGGCCTCTTTATGAACTTATTGATTTTACTATTCTTTAAAGTGAGTTTCTATCGAATATTTTGATTTATTGACTGTTTGCACTCATCTTTATGTTCAGCCTTTGTCAAAATCTGAACAAATATATTAAAATAACTTTTATTTAAACTGGGGTTTACGAGATATTTAGAAATTAATCACTTATTTGGTATTTGGCTATTTCCACCGAGATTTCAAGTTATGAAGTTTTATGATTATTGTTTTGCCCGAGGGGCTGTTTTACGAACTATGCTTTGCCCGAGGGGTCGATTATTACTTTATATATGTTATTATTTTAAATGGTATTGAATCCTACTGTAACTGTTGGAAAGTACTCCAAGATAATTTTTACTAAAAGCCGAATTTTACAAGGGAAGGTTGACTCGTATTATGATATGAAAGCTTGTTGTGTTTATTGAGCCTAACGTGAATGTGGATTCATTTTTTCCTACTGATCAGTCTTTATTTATTCTTATTACTTACTGGGTTGGAGTACTCACATTACTCTCTGCACCACGTGTTCAGATACAGGTATATCAGGACCCGATAGCGGGTGTTGTTTTTCTCAGACGGGGAGTCATCAGTTAGCAGGTGGATGCATGACGTTTGCAGCACCGCTCCCTTCCTCATATTTCTATTACTGTATTTAGTACATTTTTAGACTTTTGTTGTATTCAGACCTTGATAGATGCTCATGACTAGTGACACCCCCATGTGGGGCTTATATTTTTATTCTGCATTGTTATTTCAGAAGTTATTGTGAAACTTTGTTTAATTAAAGGCTTAAAAATGACTCTTAATGCTAAAGGGGTTAATGTGAGTGTTGTGTCGGTTGGCCTCATCTTCACGAGAGGCACCATCATGACCGGATCGGTTTAGGGTCGTGACATAATGAAATACATAGAATATAGCATGATATATTGAAATGCAATTCAAAAAAGAATAATGAATACAACGAAATACAGCGAGATACATTGAAATATATTGAAATATATCAACAGAAAATTCTAGTTGCTCAGCCCCAAAGTCTATCGTCTTTGTTCAAGAACAACCCTAATGTCGTCTCTTTGAAGTATCATCAGTATCCAATACTCGTTCGTCGTCACCATTTTCTCCCGTTGCCGACGATTAGAACGTAATTACGGGATTGAAGACAAAGCATGTGATGAAGGGGAGAAGATGAAACTTTAAATCCGCTCTAATAAACTGCCTCCATTGACACCATTGTTCCTGTTACCATAATACCCTCATATGCGCTTCAAAAAACATGTTCTTTACGATTGAATTTGAATGAAGCTTGTGGATTGGGACAGAAAACCTCAGATTGGATAGATCCCTAGAACGACAAAGAGAACAGGACACAACATAGAACATTGAGTTAATTCAACTTAATAGGCTGTAACAAATCCTAAATTACAAATTAAATCGTTATACATGTGCCATTTTCAACATCCACACGAATTTGTTTAGGGTTGTAAGTGGCATGTGAGGTGTTCACAGATAACAAGAGTCTTCAGTATTTATTCAAGCAGAAGGAGTTGAATATGAGGTAGAGAAGGTTGTTGGAGTTGTTGAAAGACAATTATATCACAGACTTATATCGTCCGGAAAAGGCTAATGTGGTGGATGATGCTTTGAGTAGAAAGCCAGTATAGTTAGTCTTACTTATATTCCGGTCGGTGAGAGACTTCTTGCTTTGGATGTTCATGCATTGGCCAATCAGTTTGTGAGGCATGATGTTTCTGAGCCGAGTCGAGTGTTAGATTGCACGGTCGCTCGTTCTTCTTTATTGGAGCGTATCTGTGATCAGCAGTATGATGATCCCCATTTGTGTGTCCTTAGAGACACGATGCAACATGTATGTGCCGAGCAGGTTACCTTAGGGGATGATGGAGTTTTGAGATTGCAGGGTCGAGTTTTTGTTCCCAATATGGACGGACTTCGAGAGTTGATTTTTGAGGAGGCCCATAACTCCCGGTACTTTATTCATCTGACCACCGCGAAGATGTATCAGGATTTGGTGCAGTATTATTGGTGGTAGAGAATGAAGATGGATATCGTTGCATATGTGGCTCGTTAATTGAATTGCTAGAAGGTTAAGTATGAACATCATAGGCCTGGTGGTTTGTTCTAGAAGATTGAGATTTCTGAGTGGAAGTAGGGGCGAATCAATATGTACTTCGTTGTTGGACTTCCACTGACTCATAAGAAGCTGGATGCAGTGTGGGTTATTGTTGATAGGCTGACCAAGTCAGTGCATTTTATTCCTGTGGCAGTTTTCTACTCTTCCGAGAGATTAGTTGAGATCTATATCCGAAAGTTTGTTCATCTTTACGCTGTGCCCGTGTCTATCATATCGGACCAAGGTACACAGTTTACCTCATATTTTTGGAGAGCAATTCAGCAAGAGATGGGCACACGGGTTGAGTTTAGAGTAATATTTCATCCTCAGACGGACGGGCAGTCCGAGCAGACTATTTAGATTTTGGAAGATATGCTCCGAGCTTGTGTCATTGACTTTGGTGGTTCGTAGGATAAGTTTTTGCCTTTATCAGAGTTTTCCTAAAACAACAGCTACCAGTCGAGTATTCAGATGGCTCCTTATGAGGATTGATATGGTAGGCGGTGTCGATCTCTGGTTGGATGGTTTGAGCTGGGGGAGGCTCGATTGTTGGGTATGGATCTAGTTCAGGATTCATTGGACAGGGTCAGGATCATTCAGGATATGCTTAGTATAGCTCAGTCCAAGCAAAAGAGTTATGCCGACCGCTGGCCTAGACCCGCATCAACTATAGATTTCTGGAACTTCGCTATTACCATCGATTTGTGGAGGGATTTTCATCTATTGCAGCCCCGATAACTAGGTTAACCCAGAAGGGTGCCCAGTTCAGGTGGTCGGACAAGTGTGAGGTGAGATTCTAGAAGCTCAAGGCAGCTTTGACTATAGCGCCGATGTTGGTTTTGCCCACAGGTTCAGGGCCATATACAGTGTATTGTGATGCATCATGTATTGGACTTGGTGCAATGTTGATGTAGAATGGTAAGATAATTGCATATGTTTCACGACAGTTGAAAATCCACGAGAAGAATTATCCAGCTCATGATTTGGAGTTAGCAGTCATTTTTCACGCGCTAAGGATTTGGAGGCATTATTTATATGGCATGTCCAGTGAGGTGTTCACGGATCACAAGAGTTTGCAATACTTGTTTAAGCAGAATAAGCTAAATTTGAGGCAGAGGAGGTGGTTGGAGCTATTGAAATACTATGATATTACCATCTTGTATCATCCGGTAAAGGCCAATGTGGTGGCCGATGCTTTGAGTAGAAAGTCAGCCAGTATGGGCAGTCTTGCATATATTTTGGTCGGTGAGAGACCGCTTGCTTTGGATATTCAGGCTTTGGCCAACCAATTCGTGAGGTAGGATGTTTCAGAGCCCAGTCGTGTGCTAGTTTACCAGTCATGCATTCTTCATTATTTGAGTGTATCCGAGATCGGTAGTATGATGATCGTCATTTGCTTATCCTTAGGGACACGATGCAACATGGAAGTGCCAAGCAGGTTACAGTTGGAGATGATAGATCTGTTATCATGCTATTTTCCGGGTATATAGGACCCAAAAATATGCTATACTTGGATTATCTGTGAACCTATTGATAGCTTGAGTTTCTTAAATCACATCGAATTAGTACAAGAATTTTAAACAGATAAAACTTCATTTTTCTTAAATAGTTAAAAAGGGGATTTGTTTTCATTGGATAGTTACTCTATGTGGACTTCTTGATAGACTGTCTGTGTGTTTATTTTTGGAGCGGGACGAACGCCTCGGCAGATTAAATAGATGCATCTATGGTTCGCACCGTTCGACCCTACATAGTGCATAATTTATTTCAGTTGGAGTGGGCCGTCGACCTCGGCGTGATTTGTGCATGCTTGTATGGCTGCCTTGAACTTATTAAAGGTGTTATTCCCTATCCTGGCTTGAGAATATTTGGAAAACAATGAAAAGAAATTTTGGAAATTCTCCATAGACAAATTAGTTGTTTACTTCTTTCCTTCTATTGGATAAATCATGCTTATAGAACTCACGATTTAATGAACTACTGACATCATTATTGGACAAGTAGTAAGTGTCGAAGTCGACCATCTCGTCTCTACTTCTTCGAGATTAGACGGAATACCCATTGAGTACACGTTATTTTCGTACTCATGCTACACTTCTGTGCATTTTTGTTGCATAGTTTTATGTGTTACTAGTGGCCTATTGGGTGTAGCAGCGCGGATAATTCTAGGACTAGGTGAGTTGCATTGTTCGAGGCGGCTCGCACCTAGTATAGTCTCTTTCCAGCATAATATATTTACTTTCTGTCCACTGTATTCTGGACGGAAGTTGTATTTTATTCATGTCTTAGTAAATGCTAATGCACTTGTGACATCGGGTTCTAGGATGAGTATGAAATATTTTTTATTAATTGCCTATTATTTAATTTGAATTAAAGCAGTTATCTTGCTTTTCATTTATAAAAATTGAAGGAAAAGCTTAATTTTCAAGATTGTTAAAAGAAGAACTTCAACAAGTAATTTGGTTGGCTTGCCTGACAGCGGTGTCCGGCGCCACCACGACCCTTAGTGGATTTTGGATCGTGACAACATGGTATTAGAGCACTAGGTTCCTAGGGTCTCACGAGTCATGAGCAAGTCTAGTAGAGTCTCGCGGATCGGTACAGAGACGTCTGTACTTATCCTCGGAAGGTTGCAAGACTTTTAGGAGTACTTCCCTTGTTGTTTCCTTATCGTGCGATTTGATCCTTGGAGGCATATGTCTTTAATTCATTCCCATTAATCTTACACGATGTGAACAACTTGTCATAAGTCGAAAATTCAAGAACTATAATGGTACTATAGATGTGATACGGGATGTTTCTCCACGTATAGCTGATTAGATTATTATCATCACTTTATGGAAGAATATTTTATTGTTTCACCAAGTAGCAGTACTTCTGAGGGCTCTAAGACTAGGCACAAGTTGTCATGATGCTTATGAACTATTGTTCTGTACTATTGATATGATGGTAGGACATTTGCCTACGTGTAGGGCCAGTAAATGACTTGATGGGAAGTTTACTAAATGGATAATTTAGAGATTCGGTATTTTATTCCCCGCAGGGAAAAGGCAATCGAGCTGAGAGTGTGCAGGCTTGGGTTGATAGGGTAACGGGACTTGGTATTTGTGAGCGTGGTGGAGTTTTTCTTCTATGATAAGGTGTCATTGTCCTTGTTGAACATACTCAGCTCGCCGGTGTTATGACCTTCTACAATTTTCCTTTGGGGCGAGCTATTGTTAAATAGTATTGAAAATGCAGCTGTCAGATATTGCAGGGTATGGTAGTTCAGGATTGAATTGGTGTTCTAATGTCGACGACACGATAAGGATGATCTTCAGAAAGGTTTAAAATTTGTAGCGATGGTGGGTACAGGTGCTATGAAGATAGATTTTGTTAAGGCAACAATTGTGCAGCAAGGGATGAGAAAGACATGTGGGAAGTGACAGGCGGTGGCTAAAATTTCTAGAAGGCCGAGTATAATAGACCAAGGTTGAGTAGTCGACTAAAAGGGTAAGTAGCTAAAGTGGGAGAGTTTGGAGTGATTTGGGAATTTTATTGGTTGGTGGTTTGGGCCTACGGATTAATTTGAAGTATGGGCTATTGTGCGGCAGTAGATTTGATATAACGGGAGGGAGATGCTTCAATAAAGAAGGATACAACATAACCTTGAATTGGAAGAATGTTGGCGCACGTTTAATTGATATCCACGAGGTATGAATGGACTCGTGCAGCTAGAAAGAGCTCGGACTCAGGATGGGTTATTGATATCGTAGTGATTATACCTCGTGCAACAACATTGGAAGATGTTGGGGACTGATTTCTACTGGTGGTTTATTCCTATGAGCAGGTTAGCGGTCGCGTGGTTGTCGAGGCTTCTGTGAAGAAATTTATTGGTTATACAGCGAAAGGATTGGTCATGTGAATGTTGTTGATGATTTAGAGTATAAAAAGGGGGTTTCTACAGTAAGATATCGAGAATGTTGGCGGTTGATTATGCAAGGTTATGTCAATGAGAGATTAAGAATCCTGGTGAACTCCAGAGTTGTGTAATAGTGGCTTCGAGCTAAGTGGGAGGGTCCCACCATCCATGATTGGGTTGCATGGTTAACTACTTGTGGGGTTTTTGGTTATTAGTATACCGATAGGCTATTTCAGCTCTGGGAAAAGACCATAAGTGGTAAATTGAGCCAAGGAATCGTTAAAGGTGTGCTATGATTGGCTTTATGGGCTCATGTCCAGATTTGGAAAGAATTCAAGATTCGTGCTTTGTATAGATGTGGGTTGCAAGGGAAGCGATTATGCCAGGTGCTTCATCAAGAGGGTATTCATGTGTCAGAAGACTCATGGAATTTATTGTATTCTGGGACACATCAGAGCGGGTGCCTCTCAACAATGGTCTTAGTAAATTCATAAGATAAAGTGTGTTGCCTATGATTTCGAGCCTATGAGTACGGCTAAGAATCAAGCTTGAGAGCAGACTATGAGAAGAGGCACAGAATATTGTATGATCTTGGCTTGCAATGTAGCAATTGGGAGGTACGAAATAGTTCTTGGGATTTGAGACAGCATGGTCTCATGATTCAGTAATCACTTGGGGTGAGTGTAGATGGAGAGTGTTATCTGTTGAATGGGGTTATCATTGTTTGTGTAGCAATCTAGGACAAATTGGAAGAAGAAGGATCAGTTAGCCGTAGTCGAATTGGCATGTTACGGGTAATGATTAGTTCTTTCAACATGATCAAGTTATGCAAGTGAATTGTGATATGCGAGGCTTGTCAGCTGCCGTAGTTAGTGCTATTCAGGAAGTGTTCTACTATTGTGGCCTGTTACGTGGAGGAGGATCCCGGAAAGGTTATGGTGGGGTAGACCACTACTTAGAGATTTACATATTTCCATAGCTGTGATAATTCACCTATGTATTGCTATGGTTCTACTGAAGCTAGTTAAGTGAAAAGCTTTTATATGATGAAATGTTAGCGTAATAGTGGTTCCGTAGCTATAATGAAAAGCGTGTTCTATCGTATGTTGGCGTGTTAGGTGTAGTGAGTGGAATGGAATTTGAAAGTGAGAATCAAGGTTACGGTTCGGTGTTGATAAGGATGTCACGATCTTGAATGAGCATAAAGGAGTTTGGATGTTTAAAGTAAATTGGTATGGTCTTCAGTGTCACTTGAGATCAATGCCTTGTGCAAGAGGCTTTGTGTATTGATTGGTGGATTCTTAATTTGCTTTATAGCATTGTATGGTCGATGGGGAGGTTATGAAGACTTGTTACCTGGTGCAGAATGTTGTGGGAGCATGCTCACAGGAAGGTTGTATAAGTGTGGCATGTAGCCACTTGATTGGTTGAAGAAATTAAACTAAGTATAAAGAATATAGTAACATCGTTGATTTGTGAACATATGCATGGAGGGCACTCAGTCTATTAAGTTGTGGACTATGGAGGATTTCTCCGGTTATGATGGTTGTCCTCATGTGTTATGAAAAAAAGGAGAGTTACTATGGACCTTGGAAAGGTTATTAGCCTAGTCAGTGCGACCTGAATCAACTTGAGGTCGGTGGATGGAATGAAAGGTAAATATGGGCTCTATATCAGGCTAGACGTGTTCATTTTAGTAATGCGGTACTTATGGAGGAAAAGTCAGGGTGTTATTTCGTTGTCATATATTTCATGTAGTGATACATTGTGCTGTATGAGTTGCGAGACGGCTTGAGAATTGCTTATGTACAGAGGATCCGCGTAAAAATGATGTTACATGAGCAAAAAAGCTCTTCAGATTCAGATTGTGTATCGCACCTTAGTTGTGCTTGAGTTTTGTAGCTTATAGTGCTATATGTCTCCTCTGAGATGGTATTATGCACCTAGCATGCTTGTGACCAAAATTTGGTATTTTCTTGTAATGTGCAATTTAGCTCGATGTGCATCTCCTTAGGTGAGCATTATGCATGGATCGGGTGGCATGCCTCCATGGGTATGTTATGTGTGGATCTGGTGGCACGCCTCCATGAGTATATTATTTGGATCGGGTTGCGCCCCGCAATAGTGTGATGTTGAGTATAGTTTTCTATATACTATTTTGTATGCCTTGCTTCCTATTTTCTAGGGAAAGTCCGTATTGGTGCGTGAGTTAGGTAGTTCCTTCCAGAGTTCATTTTCCTTTTGTATCGCATTTGAATTGGTAGCCTATTGGCACATTGTGGCATTATATGAGACTTTAGATTATGTTCGGGGTGGCTTATTGCCTGAGAAATTCGTACTGAGTGAGACGAGATCATTGGATTTAGGATCAGTTCGATCTAAATATATGAAGTATATTATGGAGATAAAACTATTATTTGTTCCAGAATAAGGTGATGGTTCTTGTCAGGAGTATAGACCTAATGATTTGTTGATTCGGCAGCCGGTTATGAATTTTCATGCATCTCGTCCGTCGTGGCCGAGTTGTAAGAATTAGAGCAAGACCAGCGTATTGCATGAGGTGCAATGAGAGCATCAGAGTTGTGGAATTTCGACTAATTGGGATAGAGAATGTTATTGTGGTCTTGTGAGTAAAGCGATGAAGGGTGTGAATACAGCAAAGGTATGCAGTCATGTTCTGGTGCATCGTGTGGTGATTGATACGGTGTCCGCATGTTGGAAACAGGCCTGGCAGAGAATTTTGGATGTTAGAATGGGCTCTAAGGCTTATTTGCTTGAATAAAAAGGGAATATCTTTAGAATTGATCGAGTCAATGTGCTTAATTGAGTTTTGGTAGCACGAGAAGGTGCATGAGGTGTTAAACAATGATTTCAGAGTTGATTTGGAAAGAGAATTCTCATTCTTGAAGCTTTAGAATGAAAGAATTAACTAATATTGGATTTTGAGTAAACGACCTCGGAATCGAGATCTGAAGGTTCAAGCAGGTTTGTATGATGATTTCGGACTTGGGCGTATATGCGGATCGAGTTTTGGATAACCCGTGAGCGTTTTGGCGCCTACTGTGGAAGTTAGCATTTTGGAAGGATTTTCATAAGTTGGGCTTGAAGTGCATTTCAGTGTTATCGATGCTTGTTTGGAATTCCCAGTCTGTGCATAGCTCCATATGGTGATTTTGGGGTAGGTAGCATGATAATAAGTAAATTTGGAGGCCTGTAGGTCATTTTGGAGTCATTTGGCTAAAGATAGAAATTTGAAGGTTTTTTGAGAAATTTGATCAGAAGTGGAATTTTTGATATCGGGGTCGGAATTCGATTCTAGAAGTTGGAGTAGGTCTGTAATATCGAATATGACTTGTCTGCAAAATTTGAAGTCAATTGGCCGGGATTTAATAGGTTTAAACATCAGAAATAGAAATTTGAAATTTTAATGTTCATTAAGCTTGGATTGGAGGTCGATTCATGATTTTACTGTTGTTTGATGTGATTTAAGGCCTCGAGCAAGTTCGTAATGTGTTTTAGGAGTGGTTGTCATGATCGGTTGAGGTCCTAGGGGTCCTCGAGTGTGTTTCGGGATGGTTTCAGACCGAATTTGGATAAAAAGTTATTGATGGTTTTTGGTATCTAGTGTCCTTCTTCGCGAACGCGAAGCAAGTCTCGCAAACGCGAAGAGGTAAATGGGAGGCTGCTGGTTTTGGCCTTTGCGAATGCGAGGTTTAAGTCACAAACTCGAAGGGGTGGATCGATCTGCTATGCGAACATGGGGAAGAGATCGCGAACTGGTAGAAGGAAAAGCTGAGCGCGGGTCTTTGGCATACGCGAATGCGTGAGGGCTGGGTAGCTGGCCTTCGCAAACGCGATAGATGGGCCGCAAACACGATAAGGAAATTTGTGGGCTGCAGCAGGTTGTGCTTCGTGAACGCGAGGGTACTTCCGCGTTTGCGAAAAAGGGTCGCCAAGGTAGTGTTCTTTTAATAAATCGGGTTTTGGTTCATTTGCACTTCATTTCCTTGCACAGGAGCTGACTTTGGAGCAACTTTGGAGTGTCATTTTCATCACCAAGCATGAGGTAAGTGATCTCTACTAGTTTTGAGTTAAATACAACGTTCATATATTTAGAAATGAAAATTAATAGAAAACTTGGGGTTTGAGGAAAACCTAGAAAAATAATATTCTTAAATTTTGACCATAATTTTGGGTATGGAATTAAGAGAAAATTATATTTGAGTCCGTGAGTTCATGGGTAAACTTTATTTTCAAAAAATTTTAGATTGTAGGCACGTGGTCCTGGGGGCATTTGGTCAAATTTTCGAGCGAAGTTGAGAACTTATATAATTTGAATTGTTACAAGTATTAGAGTAAATTTTTATTGATTTGCCCGTTATTTGGATAATTTTGGGCATTGCGCATCAATTAGAGTCGTCGGAAGGGAATCAGAAGCCGGTTAGGATCTTCAGACCGAGGTGAGTCTACTTTATAACCTTGTAAGAGGAAATTGTCCCCATAGGTAAAATAATAGGTTATGTACTCCTAATTGTTGGGGCTACATAAGCACGAGGTGACGAGAGTCCGTGCGTAGCTACTATTATGCTATTGTCTAGGTAGATAGGACCCAAAAAAATGCTATACTTGGATTATCTGTGAACCTATTGATAGCTTGAATTGCTTAAATCACATCGAATTAGTTCATAAATTTTAAACAGATAAAACTTCATTTTTCATAAATAGTTAAAAAGGAGATTTGTTTTCAATGGATAGTTACTCTATGTGAACTTCTTGATTGACTTTCTGTGTGTTTAGTTTTGGAGCGGGCCGAACGCCTCAGCAGATTAAATAGATGCATCAATGGTTTGCGTCGTTCGAACCTCGGCAACGCACTATTTATTTCTGTTGGAGCAGGTTGTCGACCTCAGCATGATTTGCGCATGCTTGTATGGTTGTCTTGAACTTACTAAAGTTGTTATTTGCTCTTCCTGGCTTGAGAATATTTGGATAATAATGAAAAGAAATTTTGGAAATTTTTCATAAACGAATTAATCTTTTACTTGTTTCCTTCTATTGAATAGAATCATGCTTATAGAATCTCATGATTTAATGTATTATTGACATCATTATTGGACTACTAGTAAGTGTCGAAGTCGACCATCTCGTCTCTACTTCTTCGAGATTAGACGAGATACCCATTGAGTATATATTGTTTTCGTACTCATACTACACTTCTGTATATTTTTGTTGCACAAGTTCATGTGTTACTAGTGGCCTATTGGGCGTAGCAGCGCGGATGATTCTAAAACTAGGTGAGTTGCATTGATCGAGGCGGCCCCGGAGCTAGTATAGTCCCTTTCCAGCATAATATATTTACTTTCTATCCAGTGTAATCTGCACGGTTGTTGTATTTTATTTATGTCTTAGTAAATTCTCATGCACTCGTGACACCAGGTTCTGGGATGATTTTGAAATATTTTGTATTAATTTTCTATTATTTAATTCGAATTGAAGCAGTTATCTTTCTTTTCATTTACAGAAATTTAAGGAAAAGCTTAATTTTCAAGATTGTTAAAAGGAGAACTTCAACAAGCAATTTGGTTGGTTTGCCTGACAGCGGTATCCGACGCCACCATGACTCTTAATGGATTTTGGGTCGTGACAAAAAGCAAATGAAAAGAGAGCAACAATTCCACCATTGACAGCCATTAAAAAGCTTGAAAGCTTTGAATTCAAATTTGAGTTTTCAAAAATTATTATTTTTTTGGATTGGGTGTTGTTGAAAATAATCGAGAATATGGTTTGGAGTTTAGACTTGGTTTTGACTGAATTTCATATTGAAAGAAGAAGAAGAAGAAGAAGAAGAAGAAGAAGAAGAAGAAGAAGAAGAAGAAGAAGACATATTGCAGAAATTATAGATAAATTGTAAATTATTATATTGTGCTTGCAGATGTTTTATTTTCTGTTTTCACAAATAAAAAACGGCTAAAATTTCTACAAATCTTCTGAAAAAATATAATTATGTCAAAAATATCAATTATGCTACAATTAAATGAGAATTAGGATATAAAAAATCAATGTACCCAATTTATAGAATTTGTAGATAAATTATAGATTATTTGTCTTCTTCTTTTGTTCAGACTTTGTACCCAATTTCTGCAATATAATAATTGCCACTGGCCAATTAATTTGTAATTTTGTACTACAATTGCTTTAATAAAAAAAATAGTTCACAGTACCACAATATTAAACTAGTTTGCCTTTTTGTGGTCTCCTATTTGCTAGAAACTACGGTTGTTTTTATATATCTAAGTATGTTTCCAAATAAACGACGTCTCTAATATAATAAAATTCAATCTTGTACTACTTTCAAATTAAATAAAAACTTAGGTCTTATTGCTCAGTTCCGTTTTGAAAGTTTCATATGGTGGGTTTCAATTGGATAAATAAGTATATTTGGTTAGGTTCGATGGTATTTAAGTCAAATTCGGCTAAAAACAAACAGAAGAGATTAAGCAATCTTAGATATTGACCTTTACGTCGTATATTCAATGATCAGATATTTTGGAATGATCAAGAAAAGAGTTTCTCTGAAGACAAATAAGAATTAAAATTTTTTTTGAAATATAATTTTAGTTATATAATTTTTTTATATTTAATAATAGTATATAAATATGGGTGAGGGTGATGGTTTGGGAAAGAAAAATATGAGAGGAGTGAGATATATAGTACCTTAAATTAAGGAGGGATATACATTTCATTAATTGTACCCTTATAATACACTATGGTATAGAATTAATAATTTGGTATACTAAGTGTAATTAAGTCAAACCTTAAACATTAAGGGTAATAAAGTTTCTTGTGTGGCATAGGAATGTAAAAATTCCATTCAAAAAACGGATAAATTATTCGACCCAATCCCTATTTGAGACGTATAAAAAATGGATTGTCCGGCGGATAATATGGATATCCATATTATCCTTGGCTTCTTGAATATGATCACTTATGGGAGAATTTCTAGTCTTCCAAACTTGATGGACCCCCAATTTAAGGCTTTATAAATGCAAAAAGTTAAATATATTAACTATTCATTAATTATCCATTTTCTAAGTGGATAGTATGATTCTTATCCATATTCAATTTATTTTTAAAAAGTTCATTATCAATTCACTTTTTAATAGATAATATGTGTGGATTATTGTGTTCTTTTAAACATTTTGACACCACTAATGACGAGTAATGTTGAAGTATTGGGCCAAGGCAAGCAGCCCAATGTGAAAGACAAGCAGACATTACACAAGTAGCTTTACATAAGTAGCCACTTTTGATATTGTAAATATGGCCATTCTTTTATTTATATACTTACAGCACCTGTATGCACACACACACAGATATTTTTATATTTTCATTTTCTGTATTTTGATATATACGAAGGGTCATTTGTAATTGGGACATTCGAGAAAAAAACCCACCGACCTTTCACATATTCTCTCCTTTCTCTCTCATTGACTACTGTTCATCTTCCTCGTTAATCCTCACATCCATGGCTTCCATGGATGTTAACATGGTATCAGAGCGGGTAATCCGACTCTTCTCGTTAAGGGCTATCGTCCGATACTAGTTTCATCCTTTGTCGTTGAGGTTTTCACCAGTTTTCACAACCTAGGGTTTTCTCAGTTTTTCTTCGCAATCGGTTAGTATTTTCTCCTTGATTTGTCAGTTTTGAAGTTGTTTGTTGGTTGATTGGTGGTACTCGTGGTGTATTCATAAAGTTTTCTTTGTGTTTTTTCCCTTGATTCATGAGATTTTTTTTGAAATCTGGTTGTTGTCTCATCTGTTCATCGGTACTGTTGGTGATGTGTTTACAGGAGTTTTGTGTTTTTTTTTAAATCAAATTAGTCCTTCAGTAACAATTTTGTATCACATATATTTCATTCATTCTTTCATTTGTCGTCATTCACACTTAAAATGACTGATGCAAATGTAGATCCCCTTCCTGCACCTGCTAGCTTTGTTCCTGACCCGTCAAATCCTTTATTCCTTATGTCTTCTGATGTACCTGGAGTTTCTCTAGTTACCAACCAATTTTCAGGTGTTGGTTTTGGGGGTTGGAGAAGGAGTGTAATTGTTTCCTTATCAGCTAGAAACAAATTAGGCTTCATCGATGGGTCTGTCCCAAAACCTGCTCCTAATTCTCTTCAATCTAAGCAGTGGGATAGGTGTAATAACCTAGTCATATCCTGGCTTACAAATTCCCTTTCACCTGAGATAGCTGAGAGTGTCCAATACTCCGACACTGCTCAGAGTATTTGGAATCAATTAAACATTAGATATGGAGCAGTCAATGGCACAAAAATTTTTGAGGTTAAGCTAGAGTTAGCCTCTACCACTCAGGGTTCTTTGGACATAGCATCATACTTCAATAGGTTGAAGAAATTATGGGATGAGTTGAATTTCATGAGGTCTTCAAGGTGTAATGCATCTAGTTGTGGTGCTGCATGTACAGCTAGAGCTGAATTTCAGCAGGAGGATGAGGAGAATAAGTTACACCAATTCCTTATGGGGCTGAATGACATATATTTGGGGATTAGGAGTAACATTCTCATGATGCATCCCCCTCCCTCACTAGACACTGCTTACAATATACTCCTTCAAGATGAAAGACAAAGACAGGTCAGTCGTGTACCTTCCCAATTTGGTGGTGATTCTACTGCCTTCAACACTCACTTCATAAATAAACCTCCCACTAAAACCTCTACACCATATCCACATTCCAAGCCATTTAACCAAAAGCTCAACTTTGACACCACAAAGCCACCCATTACATGTAGATACTGTAAGAAACTAGGTCATGCAATTGATAAGTGCTACAAATTGCATGGATTCCCACCAGACTTCAAGTTTACTAGAAACAAAAGAATTGCTGCTAATGTTGAAACACAAGGATGTGCAAGCTCATTTGATTCTTCAAGCTCAAGTGAGGGTAGTCAGGGGCAACCTGGTTCAGAAGCTGGTATACCTGGGCTAACAAAGGACCAATATGCACAGCTCCTGATGCTTCTTCAACAGACTCAGCTTTCAGAATCTCAGACTCAACCAAACATTATGGGGTCTGCAAACTTTGCTGGTACTCTTCCTTCTAATTTCAGTCCTTTAAAAGATGTTTCTTATGGTGCTTGCATGTTGACTAGGGTTAATACATACATTTGGATTATAGATTCTGGTGCCACTGACCATATGACCTCTAATAAGACCCTTCTCTTTGACATAAAACCATTAGTTGTGCCTTTCTTAGTTGTATTACCAAATGGTTACAAAGTGAAAGTAACATGTACTGGATCCATCAAATTTTTATGCTTTACCTTGCATAATGTGCTCTATATACCTAGCTTTCAATACAATCTCATCTCTGTGTCCAAACTTGTACACCAACTGAACTCTATTGTTTCATTTACAAAATTTTCTTGTTTGATACAGGCCCCTTCTCTGAAGAGGCCACTGGAAATTGGTAAACTGGATGATGGTCTTTACAAACTTGTTCAATCTTCTGATTCTCCCAATTCCCCTTGTCATTCTAATTCCCCTTTAGCTGTTGCTTCTGTTTCTTCTTCTACATCTCTTTCTCATTGTGCAAACCATTCTGGCTTGAATAAAATGGAAATCTTGTGGCATAATAGACTGGGACACATCTCCTTTGTAAAAATGAAAACTATATCTTCTATTCCATGCAAATTTTCAAATAAACAGCCTTTTGTGTGCACTATTTGCCCATTAGCTAGGCATGCTAGACTGCCCTTTCCTGATAGCTCAATAAAAACTAATCATCCTTTTCAACTTATTCATTTGGACACCTGGGGTCCATATAACACTGCTACCTATACTGGCTGTAAATACTTTCTAACCATTGTTGATGATTTCACAAGAGCCACCTGGACCCATCTTATGGGGTCCAAAAGCAATGCATTCCCTATTATCAAAGCCTTTCTTGCTATGGTCAAAACTCAGTTTCATTCTAATGTCCAAACCATAAGGAGTGATAATGCTCTTGAACTTGGTTCTAGCAATGCTGGAATTAATTTTTTTTGCTGAAAATGGCATCATTCACCAAACTTCCTGTCCCTACACACCCCAACAAAATGGTGTGGTTGAAAGAAAACATAGACATTTATTAGAGACTGCCAGAGCTTTACTTTTCCAGTCTCATCTCCCTTTACATTTTTGGGGGGATTGTGTCCTAACTGCCACCTACCTTATCAACAGATTTCCTTCCAAGTTACTTAACAATAAATCTCCATATGAACTACTGTTTCATCACAGTCCTTCTTATGCACATCTTAGATCCTTTGGCTGTTTGTGCTTTGCATCTATACCAAAGCACCACAAGGGCAAGTTCCATCCTAGAGCTGACCCTTGTGTATTTCTGGGATATCCTTTGGGCAAAAAAGGCTATAAATTGTATAATTTGAAGACTAAACTAACACTTGTCTCTAGAGATGTTTCCTTTCATGAGCACATTTATCCTTTTGCCAATTCAGGGGGCTCCTCTGTCATTCATCCTCCAATTGTCCTTCCACCTACTGATGCTGATCTTTCCCTCAACTTTCCTTCCCTTCCTCCTACTTCATCCTCACAACCACCCATCTCCAGCTTTACACCATCCACTTCTCCTAATGATTCTTCAGTCCATTCCCATCCTGCTATTCCTGTTCCATCTCCTCCATCAGCCCATGTGTCACCAATTGTTAGAAGATCATCCAGACCACATGTTCCTCCTGCCCATCTTCAACATTATGTTTGCAACTTACCTCCTTCCCTTTCTGGCACTAGTTCTTTTTCCTCTTGTTGTACTGGCTCAGTCTTCATGGCATCTGCTGAACCATCTTCCTATCAGCAAGCTGCCTCTGATCCTGCTTGGCAGGATGCTATGACCAAGGAATTTGAGGCTTTACAAGCCAATAACACTTGGTCCATTGTTCCTCTCCCACCTGGGAAGAAGCCAATTGGGTGCAAATGGGTTTACAAGGTGAAATATAAGGCTGATGGGTCTGTGGAGAGATATAAAGCCAGGTTGGTTGTTAGGGGTGACACTCAAGTAGAGGGGGTGGACTTCACTGAAACTTTTTCCCCAGTGGTTAAATTCTCAACTATTAAATCACTGATTGCTGTTGCTGTGAAACAGTCCTGGTCCCTTTTTCAACTTGATGTCAACAATGCTTTCCTCCATGGTGATTTGAATGAGGAGGTTTATATGAAATTACCTCCTGGTTTGGTTGTCTCCTCTACTTCTGCTTCCTCTTTCTCTTCTTCACTTTCTTCCTCTTCTTCTTCATCTCCTTTGGTCTGCCTGCTTCAGAAGTCCTTGTATGGTTTAAGACAGGCTTCTAGGCAATGGTATGCCAAGCTTTCTGAAGCTTTGATCTCTAAGGGGTACTCTTCCTCCCTTAATGACTACTCTCTCTTTCATAAAAAGTCTGGTTCTTCTATTGTGTTGATTGCTGTGTATGTAGATGACATAATCTTGACTGGTAATGACTTGCCAGAGATTTCTGCCTTGAAATCCTTTTTGGACTCTACTTTTAAGATCAAAGATTTAGGTGTCCTCCATTATTTCCTTGGCATTGAAGTCTGCTATTCTCCTACTGGTGTCCTTCTTCATCAAAGAAAATTCATTACTGATCTTCTTTCTTCCTATGATTGTCTTGATGTTACTCCTGTCATTTCCCCTCTTGATCTTTCTATAAAGCTCAAACATGATATGGGTCCTCCTCTTCCTTCCCCTGAGACTTACAGGAGTCTTGTTGGTAAACTCAACTTCCTTACTCATACCCGACCTGATTTAGCCTTTACTGTCCAACATCTTAGTCAATTTCTTCAAACTCCCTCTTCTATTCACATGTCTGCTGCCTTACACACCTTAAGATACCTTAAGGGCACCCTTGACCTTGGGGTTTTCCTAAATAATTCTCCTAGTTTGGCCCTCTCTGCCTACTGTGATAGTGACTGGGCATCTTGCCCAGACACTAGGAGATCTGTTTCTGGTTTTTGCATTCTTTTAGGAGGTTCTTTAGTAAGCTGGAAAGCTAAAAAACAGCCTGTAGTTTCCTTGTCCTTAGCTGAGGCTGAGTATAGGGCCATGAGCAAAGTTGTGGGTGAAATCACTTGGCTTACTCGTTTGTTTTCTGATTTTGGGTTTCCTATTTCTTCTCCTGTCCCTATCTTCTGTGACAACCAAGCTGCCATCCACATTGCCAACAATCCTGTTTTCCATGAGCATACCAAACACATTGAACTTGACTGCCATTTCATTCGGACTAAGCTTCAGGAGGGTCTAATATCTTTACATCATGTAGTTTCTGGTTCACAACTTGCTGACATCTTTACTAAGCCTCTCACAGGTATATTACATCACTATTTCTTGCCCAAGCTGGGTGTTCAGCCACCCTCCAGCTTGAGGGGGGGTGTTGAAGTATTGGGCCAAGGCAAGCAGCCCAATGTGAAAGACAAGCAGACATTACACAAGTAGCTTTACATAAGTAGCCACTTTTGATATTGTAAATATGACCATTCTTTTATTTATATACTTACAGCACCTGTATGCACACACACACAGATATTTTTATATTTTCATTTTCTGTATTTTGATATATACGAAGGGTCATTTGTAATTGGGACATTCGAGAAAAAAACCCACCGACCTTTCACATATTCTCTCCTTTCTCTCTCATTGACTACTGTTCATCTTCCTCGTTAATCCTCACATCCATGGCTTCCATGGATGTTAACAAGTAACGGTATTAAGAATCTAGATATGCATGGCTTTTCCCTTTTAATTGCACTATAAAAGGCAAAATTGTTTTCCCTTTTTTTAAATTTATAAATTTATGTAATGCTACTCTCTCTTTCGTTTGATGTACTAACAGTTTGACTGACTAAAGTTTAAGATATAAATTTGACTTACATAATATATTAGTACAATGGACGAGAATATCAAATACTAGTCGAAAAGAGAATAAACAGCTCATAAAAGTTAAAGTGGAGATGGAAATAATAAATTTAAAAATTCTTTAAAAATTGTATAAAAATAAACTTAATGGAGCCAAAAAATTTGGAGCGTCCACATTGAAGGTACTAATTATAGAAGCACTTATTACCCTCTCATTCCTATCCTCTTCCCGTCAACTATAGGGACGCTGGACTGGATTATCTAATTGTAGAGGAATATGGGGTTGCATAGAAAATGGATAGTTGAATGGTATTGAAGATAAAGAACTAATGTTAGTCATAATTAATGGATCTATTTTATGGCCAAAAGCTTCCATTGCTTTAATTCGTGACCTCAAAAACTTGAGATAATTAGCAGCTTCATCAAGCATAGATGCAGTGTCCATTTTGCTTCCTCCTGGTACCATCTTCTGCAATATTTTTATTTTTTCGCTTATCTTTTCCCTCCTTTGCCTCGCCGCAACTGTCTGTGGATCTGTTGATATTCTTACGTTTTTCCTCTTGGGCTTTTTCGCTTCTGCTTCCGTGCCAAAGCTAACTGGCCTGAATGCCGCTGCGCAGTAAATCATTTCCTTCATTTGCGCAATTGCTTCTAAATCAGGCTCATCGTCTGCTGAAGATGCCGATGAGCTAGATTGCTGGTTTGCTGAATTTGGAAGCTTATTTTCTGATCTGGGTTTTTTGGACTTGGGTTGAATTTCCGAAATGAGCTGGAAACCAGAGTCTCTGGTTGAGGAATCTGCTGTGACATAATATCATCAATTAAATATTTAATAAATAGTGTATTCCATCTAACAGAAGTTTCTAAATGAGATAGGTAAGACACTTCAATATGACATCAAGAGTGCATTATAAGTTTGACACATGAAAAATAATTAAGCCCATACATGAAGTGGCATGTTCTGAGTACGTAATTCCTCCGTTCCATATTAGGAGTACAAAGTCAAACTACTTAATGTGGGTACAACAATATAAGATTCCAAATTTGAGAATTACATAAAAAATTTACAAGTCAACATAGTTAATAACTCAAAATATCTAAGAAAATCGTGGTCTCCCCCCCAAATAGTAATAGTGGGACAGAGGATTTAATAAATTAAGGTATTAAAAATGTGGTGTAAGTAGATTAAGCCATATTAAGTATTCTCACCCCGTTGGAGCAGAGCGCGATTGTATCTTCTCTTGGTCATGTGACGCTTTACTTCCGAAGATCTTATTGGATTGTTGTGTTGATCCGTCTCATTAACAGGGCACTCAATATTATTGCTGTCATTGACATCTATGGGTTTCGAGTTGAAGGCATCGATTGCAGATTCTCCGGATGAATCTGCAAAATTGTCATTGTTGGTATTCCACAAGCTTTTGGAATCATCAGAGAAAATCATGGAAATTCCATCATCTTCGACCGATGTATCCGTGTAATTGCTTGTATTGTTAGCAGAGAGCAAGCAATCAAGGGACCTGTTCTTTGAGAGTAGGCGATTATTAGAACCAAGATCATCAGCCATTTGGCCACAAGCTGCCAATTGGTCATTACCGAAGTAAAGCATATTACTTGGTGGAGAAAAAGGAGGAGGACCCATTTTAGTACAATCCCTGCTTGAACCTGCTCCTGATTTAGCAGCCACGGAATCCGCAGCCAATCTTGTGGCAGCTTCTTGGCGCTGGGGAATGTTCCAACTAGAAAGGACGTGTATTGGATCAAATGCAGCTCCAAATTCCTGAAGAATCATGGCTGACAGCGCGTTTAAATCGCCAATATCCTGACATTGCTGCTGAATTGGATTGATCAAAGCATTAACTTTGCTACTGACCGGGGTAAGAAGGTATGAGTTAGACATCATTAAGCTGTCCTTGATCATCTGCTGTTGCTGATTTTTCCATGAATAAGACTCGCTTCTGATGATTGGCGTCGCATCCCAATCCAGAGTATCCATTGATATACCTTTAGTAGTTTATACCCTAGTGAAAATGTGTCCAACTTGATAAGATTTCTGATTTTCACTGCTACAGTCACCAAGTCATCAAAGAAAACTTACCAATTGAGTTAGCTGACAGAATGTGTAGGTACAAAACAGAAGAACTTTGAGAAGGAGCTCTGCGGTTGTTGCTCTGTAGCTACAATCAAAGCTTTCTGCACGAAGTTGAAGTGGCTCTAACAACCCTTTAGATTTATCTTACTATCTGTGATAATAAAAAAAAGATAGACATTGCTCACATCAGTTTTAGCTGCAAATATTTTGTCTACTTTTATCACATTTCGAAAGAGATGCCAACAGAATCTCAAAACTGCCCAGAAGCTTGCATGTACGAAAGAAAGACTAGCAGAGGGAAAATGAAGCGGCGAAGATCACATTTACCTTGTAACAGATAATTGCAAATTGTTGGGAAAGGAGTTTGTTTTAAGTGCAATACTCGTTTGCAATATGTTCATTGGAAGACGTGCTTATATAGAAACTACGCAAAGAAGTAAAATAATACATTGTAATATTAAATAAATAAAGAAAATTAAATATATATATATATATATATATATATATATATATATATACATTTTCAAGCATTTGACGGAAGAAGTATTGTTTTTTTTTTTGTTAAGGAAAAGATAGGCTTTTGTCAGTTTGGTGGGGCTAAGAGGGTAATTTTGAAGATGGTGGGACTTTTGTCAGTGTACTAAATTCCCGTTTCGTGCAGTACCGACTTACAAGGTTTTACCATGCAATTTTGCAAAAGACTTCCTGATCACTCAATACTTCATTTATTTTATACATTTGAATGTTGTTTTACTTATCAATGAAGTATAGTGCCTGCCAATAAGTTGATATTGTTTCTGCTGCTCCATGCGTACTGAATCAGAAACCACAGTCCACAGTGATTTTTATGCAACATCAGGATTAACCACCCCACCCCCACACACCACCACCCCATCCATCCCCTAAAAAAAGAACTAACCATAGCTTAATTATAAGTAGGAATATCATTTTTGCTGGTACTGTGACTTTTAGCCCTTTAATACGAGTATCATTTTTACCAGACCCACGAGAGGAGAATTTCAATATAAATTTTGTTAACTAATGTGCCATATAAATAGGCTGTTACAACATTCATTAGATGTATATCAAGTTTTTTATGAACTGTAAAATTTATAAAATACCTAAAAGTGATTGCATCTACTACAGGAGAATATGTCTCCATATAATCAACGTCAGGTCTTTGCGAAAATTTTTGTGCCACAAGTCCGTGCTTTATATCTAATAACTTTATTTTTATTATTTTATTTTCGCGCAAAATCCATTTGTATCCCACTAGCTTTACTCCTTCAGGTGTTCGGACTATACGTCTGAATACTTTATGTTTTTCAAGTGACGCTAATTCTGCCTGGATAGCATCTTTCTATTTTGCCCAATCATTTCTCTGTCTACATTCATCGACATATCTTGGTTCAAGATCATCATCTTGTTCCATTATGTCAACAGCAACATTATTAGCAAAATGATTGTCGATAATAATATTATTTCGGTTCCACCTTTTTGCCATAAAGACATAACTTATTGAGATCTCTTCATTCTTATTATTTTCAGATACTTGGATCTCCTCTGAGGTCTTATCATTTATTATGTCACAAGGCTCTTTTCGAGCAATTGTCTCCATATTATAATCTCCTAGATCATTTGCTCCTTTTTGCTTTCAAGGATTTTTATCTTTGGAACCAATTGGTCTACCACCTTTCAAGCATGTCTTAGACTCATTTGTACTTATAGATTGTCCAACCGGAACATCAATTCGAATATGAGCATTAGCGGTTGGAATACGTGATTTAGTCACCCTTGGTAGGTTAGTGAATGCATCTGGCAGTTGATTTGCAATATTTTACAAATAAATTTATTTTGAACCTCATGTTCACATTGTTTTGTTCGAAGATCTGAATGAGATAGTGATAATGCATTCCAATCTATCTCTTTCTTCAATTGCTTCTTTTCTCCCCTTAATATTGGATTTACTGATTCATCAAAATGGCAATTAGTAAATCTTGCAGTAAATAAATTTTCAGTCATAGGTTCCAAATATTTTATAATAGAAGGAGATTCACACCCGACATATATCCCAATCTTCTTTAGGGTCCCATCTTTGTGCGTAGTGGTGGAGCAATTAGAATATGTATTGCACATCCATATATTCTAAGATGGAAAATATTTGGCTCCTGACCAAAAGCCAAGTTTATTGGGGAGAATTTTTGATGACTTGTAAGTCTAATCCGCACAAGAGCTGTTACGTGCAAAATAGCATGGCCCCATGCTGAAATGGGAAGTTTTGCTCTCATAAGCATTGGTCTAGCAATTAATTGAAGGCGTTTGATCAATGATTCTGCTAGACCATTTTGAGTATGAACATGAGAAACTGGATGCTCAATTGGTATCCCAGTTGATATGCAATAATCGTTTAAAGGCATGAGACGTAAATTCACCAACATTATCAAGACGAAGTGTCTTAATTGCATAATATGGAAATTGTGCTCTTAATCTTATTAATTGAGCTAGTAACCTCGCAAAGGTCAAATTGTGGGTTGATAACAAACACACATGTGACCATCTTGTAGATGCATTTATCAAAATCATATAATATCTGAATGGTCCACATGGAGGGTGCATGGGGCCACATATATCACCTTGTATATGTTCCAAAAATGCAGGAGATTCAACTCCAACTTTAAGTATTGATGGTCTAATAATTAATTTTCATTGAGAACATGCAGCACAAGAGAATTCTTTAATTTGAAGAATCTTCTGGTTCTTCAGTGAATGACCATGTGAATTCTCAATTATTTTATGCATTATATTATAATCGGGATGACCCAACCGGTCATGCCAAATGATAAAATTATTAGTAAACTTCTTGTTTACTATGGTATGTGATTCAACTACACTAATATTAGTGTAATATAATCCGGAGGAAAATGCGGGAAGCTTTTCAAGCACATACTTCTTTTTCGCTTTTATTGTAGAAATGTAAAGGTATTCAACCTTTCCTTCATTGGTAGTCTCAATATGATAGTCATTTTGGCGAATATCTTTGAAACTCAACAAATTTCTTTGTGACCTACGATAATATAATGCATCATTAACAGTCAATATAGTTCCTCCTGGTAGTAATGCAGTAGCTCTTCCAGAGCCCTCAATTAATTTTGTACGACCAGATATTGTAATTATATTGGTTTCTTTCATAATTAAATAAGAGAAATATCTCTTATCGTTTATTATGGTGTGCGTCGTAGCACTATCTAGAAGACATATTTCTTCGTTATTATTCATACGGTCAACTGAAGACTAGGAAGTTTTCATATTCTTCAAGAAGAAAAAAATAAATCATAATTAATATAGAAAATTTGAACAAAAGAAACTACATTTATGAAATTAAATACCAACAACATATAAAGTTTTATTCAAATTTGAACTTCATAAAAATAAATACATTTATTCTTATAAATTTTTCAATAATAAGTCTTTAGTTATTATGCTCGAAGAAGTCTCCAGCTTCTAAATGAGTAATATCTGCAAGACCTTAAAAATATCATCTTTATAGGCAAGATTTGCTTCAACTTTACCATGATTATTCATAGGACCCGCCTCAACATCATTTTGAAAAGTCAAGTGAGTCTCAACTTTATTTTGTTTCTCTTTTATAGATGCTTGATAAAGTTTGACAAAATTTTCAGGTGTACGACAAATTCGTGCCTAATGATTTTTCATACCACATTGGTGGCAAACATTACCTTTGCCTTTTGAAGAATTACTCTGAGAACCCTTATTGTTCTCTTGTTTATAACGACCACCACCATGGCGATTATTATTTCTCCCCTTGCCGCGCTCACATATTTATAGGGCCACGATAATTATTTTGTATTTTTTCAGACTTTGGATCAATCATTTCCAGATTCGCTTTTGGAAATGGAGCTGATTCAGTGGTGCTTCATGATTTTCATTAAAAGGGCATTATATTATTCGGTCACCAAAATGCATGAAATTAACTCAAAATATTTCTTAAAGCTCTTTTCGCGGTATTGCTATTGTAACACCATATTTGAGGCATGAAAAGTGAAAAGAGTCTTTTCCAGCTTGTCCTCATCATTCATAGCATCCCCGCATAATTTTAGTTGGGAAGTTATTCTATATACAACAGAATTATATTCACTTATGGTCTTATAATCTTGTAGTCGTAAGTGCATCCACACGAGCTCTCGGCAATATCGTGGCCTTCGAGCGGCCATATCATTCCTTTAAACTAGTCCATAATTAAAATCTTGATTAACTTACTCGACAAACATCCAAAGAAAACTAAGATCAAGATAGTCGATAAAAAAAACTGGCAAAACTGTCGAATACGTTCAGCAGATTGTATTCGACAATTTACCAAAATATTGCACATGTTGCAATCACCAAGGACATGATACTAAATCTTGTCGATGGAATTCAGAAGACTTGATTGAACAAGTTCGTCACAGTGGTGAAACAGAAGGTCGGGACAGTGAGGTTAAATTAAGAGGCGATGCTAGGGAATACTTGAATGCTAATTTGCAGGACGTCGACACAATATTGCGACAGATGGACAAATCCCAGCTTCATCTCTGCCAGTGTCTGAATCTCCCTCAATGCCAAATCCTAAGGCTACATTGCTTGGTAAAGGTCAAGCAGATGGAAATAAAAAAGGAGCAGACAGTTATATCAGCAGATGAAAATGCAAAAGGTCCAGACTTGCTGTCGACAGAATCCTCACTGAAGAATGCTACAGAATTTTCAATGACAAACTCGACTACTGCTCATCTTTGTAAAGATCACAGAAGTCAATTGAAAATGCTGCATTAACTGTTGCCACTAATCAACCTACTGTCAAGCTAAAGAGGCTCATTCAATGCCAAAGTCTGATATAACACAACTGACTAAATATACTGTTTCATCAAAGTACATTGTTCCATGTGAACAGGCACTGTCAAATGTGGCTACTGCATCTGCTGCGGTTGCACATCACAATGCAAATAGGCCTACACTGTAAATCTTCTGTTAGATCCAGTCTAAATGTTCCCAAGGAACAGAATATAACTGTCAAATATGGTTTTTGAATCTGCTGCAGCTGCACATCACAATGCTGGGGTTCTTGCTGTTCGAGGACACAAAATTGATGATGTTGGTCCAGCTGAAGAAATGGCAAATGCTGATTTAGCACAGCAGAGTAAATCTGTTGTTTCCTCCCCAATTTCAATATTCCAAGTGAACATGCACTGCCAAATGTGGCTACTGAATCTCCTGCATCCAATTTGAATGTTTCCAGTGATCAGTTTCTTCCTAATGTAACTGATGATGCACGACAATTTCCTTTTATTGTTTTTCCAAAATCTTAATCCAAACGCAACAGATCTTAAATTTTGCGACTCTTACTGTTCATCTTAGCATCGTTTGAGTTAAAATGGTGAAGATTCTCTAAAGTAAAGCGTAAATATGGATGCTGCGAGCTCTCCCCAGCATCTGCCTGTGGGAGAGGTTGATCATATCAATTCAGAAAATTATTCGACTCACAGACAAAAACAGTCATATGCTTCAATGCTATCTGGACAAAAAACTGTCGAAAAATTTACTAATCTGGAACTCTGTCCAGTCACGTTTCAGAAAAGAATTCCTACTGTTGAGTTCACAGTAGATGAAGTGAATTCTTTATGAAAAACCAGAACTTCAGGAGCTATGTCAAATTTTACCAAAACATTTCGACATCAAAGGTAATTGCAACATTGGACAACTAGAATATCGGCATATTCTGGTAAGATTCTATTTGAAGATTTTGCGAATGCGCTGTCAAAAACTTCTGGCTATGTAAAGTCAAAAGGCGATGAGTTCTTCTTACAGACATTCCCATAGTCAATGGGATTTAACCCCCGTGAAGAAACATCAATAGCCGTTACTTGGATTTCATTTCCAGAATTGCCAGCGAATTTCTTCGCAAAAAAGTCATTATTATCCGTTGCATCTGTAGTGGGAAAACCTATCGCAGTAGATAAGGCCACTCAAGTTTGACCTCGACCTAGTACGGCTCGAGTTAAAATCTTGATTAACTTACTCGACAAACATCCAAAGAAAACTAAGATCAAGATAGTCGATAAAAAAACTGGCAAAACTGTCGAATACGTTCAGCAGATTGTATTCGACAATTTACTAAAATATTGCACATGTTGCAATCACCAAGGACATGATACTAAATCTTGTCAATGGAATTCAGAAGACTTGATTGAACAAGTTCGTCACAGTGGCGAAACAGAAGGTCGGGACAGTGAGGTTAAATTAAGAGGCGATGCTAGGGAATACTTGAATGCTAATTTTGCAGGACGTCAACACAATATTGCGATAGATGGACAAATCCCAGCTTCATCTCTGCCAGTGTCTGAAACTCCCTCAATGCCAAATCCTAAGGCTACATTGCTTGGTAAAGGTCAAGCAGATGGAAATAAAAAAGGAGCAGACAGTTATATCAGCAGATGAAAATGCAAAAGGTCCAGACTTGCTGTCGACAGAATCCTCACTGAAGAATGCTACAGAATTTTCAATGACAAACTCGACTACTGCTCATCTTTGTAAAGACTATTATAATTTTGCACAGAAGTCAATTGAAAATGCTGCATTAACTATTGCCACTAATCAATCTACTGTCAAGCTAAAGAGGCTCATTCAATGCCAAAGTCTGATATAGCCAACTGACTAAATATACTGTTTCATCAAAGTACATTGTTCCATGTGAACAGGCACTGTCAAATGTGGCTACTGCATCTGCTGCGGTTGCACATCACAATGCAAATAGGATACACTGTTTTGCCAAGAAAAGGATACAATTTTGGAGTCTCTACTTCCTGCCAAAGATGTTACAAATTCTACTGTTCCACCAGTTCAACGAGGGCAGAACCTGACAGCGCCAAAATTGCTACATGCTTCAAACATTACTGCAAGATGCAATGAAAAAAAAAATCATCAGCTTTGACTATATCTAACCATTCTAATTCAAATGAATTATACAAAGGGCAACAATCTACTGTACAGCAAGTAGGAACAGCAATGAATTCGCTCAGACAACATACATATAACCAGCATGGCAGGGCCCCACAAGGCTGTGTGATCAATTCTTCAGATACAACTACTGATGCTGTATCTAATGCTGCCTTAGCTCAACCAAATTCTGCTTTACAGTCTGCTGATAATCGACAACACACAAGAGAAGATGGACAATGGTCATCGATGGCCAACAAATAAGTAACACCAAAATCCAACAATAAAACTCAGATCGCAGGAAAGTGTTGCGCAAATTTGAAAAGGGAGCAGGAAAATACGCTTAAACAACGTTTTCATTTTGAAAATCATCGAGTAGAAAGAGTAATCAAGGATGCAATTCAAACTCCAGTTTTTGAAAACAATATAGTTGGAAAATTAAAGACCAAGTGGGAGGCTCCTGATTTCATTCCAAGTAAGCCTCCTTGTCGCACATGCATTCACTTCCTAGATACACCACCAAACAGTGGTCGACCACATTGGAACAAGTAAGTCAGGTGCTATTTTGATGAAAATTGCAACATGGACAGACAAGAAATCAAATGTTAATTAGGCAAATTCCAATAAGAGCGGCCAAACAAAAGCAAGCTGCTACAAATACGTCATCGAAATCCAACCGTTCACAAAATAAAAGATGATTTTTGAATACCTTTTGAACAAGGTGGAGGACAATGAAATAAAAGTACAACTTCAACATTATACAAGTTTGGAAAATAAGGGACAACAATCAATTGGGTATACTATACATTTTACTCTACGACTTTATTAGTATCCTCAATTGTAATCTCATCACAGAGTATGTTATAAACTCTGTGATGATCATAAAATATTTAGTCATGTCAAGTTCTTATTTTATGCATGCTTGTTAATAAGTGAGGTTGTCAAACCTCAATAGGATTAGTACGGTAAGGATAGCCCGGTTTCAGTACCGGTCCCTTATTTGAACTTTTCCTAGTTGTTGTAATGTTATTTTCAATTATTAATAAAAAGCTAGCCCTAGGCTCTTGCCTAGTGGATTAAAAAAAAGATCTATTAATAAAGTTTTCCAACCGATTAAGTATTAGTTGGCAAGTTTACTAACAGATACCAATCGGTTGGTAATTTACAAACGCATTTTAAGTTAGTTGGTAAAATTAGCAACAAAATCTTTCTGTTGGTAAATAATTGGTTGGTAATTCGTTACTAATCTGTTAATAAATAATATTTCATTTTTTACACCATATTTAACAACGGATATGTACTCCGTTGGTAATATTACCAACGAAAAATATTTGTTGGTAACATTTGAGTTGGTAATCCATTAGTACGCAGTTGCTATATTAGCCGCCTATTTTTCCCGCCATAATTACCAACTAAATTATTTAGTTAGTTTACATTTTGGTTGGCAATTCGTTAGGAATCTGTTACTAAATTCTGAAAAATAAATTAGTTACCATTTGGTTAGCAATTTGTTGCTAATACACTAACAAATTCGGGACGTTGGTAAAATCCGTAAGCAATTAGAGTTTTTTTTGTAGTGTAATCGCTTAAAATAATAATAGCCGATAAAGTATATATCTTATATTCTATAATAGTTAGTCCACCTTGCTGTGATAGATTTCCTAACTGCAGAAAGAACAGTTTCATGCTTTGATAGAGTAAAGAAAGTAATTCTATTTTTCAAGACATAAGAATTGTAAGGGAAGAATATCTTCCTAGGGTTGTTCGAGTGGTAAAAAGACAAATAGACAAGCTACATAATAGTTATTAAAACTCCATTGTCTACTTGGAATAAGATATGGCACAAAACATTAGCACATGCCATATTTGTACACAAATTTGTCGATTCCAAAAGATTGTGACGTTCTCTTTATCAGTTTTATTATATGTATAATATGAATATATTTTATTCAAGAATATAATAGTGTTTGGATCGAGCTGTCTGAAATTAAGTATAACAAGGTAAAGAGACTTAGATTACAATATAATTTAATATTAAAATAATAACAATTTGAATCATAGTGTTGCGAATCAAAAATTTAACTTAATCAAAATATATATTTTATAACTTAATTAAATCCTTAATTAATAATCACTCCGTGCCTTAAAGCCCAATTACTCCGACTCCATATTACAATTTAAGTTTTCATAAAATAAAGATAAAGGGATAGAGATCCTGCTAATACACAATATTTGCTTATTTAAGAGAATTTTAAGTATATTGAACAAGTAACACTACTATGCTTTAGAAAAAAACAAAACAAATAAATAATGGAGTAAGTAATACTCACGTTTCGTCAGTATTTGACTGCGTGGCAGATGAGATGGTCCAAATCACCAGCTCTGATTGATTTCCCATGTGATACAAGGCTATCTAATTGTGTTATCTACCATTTAGAATAGTCCACGTGTGCACTAGACGCTGAGTTCACGTGTGGGTGGCAATAATAGCAAAGGGCTTGGCAGTTTTGGGGCCCAGTAATTAGAAATTAAATAATAGGGGTGAATATAGGCCGGGTATGTTCAGATTTTATAATTACCAAATCAAATCAATTGTGTCGGGTTATTAAATCTAAATACCAAACCAAACCAATAAATTTAGGTTTTTTGCTCTCGGATTTTTTCGGGTTTTCGGATTATTCGGGTTTTTTCTAAAAAAAATTTCAATAAAATCTTCATAAAACAAAACATATAAATTATGCTTAAAATATTTCTTTAATCCTAGTAAGATACAACTATATAAAATATTTTCCAAGAAAATAATATAAAATCTGAGATGTGTCATGGAATTATCCTAAAATATTCAATAACGAAGACAATAAAATTGTGTAATATCAATATTGCTAATTAAAAAGCCATAATAAAATAAATATAATCTTAAAATACTAAGTCATGCTAAAATAAGTAGACTAATAAGGGAATATTTATTACATGACTAAACGCTAAAGAAAAAATAAAAATAAGTTGTGCATTTATCTAAATTTTGCAAAAAAAATAGATATTCAATACATTCTCGTTCATAGTATTGAATTGAATGTCTTTTGATAGCATTAATATTGACTTATTTTTGGTTTTATTTGAATTTTGTTCGCATTATTTAATTTACTAATATTAATGGCTATAAAACTTATTGGAACATTCAAAAAGCCCTAAGTCAAACCTTGAAATAATACCTTAAAAGATAAAATTATGAATTTCTTCAAGAAATATTTATAAATTACATTATAATAAGTATATTATATATTAAATATATCTAAAAGTTATATATATATATATATATATATATATATATAAAATGTCGGGTTGGTTTGGTTTCGGTTTGATTTTCTTTAGTTAAAACAAAACCAAATCAATTATGGTCGGATTTTCTTTTTCCAATACCAAACCAAATCAAACCAAATTATGATCGGACTTTTTTTCTCAATTTAATTCGAATTACTGGATTAGTACAATTTGTCGGTTTCTTTTGTACACCTTTAGGGAATAATATCATTGAAACAGACATCTAAGAATTAACAGAGCGTTGATTTTGACATTAGAAAGAATGAAGGGAGCATGCGATGGACCACTTCTTTGGGCGGGCCGACATGTGCTTCATTGCTCAAACATAAGTAGGCCCACTCTGTAATCGGTCCAGAAGACGTTACCAAAGTTAAGAATTTCCTTACAAATTTACCAGCAATTAAAGACTTGAATAATGAACCTAAATAACTGCCCTCCTAACCTCTTAAATTAAAAAGAAGTACTTTCAGAAATCATTATAGTTTAGTGGTTAGTTAGTTAATAGCTTTTATTTACTATATTACTTTTTATAATTATACTTTTAGATTTTTAGAATATATTCGATGTATTTAAGATATTGTATTCATGAATACACTAACATTTTTAGACATGAAACAAGGGATTACAGCTAGATAAATTTTTATATGCGAGTATATTTGATTGTATTCATAGCATGAAATGTAGGATTATAGCTGGACAGATTATTGTATTCGATTGTATTCACGGCGTGAAACAGGGGTTTACACTATTTTTAAACAGAAATGAATCAATTAACATAATGAACTCCTAATATAACTCAACAAACTCAATTATAACATAGAAATTTTATATTTTCAGTTATAAAAAAGATTCTCAACCGAAAAATACCCCAAAACATAACAATCTTTAAAGAATTATATAATATATCTGAATACATAAATTATATTAATTAAGAAAATAGATGAATACATTCATGAAAATTAGCGAGACAGTGAATACAATGAAATATATGAAATACGGTGAGATACACTGAAATACAGTTAAAAATAATGAATACATAAAAATATATGAAAATACAGCGAGATATATTGAAATATACTTTAAAAAATGTAACAAAATCTTCAATTTATTCGGCCCCAAACTTTATTGTGTTTATTCAAGAATAACCCTAATGTCGTCTTGTTGAGAGGGTTATGATTCTGACTCAAAATATCATTGTTCCCGTTACTGTGATACTATTACGGCAATAGACGATAAAGTTATGCGAGAACAAACCTCACAGTAACTACTTATAAATTCAATAACAACTTCTGTTTAGTGCCACTATTTTTCTTCCACATCAATAACTTTTACCAAAATCATCAAGCATAAGCCTCCTTTCAATGGTAGCTTCTGTTTAATGCCTTTTTAAAATCTCGTGAAATCAGTAAGTGAATTATTTCCCAAAAACTGCTCTGCCAAGTTATTATAATCGACCACTAGCAGCTATTTCGATAAGAAGACCTTGAGATTCGGAAAATAAGGAATTCGCCGGAAGAAATTAAAAGAGGTGAATGAGCAATCTATATATATATATATATATATATATATATATCAATTAAAAAATATACAATAAAATCTGATCGACTATTTATATAACAAAAATATTTACGTAATAGAACACAACATAACATAAATTATTAGAAATCAGCAACATTGACATATTGGCTGGCTATTTATATAACATTGTATTTATGTGATGGAGCATAACATATATAAATTATTAGAAATCAGCAACACTAACGTACATGCTGACAAATAACCTTACTATATCTTGCAATATTTGTAGGAGAGACCTTTAAGTTTAAGCAATAACTATAATAATAAATTATAATTTTACTAATAAAATATAAGATAATGTATAAGCAAATATTATTCTTTTATTTAAATCTTCTTTCATTATTAGAAATTTAGTCAAAATCGACTGTGACAAATATACCAAAGTATATTTTATTTTTAAACTTTTTACCAAACCGACCAACTTCGGCCATTTTTTGGGTGCAAAAATTAAGAAAACTATTTTGGCGTCCATCTTGATCGATTTTTCAGATAAAATAAATTAAAATTACTATTCAAAAAATCAATCGAAATTGGTTGCTAATTTCAATTGGTCATTTTAAAAAACCAGCCGATTTTGTTCAGTAATTTTATATTTTAATAAAATCGACCGAGATCAATCGATTATTTTTGCGCGAAAATGTAATTAAAGAGTACACATAAATAAAAGATAATACCAAAATATAATAATAGTCTAGTGGTAGAATAGTATCCTGCTACAGTACAGATCCCAATTCGATTCTAGACAATGCATTTTTTAATTGCATAATTAAAATTCCTACCGACTTCGGTCGGTCATTTCCACAGATTGTTTTCTTTTTTGGTTGCTTGTGAAATTTATTGACCGGTTGAAAATGTCGAAAATTGCGACCGACTTCGACCGTTATTTATTACCGACCAGATAATTTCGACGAACTAAAGTTTGTCGTAAAAATGATTGATTTTTCCAGTTTTGTGATCCATTTTGAACGGTATTTTTGAACCATTTTAGGTAGTTTTTTAGTAGTTAATTTGATTTAATCTCTCAAAATTGATTGCAAAGGTAGCATCTCATTGACTAATTATCTGTCACTTTAAACTCACTTTTTATGACTAGTTATACGATATATGTATTGCGCGTGTATGCATCTCAATAAATGTATATTTTTAAAAAATTATATTAATACTTTATTAACTAATTACGTTTGAGTTAATTATAAAATAAGTTTAAGAAAAAAGTATGAGTTAATGAAAATAATAATTATTGGTCATATTTAACAACTCAATAAATAAAAAAACAGTGATAATAGAAGTCCTCAATCATCTTAGTCAAAAAATTTAACTTAAGATTTATTCATTACTATAATTTCACAAGTTATCGTATTTCTTTTTATTTTCTAATTTTTTATTTGAAATCTTTGTGAGAAATATATATTCTTAAGTTCATTTTAGAAAGATCTTTTTTTTTCTTGCAAACAAAATTTGAATTATTCTATTTTTAATACATAAGAATTATTCTAAAAACTATAAAACAACTAAACAAATTGAGATTTTAGCCAAGCAGGCTCATGTTCATTCAAGGTTCACAATTCCGAATACCAAAATGAAATTGTACTTGTTGAATAATGAACAATTTAATTATTAATATAAATATGTGAATGAAAATTTAACTATTAATACAAACGCGTGAATGTAAAATTCAACTACTATAAAAAAAATTTGCTCAAAAAAGAACCTGAAAGTTCTTAATTAATAGTTGCTGCTCGAGCAAGACAAAGTTTTGATGATAAAAACTAGAATTGTAGCTCTTTTATGGAAATTTTTGGTATATAATTTGAAACATGGAAGGACTTGTACAAGATAAAATTATGTTTAATTTAATGATTTATTAAAAAATAAAGACTTCTAAACCAAAAAGAAAATCAAATTGCACGTTTTTACCTAATATATTTTGAAGAATTAATCTGTCAAAAAATTTTAACTAAAAAATTTGTTGTGATATTTACCTTTAGTAAATAAAATTTTCCTAAGTTAGATGAAAGACGAAACTTTTAGTTTGAGATGAATAACAAAAACTTTCCAAGTTTTAGTCAAAGTGTTTGAAATTTTAAATATAAAAGAAACTGAAAAATAAGTCTTAAGTATTTGATTAAATGATTGTTCCTATAGAATAGGAAATTAATTAAATGACTATTCCTAAATACAGAAAAATAATCAAATAATTATTTTATTTAGTGTAAATTTTATTTTAAAAGAGTGAAAAAAACTATCGATATTTCATTAATTGCCTTCGTACTTTTAATATAGTATAAATTATTATTTTCTAAAACAGGTGATTTGCTTCTCCTCCAAAAGCAATGGTGATTCTTAATATAGATCAAAACGTAATTATTACAAATAGTATTTGGCGTATTTCCCTGACTGTGAAAAGTTTCCATGCAAATATTTAGATTTCGCTTCCCTTTTTAAAGAAAGAAAAGACAAAAGAAATAATAGAGGGCTGTGGTCCTTAATTTGCAACATAATCCTTTTCTCAATTTTTTAAGATTGTCGGAAGTCAAGAACTGGTTACATACTTACATGTAAGAGCGAACGAGTAAACAAAACTAAAGAATAAGAAATACAAATTCATTTTAATATAAAAAGACATCCTATTTAACCTTGGATTTTGAAATGCATTTCTTTCAAAGAACTATGAACGTCTAATTTGGCAGGTGGAGTAAATAAAGAAAATGCTAAATCCGTACTTTATAACGTTAACAGTTATTATGTGATCTATATAACGTGTTGATATTTATTGGTAAGCAAATAGTAAAAGTTGAAAATTCTCTTGTCAGCTTAGAGGCAGAGGCAGACGTAGTGTTCTCTTGGGGCACAATTGAATTTATAATTTTCGATGCAGAGTAAAAATTTATATATAAAAATTCATTAAAATTACAAATATAGTAGATATGAACCCATAAGGTAAAAATTATAATTAATTCAATGCTAAAACCCTTAAAAGTTGAACTCATATAATTTAAATCCTGAATCCGGCTCTGGTTAGATGTTAATGATCTTTTTCTTTTTGGTTGTGCATTTGTGGTTTATAGGAGTTGTTTTGTACATTCATTTAACTAGAATATGCTATGGAACATTTGTATCTATACTCGCTTTCTGGGTCACGTTTTAATTTGAGTTTGTTTTGCAAAAAAAATTGCAAGCGTATTCACTTTTTCGCGTAACTTCAGCATACGGGATTGAAGTAGCAAAGGAAATCATGCAAAACTTCAGCATTCTAGTAGACGGGACTGAAGTAGCAAGTGTACTGAAGTTTTTGTTTGTAATTGCTAAACTTAAGCATAATAGAAGAAGTTTTGTTCTTGATGAAATTTTTATTTATAATTATTGAAGTTTTTGTTTTTGTAACTGGCAAAATTCAGCTCTAAAGCTGAAATTTTTGTTTCGTAACTGACGAAATTTTTTTGTTTTTCTAAATGATAATTTTAACTGTAGAGATAAAATTTTGTAACTGACAAACTACTCGTCCCTTTCAAACCCTCCGATAGACTTCTTCGGTACAAACAAAATCTTGAATTACCATTCCTTTTCATTTTTTGCTGGTCTTTTCAGACTGAACTATCAACCTCAGAAAACAGTGCTATATTACTTTGCTATATAGAGTTGAAACCTCTTCATTTGATAGTGTTACATTTTATATTTGTGGGTAAGGACTTTTTTACTCTCTTTTCAACTGTAGTATTCATTTAGTGGGACCAGCTGAATAACAATCCTAGGCTATCTCGAGAAAATTATTAGGGGTGTTCAAAATTGATCCGAAACCGAAAATCGATTACTGATAACGGCTTAACGGACGGGGAACGGATTGGATTTTCTTTATTAACGCTTATCGATTTGGGGATGGATTATTCAATTTTCTAAACGGCTAATCCGTTAACCCGTTAAGAATATAAATATATTACTTACATATATATATATATATATATATATATATATATATATATATAGAATTTATTTTTATTTATATATATTAAATATAAAAAAACTAAAACCCTTGAAAATGATTAACAAAAGTTTATTTCTACTTCTAAGCATTTTTAATCTCGGAATCTAGAAATTTTTTGGTTCTATTGTTAATTTATTTTTGGTTGTAATCCTCCTGTTTGGCAACATGCCGGTGATGGTAAAGCTAATTTCCTAATCACGGGAATCAAATTGAGTGGCTCTGGCAAAGAAAATTGAATGCATCATATTGCCTCTAAAATATTATTTTTTATGGCAATTCATTATTTCTAAGATGAGGAGAATAAGAGATATTTAGTAAACATGTATGTTAGGCCGATAAGCCGCCCAATAACCGTCCTAAAAGAGCTAACCCGATACCAATCCGCCCGATATCTTATCGGGTGGCTAACGGATTAATGCATTTAAAAGCTGTTGAGATATATGTAGGCGATGATGATAAACCCCAACTTAGACCATTAAGGGTTAATAAGGGAGTCATATCTGAGTCTAATAGGCTACTTGTGTAATTAGGCTATCTTTGTAATTAGTATATTTCTGTAATTAGGTTATTTGTGTAATTAGGCTGTTTCTGTAATAACTAGGCTATATTTGTAAAAGGGTTATTTTGATATAAGGGGTCAAGGGTCGTTTGTAAGGACCGAGGGGTCATTTTCTCTGAAATAATATCCGAGTCTCTTCGAGACTCTTCCGATGCTCTCCCTTCTCTCTACTTTCTCTCTCTAAAATTCTTCGATCTTTTGCATGTTTTCATGGTATCAGAGCCTGTATAATGATCCGATGATACTTTTGTGTGAATCAGTAGTTTATTTGAACCATTCTCTGATGAGATTTTTGGGGTTTTCTGAGATCGAAAGGTCGGTGATGGTTTTGACTCCCATTAGGGTTCTTCCGAGCCTTTATCTTCACGATTAGTGACTGTTCTTCGTCTCTTGAACGGTTCAATCGATTGTTGTGAGATTTTCGGAGATTTTCGGTGAGTTTTCAACCTCTAGGGTTTCTGGTGGTCAAATCGGTCGTTTGACTGCCATCCGGTGGTTTGATATTCATTTTTGCTGATGTTTTGGGTGTTATCGGTACTGCTCCGACATCGTTGACGGTATCTCCGGCAAAACTTTGACGGTTGCTCCTAGGGTTCATACCTAGGGTTTTATCTGTTGTTAAAGGCCGATCTTCTCCGGTTGCGAAGAAGGACGGTAACATTGTTCCTATCTCTTGGTTGTGATTCTCTGGTTGTGTGTAATTGTTTGATTCTATTTGTGAGTACTGATTGTTTGAGCTGTGAATACTGTTTTTTTTTTGTGATATTTGTGAACGATTTAATTCATTTGAGCATGGCTTCTAACACGAATGGTGGTGGTTCTAGTAGTAACTCTGGTTCTATAGACCCTTCCAACCCTTTGTTTGTAAATTCTTCTGATGTACCTGGTGCGTATCTTGTTCCCACTCCCTTCTCGGGTAGTGGTTATGGAGGTTGGAAACGAAAGATGATTATGGCTTTGTCTGTTAAGAATAAAATTTGCTTCATTGATGGTTCCTTTTCTCGACCTAGTACTAACGTGTCCCAACAGAGGTTGTGGGATAGATGTAATATGTTGGTTATGTCATGGTTAACTTCTTCTTTGTCATCCCAAATTGCTGATAGTGTTCAATATTCAGATACTGCTCAAAGCATGTGGTCTCAGCTTGAAAAAGATATGGTGTCCCCAATAAGAGTAAAATTTTTGAACTAAAAAGAGAACTTTCTCAAACATCCCAAGGCTCCCTTTATATAGCCTCATATTTTAACAAACTCAAAAGTTTGTGGGATGAATTGGGCACAATGTGCCCAAACCATGGACAGAGGTGTACTTGTGCTGCCAAGAATGGTATAATCGAGGAAGATGATGAAAACAAGATTTATCAGTTCCTTATGGGATTGAATGAAACATATTTGGGAGTAAGGAGTAATTTGTTGATGATGCAGCAGTTTCCTTCCCTTGACAGTGTTTATAACATTGTTCTTAATGATGAGAAACAGAGACAAGTTAAGTCTATCTCTCATATCAGTCCAGATTCTATGTCTTTCAATGCCCATATTGACAAGCAGTCTACTGGGTTCAACCAAGGCAAATTGTCTGGTTCTAATTTCAAACCCAGAGTCAACTTTGAACAAAATAGAGGAAACCAATTCTGCAGATATTGCAAGAAGTCTGGACACTTAATTGATAAGTGTTACAAGCTCCATGGTTTTCCTCAAAATAATAATTACATCAAGGGAAGGAAATATGCAGCTGCTCATGTTTCTACTGGTCCTGATTGTGTGTCTGATGATAATGGGAATTCTAATTTGTCTGTTCCTCTTGGGGATCCTATTGCAAGTCAACCTGTGATACCAGGGTTGAGCAGACAGCAATGTGATCAAATTATAAGTTTGATTCAACAGACCCTTTCAAAGGATTCCAGTGATCAAGATCCTGCTCCCATGTGTTCTGCTAATTCTGCTGGTACTATGCTGTCTGAGAGTCTTGTTTCTGATTCCAAGTTGTGCATGCTTACAAACATTAATTCTGTTACCTGGATCATTGATTCAAGAGCTTCTAACCATATGACTTATGACAAAAATCTACTTTTTGATATTATACCCTTAAATGTCCCCTACCTTGTTACCCTTCCTAATGGTTACAAAGTAAAAGTCACCTGTACAGGATCATTTGCATTGACTTCTTCTCTTACTCTTCACAATGTACTCTTAGTTCCTTCCTTCAAACATAATTTGATTTCTGTTCATAAATTGATGAAACAATTGAATTGTTTGGTTCTGTTCACCCCAACTTCATGTCTCCTTTACCTGTTACAGGACCTTTCTCTGAAGAGGCTTCTGGATCTTGGTAAAGAGGAGGCTGGTTTATACAAGTATTCTTGGTCACCTCCTTCCTCTTCTGCCTCTTCCAAGTCCTCTTCCACTTCTGAGCATAGTGTTTCTAATGTTTGTAGTGATGATGTTGTTTCTGATAGCAAACATTTTAGCTCAATTGTACACTCTTCCAGTTGTAATAATACTGCTATTGCTGATATGAACTATATTTGGCATTTGAGATTAGCACACACTTCTTTTGCTAATATGAAACATATTTCTGGTTTACCTTTTTCTTTTGCTGCTAAACAACCTTTTCCTTGTTCTATTTGTCCTATGGCAAAACAAACCAGATTGTCTTTCCCTGATAGCAGCATTAGAACTACTAGACCCTTTCAATTGATACATGTAGATACTTGGGGTCCTTATCATACTTCTACTTCCTTTGGCAGCAAATACTTTCTCACCATAGTTGATGATTTTTCTAGGGCCACCTGGACACAGTTGATGGGTTCTAAAAGTAATGCCTTCCCTTTACTTCAATCTTTTATCTCCTATGTTCAAACTCAGTTTAATTCCATGGTCCAGGTTGTCAGGAGTGATAATGCCCTGGAACTGGGTTCCAGTGCAGAAGGGATTTCCTTTTTTAGTAAGCTTGGATTTGTACATCAAACCACTTGTCCTCATTCCCCTCAACAGAATGGGGTTGTTGAAAGAAAGCACAGATCTTTACTTGAAACTTGTAGAGCCCTTCTTTTCCAGTCTGGTTTGCCTATATCATTTTGGGGTGGTTGCTTGTTAACTGCAACTTACCTCATTAATAGATTACCATCCAGATTTCTTCACCATAAATCACCTCATGAAATTTTACATGGTTCTCCTCCATCCTACTCTCACTTGAGGGCTTTTGGTTGCTTAGCTTAAGCTGCTGTCCCTATCCCTCAAAGGGGTAAACTAAAGTCTAGGGCTCATTCTTGTGTATTTCTTGGTTATCCTTTTGGTAAGAAAGGTTACAAATTGTATAATTTGAATTCTAAGAAATACTTTGTATCTAGAGATGTTGTCTTCCATGAAACTCATTTTCCTTTTAAAACAGCACCTCCATCTTCTTCACCTCCTCCACCTATTCCCTTCTCTGATGACGTCCTTGAACAAACTTTTACATTACCTACTTTCAGTGATTCTCCCTCTTCTCCTCCTCCTATTCCTTCTCCTGCTATTTCCTCTCCTGCCTCCCCTCTATCCATTGCTTCTCCTTCTTTCAATCCTACTGTTTCTCTTCCTGATTTGCCTGTCTCTCAGCCCGTTACCATACCCAGAAAATCCACTAGACAACACAACCCTCCTTCCTACCTCAAGGATTATGTTTACCAACTTCCAGCCTTTTTTGGTTCTTCTTCCTCCAATTTGGAATCTGAACCCATGTATTACTCTCAAGCTGCATCTGTCCCAGCTTGGCAGGATGCCATGAGAAAGGAATTTGATGCACTGGATGCTAACCACACTTGGGACATTGTGCATCTTCCTCCAGGTAAGAAACCTATTGGCTGTAAGCGGGTTTACAAAATCAAATATAAATCTGATGGTACTATTGAAAGATATAAGGCAAGGTTGGTTATTAGAGGTGATACACAAGTTGAGGGTGTGGATTTTACAGACACATTTTCTCCTGTTGTTAAGATGACTTCAGTGAAATGCATTATTGTTGTGGCTGTTAAGAACCACTGGCCATTGTTTCAGCTTGATGTTAACAATGCTTTCCTTCATGGTGATTTGGATGAGGAAGTTTACATGAAACTTCCTCCAGGTTTGGTGGTATCTGATTCTGCTTCTTCTTCTTCTTCTTCTTCTTCTTCTTCTTCTTCTTCTTCTTCTTCTTCTTCTTCTTCTTCTTCTTCTTCTTCTTCTTCTTCTTCTTCTTCTTCTTCTTCTTCTTCTCTTTCTTTGGTTTGCAAACTAAAGAAATCTATATATGGGCTTCGGCAGGCCTCCAGGCAATGGTATGCTAAGCTGTCATCTGCTCTTCATTCCAGGGGTTATAGGCACTCTTTGAATGATTACTCTTTATTCTTAAAAGGTACTCCTGATTCCCTTGTTGTGGTTGCTTTGTATGTTGATGACATTATAGTAACTGGGCATGACTGTGATGAGATTGCTGCCTTAAAAGTCTTCTTGGATGATACGTTCAAAATCAAGGATTTGGGGTCATTGCATTATTTTTTGGGTCTTGAGATAAACCATGTCCCTGGTGGGATACATCTGAATCAGCATAAGTATGTTACTGATTTGCTGCATGCTTTTGACTGTGTATTTGTTTCCCCTGTTGTTTCTCCTCTGGACATTTCTATCAAATTACATGCTGATTCTGGTGATATTTTGCCCGCTCCTGACCAGTTCAGGAGTCTTGTTGGCAAATTATTGTTCTTAACTCATACTCGACCTGATATATGCTTTGTTGTGCAACATCTGAGTCAATATCTTAAATGCCCTAGGGTTCCCCATATGTCTGCTGCTATGCATGTTTTGAGGTATCTTAAAGGCACTCCTTCTTTGGGTCTATTTTACTCTGATATTGCTGATTATTCTGTGACTGGATACTTTGACAGTGATTGGGCAGCTTGTCCTGATACTAGACGGTCTGTTACTGGTTTTTGTGTTTTGTTGGGTGGCAGTCTAATAAGTTGGAAGTCGAAAAAGCAACCAGTTGTCTCTCTTTCTTCTGCTGAAGCTGAATACAGGGCTTTAAGCAAGGTTACAGCTGAATTAACTTGGCTCTCTCGTTTACTTGATGACCTTGGGGTATCTGTTCCTTCTCCTATTTCTGTCTTTTGTGATAGTCAGGCTGCTGTTCACATTGCTAATAATCCAGTTTTCCATGAACGTACTAAGCATATTGAGGTGGATTGTCACTACGTTCGAAATCTGTTACATAATGGCTTTCTCAAGCTTTCCCATGTTCCCACTTCTCGGCAGCTGGCTGACCTATTGACAAAGGCCTTATCTGGGACTGCTCTTTCTCCTCTTTTGTCCAAGTTGATGGTGGTTTCCCCCCTTCAACTTGAGGGGGGTGTTGAGATATATGTAGGCGATGATGATAAACCCCAACTTAGACCATTAAGGGTCAATAAGGGAGTCATATCTGAGTCTAATAGACTACTTAGGCTACTTGTGTAATTAGGCTATCTTTGTAATTAGTATATTTCTGTAATTAGGTTATTTGTGTAATTAGGCTGTTTCTGTAATAACTAGGCTATATTTGTAAAAGGGTTATTTTGATATAAGGGGTCAGGGGTCGTTTGTAAGGACCGAGGGGTCATTTTCTCTGAAATAATATCTGAGTCTCTTCGAGACTCTTCCTATGCTCTCCCTTCTCTCTACTTTCTCTCTCTAAAATTCTTCGATCTTTTGCATGTTTTCAAAAGCCGATAACCGTTAAGCCAAACCGTTAAGAGTAAAAAGTCGCCCAATCCGCCCGATAAACACCCCTAAAAATTATAGCTCCGTTTTGTTCATGCGATAAAAAGAAAGGAGTGGTCTATTAGATTGAGAGTGAATATAATTTTGAGGAGAAAAAAGAGAATTGAAATTTGTTTAAAAAGTATGTATAAACTAAATTTAAAAAAATAAATAAATATAAATTAAATAAGGAGAACCAAATAAAACATAATTTTTACGTTAAAATATTATCGAAAAATGAAAAAGAAGAATAAAACTCGTTCAACTATTCTTTCCGCATTCATCTGCTTTTTTCTTTTTCTTGGCTCCTTTTTGAATTCTTGTTACGTGGGTATCCCATGTCTGTTTTATTGACGCATTCATCAAATTCTCTCTGCCTCTCTCTCACAAGAGAGTGGAGCTAGATAGGGTGATCGCACGAAAATTACATTATATATATAAAATTAATTTTTAATATATATATCAAATATTGAATTCCTTTAATTTTTTGTGTTTATTATTATTACTATTATTATAATTATTTAAATTTCGTTGGTGAAAATTATGGTTTCTCTATGCGCTCAGAAACACATTATTCCACTATAGGGTGCCCAAGTGGCCATTTTCTTAGCTAGAGTTTCCCTTTAGTTTGTGAGATTTCCTGCGATATATTAGGAAGGAAAGAATCATATTATTATTACCTGATTGCCGTCAAATGATTATGTATTAAAAAACTTTAGAAAATGAAATTATATTATAAGGTGAAGAAAAAAAAATGAGCGTTGGCACATCCAAGTAGGAAAATCAATTTGTTTAGTTGCATAACCTGTAAGGTGAGAGATAAAAAAGAAATAGCGAATTTCTATGGAAACCCATGAATTCACTGAGCTGTAATGATGGGGTGCATGTGGAGTGGATACATAGATCAGATGATCTGTTAACCTTTGCATTCTCTTCTCCTTTCTAAGATTAAAAACTAAAAGAAAAACAAGTAAACAAAAAATTTGAAAAAAGAAAAGGAGAGAAAATAGGGGAATGATTGATAAGACTTGAACTGAAATATCCTAGGATCTAGCTAGACGCAACTTGCTCCTGCTGTCTTCGCTTCCAGACTTTTCAGTTTTGACTCCTAACCATTTTGTATGCCTGAGAATATCGTTCCATCTGCCTATTTTCCACTAGTACTACATGACACACGAATAACTTAGGCACGTTTATCCATAATTTTTTCCCCTTTTCAATTTTGTAAAAAGTATGTTTATGAAATTTTGTAAGTTTTGAAATTTTATAGGAAATGAGTTCTTTTAAAATCAAAAAGATGCTTTTGTTACGAATATCTTAGAGAGGATGTCCATTGAATACTCCTAGACATTCTTATTCCATAAATCATTTGAATTCATGTACTTGGTTAATTCATCACTTAATATTTGTAATATTTAGGTATATTCTTGTAACCTTTCATGTATCTTATAAATAGGATATTCTTTATCATATGAAGAACACGTAAGAAATACATTTGAATAAGAGAGCTTCTACATTCTCCTCCTATACATGTTGTCTCTATTACTATATTATTCTATTTTTCTCTCATTTCTTAATACGTTATCAACACGAGGTTCTAACCAACTAAAGTTATATGCTTCATCCGAGTTTTATCTTCTTCCTAAAAGAGGTAGTCAATTTCTTTTCCAATTCAGTTTTCACTATGTCGAATTTATCAAAGCTTGAATTTATGGCACTTGACATCTTTAAAAATAACTATTGCCATGGAACTTTGATGCTGAAATTCACCTTGAAGCTAAAGGTCTTGGTGACTCTATTAAAGAAGGTTATGAAGCATCAAGTCAGGATAAGGCGAAATCCATGATTTTCCTTCGCCATCATCTCAATGAAGGGTTAAAAAGTGAATATTTAACCTTGAAAGATCCATTTCAATTATGGACTAGTTTAAAGGAATGATATGGCCGCTCGAAGGCCACGATATTGCCGAGAGCTCGTGTGGATGCACTTACGATTACAAGATTATAAGACCATAAGTGAATATAATTCTGTTGTATATAGAATAACTTCCCAACTAAAATTATGCGGGGATGCTATGAATGATGAGGACAAGCTGGAAAAGACTCTTTTCACTTTTCATGCCTCAAATATGGTGTTACAATAGCAATACCGTGAAAAGAGCTTTAAGAAATATTCTGAGTTAATTTCATGCATTTTGGTGACCGAATAATATAATGCCCTTTTAATGAAAATCATGAAGCACCACTGAATCAGCTCCATTTCCAAAAGCGAATCTGGAAATGATTGATCCAAAGTCTGAAAAAATACAAACTAATTATTGTGGCCCTATAAATATGTGAGCGCGGCAAGGGGAGAAATAATAATCGCCATGGTGGTGGTCGTTATAAACAAGAGAACAATAAGGGTTCTCAGAGTAATTCTTCAAAAGGCAAAGGTAATGTTTGCACCAATGTGGTATGAAAAATCATTAGGCACGAATTTGTCGTACACCTGAAAATTTTGTCAAACTTTATCAAGCATCTATAAAAGAGAAACAAAATAGAGTTGAGACTCACTTGACTTTTCAAAATGATGTTGAGGCGGGTCCTATGAATAATCATGATAAAGTTGAAGCAAATCTTGCCTATAAAGATGATATTTTTAAGGTCTTGCAGATATTACTCATTTAGAAGCTGGAGACTTCTTCGAGCATAATAACTAAAGACTTATTATTGAAAAATTTATAAGAATAAATGTATTTATTTTTATGAAGTTCATATTTTGAATAAAACTTTATATGTTTTTGGTATTTAATTTCATAAATGTAGTTTCTTTTGTTCAAATTTTCTATATTAATTATGATTTATTTTTTCCTTCTTGAAGAATATGAAAACTTCCTAGTCTTCAGTTGACCGTATGAATAATAACGAAGAAATATGTCTTCTAGATAGTGCTACGACGCACACCATAATAAACGATAAGAGATATTTCTCTTATTTAATTATGAAAGAAACCAATATAATTACAATATCTGGTCGTACAAAATTAATTGAGGGCTCTGGAAGAGCTACTGCATTACTACCAGGAGGAACTATATTGACTGTTAATGATGCATTATATTATCGTAGGTCACAAAGAAATTTGTTGAGTTTCAAAGATATTCGCCAAAATGACTATCATATTGAGACTACCAATGAAGGAAAGGTTGAATACCTTTACATTTCTACAATAAAAGCGAAAAAGAAGTATGTGCTTGAAAAGCTTCCCGCATTTTCCTCCGGATTATATTACACTAATATTAGTGTAGTTGAATCACATACCATAGTAAACAAGAAGTTTACTAATAATTTTATCATTTGGCATGACCGGTTGGGTCATCCCGATTATAATATAATGCATAAAATAATTGAGAATTCACATGGTCATTCACTGAAGAACCAGAAGATTCTTCAAATTAAAGAATTCTCTTGTGCTGCATGTTCTCAATGAAAATTAATTATTAGACCATCAATACTTAAAGTTGGAGTTGAATCTCCTGCATTTTTGGAACATATACAAGGTGATATATGTGGCCCCATGCACCCTCCATGTGGACCATTCAGATATTATATGATTTTGATAAATGCATCTACAAGATGGTCACATGTGTGTTTGTTATCAACCCACAATTTGACCTTTGCGAGGTTACTAGCTCAATTAATAAGATTAAGAGCACAATTTCCATATTATGCAATTAAGACACTTCGTCTTGATAATGTTGGTGAATTTACGTCTCATGCCTTTAAACGATTATTGCATATCAACTGGGATACCAATTGAGCATCCAGTTTCTCTTGTTCATACTCAAAATGGTCTAGCAGAATCATTGATCAAACGCCTTCAATTAATTGCTAGACCAATGCTTATGAGAGCAAAACTTCCCATTTCAGCATGGGGCCATGCTATTTTGCATGTAACAGCTCTTGTGCGGATTAGACTTACAAGTTATCAAAAAGTCTCCCCAATAAAATTGGCTTTTGGTCAGGAGCCAAATATTTTCCATCTTAGAATATATGGATGTGCAATACATATTCTAATTGCTCCACCACAACGCACAAAGATGGGACCCTAAAGAAGATTGGGGATATATGTCGGGTATGAATCTCCTTCTATTATAAAATATTTGGAACCTATGACTGAAAATTTATTTACTGCAAGATTTACTAATTGCCATTTTGATGAATCAGTAAATCCAATATTAAGGGGAGAAAAGAAGCAATTGAAGAAAGAGATAGATTGGAATGCATTATCACTATCTCATTCAGATCTTCGAACAAAACAATGTGAACATGAGGTTCAAAAGAAATTTATTTGTAAAATATTGCAAATCAACTGCCAGATGCATTCACTAACCTACCAAGGGTGACTAAATCACGTATTCCAACCGCTAATGCTCATATTCGAATTGATGTTCCGGTTGGACAATCTATAAGTACAAATGAGTCTAAGACATGCTTGAAAGGTGGTAGACCAATTGGTTCCAAAGATAAAAATCCTTGAAAGCAAAAAGGAGCAAATGATCTAGGAGATTATAATATGGAGACAATTGCTCGAAAAGAGCCTTGTGACATAATAAATGATAAGACCTTAGAGGAGATCCAAGTATCTGAAAATAATAAGAATGAAGAGATCTCAATAAGTTATGTCTTTATGGCAAAAAGGTGGAACCGAAATAATATTATTATCGACAATCATTTTGCTAATAATATTGCTGTTGACATAATGGAACAAGATGATGATCTTGAACCAAGATATGTCGATGAATGTAGACAGAGAAATGATTGGGCAAAATAGAAAGATGCTATCCAGGCAGAATTAGCGTCACTTGAAAAACATAAAGTATTCAGACGTATAGTCCGAACACCTGAAGGAGTAAAGCTAGTGGGATACAAATGGATTTTGCGCGAAAATAAAATAATAAAAATAAAGTTATTAGATATAAAGCACGGACTTGTGGCACAAAAATTTTCGCAAAGACCTGACGTTGATTAAATGGAGACATATTCTCCTGTAGTAGATGCAATCACTTTTAGGTATTTTATAAATTTTACAGTTCATAAAAAACTTGATATACATCTAGTGAATGTTGTAACAGCCTATTTATATGGCACATTAGATAACAAAATTTATATTGAAATTCTCCTCTCGTGGGTCTGGTAAAAATGATACTCGTATTAAAGGGTTAAAAGACACAGTACCAGCAAAAATGATATTCCTACTTATAATTAAGCTATGGTTAGTTCTTTTTTTAGGGGATGGATGGAGTGGTGGTGTGTGGGGGTGGGGTGGTTAATCCTGATGTTGCATAAAAATCACTGTGGACTGTGGTTTCTGATTCAGTACGCATGGAGCAGCAGAAACAATATCAACTTATTGGCAGGCACTATACTTCATTGATAAGTAAAACAACATTCAAATGTATAAAATAAATGAAGTATTGAGTGATCAGGAAGTCTTTTGCAAAATTGCATGGTAAAACCTTGTAAGTCGGTACTGCACGAAACGGGAATTTAGTACACTGACAAAAGTCCCACCATCTTCAAAATTACCCTCTTAGCCCCACCAAACTGACAAAAGCCTATCTTTTCCTTAACAAAAAAAAAAACAATACTTCTTCCGTCAAATGCTTGAAAATGTATATATATATATATATATATATATATATATATATATATATTTAATTTTCTTTATTTATTTAATATTACAATGTATTATTTTACTTCTTTGCGTAGTTTCTATATAAGCACGTCTTCCAATGAACATATTGCAAACGAGTATTGCACTTAAAACAAACTCCTTTCCCAACAATTTGCAATTATCTGTTACAAGGTAAATGTGATCTTCGCCGCTTCATTTTCCCTCTGCTAGTCTTTCTTTCGTACATGCAAGCTTCTGGGCAGTTTTGAGATTCTGTTGGCATCTCTTTCGAAATGTGATAAAAGTAGACAAAATATTTGCAGCTAAAACTGATGTGAGCAATGTCTATCTTTTTTTTATTATCACAGATAGTAAGATAAATCTAAAGGGTTGTTAGAGCCACTTCAACTTCGTGCAGAAAGCTTTGATTGTAGCTACAGAGCAACAACCGCAGAGCTCCTTCTCAAAGTTCTTCTGTTTTGTACCTACACATTCTGTCAGCTAACTCAATTGGTAAGTTTTCTTTGATGACTTGGTGACTGTAGCAGTGAAAATCAGAAATCTTATCAAGTTGGACACATTTTCACTAGGGTATAAACTACTAAAGGTATATCAATGGATACTCTGGATTGGGATGCGACGCCAATCATCAGAAGCGAGTCTTATTCATGGAAAAATCAGCAACAGCAGATGATCAAGGACAGCTTAATGATGTCTAACTCATACCTTCTTACCCCGGTCAGTAGCAAAGTTAATGCTTTGATCAATCCAATTCAGCAGCAATGTCAGGATATTGGCGATTTAAACGCGCTGTCAGCCATGATTCTTCAGGAATTTGGAGCTGCATTTGATCCAATACACGTCCTTTCTAGTTGGAACATTCCCCAGCGCCAAGAAGCTGCCACAAGATTGGCTGCGGATTCCGTGGCTGCTAAATCAGGAGCAGGTTCAAGCAGGGATTGTACTAAAATGGGTCCTCCTCCTTTTTCTCCACCAAGTAATATGCTTTACTTCGGTAATGACCAATTGGCAGCTTGTGGCCAAATGGCTGATGATCTTGGTTCTAATAATCGCCTACTCTCAAAGAACAGGTCCCTTGATTGCTTGCTCTCTGCTAACAATACAAGCAATTACACGGATACATCGGTCGAAGATGATGGAATTTCCATGATTTTCTCTGATGATTCCAAAAGCTTGTGGAATACCAACAATGACAATTTTGCAGATTCATCCGGAGAATCTGCAATCGATGCCTTCAACTCGAAACCCATAGATGTCAATGACAGCAATAATATTGAGTGCCCTGTTAATGAGACGGATCAACACAACAATCCAATAAGATCTTCGGAAGTAAAGCGTCACATGACCAAGAGAAGATACAATCGCGCTCTGCTCCAACGGGGTGAGAATACTTAATATGGCTTAATCTACTTACACCACATTTTTAATACCTTAATTTATTAAATCCTCTGTCCCACTATTACTATTTGGGGGAGACCACGATTTTCTTAGATATTTTGAGTTATTAACTATGTTGACTTGTAAATTTTTTATGTAATTCTCAAATTTGGAATCTTATATTGTTGTACCCACATTAAGTAGTTTGACTTTGTACTCCTAATATGGAACGGAGGAATTACGTACTCAGAACATGCCACTTCATGTATGGGCTTAATTATTTTTCATGTGTCAAACTTATAATGCACTCTTGATGTCATATTGAAGTGTCTTACCTATCTCATTTAGAAACTTCTGTTAGATGGAATACACTATTTATTAAATATTTAATTGATGATATTATGTCACAGCAGATTCCTCAACCAGAGACTCTGGTTTCCAGCTCATTTCGGAAATTCAACCCAAGTCCAAAAAACCCAGATCAGAAAATAAGCTTCCAAATTCAGCAAACCAGCAATCTAGCTCATCGGCATCTTCAGCAGACGATGAGCCTGATTTAGAAGCAATTGCGCAAATGAAGGAAATGATTTACTGCGCAGCGGCATTCAGGCCAGTTAGCTTTGGCACGGAAGCAGAAGCGAAAAAGCCCAAGAGGAAAAACGTAAGAATATCAACAGATCCACAGACAGTTGCGGCGAGGCAAAGGAGGGAAAAGATAAGCGAAAAAATAAAAATATTGCAGAAGATGGTACCAGGAGGAAGCAAAATGGACACTGCATCTATGCTTGATGAAGCTGCTAATTATCTCAAGTTTTTGAGGTCACGAATTAAAGCAATGGAAGCTTTTGGCCATAAAATAGATCCATTAATTATGACTAACATTAGTTCTTTATCTTCAATACCATTCAACTATCCATTTTCTATGCAACCCCATATTCCTCTACAATTAGATAATCCAGTCCAGCGTCCCTATAGTTGACGGGAAGAGGATAGGAATGAGAGGGTAATAAGTGCTTCTATAATTAGTACCTTCAATGTGGACGCTCCAAATTTTTTGGCTCCATTAAGTTTATTTTTATACAATTTTTAAAGAATTTTTAAATTTATTATTTCCATCTCCACTTTAACTTTTATGAGCTGTTTATTCTCTTTTCGACTAGTATTTGATATTCTCGTCCATTGTACTAATATATTATGTAAGTCAAATTTATATCTTAAACTTTAGTCAGTCAAACTGTTAGTACATCAAACGAAAGAGAGAGTAGCATTACATAAATTTATAAATTTAAAAAAAGGGAAAACAATTTTGCCTTTTATAGTGCAATTAAAAGGGAAAAGCCATGCATATCTAGATTCTTAATACCGTTACTCGTCATTAGTGGTGTCAAAATGTTTAAAAGAACACAATAATCCACACATATTATCTATTAAAAAGTGAATTGATAATAAACTTTTTAAAAATAAATTGAATATGGATAAGAATCATACTATCCACTTAGAAAATGGATAATTAATGAATAGTTAATATATTTAACTTTTTGCATTTATAAAGCCTTAAATTGGGGGTCCATCAAGTTTGGAAGATTAGAAATTCTCCCATAAGTGATCATATTCAAGAAGCCAAGGATAATATGGATATCCATATTATCCGCCGGACAATCCATTTTTTATACGTCTCAAATAGGGATTGGGTCGAATAATTTATCCGTTTTTTGAATGGAATTTTTACATTCCTATGCCACACAGGAAACTTTATTACCCTTAATGTTTAAGGTTTGACTTAATTACACTTAGTATACCAAATTATTAATTCTATACCATAGTGTATTATAAGGGTACAATTAATAAAATGTATATCCCTCCTTAATTTAAGGTACTGTATATCTCACTCCTCTCATATTTTTCTTTCCCAAACCATCACCCTCACCCATATTTATATACTATTATTAAATATAAAAAAATTATATAACTAAAATTATATTTCAAAAAAAATTCTTTAATTCTTATTTCTCTTCAGAGAAACTCTTTTCTTGATCATTCCAAAATATCCGATCATTGAATTATACGACGTAAAGGTCAATATCTAAGATTGCTTAATCTCTTCTGTTTGTTTTTAGCCGAATTTGACTTAAATACCATCGAACCTAACCAAATATACTTATTTATCCAATTGCAACCCACCATATGAAACTTTCAAAACGGAACTGAGCAATAAGACCTAAGTTTTTATTTAATTTGAAAGTAGTACAAGATTGAATTTTATTATATTAGAGACGTCGTTTATTTGGAAACATACTTAGATATATAAAAACAGCCGTAGTTTCTAGCAAATAGGAGACCACAAAAAGGCAAACTAGTTTAATATTGTGGTACTGTGAACTATTTTTTTTATTAAAGCAATTGTAGTACAAAATTACAAATTAATTGGCCAGTGGCAATTATTATATTGCAGAAATTGGGTACAAAGTCTGAACAAAAGAAGAAGACAAATAATCTATAATTTATCTACAAATTCTATAAATTGGGTACATTGATTTTTTATATTCTAATTCTCATTTAATTGTAGCATAATTGATATTTTTGATATAATTGTATTTTTTCAGAAGATTTGTAGAAATTTTAGCCGTTTTTTATTTGTGAAAACAGAAAATAAAACATCTGCAAGCACAATATAATAATCTACAATTTATCTATAATTTCTGCAATATGTCTTCTTCTTCTTCTTCTTCTTTTTCGAGTTTCAATATGAAATTCAGTCAAAACCAAGTTTAAACTCCAAACCATATTCTCGATTATTTTCAACAACACCCAATCCAAAAAAATAATAATTTTTGAAAACTCAAATTTGAATTCAAAGCTTTCAAGCTTTTTAATGGCTGTCAATGGTGGAATTGTTGCTCTCTTTTCATTTGCTTTTTGTCACGACCCAAAATCCATTAAGAGTCATGGTGGCGTCGGATACCGTTGTCAGGCAAACCAACCAAATTGCTTGTTGAAGTTCTCCTTTTAACAATCTTGAAAATTAAACTTTTCCTTAAATTTCTGTAAATGAAAAGAAAGATAACTGCTTCAATTCGAATTAAATAATAGAAAATTAATACAAAATATTTCAAAATCATCCTAGAACCCGGTGTCACGAGTGCATGAGAATTTACTAAGACATAAATAAAATACAACAACCGTCCAGAATACACTGGATAGAAAGTAAATATATTATGCTGGAAAGGGACTATACTAGCTCCGGGGCCGCCTCAATCAATGCAACTCACCTAGTTCTAGAATATCCGCGCTGCTACGCCCAATAGGCCACTAGTAACACATGAACTTGTGCAACAAAAATATACAGAAGTGTAGTATGAGTACGAAAACAATATATACTCAATGGGTATCTCGTCTAATCTCGAAGAAGTAGAGACGAGATGGTCGACTTCGACACTTACTAGTAGTCCAATAATGATGTCAATAATACATTAAATCATGAGATTCTATAAGCATGATTCTATTCAATAGAAGGAAACAAGTAAAAAATTAATTCGTTTATGAAAAATTTCCAAAATTTCTTTTCATTATTATCCAAAGATTCTCAAGCCAGGAAGAGCAAATAACAACTTTAGTAAGTTCAAGACAACCATACAAGCATGCGCAAATCATGCTGAGGTCGACAACCTGCTCCAACAGAAATAAATAGTGCGTTGCCGAGGGTCGAACGATGCAAACCATTGATGCATCTATTTAATCTGCTGAGGCATTCGGCCCGCTCCAAAACTAAACACACAGAAAGTCAATCAAGAAGTTCACATAGAGTAACTATCCATTGAAAACAAATCTCCTTTTTAACTATTTATGAAAAATGAAGTTTTATCTGTTTAAAATTTATGAACTAATTCGATGTGATTTAAGCAATTCAAGCTATCAATAGGTTCACAGATAATCCAAGTATAGCATTTTTTTGGGTCCTATCTACCTAGACAATAGCATAATAGTAGCTACGCACGGACTCTCGTCACCTCGTGCTTACGTAGCCCCAACAATTAGGAGTACATAACCTATTATTTTACCTATGGGGACAATTTCCTCTTACAAGGTTAGAAAGTAGACTCACCTCGGTCTGAAGATCCTAACTGGCTTCTGATTCCCTTCCGACGACTCTAATTGATACGCAATGCCCAAAATTATCCAAATAACGGGCAAATCAATAAAAATTTACTCTAATACTTGTAACAATTCAAATTATATAAGTTCTCAACTTCGCTCGAAAATTTGACCAAATGCCCCCAGGACCACGTGCCTACAATCTAAAATTTTTTGAAAATAAAGTTTACCCATGAATTCACGGACTCAAATATATAATTTTCTCTTAATTTCATACCCAAAATTATGGTCAAAATTTAAGAATATTATTTTTCTAGGTTTTCCTCAAACCCCAAGTTTTCTATTAATTTTCATTTCTAAATATATAAACGTTGTATTTAACTCAAAACTAGTAGAGATCACTTACCTCATGCTTGGTGATGAAAATGACACTCCAAAGTTGCTCCAAAGTCAGCTCCTGTGCAGGGAAATGAAGTGCAAATGAACCAAAACCCGATTTATTAAAAGAACACTACCTTGGCGACCCTTTTTCGCAAACGCGGAAGTACCCTCGCGTTCACGAAGCACAACCTGCTGCAGCCCACAAATTTCCTCATCGTGTTTGCGGCCCATCTATCGCGTTTGCGAAGGCCAGCTACCCAGCCCTCACGCATTCGCGTATGTCAAAGACCCGCGCTCAGCTTTTCCTTCTACCAGTTCGCGATCTCTTCCCCACGTTCGCATAGCAGATCGATCCACCCCTTCGAGTTTGTGACTTAAACCTTGCATTTGCAAAGGCCAAAACCAGCAGCCTCCCATTTACCTCTTCGTGTTTGCGAGACTTGCTTCGCGTTCGCGAAGAAGGACACTAGATACCAAAAACCATCAATAACTTTTTATCCAAATTCGGTCTGAAACCATCCCGAAACACACTCGAGGACCCCTAGGACCTCAACCAATCATGACAACCAGTCCTAAAACACATTACGAACTTGCTCGAGGCCTTAAATCACATCAAACAACAGTAAAATCATGAATCGACCTCCAATCCAAGCTTAATGAACATTAAAATTTCAAATTTCTATTTCTGATGTTTAAACCTATTAAATCCCGGCCAATTGACTTCATATTTTGCAGACAAGTCATATTCGGTATTACAGACCTACTCCAACTTCTAGAATCGGATTCCGACCCCGATATCAAAAATTCCACTTCTGATCAAATTTGTCAAAAAACCTTCAAATTTTTATCTTTAGCCAAATGACTCCAAAATGACCTACAGGCCTCCAAATTTACTTATTATCATGCTACCTACCCCAAAATCACCATATGGAGCTATGCACAGACTGGGAATTCCAAACGGGCATCGATAACACTGAAATGCACTTCAAGCCCAACTTATGAAAATCCTTCCAAAATGCTACCTTCCACAGTAGGCGCCAAAATGCTCACGGGTTATCCAAAACTCGATCCGTATATACGCCCAAGTCCGAAATCATCATACAAACCTGCTTGAACCTTCAGATCTCGATTCCGAGGTCGTTTACTCAAAATCCAATCTTAGTTATTCTTTCATTCTAAAGCTTCAAGAATGAGAATTATCTTTCCAAATCAACTCTGAATTGCCCCGAAATCTTGAAAGATCCATTTCAATTATGGACTAGTTTAAAGGAATGATATGGCCGCTCGAAGGCCACGATATTGCCGAGAGCTCGTGTGGATGCACTTACGACTACAAGATTATAAGACCATAAGTGAATATAATTCTGTTGTATATAGAATAACTTCCCAACTAAAATTATGCGAGGATGCTATGAATGATGAGGACAAGCTGGAAAAGACTCTTTTCACTTTTCATGCCTCAAATATGGTGTTACAATAGCAATACCGTGAAAAGAGCTTTAAGAAATATTCTGAGTTAATTTCATGCATTTTGGTGATCGAATAATATAATGCCCTTTTAATGAAAATCATGAAGCACCACTGAATCAGCTCCATTTCCAAAAGCGAATCTGGAAATGATTGATCCAAAGTCTAAATAATACAAAATAATTATCGTGGCCCTATAAATATATGAGCGCGGCAAGGGGAGAAATAATAATCGCCATGGTGGTGGTCGTTATAAACAAGAGAATAATAAGGGTTCTCAGAGTAATTCTTCAAAAGGCAAATGTAATGTTTGCCACCAATGTGGTATGAAAAATCATTAGGCACGAATTTGTCGTACACCTGAAAATTTTGTCAAACTTTATCAAGCATCTATAAAAGAGAAACAAAATAAAGTTGAGACTCACTTGACTTTTCAAAATGATGTTGAGGCGGGTCCTATGAATAATCATGATAAAGTTGAAGCAAATCTTGCCTATAAAGATGATATTTTTAAGGTCTTGCAGATATTACTCATTTAGAAGCTGGAGACTTCTTCGAGCATTATAACTAAAGACTTATTATTGAAAAATTTATAAGAATAAATGTATTTATTTTTATGAAGTTCATATTTTGAATAAAACTTTATATGTTTTTGGTATTTAATTTCATAAATGTAGTTTCTTTTGTTCAAATTTTCTATATTAATTATGATTTATTTTTTCCTTCTTGAAGAATATGAAAACTTCCTAGTCTTCAGTTGACCGTATGAATAATAACGAAGAAATATGTCTTCTAGATAGTGCTACGACGCACACCATAATAAACGATAAGAGATATTTCTCTTATTTAATTATGAAAGAAACCAATATAATTACAATATCTGGTCGTACAAAATTAATTGAGGGCTCTGGAAGAGCTACTGCATTACTACCAGGAGGAACTATATTGACTGTTAATGATGTATTATATTATCGTAGGTCTCAAAGAAATTTGTTGAGTTTCAAAGATATTCGCCAAAATGACTATCATATTGAGACTACCAATGAAGGAAAGGTTGAATACCTTTACATTTCTACAATAAAAGCGAAAAAGAAGTATGTGCTTGAAAAGCTTCCCGCATTTTCCTCCAGATTATATTACACTAATATAAGTGTAGTTGAATCACATACCATAGTAAACAAGAAGTTTACTAATAATTTTATCATTTGGCATGACCGGTTGGGTCATCCCGATTATAATATAATGCATAAAATAATTGAGAATTCACATGGTCATTCACTGAAGAACCAGAAGATTCTTCAAATTAAAGAATTCTCTTGTGCTGCATGTTCTCAAAGTTAATTATTAGACCATCAGTACTTAAAGTTGGAGTTGAATCTCCTGCATTTTTGGAACTTATACAAGGTGATATATGTGGCCCAATGCACCCTCCATGTGGACCATTCAGATATTATATGATTTTGATAAATGCATCTGCAAGATGGTCACATGTGTGTTTGTTATCAACCCACAATTTGACCTTTGCGAGGTTATTAGCTCAATTAAAAAGATTAAGAGCACAATTTCCATATTATGTAATTAAGACACTTCGTCTTGATAATGTTGGTGAATTTACGTCTCATGCCTTTAAACGATTATTGCATATCAACTGGGATACCAATTGAGCATCCAGTTTCTCATGTTCATACTCAAAATGGTCTAGCAGAATCATTGATCAAACGCCTTCAATTAATTGCTAGACCAATGCTTATGAGAGCAAAACTTCCCATTTCAGCATGGGGCCATGCTATTTTGCACGTAACAGCTCTTGTGCGGATTAGACTTACAAGTCATCAAAAATTCTCCCCAATAAACTTGGCTTTTGGTCAGGAGCCAAATATTTTCCATCTTAGAATATATGGATGTGCAATACATATTCTAATTGCTCCACCACAACGCACAAAGATGGGACCCTAAAGAAGATTGGGATATATGTCGGGTGTGAATCTCCTTCTATTATAAAATATTTGGAACCTATGACTGAAAATTTATTTACTGCAAGATTTACTAATTGCCATTTTGATGAATCAGTAAATCCAATATTAAGGGGAGAAAAGAAGCAATTGAAGAAAGAGATAGATTGGAATGCATTATCACTATCTCATTCAGATCTTCGAACAAAACAATGTGAACATGAGGTTCAAAAGAAATTTATTTGTAAAATATTGCAAATCAACTGCCAGATGCATTCACTAACCTACCAAGGGTGACTAAATCACGTATTCCAACCGCTAATGCTCATATTCGAATTGATGTTCCGGTTGGACAATCTATAAGTACAAATGAGTCTAAGACATGCTTGAAAGGTGGTAGACCAATTGGTTCCAAAGATAAAAATCCTTGAAAGCAAAAAGGAGCAAATGATCTAGGAGATTATAATATGGAGACAATTGCTCGAAAAGAGCCTTGTGACATAATAAATGATAAGACCTCAGAGGAGATCCAAGTATCTGAAAATAATAAGAATGAAGAGATCTCAATAAGTTATGTCTTTATGGCAAAAAGGTGGAACCGAAATAATATTATTATCGACAATCATTTTGCTAATAATGTTGCTGTTGACATAATGGAACAAGATGATGATCTTGAACCAAGATATGTCGATGAATGTAGACAGAGAAATGATTGGGCAAAATAGAAAGATGCTATCCAGGCAGAATTAGCGTCACTTGAAAAACATAAAGTATTCAGACGTATAGTCCGAACACCTGAAGGAGTAAAGCTAGTGGGATACAAATGGATTTTGCGCGAAAATAAAATAATAAAAATAAAGTTATTAGATATAAAGCACGGACTTGTGGCACAAAAATTTTCGCAAAGACCTGACGTTGATTATATGGAGACATATTCTCCTGTAGTAGATGCAATCACTTTTAGGTATTTTATAAATTTTACAGTTCATAAAAAACTTGATATACATCTAATGAATGTTGTCACAGCCTATTTATATGGCACATTAGATAACAAAATTTATATTGAAATTCTCCTCTCGTGGGTCTGGTAAAAATGATACTCGTATTAAAGGGTTAAAAGACACAGTACCAGCAAAAATGATATTCCTACTTATAATTAAGCTATGGTTAGTTCTTTTTTTAGGGGATGGATGGGGTGGTGGTGTGTGGGGGTGGGGTGGTTAATCCTGATGTTGCATAAAAATCACTGTGGACTGTGGTTTCTGATTCAGTACGCATGGAGCAGCAGAAACAATATCAACTTATTGGCAGGCACTATACTTCATTGATAAGTAAAACAACATTCAAATGTATAAAATAAATGAAGTATTGTGTGATCAGGAAGTCTTTTGCAAAATTGCATGGTAAAACCTTGTAAGTCGGTACTGCACGAAACGGGAATTTAGTACACTGACAAAAGTCCCACCATCTTCAAAATTACCCTCTTAGCCCCACCAAACTGACAAAAGCCTATCTTTTCCTTAACAAAAAAAAAAAACAATACTTCTTCCGTCAAATGCTTGAAAATGTATATATATATATATATATATATATATATATTTAATTTTCTTTATTTATTTAATATTACAATGTATTATTTTACTTCTTTGCGTAGTTTCTATATAAGCACGTCTTCCAATGAACATATTGCAAACGAGTATTGCACTTAAAACAAACTCCTTTCCCAACAATTTGCAATTATCTGTTACAAGGTAAATGTGATCTTCGCCGCTTCATTTTCCCTCTGCTAGTCTTTCTTTCGTACATGCAAGCTTCTGGGCAGTTTTGAGATTCTGTTGGCATCTCTTTCGAAATGTGATAAAAGTAGACAAAATATTTGCAGCTAAAACTGATGTGAGCAATGTCTATCTTTTTTTTATTATCACAGATAGTAAGATAAATCTAAAGGGTTGTTAGAGCCACTTCAACTTCGTGCAGAAAGCTTTGATTGTAGCTACAGAGCAACAACCGCAGAGCTCCTTCTCAAAGTTCTTCTGTTTTGTACCTACACATTCTGTCAGCTAACTCAATTGGTAAGTTTTCTTTGATGACTTGGTGACTGTAGCAGTGAAAATCAGAAATCTTATCAAGTTGGACACATTTTCACTAGGGTATAAACTACTAAAGGTATATCAATGGATACTCTGGATTGGGATGCGACGCCAATCATCAGAAGCGAGTCTTATTCATGGAAAAATCAGCAACAGCAGATGATCAAGGACAGCTTAATGATGTCTAACTCATACCTTCTTACCCCGGTCAGTAGCAAAGTTAATGCTTTGATCAATCCAATTCAGCAGCAATGTCAGGATATTGGCGATTTAAACGCGCTGTCAGCCATGATTCTTCAGGAATTTGGAGCTGCATTTGATCCAATACACGTCCTTTCTAGTTGGAACATTCCCCAGCGCCAAGAAGCTGCCACAAGATTGGCTGCGGATTCCGTGGCTACTAAATCAGGAGCAGGTTCAAGCAGGGATTGTACTAAAATGGGTCCTCCTCATTTTTCTCCACCAAGTAATATGCTTTACTTCGGTAATGACCAATTGGCAGCTTGTGGCCAAATGGCTGATGATCTTGGTTCTAATAATCGCCTACTCTCAAAGAACAGGTCCCTTGATTGCTTGCTCTCTGCTAACAATACAAGCAATTACACGGATACATCGGTCGAAGATGATGGAATTTCCATGATTTTCTCTGATGTCGAGGTCGATCTTGAGTGGCCTTATCTACTGCGATAGGTTTTTCCACTACAGATGCAACGGACAATAACGACTTTTTTGCGAAGAAATTCGCTGGCAGTTCTGGAAATGATATCCAAGTAACGGCTATTGATGTTTCTTCACTGGGGTTAAATCCCATCGACCATGGGAATGTCCGGAAGAAGAACTCATCGCCTTTTGACTTTACATAGCCAGAAGTTTTTGACAGCGCATTCGCAAAATCTTCAAATAGAATCTTACCAGAATATGCCGATATTCTAGTTGTCCAATGTTGCAATTACCTTTGATGTCGAAATATTTTGGTATAATCCGATGTAGCTCCTGAAGTTCTGGTTTTCCATAAAGAATTCACTTCATCTACTGTGAACTCAACAGTAGGAATTCCTTTCTGAAACGTGACTGGACAGAGTTCCAGATTAGTAAATTTTTTGACAGTTTTTTGTCCAGATAACATTGAAGCATATGACTGTTTTTGTCCGTGAGTCGAATGATATTCTGACTTGACATGATCAACCTCTCCCACAGGCAGATGCTGGGGAGAGGTCGTAGCATCCATATTTACGCTTTACTTTAGAGAATCTTCACCATTTTAACTCAAACGATGCTAAGATGAACAGTAAAAGTCACAAAATTTATGATCTGTTGCGTTTGGATTAAGATTTTGGAAAAACAATAAAAGGAAATTGTCGTGCATCATCAGTTACATTAGGAAGAAACTGATTACTGGAAACATTCAAATTGGATGCAGGAGATTCAGTAGCCACATTTGGCAGTGCCTGTTCACTTGGAATATTGAAATTGGGGATGAAACAGTAGATTTACTCTGCTGTGCTAAATCAGCATTTGCCATTTCTTCAGCTGGACCAACATCATCAATTTTGTGTCCTCGAACAGCAAGAACCCCAGCATTGTGATGTGCAGCTGCAGCAGATTCAAAAACCATATTGACAGATATATTCTGTTCCTTGGGAACATTCAGACCGGATCTAACAGAAGATTTACAGTGCTGTGCTATATCAGTAATTGGCATTGAATAAGCATGTGTAGCTGGAAGAATTGGAACAGAATCCATATTTTGTCCTTCATCAGCAGTGACGTTAGGACGAACTCCTTCACTGGTTCGTGCTACAAGATTAGCATTTATGAACTCTCTGGCATCACCTTCTAGTTTCTTCAACCTGCCCCGGCCTTCAGATTGTCGATCATGAAATGCTTGTTCATTCACTTCATCTGTACTCCAACGGCACGATTTTACATCATGACCTTGATGATTACAATATGTGCAGTATTTAGGAAGGTTATCAAAAATGATCCGCTGGTCATATTCGACTATTTTTCCAGATTTAATATCATCTATCTTGATCTTTATTTTTGTTGGAAGTTTGTCTAGCAAATTAATCAAAACTTTCAGTCGTGTCGTACTCGGTCTCGTTCGATCTTTAGTTGCCTTATCAATTGCTAAAGGCTTTCCCACTGCAGCAGCGATTGACATTAAGGATTTTTTTGCGAAGAAGTTTGCCGGCAGTTCAGGAAAAGAGATCCTAAAGACAGCTTTTGACGTTTCTTCACGAGGATTAAATCCCATTGTCCATGGGAATGTCCTAAAGAAGAAATTGTCTCCTTTCGCCTTAATATAACCAGTTGATCTTGAGCTGTTTGTTTTTCGATATTGTTTTGCTTGATATTTGTGGATCGAACCGATCGCCTCGGCATGAATAGATGCATCTATAGGCGGCCGTCGACCCTCGGCAAGTGCAATTATTTTTATTGGTTCGGGCAGTTGCCTCGGCATAACGTGCGGATGATTATTCTGTGAATACTTATACTCACGTTGTTCATTATTATACACAAAAATAGAAATAGTAAATCATTGTAAGAACAAGACTTATGCATCTTGCCATAAACTGCTGATACTAGTAACTTTCTATGCTTATTAAATATTTCATATATTATTTGACCTTAATAAGTATCAAGTCGACCTCTCGTATATATATATATATATATATATATATATATATATATATATATATGAGTCCTTCATAGTATAAAACCTTCGATTTTTTTGTGATGAATATGAGTTATTATTCAATTCTCATTATTTTTAGGATCTAATTTATCCAATGTATTGTAGATATATGTTGAAAGCTTTTTTGCTCATTATACTTGGGATTTGAGGCCTAATTTGATTACTACTATCTGACGATGTTTATAAATCAATAATGCTACTGTAATCCTTTACATTATCATGAAAGAAAGTTTGTTTGAAAAATGACTTTAAATCGCGAGTGGATATACAGAAGGTTAACGAGAGGTTTGTATAATCCTGAATTCATAAGGGGTGTTGAGCTATAACAAATAAATGATATGTACTTAATTAAATAATTTTCCACTTCATTCCTCCTATTCTCTTCAACTTGGATTAATTTTCACTTTGCAGTGGATTCAGTAAATACCTTGAGATAATTGGCTCGATATTGATTTTTGGACTAATTTTGTAATAAAAATACTACGAAAAACTTTTACAAGTAGAAAATAATATTCTAATTAACAAATATACTCACTGAAATAAAAGATTTACTAATTTTTATTAATTTCACATGCCTATATGAAAAAATATATTGCTCATAAAAAAACATGAAGACATTTCCTCCAACGGGAAGTGTTTTTTGAAAACAAATTAATAAAACTTTACCTAAGATCAACAATATCTCAAATAATCAAATAAATTGGTTATATTATAAATTAGAGAAAAAAATATTAAAAGAAATTGATTGTAAAAGGTAGGGTAAATGATAAAATAAAATTATTTAATAATAATGAAGGGTGAAATAGAGAGAAAAATACAAGGTAACGACGCGACCACACCAAATCGGTCGTTATATAAAGTGGCACATTTCGTCGTTATGTAACGACATATTTAACGATATGATAAGATACAAGTTTATTAGTAACAATAAAAAATATTGTATTTAATGTAACAATACGATACAATACAATAGGTATAACTATCCAAACAAGCTGTAAGTTATTTGTGGACTTAGTTTATATTTTGTAATTTAAACATGAATGCAATTATTTTTTAATTTTTTATACATATATATAGTTTGGTGCAAATAAAATTTATTATTTTATATGATAATTTAATAACCAAAGATACTTATATATGCCATGTGACTAATTAATATAGTAGAAGAGTCTAATAAAATAAAATACTCCAAAAAAATGGAGAATGCGGAAGAATTAAATAAAAAGAAGAAGAAATTAAACAAAAAATAAGAAGAAATTAAATAAAAAAGAAGAGAAATTAAACAAAAAAGAAGAAGAAATTAAACAAAAGAGAAGAGAAATTAAACGAAAAAGAAGAAGAAATTAAACAAAAAAGAAGAGAAATTAAACAAAAAAGAATCTGATATATTAAACAAAAAAAAAGCCGCCAAACCAGTTCATCTGTTTCTGAAAAATCCCGCGTTTTTTTTCATTCAGTTTCACGACTCGACAGTTCTATCCACGATCAGCAAGTTCGTCCAATTTTTTCCCAACTGAAAGATTATCTCAAGCAGCCTCTCATCACAAGATATCAGTTGGATTCTTCTGATCAATTGCAAAATAGATTCGGCAAAGTGGTAAGTCTCTCACAAGCTATTATTTGGATTCTTCTCAATTCCACAACCCACTCGGCTAAGTGGCGAGTGTTTTTTTTTATCAATCTTATTTTTTCAATATATTGTAGATATGATTTGATATGCTTGTGAGCTTCACTTCATTGTTTTTTAGTCCTTTGCTATTGGTATGTAACTATCTCTTCCAATCTCTATGTGAACTTTTATTCTGCCAGTTTTTTGCTAAATATTTGAAAGCTCGTGCTCATTATACGGGGATTTTAGACCTAATTTGATTATTAGTACTCCTTTTTATTGTCCAAAGATTTTTTGTAATCAATAAATGCTACTGTAATCCTTTTACATTATCAGGAAAGAAAGCTTGTCAGAAAAATGACTTCAAATCGCGAGTGGATGTACAAAAGACTAACGAGAGGTTTGTATAATCCCGAATTCATAAGGGGTGTTGAGCAATTTATCGAGTTTGCAAAAAATCATCGTGAAGGGAGGGATGGTGAGAGACTAAGGTGCCCATGTAACCGAAAAAAGTGTCAGAATAGAAATTTTAAAGATGTTCTTACTGTCCACGAGCATTTATTGCGCGATGGCTTTGTACCTGGATATCATATATGGTACTTGCATGGAGAAAATAAGGTTACGAGAAATATAAATCAACATGAAGAGATGCGAAATTGGGATCAGTCTATGAATACAGAATCCGTAAATGTGGGTGCAATTGATGAGCCTGGATCACCTACTTCATACCACAGAATGGTCCTTGACGCCGCTGGCCCCTCATTCGATCCGATTGATAGGGATGATTTACCGAATCCTGTTGCGCAGAAATTTTATGATCTGGTAGATTCTGCAAATCAAGAGGTGTGGCCTGGTTGTGAAACACATTCTCAATTGTCAGCTGTTGCACACTTATTGCACATCAAGTCTGAACACCATCTATCTGATAGATGTTTTGATGACATTTGTCAATATGTGAATGAGATGATTCCTCCGGATAACTTAATGCCAAATAATTTCTATGAAACTAAGAAGTTAATGCAGGGAATGAACATACCAGTAGAAAAAATCCACAGTTGTGTAAATGCCTGTATGATTTATTGGGGAGAAGACAGCGAACTTAACCATTTGCAAGTTTTGTCGCCATCCCAGGTACAAGCCTACTAGGCAAATATCGAATTCAAAGAGAAATCTTATACCTTTCAAACATATGTACTACTTTCCCATACTTTCCCCTCACTCCACGATTACAACGGTTATATGCTTCCGACATGACTGCCGCACATATGCGATGGCATGCCGAGCATGAAGTTGAGGAAAATGTGATGCGTCACTGTTCAGATGCGCCCGCATGGAAACACTTTGATAAGATGCATCCATCTTTTGCAGCAGAAAGTCGTAATGTCAGATTAGGACTATGCACAGATGGTTTTCAACCATTTGGACAAACAGGTCAACAGTATTCATCTTGGCCAATAGTTGTGACACCATACAACTTGCCGCCTTGGATGTGTATAAAAGAGTCCTATTTATTTTTGTCGGTTATAGTTCCTGGACCGAAGAACCCTAAGCAAAAGCTTGATGTTTTCTTGCAGCCTTTGATTGCAGAACTAAAACAATTGTGGAGTACAGGTGTGGACACATATGATATCTCCAAGAAGCAAAATTTTAACATGCGAGCTGCTTTGATGTGGACAGTTAGTGATTTTCCTGCATATTCGATGTTGTCTGGATGGGGTACTGCGGGTAAGCTAGCATGTCCATATTGTATGGAGAATACAGATGCTTTTACTTTGACTAAAGGTGGAAAACAGTCATGGTTTGACAATCATCGTAAGTTCCTACCACTGGATCATCCATACAGAAATAACAGAACATCATTTAGAAAAAATAAAGTGGTCCGAACGCATCCTCCCCCGATACGGTCAGGTGATGATATATTGAAGGAGATAAATGAATTGGGGTTGAAAAAGGTGACAGAGCTTGGGGCTGATATTGTTAATGGCAAAATTAGTAAGTTTTCGGGTTGGAAGAAAAGAAGCATATTTTGGGATTTGCCGTATTGGAGTACAAATCTGATCCGACACAATCTAGATGTTATGCACATCGAAAAAAACTTTTTCGAGAATGTGTTCAATACAGTGCTGGACGTAGATGGTAAAACAAAAGATAATGCCAAATCTAGAGAAGACTTGAAAGAGTTCTGCCGAAGCCCTGAATTACATACCGTTGGTGACGAATATTCGAAAGCTTGTTATACGCTAGACAAGAAGTCAAAAAAAGTGTTGTGTGAATGGGTGGAGAATATGAAATTTCCAGATGGATATGTCTCAAATATGGGAAGGTGTGTGGACATGAAAAAACATAAATTGTTTGGTATGAAAAGCCACGATTGTCATGTATTCATGCGAAGATTGGTCCCTATCGCGTTTCGTGAGCTATTACCACAAAAAGTTTGGGAACCACTTGCTGAGATGAGCCTTTTCTTTACGGATCTCACTTCAACAACAATTCGGGAAGAGGATATGGTTAGACTTCAACAAGAAATACCTGAAATTCTTTGTAAATTGGAGGCGTATATTCTCTCCCAGCTTCTTTGATTCAATGGAGCATCTCCCCGTGCATCTTGCTTACGAAGCAATGATAGCAGGTCCGGTGCAATATCGATGGATGTACCCATTTGAGAGGTAAAATTTCATATTTTTGCTTGTATCTTTATAGTTGCTATTTATAGTTGTATATTTGTAGTTGCTGTTTATAGTTGTATCTTTATAGTTGATGTTTATACTTGTATCTTTATAGTTGCTGCCCTGCATCCAAAACTGGATTAGTTACCTCAATTTTCTGTTGTCCAGATTTGATAGTTGTTGTTTTTCGATCAGTAGCAGCTGGATTAGTTACCAGAATCCTATAAGTTGTATCTTTATAGTTGATGCTAGCTGCTGAACACTGCATCTGTCTTTCTGTCGTTTAGATAGTTCAATTGAATTGCTGTCCCTAGTACCAATTGTTTGATCAAACAGAGTGGAGTTCTGCACACTGTGCTGTTGGTCGATCAGCATATGTTCCTGTCTTTTTGCATTGTCATGTGCTTTCATAGAAGACAAAATTGACATCTCCTTTTTTGAGGCATCAAAATGAATTGGCATTATTGACTTCTCCACTGGTTCAGCAGATACAACAGATGGATCTCTATTAACATTCAAAGATTCTGAATCCTCCAAAAGTGTGCCATATGTTTGATCAGATAATGTACTGAAATGAATCTTACTATTCTGTACCAGAAGCTGCTGCTCAATATTTTTATTCTGCATACAGTCATCTGCTACTACAGAAGATGTAGCAGTAGGATTCACATTGTACACCATCATAGTAGTAGGTAATATGATCTGTTGCAAGTTTTGAATAATGGAATGAAACAATTTGCTGCTCGATCTTGCCCGCAATTAATAAATTGGACCGTTTCTCACTTTGTACATTATCCTTGTGCGTAGTTCTATCATTTAAACGCTATTGTACATCCCTGAATGGTGCGAGTTGCTGCTCCACTTGCTTTGCATTGTATCTCTTGACAGATACTCTTTGGAACTTTTTAATATCTACAAATCAATTTCTTATTCTACATGTTCATTATATATCTTCACGTTTTAGTCAGTTCTCTATGAACCATAGGTGTGCTAATAGCTGTCATTAAATTCATAAAAGCAGTAGTTTATTGTAATCTTCTGCTCCTAGAAACTCTTTTAATTCAGACTTCTTATTTGAGCTTATGTGTTATTTCCAGGAACCTTCGAAAATTGAAAAGTAATGTTCGAAATAAGGCACAAGTTGAAGGATCAATATGCAACGCGTATTTAGTTGAGGAAGCTTCATCTTTTTGTTCACACTACTTTGAACCTCATGTTTACACAAGGCATAGGAAAGTTCAACGGAATGATGATGGTGGTACAAGGGAAAAAGATGAGCGCGATGGTAATCTTTCTATATTTGCCTATCCAGGTAAAGCATTTGGGAGATGTAAACCAAGATATATGACTGAAGAAGAACTTGATGCAGCTCATATATATGTTTTATTAAATTTCCCAGAAGTACACCCATATATTGAGTAAGACTTCAAGCTTTTGTTTTCATTTGTAGATTAACAAAATCATCAAAACCTTAATAAAATATTTTCTTGGATGTGATTCAAAGGATTTTTATTGACTCCCTTCGTCAAAATTTCCTACAAATTACGGAGAAGGAAGTGGATAAGAAACTTGATGAAGATTTTGCATCATGGTTTAAAAGATATGTGAGTACTTGTACAATATCCTTCCACCTATACTTACATCGCTTATAAGAAACTCTAATTATTTTTCTTTTATAGGCACGCGTCCATATAGATAATCAGTTCATCAAGGCCCTTGCAGAAGGTCCATGTCGAACAGCACAACCATGGACTGGTTATACTGTCAACGGCTTTAAATTTCACACTAAAAGCCGCAGTTCTTCTAGATCATCTAACAACAGCGGTGTATGCATAAAAGGAACTAATTATAGTGCAGATGATAGTGACTACTATGGCGTGCTAACTGATATCCTTGAATTGGAGTACAAGGGTAGTGAGTATATAAAGAGAACTGTTTTATTTAAGTGCGAGTGGTTTGATCCCACACCAAAGGCAGGAATGAAGATTCACCCACAGTATAAACTTGTGGATATCAACCATGAAAAGAAGTTAAAGAAGTATGAACCATTTGTTTTGGCAATGCAAGCGGCTCAAGTGTATTATACAACTTATCCTAGCTTACGACGTGATAAGAGTGAGTGGTGGGCTGTGTGCAAAGTAAAAGCACGGGGTTTGGTGGACATGCCTCCATCATCTTCACAGTCAACTCCGACAGATGGTGTTGAGCCATTCCAATATGAGGAAGTTGGTTTAACATTTGATGTGGTACCTAACGATGAAATTATTCTCCTTAGTGATCCAAATGGTGGATTCATAAACATAAGAGACGAGGATGATGATTTAGATGATGAGGTAGAACTTCATGTTGAATTTGGATCGGACGAAGATGAAGATAAGGATGATGATAATGAGAATGAAGAGCTATATGATGAAAATGACAGTGAATAGAGTCAAAGTGCTTTAATCTCTTCAATTATAGAGTCTGAATGAATGAAACATAGTATATAATTTATTTTTAGTTTTTAATTTTTAAGAAAAAGTTCTTGGATTTCAGATTTTATGGCTTCTTGTTTTTTTTAACTTAAGTAAATTTGTTCTTTTTTAGATGTTTGTTTTTTGAAATACTTTATAAAGTAAATTTGTTCCTTTTTAGATGTTTGTCTTTTGAATCTGCCATGTCTAGATTAATACTTGTATGCCTTATTTTTTCAAAGCATTTTGTTCTTGGAGTAATATATCATTTAATTACTCTTGGAATAATATATCAATTATTGTATCCAATTAGATTTGACCATGATTCATTAAATATGTTATTTGTTCATCTGCATCTGGCTTTGGAATCGCAGATATGGCACCTAGGGAAGGTGGAGAACGTAGATATGCTTAAAACAGGAATTCAAACACACTGAGATCTCGTGAGATGTTGAGTCCCACATGTGATCAGTCACCCGAACCTGATCAGTCACCTGAACCTCCAGTTACAGAAACACCACATTTGGATGCAACTCTAAGCACATCCTTACCATCTTCTTCTTCTGATCTTGGTACACCTGCAGATGAAATCCGATCAGCAAGTTCGTCCAACACAATTGGCGGTAACCGTATCCCAATTACAATCATCCCTAGAGGGTAAGAGTAAAAGTGTCACTTGTTTATATTTTTTAAAATTTTTGTTTCTTGCTTATCTGGTATGCATTAGTGCATCTCAAATGCTTCTTGAAAGAATATGAAAGGCTTAAATGGAATAGAGTAACAACATAATTCATTTCTTATTTACTTTAGCCAACTGGACCCAGGTAATGACGTCGCTCGGTCTGTCACAAAAATCTTCAAGGAGAAACTGGATCCTCAGGGACATAATTGGAAGTCTGTTACACCAGAGACAAAAGACTTCTATTGGGAAGAGTTTAAGGTAAAGTTGTAGTATTATAAGATCAATAATATTTGGAGTTCATTTATCTTTCTTGAGCCGAGGATTTACTACACTCGGTATAAGTTGTTTTTGTTGTTATTATCAATATCTTATGTTATTTTCATTTGATGTTCTCAAACAGAAACGATTTCAGTAGGACGCTGCAATTGAAGGTTCCATAAAGGATAAGTTTATGAGCAAATGTGCAGAACGATACAAGGGTATGTTATCTGAAGCAAGAAGTTGTGAGAAGAAGCGCAAAACTATTCCAGTATCTATTTGGGACAGCTGGAAGCCTCACTGGGAGACTGAGGCTTTTAAAGCCAAGTCTGCGCAATGCTCAAGGAATCGGCTAAGTGAAAAAGGTGGTGAAGGTTCTGGTCCCTCGCGCCATACATGAGGCTCCAGAAGTCACCGAGAACATGCAAGACAAATGGTATATTCCTTTTTTATTAGCCTAGTTATAATATCTCCAAAGCTAGTGATTATGTATTAATATAGTGAACGTGGTTTTCAATTCTAGGCTAAAGAACTGGGAAGACCAGCTCATCCACATGAGCTTCTGAAGAAGACACATGTCAAGGCGAACAAGGAGTTTGTGGACCAGAAATCTAAGAGCACCTATGTAAGTTACTTCTCCCATTTTTGCTGTGACGTTTGCTACTTTGATTGCGATGGCCATTTAATTTTAACATATATATATATCTATAGTAGTCAGTGTCACAATTTATATGATTAGCACAAAGCATGCAAGATGTTACTTAAGAGTCAAAGAATTGATGATAATTGAATGTCATTTTCCAATGGAAAGCATTCTTCTGATTTTGCGAATCTTCAATATTCTGTCTAAGGGTCCCAACTACAGGTTATATACTACCTTTTACTTGCTCAATAATTTGATATGTCTTCACATGCTATTTATACGTTCTGGGAACTGGTTGTAACGGTGTTGTAAATAGCGCTCGCCTCAGCGCTAATAGCGTGAGTTAAGGCAATGCGAGCTGCCATCGGTATTTTACAGTGTGGCATAACATTTTCAAATAAGCGAGCGCCTCTGCCTTTGTACCGTGTGGCGATATGTAGCATGAGGCGACCTATAGCGTCCCTTTTTTCCAAAAAGAAAAGAACAAGGCAGTAACAGCGATCTATTTAAATAAAAAATTAGGATTCACGATTTCTTTGCTCTTTCTCCTTCAAGTCGACATCACACTATTGGTTTAAAGCATAGCGGAAGACATGTATCAAGATGATCTCCAAGGAAAAGTGAAACTGATAGTTGTCTTGTGACTGTGACAAAAGTGATTGAGTTGATAAATAAGAGTTGTTTTGACGAAACGTTGGAAGTCGATTCCACGAATGACTTGTTTGTGCATTATATGCTGCAAATATGTCTGTATTCTGTGATGTAATATGAATAGTTACTGCTTTGTTGGCCATCGTCCATTGTCTATCTTCACTTGATTGTTGTCGAGTATCTGTTGGTTGTTGAGTTAATACATAGACCTTACTGGATGGCCTCCTTTGGTTTGCGACTTCAACTGAGCTTTTATGTGCTGACTCATTCTGTTCTAACTTTGACGTTGCTGTATTTGAAATTACTGATTTTGTTCTTGGGACAAATAGTGGAGCGTTACAGTTCATATTGCTGTTTGGAGTTGCTGTTTGTTGCAGAAGAGTATGACAGTTCTTCATTACAGATTTCCCTTGACATTTTTGCTTGATTGGATCTTCATAGACTTCTCTAGAATTATTTTGATCACACTCTTGATCTTTTTCTGAGGAAAGTGTTAACTTATCTGTGTGCTTAATGTTACCAATCTGTAATTTTTCTTCCAAAAGTTCTCCTTCATCATCATTGGAATTGGCAATTGTTGAGAAGGAGTATGAAGTTGAGGGTATGGATGGGTTGTTTCCTGCAAAGTGATTTTTATTTTTGGATTTTGGAGTTTCTACTTTATTAGCCATCGACCATTTTCCATTTTCCTGTCGATTATCTGTAGGATGTACAACAACAATTTCTTTAGATAAGGCATCATCATTGACAGCATCAGCAGAAGCAGCTATAGCTGTATGATTGACTGCTTCATGATTGTCAAGCTGTGATTCAGCTTGATTAATAAAAATTTGCCTATAAGGTGATGGTTCATTCTGTACTGTCCCTTTGTCTGTGTTGGTATCCTGTGTAGTAGTTATAGCATTCAATGACTGTGTCAATGAACTAGACGATGGCATTATACAAACCTGTGCATTGTTATCATTTGGTGTCACAGGAGGTAGTGCAGCAGTTGGTTGATCCAAAGAATGCTGTACCATTTGCTGCTTGTCGATTTCTGTTAACTCATTTAAGGGTTGTTTCAATGAAACAGTAGCTGATATTAGGCAAGTCTGGGCAGTAACAACTTTTGGTAAAATTTCTGCAGCTGTAGCAGCAGGGAATGTGCTTTGTTGCTGCTGCACATTACACTTGAAATTATTTTCATCACTTTCATCTGATTGATCAGCCTGTGCAAAGGAGTCGATCAATACCTTCTGGAGTTGTCTCATTCATGGGCTGAACTGGAGAAGCAATATGCGAGGCCTCTAAATTATCATCCACTACAACAGGTTTCGATAGTAGATGTTGATCTGCAACATTCCTATCCATCACAGAAGTTTGAGCAGTTTTTACATCACCATTTTGTATCGTAACATCTTTTACAATGCCCTGATTTACTGGAGAATGAAAATGACCAGAATTGGCTATCACCACTGCATTCTGCTGTTCATTCCCTGCTTAAGCCAAAAGTGCATTGTGTTGCGCAATTTTTATTAATTCATCTCCTGAATCACAACCTTTCTCTTCTATCTCCTTAGCTTGTTGATCAACTCGTTTACTGACTTGTGATGTCACTGAAGGCTTATTTGACATTTTCTTTTCAGTTAACACATTTTATGTCAGCTGCAATGAACAGTAGATTTCTCTGTACACTGCTGGACGGGAACTGCTTTCTGGCTTGGGAGTGAGACTGCAGCTGTATAATTTAAAACAGACTCAGTCTGTTGGGCAGTAGCAACATTCTCAGAAGTACAGGAAATACAGTAACCAAAATAGAATGGATACACATTTTCTAAATGTGATACATATGCAGCATTTAACTGAACCTCTAGTTTGGATGCCGTATGATTGTACTGACTGGATTGCCTCCAATTGGTTGTCTTCCAGTTCAAATGACTACAGAATCTCCACTTATCAGAACTTGCATAGAGAATGGGAATTCTGATGCTCAACTTTTTCTATCAACTGGGAATTAATTGAGTTTAGCTCATTTATTGACATTTGCGTTTTCAGTTTTGTTACCTTTTATGACTGTGTTCTTGATGTTTTCTCTGTCAAAGTTATTATTATAGAGCTTATATCATTTTTTTCTTGTCCAGGACGCCATAATGTCTAAAATTCTATCTGTGTCTCAGCCTGAAGATGGGTCCGGTGAGCCTCCTGAAGTTGATTTCTCACAAATATATTTGGAGGAAGTCGGTGTTAAGAAGACGTGCATTTATGGTCTTGGTTCTCAAGCTCCTTTCTATGGGCATGTTGGTGCTTCCTCCAGCTCGATATCTCCACCTCAAGATTTAGACTTCAATACTCGGGTGAGTGAATGTGTAGGACATCGTTTGCAAGAAATTAAGGAAGAGATGAAGCATGAGATGAGATCTGAGATCAGAGAAGAGATTAAACAAGAAATGAGAGAAGAAATGCATGAAGAAATGAGACACGAAATGCAGCAAGAGGTGCGCGAGCAAGTTGATCAACTACTCCAAAACCGTCTATCGGTCCTCATAGGTGGCTTACCTACACCGCCTTCTCGTAGACACGACTCGTTGCCAAATGACACGAGTCATATTTAGATTTATGTTAGCTTCTTTTATGTTAGACACATCTTGGATTCTACTTTCAACTTCATGATAGATATTATTATTTATAAAGTTTTAGTATGTTTTTTATCTTGTTTTCGTTTTTTTGGGATCTTTTAAAGCTTTAAATGAATATTAATACAATTATTATAACCATATTTGTTAACGAATTTGAAATTTATTTGTAAATTGCCTACAATTTACTAAATAGAACTTTTCTATAGACAAAATTACCAACCGATTGGCAATGTATTTTAAAAATTATACTATCGGATTTACCAACCAAATTGGTATCCATTAGTATAGTTGCTAACATAATACTAATGGAAATTTTCTTGTTACTATATTTACCAACCAATTACAAACACAATTTAAATAGTCAAAAACCAATTTTACTAACTCAATTTCTATATGTTAGTAAATTTACTAACGAACTTCCAACTGAATTTTTGTTAGTAAATTTACCAACGAAAATCTTGGACTCAAGATTCAAAATTTGCCAACATATTTATTTGGTGTTTACTAACTAATTTTTAGTTGGTAAATTTACCAACCAATTTAATCTGGTTGGTAAAATTTACCATCGAGCCTTTTAGCAACATGCCAATTTCCGTTAGTAATCGGTTAGTAAGTCAAAATACCAACCAATTTGATCAATTTACTAACATTTTTTTTGTTGGTAATTGAGTTTTTTTTTTGTAGTGTTAAAGATATAAATATATATTTCTCTTAATATATTCTATAGTTAAGAAAATATCAAGCGGGACTTTACTAGTCCGATGCATGCCTTAATTGGGAATGGCCCATAAGATATCGCCAACTCTTTGGAGCTCTCTCTATCTCTTCCTCCCCTTAATATAAAGTCACCACAAGAATTATAAGGCAAATGAATTCATGGGGGTTCGTTGATTGTAGAAGTATTTCCTGTACATGCACTGTATTAAGGCAATTCTGCGTCATTTTCAGTGGTCTTACCATATGGTCACTTTGGGTAGTGGGTTGATATTGTTCAGTCACTTTCCCAACATTTTCTAGATCTAACCTAATTAGAACAGCTTGTTCTCTTGTCCATTTACTTCACTTCTAGCAGTACCAGTATTCCTAAAATTCCCCTTCTTGGCAGTGTGAGTGGCCCCCACCAGCTGCATGAGTCACTCCTAGGCAACCTTATCGATTTCTTGAAATTAAAATTTTTTATCATTAAACTTATTATATTTTTAAAATAATAAATTCGTCTTTATTTTTTCGTATAATTTAATCAATTCTTATGTTTGAATTTATACTCAACATCAAAATTAATTTATGAGTTCAATTGAATCTGTAGCTATAATGCTACATTCACCATTGTGCACCGGGTACATGAAATATTCTGACAATATTGGACTAGCTGGAGAAATAGAGCTATAGAATTATGAGGGTGTCAAAGTAAACTTAAAACCAATTTGCATAAGAGTTTTTTACCTTCCTAAATACTATTTGAAGCTTTATTACATTCTCTATTCAAGTTTCAATTTAATTACATATGCATATACAATTTATCAATTATATACAATATAAGAATTAAATGAGTATCCCTTTATATTAGGAATTGAAAAAGGAATCAATTACTTCTCATCCTTATTCTATCTCACTCATGTGCTCTCTCTCTGTCCTTCAATCCCTCGTTCCAGTAATGTCGAGCAAAGAGAAAGAGAGAAGCAATTCCAAGCTTATTGAAATTTCAATAATATAGAGTTGAAGGTGGTGCACGATTAATGTTCAAATTCCAGTAATGTTGCACAATTAGTGTTCAAATTGAAATTGTTAATCAATAAATTGTGAATGTGTTTGATTCTCCACCATTGACATCCATTAAAAAGATTTGAAGCTTTGAATTCGAATTTTAATTTTCAAAAACTATTATTAATTTAGATTGAGTGTTGTTGCAGACAATTAGGAATATTATTTGGAGTTTATATCTCAAATTTGAGGGTGTTTGGTGAAGACTAGACTTGATTTTATCTGAATTTCAGATTGAAACTCGAAGAAGAAGAAGAAGAAGAAGAAGAAGAAGAAGAAATACATGACATACAATATACTTATGAAATCGTAGTAAACTTTTAGCATAATTGTATGTAAATTGTATTTTGTTGTAGTTATAATTGTGTGTGTGTGTGTGTGTGTATATATATATATATATATATATATATATATTTATTCAGATATTTTTTTTGAACATAAACGACAATAATATATTATCAACAAAACATTACATATGTCTTACCTAGTCATGTAGGACATTTTTATTGCCGTATTTGGATAGTTTTTCGCACACGCTAGAAGTAACATATTTAAACTTAGTACCAGAAATACTCTTTTCCTTAGTAGTTGATGTTCCAAAAAAAGAGGTGGACGAGCATGATGAACACATTTAGCCCTTTTGAAGTTCTTCACTCCTTCATTTGCCAAAAGGTGGGCTACCATATTGCCTTCTCTGAAGTTATGCTTTAGGATTGAGTGTTTCAACTGGTGCATTAACAACCTGTATTCAAAAATAAGATTTAAAAAGTTAAGATTGTTTCATCATGGGATGCTATGATGTCCGTTGAGTTTGTCTCTACTTTGATATTGTAGAGCTCAAGATGTTTTGCAAGCTTGAGTCCTTCGTATAGGGCCAGTAGTTCACAATGTAGAACTGAACATGCATGAGTAGATTTGTGGTAACGAAAGATCCAATCACCATCCTTGTTTCTAAAAACTCCCCCTAGTCCTACTTCTAAAAAAGTCTTTTGAGAAAGCACCATCAATGTTGAGCTTGATTTTAGCTGTGGGATGTTTAATCCAAGAAATCTTGATTTGAAAACAATCTTCTTTAAAAGGGTTTTGTTCTGTGAATAGGTTGTATTCCCAGTCTTGGTGAAAGGATTTGCAAGTGAGATATACCATTACTTAGGTTGTTTAGGTTGTTATTATTTATGTTTTTCCAAATGTTCCAAATGACAAAAGGAAGAATAGTTTTCCAGTTATTACTGAAAGTGGTTGATTGAGCAAATAATGATTTTAATCCTAGAAGCCATTGTTCATTATTTTTGGATGAGGAAACATTAATATCTAAATTTTCCAAACAAGAAAGATTTATAGGGCAGTGAAGAAAAATATGTTCAGCATTTTCCTCATTCTTTATACAGATTGTGCAAGTCTTATCTATATTCATACAAATCTTAGATAAGTAGATTCTACGAGGGATATGGTTATGTATATATTTCCAAAGAAAAAATTTAACTTTTTTTAGGTCATTTGAGATCCCAAACCCATTCAAAATCCAATTTGTAGGGACTGAAAAGGTTGATGAGGGAGTAACAAGATTTGGTTGTGAATGATCCACTTGTTGTAACACCTCAAGTCATAGTATCTTTTTTAGTAAAATTATTTAGTAAAGGGGTAGCCAGAGGTAAGCAGTTAAAAATGAGATGTTGGAGAGATTCCAGCTTCCATTGACAACAACATCTCTAATAGGTATGTTTAGGTCCTTTTTATCAATACGGCCACAAAGGTTTTTCCTAAGAGAGCTTGTATCATGTATCCAGTTTGAAGACTAAATATTCATATAGAATTTGTATATGGGTGCCAAAGGATGCCTCTATTGCAGATATTCCATCCTTTCAGAATAGATTTCCAAATAAATGAGGAGGTGTGAATGGATTTCTTATTAGCACATTTGAAAGAAATTAATTTGGCCCAAGGAGAAGTTGGATTTTGTAATAATATCCATGTAAGGCTAGTTAGGAGAGCTAGATTTTTTGAGGAGGATTTTTGAGTACCAAGGCCTCCCTCTTTTTTACTTTTGTGACTACATTCCAATTTACTAAATGGAGTTTGTTAGATGTGTTAGTACTACCCAAATAAAGTCACGTTAGATTTTGTCAATATATTTTGTAATTTTCTTTAGAAGGTAGGTGTATTGCATGGAGTAAACGGGGATGGAGTTAAGAGTACTAGCAGCAAGGGTTGCACAACCTGCTGTATTTAGAAAATATCATTTCCAGTGAGACATTTTCTTATGAAGTTGTCAATAAGAAATTAAAAGTCTTTTGGCCTAGGACTATGGTTCAGAATTGAAAAGCCTAAGTAGTTGCCAAATTCATGGGTGACTTTCATTCCGAAGAGGTTTCCATAAAGGTATTTGTTTATAGGAGAGAATATTTAGGGAGGATAATTTTGGACTTAAAATAGTTTATAGATAGTCCTAATTAAAAGCAGAAAAAAAATCATACTATTCTTAATGCAATGACCAATCTTTTTATTTGCCTTTTCCATTAGAGTTATGTCGTCAGCAAATAAAACATGGAAAAATAAGGACCTTTCTGAGAGATTTTAATGGGATCCCAATTTAGAACATCAGTTTGATAATTGATAAGTTTGGATAGGAGTTCTATGCATATTATGAAAATTTAGGGGGATAGAGGATCACCTTCGCGGATACCCCTACTGAGACTGAAAAAAATAGTAGCAGTCTCATTAACTAGAACACTAATGGTACTAGTAGTGACGCAATACATAATAAGTTTACTAATTTTTGGAGGAATGTTGAAGAATATTAAAGCTCTGTAGATAAATGACCATTCAAACCTATCAAAATCCTTTTCTAGGTCAATTTTAATAAGCATACCAGGGGTGGATTTCCTGTATCTTCGAAGATTGTTCACAATTTCTTGCACAATAATGGCATTATCACAGGTTCTCCTATTCTTAATGAAACTAGCTTGAAGAGGGCTCATGAGGTAGGGTAGGAGAGGTTTAATCCTATTAGCAATAATCTTCGTAACAAATTTATAGGTAGTATTGCAAAGGCCAATAGGTCTGAAATTATTTAGGTTGTTAGCATTTTCAAATTTAGGAATAAGGCAGATATAAGTCTCACTAATATTACTAGGCATGCATTGAGTTTCAAAAACCTTGTAACAAAGGGATTTCACGGAGTTATGAATTATATTCCAGTATTTTTGATAAAAGAAGAGGTGGATTCCGTCAGGACCTGAAACCTTAAAAGCTTTAAAATAAAAAATAGCATTCCAAATTTCCTCTTTCGTTAGAGCCATGTCAAGACTGGTAAGATCAAAGGAGTTTTGATTTTGGGGGGGGGGGGGGTATCCTAAGGTATCTTTCCAATGAGAGGAAATTTTTGAGGCAGTGAAGGCTTCTATGAAGAATTCTAGGGTGTGTTTTTGAATAGAAGGTGGATCATTTATCCAATCACCATTGCAGTTTCTAAAGAATATTATGGCATTGCGACGTTTGTGATTTGTGGCCATAATATGATAAATTATTATATGCATCCCCCTCGTTCAACCAAGAGATCCTAGATCTGAGTTTCCAGAATCGTGTTCCATTTTCAAGATATTATTATATCCTAATTGAAGCTTAGATTCAAGATCTTGAAGAAAGGGACTATTATAATAAGCAGGGGAAGTTTGAATACCATTAAGCCGGGCTAGATACCATTAGGCAGGGGAAGTTTGAATACCATCTTGAAGATGTTCCCAAAAGTTTTATTTTTCCACTCTACTACCCTGTCTCTAAAACAAATTTGTGCATCGGGTAGATATTTATTGGACCAACTACTTTTAACTACATTGATAAAGTCTCGATGTCTACACCAAATATTTTCTAACCTAAAAGGCTTATTAGAGAAATACATGTTACTAGAATTTAAAGTTACAAGTAATGGGCTATGGTCAGAGTAAGTTCTAGGAAAGTGAGTGACCATATCCTTAGGAAATAGACTAACAATCCTTATTAATAAAGACTATATCTAATCTTTCCATTATAAGTCCTTTTGTTTTTTTCCTATTGTTTGTCCATGTAAACTTAATGTCCTTATAACCTAAGTTTAGGAGGTTATATCTATTAATACTATCCCACAGAGTGTTGCCTCTCCTACGATTCATAGGGTTTTCACCAATTTTTTCACGTACACAAAAAATATCATTAAAATCACCACCGAGCAACCAAGGCCTGTTGTTGTTTGCACTTATGTTTTCAAGATTATTCCAAAGAGTATGTCTATTATCAACGGTTGTACTTGCATAAATTGAAGAAATAATCAAATGGATTTGAAGGGGGTTACCTCAATATTGCATGTTTTCCTGGTTTCTTCTAACAAAATCATAGACCTTCACTATATTAGCATCCTACAGAATAACTATGCCCCCCGCTTGGCCCTCAGCTGGAACCTCGGCCGTGTTAATGAAAGGAAACTCGTTAAGTAAAGATGCATGGTTTTCCATGCAAGTTTCTAACAAGGTGACCATGCATGATTTGTGAGTATCCACCATGTCTCTATAGTTAACACGAAAATTTTCATTATTTCCCCACGGATGTTCCAGATGATAATACTTGAGGTCTATGCATCATTGGAGCTTGATTGTTGTTTGGATTCTGAAGCAATGGGTTCCTCCTCATTGAGAGAACTTGTATCATTGCATGACTCCCAACTGTGGTATCTTGGGGAGGTCATATATCCATTGAGAATTTGTACAAGGGGGGTGGGCAGTTGAGAACATATCTCTTCTCTTGCATCTCCCTAAAGAGATAAAATTTTACGTCGGTTAGATTTGAGAATTCTATTATCTTCTCTGACCCTAGTAGATTGACTTCCTCTACATTTTCTGCTTGGGGATCTACGTGTTCTTGCACATTGGGATTCAATTCTTGTGGTGGAGGATTGGTTGGTGGAGGAGCTAGTGGGGCTTGGTTCTGTCGAAAAGGAGGGGTTGCTGCCCAAGGCATGAAAACTGGATTCAGGTTTTGGATCTCTCCTGGAGGAAAGAATGGAAGATCCAAGTTCATGTTATGGTCTTGGAGAGGGTTGAAGTGGTAGGGGAGATTCCACTGATTTCTCATGGCTTGTGCTTGCTGGGTATTCTGATTTGGAATCAATAGGTGAAGAATATTGTTCAGCCATACATAGTTGTAGTAGTTGCTCATGACTATATGCATTCCCTTGCTGACCAACTGTGCTAGGAAGTGAGAATTTTGGAGGATTACCATAGTGTCTTGATATCATGTTGAATGATACTGCATGTCCCATTAGAGCTTGTTCTATCCACGAGAGGGGTTGATGATTTTGAGGGAGTGGTGGTTGGATGAAGTACACTATTTGGTTCCCTTGATGGTTGTTCTCGTTTGGGAGTGGGTTTTCCATGGTGTGTGCTCTTTGGCGTCTGAGAATTTGAACTAGACTGTATCTCCTTCTATGAGATATTAGAAGCCTTGGCATTTTGAGTGTTAAGGGGGTGATTTATATTTGTGGTGGCGTGTTTCACGGGAGAGGCTGGGAGGTTTTCAGTAGAATGATGGCTTTCTAGGGTGCTAACTATAAGGTCTATTTGCATGCTTTCTTTGCATGCAAGAGAATTAATTTTATGGAGATTTTGATTATCTGAAAGGGTAGGCATGTGTGGGTTTCATTTTCCATTTGGCTCTTGGGTGGGGGCGTGTGAGACAAGTGTTGTGGGGTCCGGGCTGGGGCCATGCAGGGATTAGTGATGAGATTAATAGTGGGACAACTATTAGTAGTTAGATTATAGGGATTTATTGATTGACATTGGATAGTAATGGGGGTAGGAGTATGGTTATCGATAGCCATTTGATTAGTAGAGAGATTGTTAGAATTCATGTCATTTATGCCGGAGAAGTCCATGATAGCCACGTAAGTATTAGGTGAGCTTGGTGATGCCATGTTGGAAATTATTTTTTTAAAAGAGGATATGGAGGTGTTTTATTAGTAAATTATTAGTAATTAATTTAGTGGGCGGATTAAACAAAGTGGAGAACTTGTTGTTGCAATCCGCCATGGATTTTTGATCAGTATAGCAATCATTTGGTATAGACTTATTGTCATTTATTGGAGCGTGTTAATGGGATGTATTTCATAGATAGGGTGGGGAAAGAGGACTTACCTAGGATTGGCTGAATTGAATTAGCTTGGGTACCTGGGCTTTGATATCTCCCAGAAGCTCTCTTATTGGTCCTTTTCTTTTTGGGGAACTTTACCGTTTGCCATTTTGCTCCATTGATTGGGTTATTCCTACTCTTCTCCTCATGCATGACAGAAATATTTTCCATTGATGCAGTTGTAGTGTGTAGTGTTTCTTGTGATTTTGTAAAAATATAGTTTGAAGCCACATGGACTAGTCTGCCATATTTTTTGCATAGGGTGTTTTCACCCTCACAAAGAATGGTTTGTTTGTGAAGGCCTATTCTGATGAAGGGGGTAACTAGAACTTCTAAGGGGAGTTCAATGCATAGTCTTGCATAGCTGCCCCTTATAGTGGACGAAGTGCACGCATTAACTTTTAATAATTTACCAATGGCATTACCAATTTTTGCCAAGACTAATTCATCATAAAACTCAATAGGCAATTAGGGTAAACGAATCTATATAACAGTGAGGGAATTTTTAACTTCTGAGGCCACAAAGTTAGGCTTCCATCTTTGGATGGAGAGGTAATGTCCAAAAATGAACCAAGGTCTAGAAATTAAAACTTTGACCATATGATCCTGACAACTGAACTTGGCTATATAGTAATCTGCTCCCAAGTCAATTTGGGGGAAGTTTTCTGGGATTTTCCACCCTTCCTGAACTTCCCTTTTTAGGATATGGTGTTGAGTTCTCTTGCCAATGAGTTTGCTAATGAGCGAGAATTTCCAGGGCTGGTAAATCCTAGCATGGTCTTCCTCCAAGAGCTGAATTGTATTTTCCTCTGTCAAAGCTTGATGAGTTTGTTGAACTACTGAATATTGGAATATTGTTGTGGTGTCCATATTGTCTATTGCTTCATAAAGAGACATGGACTGTTTCATGCCTTCTATTAGTATTTCTTTGTAATTTTGTAGTTCCTCTCTTTGTGAAGTAGGAGTTTTATCTGGTGGTTTAGGTGGCAAAAGGTGGTTTGACATTAAAGTCATACCAGATGAAATTTGATGAATAAGAATTATAGGTTTTTAGAGAGTGGGAGGAGCGTCTCTCACTAACTCACAAACTATCCCTTTTTACTAAGAAGTTGTATGAAAGTTGAAAATTAATTGTTTAAAATTTGTAATTAAGTTATCAATACAATTTTTTTACATAAAGTTATTGATATGTATAAAAATTGTATTAAAAGAACACGTTCTGATTGAAATTTTAGGGAGGAAGAAGTACACATCACAGACAAAATATATTCAAATCAAATACAAAATATACAAAAGACATATTATATAAAATTTGTATAAAACTTGCACTTAAATTGTATAATTTTTTTATTATATTTAACTGGGTAGAAATAATGCACGAAAGTTATTTGTAAATAAGTTATATAATATATAATTGGTTGTATGAAATTTACTTTTACTATGTGTATTGTTTTAGATATTCAAATTTACATTAAATTTGTACAAAATTTATTTTTGATTTGTATGTTGATGTACCATATATTAATCTTTGCTTAGTTGATTTATCTTCTCTGGAGTTTAAGGATATTCCAAATTTTGTTATGCTGCAAAATTTTTTGTAGGATTTTCACCGCTTGCTTTTGGAGACATTAACTTCTCCTTTTTTGGTTCACATAGGACACGCAATCACTTCCACACTCCTTTTTATTTGAAATTTAATAAGTGAAATAACAATAGATCACTATCCGTAATCGTGAGATGTACATGACTGAGCAAAAATAAAAAGATACTAAGTACTGTCTACGTAGTTTTTATACAATTCAGACTTGGATAGTCGAAATTCGTTTGCATGTTCTTAACGTAGACCAAGAAGTGAGCAATGCATATTTAATATTCTTCTTATTGTTAGGCGGAACCTTCTACTTCAATTGTTTTCTTAACTCAATTAGTAGGACCTTTAAAGTCGACTTATTTTCCACACTATGGGTGCAATACGAAAGTGAAGAAATGTAAAACGATGTACCGTATTTATAATGTTTAGTTCTCAAACTGACAAATTATTTGTAGCCTTTTTTCGAATATTCTTCGTTTTCAACGAGAATTTTCAAATAAACGATGTCATTTCTGATGGTTTCCTACTGTGATTGGGGTTTCGGAGAAGGGCATAAACTACCGTTATTGTTTACTAAATAGTTTATAAATACCCTTTGTCCATCTATTCTTCCGAAAAAGCACACAACATTATTTATATACCTAAATTACCCCTCCATTAAATGGCAGCAGACGCGAGCCCCATTTTTAATGTGTTGGCAATATTTTATTGGGCCATGTGGCCCATCCAATTTGTTTGACCCGTCCCTTTATTTTTTTTTACGTTTTTCATTATCACTCAACACACCTAGTCCCACCCACCAGATTCTCCCTCTTTCTTTCTTTTTCTACCTACCTTGAAAAGAAAATCGACAAAAATGGCAGCCACAAAACCACCCAAAAACTTTCTGAAATTTACCTTTCCTATAAGTTTCTTAATCATGGTTTTGTCCTTTGGAGATGGCTTATTCGAGAAAACAAGATTGGGAGAAGTGGAATGTTTCCATTTTTCTTTGTAAGGTCCAACTCTTGCCACTTTGAACATTGCGGTTTAGAATGCTCGATCTGCTGTTGTGATAAAGAGGAGTTGTGAAGACGAGAGAAAACTGGAATGATGTTTAATAACTCTAACTAGAACCATCTGCCTTTTCTCAAATTTCACCTATGTCCCAATATCAACCTTTTTCTGTGAGACTTCAATTTCTTCCAGCCAGTTTCCTCCAACGAAACAACCACAACACCTTACCCAAAAACGCACCAATGTCAAAACAAAAGCCTCGACTTTTTTCAAAAAAAGATATAAAAAATCACTGTCTACACCACTGGGGATTGATTTTTTAGTTAGTTTTCAAGGAGCCAAGTCAAGCGAGGTCTTTGGCGAGTTCTTTGGTCGCGATTTCCGGTCAGGTACTAAGAAAGAAAGAGAAAAATAGTAAAGAAATAAAGAAAATAATGGACTGGGTCAAACAAATGGGATAGATATATTATACCCATATGTATGAAGTGAAATTACAAGCCACGTGGCCCAATAAAATATTGCCAATGCATTAGAAGTGGGGCTGTGAGCACATGATTTTACCCGGTTGAAATAGCTCCTACAAGACTCTCAAAAGATTAGGATTTTATTTAAATATTAATTGTTATTTTTTATAATTTAATCGGGTGCCAATGCGTGTTTGTTATGCATGTTTAAAATTGTTTTAGGATTTAATTGTTAAATAAGTTTGTTTTACAAATTAAAATACAAAAGATATTTATTTCCATAATTTTAAATTATTTTTGGTTTATTTTCAACTTGTTGCATTTTATTTGTGTTAATTAGGAATTCTTGTGTTTTAAATAAAATTAGAAATTAATTTTAAAAAAAGAAGACAAAATATACATATATATGCACAACCACTCTGGCTGGCCACAATTGGGCCAGACCTGAGTGGCCCAAACCCTTTTTCCCTTTGAAAATACACAGACCAGCACACAAAATTAACCCTGATCATGTCCACACCTAAGACCAACCAAAACGACGTAGCTTAGAGGCAGGGCCATCACAACCGTCGATCATGTGCCCATCCAACGGTCCTGAAACCTGCCCCAATTTTGGATATATATGTCCAAACGCCTCTAATACACTTAGAGACCAAACTCATGTCTTTCCTCGTATCATCTACCCCCTATGTAACGCCACTATTGACCAATATTGACCACCATTGACCACTATTGACCACCCGTCTACCACCCTAAAGACGCCGCCGAAAATCGCCTCACGGCGGTGGGCGGTCACCAAAACTCCCCATATTTACACCACCAAACCATCACAACCTCCTCTATCCCATCCTGTGACTAGTTTCCGTCGAATAAGTCCCCTTCGTCTTGAATATTCAAAACAAGGTCGTCGAAACCACCGTCTCCGGCGTCCTTGTTCCAAACTTCCCCAACTTTACACTGTAGGACCATTAGAACCTCCCCTTCCCTGTCATGCATTCCACTCCCTTCAAATAACACCCCCATCATCTCAAATCTTCACAAAAAGGTCGTCAGGACCCCTCATCTCCGATGACTTGACTCCAAACCCCTCCAAACTTACACCCCTGAAACAACTCAACACCCTCTTTCTAACCATATGCGTTACACCCTTCGAATATATTCAGAACGCTTCGAATTTCAATTTAAAGTGTAACCCTAAAACCTAAACCCCGTCGGAAATTGGTCAAAGTCCTCCCAGGCAACCCTTGGATTTTCCCCTTCCCAACCATACCCCACACAACCCCCAAATACAACCAATCATCGAGAAGAATCAAATCTGAGACCTCACAGGGTTACAAAATTATCAGAACCCTAGTCAAGAACCCGTAAAACCTATCAGGCCAAAATAAGTTGCTAGAAACCTCAGTAGAAGGGGTCAAGAACCAACAAAATCGGCTCAAGTGGATGTGCATGTGTAAAATAAAAGCTAAGTAGTTTGTCTTTTTCTGTATATATTGCTTCATTCCTATTAGCTTTTAGATGTTTAATTTCTTTTGAATAATTGTTTGTTTGTCCATAATCTCATATGAAATGGGTTCGGTAGTTATATGCCTTTGGTTGTTATTAGTTTGAAATCCTTTCATTTTGATTTCTTTTGACTAATTGTTTGTTTGTCCACAATCTCGTATGAAATTGGTTCATTAGTTATATGCCTTTGTTTGTTATTAGTTTGAAATCCTTCGTCTCTTGAATAATTTGATATCCTATTTATATCAGCTCCTTGATTCTGAAAGCCTAGTTTATTGATTCTTCAGTAGTGTGATTCCTATGTTTTGTTGGCCTTCATCTCATATGCTGATTAGTTTGGTTAGGCGTTTAAGATATTCAATGTTTTGATCTTCATAGTAATTTTTTATCTTTAATATTGGCATAGTTTAGGCTGATTTGTGTGGTTGAATCTCTAGTTGCTTTCTAATTTTTCAATCCTTGTTTCAAGCATTATTTGAGTGATTTAATTAGGATTTTCTTGTAATGAGTATTAGTTGATTGGTCGTCTGGTTGATAGTGATCCATTGGCCTTAATACAAAGACACCTGAATGTTTACGATCCTAAGTTATAATAATTGATAAACCAATCCATATTCGGACACTTAGTCGTATGGATCCAATGGACCTATTTGTCCAAGACCAAACCTTTGCCCATATCCCAAATACAATTGACCAGGGTCAAGGAATAGTTGAGGTTAAAAACTTCAGGTGGGTTATTTAGGAAAGGAAGTAGGGGTATAAGAGGGATTTGAACCTTAAAAATATGATAGTAATCCCATAGAACATTCTAGTGAGGGATTAAAACACAATTCCTGCCTCAACTTGAGGCACAAGTCAGGAAATGAGGGATCATTAAAGAAAATATGAAAACTAACTCAGGGACTAAAGGTAAAACTGATGCCCTAAGGCTCCACTATAAAAGAGACCATCCAAGTATTTTTAAGAGGATCCGAAATCTTTCTTTTGAATCATATAGAGAAAAATACATATTCTTCCTATATCTGTGATAAAATATCAGTTCTAATTCTTATTCCTTTGAGATTTTCACATCCCTCAAAATTTGTTGAAACCCTGGGTATATTGTTCGATTGGTTTGCTGTTTTGCTTGACTGGTTCGCATTTACTCATAGGCTTCTGCTTTCTGCTAAATTACAGGTACATCTTATGCTCATTGATGTATTGAAGCTCAAGTAGAATGTATCTTTAAGTATGAAGAATCTACTGCTATTATTTTGTTCTAAATCTTCCCCTGTTTGCCCTTTTCTTTAATTGTAATATATCTATACTTTGTAGCAGTAAAACACTTGAATCAATTCATTTTTGTAATAACTGGACATTGGGGACTAACTTATTTTGTAATAACTGGACATTCGAACTACTATTTCGAAGTATGTGTAATTGATAGTACTGTTAGCTAATGATATGGCTGCTTTGGATGATTATTTCCTGTTTTGTTTAGAAGTAAAGGATTCAGGAAATATTTAGTTTAGGAATTATTTGAAATCCAAAACATTGTGTATCGTTCTAGTTCACTCCATTTTTCAATGTGTTTAGCAATAATTTGTTTCAAATCTATTGAACATGTTGTAATCAGAATCACAATTGAATTTTGAAAGCTGGATTCATATACTCCGACTAACGAGTATATGAATCATTTAATTCAGATCTAATGCTAAAAATTGATATAAAATGATCGTTAGTATCCTCTTTGTGAATGTGTAGATAGTTAATTTTGTGTATAAACTCGAACCAAAAGAAGCATTACTAAAATTTGTTCATGATGAACTCTTCTCTCCGAATTAACTCTGGGCCTAGTTTAGAGGCCCAGCAGTGGCCAGATACAATGTGTGTCCTGGGCTGGCCCAAACTTGAATCTAGTGTGTGCAATTAGCCATGAATGAGGCTAAGATGCAAGAATCATTTTCCAAAATATTTTGCCTTACTATAAATAGTTAGAGCATTTAAACACCAGCAACAGTAGAGAATTTTGTATGCGCTAGAATGTCTTTAAAATAAGGTAATCCGTGGTAATCCAATCCAATACCCTGCGATGGCTCCTTAATTCATTAAAATACGTAGAAAATATGAAGTACCGTTTAGCGAATTTCATGGCCTTCTATGAATTTTGAAGGCGTAGCTGCTGTAGGCGCGAGTTTACCAATAAAATACTTTCCTATACTCGAGTGTGCATTTATGCGACCCAAATCCAAATCTCAATGGAGTTAGAATGTCTAAACTTGCGTGCGCATTTATGTGACGTGATCCGTGACGTATTTTAACGACATTGCAAGCTTCCTAAAAATGTTAAAAGCGGTTAATAATTCAAAATTAATTATAGATTTAAACATGTATAGAAAATCATACCTCTAGCCACTTATAATAAGTCTGAGCAACCGTGTTAGAACCACGGGATCCGAGGGTGCCTAACACCTTCCCTCGGGTCAACAGAATTCCTTAATCAAGAATTTCTGGTTTGCAGACTCCAATTGGGTAGTCAAAAAGTTCCTCGATTTGGGATTCTAAATAAACCGGTGACTTGGGACATTAAAAGTCAAACCTATTCCAAGTGGCAACTCTTGAAATAAATAATTAATCCCATATCGAATAATGTCACTTTAATTGGAAAAACTCCTAGACATGTGTCACCTTTCGAGGTAACCACGTGCAAGTCAAAAAGGAGGTATGACAGGGCCCACATCTGTTGCTGTTAAAAGGAGGGGCAATTTTAGTTATATAAATAACATTGTGTGTTTTTTCGAACGAATAGATGGACGGAGGGTATTTGTAAACCATTTAGTAAACATTAGGAGTAGTTTAGGCCCTTTTTGGGATTTTAATTTAAGGTTTTAGTCAACTGGAAAGCCCTTGGCAAGTTGAGGGCACAGAGAAGATGGGATAGAGTAGAGAAAAAAAATTTGATGTAACTAAATATGACGAGCCGGTCGGTCATCTTAAGAGTTAACACCCCAATCCCCTATTAACTTCTTTCCCCAATTTTATTCCTGCTAATTTGATTTGCCGGGATGTTCGGTTTTGAGGTTCGAAGAGTTTTGGGACACTTAGTTCCTAATTGAGAGCTTAAGTGCTGGAAAGTTGTCCACATTTGGAATAGTGTGAAGACGGCCTCAAAATGGAAATCCGATGGTTCCGTTAGCTTTGTTAGGTGATTTCGGGGTTCGGAGCGTGTTTGGATTGTGTTTGGAGTTCCGTAGCTAATTTAGGCTTGAAATGCTAAAGTTTGAATTTTTTAAGTTTCTGGTTTGATAATGATATTTTGATTCGAGAGTCGAAATGGAATTCCGATAGTTGCTGTAGATTTGCTATGTCATTTCGGATGTGCATGCAAAGTTTTAAGTCATTCTGACATGGTTTGATTGGGTTTTTGATTGAAAGCGCATTTCGGAAGTTTTTAGAAAACTTAAGATTAAATTCGATGTAAATTGGTGGATTTGGTGTTGTTTGAGGTGTTTTGGTGATTAGAACAAGTTTGAATGAGGTTTTAGGATATGTTAGTACTTTTGGTTGAGGTCCTGGGGCCTCGCTTGAGTTTTGGGTGATCAATCAAACCATTTTCTATGATAAAAAGTTGCAGAAATTTCAACAGATGTTGTTGATGATTTTAGCTTTCGCTATCCCGTAAGGTCAACAGCGATCACGTAGAGGGAATTTGGGTTGGCCTGAGTTTCACCTTCATGTTTGCGGTTGAGGTCTCGTGTTCGCAGAGGGCCTTGACCTTGTTCTTCGCGTTTGCATGAAGGTTAGTCGCGTTTGCATAGTGGAGTTGGCGTGTGAAGGGTCCAGAAGCCATTTTTCTTCGCGTTCGTGTAGGTATAAGAGTCTAAAGCATCATGTTCACAGGCAAAGTTTCGCGTTTGCGTAGGTTTATATTGAGAAAAATAAAAATGTGCTTCGCGATCGCGAGGCTGAGGTCGCGACATGATGAAGGGATATCAGGGCTGGACAGAAAGTTATAGAATATTTCATCCGCAATTTCGAGTCATAGTTTCCACCATATCTATGTATTTTGAAAGCTTTTTGAGGGAGATTCAAGAGGGAATCAAGGAGAATCAATCGGAGGTAAGATTTCTGAACCTAAAATGTGATTATATTGTGAAATTAACCTAGAAATTCATGGAAATTTGGACAAAAATGGAAGAACAAGGGCTTGAGATTTTGAATTTTAATCTTGGATTTGAGGGGCCATTTGGACTTCGATTTTTGTATTCTTGTTATGTATACACTCGTGAGAGTATGAGGTTTCCGAAAATATAAGTTTCATCCGATTCCGAGACGTTGACCTAAAGGGTCTTTTGGTCATTTTACCTAATTTCGCGTCTTAGCTTTGAATTTAATCATACAATCAGTTGTTTGAGATTTTATTTACGATATGTAATTGAATTGAATAGATTTGGGCCATTTGGAGTCGGATACTTCTGGAAAAGGCGTGATTTTCTAGTTGACTTTGAGCCAGTTCGAGGTAAGTGACTTGTCTAACCTTGAGTAGGGGATCTTCTCCTTAGGATATTATATTTGGTAATTGAATGCCCTGCACGCAAGGTGACGAGCGCGTACTTGAGCTAATTGTTGAAAATCCAATTTTGCTTTAAGTATCTATACATGAGTTCCTTTCTTACCTTCTTTATTATATACTTGCAAATTTTTTAGCCTGATGTTAGCTAGAGAAGCATGTTTAGTTGATTTGTAATTGCCTATCTGTTAAATTTCCTCAATTTCATTACGTGAAGCATGTAAGGCTACAATTACTTGTTGCCTTAGTATGAAACTTCATTTCTGAACATCTCCTTGCTGTTGCTATGTATTTACATTGGGACTACAAATGTGGGTTTCCGGTAGCTCCCCACTTGTCTGTTTACTTTGGGACTACGTGTTAGATTTTCAATAGATCCCCCTACACATTTACTTTTGGAATACGGGTTAGATTCACAGTAGATCCCCCTGCACATTTACTTTAGGACTAAAGGTTCGATTCCCGATAGACCCCCCCCCCCCCCCCCCCCGCATAATTATATTTGGGACTACACACCGGGGTTTCAGTAGATCCCCACACATTGATAGTTGGACTACGAGACGGTATCCCGGGAGATCCTTCGGATATATACATATGATAGACTACCGTACGGTATCCCGGGGGATCCGCTAGATAGTTGATGAAAGGTACTACAGGACGGTATCGTGGGAGATCCTCGTGTTACTATTGGTATTGAGCTGCTCTGCTTTTCGATTTTACTCTATTATTTATATAATTGTTGTTGCCTAGTATAACCTGTCTTATTTCATTTTCGTTCTCATTTATATCATTTATTTCATATTATTGAAGCTTCTAATTAAGTTTAACCTCAGTAGGGCCCTGACCTTCCTCGTTACTACCCGATCGAGGTTAGGCTTGGCACTTATTGAGTACTGCCATGGTGTACTCATGCCCCTTCTGCACATGTTTTTCATGTACAGATCCAGGTACCACTTCCCAGGTGTATAATATTTGAGGTAGAGAGATCTAGCAGAGACTTCGAGGTACATCTACTACATCCGCAGACCAAAGAGTCTCTATCTTATTCTATCTTTTCGCAGACCGGTGAGTCTTTATATTATTCTATCTTTTAGCTGTTAGCCTTTCTTCTTACTGTTGTTTTTGACATTCTGGAATTAGAGCATTGTACTACATTTCCTTCAACTTGTGTTCCCGTGAGTTTTCGGGTTTTTGGATAGTATTGTAGAAGTTGAGATATTTTGTTGTATGTGTCGAGTGGCATCTTACATTTCGTTTTCCATTCTGTTAAATCTTGGTTTTGAGTTATAATTTCCGCAAGTTATTTGTTTCCGTATTATTAGGCTTACCTAGTTTTAGGGACTAGGTGCCATCACGACATGTTCACGAAGTGCGAACTAAGGTCGTGACAAGTTGTATCAGATCTCTAGGTTCATAGGAGTCACAGAACACAAGCCGGTTTATTAGAGTCTCGCTGATCGGTACAAAGACTTTTATACTTATCTATGAGAGGCTACGTAACTGTTAGGAAAATTCCACTTCATTTGATTTCCTTGTCATGTGAGATTTTTGATATCACAACTGAAATTCTTTCTTTCTATTTTCTCACAGATGGTGAGGACACATGCTACTCGAGATGATCAGGCACCCGTGCCACCTACTATAGCCGTCAGAGGCCGAGGCCGAGGTAGAGATCGAGGACGGACACGTGGTGCAGCCAGAGCACCTGCGCGATCTACCGTTGAGGTACCGCCAGCAGGTCCAGCTGGAGTCCAAGCACCTGACACGCCTACTACTACTACTACTGCTGCTACCACTACTCCAGCTCTCTAGGAGACTCTGACACAGTTCATGAGCATGTACACAATCTTGGCTCAGGTAGGGTTGCTTTCCCTTGCTGTAGTCATATCCCAGGCCGGGGTAGAAGCACAGACTCCCTCAGCCCATACTCCTTAGTAATGAGTGCATGTTGAGTAGGTTCTAGAGGTTATACGTGTGCCGCCTGCAATACTAGATCAGTCCCGTGACAGGGAAACAACTTCCGAAGATGAGCATCTGAGGCTTGAGAGATTCAAGAAGTATAAGCCTCTTGTACTAGTGGTCTAGCATTGGAGGATGCTTTGAGTTTTCTTGATAAGTGCTATCCCATTCTTCTTACCATGGGTATTTCAGGATCCAACAGGGTTTCTTTCACCACCTTCCATCTTTGAGGGGCCGCTTATGAGTGGTGGCGCACCTATGAGTTAGATGGTCCAGATGAGGCTGCTTCACTGACTGGGACTCAGTTTTCAGATCTATTTTTATGAGAGTATGTTCCTCAGAGCCTCAGGGACACATGGTGCGCAAAGTTTGAGTATTTGCGCTAGGGTACTATGACTATTTCAGAGTATTCTATCTATTACACCAGTTTTTCTAGGCATGCACTAGCCTTAGGTTCTACTGATCGCGAGAGGTTCGGCGGTTTATTGACGGGCTTATTCATAGAATCAGATCTAGCATGGCTCATGAGTTTGGAGATGGATATTTCTTACCAGTAGGTGGTGAACATTTCTAGGAGGATTGAGGGTATGCATTCTAGGGAGAGAGAGGAGAGAGGCCAAGAGGTATCGAGAATCGGGCCACTATTCTGGTGCCCGTACCCTAGGTTGCAGGTCGTCATGGTAGGGGTTATATGAGTTGCCGCGTTCATTCAACTCTTCCAGCAACTAGTAGTGCTCCAAATCTAGCTCCTCCTAGGCCTTAGAAATCTTATTATGCACCCCACTTTCTAGTGTGTCTCCTGCGTGGGGTGCTTCTAAAGGTCAGTCCAACAGACCTGGCCCTAGCCAGACCCAACTACCAGGTCCTCCCAGAGCTTGTTTTGCGTGTGGTGATACATGCCACATGGCTAGGGACTGCCGCAGACTTGGGAGGGGTACTTCTTCACAGGTTTCTTAGCCACAGGTTCCTCACAGAGTTCCCAGGCTATGGTTACAGCTCCACTTGCCTCCCCACCTGCTTAGCCAGCTAGAGGTGGAGGCCGGGGAGGCAGAGGTTATCTTCGAGGGGGAGGATAGGCCAGATACTATGACCTTCACGCTCGTGTCGAGGCAATTTCCTCCAATTCTGTCATCACAGGTATTATATTAGTTTGCCATAAAGATGCATATGTTCTATTCGATCCAGGCTCTACTTACTCTTATGTATCTTCTTATTCTGCTCTGCATTTAGGTGTATCTCTGGATTCTTTGAGTTCCCATGTTTATGTTTCTACTCATGTGGGGGATTCACTTATTGTGGACCGCATTTATCGGTCATGTTTGGTTACTATTCGTGGTTTTAAGACCGGAGCAGACTTATTGCTACTCAGCATGGTTGATTTTATTTTTATTTTGGGGATGTACTGGTTATCGCCCCGTTATGTTATTCTTGATTGTCATGCCAAAATTGCGACGTTGGCTATGCCAGGTGTACCGTGTATTAAGTGGCGTGGTACTTTAGATCACACTCCCAACATATTTATCTCTTTTCTTAGAGCTTAGCGTATGGTTGAGAAGGGGTGTGCCACATATTTACCTTATATGAGAGATGTCAGTATTAATACCCATTTTGTTGATCCAATCCCAGTGGTACGGGGTTTTCCCGTTTTATTTCTAGCTGATCTTTTGGGCATGCCACCTGATAGAGACATTGATTTTGGCATTGATTTGTTACTGGTCACTTAGCCTATTTCTATTCCTCCATATCATATGGCTCCTTCTGCGTTGAAGGAGTGGAAGGATCAGTTACAGGAATTGCTTGATTAGGGCTTTATCCAGCCCAGTGTTTCACCTTGGGGGTGCTCCTGTCTTGTTTGTGAAGAAAAAAGATGGTTCTATGATATGTGTTGATTATCTCCAGTTGAACAAGGTCATAGTGAAGAACTGTTATCCTTTGTCTCGTATCGGTGATCTGTTTGACTAGCTTTAGGGTGCACATATGTTTTCTAAGATTGATTTGTGCTTAAGTTAGCATCAGTTGAAGATTTGGGAGCCAGATATCCCAGAGACTACTTTCTGGACTTGGTACGGCCATTACGAGTTTCTTGTTATGTCATTTAGGCTGACCAATGCCCCAACAACCTTCATGCATTCGATGCACAGTGTATTTCAACCATATATCGAGTCTTTTGTTATTATCTTTATTGATGACATTCTGGTGTATTCCCAGAGTCGGGAAGGTCATGAGCAGCATTTGAGGACAATGCTTCAGACTCTGATAGAGAAGAAGTTATATGCAAAGTACTCAAAATGTGAGTTTTAGTTGGATTCAGTGGCATTCTTAGGCCACTTGGTATCGAGTGAGGGCATTCGGGTGGACTCGAAGAAGGTAGAGGTTGTGCAGATTTGGCCCAGGCCATCCTCAACTACAGATTCGTAGTTTCCTTGTCTTGGGGGGGCTACTACCAACGTTGTGTGGAGGGGTTTTCATCGGTTTACAGCCCCTATGACTAGATTGACCCAAAAGGGTGCTCCATTTTAGTGGATAGATGAGTGTGAAGCGAGCTTTCAAAAGCTCAAGACAGCTTTGACTACAACCCCAATTTTGGTATTGCCTATAAGTTCAGGGTCTTATACAGTCTATTGTGATGTCTCGAGAGTTGTCCTTGGAGCAGTATTGATTCAGGGCGGTAGGGTGATTGCCTATGCATCCAGATTCTTGAAGATACATGAAAAGAATTATCATGTCCATGATCTTGAGTTAGCTTCCATTGTTCATTCCTTGAAGATTTGGCGCCATTATCTATATGGTGTGCCTTATGAAATTTATACTGATCATAGGAGTTTGCAGCGTTTGTTAAGGCAGAAGGATTTGAATTTGTGTCAGCAGAGGTGGTTAGACTTGCTGAAGGACTATGACATCACTATTTTGTATCACTCGTACAAGGCCAATGTAGTGGCTGGTGCCTTGAGTCACCGGGCGGAGAGTTTGGGGAGTTTGGAATATTTACTAGCATAAGAGAGGTCTATGGCGATAGATGTTCAGGCCTTAGCCAGCCAGTTTGTGAGATTGGATCTTTCAGAACCCAGCCGGGTTCTCGCTTACGTGGTTTCTCGGTATTCATTATTTGATCGTATCAGGGAGCGGTAGTATGATTACCCTGATTTGGTTGTCCTTAAGGATAGGGTTCATCATGGTGATGCCAGAGATGTGACCATTGTCGAGGATGGAGTATTGAGGATGTAGGGTCAGGTTTGTGTCCCCAATAATGTCCATGGGCTATGGGAGCTGATTCTAGATATGGCCCACAGTTCGCGGTATTCCATCCATCCGGGTACCGCGAAGATGTATCAGGACTTGAGGCAGCTCTATTAGTAGAGGTAGATGAAGAAGGATGTAGTTGGATTTGTAGCTAGATACCTCAATTTCCAGCATATGAAGTACGAGCACCAGAGATCGGGTGGGTTACTTCAGTAGATAGATATTCCGGAGTGGAAGTGGGAGCATATCACCATGGAATTTGTATCTGGACTCCCACGGACTTTGAAGAAGTTTGATGCTATCTAAGTTATTGTGGATCGGCTGACCAAGTCTGCTCATTTCATTCCTGTGTGTACTACTTATTCTTCGGAGCGGTTGACGGAGATTTATATCCAGCAAATTGTCCGTTTGCATGGTATTCTAGTTTCTATTATTTCCGATAGAGGTACTTAGTTCACATCACAGTTCTGGATAGCCGTTCAGTTGGAGTTGGGTATTCGGGTGGAGTTGAGCACATCATTTCAACCCCGGACAGACGGAAAATCCATGCGAACTATTCATATTCTTGAGGATATGCTCCATGCATGTGTTATTGAGTTTGGAGGGTCTTGGGATCAATTCTTGCCATTGGCAGAGTTTGCCTACAACAACAGCTATCAGTCCAACATTCAAATGGTATCATATGAGGCTTTATATGGTAGGCGGGCCAAACTATTGGGCACAAATTTGGTTTAGGATGCTTTGGAGAAGGATAAGGTAATTCAAGATAGATTCCGTACAACGCAGTCCAGACAGGAGAGCTACGCAGACCGGAAGGTTCGTGATGTTTCCTTTATAGTTGGAAAGTGGGTTCTGCTTCGAGTTTCACCTATGAAGGGCTTCATGATATTTGGGAATAAAGGGAAGTTGAGTCTGACGTTTGTTGGCCCTTTTGAGATATTGAGGCGTATTGGGACGGTTACTTATGAGCTTGCCTTACCTCCCAGCCCGGTTGGGGTTCATCTGGTATTTCATGTTTCAATGCTCCGGAGATATCACAGTGATCCGTTACACGTGCTATATTTCAGTTCAGTCCAGCTAGACAAGGATCTATCTTATGTTAAGGAGCCAGTGTGTATATTGGACAGGGAGATCAAAAAGTTGAGCTCAAAGAACATTGCTTCACTAAAGGTTCAGCGGCAGGGTCAGCCGGCCATGGAGGACCTGGGAGACCGAGCAGAATATGCGCAACCACTACCCTCATCTTTTCACTACTTCAGGTATGTCTCTATGCTCGTTCGAGGACAAACAAATGTTTAAGTGTAGGAGGATGTGACGACCCATTCGTTCGTCTTAAGAATAAATGCTCCGATCCCCTATTAACTACTTTTTCCAAGTTTTTTTGCTAATTTGATTTGCCCAGACGTTCGATTTTGAGTTTCGGAGAGTTTTAGGATTCTTAGTCCCTAATGGAGAGCTTAAGTGTTTCAACATTGTCCATAGTCGGAATAGTCTCAAGACAACCTCAGAATGGGAATATGATGGTTCCATTATTTTCGTTAGGTGATTTCTGGGTTGGGAGCATGTTCGGATTGTGTTTTGGAGGTCCGTAGCTAATTTAGGCTTGAAAAGCCGAAGTTTGAATTTTGGAAGTTTTCGATTCGGTAGTGAGATTTTGATTCGAGGGTTAGAATGAAATTCCGACAGTTGATTTAGCTTTGTTATGTCATTTGGGATGTGCGTGCAAAACTTCAGGTCATTCGTACGTGATTTGTTGGGTTTTTGATTGAAAGAGTATTTCAGATGTTTTTAGAAAACTCAGGCTTGAATTCGATGTGAATTGGTGGATTTGGTGTTGTCTGAGGTGTCTATGTGAGTAGAACAAGTGTGAATGAGGTTTTAGGATGTGTTGGTTCTTTTGGTTGCGGTCCTGAGAGCCGCGGGTGAATTTCGGGCGGTCAATCGGATCATTTTCTATGTTGAAAAGGTGTAGAAATTTCAACAGCTGCTGTAGATGATTTTAGCCTTCGCGGTCGCGTAAGGTCCACCGCGATCGTGCAGAAGGAATTTGGGTTGGTCTGAGTTTAGCTTTCGCATTCGCGGTTGAGGTCTCGCATTCGCAGAGGGCCTTGACCTTCTGCTTCACGTTCGCGTGAAGGTCAATCGCGTTCGCATAGTGGAGTTGGCATAAGAAGGGTCCAGGAGCCATTGTTCTTCACGCTTGTATAGTTGTGACTGCGTTCACGTAGGTAGATGAGTCTAAAGCATGCGTTTGCAGGGAGAGTGTCGTGTTGCGTAGGGTTAATTTTGAGAAAAATCAAAATGTGCTTCGCGATCGCGAGGCTGAGGTTGCGATCGCAATGAAGGGATATCAGTGCTGGATAGAAATTTATAAAACATTTCATCCGCAATTTTGAGCCATATTTTCCACCATAGCTGTGTATTTTGAGAGCTTTTTGAAGAAGATTCAAGAGGGAATCAAAGAGAATCGATTGGAGGTAAGATTTTTAAACGTAAAACGTGATTCTATTGTGAAATTAACCTAGAAATTTATGGAAATTTGGATAAAAATGGAAGAACTATGGCTTGGGATTTTGAATTTTAATATGGGATTTTTAGTGTCATTTGGACTTCGATTTTTGTGTTCTTGTTATGTTTAGACTTGTGAGAGTATGAGGTTTCCAAAAATATAAGGTTCATCTGATTTCAAGACGTTGGCCTGAGGGGCCTTTTGGTCATTTTACATAATATTACGTCGTAGCTTTGAATTTAATTGTAGAATCAGTTGTTTGAGATGTTATTTACGATATATAATTGAATTCAATAGATTTAGGCCATTTGGAGTCGGATACTCGTGGCAAAGCCATGATTTCTAGTTAAATTTGAGCTGATTCGAGGTAAGTGGCTTGTCTAACCTTGTGTGGGGGATTTTTCCCTTAAGGTATAATATTTGGTAATTGGATGCCTTGTACGTGAGGTGACGAGCGCTTACTTGAGCTAATTGTTGAAAATCTAGTTTTCCTTTAAGTATCTAAAACTGAGTTCCTTTCTTACCTGCTTTTTTATATACTTGCAAATTTTACCCTAATGTTAGCTAGAGAAGCATGTTTAGTTGATTTGTAATTGCCTATTTGTTAAATTGCCTTAATTTCATTACGTGAAGCATGTCAGGCTAGAATTACTTGTTGCCTTGGTATGAAACTTCATTTCCTAACATCTCCTTGCTGTTGTTGTGTATTTACATTGGGACTACGCATTTGGGACTCCGGTAGCTCCTCCCCTTGTCTGTTTACTTTGGGACTACGGGTTAGATTCCTGGTAGATTTCCCATATATTTACTTTGGGGCTACGGGTTAGATTTCCGGTAGAACCCCCTTCCCATTTACTTTGGGACTACAAGTTCGATTCCCGATAGATCCCCCTACGTATTTACATTTGAGACTAAGGACCAGGATTCTGGTAGGTCCCCTCATATTGATAGTTGGACTATGGAACGGTATCCTGGGAGATCCTTTAGATATATACATATGATAAAGTACGAGACGGTATCCTAGGAGATCCGCTGGACAATTGATGAAAGGGACTACAGGACGGTATCCTAGGTGATCCTCGTGTTACTATTGGTATTGAGCTGCTCTGCTTTTCGTTTTTTACTCTGTTATTTATATAATTTTTTCTCCCTGGTATAACCTGTCTTATTTCATTGTCGTTCTCATTTATATCGTTTATTTCATATTATTGAAGCATATAATTATGTTTAACCTCAGTAGGACCCTGACCTTCCTCATCACTACCTGATCGAGGATAGGTTTGGCACTTACTGAGTACCTCTATGGTGTACTTATGCCCCTTCTACGCATGTTTTTCATGTGCAAATCCTGGTACCACTGCCAAGGCCTGTCAGACTTGAGGTGGAGAGATCTAGTAGAGACTTCGAGGTACATCTGCCGCGTCTGTAGACCAAGGAGTCTCTATCTTATTCGATCTTTTAGCAGTTAGCCTTCCTTCTTACTATTGTTTTAGACATTCTGGAGTTAGAGCATTGTACTACATTTCCTTCAGCTTGTGTTCCCGTGAGTTTTCGGGTTTTGAGATAGTATTGTAGAAGTTAAGATATTGTGTTGTATGTGCCGAGTGACATTTTATATTTTATTTTTTATTCTATTAAATCTTGGTTTTGAGTTATCATTTTCGCGAGTTATTTGTTTCCGCATTATTAGGCTTACCTGGTTGTAGGAACTAGGTGCCGTCACGACATGTTCACGGAGGGAGAACTAGAGTCATGACACTATATCCCTTGATTGAAAGCACTAATAATGGATTGAAAGCCTTTTAAGGTGGAATGTATATAATTTGTAACTAATCGTTGGTTAGGATGGGTAATATATAAAATTAGAATAATTTTGATAAATAATTTTCAAATATTATACAGGAACAAATAAATTCCTCTGCATAAAACCAAAGGAGCAAAATATAAGTGTATAAAGTCATTAGAGCATGTTTTCTCAAGTATGAAAATTTGTATTCACCCCATCCAAATATGATATTAGCAAATTAATTTCTCTGCTAGCGTGACACACACACACACATACACACACACACACACACATATATATATATATATATATATATATATATATATATATATATATATATATATATATATATATATATATATATATATATATATATATATATATATAATACAAAATGGAGTGAATAAAAGAAATACCTACACAATCAACACTACTAACAATAGTTAATGTCACCCGTGACTCGTGACCTAAATTTTGGTTACAAATATTATTATGCTAATTTTACGGGGGAAGTGCAAAATTAGCCACTAATAAGAGCTGTTACTCTTAATCCAATATTTAAAATATATTTACTCTGTATCTACCGCTTAAATAAAATTTTACCTGCCCGGACAAAAATACCCATGTGCTAGACTTATAACTTCTTCGCTCCATAAACCTTCTAATGTTATTAGCCACTTCATCCAAATTACAGAAGGTTTTTGCCTCCTTTCTCCTCCTATTTGAAACTAGAGAGTTCAAGTTTCTCCTCCAATTTTATTATAAAATTTGGAACGATCCGACCGGTCATGTTGAGCAATTACACTTTGCTCGGTGATTTGAGGGCATGAATACCTCCATATAATGTGGTACGACTTATGTATATCATGGTTTTGATATTTAGGTGTTTCAAAATTTGTTGGAAGAAAAATTTCATGATTGAGGCTTGAATTGACCAAGTTTGACTTTGTGTATTTGACCCCAGAACAGAGTTTTGAAGGTCTCTGTTAGGTCTGGATGGTAACTTTTGACTTAGACGTATGCGTGAATTTGCATTTGGATATTTCTAGACGATTTCGACACTAATTGACGAAAATTGAAAATTTAAATGTTTGGAATGTTCTTAAGTTTGTCCGAAAGTTAACTTTGTGATATCAGGTTCGGATTGTGGTTTCGAGAATTTGAATAGCTTCGTTATGTCATTCGGAACTTGTGTGCACTTTAGGAGATCAGATGTGGTACCATACAATCAATGGTTTCATCTCATTTTTTGTTTTGGAACTAGAGAGCTCGGTTTGTGACGATTGTTAGTTGGGTTTTTAAGGTATTCATCGAGCTAAGTGATCTATCTCAGGTTTAGCTATATTACATCGAATCCATTATTATTTTCATCATTAATTAGTTATTTGAGTTGAAAAATTGAGAAAACATTTGGGGATTGAAGGCCGAGTTATGATTGGATTTGAAGAATTTTGATGTGGTTGGGGTTGAATAGGTGTTCGGATTTTATTAATTTTGCCGGATTCCGAAACGTGGCTCTAGAATTGAATTATTCAGTTGACTTTTTGACTTTTATTAAAAAACTTAGCTTTCTCATATGGAGTTGATTCCTGTAGTTTGTGTTGATTGTATCGAGTTGCTTTTGGCTATTTTAGAACCGTTCGGAGGTCGGTACACGTGAGATGGTATTCTACAGTATTGTTTGGCTTGCTACGTATTGGATTGGGCTCGTTCGAGGTAAGTAACACTTCTGAACTTGGTGATAAGGGTATGAATCCCTAAATATACGCGTTATGTGTTTGGTGTTGACGTGATGCACATTCTAGTGACGAGCATGCGGGTGTGCACCATGTGGCTTATGTTTCGGTGGATTTTGTGGTACTGTGTAGTGACCTAATCTTGTTTCTATCCATGAAATTTCTACGTGATAGAGCAATTGACCTGTAATCCATGTTAGAAACCATGTTTAGGCTATATTGATTATCCTGTTGTGACCCACTGAGTTATTTCTGCTGTTGAGTTATCTGCTTAAATTGAAATTACATACTCAGCCATACTCATTCATTGTGTATCATATCTTAGTCTCTATCATCATTTGTCTCACATCAAATTATCTTTTCTTGGTATAAGGCCCCGTGAAATTCCTACTAAAAAATCCAGAATCTCGTAGTGCCAAGTTAGGAATATATGTTAGAAATTTATAATATTATTCGCGGCTCGCAAGCTTGCCGTAGCTCGGACCTTTTGGATTGATCCGTGCATTCAAAAGTTAAGGAATAATATTTTCCAGACAAGTGTGTTTCTGCGGTCCATTATGCAGTCGCATAATAGCTATGCAGACCGCACAGTCATCACAGAGTCAGGCAGTTTGATGGTTAATTTGAGGTCAACTATGCGACCAATTATGCGGTTGCATAATCAATATGTGGGCCGCATAGTTGTAACATAATATCCTTAGAATTTTTGTAAGGGGCAGTTCTCCGGTGCATTATGTGACCGCAGAATAGGTATGTAGACCGCATTTTAGTCGCATACCCAGGTAGTTTGTTCAGATTTTTGGAGCCACTTGTGCGGTCGATTTTTTGGGCCATATGTCAGATATGCAATCACACATACGACCTCGGAATGAGATGGGGATCCTATTTTCTAACTTCTATAACCCGATCCCATCTCATTAAAAACACCTTATTAGACCATTTAATGCTATTTTCTACTACATTTAGAGTAACAACAAGAGTTCGAGTGCGAGAAAGTGATCCCCACCAAACTTCTACTCAAGTCTTGCCCAAATCCTTGAAGATTATCAAGTAAAATCACTAGGCCTTCATTCTAAGAAATCAAAGTTGTTAGGAATTTCGAAAATATTGTAAGAATTTAAGAAAAGCTCTATTGAGGTATTTATAGCTAAAACTCCATCTTCTTAGAAATTGAGCGTCGCTTGTGTCTATACAAATGTGGTAAGACAAAATTTGATTGATATATTGATTGTTACTTCACATGAATTGGTTTTGAAATTATATATAATCAAGCTCAATCGCTCTGTTAGCACATGAACACTCCCAAAGAAGCAACTGGATGCATTCTTTTCTGTACATCACATCCACAAGAAGAATATACTCTGAATCTTCTCAAAACCTGCACATGAATCGATAAGATGAAATATAGCAAACATTTATCAAGTCCTTTGATCGAATTACTCCTGATGTTTTCTTTTCTTAGTGTCATGCCCCTTTTTTCCCTTTTGACGGAGAAGTCCGGGTTTCGACACTCATGGGGGTAATAACTAATTTCCTTTTGGAAATTTGGGTATTTTGAAGAGTCGCCACCTCATAAATTATAGTATGTTAAGGTACCTAGAGAAATTATCTTTTGAACTAGTTTACATTACCAGAGATTTAGGTTAAGAGTTCAAAATAACCTTGAGGGGAATGTGTTAGTCACCCCTCACGGTCCACAACAGTGGGTCCCGGCCGAACTTATACTTATGAATTAGTCCTTTTAACAAATAAAAGGTTTAATTACATATTTGCAAATAAGGCAGGTTTTGGACACTATGTGACTCAAATAATGAGACAAAAGGAAAAGACTTGAACAAATTGAATACATATAGAAAAGTAAAGTTTAAACATTGGGAATTTGAGAAGGAGGGTCCTAGGTTTGTTAGCTTACAGGATTACCCCATACAATTCCCGATAAACACTCCTCAATGAGGGGCTACACTTGACATTAGCGGGTAGTTATCATATCCTTTTCTACCCAAGTTCCTCCCCTTGGTCATAGCCTAAAGCGTTCTAGTAACCTTGAAAATGTCCTATGCGTGTATTACCCATCCCTTCCTCGTGGCCCTGGAGGTATTTTAGGACCTTCTACTTTTGGACAGTTTTAGACCTTACAAAGGGTTTAAAAGATAAAAAATAGGCCTAATCAAGAACAAGTAGGACTGCATTTAGAGAGAACAAAATAACAGGCTCACAGTATAACAAGTAAATGCACGTCTTCAAACTACAGTCAAGTATTTTAAGAGAAAAATCTAGAACATGATATCTAGGTGAGCAGAGATTATACAATATTGAATTAGGAAAAAAGTGTCAAAATCCTATTTAGCTTGCCTACTAATTTGGACCTATAAAATCCAAACGGTTTTCAATAACAAAGAACAGTTGCAGAGTTGCAGTACTTGAATCGCCCTATAAGCTTACCTAAACACAAAATGGTGATATCCTAAGAACATGATATCTACATTGATGTCTTAAAATAGTGAACAATTTTTAAACGGACATTTTAGATCCTATAGACATTCTTTCAAGCAGTGGTAAATTAAGGCATTGTTTGAAAACTCATTTTAAAAAGCGGACAATTGATTAAACCAATTCAAAATGTACTAACATGGATTAAACTAATTTATTTAACTAGACTTATTTTAACTTCTATAGGTAGGATCTTGTATTTTAATTCTATGGGCATGGTATCTAATTATTAAGAGCTGACTTTCGAACTTATAAGCTTGATTTCTAGTTAGACGAATGTAAGAAGAAACTGAACTCCATCAATTTAGACTCTATGGGCATGATATCTAATTATAAAGTTGGTTTTAACTCTATAGACATGATTTTTATTATTGAGCCATTTAGATCGTATAGGTATTGTGAAAGCAAAGCAAACATAGCAAATGCATTAACATAACCTATAGGCATGATTTCTAATATTGTGAAAGCAAAGAAAACATAGAAAATGCATTAACTTAATCTATAGGCATGGCAATACTATTGTGAAAGTAAAGCAAACATAGCAAATGTATTAACACAACCTATAGGCATGACATCTACCCGATTTACCCAACATGTATATAGCTACCCACCCCTTTTACTAATCACCCTAATATTGTTTACAAATAATTATTGCAGACCAACAGAATGAATTACATAAAATAATAAATAAAAAAGAATAAGTTAACTATAGGGAGCCTGAAACATGCCAAAATGACTTTCCCAAGCCTCCAATAGCCTTAAATGTCAAAGTTCCATAAACTGTATCATGTCTAGGTGTGTCAAAGTTCCCTAAGGACCTCAAGGATACTGGGAATGCTTAGCACCTAGACCTTTTCTCAAACCATAACTAACTTAGGTGCAGTATGGAAATGCCAGCTTTGACATGCCAGAGTTCAGAGAGATCTCAAGGAACTCAAGGAAATACATATGCCAGAGGGGTAGAACCTAATATTCTAGGAGTAATGTAAGAGTGTATGACATAACTTTGAAATGGTTTTGGTATGAAAAATGATGTTGGAAAGGGCTCAATTAAGTAAGGAAGTTTTATAAAAAATAGGAGTAATAAAACAGTTTTGAAAACACAGAACTTGTGAGAAATTAGCAAACCATTCAAACATAATTTTCACTTAAGGAGTATGGGAATTGGGAACACATAGAACATATTAATGCAAAAACAGAGCACAGAAGTTTCTTTTGTCAAAGTTCCTTATAGGGTTTAGGAGTTAATTACACAGCTATAGTACATATATAGAACAAACTATTGAGAACATAGTTATACTAGGCAGAGTTGGACATAGGGTCAGAAGTACTTAGGGGTAGCAAATATCCTACCAAACTAGATGACTATAAAGGATTGGGTAAACAAGTAGAAATGCAATGAAACATACACACATGGAGTAGACTCAGATTGAGACATGCTAGAGAAAGCAATAGATAAGTCATCAGACATGTTGAACATAAGTTGGACAGGTATAACTAATATATGCTAAGTGAAGCCAGGATTTAATCATGCTAGTTAAATATCGAAAAGCTAAGTATAGACAGGAATCAGTAAACTATTACAGTAAAAGAACATACAGAATATTGAACTTGTAATTAAATCGGGACATACCAGTTAAGGAGAGCAGACACAAATTATAGCAGTGTAGTGCAATAACTATCCTTGGCTTACAGCCGGCTAGCAATGGAAGTAGAAAGTAACATAAAAAGTGCATAAAGCTTTAAGTATAAGAGAGAGTTAATGAACTAGTCTCGTTTTGTTGTTGTTGTTGTTGTTATTGTTGTTGTTGTTGTTGTTGTTGTTGTTGTTCTGTCATTTAGAACTTAAAAGAATATTAGCTTTAAGTAATAATCAAAAGCTTGACACATATGGTAAGAGATCAATTGAGTAGTAAATTAGGGAAGTCCCACGTAAATCAGCAAGATCTTCCCTTAATCAAGGGACATTCATTCAATCAACGATAAAACATAATAATATTTAAGGAAAATAATAAAGTAAAGTTTAGGTATAGAATAGGTAATTAGGGGTAAATGCACAACAGTTTAATTAAGGAAACAAATCAATAATAATTAGCAGAATACAAACAAGGCAGGGAAAAACAATTAAGGCAAACAATTCAGTCAAATCGAATAGAGAGGTAAGAATCAAAAGCTAAATGGAAAGGGTTCAAATTAAACCAGGAAATAAGGGATTCAGAGTAATCAAAGGTTCATAAAGTCATGAAAAAGGAAGCATGTTTAGGATATAAGATGTGGTAAAGCATGAATAGTCAGGATTTCATGCAACTTTAACAAAACTCATAGTTAAACGATACTTATTCGAGGAGAAATATAAGTCTTGCATGAATTGTAAATATGAACACAAGTACATAATATCAGTGAAAGGTCGAACTAGGAAAATTCAATAGAAGTATATTAGGATAAGAAAATCACGAGAAATCACAAGAACCCAAGATAAGAACACAATCAGATACCAATAACCATAAACCAAATGAAGAACCCCAAAAATTAGGGTTTTTAGTAAAAACGGAAGATATTAACCACAAAAATCATTAAACAATTTTTTGAAGAAATTCCGGAAACCCTAGTTTTAGGGGAAGATGAAAAATCACTTGAAATCATACGGTTCTTGCAAAAAATCTCAAGGCTATTATAAAACTCACAGGAAACAAAGTCAAATTACCTTAGATCTATATAGATCTAGGAGGTTAAGAAAAAGAATTAGAGTTTTGAAGTGAACCATACAGAGATGAAGAAATATACTGAAAAACCCATAGATCATAGCTAATATAGGACGCTCTTACTCGAAATCACACTGGAATAGCCTGGAATAGGTGAGAGATAAACACTATATGCAAGTCAACATAGCCCTGGTCCCTTGAGGGCCTTAGAGATGGCAATAATGACATGAGCTAGGGCATTGGAGGCCTGAGAGGTGCTGATAAACCACCTCATATAGCCATTGATAAGGATTGGTGAGATTGGAATTTAGGGTTAGGTTGAGAACATTTGAAAGCAGGAGGGTTTTCAGGGCGACAGGGCACGGTATAATATGAATTAGGTTAGAGGGGGTATGGGTTAGTCTAATTATGGAAGGGGAACCTGGATCGTTGATCAAAATGATCAACGATCAGGATTTTGCTGGGTATTTGGTCGTGACTTATGGGTATTGGACCTGTGTAGTTTAATTGAGAATAAGGAATGGTATTGGGTTAGGATTACAGTTGGATTGGTGCTAAAAATTAAAATAAAATTAGGCTATATTTTAAAAAGTCATTTTAACATGATATAATTTATAAGAATTAATATATGGTTTCTAAAAAAATGAATTTCTTGTACTAAAATAGTTATTTAACATTTTAAAAATATAAAAAATAATTTTATGCATCAACAACATAATTATGAAATTAGGGCTTGTATTGAAAATATATGAAAATTAGCTTTAAAATGTAATCGTAATTATAAAATTCACTAAAAATATTTTTAATTAATATTTTGTCATAAATATTGAATTTAGATGGCTAGACCACCACACAGATAAATTGAAGGATAATTATTGGAAACTTATAAATAAAAATAGAAGAAATAAGTCAATTTGAAGCCTTTAAAATTATATAAAAATTATAATAATGCTTATGCATTCTATAACTTCATATATGTATTAAAATATAGAAAAAACATGGGTCACAACAGCTGCCCCTCTTTACCTGGAAAGTATGAAAGAGTCTTTGGATAAAGAAAGGATGACCAGTTTTTAATCGAATGGGATGTTTGGAAAGAAAGAGGCCGAACTTTGATCTTTGAGTTGCCTACATCCCTGGTCTTATAAGAATTAGGCCATGTGTGGTTCTGGAACCATCAACGAAATATACCAATGAAGTCATTGCAAGAATGGACACGGGATGCAAAAACGGTTGTAGTGAATAGTTAAGATTTGAGACAATTGAAGGAACTAGAGCAAAGTCGCTCCTACTAGGATATCGGTTTCTTTATGGTTACTCATAGATTAAAAGGTACTACTGACATGTATTTGTGCGTGTGTTTAAACATGATGCAGATTCCCTTTTGGACCATGAAAGTTGTCTTTGACTGGTTAAAAATGACGTACTTGGACCATGATGTCCCGGGCCATGAATTTTTTAGTGAGGGATTATCAGGCCATGAAATATTTTTCTTGGGCCATGTAGATGGTGCCTCCGAATCATGATGCCTTTGAATAATAATATGCAAATTTGAGAGATCTTCAGGCCATGACATCATGTCTTCCGGCTTTGAGGATGATGCCTTTTAGACTATAATGCCTTTGGATAGATTGGTGATATTCCAGTCAATGATACGCGATAATATGATGTTAACAAGATAAGACTTACTCTTATGAAATGAAGGGCAGAGCTTAGCCCGCTTGAAAAGAAAATAAATAGTGCTAAAATAGAGCAATATTTGTGTAGAGAGGGACAATGCTTAGTCCTATACAGATGGAGATGAAAGGATTAGCCCCATGAAAATATGGAAGAAGGATTAGCCTTATTCAAATGTGGAGGCATGGATTAGCCTCATGCAGATATGAAGGTAGGGATTAGCCTCATTTAGATACGGAGGCAAGGATTAGCCTCATGTAAATAAGGAGTCAGGGATCAGCCCCATCAAAATAGGGAGGCAGGGATTAGCCTCATGCAAATATGGAGGCAAGGATTAGCCCTATTCAGATAGAGAGGCAGGGATTATCCTCATGCAAATGTAGAGGCAAGGATTAGCCTCATGCGGATAAGGAGGTAGAGATTAGCCTTATGCAAATAAGGTGGCAAGGATTAATCTCATGCGGATGGGTAGGCAAGGATTAGCCTCATATAAATAAGAAGGAAAGGATTAACCTCATTCATATGGGGAGGCAAGATTACCCTCATGGAAATATGAGGCAACGATTAGCCTTATACAAATAGGGAGGTATGGATTAGCCTCATACAAATAGGGAAGCAAGGAATATCCTCATGCAGATGGGGAGGCAGGGATTAGCCTAATGCATATATGGAGACGAGGATTAGCCTCATGCAGATATAGAGGTAAGGATTAGCCTCATGCAAATAAGGAGGTAGGGATCAGTGCCATGTAGATATGGAGGCAAGGATTATCCTCATACAAATGTGGAGGCAAGGATTAGCCGCTTGTATATAGGGAGCCAGGGATTAGCCTTATGCAAATGTGGAGGCAAGGATTATCCTCGTGCAAATGTAGAGGCAGGGATTAGCGTTATACAAGATAGGGTGGAAAGGATTAGCCTTATGCATATAGGGAGGCAAGGATTAGCCTCATGTAGATGGGGAGGCATGGATTAGCATAATATAGATGAGGGAGGCAAGGATTAGCCTCATGCAGATAGGGAGGCAGGGATTAGCCGCATGCAAGTATGGAGACAAGGATTATCCTCATACAAATGTGGAGGTAAGGATTAGCCTCATTCAGATAAGGAAGCATGGATTAGCCTCATGTAAATAGGGAGACAAGGATTAGCCTCATGCGGATGGGGAGGCAAGGATTAGCCTCATGCAAATAGGGAGGCTAGGATTAGCCTCATGTAGATGGTGAGGCAAGGATTAGCCTCATGAAAATGTGAGGAAAGGATTACTTTCATGCAAATAGGAAGGCATGGATTAGTCTAATGCAAATAGAAGATACAAAGCTTAGTACTATGCAAAGAGCGAGTAGCAAATAAAAGTAGTATATCTTAGCTGGATATATATTTAGTGTCTGATAGCTGGAGCGATAGTGAATTCTTTGTGTATACATGTTTGCGAATTCAATTGTTACATTGAATGTGATTGCGCTCAAAGAAAAACTATAAGTTTTGTGAGAGGTGGTTGGTTTGTGCTTCTGTCTGATGGCCTTGCTTTGCTGCGCTCTAGAGGCCTTTTCGAGTCCCATGAGTAACACCTGATTGTTATGGAAACAAATTTTTCAAAAAATATGCAATTATTCATAAAAAATTAGAGTCATTTTAGAAACATATTGATATATTAAGTAATTTTAGAATAACTAGTGACTGTAATATTTAAGAGACATTGCAACTATTTTACATTAGAATTTTAAGGGTCCACCTCAAAATTCTACCCCTGTTTGGTAGATGATCTTTTGACCGTTTGTGGATAACAAGCCTTGCCTAACCTTCTTCAAAATTTTGAGAGTCTTTCTTCAAATTCTGCCCCAGTTTCTTAACTGATTACTGACTTTCTGGCATGCGATGGCATTGGCTGGACTTCCTCCAAAATTTTGAGGGTTCTCCTCAAAATTCTTTCCCTGTTTCAGACCTTGAGGGAAATGAAAATTTTATTATGATATGACGGAAACCATACGGCTTCCTATGTATCCCCTCTTAAATGGGAATCAGGTCAAGCATAGTTCAATAACATCATACGAGAAAAAATGTAAATAATCTAAGCATAGTATCTCTTAACTATGTTAGAATTGATCGATTTAGGCAATATTTCTCCATCCATTTCCACGAGTATGAGTGCTTCTCCTGTCAGCACACCGTGAACCATATACGAACCTTGCCAGTTGGGAGAGAATTTCACTTTGGCTTCATCTTGATACGCGAAGATCTTCTTTAGCACCACCTGAGCTGGTGCAAATTGTCTTGGTTTGAGCCTTTTGTTGAAATATTTGGACATTCTGTTATGATAAAGTTGGCTGTGACACATTGTGTTCATCCTCTTTCTATCTATAAGGGACAATTGTTCGTAGCAGCTCCTTATCCATTCTGCATCGCTGAGTTCAGCTTCCTGTATGAATCTTAAAGAAGGAATCTATACCTTCGCTGGGATGACAACCTCGGTACCATAAACCAACATGTAGTGAGTTTTCTTGGTTGATGTGCTAACTGTAGTTTGGTATCCAAATAAAGCAAAAGGTTGCTTCTCATGCCATTGCTTGCGGTTCTCTACCATCTTCTTTGTATCTTCTTGATATTTTTATTGGCGGCTTCTATGACTCCATTCATTTAAGGTCTATAGGCTGTGGAATTACTTTATTTGATTTTGAAAGTTTCACATATAGCATTCATCAGATCACTATTGAGGTTGGCAACATTTTCACTAATAATGGACTCGGGAACTCCGAATCGGCAGACAATACAATCTTTGACAAAATCTGTGCCGACTTTCTTGGTTAGTGCTTTGTAGGATGCAACCTCTACCCATTTTGTGAAGTAATCAATGGCTACCAGAATAAACTTACGTCCGTTTGAAGTAGTAGGCTCAATCGTACCAATAACATCCATTCCCCAGGCAGCGAATGGCCAAGGTGAGGTTGTTACATTGAGCTCGTTTGGCACCACTTTTATCATATCGGCATGCACCTTTTATTGAAAGCATTTAGGAACATACTGGATGCAATCTGTCTCCATGGTCATCCAAAAGTAATAGTCCCTGATCATCTTCTTAGCCAAGACGAAACCATTCGTGTGCGGGCCACAAGCCCCGACATGTACATCCTCAAGTAGCTTAGAAGCTTCCTTTGCGTCGACACATTTTAGTAAACCCAAATCAGAAGTTCTTCTATACAAGTTTCCTCTGTTGTGGAAGAAGTGATTGGACAATATGCGGAGGGTGCATTTCTGAGTGTGGTTTGTATGCTACGGATATTCTCCTTTCGATAAATACTCTTTGATGTCATGGAACCAATGCTTTCCATCTGTTTCTTCATCAACATGAGTATAATATGCCGGTTGATTATGGATCTTCATCGAAATATGATCAATATAATCCATATCTGGATGTTGTATCATAGATGACAAGGTGGCCAACGCATTGGCCAACTCATTCTGAATTTTAGGCACATGTCAAAATTTCGTCTTTGTGAACCTTTTCTCACTTCCTGCACATGCAAATATGGTAATATCTTGGAATTCCTTGTGGCCTACTCTCCTCGTACCTAATCACAAGCAAATCTGAATTACCGACTACTAGCAACTACTGAATGTTCACGTCGATTGCCATGTTGAGCCCTAATATGCAAGCTTCATATTCCACCATGTTGTTAGTGCACGAAAATCTGAGTTTAGTAGATACCGTATAATGTTGACCCCTTTCTGATACCAAAACTTCTCCAATACCCACTCATTTGAAATTTGCAGCTCCATCAAAGAACATCCTCCAACCGTCGTATACTTCGGTTATGTCTTCCCCTACGAACAACACTTCTTCATTAGGAAAATATATTTTCAAAGTTTCATATGCTCCTTCCACTGGATTTTCGCAAGGTGATCTACCAATGCTTATCCTTTGACTGCTTTTTCAGTTACGTAGACGATATCGAACTCCCTTAACAGTATTTGCCATTTGGCCAACTTTCCAGTTTACATGGGCATCTAGAATATGTACTTTATAGGGTCCATCCTAGATATGAGGTATGTAGTAAAGGAAATGATGTAATTCTTCAATTTCTGATCTGTCCAGGTCAAAACGCAACAAGTGCATTCTAGTAGAGAGTATCATGCTTTGTAAGGTGTGAACTTCTTACTCAGGTAGTATATGGCCTGCTCTTTTCTTCCTTCGTCCAATACAGATAGATAGAGTAACAAATGTCGTCCTGGTTCTGGCGGGACTAGAACTGGTGGTGTGGACATGTATTCCTTGATCTTGTAAAAAACTTTCTGACAATCCTCCGTCCAGCTTGTTTCGGCATCTTTCCTCAGCATCTGTAAGATGGGTTCACATATAATTGTGGACTGTGCTATGAATCGACTGAGACATCCTAGGAAGCTCATCACTTCCTTTTTTCTCTTATGTTGCGGTAACTCATGAATAGCCTTGACTTTAGATGGATCCAGAGTGAAAATAAATCCCAGTAACTTTCTTGTGGGGACCCTGAATGCACACTTTGCGGGGTTCAATTTCAAGTTGTACCTCCTTAACCTGTCAAAGAAATTTCTCAGGTCCGCTATGTGATCTGCACCCCTCTTAGATTTGATAATGACATCATCCACATACACCTCTATCTCCTTATGTATCATATCATGGAAGAAGGTTGTCATGACTCTCATATAAGTAGCCCCAGCATTCTTCAGACCGGACGACATCATCTTGTAGCAATATACCCCCACAATGTGTAATGAAAGCTATTTTTTCTGCATCTTCTTCGTCCATCTAGTTCTGGTGATAACCCGCGAAGCAATATACAAAGGATTGGAGTTCATGCTTGGCACAATTATTGATCATGATGTGTATATTTGGTAGTGGGAAGTCATCCATAGGACTTGCTCTGTTTAAATCCCGATACTCAACACATACTCTGACCTTCCCATCCTTCTTCAGAACTAGCACAATGTTAGCTAACCAAGTTAGGTACTCAAACACCCTGAGAACTTTGACTTTAATCTGCTTGGTAACTTCTTTCTTGATTTTCAAGCTTATGTCTGGTTTGAACTTTTTGAGTTTCTACTTTACTTGCGGACTCATGGGATTAGTAGGCAGCTTGTGAGGCACTATGGGCGTGCTCAAGCCATTCATGTCATCATATGACCATGCAAAAATATCCTCATACTCTTTTAGGAAACTAATATACTCTTCCTTCTCTGTTGGTGACAAATAAATGTTGATGTGAGTCTCCTTGACGGTCTCGGTGTCTCCCAAATTTACTGCTTCGATTTCGTTCTGATTGGACTTGGGATTATTCTCAAAGTTTTCGACCTACTTGAAAATTTCCTTGGGTATCTCATCTTCTTCATATGAATCACTATTCTTATGTTGTGTTGCCTCATTACATGTCACAGTCATTGGTTCATCAGGAAAAGTAATAATAACACTGTAGAAAGAAAAGGTGTAGTAATGAATAAATAAAGAGCAAATGCATTTGATTAAAACTTAAAAATCATCCATACAAGTACGACTCTATGAATCGGGCATTTATTTTGAAACAAGTAAATCATAAAAAAAATTACTGTCGATCTTAAATGCCTAGAATGGTTATAGAAGTAAAATCTGCCAAGCTACCCAGGGATTCGGTGAGCTCGGGATGGTGTGGTGGACCAGTTCCTGAGAATAGTTCCATTCTTTACTATCTAAATAGTGAGGCCTTCTTCCTCATCCTCCTCAATTATGGCACTACAGTCCATGTCTTCATCCTCCAAGAACAAATTCTTCAACCCGGCTAGTGCTTCCTCTTCTGCAGTACCCCATATCATATCAGCTTGGTGAAAAGCTTGTTCTAAGCATGCACCGGTTGCTTGAGAGGGTAATAGGCCATTGATGTGACCAATCATTATACTCTTCCCATGTGTACTGATATCCGAGCCTAAAGGTGGAAGTATGATTATTAAGCCGTATTGGTTTAATAATATCTTGGAGGTTCTTTCCCAACCCTTTGCCAGGTTCATATCCAGACCAGGCCAATGTGCTTTCTATTTTACTACTCCACCATTTATCCTTCTCGATGGCATTGACCCGTTCAATGTGATGATAGGTTTCCTCTCCTAGTCTTCCTCTATGTCCAATAGCCGGGATGATTTTACTAGCGTAAGTGGTGTTACTCCCATATCCGTGAATGATTACCTTTTGATGATTCCATTCGAACTTCATGGCTTGATGTGGTGTGGAAGGCACAACTCCAGCGTCATGGATCCATGGTCATCCCAACAAAAGATTATATAAGGCTAGTATGTCAAGCACTTGAAACTCGACGTTGAACCAAGGTGGCCCCATCTGCAAGCAAAGGTTGATTTCCCTAATTGTGGCCCTTTGGGACCCATCAAAAGCTTTCATATTCATGCTTCCCACCCGAATTACATAAAAACCTTTGTCCAACCTTTTTAGAGTGTCCAACTGAAAATATTGATGCTTGAACCACCGTTAACCAAGACCTTAGCAACGAATTTATCTTCAAATTGCACTATAATATTCAATTCGCGGCTGTGATTCAACCCCTCAGGTGGTAGCTCATTTTCATAGAAGATGATCTTATGACTTTAGTACTTGCCCTACCATATTGTTCATCTCTCTGTCGGTGATATTATTGGGTACATAAGCTTTACTCAGCACTTTCATTAAAGCGTTCTTATGCGCCTCTGAATTTTGCAGCAGTGACGAGATGGATATCTGAGCTAGGGTTTTGTTCAGATGGCCAACAACATAATACTCTTTTTCTTGTACTTTCCTCCACATGTCATCTGGCCCTGTCTCAATGATAGGCTGTTTGGTAGTATCATCCTTACTTGAACCTCCGAAATGTTCAAGCGCATAGACTCTTCTAGTTTTAGTCATTCCTTGTGCAGCTGAGATTCCTCTACCTTCACCTTCCCTTTTTGCCGAGCCTCAGTAGAATAATCCAAGGTATTGCTTTTGAAGTGAAGGGAAGTGTGGTTGATACTGTCACTGTGAAAGGTGTGACCACTTCTACTTCAAATGGAGGGGGGTGGCCGCAGGCGGAGCCACCTTTACCTCGAATGGAACTGATATAGCTGCTTCAATCTTGATTAGCGACTGAGTCTATACCATAATAGGAGTAAGTGTGACTGCAACTTTAAAGTCATCACCTTCTCAAATAAGCCCAACCGACCACTCAGGGTCCCATTCCTCGTTCGTCTCTATCACATGTACTCCATGATCTCTATGATCAGGGAGAGGGTCGCTGTGGACATTAGGAGCGGCTTCCTTCACTTTTATGACCTTGTTGTCGATTGGAATCTAGATCTTATCGTTCAATTTTCAGCACTCATCAGGGGTGTGCCCCTTCATACTAGAATGGTATGCACAAGTTTTGTGTGGATTGACCTATTAGGATAGATTTTCTAATACCACAGCGGCAACATGAGTGACGTAACCTGCGGCTTTCAACCTTTCATAAAACCGGTTGATGAGCTCAACAATAATGGTGTATTATCTGGGTGTCTTGAGACCGATGTTGGGTCCTGGTCTTGGATAATTTTGGCGAGATGGTGGTGATTGGAAGTGGGATGGTTGGGATTTATAAGTGTGATGAACAATGGCGGGTTAGAAATATATGGGAGATGAGAGTTAATATAATGGGTGGTGGTGCTTGGTACGTGAGTGGAGGTGTTTTATATGAAGCGTAGAGTGGAAAACTCCGCCGCCAAATCTTCATACTGGACCCCCTGCTTATTTTCAACAAATCCTTAAACTTGTGAGGGGTAACGACCCTCGGAGCAATCCGGTACTTGTGTCTTTGACCCTCGGTACTCCTGGCATATCCCACTATCCCTTCCAAAGTGGGTGTAAGTTCAAAGTCTGAAAAATGTAGAACATTGTGAGCTGGATCCCAAATGTTACTAGTGCTTTAGTTATATCTCCCACGGTCCTGATCTTTATTAAATGGTGAGCTCCCTAAGTAATGGTTGACAGTATCTCGTCCTTGCCCACCTAAATCCTCCCACCACATGTGTAGTTCCAACGGAATCTGGGTCATGACCTTCATTGACAAATTTTGACTCATGTTCATTCTACACATTCGGATTAGGGTGATTGGTTTACACACAAAGTGAATCTCATTTGAAAAAACTGACAAAATGGGTTATTTTGCAAAAATCAAGAAATGAGGGCTACTTTCGCAAATACGGACCTTCAGTACTTTAAAATGGAAGTTTTTAGGGTTGTATTCTCTAGGTGGCCAAAAATTTGACAAAAATAGAGTCAGCAACTATTCTTGAAAAAATAGCCCTCCAGCAACCCGTCGAGACATTTAGCTATTTATATGAGATTACTATCACCCATTTTATTTACGACAAAATGAAGACGCTTCATATATTTTTTCAATTTTTTTCAAAAAGCGGGGCTGGACCTGATGAGGGTTGCATATGTTTCTCACATTCGGTAAGAATAAAACCACGTAGTTTGACCAGTTTTGATGCAAGTGAAAAATATAAACTTTTTGAAATGATTTTTTTACTCTTTTTCTCTCCCTTTTTTCAAAAATCTTCGGCAGAGTTTCGGGATGTTTTATGTACCGGATTTTGGGCAACAGATGGAATTCTCTCTCATACTCCACACTTGGTTTTCCTTTTCCTTTGTTTTGTTTTCCTCACTTTATCTAGAAGCCAGTCAACATGCAATTCGAAACAAATTAAATGTATAGTTAGCACATAAAAATGCATCAGGTTGGTCTTTTATTTTCGGGTACGTCTGTCCTAGACGGACCCAACCCCTGTGTTGAGCCCCCAAAGTCTAATGCATATGATTTAAACAAGCATTCCTTCTATGGATACGGCATGCGTCTGAGTTATTCTAAGTTTAAAATCTTGGTATGTTGTTATAGACTTGTGTATACGAGCGGATAACTCGAGCCGAAGGAGGCTACGTACAGGGAACCAAAAAGCCATCCAACTTTGTAACTTGTCCGAGGCTTCCTAATTTAAGATATGACACTAACAACAGAAGAGTCACGCCAATGTGCACATCCCCGAAAATGAGAAGAGAAGGATTTCATAGCAGTTTATATACATTTCAAATAGTATCAAAATTGTAAAAAACAACATTTAGCACATTAGGCCCAAATATGTAAATAGAATCAAATAATAAATAAATAAAAATATAAAAATTAATCTAAGCTCGAATTCTTGAAATATGAACCAAAGATTCAGTATTACTTGTTCCTAGCATAGTCGGCAGGGTTCTCAAACCTACTTTTCACTACCCCGTAAAGGGCGGCAGGGTTCTCAAGCCTACTTTTCACTACCCCGTAAAGGGTATAAGGGAGTTTTTTCCAATTTAAGTGACAATCAAAACGAGATTATTTAACTAGAAATCAGAGTCGCCACTTGATATAATTAACGGTGTCCCAAGTCACCGGTTCAAATTCCAAATTGAGGAAAGATTCACTCTATTTTACATTCCGCGAACACAGAAATCTGCGTAAGGAATTCTGTTAACCCGAGAGAAGGTGTTAGGTATTCTCGGGTTCTGTGGTTTTAGCACAGTCGCTCAACTATTGTTATTGGCCTATTTATTTGATTTTAAAACATCTTAGAAACCTATGTGTATTTTTATTCCTTTTAAACCGTTTTTAATAATCTAATTGTTATACAACTAATTATTTGATTACACGTTGTGAATCATGTCATGGAAACCGTACCCACAATCCACAACATATTTATTTTATTAATAATTTATATTATGGCCAGGTCACATAAATTTATCCCAAAATGTTTAGAAATTAAGTGTCACAACCACGTCACGGGAACAATACCCATAGTTGTTTGCGTGGCGCACCTTAATTTATTTTAAAGGAAAAAATTTGTATTTCGCCAAGGCAAACCAGAAATAGTCCTACTTATATCGAATTTAAAACTACGTATCATCACGTTGCAGGAACCGTACCCATAATTGTTATAATTTAATTACGTGCCTAACACAAACTATGAGATTTAAAATTTCTTCCTAAATTATTTCAAGGTTCATTGACAAGCCATGGATTATATCTAAGGCATTTAGAGATTGATGCAAGCATTTAGAAAAAAACCTTCTGAACTATTGGGCCAATAGGAGGCCTGTTGCTTTATGCATCCTTGGTCCTGAGGCTGTAGTTATGTACTTGGGCTCGAGGTCGTAGTTTCTGCACATATATATTTGGCATGCGGACGTAGTTGAGTATTCAGTACAGGTTGATCATAATTTAGAAGAGGGAGTATTCATATCCTTACTTTCTTTATTCATTTCAGTTATCAATTATCATTTTAGTTATCAGTTATCAATTATCATTTCAGTTATCAATTACCATTTCAGTTATCAGCTATCAATTATGCTTTTAGTTATTAGTTATCAGGTATACTTTCAGTTTCTCTTTCAATGCTATCATTTTAGTTATTAGTTATTAGCTATTGTTTCAGTTTCTGTCTCAATGTTATCATTTTAGTTATCAATTATCAATTCAATTTCAGTTTCAACATTTATAATTCTTTCTTTCAGATGTTTTACATACCAGTGCAATTCAAATGTACTAACGTCCGTTTTGCCCATGGTCTGCATCTCACGATGCAGGTACTGATTTAAAGGTTGATGATTCAGAGCGCTAGGATTTTCTTACCAGCTATTTCGTGATCCCTAATTCTTTGAAGGCATTATAATTACCTTACAATCTTTAGTATTTCCAGACAGTAAGCATTTTCAGTACTTCATCATAGGCTTCATAGACTAGAGTAATAGCAAGACAGAGTCGCATGCTTTTTATATTAAGACATGTTGGTAGCAAATATATTTCAGAATTGTACTGGTATTTCTGTGCTTTGATTTATATCGTCTAGACTTTAAGTATATCACTATATGTTTGTTTATCTTTCGCATTGACTATGTTATGATATCACATGTTGATTCAGCAAGCCAGTTGGTTCACTCGGTCAAATACAGTCAGGCATCGAGTGACGTGTTATGGCCAGGCCTATGTTCGAGGCGTAACAAACTTCTGTATCATAACACTAGGTTCGAGAGTCTTAGGGAGTCTATGAAGCCTTGTCTAGTGGATTCTATGTGCTGGTAAATACCAAGACATCCAAGATAGTCCCATCTTTTTCTACTCTAGATCGTGCCATGTAGCTTAGAGCAATAAACCATCTCTCCCTATCGAATTCCTAATGTATTGAATGCCCAAGCAATACCCAGGAGAAACCCAAGGTTTTAGAGAGGACGATTTCCCATTGGGATATAATTATGGAGTACAAGTTAGTAACAAATGAGACTTGAGAGGATGCTGGAAGTGGGATGCAATGGATTGTAGTACATATTAGAGCATAACATAATCAGAAAGTACAAAAGTAGTTATCATGTTTTATGGTTATCAGTATCTCAATTACCAGTTAGAGGCCTTTTAGCTAGAAAGTTTATGGTTATTCAGTATGCCAATTATCTGTTATTCAGTTACCAGATCTACAATTTTCAGTCTATCAAAATTCTAAAGACTTGTGAGTATACGGTGATGCATATGGATGCTCAAAGAAAATGTAAGTAACTGTGATTATAGCAAAATCTTCGCATATTTTAGGGATTAAGACCAAGACTCATCGGATGGTGCAGTAAGTGATTTATCATATGATGGTGTACTCTGAAGAATAAGTTTTTGTACAGTAATCGTATGTGTTTTACCTCATAGAGTAATTTTTTTAATTCTTGGAAATGGAGCCACAAGTTGGATGATGATAGTCCAGATGTCAGACCCTAACATTGGTAACTGTAGTTTTGGACAGAAAAGAGCCTACAGGAAATATAGCTAAGAATAATATGATGTACGAAATGATAATCAAGAGCAGGCAACATTAAATTTTAGGAAATAATTTTAAATTTTTTAGTTTTATACAAATCCAAACTAGAGGTACCACGTTAGTAAGTTACTATAACAAGTGGCTATTATTGTGAGTTAAAAGATATGACAGCAAATGATGTGAATATGTGTTTAGGATGAAGGTTTATAGTCTGAATTAATTTTGAAGTATATAGAAAGTTTGAGGGTTAGATATTCCAATTTCATTTAAGATAGATGAACTTTCTCTAAGTGTGATTCATGTACATAGTTCCAAAAAAATAGATAAGTATGAGACCGAAGAACATGGCCGGATGGTGAGGGAAATTGAAATAACCTTATGCTTCACTTTATTTATTCTAAGCAGAACATGGACACAATATGCTAGTAGGTGGTTAGTAAAAGAATAACAGGTATGTTTGAGTAGATACAGTGAATTAGCAGGTATGTTTGAGTAGAGGCACAATTTGATTTATTTAGCCAGGTTAACTCTAGCGAGTGGATGAAAATTTGAAATACCGAATGTGTGTTAGAACCCAAAGAGTTTAAGTTTCTTTATCGCAAAAATGGTAATAACAATTAAATTTATTGATGGGACTCTAAAAATACTTGATCTATTTTTATGCTACTTACTAAATAGTTGATACAAGATGCGAGAGGCTTAGAGATAAAATAAAGTTAAGGAGGAAGCTATAATCAAACTGACAGGATAGCTATTCGAGGCCTCGAGGTCGATTCCACGGCTCCGGCTCAAGCTCGTGGGCTATTGTGATAGGGCTAACAGTTACAAAATAATCACGAAAGACCTTTTATGGCCAATGATAAGCAATAAATGAAGAACAAGTATGAAGATAATAAATAAGAGCAATAAAATCGAGATAGTATGTTAGAGAAAAGAAAATGCTCTTCTATATTTCATGTGGAATAGTTGGAGCAATAGTTCTCTATAAAATGGTAAGGTTCCCCTTTATATAGAAGGGGAATCCCAACATAGTACACAATACATTAATTGTAAAGATATGGAGATAGGACATCTAGACATGACACTCTGATTCGGGTCCAGAGTAGGCCGGCTAGGCTTTTGTTAGACTTATCCGTGTGTCTTCGGAATTTCCTCGGTTTTACCCTTGCCATGGTTGATATTGGCTCTAGGCCGGGTGTAGACGAGCTTCGATGGGGGAACTTGGTCACAACTTTGCAGCCTCGAGGCTTCGAGGTGATCTTCTAAAAGGCCTTAATGACGAGAAATTAGACCCTCTGATTATACAATATACAGATAGTCTTTGTGTTTCCTAGAACAGAATGATAGGAAATGATTTTGATGCCTAATTTTTTGGGCTTCCCATGATGATGTCATAGTGATGATGCAACCTATGACGTAAGCCTTCACGATAACTGGGACATCCTATAGGCTTGTCTTTTTTATGTCATTCAATGCACTGTCAATTCCATTTCTTTAAAGTGACAGTACTATCGTTGATTCACTTTTCAAGAAGGAATTGATAAAGCCTGTCGATCCATCTTTCAAAGGCATTGATGGTCATGTTGTCACCCCCTATAAAAGGGGTTATTCTGGCACTATCTCTTTATCCAAGTGCCTTTCTCCTTTCATCCATCCCTTTTCTCTTACTATCTTCTACCATTGTTAACCATCATGTTCAGGTTTCACGGCCTCAAGGCTGTATGACAGCATTTTTATCAGCTGCGTAGTGGCCTTCTGCTTGAGATTCTCCATGGAATGAGATTATATTGTCTTATCACTGTTGTTGTTGTTGTTGTTACGACTGCTACTGTTGTCTTTATTGGCTGTAGGTGATGATACAGGGGTGGCTAATTTCTTTTGATATAAAAGGATGTTTGGACTCTACACCGTTGTTCGGGAGAGTGTTTGATGAGGTGGCGCAGGGAGACGCTGCTACCAGGGATGAACCTTTGAGAGTAGACTAGGCTCTTAGGCTTTTACCATGGTTATATCCTTTCGCTTCTTTGTTTCTGTGTAAGGACCCTTTATGGGCTTTGTAATCATATGTAAGGACCCCTTGTGGGCTTTTGTAATTGAATGTTGATGAATACAAAGATGTTTCATCAATTTTATCTTTGGCTCTTGATGTGTTCCCTTTTATTTTTGTTTATAAAGACTCTAAATGTATGGCTGTACCGGTCGGTGCAGATGTCGAGCATAGATCGGGTAGGTAAGCCCAGGTCTTCGGACCCCTTACTTCGAGCCTTAAAATTTTGGATAGTGACCTCCGAGTGAGAATTAGCTTTAGGAACTTGGAAACTTGCTTTGAACTTGATGTATATAACCTTTAAGGTGTTGTAGATAGGTCTCTAATGAGGGGTTGACCAGACTTAGGTGATATCCTGAGGTTGAACCCTTATGGACAGAGCTTGAAGTGCTTATTTTCTTCTTAAGGGCAGCCTTCGAGACCGTGTACCATCTCGAATCCTGCAATGGTGCTAAAGGTTTCCTGGAGCCTAACTTCCTTTCTCAAGGGAGGTCCTCGAGATCGGGTACCATCTCGGGGTGCCGTTGGCTTCTTAAGCCTAGCTTCTTTTTGATGGAAATATTCGAGGTCGGTTACCACCTCGGGAATGGAGACAATCCATTGGCTTCTTAAAGCCTATCTTCTTCTTGATGGAGATCCTCGAGGTCGGGTACCACCTCAAGATTGGAGACGATACCATTGGATTCTTAAAGCCTATCTTCTTTTTGATAGAGATCCTCGAGGTCGAGTACAGTCTCGGGACTGGAGATGGTATCGTTTGCTTCTTAAAGCCTGGCTTCTTTTTTATGGAGATCCTCGATGTCAGGTACCACATCGAGTTGGGCAACAATATCATTTCTTCATATATATATATATATATATATATATATATATATATATGGGGTCGCTTTCGCTTCTTGGGATATCCCACTATTTTAGATAGTTATCCTTTTATTTTGATGTTGATCCCTTCATTACCTTATCACTAAAGTATTTGTGTAGGTTACTACTTCGATTCTCTAGTCTTTGCTATAGCCATGACTGTTTCCTTAGGGTCCATTCGGCAAGGAGGGGAGAGTTCCACTCGAGAGTTTACCTTGAAGATTATTTCTTCAATAAGAGAGGAGCACCTTGAGTTAGTGAGGAGAGTGTGCGGATTGGGGGGAGAAGGTGGCGTTACGGGTGCTTTCCCCGGATGAGGGCATCGTGGATCCTGCAGATGGATTCCTAAATGTGTACACATATCTTTTCATACTACGCCCCCTTGATAGGTTTGTGCTCAACTTCTGTTTAGAGTATCGTGTTACCTTGGCGCACATACACCCGTTATTTTGGCTAATATTGTTGATGATGAGGTCTTTCGTGGAGAAAGCGGGGCTTGAATTCACTCTTAGTCATCTCATTAGATTGTACCGACCCTTTCACCATCGAGGTCTGCTAACCTTGCGGTGATGGTCGACCGCACCCTTTGTTGTTGACAATTAGGAAGATGAAGATCGGGAATGGATAAGTCGATTTATCTGGGTCTGGGCTGATGACGTTATCCCTGTAAAAATTATGTCGGTCCCCGAGGAATGGAACTACACACGTAAGTGGTACATCCCGTGCATTTCAAATTTGTTTATGGCTAATGCTGGTCTTTATAACCGTATTTTTACTTCTCTATAGCGATTTCATGAGTGTTGGATGATATTCCTGATCTGCATAGTTAGGTTCGAAAGTTGGTAACCCACTCAACTTGTAAGAAGCGCAGGTGGAGAGCTTCATCTCGGGGCATATGGGAGGAAAAACACTATGGTGTGTATTTGAACTACTTTTTCCTTCCCCTTCTTTCATTTGGAGAGACATTCTCCTTTTTTGTATATTAATTTTGCCGCCGTAGGCATCTGAGAGTATTTTAAGGCAAGGTCGTGCTCCTCCAGAGAGTGGGAGCGGTTACCAGCTCCCAGGCTAAAGAATGACAGAAATAAGCCGGATATGCATTCGCAGGGTGATGGGGCTCAGAGTAAGGAAAAACATGGTCGGGGCTTCGAGACTGAAACAACATCTGGAGCCTATCGTGCCCGAAGTTCCTAGTTCTAGAAAGTGGTTTCTCCAAGCGATCGTGGCTCGACAGGAGTCTATTCTTCCAGGGCTAAGGGGACTATATTAGTAGATGTGCGCTCAGCCTTTGAGGAAGTCCGCCGGCTTCATTTTGCAGTGAGTTTTGACACAGTACTTCTGAATCCCGCATCTTCCTTTACTTATGAGTTTTCTTTTACAGGCTTTCGATAGGCTTAGGTCTGAGTTGATCCGTCATGGATCCAAGCTCCGGAAAGCTCTACATGAGGATAGATCCCTTAGGCTCCTTTCAAGGAAAAGGAAGTCGAGCTGGCACACTTGCAATATGAGGCGAGCCGGAGATGCATTCTAATTACCCTTTGGCTCTTTCGAGATTCGAGTGTCGGTGACGCGCCATGCACCGTGAACATTTCTCTTGTCATGTGTTGTCTCCTGTAGACGGTTTTAATCACATCTTTGTTGGGAATCTCATCATTTGGTGGAGGGTGGAGGGTGGATGGTACTGCTCTCATGCAGTGTATCTACAGTCATCCGAATAAGGCATTGTACCTCATGTCTCCTTTAATGACATTAAATTTAACATTTGGGTCGTGCCAGACACGCTGACAGGGAGGGGGGTTTCTCCTTTTGTTGTTTCACTTTCCATGTTGAATCCATTGAGGACTCGAGTGGTGGGCACGATTTGGTCTACCAGTTTGAGCTGCTTTATTACCCTCGACTTGATAATACTGGCTGAGCTACATGGATTCACAAGTACATATTTTATTTGAAATGTATTCACGAGGAAAGAGATTACCATTGCATCATTATGAGGTTTAGACAAAGCTTCGGAGTCCTCTTCGCCGAATGTGAGGGCATTTTCGTGTATCCTCGAGTTTGCTTTTCTCTAGTGATGGATATTTTTGTCCTTCATATCAGGGGTTTCTAGGGAGAATTGGTTCCTCCCAAGATCATGTGGATAACATATTGTGGCTTGTTCGTCTCGTTCTACTTGGCCGCTTCTCTTTCTCGGAATTGACTTTGGCCTGGTGGCTTAAGAATTCTCGGAGGTGACCTTTATTAAGTTGCCTGGCTACTTTCTCTCGGAGGTGGTGGCAATCGTCGGTCCTATGGCCGTGTGTGTTATGAAATCCACATACTAAGTTATGATTCCTTTAAGAAGGATCCGACTGTATAGGCCTGGGCGTTTTGGTGTCTCTAATTTTGCTGATGGCGAACATGATATTTGACGCATCAACGTTGAAGTTGTATTCAGATAAGCACGGTTCCCTTGTTGGCCACGTGTTTCAATTAAATATTGTTCTGTTAATGAGTCCCTGGGAATTTTGTCCTCAGTTGATTAATCGATCGTTGCGAGGTCGATTGCGCCTGGGGGCGTTGCTCTTGTCTCCGGTGTATAGTTGATATCTTTCTTTATATGGCTTTGGCTCCTTCGTTAGAAGCCACTTGGATATATTGAGCCCGAGGGGGCTCCTAGTTTATCATCCTCAACACTAATCTTTGATTGATATCGGTTGTGGACATTCGACCAGGTCACGACAGGATACTCAATCAAATTGTCTTTAAGCTGCCTTGAAGCCACTGAGCTCCGCTCTTTTAGGCCTTGAGCGAAGGCCTGCACTGCCAAGTCGTCTGAGACCGGTGGTAGTTCAATTCATTCCGTTTGAAAGCGAGATATGAACTCTTGCAGCAATTCATTCTCCCTCTTCTTGATCTTGAACACGTCTGATTTCCGCATTGCTATTTTGATGGCACCGACATGTGCCTTTATGAAGTAGTCTACCTGCATGGCAGATGAGTCTATAGAGTTTGGATCTAGGTTGGGATACCACATCATGGCCCCATTCAATAGTGTTTCCCCGAACTTCTTATGTAATACAGACTCGATCTCGTCGTCTTTTATGTTGTTTCCTTTTAGTGCACACGTATAGGCAGTAACGTGCTCATTGGGGTTTGAGGTCCCGTTGCACATTGGCAGCTTTGACATTCAGAACTTCTTTGAAATGGGTTTTGGAGCTGCTTCCTATGGGAATAGCCTCTACACGAACTTCTTCGAATCCACACCTTTTAGGACCGGGGGTGCACCCAGAATTTGGTCGATCCTGGAGTTGTAGGTCTCGACCTTCTTGTCGTTGACTGCTATCATCTCACCGAATTTGATCCTTTTGGTGAGGTCCTAGATTATCTTTATGATAGCAGGATCGGCTATCACCCGTTATGGCTCGATCTCTTCGGTACCTATTCGGTTAGGGGAGCTATTCTCGATGCTACTGTGCTATGAGTTTTCGGGTGGCTTTGCAACTGAGTGATAGCCAGCTGTTAGGCCTATTACATTTCAAAAATAACACGGAGGCTAACCTCCCATTCTTCCTGGTTGGGGCTTTCTGAGCTCCTTGTGGATCTTCTTGGTGTACGCTTCAGTTGGTGCATGAGGTTTCATCGACTTGTTGTGCGTCGCGTGAACCTCATCCGCTGGAATTGATTCTAGTGCATACTCGGGGTTCTATGGTGGCACACCAACAATTGGAGCAGCCACATTATTCTCTCCGTGGTTTTTGAGGTTGTCATTTTCAACTCTATTTACAGAGCCAGACATTTTAACCTGAAATCAAAGGTCTTGGACAAAAATTTTTTTGAAAGATAACTTGCGTTGTGTAATGAAACCAGCAAGAAAATAATCACTATTGTTTTTAGCCCCACGGTGGGCACCAAACTGTTTACCGCGAAAATGGTAATAGCAATTAAATTTATTGATTGGAATCTAAAAGTATGTGATTTATTTTTATGCTAGTTATTAAGTAATTGATGCTAGATGTGAGGGACATAGAGATAAATGAAGTTATAGAGGAAGCGATAATCAAACCGATATGCTAACTATTTAGGGCCTCAAGCTTGTCAATTTGGGGACTTGAGGTTGATTCCAAAGCTCGGGCTCAAGGTATCGTGGGCAAGTGGGATAGGGCTAATAGTTACAAAATAATCAAGGGAGGTCTTTTATGGCCAATGGTAAGCAATAAATAAAGAATAAGCCCGGGGATAATAAATTAGAGCAATAAAATCGAGATAGTATGTTAGAGAAACGAAAATGTTCTTTTATATTTCGTATAGAGTAGATGGAGCAACATTTCACTACAAAATGGTAAGGACGAGAAGGGAAATCCCAACATAATACAAAACAAATTAATTGTAAAGAAATGGAGATGGGACAACTAGACATGACACCCTGATTCGGGTCCAAAGTAGGCCGGCTAGGCTTGTCAGACTTAGCCGTGTGTCTTAGGAACTTCGCCGTTTATATCCTTTCCATGGTCGACATTGCCTCTAGGCCAGGTGTAGACGAGCTTTGAGGAAGGGAACTCAGTCACAACTTTGCAGCCTCAAGTCTTCGAGATGGTCTTCTTAAATGCCTTAATAACGAGAAATTGGACCCGTCGATTTTATCGTATACAAAATTAAATCTGAAGTACAGTGACAGTGGAAAAAACAATTAGCTAGTTATAAAAGATCAAACTATTGAAGAATAGCCTTTAGGAATTGTCGTAATATGGTTTCTCCAGGATTGACAGTGTAAGTAGAGTTATATTATTAAGATTGTGTATGATAGTTGTGAATACATTAGCTTTCCATTATGTGAATAATTTAGTTTTTTTTTTAAAAAAAGAGAGATTTCTCAGAATTAATTTGGAATATGAATCTTCATTGACGTAAAGTGCAAAGAATTACTAAAGATAAGAAAAGTTTCTCGGGTCCCAACAAAAGTGAAGGATCTGTAGGTACAAGACCTTAACCTTTGGTCTAAGGGGGAAATGTGAAAATTTTCAGTAAGTCGAGTTGGAGATTTGAAACCTGCATAGTTAGCATGGGATATCAAAAAAGGGAGGGATTCACAGGCATAAATTGATACCTTTTGAATAAGAGGGAGATAGTGGTACTTTGAGGTACCGAGATGGACCGTGTATTCTAGACATAGGTAGACTTAAAGAGGAAAGATCATGTTAGAAGCCCATAATTCCATGTATTCTTTCCATCCAGGTTCCCCAAATATGCAGTATGACCAAGGAGATTTATTAGTTGAACGAAATCAAAAGAAAGTTGCAGACTTGGTGGCAAAGTGTCTGAATTATCAGCAAGGGAAAGTCAAGCAACAGAATACCAAGTGTCTATCTCAGACACACACATCCCTTAGTAGAGATTGTAAAAATGGGCCTTATAATAGGATTATCTCGCTTATTTTGAAAGCATGATTTTCATGGGCAAAGGTGTAGATTGCCAAGTAGATGGTTCGAAGTTGTCAAAGTGGAGTTGTTGAGACTAGATTTGGCCAATCAGTCTATAGATAAATTTAAGTTGATTCAAAAGCATTTGAAGATGATTTAGAGCAACCAAAATTCCTATTCAAGTGTGTGATATAGAGACTTAGAGTTTCAAGTTGATAATTAAGTGTTTCTAAAAGTTTCGCCTATGAAAGGCGTTATGAAAATTGGGAAGAAGGGAAGGGAAGAATAGTCCCTGCTATATTTGGCTATATAGAATCTTGCGAAAGATCGGTCAAATAGCTTATGAGTTGGATTTGCCACCAGTACTAGTGGTGGTACATCCAGTAGTTCACATGTCATGTTATAATATTCAAGTTTCCAGTACTCAGATACTCATGTCAGTTCAGTACTCAAATAATCATATCAGTTCAGTACTCAGATACTCATGTCAGTTCAATATTCAGCTACTCATGTCAGCATACTTAGATATTACTGCCAACTTGGATATTGATGTTAGTTCAATACTCAAATATTCGTGCTAGTTTAATATTCATATATCCATGTTGGTTCAGTATTCACATATCCATGACACATCAATATTCAGTCAATGCGGTAGTCATTCAGTTCACTATCTCAGCAGTTCAGTATTCATGTATTCATTCAGTTTAATATGAAAGTGTTTATGAATGTTCATGTTTCCACCCTACTCGTTTAAGGTCTGGAGTTAGCAGAATTTTCAATCAGGACAATCATTGGAGGACGAATGATCCCAAGGGGAAGATAATGTAACACCCCGCACATTCGAATTAGGTGTGAATTAGTTAAAAGAGTAGTAAGGTTATATTCTGGACAGATGAAGTCCCATCGGGATGATATGGGTGGAAATAGTTGTTTCAAAATCAATATGGAAAGTGAGTGCATAAGATTTGAGAAAAACGACTAAGTTTATAGAAGGTCTGTCTTTAAGCAGATTTAGTGAAAATGTGTAATAAATTCGGGAAACATCAAAGCCTAAAAGTTGTAGGCCTTTGAAATATCTTTTCAATGATATATTGTGGATCCCAAATAGAGCTCTGTGCAAAACGTTATGCCCGTTTTACAGAACATCGTGTAACCACTGCATTCGGCCGCGTTTGACCGCGACCGCGGTCGTGAGGCAGTGCTCCAGCTATTTACCATGTTCAGGACCGTGATCAGGCCTACTAAGACGCAGTGGCCAACTTGGGAAGTTATTTTCTTAGTCCTATTTCGTTCCCCACAACCCAAAAATATAAAAACTTGCTCTAGAAAGGAAAGCTCTCAAAAACCTAACTACTTTAGGGTTCCTCCACCACCCAAGGTAAGTTCTAATGGTGATTATCAATTAATTTCAATTTTCTAACATCTTATTAACATGGGTAAACCCTACAAATAATTAGATATTCGATTGTGGCATCATTATTGAGAGAAGAAACCCTAGAACTCGAATTCACAAAGATTGTACATTAAAAAGGTAATATTTGCACCCAATAATTGATTCTATCATTGAACTAATGATTATAGACTCTAGTTCATGAGATATGATTTGATGGGTTTGATAGAAAAGCATGAGTGATTATAGGTTTGTGTTATTGATTGTCTATTATTGGTTAAGGGTATTGTTTACTTCATGGGTGATGAAGAATGATGTTGATTATATCCATTTGAGACTTTAGAATTTATCTAGAAGCAAAAGAATGGGTTATTGGATGTAGCAATACCATTAATAAAGACTATGAAGCTTCATACCATCAAGTGTTTGAGAAAATGTTTAAGTAACCAAAACATGAGTATTATCGCTAATATGAAATCCCTTTGACTTGTATTGATATAGATTAAAGTTGAAAGGGTTGGAAAATGTTGTATTACACTCAAGAGCAGGAAGCTAAGGTATATGAGGCTAACTCTCTCTGTTTGGGAATGTTAATAATTCTCCCTACAATACGTTTCTTTTACGACGCTAGTAATTGCCTTAGAAATATAGTTAAGCCTAGTTCCTTGAATAGTTACAAAACTTCTATTCTCTAGCTTCATAACTCGTTCATGACTTTCATTTTAAACGCTGTGAGCTAGTGTGTATTAAATATAGACTTGGGTTTGAAGCCTCGAGTCTTAGCATAGATTACTCAGTATGCTATAAACAATTAAAGTTTTAGTGTTCATAATCAGTTCAAGAATACACATCTAAGTCTAGTCCTATTTAGTATTCTAGTATTATGTAAATTAGTGTGATCTAGTATTCCAGTATCATGTAACTCAGTATGATCTAATATTCCAATATTATGTAACTCTGTGTGATTCAATATTTCACTATCATGTATTGCAGTATGATTCTCAGTTCTTGATTATTAATCCCTCAATGTTGAACACCTATATTTGGGCCTAAGGCTGCAGTTAATGCTTTATGCATTTTTGGGCCTGAGGCCGCAGTTTATGCTTTATCAATATTTGGACTAGAGGCCGCAGTTATGTATACGTATACTTGAGCCCGAGGCCGCAGTTTGTGCACATAAATATTGGGCCTGAGGACGCAGTTTAATATTCAGATAAACAGGTTGTTCATCATTCAGAAGAGGGAATATTCATATCCTTACTTCCTTTGTCCAATTTAGTTATCAATTATCATTTTAGTTATTAATTATTATTTAGTTATCAGCTATCATTTCAGTTTCTTTTTTAATAGGTATCATTTCAGTTATCAATTATCAATTCTCAGATTCAATTTTAGTATTTATAATTGTTTCTTTCAGTTGCTTTACATACCAGTGCAATTCAAATGTACTGACGTCCCTTTTACCCAGGGCCTGCATCTCATGATGCAGATACTAATTTACAGGTTGATGATTCAAAGCGTTAGGATTCTTGTACCAGCTATTTGGTGATCTCCGGTTCTTTCAGGGAATTATCATTACCTTACAGTCTTTAGTATTTTTAGACAGTTAGTCAATATTTTTAGTACTTCATTAGAGGCTTCATAGACTAGAATAATAGCAAAACAGAGTCACAAGCTTTTCATATTAATCTATGTTAGCAACAAATATATTTCAGAATTGTACTAGCATTTATCTAGATTTTCATTATATCAACAAGTATTAGTTTATCTTCCGTATTTAGTATGTTATGATACCATATGTTGATTCAGCCTACCAGTTGGTTCGCTCGGTCATATGTAGTCAGGCACCGAGTGTCATTTACATCAAGGCCCAAGTTTGGGGCATGACATACTTACTGGATACATGTTGATTGCATACTCATGCTGTACTTTTGCACTAAATGCATGATCCGACAAGTTTATTTGATGGTCATCTTCCACCTATTTTTAAGAAAGCATAGAGAATTATAGATATATCCACTTAAGTTCATCTTGTCTTTTAAGTTTTTGCTATAAATTGGATTCATTTGGATTGTTTTTATTTAAACAAGTAAGCTTTATCATATGGTTAATAGAAAATGTCCTGAATGTTCGAATTTTCTTTGTGTATACGTGCTCTTTGTTTCTTTTTCTTTTGTTGGGAGCTCAAGTTTACTTTGTCTGTACAATTATTATTTATGGGATTACACTCTTGTTGTAAGTAAACAAGAAAGTCATTTTCCTTGTAAAAATTGACGCATGCAGCTTGGTACATCTTATTTTGAAAATGAGATTCGTACAAGTAACTTCAGAACATAATTTTTTGAAACGTCTTGCAAGTTTGAAGTATGAATCTAATATCAAGGACATAAATTTCTAAAATGTCCTTAACTTTCAGAACTATATGTCTTGAATATAGTTTCATCCTTCAATAAATCAGGACATTTATGAACAGTATGTCCCGAAGTTCTACAACAATTTAATAGGGGAAAATCATAATAACTTCATAGTTCTTATTCCGAATAGAGTCACCTTGCTATATTTATAAATACACAACAAAATGCTAAAGTTGAAACCTTAACATCAAAATATCGCTAATGTAGTAATTTGCACTAATTCATAGTGTTTAAAGTAAAAATCAGAATATTAGGTGCTTATAAGTTAAGGATACTTAGTCCTGAACTTAGAGTTGGAAGTTCAGAAATTAAGGACACTTAGTCCTTAACTTAGAGTTGCAAGCTCAAAAAATAAGGACACTCAGTTTTGAACTTAGAGTTGGAAGTTTAAAAATTAAGGATAGTTAGTCCTGAACTTAAGAGTTACAATCTTAAAAATCAAGGACACTTAGTTCTGACTTGAAATTGCAAATTTAAAAATTAAGGACATGAACCCGAGCACAACGTGAACAGATGAAAACCTATTTGTTACTGAGATCACATTATCTAAAGTAACAGAAATGTGAAATATATATTGATGGACAAAAATAAATCAAGTCAATCAACAACATTCTATTAAAGCTTCAATTAGACACTACGAACTGTCCTGATCAGCTCAAAACATATATCTCCCCGAACATAACAATAAGCAAATTTAACTGAAACGAAAACATCCACATAAAATCACTTTTAAAGCATCAGCTATTTATCAGAAACAGATAGATGTCTGAAACTAGTAGCAATCAACAACTTTGTTTTCATACAATGTAGAAACAAGTTGTGCAGAACACTCACAATGCAACTTAATCAAGCAAACAATCAGTTGTCCGAAATTTCTGAACATAGTTCCTAAAGTTTCAACAGATCTTAGACAGTCAATCGATATAATCCCAGGATTCTTCCCCAAATTCAATTCCAAACTTTAACCACTCACCAAAAATTCAAATTCAGCTCATCTTCACAATCAACAGTAGAAAAAGATGAAATTAATTCAGAAACTTAAGATGAATTTTGAAACCAAGTATCCTAACTTTGATTATACCTGCTTTAAAATCGCTCAAATTAAGAACACTTAATCCTGAACTTAGAGTTGAAAGTTTAAAAATTAAGGACAATTAATCCTGAACGTAGAGTTACAACCTCATAAATTAAGGACACTTAATCTTGAACTTAGAGTTACAAGTTCAAATATTAAGAACACGAACTTGCGCACAACAACGTGAACAGATGGAAACCCATTTGTTACTGAGATCATATTCTCTAAAGTAACTGTAAAATAAAATATATATTGTACGACCCAAATAAATCAAGTCAATCAATACACGAACCGTTCTGGTCAGCTCAAAACATGTATCTCCCCAGATACAACAATAAGAAAATATAACGGAAATTAAAACATCCATATAAAATCACCATGTTCCTGAAGATAATCATAAGCGTAGAGGAAGACTTATCCAAAATAGATGTGAAAATACTGCAACTAACAGCATGTTTCAAACCCACAAACAAGAACTTTGAAAGCAACAACTATTTAACAAACTTCATTATAACTATTTATCACAAACTGGTAGCAATCAACAGCTTGCTTTCAAACAGTGTAGAAACAAGTTATGCAGACTCTCACAAATGTCCAAAATTTCTCACCTTAGTTCCTAGAGTTTTAGCAGATATTAGGCATTCGACCGATATAATTTTAGAATTCTTCCACAAATTCAATTTCCAAGCTTTAATCAGTCACCAGAATTCAAACTCAACTCAGCTTCACAATCAACAGTAGAACAAGATGAATTTAGTATAGAAACTCGGGATGAATTTTAAAACCAAGTAACCTATCGTCGATTACACTTGCTTTAAAATTGATCAAACAAAGGGGTATACACAATTCCAAAAAAGTAAACCCATATCGTTAAAATGACTAAAACAGTAATCGGAAAATCGAAACCAACTCAAAATTCAAACAGCTTGCGGTTACCAGTATATATATATATATATATGAAGATAGAAATTAATAACATGGTAGCAACCTCAGAAGAATAAATATGAAAACCAGTAACATTCATTAAAAGCAGCGGATTGGGCTAAATGTGTAGCCTTGATATCACTACTGAAATTGTTATTTGACAAAGTTGCGACCAAATATTTTTCTATACAAACAAAATAGAGTATCTTATGAACAATTTACCGGACATTTCAAAAATATACTACTAGCAATTCTACTATAGCTGACTTTCTATACCACTACATTACAGCTCCTCCGGGTAAGAAGTTTTATTTTTACTATCATAGTCAACTTTTTCTGGTGGCGTTTCATAACCAGAATTTCTTTTTTCACTCTCCATATTCCCAAAGATTTTTTGCAAGTTCTTTTTTGAAATTTGATATGTCCTTGGCTAGAAATATTTCCACATCATTTCCCATCATCAACAACTCAACATACTTAATTAGGAATGCACCACAATCAGTCCTAAAATTTTTTTGGATCGGGAGTCAATTAAAATAATATCTTTAATAAATAAATCTAAAGTGTGTGTGTGTGTATATATATATTATATATGTATAACACTTATGATACCGTTTGTTTCGATGATCTTTGCTACTGAATATCAAATTTATTGAATACATTTCCAAATGACTTATGATTTTCTCAAACTGTCAGAACTTTAGCAGGTGGAGGATTCTGCGCGCATACATTTCAATGTGTTTCAATTCATCCTCATATGGTTCACTCCATATGAAATTTTACACATCAATCTTTTTCTCATTCAAGTTCAATACTGCTAGAAGAAAATATGTCACATTATCATTATCTTCTGAAGGTAATCGACATAGAAAAAAGAAATGAACCTCAGTCCAAGAAACTCCACATGCCCGATTGTCAACCCACACATACGGCATGAGATACAATTGACTATCACCACACCAAATTTCATCTGAAGAATCGTTATTGAAATCCTTATACACAGGAAGCATATAGCTATCAAAAATTATATTTATAGTTGTGCAATGGAATGAATGGCGCAACGGTGTAGCGTTCCTTCTTCCTCAAATAATATAAGGCAATGTCAATATGCTTCATAAAAAGCAAAATAAATACTCCACCACTCATAAATAATTAAAAAATAATAAATTAAGAAGAAAAAAAATAAATTCCTTATATATTATCAAACTTTATCAAGTAGACAACTACTATCTAAAAGTTCAAGGAAGAATATCTTGCTACTGCTTTTTTTATTGTACAATTTATATAGATTCTTTATCACACCAGTATCCTTAGCATAAATATCATTTTGTCTCCTGAAAAATTAACATAATATCAAAGTTAGAAAGCTTATAAGTTAGTCCTCAATTCCTAATTAGCAGTGTATAAGTTCAAAAATTAAGGATACATAGTCTTGAATTTGGAGTTGAAAGTTCAAAAATTAAGGACACTTAGTCCTAAACTTAGAGTTACAAGCTCAGAAATTAAGAACACTTGGCCTAAACTTAAAGTTGAAAGTTCAAATATTAAGGACACTTAGTCCTGAACTTAGAGTTACAAGCTAAGAAAGCAAGGACACTTAATCCTGAACTTAGAGTCAGAAACTCAAAAGTGCATGACACTTAGTCCTAAACTTAGAGTTGAAAGCTCAAAGGTTTAGGGCATTTAGTTCTAAACCTAGAGTTGGAAGCCCATAACTTTAGAACACTTAATCCTGAACTTAGAGTCCGAAAATCAAAATTTTAGAACACTTAGTACTTAACTTAGAGCCGGAAGCTCAAAACTTTAGGGCACTTAGTCCTGAATTTAAAATTAGAAGTACAAGACAAATTTAAGCAATTTAGAAATAATGAATACATTAAGTGACTTACTTTGTTTTTTTGCGACCTTTCTTTTTCGCCTTGCCCAACCACCCAGTGAATTTCTTCGATAACTTTTCATCACATAATGAAAAATATATGTATGAGTATATTTGGATTTTATCCAACCCCTATACTCGGTAGTATTCTCATTGGGCGTTGTCATGACCCAAAATTCACTAAAGGTCGTGATGGTGCCTAATATCACCGTCAGGCAAGCCAACAATGAATGTTTAACGTAATTAATCATCATAGTATTTTTGAAATAATAATTTTTATCAATTAAATAGTAAGAAATAGAATTACAAGGTTACTAATAATGTTTTCACAACTACAATAAAGGACAACCCATAAGCACCCCCAAAATCCAGTGTCACAAGTGCATGAGCATTAACTAGGAAATAAAATAAAATACAACATATGTCTGAAATACAAATTAGATAGGAGAATACAAATAGCTCTGATGGAGACTCTACAGGCTGCGGATCGTAACTTGAATCACAGCTTACGGTAAGTCCCCAAAATAACCATACCTTTGTTCCCAAAAGACCACCAGATATGTATGTACCTACATAAAAATGTGCAGCAAGTGTAGCGTGAGCATGTAAATCAATAGATACAATAAGAAGTAAACAGATATGGGGAGAAGTAAATAAATGAATTAAACGAGTGTAAATAAGTGATATGATCCTCCTCTCTACAATAGACTAGAGTTCTCAATTAGAAATTACCTCTTAAATCGGAGCATATATATATATATATACTCATATGATAGGTTGTCATAATTCAAATCAGGAAGACTCAAGATACACTGACTTCTTGAAATATTACGCACAATTTTCATGAAAGTATTTTATAGAAATATCGAGGCATACAACCCGATCCCATCATAATTTGTGCACTGATGAAGGTCAAAGGGCATGAACATTGATATATCTATTATACTGCCGAGGTGACATCCTGCTCCTATGAGAGTGTGGTACATAATCCTGGCGAGGCCAACGGCCCAATCCCATCATAATAATGTGTGCACTCTCGATGGTCGAAAGGCACGAACTATAGATGTATCTATCCTGCCAAGGAGAACAGGCTGATCCCATTAAAATAAGAAGCTTTGACGGGTCCTTGACCCCATTCACGAAGGAACATGTGAATTTTAAGGAGCTTTGAAGAAACCTTCGACGAGAACGCATAACACGGGAGAAATTCGTTAGAGGAGTATAATTATTTTGTGGCTAATCATGAAAACTCGTCAAATTTCTACCATAGCAAGTCTATCACTCTACGCCCGTCTAGAATCAAGTAGTAATGTGAAGTAAAAGAATTAAATAAGCAAGAGACAACCCAAATCGTATAGTTATAGCATGGCGTGAGCTTGAGTCTACCCAGACAATAACATGAATGTAGCAACGTAAGGACTCTCATCACCTCGTACGTAGCCCCCGCAACAAGTAACACATATCAATTTCAACTCCTAGGAGCTAGTTCCCCCCTAACACAGTTAGACAAAAGACTTAACTCGCTCCAAATTTTCATAATCGGCTCCAATGCCGCTTTAACACTTCAAACTGGTGCTCATCGCTCAAGACTAGTCAAGCAATGTGAAAACAATAAACATATACTCTAATACTCATACTAAATCAATTTATAATAATTTCTAACTCCGCTCAACAATCAATAAAGTCAACCCTCGAGCCCACGTGCTCGGATTCTAAAAATTATTGAAAATAAATATTACCATAACTCATTGGTCTATATCCAGAAAATCATCCAATTTCATCCATGAATCGACCCTCAAATCAAGGATTTACCATTTCTCGACTTCGAGGCTCAAAATACCAATTTCTACAATCCAAACATGGATAAAATAATAACCAACTGAAAAAATCATATAGAAAATCAAAATAAAGGTCATATATTTACCACTTGTTGATACGAGAACAACGCCGCAAAAATCACCTCAAACGGAGCTCTGGAACTCAAGATATGCCCAAAATACTAAAATTCTCGATTTAAAACACTGTCCAAGTGATTTTTCTTCTTCGCGTTAGCGGTAAAACCTTCGCATTTGCAAACTGAAATTCTTTCCATTGAACATTCAACCCAAACTTCCTTCTTCGCATTCGCAGGACCTGCCTCGCGTTCGCAAAGAACAAAGTCTGCACTAGAAACCAACAAACTTTTCCGACACGGAAATGGACATAACTCTCATATACGACATCAAAATTCAATAATTCTTATTGCTATGGCTCTGTAATTATAATACAGATCTAATGGTTTAATCCAATTTATAAATCAAAGTCTGTTTGCTCAACATATTTCCTTTTATGTCCAATGAAATGACGTTGAAACATCAAATAAGAGCGTGATACAACCCAAACACATCTAAAACACACCCGAAGCCTCAGGGGCCCCGTCCAATCACATCGAACTGCTCCATAACATAACACAGACCTGCTCAAGGCCTCAAATCATACCAAATAACATCAAAACTATGAATTAAGCATCGATTCAAGCCTAATAAACTATTGAATTTCTAACTTCAACATCTGATGTCGAAACATATCAAATCATGTCTGATTGACCTCAAATTGTTCACACAAGTCAATTTGACATTACGGACTTGCTTTAACTTTCAGAATGGAAATCCGACCCTAATATCAAAAATTTCACTCCCGATCAAACTTTCAAAAACCTCGAACTTCTAACTTTCGCCAAATGACCCCAAAATGACCTACGGACCTCTAAATCCACGTCCATATGGAGTTATTCCTAAGATAAAAATTCAAAATGGATATCAATAACATTAAAATACACTCCAACCCAAATATATGAAATTCTTCTAGAATGCCAACTTTCTACAATATGTGCCGAAATGCTCTCGGGTCATTCAAAAACCGATCCAGACATACGCCCAAGTCGAAAATCATCATACAACCCTATTTGAAACCTTTAAATCCCAATTTTGAGTTTGTTTACTCAAAATTCAAACCTTAGGCAGTTCCTCCAACTTAAAACTTCTGAAATTAGAACTTTCTTTCCAAATCAACTTCGAACTTCTCCAAATCCAATTCCGATCATATGTAAAGTCATAATACCTTAAGTAAAGTTACTCAAGGCCTCAAACCACCTAACGACGTGCTAGAGCTCAAAACGACTGGTTGGGTCGTTACATACGCCATACATATTCCTATTTTGTTTATCTGTTCAAATGGACATGGCAATTTCCAACTAAGCTTCTTATTTCTTTTCCCTATACCAAGCTCTTCTTCAGAATTTCCTTCAACATTCATGGACAAAACCTCAACAATAGTCATTTGTATAGTGAGAGGAGCAGGAGTAAGAATAGCAAATGATGGACCATCAAAACCAATACTATCTCTCTTCATTTTCCTAGTATATTAGATAACGATTGCATTATTGTTTTGCTCTGCAAAGAACACAACATTTACATTAGTTTGGCTGCAAAAACTTAATTTTAGAACAGATTATCAAAATGAAGAAACTAGAAAGCAGAACATAATTTTTTTAAATGTCCTGACAGTTTGAAGTATGAATCTATAATGACCCGACCGGTCATTTTGAGTATTTGTATTTCGCTCGATACTTCAGGAGCATAAATAGCTTCATATGATGTATTAGGACTTGTGTGCGAAATTTGAGTTCATTCCGAGTTGATTTAATATATTTCGACTTGAGTCTTTGGAAGTCGAAAGTTCGAAAGTTCATTAAGTTTGATTTGAGGCATATTTTGTCGTTTCAATGTTGTTATGCATGATTTGAGGCCTCGAGTTTGTGCGTGTTATGCTATGGGACTTGTTAGTATGTTTGTACAGAGTCCCAAGGGGTCGTGTGAGTTTCTAATAGATTTTAGCTGCGTTGTGCTCGTTTTTCTTATGTTTTGACATCTTTTCTTCAAGCATAAATGGTACCACATTAAGAAAATTATCTCCTATTTCTGTTTTGGTTGAAGCATTAGATCTATATCATAATTACGGATCCATAGCAACGAGAATCGTCAACTCTGGACATCATATGAGGAATTTATAGTCATTTTATTAAGAATTAGGTCACCAGGTTTTTCAAATTAATTACGAAATTGCCACTAATCATATATAAAAATTTGCACTATTTTCAAATAAAACCAACATATCTCCTTCATCATAATTTCAAATGGAGTGATTCAGAAGCCTGCTTGACTAAAATTTTATAAGAAATTCATTAGAGTTATAAAAAGCAAATTTCGAGATCA